>CM024610.1:31944269-33385153 GCA_014182575.1 Eucalyptus decipiens | reverse complement strand
CGTATTATCAAAATGGCACTTTAAATCACTTTCAATAGCTAAATCAGTACTAGAGGATATCTCTCCTTATCCTTTGTTCCTATTTTTTTATGACTTATAAGATTGAGAGTAAAACTTGTTGGAATAATACGATTATAAAAGATGGATATAAACCTTTTTGAAATATAAATACGTATATTTGAAGTTTTGTTGAAATAAGTAAATTATATCATTTACTCGTTCTTACTTAAATTTAATTTCTTGAGATTTAATTTCTTGAGTCAAAGAAACTATACAATTTATATATAGTTTTGTATCATCATATGTAAAAGATTTGGTTGAATTGACAATATTATCATATAAAAATACATTTAAGATATTTATCATTTTTTTTTTAAATTTTAACTTAATGAGGCACGGAGTTTAGGGATTATAAATCAATAAAGCATTATCTATTGGACGAATGTGAGACCCATGACAACTATTGCAAATGTAATCTAAGCATTGAATCTCGCTGCCATATTTTTCAAATGCAAATATAATTGCTAGATTCGAATGACAACTGTTGCAAATGTAATCTAAGCATCGAATCTCGCTGCCATATTTTTCGATGCCATATTTTTCAATTGCTGGGAGCACTAGATTTGTATTGCTTGTTGTGTACTCTAAGCATCGAATCTTGTTGTCATCTAATTCTCGACGTTTGATGTAATCAAAATTAATGAGTTCTCTATTAAGCATGATTTTGAGAGTAGTCTTGGTCTTAAAAAAAAAAAGGGATCGGCACTGATGAGCATCTTAGGTTATACATTGCTAGAAATAAAACTTTGTGAAAACCATCCGGTTAGAGTAAGAAATTGTTTCAGATCGTACTTATTGTAGTTTTTCGATGTGCAGAGATGCATGTTTTGCTCTATGTCATCTCTACGTTTGTGATGGCAGACAATGTCAACTCCAATTGCTTGATGTAATGTTATAGTATACATATTAAATTGAATTTCAAAAGTGGCAAGATCCATGTTGGGTCAATCTTTCTTGATGGTTCAAATTTGGTTCTACCCAGTACCCATAGTTCAATGCAACAATGTAACATTGGGATCAATCAAATTACAAGGATTGCCGTCTCTAAGTCTGGATGCAAGAACTCTCGTTCCTTGTTATAAAGCATGTGAGCAACTCTTGTTGAATCCTCTTACCACTCATCGAGCCTAGTCATGCCTATTGTAGAGCTCTTTCTTGGTGCCTTTCTTCAATGCTATTCAAGAAACAGACCTCTTGGAACTTATTTGGTAACTATCCTTTTTTTAATTTTTCTTTTCTTTTTTCCTTGGAATTGAAAATGAATAGAAATTCACTTTGTAACGTCAAATAATTTATCCTATCCTCTAAAATAAAAAAAGTGATTAGAGAATATACTTAGAACACAAAAAAAAAAAAATGAAAACATATACTTTTCTTATTTTCGAGAATAGAAATAAAAAATAATTACTTTCGAACAGAAATTGCCCTGAAGACAGAAAAGTTATCAAAGAGACGGAAAAATAAGCAGAAGCGACAGAGAGGAGGAGGGTAAAAATACGAACTTCAAGAGCAGTTTCAAGCTTCCCGAAGCACGCTTACAGATTCAACGAGACAGAGAGATCGCCAGAATCACGGAAAAACGAGGGCATTTCCGATGAGGGTATCCATCCAATTCTTCACGCAAGCAACCCTCTGTATCCAGCATCCACAACGAGGTCGGAGCAGCGCCGCGCCGTACGACGTCCGCCGCCGCCGCGTCGCCGTTCGAATCCAAGCAAACTGGACGGCGATTCGACGTGATGAGAAACCCTACGCCGGGACGGATTGGTTCTGGGAGAGCTGTATTGCCGGTGTGTTTTATCGACCCTCGAAATATGCTGCTGCTGTTGCTTCTTTATACTGTGGAGCGGTGACAATCATCTCGGGTTTCAAGGTTTTAGATGAGTCGGAGGCTCACGCGGGTGAATCTCCAGCGCGAGAGGGCGGTGCGGAGCGTCAATGGCTAACCCCGCAGTCATTTCCATCGATGATGCTTGGGAGCTCCAGGTCCTTTTCCAAAGGTTGCCCAGCGAGAAGGATGGGCCTCCGCTTCAGTTTTGACATATGGGACAAAAGGTTCGGACGCTTTGAGTTGGGATTTTTGCGGGGGAAAATTCCGTACTGGAATCTGAGCAACAGGTAAGACAAGGAAAATTTTTTTATCTCTGTTTCAAAACCCTGAAGGGATCCACATTCATGTTGATAGAACATCGGGTACATCACACGAGCCCCATCAATGTGGACCCGCTTAAGTGGGGCATGCTCCTCATCAAAAGAGGCACGGGCGCGTTTCTCTGCCGGATGCCAGAGGGCACATACTCTTGACCATAAAGAACATTCACTTGACCCTACAAAGCAGCCTTTTGAGACCAATGAAATATTTATGATATGTTTCCTTTGGATTCAGCAGCTAAATGGTGTCTCAACCAGCTTTCACAATTCAATTAGTCCACCTCCTCCCCCACACAGGTCATTTTTCCTGATGATCCTCAGCAGAAACTGCAATCCTGGGATCTTACTATTTCTTTACCGCTAATAAGCCCATTGTCAGACACCATAATAATAGGGTATGTATAATCAAATATTAAACTCTACCTCCTTGAATGGTTGGTGGGCATGTTGAAGTTGGGCGGCTCCTCTCTTTGTGGGGACCAAACAATAAGCAGCTTCATTTGACCCTGCGCACCAAACAAAACGAAGAAGCTTCATTATGAAAATAATCATTGTTGCTTAAAGTCTTACTCTCTCATCATCACTTGATGCTGTTGTCCCGGAAGTACAAACTTTGCTTCCTCTTCTCAGTACACTTTGTTTCAGACCATCCAGGCACTCTTGTTTAATCCTGTCTCCTGAACCAGACCATGGCCATTGCAGAGCTCTTTCTTGGCGCCTTTCTTCCGGTGCTGTTTGAGAGGTTGGCTTCTCGTGAGCTGATCAACTTTGCGCAGCGCGAGGGGATCGTCACGCTGCTGAAGAAATGGGAGAAGATGCTGATCAGTATCAACCAAGTGCTTGATGATGCAGAGGACAGGCAGCTGACTGGCGATCTCGGGGTGAAGTCATGGCTTGAAGATCTTAGGAACTTGGCCTACGACATCGAAGACTTGCTTGATGAGTTTGCCACAGGATTTGTGGAAAACAAGTCTGAGGTAGAATCCGGCACTGGTAAGGCGCGATTCCTTCTTCCACGTTGTTGTTTCAAAATGAGCCCGAGAGCATTTATGTTCAATCACAAAATGAGATCCAAGCTTGAAGAGATGGATGGCAGATTAGAGGAGCTCATAACTCGGAAAGATAGTCTGAGCCTAATAGGGAATAATGGGAAGCGATCAGCATACCGCCAATTAGATAAGCTGCTTCCAACTACATATTTGCCTGAGCTTTGTTTCGTTAGCAGGGAGGATGAAAAAATGGAGATCCTCATGTTATTGACCAGAGAAGAAGAAGATAAAAAATGTGTGGATCTAAAAGTGATTCCCATCGTAGGGATGGCAGGCCTAGGGAAGATGGCTCTGGCTCAGCAAATCTACAATGATGGTAAGGTCACTGGCTATTTCGATGTGAAAGCATGGACTTGTGTTTCCGATGATTTCAATGTGCTTGCTATTACAAAGAGTATCCTAGAGACAACCAACGGCCATTTGTCCTGTGAAGGTAAGGACCTAAATTGGCTTCAAGATAAGCTCAAGGAAAACCTTTCAGGGAAGAAGTTCCTTGTCATGTTGGATGATGTTTGGAACGAGAAATATGGAAACTGGACTATCCTCTTGAAGCCTTTTCAATCGGGAGCGAAGGGAAGCAAGATCATTATCACTACTCGCAACCTCCGTGTTGCTTCAATAGCTGGTGCTCCACCGAAAACTCTTAGAGAGTTGTCACCAGATGCTTGTATGACTTTGTTCGCATTTCATGCTCTCGGAGT
Organism: Eucalyptus decipiens; assembly: GCA_014182575.1. NCBI lineage: Eukaryota > Viridiplantae > Streptophyta > Magnoliopsida > Myrtales > Myrtaceae > Eucalyptus > Eucalyptus decipiens. The sequence continues at coordinate 33,381,192 of CM024610.1, read as the reverse complement.
TGGAAATTTTGATCATCATCCTAATCTTGAAGTAATAGGTCGAAAAATAGTGGAAAAATGCAAAAGGTTGCCATTAGCCGTGAAGACATTGGCCGGGCTACTTTGCACTGAGCTCTATCCCTACAAATGGGAAGCTACGTTGAACAGCAAAATTTGGGACCTACCGGAAGAAAGAAATGAGATCCTTCCGGCTTTGAAACTTAGCTATCTCCATCTCCCTCCCAATTTGAGGAGATATTTCGCTTATTGTGCTATATATCCCAAGGACTATGAAATCGAACGGGATGAGTTGATTCACTGGTGGATTGCAGAGGGCTTGTAAGAGGGAAGAAAAGGACAAAATCATTGGAACGTAGGTTTGAATTATTTCAATGACCTAGTAGCTAGGTCATTATTTCAAAAGTCAAGTAGTGGTGGATCATGATTCTTAATGCATGATCTTGTGAATGACCTAGCAAAGTTAGTTGCAGGTGCAACTTGCTTAAGCTCAGGGGAGTTTGAGTTTGAGGGTGATAAGAACAATGCATCCTTAGCTCGTTATGCCTCATTCATTTCTAGTAATCACATTTTGCCAGAAAGATTCTATATATATCATGGAATGAAGAAAATTAGGAGTTTCATATCTTTGGTGAAGCAATCTAGGCATTATTATAGGTCCTTTTTGTCTCAGAAAGTGCTATGCGACTTGTTGGTGAGATTGAAGTACTTGAGGGTGCTTTCATTAAGTCACTATGGCATCCATGAGGTACCGGATGGCATTGGTAAATTGAAGCACCTAAGGTACCTTAATTTGTCGTATACTGATATTGAAACGCTTCCAAAGTCAATTGTTACATTATACAACCTAGAGGCTTTGATGTTGCGAGGCTGTCACAGCTTTATCAAATTACCTGAAGACATGGAGAAACTAATCAATCTAACATTTCTTGACCTTGCTGACACTTGGAGCCTAAGAGCATTGCCGCTATATATAGGTAATTTGGTGGGTCTTGAGATGTTGACCATGTTTACAGTGGGAATGGAAAATGGGTGGAGGTTGAAGGAGTTAAAAAACTTGAAGAACCTTATAGGCGAATTGTGCATCTCTGATTTGCATAAGGTTTCAGAAGTTTAAGATGCCAAGGATGCCAATTTGCTTATGAAGAAGGGGATATGCCAATTGACAATGAGATGGAGTGAAGATTTTGAAAATTTTCAAAATGACGACCTTGAAGCAAGGATCATTGACTCTCTTTGTCTTCACCAAAACTTTGAAAATCTTGCGATATCCTACTATGGTGGCCTAAAATTCCCGTCATGGCTAGGAAGCCCCTCACATTTTAATATAGTGCACTTACGTTTACACGGGTGCTATAGTGTCAAAGCATTACCATTACTTGGGCAGCTATCTTCATTGAAAGAACTGTACATTGAAGGTCTAAATGCAATATGCACAGTAGGGTCCGAATTTTATGGAACAAAAAGTCCTTTCCCGTCCCTAATAACTTTGGAATTCAAGGACATGCCATTATGGGAGGACTGGTCTCATTGCGTTGGCACCAAAGAAGCAGGAGTTTTATTCCCTTATCTTACACATCTCATTGTTTGGGATTGTCCTTTGTTGATTGGAAAATTACCTGGTCAACTGAGCTCCCTCATGAAGCTGGAAATCAACTCCTATCCGCACATGAATGCCTTGCCCTTTAGCGATAGCCTTCCATCTCTCAATGAATTGAACATTGGAGGTTAATCTGACATCTCTAACCACTCTCATCATAAAAGACGTTGCTGAATTGACTTGCTTAAGTCATGGGTTTACAAGCTTCTTGATCAAGTTGGAGAAGTTGGAGAAGTTGGAGATGAAATGTTGTGAAAAGTTAATATACTTGGGGCAAGATAGAGATGTAATTCGAAATCTCACTTCTTTGAAGAGCTTTACTCATTGAAAGATGTCCTGGATTCATGTCTTTTGTGGCTGGAGAAGGAGATGTAGAGCTGCCCGGCAACCTTGAGACCATCAACTTGAGAAATTGCTTCAATTTAGAGAAGCTTCCAAGCAAGATGCACGCCCTCACCTCTCTTAGAGGCTTAACAGTCTTTAACTGTCCAAAACTTGTGTCCTTCCCTGAAACAGGTATACCAACATCAGTAATATCGTTAACAATCAGTGATTGCGAGATGTTACAATCTTTACCTATAGGATTAAGTTTTAATCTGGATGAACCAAGCAGCAGTAGCAGCTATAACCACAGTGACAAGACATCCTGTCTGCAAGAATTAATAATCTACCTATGCGATTCTTTGCCCGCCTCTCCATTCAGTGAGGGTAGATATTTACCAGCGACCCTCAAGACACTTGAAATTTGGAATTGTAAGGGAGTGGAGTCACTTGTGGAGATAAATCCAGACAGTCTTCAGTTGCTTGAAGAGATTATCATTCACAATTGCGAGAATGTAAGGAGTTTACCCCAGTGCCTGCATAGGCTTTCCCATCTCAATTTCTTGTTATTGGCCCAATGTCCTTCTCTAGAGTTGGAGTGCTTCCCTCCTCTTCCTCCTGGCATCTCAAGCTTTTGTCTTTATGGGTGTCCGAAGATAAAATCGCTACCCAATCAGTTACATCGACTTATATACCTCCGTCATCTGGAAATTTTAGCTTGTGAGAGTATTACGTGCTTCCCCCATGGAGGATTGCCGCCCTAGCTACAGGAACTTGAGTTAAGGGGATGCAGGAATATGAAGCGGCCGGTGAGCGAGTGGCTTACCCCCCTCACCTCCCTTCAATATCTGTCGATTGACGGCAGCATTGGAGGAGTGGGAGAGGTGGAGGATCTTCTGCTTCCACTCCTTTCCTCTCTAATCCATCTTCGTATATGTGATATGAGGAACGTGGAAAGACTGTCCAGCAGTCTCCCACCCTTTCTCCGGACCTTAGAGATCCAATGATGCCCGAAGCTAAGGGACTTGCCCCAGGATGGTCTCCCTGCCTCTCTAGAACAACTCCTGATTGAACGATGTGGGATTCTCAAGGAGCGGTGCTCGAAGCTGACCGGTGCCTATTGGCTTCTCATCCACGAAATCCCGGAAATTAGATTGATTGGTTTCATATCAGAGTCAGTTTCCTAAAAGAGATTTCTTACTTTGGACCAATCGTCTGGCATGCTTACAGTCTAAAGAAATTGCAAGTGTTTTGAAGCAAATAAAGTTGTTGTAAAATCTGCAAATTCTCTTTGTGAGTGTTTAAGTGAGGATGCAATAGGATTGCATCGATTTATAGTGGAATCTTGCGTTGCTCTTCCCATGGAGTAATCCATGAACCGATCATGTAAATCAGGTATCTAATTTATTTCCTCGTTCTGTTTATTATTGTGTTTGATCATTTGTTTTCCCAACAATATGAAAATTTAATATGTATTGACCAGGGGATGTTCTTTAACTGCTTTCTTTATTCTTCTTGTTGTCAGTTTGAAGGATGAGAGTTTACGATTATGGAGCATAATTGGAATTTAGAACAGGATCTCTCCTGAAGGGTAGTTAAATTTTCCCACGAGAAAGGGTTCGCATATATTCTTCATATATTTGGTCTCATGAAGATTTCTATGCTTCGAAATGTTTCATCAAAAGTAGGTACAATCTTGCCATTTGCTTCTACTTTACTCTTCCACTTGTTGTCACTTCTCTCCTCAATTTTGGCATCAGTTCCCCTGTCCATTGAAATGCTTCACGTGATTTCAACCAACCAGTGAAAATGTCAATAAATCCAGGATCTCATTTGAATTTGGATTTTTTTTGCTTATTTTTGCATTCTAGCAGTTTGTTGCATTCCCTCATCCAATTCTTTGTTTATCGCTATGTTCAGTCTCATTCGCCTGGATTCTTTCCATTTTGCTTGCCTTGCAGATTACGTTTAAATTTGATTGGTGAAGTTTTCTGATTCGACCCAGCTTCCTAAGGGAGGGTCTATATACCCTTTCCTTCACCATCGCCTCACTGGTATTAAGTCTAGGAGAAGATGCTGAAAGGGGGACCCTGGATGTGAGATTGCTCCTCCTTGTAGAGAATTATGGACATGGCAATGCGGGCTTTCTTGTTCAGATCTTGACTTTTGTGGAGATTTTTCCTTTGATTAGTTGATTCTCGAATTTCTCATGAGGATAGGTATGCACAAATTCTCTTTCCCTGTTCCATAAGTGTGTGTTTTTCTTTGATGTGCAATCCACTGAATGAATATGAATTCTGGACATAATTTATATGATAAATGAATAGCAAGACAAGTTTGAAAATGTTTGAAAATTGCATCATCTTGTAAAAGGGTAGTCCAGAACTTCAGATATAGAACAAGTTCATGTCATGATAATGGTGGTTAGTTAATTTAAATTCTCTTTCCTGTTTTTAGTCTGGAAACTCCATTTGGGCGCATATACAAAGTTGTGAAACATACCTGACTGGTTTCCCTTATGTATCTAATTCTGATGTGCAAAAATTACTTTTGTAGCATTCACCATTAGCAGGAGAAACTCGGTATTAATTTTCAGTCTGCATTTACAGATACAGTGTTCTGATTCCCATGCACATGATCTTCTTCATATCTGAGCATACGATAATGCACATCAAAATCAATGTGGGAAACGGATTTATAGCACCCTCAACCCTTCCATTCCAGAATTTTACTCACCATCCAAGTGTAAGGAATGATTTGGTCACTTTGAGTACAAACACAGATTAAAACGTTTTGCATCCTGGATAGCACTCAATGAAATTTTTGCCTGACGTTCATCTTGATGACTATTCATATTCTACTTCATGGTATCAAAGACATAGCCCTGCAGTCACTGGTTGGCAAAGTTTAAAGGGTGAGTAGAATTGTTTCTGCTAGTTCTTTTGACAGGCTATTTGAAAGACGCAGGTTGTGATCATGTATTATCAGAACCTAGAAAGAATCTGTTTCAAAGGATTAGCAAATTGTCAACATTCTACTTGTTTTGTTAAATTTCCCACTAATTGTCCGCATGAATTTCCGGCATTATATCAGTGCACATGTCATTGGTTCAAAATTTCTAGGCTTTTATCTTGTTTGTTGTCATGTTCCCTGGCTATCTCATTGATGTGATTATGTCTGCATTTTCTCGTGCATAGGGGATCAGTTCTGCAACAGGGGAAGTGTTGAGTTATATGTCATATATACATTGTTTGGTGCGTTTTCTAACAATTTGAGCCTTTAGGAAATGCATACACCAATCAAATCAAATAGCATGACAAATTAGCCAGCCCTATGTTCTCGTTTGGTTGTTTCTTCTAGTGATTTTGGATTGTCTGGAAGACTTTCAGATAAACCTCCCATAAAGTGATCGAATTACAACAAGATTTAAAACTTGGACAGTTATAAAGCTGCTCAGGCGCTCATATGCCGGCAAACTTCAGCTTATTAAGTCTGCTATTGATATTCTGGTGAACTGTTACTGTCAACTCCGGTTGATGATAATTGAAATGGTTGAAACAAAGTGTAGAGCTTTTCCTTTAGGAGGGAGAATCCGATGCTAAAGAGGGGAGCAAAAGTTAGATGGGACAGTGTCTGCCTTCTTAAGCACTTTGGAGGCCTTGGCATTCGAAGACTGGATCTGCAAATCTTGCTTGCATTTTACAGTGGCTGAGGAAAATTTGTTGAGGGGCGCGTCTCTATGTTTTGCCTGGCTCTATAGCTGTCGTCTTGATTGTAAATCAGATGCTACTTGTGCTCAGAAGAACTTAGTAAACGTGGGGAATATTTTGAAGCCCCACATTAGATATAATAGGATATCTTTTTTCGCACACACTCGTGCAAGTAAGGAACATATGGCTACTTACGATACCAAAAGAGATCCCCATCACAAATCAAAAGCTCATGAAGCCATCTAGCTTTGGCAGGATGTATTTGGTAACAATTATATTCCGGGAATAATTTTTTTTATCAAAAATAATTTTTTTTTTATTATATTTTCGGAAGCAATTTTCAAAAAAAACGTGTTTGATAACTATCTAAAATTTCTATTCCCAAGACAAAAATATGTTTGATAAGATTCTTAAATTTTTCTTTGTTTCTTTTAATATTTTAATACTTTTTTTTTATATTTTTCCTCTTTTTTTTTTTTTTTTTTTTTTTTCTCCTCTCCTTCCTCCTTTGTAGTCGGTTGCTGGCCATGGCGATGGCTGCCGATTGGTTGGGCGAGGTCTAATGAGCTTGCTTGAGCCTCGCCGGCTAGGGTGAGGTTCAACGAGCTCGTTGGTGGTTAGGCGAGACTAACCTCGCCTAGGTGGTGCAAGGTTAGCCTTGCCATGGCTCAGTGACACTCCGGCGAGGTCGCCAGTTAGAAGGAAGAAGAATAACTTTTTATTCTTGTGAAGAGAAAAGAAAAAAATTGGAATTGATTCTAGGAATTATTCTTGGGAACAAAAAATAACTTTTTTCTTCTTAAATATGTTCTAAATCTATTTTTGGAAACAAAAAAATTAATTTTTGTTCCCGAGAACAAAAATTTATCAAATGGATTTATGTTATTTTTTTGTTCTATTTTTAACTCTCAGAAATAAAATAACAGAATTAATTATTATCGGGAGTGTTACCAAACATGCCCGTATTACCTCACCAACTGAGGCACACATGTAATGGGCATGGGGAAGACCAGGCGCAAGGCCGAAGGCAGCAATATTAAGTGTGCCCCGTAAAGAATGGCAGGCGTGCAGTAAAAGCTAAAGCTGGTACTCTGCAACACAAAACTTATCCTAAGAGTGCTGTAATCTCCCAAAAGCTTGTGGCCCAAACTACATACAAGGCAGAGCTCTCGTGTCCTAAACCCAAAGATGGCCAAATCTAGATACATCCAATGAAGTCGGTCCCTGGCCCGGTGTCTCTTGCAGATGCGATCCGGCGGCCATGCGACTCCCATCTATTCCTCCGCCATGGATCTCGGCAACCCGCCAACCAGCCGACTACGAGGACTATACATGGGTTTGTGTTTCGGATTAGTGCGTGCAGATTGGCCCAGAAAAAGAAAAGGGAATGGAGAGCGTGCAGAGACGGAGAAGAAAGAAACTCCCGCACCTCTTTGCATCGCATCATTCCCTTCTGGATCGCTTTCTCTCTCCCTCCCCGGTTTTTGGTCCGGTGGATATCAACTGTAAGTGTACTTTCCTTCCCTCATCGATAAGTAAAGCTTGCTCTCCTTTCTTTCCTAGTGGAGAAAAGCACTGAGCAAAAATGACAGGATAATTATATAAATGATCCTTAAATTTTAATCAAATATATAATTTCGTCTCTAAACTTTTAATTTATTCAACGTGACTCATGAACTTTCCCTTTGTATGCATTGTTGTTTTTGGATTTTTAATTTGTTCAATATGATTATTGAATTTTTTTTGTAAATGTTCAATCTAATCCTTAGATTATTATATTACTAGACTTAATCTAGTCACTAGATTTTTTAGTCTGGAGACAAATTTGAACATATACTCAAAGTTTATGAACCATATTGAATGAATTGAAAGTTCTAAAATGATACTTGTATATTAGGTTAAAGTTTATGGACCACATTGAACATAAATTGAACCAAAGTTTGAGAACCAATTAAGTCATTTTCCCAATTACAATGTGTTAGCTTATGGTTTTCAAATTAAGCTTTCTTGAAACTAGTAAAAACATTAATGCAATCAAATATCCAAAATGGAGACCTCAATATTTAAACTTAAAATTAACTAAAATAAAGGTGCAATAGAATGTTAGCTTTACTTACAAAGTCAATCCTTTTTTTTTTTATTTTAGGACATGGGATATTTTTATTCAATATCTTAGGGCGCGTTTGGTAACGATTACCGCTCCCTGATTCGATTAGAAATGATTATTTTTAATTTTGTTCCCGGGAACTGATTCTGAGTAAAAAACGCGTTTGGTAACTGTTCTAAATTTTTTATTCTGGAATAGAATTGCATTTGATACCGTGCTAATTGATTCTATTCCAAATTAATTTCTTTTGATTTTTAAATAATTTTTTTACTTTTTTTTTTCCTTTCTTTCTTCTTTTTTTTTTTTTTCCCTTTTTTCCTATTCTCCTTCTTCTTCATGAGGCTCGCTCAGGCGAGGCCGGCCTAGCCACCGGCGAGGCTGGGCAAGGCTTGCCGGTGGCTGGGCTTGCCTCCGACAAGCTCGCCGAACCTCGCTCTGGCCTGGCGAGCCTCCGGCGACCAGCGGCGGACGGCGGCGGCGGCGGCAACCGCGTGATGACGGAAGGGAAGAATGAGAGTTTATTGTTTTGATTCTTTTTTTGATTCTCAATTCTCTTCCCAATCTGTTCCTGGGAACAAAAATTTTACCAAACGCGATTCTCATCCCAAACGATTCAGGAACAAAAATCGGAATCGGCGCCTTTTTGGCACGTTACCAAACAGGCCCTTATTCTCTAAATGGCATTTCAATTCACGATCAATAGCTAAATCAATACTCGAGGCTATCTCTCCTAATCCTTTGTTTGTATTCTATTTGACATGTAAGATTGAGAGTAAAACCTGTTGGGATAATCCAATTTCAAAAGATGGATATAAAACTTATTGAAATATAAATATGTATTTTTGAAGTTTTGCTAAACTAAATAAACTATATCATTTACTCATTTTTAGCTAAATATATTATGCTAAGCTAATCTATACTATTTAGATATAATTTTGTGTTGTTCAAGCACATAAACAGAAGAAGATTTGGTTGAAATTAGAATTGTTATCATATAAAAATACATTTAAGATATCTTTTTTTTTTTGAAATTCAAACTTAATAAGACATGAAGTTTAGGGATTATAAATCAATATTTATTGGATGGATCTAAGACACATGGCAAAATTGTTTAAGATGTCTTGCCATGTGACAATCATAGAGGCAAAGTTAAGTGTCATTTAGTGAGCACATAAATTGAAATTTTCTTGGTCGTTGATAAATGTGCGTTGTCGACATTTATTGGTACTTTTTATGTTATTTTTGTCTGCATTAGCATGTAATCATTGTCACTTATGATCTCAAGGATATTATCATGTTATTTCTATGATTGTATTTGACATATATCAGTGCAACAATACCAAAAAAGATTAAACATACACAATGGGAAATGTATAAAGCCAAACATGCAAATGGGCAACATGAATGTTGTTATAATTAAAACTTAGTTAAAATGGATGTATGATAGAAAAATTAGAAAAGAAGACTTTGAAAACTATAAGCATTTTTTTGGCAATATAACTTCTCTTTTAAGAATATCGATATTATCGAGTGCCATATTCTTCAAAATGCAAGAATAATTTCTTGAATGATTAAATCTAAACTCAAATACTTTCTTCATCTTTAATTAATGATAAATGTATAAAATATATAGAAAGGATATGCAGTATTAATATGAAAAACTAGCTATCTTTTTCCTATATAAGACACACTTTGTGCAAATCACATGGCTACATGCATACCGAAAGAGATGGGTGGACCACGTCCCCACTACAAGCCCAAAGTTCATCAAGCCATCCAGCTTCGACAAGCCATTGTCTCACCAATTGCGACTCGCACGTGAAAAGTAGGAATACCTTTCTTGTGTCCCAAACCCGAAAAAGGGCTCAATCTAGGCACATCCTTTAAACCCGGTCCCCACCCCGGGTGGAGGACCATGATGTGACTCCCACCTCCTCCTTCCACGCTGTATCTGCGCGACCCGCCAACCAGCCACATCCAAAGACAACATTGTCGGCACCACCACTACGGTCGGTTGCCGCCGCCGCCGCTCATCATGGTCCTTAGATCTCTCTCTTCTCGTCGCACCGTGCTTCAACAAGCATCTCGCATATCTACACTAACTTCACGAGGGAAAGAGAGTAGATCTTGAAACTACCTATTTAAGAATTCACCTAGTTTTAATAAATCACAAATGTCACATTGCAGTGCTACATAAAGTAAACTTAAATCAGCTTATCCAGAAATAAGCGACCGGAGAGCATTATTGACTATCATGCTTAGCAGAAGAGTGACTTCATAGGCTGTACATCAAATGAGTAGTGACAATCTTTCACAATCATCTAAGCTGGTCATTTGGAGCTGCTGATCCAACAATCTTCCTGAAGCTTTTAAGCCAAATGACCAGGCTTTAATTCAATTAAAGAGCTTGCAAAATCAACCTTTTCTAAGATACGGGTTTTATCGAAAAGTGACTCGACATTCCTTACGCATACTTATTACATGTGGAAATATTCGATTCTCAAAACTCATGCGCACAAACACGATAACAAATAATGTATTAGAAACTACAAAGTTTCTTGGATTGATTGTTTAATAAGTACTCCAAAGGCGGTCTTTGACAAAATCCCACAATTTTATATGGAGTTATAATAAACTTGGGATAGCTGATTATGCAACTAAAACCACCATCTGGATCTGTCACAAGAAGCACATGGATGTCTTGGATGGTCAGACAACTTCCCAAACATCATGAACTCTGTCCTACAAAATTTACATGATACGCTGACATAAAAGTGCATGGCCTGCCTCTTGAATATACTGAAATATACTGCAAGATTTAAGACCTTCATTGCATGGGAACTAGAAAAAACCAAAAAGAAGCAAAGTTTTACTACCCCTCTTGCTTCCCTACCTCATCAAAGTTCAGAGATCAAAACAAAGTGACCATTTTGGCTCGTCTTGCTGTCTCCCTCACTCAATTACCATCGTCCGCCGATTTCAAGTAGAGGGTCTCGCCACCGTCTGCTCCACCCTGGCCGCCACCTCGTCCTTCGCCTGAGCTGCTACTCCCAACATCATGCTTGTTTCCACCTGCCATTCCCCTCCCACCAACCTGCAAGCCCTCAGGGAAGCCTCCGCCACCAAGGGCCCCACTACCTCCCGAGTGGCTGCTCTCGCTTTGCAAAATGTTCAGCCCTGAGCCGGAGCTCATGCTTAGCTGGCCGTGCAATGAGGGATAGGGTTGTTGCTGGGTGTACAGCATGGAAGATCGAGCAGCCATGAGGGACTGTGGGGTCATCTGCTGAGCTTGCTGGTGCTGCACATAGTACGATCCAGGCTGTGCAATGGTACTGGTGGGAAACTGCAGGATAGGAACAGAGGTTCAGTGATTGTAAAATTGGGAGGAGCAGATGCGAATTAGAACAGTGACTCCGGGACAGAGAAGTGAGAACGATCTCGATGCCTCGTTCGTCAAACCAGGGCCAAGAGAATGCAGTTTACAAATCTGTTACGCCTTGGAATTTGTGGCCAGAGGACAATACAGGTTTGAGGTTATAGCGAAGGAAGAACTGAGGATATTGCAAGAATTGGAAGTGTCAATTATAGTTTATACTTTCGCGAGACAGGAAAGAAAACAGATAGGCTCAAAGTATAACTGGCTACTTAGGGTGTTACCCAAAGTAATGCCACTCTGGACCACAATATCAGGATAAAAAGTACATTGAATGCACACCAGAATATCAAAAAGAGAATACATTCAATGCACATGAATTCAATGCACACACATGCTTCAGATGACCTCTCAAGATGACAATGTTCAGTGAAAATGGTTTTAAAATCTGACAGTCCATGTAGCCTTCAATTCCACCAAAAATTGCAATTGAAATCACTCTCTCCCTCTCTCCCTGTTGCATAAGAAAGAAGCAACAAGCCCACATGCAACATGGATACCATGGTAAGGTAACAAAGATGACAAACTTATAGTTCCAAGGAAACCAAAGCACCCACCAAAACATCTAGTTTTCTCAGTCCCAAGGCTCATCTGCAAAATCCTTAAAGAAGCATTAAATACATACTGAATTCTCATATGGGAGAAAGTACAGACCTGAGAATGCAAAGTCGGTGGCTGAGGTTGAGAATCAGCGATAGCAGCGAGGTACATGAGGTTTCTCTGTAGCTTAGCCTGGTTCCTGCAAAATGCAACCAAAATGGCTAAATTATCGTTGGCCAAAGTTCCACAACTTATAGAGAAACCCTGAAAAATATTTTGATTGCATGCATCCCACATCCAAGTGAGCTAATCTCTACCATTAACGACTCAGATATTAAGCCATAACTAGAGCATGAAAAACACAGTTCCACTCTTTAATATCGACAAAAAGAATATAGGGGGCCAAATCTTTACGAACGGGTACTGATCCACCAGTCTCTAGGAAGTTCTCGATAATTTTGAGAGGCTTTGAAAGTTAAAATAAGCAAATCAATATCTTTCCAAAAGAACCCACCATGAATGGTAAATGTGTGTAAATGCAAGCACATTATGAAGAAGAAATGGTACCTACAGTTCATATTGTGAAAATTTTCCCACTAATTGATATGAAACATCATTTTAACATCACAATTTTACATGATAATTTTTAATAAAACTCAGTGGCTACAGAACTTTGATCAAGACATGAGAAGCCACAAGAAGCTATCTAAAGGATAGCAGTGTCTCTTCAGATTTAGATGTGCAAAAGATTAAAAACGTGATCAGATACCGTGAGCTGGAATATACATGGCTGGCAGAATGCAAAATTATAGAGTCAAAGTAAGCAAAACCGTCGGGACAGTTTAAAAGGAAATCAAGTTATTAAGTCTCACTCTGCACATTCGCTTAGCTTCCCACAGTTTTGGCTCTCAACGATCTTCAAAATCAGTGACTTGTTCTCGTCCAAATACTGCACATATTTCAAATATGCAAAGATAAGCACCATAATTGTAGTAAAGCAAACCGGACAGACAAATTTTAACCAATTTATGTAACGGAAACTTCCATGCTGATACAATAAAGGAAAAGGGAGAATGTCGGGAAATAATAGGGAAGTTCCACCTGTAAAAACTGTCATGTATTTGTTCCATAGTCAGATAGACTCACAAACCTTCCAACTAATATCAGTTGCTCTTTTTGAGAAAAGATGGCTAAGAATCTATCATTAGTGACTTGTGGAAAGATGGCTTGCATTTGCAAGGCACGATATACATCGATATCAAATGTACTTGAGAAGAATAGTAATATGTCCATGCAAACCTAACCGTTTATGACGTCCCAGTAAAACAAGCACACCATTTTCTTGTGCTTTTTATAGCTTTGGACATCACACATATTTTAAGATGGGCTGATGCTCAATTCTACATATATAACCAACCCATCTCAGAGTTTTAAGAGTCATCTGTCCATTTTGGCCAGTAATTGTCCATGTAAATTGGCTAGCTAAATAAATTTAGTTTCCACAGAAACCCCAACAACTGCTTTGTCTGAACTACGGAGCATCTAATTTATTTCTACTGACACAGGTCCTCACCTTTCTTAAAAACTGCTGCCATAAATTACAAATGAACCGGCCGAAGAACTCGGTGCTTTCATAAACAAATGTCATAGTCCCAGAGATATTAATGCTATGTTATCGGTCAGTCACTGAAGAAGAAAGGCCCTAAGTTGATGCAAAGAACCATGTGGTTGAACTAGGAACTAACAAAACAGAGAAAGTCATGCAAAAGAAACATGTGAAGCATAGGCACCAAGAAGAACAAAGATAATCTTCTAGCTCTAGAGATAAATATTTTAATGGTTCATCAATCATCATCAACATAAGACAGCCAAAATTTACACCACACGCAAGCAGATGCATAAAAATCAGCAACCTAGCCGACAATATATATAAAACTAGAGATCATTGCTAACATCAAAATCCCAGACAAAAACATAAGCAAGTACAAAAATTAAACACACCATAACTTTCGACCTTATCAACCCATCATCGAAAAAACTCATAAAAAACAGTTCTTTTTGGGTTTTTAATACCAGGAGAGAGAACTTGAGTGATGTCTAAGGGACAAAAACACAAACATAGATGTCCAGATAAATGATGAGACATCCCAACCCAAAACTAACCTCGGTACTCACTACTCAGCTAGCTTAATAAATACAAAAAAGATTGGAGTTGCAAGTAGATTACAAGAGCTCGGATTACCCACCAAAAACATCAAGCAAACATATGTCAGACGCACTAACAAGAAATTCCCATTATCGCAACACGCCTCAAGAATAAAAAATCGAACAAGTACCAAAACGAAAATGACAAGCGGACCCTAGAAAACCGGAAAACGGCAAAACGGCAAAAGGGTACAAGCAAAAACGGGAGATTTTGCGGAGAAAATGAAGAAGAGAAGCGAACAAAAAGAAGGGGAAATGAATAGGGAAGAAAAAGAACACAACAGATATAAAGAGAGAGAGAGAGAGAGAGAAAGAGAGAGAGAGAGCACCTGTTGAATGTGATCGGTGGTGACGTTGTTCGGATAATAAGCGGCCATCATGGGCTGCATCTGCATCAGGTGCTGCTGCATTTCTTTAAAAACAAACGACCTGTCTCAAAGACTCCCCCTTTATATATAACCTTCAAAACACCCCCACACGGCCACACAAACACAACCTCTCTCTCTCTAACTTTCTCGCTGTAGAAACAGTGCAGAGGAAAACCCAGAGCGGAAAAGGAGAGATGCCTCTGATCTTTACCTGCCCGCCTTCCCCTGTCTCTCTCTCCCTCTCTCTCTCTCTCTCTCTCTCTCTCTCTCTCTCTCTCTACCCTCTGTTCAGAAATGAGCAGTGACAACACCACTCATGCACAGATACTGGACAGAGAGCTAACACAGCAAAGTGGGGGGGAGGAGAGAGGGGATGGGAAGCTGGAGAGGGCAAGATACCGTGTGTGAATGTGCACGGGGGAGAGTGATGGAGAGGAGACTTTGGAGGGTTTTGCTCGTTTTGTTCTCTTGTCCCCTCTCTCTCCCTCTCTCTCTCTCTCTCTCAAGTTCACTGGAATTTCTCTCTCTAGAATGGGAGGGTCACGTGATGGGGGAGAGAGATTGGGTGGAAAACGAGGAAACTGGTGGGAGGAGGAGAGCATCTTTGAACCCCCAAGTATTACTGCAGGCAGAGAACATTATAATAAAAAATATAATAAGATAAAAATATAAAGGACTGCAATGTCGATTGACAATTCTTGTCCTCCGGATCGAATCCGTGGATATCATTTTTTTGGGGGTGATCCACGTGTAAAGCACACTCATAAAAAGAAAAAAACTTACGAGATCAACGGTTGCGAGGGAATCGTAATTTCGTTACATATCTCTTGTCTCGACCTGAATACTCATCGTCATCGACACGTCAGACTTGCATGATCTGAATTCAAATCTCGATATTACTATAGTTTCTCGATATAGCAATCTCGAGCGACGGCAACCAAATCATATGAGTTGATCAGGAGGATGAACACACTTGATGAAATTAGTCAGATGCACGATGGGGGTAGATAGCCAAAATTTTATTGGATTTGACACCCTGTCATTAGCGAAAAGAAAAAGGAAACTACTATTGAAATGTTAACGCGTTCAAATGAAATCTTACTCATAATTGATTTTGCATCGAGTAGTTAGGAGATTGAATCATGCGAGTTTGGAAATAAACTTTGCGGCGACCCTTTGAAGAAGGAGGCACCATATTTAACTGGCTCTCTTTTGCTGTTAGAACGTGGTGGGCGCAAGACTTTTGAGGGGGTAAACTACAGTCCAATTTCTCCTAAATTTTTTGTATCAAATAACCGTTATTTCTCTTGGTTTGAACCGACGATAAATTAGATGCAGTACATGAAAATTTTTCTACCAATAAACCTAAATTTCACCTTTTAATCTATCTAATCAGGTTTAATTCCATTTACAAATTATAAGTGATAAGCACCACATTAAGAAATTTGTTACTTCAAGCGAGATCAAGAAAGAAAATTATAAGAGACCTGAAGCGTAACCTAATATTTACTTTCGTGGCACTTTGGAGCTTCTTTCGTCTACTAGCAAATTTCCAAGTTTTTTAAATTTTTTTCTTAGATTCAGCATTATAATAGCAAAGTGTATGATAATTGATTGTCAGTAAAACCAGCAATCATCTGCATCCTATATATTATTTTTTAAAAAATGAGTCAATTGATTAAAATCTTGTTGAAGAGATAGTCATCTTATATTGTACCATGTTTTCTAAAGGCTTAAAGACGTTTGGCTATAATGCTATTCGAAATGTCATAGATATTTTGAGAGTTTCTTTTATATTTTATGATGGTTTAGAAAAGTTTACTATATTTTGCCATAACTCAATGTGAAGTGTTCTACATTTCGAGTAGTTCAAATTATAATAATTTAAGAGGATTTGCAAAAGCTTACGATACTTCTCGTAACCCAACGCAAAACATCATAGATATATAGAACATATATGATTTTAATATTCCATGACATTTTATAAAGGTTTATTCCGTACTATCATCACCCAACACAAAATAACCAATTTATAAATAATCTAATCTTTCATATTTTATGACCTTTTACAAAGGTTTATGACGCTTCGTCGTAACCCAATGTAAAAAACGCTAGAAGTACTCAAAATTTCCAATAGTTCGCCACGTTTCGTCGTAAGGTAGTTTAAAATGTCATAATTATTTTGACATTATATATTTTAATATTTTATTACAAATTATTGTCTTAACCAATGCAAAACGTTGTAAATAAATACAGGAGTTAGAATAGTCTGGATGGACGATTTCTATCCTAATCAGGAACTGCTCATTAATGACCAGTTTAAAAAAAATTACAGCCAAGAACCGCGGTTCGATTCTCGAGTGAATTCATGGAACCAGTCCCAATAAGCTTCACACACTCAATGCAACATTTTCTGACAAGTCAAAGTGAAGCAAAAAACAAAAAACTTCCCTATTCTTATGTGTAAAATTAATAAAAAGGTTGTACTCATACTAAAAGTTGAGAGTTGACGTTGTAAGCCAATGAGCATTGAATTTGAGAATCAAGGTCGTGAGTGAGAGATAGAGAGACCACTCTTATAATGTACAAGTGAGACAAGACGAGCACTCAATTAATGAGTGTTGAGCTTTGGATTAGGGATATTAGAGTTGTCATTTTTCTTAATTTTTGTCAAAAAAATTTCTTAAAAATTTCGGGTAGATAGGCAAGTGGGTGATTTTACACCTAGAATCACGAACCAAACCAGTTCCCTTGGGAATTGCCAATTCCAATTTGGTCTGATTTGGTTTTGAGCAATCCGAGCGGTTCTCGATTCTTTGCACACCCTTAGTAAATATCTAAACAATTAAAATTTTAATATTTTACATCATTATATAAAAGGTTTACTATGTTTGGCCATAATGCAGTACAAATCGTCAAAAAGTATTTAAATGTCATAATTCTTAATAGTTTTTTTTTTTTAATTTCTTACACAAGTTCATAATTTTCAATCATAATTCAGTGCAAAACTTAGTAGACATTATGATTTTTTTTAAGTTTTTAATGTTTTACCTCGTTATAGCGGCACGACATTTTGTCATAATGACTTTTCGTCGTACTCCATTGCAAAATATTGCAATTTTTTTAGAAATCTTTATATATAGTTTAGGAAGTTTTATATAAGTAACGACATTGGCTCTTAACGCAATGGAAAATGTCATAAATGTCTAACTCTCATTATTGTTTTTACCATGTTATATAGGCAACATCATATACTTTTTCTTGTTAGTTTATTGGTGCTTTTTCCACAAGAAATCGTGAAAATGGTTTTTACGTTTTCATTCTTAATTAAATACATGGACTCATGATTTCTTTTTAAATTTGTTGTTTTCTTATATTTACGATGATTCACTCACGTAAAACAAAATATTTTTTCTTGATCTAATGTGTCCAAAATAGATTAGAGACTGTTTTCTAAATATGTTCATTTGACAAAATCATCATTTATTGAAAATTTTTGTTATCACTTATTAGGGAAAGCACTATTTTCTACCTCTTGTAGATATGTTTTCATTCTAAAAAGAATAGAAATTTCAGATACTCTTTCCTTTGTGTCACTTTCCATAATCTTTTAGGTCTTTCTCCCGTCACTCTTCGCCTTTGTTTCAAATCACTTACTTGAATCTCTTCATTGGATGAAGGTCTTCGTCTTATCATGATCAAACCGTCCAAGCCACCTTCTATCATCTTATCCTCGACCGAAGCAACTTCTACCTCTTAGCGGATAGCTTAATGTCTAATTTCGTCTTCTCTCAAAGCCCACACATCGAACGAGTCATTCTCTTCTTTTGCCAACACTAAATTTTACGAACGTGCTAGTATGTAACCATCCCGGCCACGGGGCATCGACTAGCCTTATGGCCATTCTACAAAACATTCCCTCAAAAGATCAGTCGGCATATTGTGGTCGCACTAAACGCCAGACGCACCTCCCCGCCATGTCTATCCCATGTATTCTCTAGTACGCAATCTTTATTGACTTCCTCTATTTTTTTTTTTGCAAAATTGATCCAAAGATACCGGAAGCATTCACTCTTTGCAAACCCTTTCACAAGGCAAACATACCCAATATGTTATGCTGGGGTCATTGCCGACCACACTCGATCGAGTTATTTTGAAAAGTTTTCTTCACTTAAGGGAGCAGCCGAAAACTTACAATACCAAAATATGCTCCGTGCAAGAGTTTCAGAACTTCGATATGTTAAGTAGAATAAGAAAGAAACGGCGATGACAAAGATGATAGGATAAGAGCAAAAAAAAGAAGAAATTCTGCTATTATCTCCTTTGACTTGACCTCCTATATTTGATCGACTTGTTGCACTCAATCGATTAAATTCACGTCCATAAATAAAGTAGGAAAATTGTCTAAGATGTTTAAACATATTGTACTTTTGTAAATTCAATTATAAATCTTTTAAATTTATTAATTGAGTTATAAATCTTTTCACTTTTTATCATTTGAGTCAATACAGTTAATTTTGGCAGAAAATCACTATTTGGATTCTACAATTTTGTGTGGCATAGCTGGTACTAGTATGGCCAATTCTTAAAGATATTTTCATATATTTAAAAAAAGCATTTTTTTATCTTTTCATTTTTTTTTTTTTTTCTTCTTTTTTTTGTCGATGGCTAACCACTGGCCACAAGCAATGGCTAGGTAGATTGGCCTCGCCCATCACAGGGGAGGCCCTGTTGGGTAAGTCTTGACGATGGGAGCCCTTGCTTAGACGAGGCCAAACCTCACCTTGGCCTAGGCAAGGGACGGCCTCACTAGATCTAGCGATTGGCTAGGGTCAATTTCGCCCCGCCGACATCCATGACTCGACCCAAATATATTCCATTGACGTGTTGTGCTCGATTGATTAGATTCACGTCCATATATAAAAAGAGACGTAGAAATAGCATTCTCCTAATTTCAGGAATTCCAACCATATTCAATGAAACCTTATCTTGTCCTTGGGCATGCGAGATGACCACAATGTGAGGGAAACGGGTCAAATTGGGGCGTGGGGGTGGGGACAGGGGGAGGATTGCATAGGACCACAGAATCATCCTAAGGAAGGACCCGTGTTGCATTCCACCCAACAATGACAACGACCCAACCTGCGCATTTCGCCATATTTGATAGCTGTGGACACCCCGAATTCGTGTCTCAAAAAGTGGGAAACAACAGGTTGGGTGTCTTGTTTCACCCCCACACGGAAAGAAAAAGAACCCCTTTTCCTAAAGTTGCAATGGATAATATATATATTTACATTTATTTTGGTCAATGACTCATCTTACAAAAAAGAAAATCTGGCATTCGATTCTTTATTCTCGAATTTGGTATTCCCACTTAGAGTTCCTAAATGACTATTGAAAAGTCTCGTTGGAGTTCTTGATGCTGGGGGTAACCTTGCGATGTGAGAGGTTGACCCGATGATCATAGGTTTTGGCTGACATGCACCGATAAAATAAAATAAAATGAAATCAGACCAAATTTAATGATGATTTGGAGACAATTGGAAACGAACCTTTTTTGTGATTTGGGTCGGTTTGAGTCCGGAATTTGACCCGACCCCTGTCTTCTCTTTTATTCTTTTGTTTCCCTAATTTTATAAATAGAGTATCTATTTCATAGATAAAAGCGAACCATACTGATAAAGGAAGGGATGGAAGCTTGTGACAAAAGGACTTTCGAGAAATCATATAAAGGAATGATAGCAAGAAAAGGAAGGAAATCAGCAAAAATGAGATCAAAGAAAGAGTGGGGGGGGATGCTAACACTTGGCAAAAACGCAATAATCTCAACGTCAAATCGTAATCAAGCTTGTTAAAAAATTTGCAATGATATCGATATAAATAGCAGAATTAGTAATGAGAAAAATAATTCATCTAAAACAAAATTAAATTAAATTTTTGTGATTGCTCTTTCAAGCTAGTCAAGCAATAAATTTGCTCCACACATGTATGACTCCAATAATATAACAACTTTTTTCAGACATCCTGATTTTGGAAGTTTCACAACGAAAAGGAACGTTCATAACGTTTTTGGTACTAGATTGCATACAGGACAATGGTTTTGGCACTTACAATGTCGTTTTTCTATACTTCGATCATGTTTTTCTTTTGACATTATGACTTGGCAAAAACGCAATAATCTCAACGTCAAATTGTAATCATGCTTGTTAAAAAATTTGCAATGATATCGATATAAATAGCAGAATTAGTAATGAGAAAAATAATTCATCTAAAACAAAATTAAATTAAATTTTTGCGATTGCTCTTTCAAGCTAGTCAAGCAATAAATTTGCTCCACACATGTATGACTCCAATAATATAACAACTTTTTTTAGACATCCTGATTTTGGAAGTTTCATAATGAAAAGGAACGTTCATAACGTTTTTGGTACTAGATTGTATACAGGACAATGGCTTTGGCACTTTCAATGTCATTTTTCTATACTTCGATCACGTTTTTCCTTTGACATTATGACATGCATATAATGTCCAATTATGGTCCATTTCTTGCTGGAACATAGGCATGGTTGATCTAGTCAGACCTATATAATCACTAGATTCCTCGGGCTCGGCACTTATATGTTCATCACTGTTGATTTCTATCGTTTCATCATTGCTACAATCGATAGTCCCATTTTTTCCTCAATTCTTTATATTGTCGAATATGGTAAATAAGAATTTCAATTGACGATCTATAAATTAGATAATAACCCACACGTTCTTTCTAGGGGCATACTCGATGTAAGATATAAAAACTTCTTTTATTCGCATGTTACTTCCTCATCATCAAAAGATTTTAGACACTCTTTTCTGTCTCACTTTTACATCGATCTTTTGCATTGGATGAACCATTGTTGTTGATGGTAAAATCGCTCATTATCACAACCCTCACATGAACCGACTGTCTTTGCATTACCACAATAAATTTTATTACCAAATGTCTCTGGAGCACTCATTAATCATACGCGGAAAGTTTCGATTCCCGATGCATATGCATCGATCACGAGAAAGACGACGGGTCGAAAACGCCACGGCCCTGCTTGATCCAGGATGCTGAGCCAGTTGCTTCCGACAGCGTTCGATAGAGAATCATGGCGTGAATCATTGAAGGAGGGATGATGATGACGGATGATGGACGGACGAGAGAGGGAATGGAATGGTAGGTGGTGCTCCCAGCGGAGCGAGCATGATGGGTGGTTGGGGTGTCTCCATTGCGAGTGTTTGTACTCCAAAAAAATTTCGATTCCATCGAAGCCACCAGCAGCGGCTGCTGCGGCTGCTCTGCTGCTCTTAATGCCTCATGATAAGACTCTCCCCCCCGTCCGTCCGTCCCTCCCTGCAACTCCCACGCGACCGTCTTTATTGTTTTTGTCAGTCCCCTTCTTGTTCTTTCACAAACCCTTTTTTCACCCCCCAACCCCACCTTGGGTCTCCCACCACTTCAATAATTGCTCGAGATATCGCCTGTTCCCGATCTCCCTCTAGTATCTTGGAAAAAAGGGTTCCTAGTTATTGTGCTTAATCATGGAAATGTTACTTTTTAGAGTGATAATTATTCATAACACAAGTTACTCGACTAGTAACCGTCGAGAGACCAGTAGAGTTAGAATCAAGCCGGGCATTGTTTCCAAATTTGATTTCAAATCCCTCCGCGATTAACCCTTTCATTTTATTTACGTGAAATGGAGGTTTCGATAACCACGGTCTTTGTTTAAGGTCCTTAGACTGGACCATTGTGTTTAATCATATAAATGTTACTTTTTGAGTGATAATTATTTATAACACGAGAAATATCACATGATACTTATGCAGCGAGTGTCGTGAGATTACTCATTTATAAAAGTCAAAATTTTTTAAATAAGTTCAAACTCTTTAAAATACTAACCTATATATAATAACATTACATATTTCGATTTTTTATCCATTCCCATGTTTATAAGTATTCCCTCATCCAAGATTAATGAGATTATTATAGTACCAAGTAGTAGACGAGAATAGTAATTTAAGAAGGGGATAACTTGCTCTCTTCGCACCCCCATAAATCCTGCAAGAATCTGTATCATTATTCTAAAATACCCGAAAACATACGATTTCCTTTCTTTGATTACTTCTTTGCACTTATTGCATAAACCGACATGTGCTTTATGCTTGTGCGAAGAAAAGGGTTATTCGATTCTTGCCTATTTCACATATTACTTAGGTGCAAATTATTGATCCTTCACATTCATTAGACAGTTTGGAATGTGAATTTATGAGTCTTGTGCTGAAAAGGAACTTCTATATAGGTAGTAAATAAAACGATTTATTTCACTTCCCAATTCCCCTGCGCCCGTCCCCCCCCCTCCCAAAAAAAAAAAGGGATCAGGGTAGTACTTAAAGAGTCGATGTAATTTCTTCAACTTACGATCCGTTTTTGAACTCGCAACCTTTGCACTAGTTTCATCGATGTTACCTACCAAATAAAATGAGAAAGATAACTAATTCTCTGGAAAACATGAATTTAAACCCTATAAACTGTTTCTACTAGATCAGCACATTACTCTAGGAAGCCAGTATATACTTTTGCTAAGAAAATGGGACGGAGAAAATCAGGTTTGCTTAAAGATGGTATTGGTTCATGGACCCGAGGTAGCTTGCTTTTCCAGGATAAGAAATTCCCCTTTTGGGCAGGTTGTGGGTGAGGGATAAAGAAAATATGCTGAGTCAATATTTAAGTAGCAAGCGCTAGGACATTGAAGTAACTTCATGCCATACACAAAGGAAAGACTCAAAACAGCTTTCAACGAAAAGGAACTTGTACCCAAACTTGACATAGGTGGGCAAGTAGAGAACATCTAAGGGCACAACACAGCTCCCTCGAAGGAACTTGGCATACATAAATTTGAGAGGAGGAGTACCTCGCCACAAAAAAGGATCTTAGCGACCGGGGTCGGGCAACTAGCAATGGACAACATCACAAAAAGAAAGTGCTCCCCACTAAAAAAAAGGAGTTTTCGTAGTGGACACATGCCTTTTTCCAACCTTCCATAAGAACCGTATCATGACTACAATAATACCTATTAAAGGTACAGAATTTCATCATGTAAGTTAGAAAAAGGAGGAAGAAGTCTGGTTTCCCAAGAAATGCAGCAGCAGCAGCAGCATATGTAAGAGTCAGAAACTGGAGTAGAGCCATCTGCAGGCATCAAGTAACCGTAGAGGGGAGGGCGGTGAATGGCGCCAATGTGAAGAATTGAGAGAATGATGAAAAGCAATGGGTGTGATTACTTAGAAAAGAAAGAAGTTCGACAAGGGAAGGAATATATGGAATGATAACAGCTAAATCAAGATGTTTCTCTCTCCTTCCCTTCTTTGTTCTTTTTTTCTCCTGCTTCTCATGGAATACTTGTTCACTGGTCTTCTCATTGTTATTGTCATTTTATGTTATATCTCAGTTTATAAGAATGCCCATTTTGATTATTTATAAAATTCCAATTACCATCATTTATTTTGATCCCACTCCTCATTCCAAATGCCTTATCATTTTTACTAATCCAAATGCTACATTAGATGTTCCGGCAGTCTTGAATGATATTGGCAAATGTCGAAATTCACTCAAATTGGCATGGGACACTTCAGAAGATCTTCCTGTATGTTAACAAAAGGGTTAGGCAATTTAAATCGATTAGCTTGCCCATCGAATTCTGTCTACTACACTAGTGAAAAAACTGTAAAAATAAAAATAAAAATTATCCGACATACTATTTTGAGTGATGGCTATTTCGACATAACAAGATAATATGGCTGTTAGCTTTCTGTCCCACCCTTTCCTACCTTTTTCTCCATCTCTCTCTCGGTTCAATCATGAATCAACACTCTCACCCTTAATAATAGACATGGTCCGTGGGCGCATCATCGATTGGCAAGGATGAAAGTTGAGGCCAAAACTGGGGCATGGCCCATCGCGGTGGGAGTTAGAGCACATAGAAGTGGGTGCCAACATATGTGACTAGGTTTCTGCACCGAAACAAAGGTGACAGCTGGCCAAAATGCATTTGATGAGTGGGGACGGAAAGGGAGAATTTCAGTGCACCCGACGCACGAGAGCATGACTTGTTTGCATCGTTAGATCACCAGGGACCTCTAATTCTTTAGATCCAATCCCGATTCTATTGAAAGAAGAGTTCTCCAATTTCACTTCAGTCCCAAATCTGCTGACATATAAAAAATATCACTGAATTCTTCAACATTATTAACAGCAGGGGTAATTAGATGTTTATTATCTTCCTCAATACCCCCATGTTCATATGAAATAACAACAATCTCTTGATGTTAATGATCCAGTAGTGATTTTGGATGTGTCAACAAATTTGGGATTAAATCTAAAGTTAGAGATTTTTCAGGAAATTACCCTCAAATCACAGGAGATCTTTAGATCCGAGCCTCGTTATCCGACGGCGCATTCGAAACGGGCTCATATATCCTCGGTGCGTGGAAAGGGTTTCTTCAATGGAGCGAGGGTTTACAACACAAACACACATGTTGATTTCTTTGCCATTCTAATGCAATCACAATATTGCTTTCCCTCCCCCGGCCCTACCAAAGGGAAAGCTGTGACCGTGGCGGTGCTTCGTTCGTTTTCGGGGGCTATGCCATGTGAATGGGCAAAAGAGGGAGGCTATGATCTCCTTCATGTCCCCACGGAATTGACGCTTGTGGAGGCGCATGCCTTCGTGGCTAAAGCGCTGGATAGAGTATTGATTGCTTTCTTTAGAAGGTTGGTACTCTTTGAACAGTGCCAAACTGATATTTTCACATTCTTTGTAGGACTGTAATGTCTTTTACCTGCGCAAGCAGATCTATCTCGATCGGTGATCATTCGAACCCTTTATGCATGTGAGATCACACGATCGACGGTTAGATAAACGTAGTGCATATATACTTGAGGCTCTATAGATATTTCTCCCATGAAAGGTTGGCACCAAAGAAATCTATCATGTAAAATTAATCATTGCATTTTTAGATTGCAAGGCATATTGTAAATTTCAGATTTGGGAGGCTTGATCTCTTGTACTTCATGGTTTTTGTTGAAAAGTGAGGAGGGTAATTGGTATTTTCTTTTTGTGTGACATGTTCATTTGGATTGTTAAAGGGGTTCTGAATATTTCACTAAACAACTTAAGCATATAAAGTCGTGATAAGACCGTGCTAATTACTAACTTGATTTGGACAGTTCTTTAATATGGCAAAATAAAATTCTCGACATTCTTTCTTCAACCTCAAAATTCTTTCTTTCCTGTTAAATAATTGTACTCAGGACAAAAATTAGTGTTCTCCATGCCGTTTATCATTCCTTTTGGGTACACTTTTATTTTGATCTTTGAATTTTTGCTTGTTTTTCAATCAAATCCTCGAACTTTTAGTTTGTCTAGTCAAGTTCTTGAATTTATCTAAATTATCTCATGAAATTTCTCTGACTCCAAATAGAGTTAATTGGAGCGTACATTTTGAGCACGTGAAAAGCTGAAGTACAATATTCGATATTTTTAGGCCCGTGCATAAGTTGACAATCCGCATTGGCAAAAGGTTTTCCGTGTGAGACTCTTGTAGCTTCGATGTTGACTCTAATCAAATTGACTTGAAATTGAAGGGATTTAATTAGAAAAAAATTGCAAATTCAACAATTTGAGTATATAAATTTTGGAAGTTGAAATACTTAATTGGAAAAATAATGAGCAATTTAAGGGTTCGAATGTTCTTTTGCCTTCTTTTTAAATATAATTTTCGACCATACCATTTCGTGAATAGAGATCTTTAATCAACTTACAAGACAATATGATCGAAGGAAACCGAATACTTGATAATGAGAATCTAAACGAGCAATGAACAAATAAATCAATTCACTTGAGAGAGTGACAAAGTCAAAATCTAAAGAAAACCTAAAGGTTGAAACTAAAACTTAATTTTTCTTTCACTTCCTAGCTTAATTAGCTATCTACATGCTCTGCATGGTCCCAGAACCCTAAATCAAATCGCTCCAATCTTGTCCCATAGCTTTACCATCCATCGTCCTATACTTTTGCCATCACAGCCGCCGGGAAAGTGCTTCTTGGTCCACGAGCAAAGGCACGTCCGGCGACGTTCATGCCGCTCAACGTGCACTTGCCCCGGTTCCGCCCGGGGATGTTTGTGCAGGAAGAGCTACTCGACGGTGGCACGGGCCCCCTTCGGAGCGACTCTATTTGGCCGTTGCTAATGTTCTTCGACCGCCCTTCTTCCGGTAGGGGTCTTGCGGCGAGGGCGAGGTCGAGATTGCTCGATACAACGAAGAGGATGCTAATGAGAAAAACAATGGTTGCTGTGGAGAAGTGATGAGTATGATCATAACCCATTTTCTGGAGATGAAACTAGGATTTTCTAGCCTTCAAGGCTCAGGATTAGGAGATGAAATGAATTTGAAGCAGGTGCATGTGAATATATATACACAAGGCAAGTTGGTGGCCTTGTTGAGATGTCAATTTGTCCGAGTTGACTCGACCAGCCGCGGTTTCAAAAGTCCGAATTGGAAAAGGCTTGAGCAACCAAAAAGGGAAGATCATCATTTCATGAATGATGTTTGACTCTATGCCCTTTCACATTGCGATTTTCGATAGATTTGTCGGTCGACTGCAATGAAATTTTTAGATATGTAATTTTTTATTTCGTAACTCGACTCCATCACGATGAATGCACGGAGAAAGTAGGTCATGTTTGAGTAGCTCGATCTTTTTTCTTTTCGATTTGAAATGGTCTTCAATGTCCAGCACCAAGCAATTTGATTTTGACTGCAGAACGAGAAATTGGGGTTTGAAGGAAGAAAGCGAGTGAAATAGTGGACTTTCTCAGATGTTTGGGAGACGCCGGCACAGCAACTTTTCTCATTGCATAAATTGGTTAAAATTTGGAAAGTCCTGTATATTTTTAGGGAGTATAATGAATTTCGGAAATATCTAAGTCACTAAGTTTTACGTTCTACCAAGAGTGGCTATGCAGCTATGTTTATATATGCTTTATGATATAAGTTATTAGCATTAAACATGCATTTTAGGTGAATAATATGATTATTCATATTACAACGTATGAAAAACTTTATGTACCAAATTGCTAGTGCACCGTAAAGCGAATCAATAGTAAAACGCTATTATCTCCATATAGCTTTTATGCAACTCTTGTTATTTGTTTATTTCGTTTGTTTCACGGAAAATAAATGATTTAGAAAATATTTTTTGAAAATAATTGCTTAAAATAACTAGTTGATAAAATATATTATAATTATCGACTAAAAATATTTTTCGCTAATTCATTTTTATAAACGATACAAATCATTTTTAAGATTTTTTTTTTTACAAGTCATTTTTTTTCCTGAGATACAAAAGCACCATTTATAAGTTTGTCCCTATTTTCAGAGGACTGTTCTTATTTTCCATGCGACCATTTTCAAATCTGATCTTGTGATCTCTGCATCCCTTCAGGCACGCCACGAAGAAAACGGTGTCTTTGCTTATCCCATCAGGTTCAATTTTCCCAAAGTCAGACAAAAAGTACATTGAAGTTTAAAGTCAACCAAAAGTTAGGCGGTGGATTTAATAGACTGAACCATCTAATAAGGTCAAAATTAGCATAATGTTGACTCAAACCCATATCCTTTCTTCTAATCTATCATATGCTAGCTAAGCACAATCGATTCACGAAATCAGTACATTGAATGACGTGACGAACTATCATTAGGCATTGAATATGGCCTGCCGCTTAGGTGTATACCAGCGGGTCTGCCGTGTAACTTAGTATTTTAGCTTTCTAGACTAATCTAAGTATACCTAACGTTGGCCAAACTTGACAACCGTGTTTCTACTTCGGTTCTTCTGGCAACTTAGGCAAATTTTTTTTTTCAGCTGTAAGAAGTTTCCGCAAGAGTCTTAGAGAGCTACAAGCTTTTTCCCTGTAAATCACATAAACTGCATCAACCCAAATAAGGCATATGCAGTACAAATATGCATCGTCTGATAGACCATAAGAACTGGGTTTGCAGCTAAACAAGGACTCATTAAGCTTATCTTGCAGATGCAGGTCCTCCTACTTGATGCTGTGCAGAAAGTAGCAGCACATGAAATCCCTTAAATCAGCGAAAACTTGGGTAGTCATCGACAGCACACAAGGATCAGAGGGCCCCGATTAAATAACCAAGACATAAAAAGCATGAGGTAGAAAAAAAAAAGTTAATCCAACCACCCTCTAAGTTTTCGTGAGACTGCAGGAACATCCCCCTGTGATTCGAAAATAATTCTGGCACTTGCTAACATAATGTGATAGATCTAGTAAACTAACGAAACACAACGGATTGATCAAAATGCGCAGTTTCTCAACAGAAATTGAGAAAAGATAGTGGAGTTGAAAGGCATTGTTTCATGTCTGATTCGTTTGAAACATGTCTAATACATGGATCGATGCCTTCCGAGGTAATTCTGTAATCCAGCTAGATAAAATATTTGATGTTGGAGCTTCCCCGTTGTAAGTATAACGGGTTTCCTGGATTTTGACAGGGCATGCTATGGAACAGAGTCCCCACATTTTCTCTGAGACACGATGGGTGTCAAAGCAAAAACTTTGCTATTACCCACAATATAAACAAGTAATAAGGTGGTTCAAGTAACTAATGCAATGAGACAACAGCAATGAGCATCGCATTTGGATAAGTCAAAAGTTGGGATGAACATGGTAGAATATACTATACAGATCCAAGAAGCAACCGAGGAAAATAGTGGTATATCACATATCAATCTAGAAACCAAAATATACAAGTCAAATCACTGTTCTCACCAGTATAAAAAATACCTAGCTGACTTTCCAATGTCAACCAGTACAGAAATTGTATTATTGAATCTACATAGAAATCAACCCTTGTACAATTTAATCACTCAAAACTCCTTTCTGTGATGGTGAAAGCAAGAATCTTGAAACTCTGGTTCAACTAAGCAAAGACTCACTATCCTTCATATACTTTCATGGAAAAAGCAAATAAGCCGCAAAAAAGAGAGGGGATCTTAGAGAACAACCCAACGTACGGTTTTGAGACCTTCTGCATTGAACAATGCTGTGAACGGACATTCTGTGAATCTGTATACACATTTCTCCCCAGCCTATGACCGTAGTATATTTGTGCTTCTTGGGTCATTAGAATTCTACTTTCACTTACATCTGCAAGGACAAAAGATACATGATAAGAGGGTGAGAACTTTTGAAAACCCGTGTCCATAAATTTCACAGGATAAAGGACTACAATTTTATATGGTTTGTCCATGAAATGATTCGGAAAACATGTTAAGTATGACAGCGACAAAATTACTTGGTTAAACACATGCATCAACTTAGCCATTGCAAAATGTTAAACGTTTGTGACAAGCAAAATCTTCTCTCAACAAAAGAAAGTCCCAACTGAGAACTGGAAATTTCAACCCCAAATTAAAAAAAAAAAAAGAGAAGAAATGAGAACTGTGCATCCGTGAAAACACAAAATGAATTATACATCAGCATGCAGAGCAAAAGAAGCTCTATATGTACTCAATCAAGATCTACTGCATATCCCAACAACTTGTACGTTACTTTTGAAGTTACACCTTTTGAAAAAGCTGGAGAAAGCAAAATCCAGCGATTTTTATCATAGAAAATAGTGTTTTTCTATACATTGCATGTAAAATGCAGGATGAGAACACTTTTCGAGTGCTTATATAGCAATCAGCTACAACTGTCAACATCACCTCTGCCACGGGACAATTGATTACAGTAGGAAATCATGCCATGCTTCTCAACACAAAAGAATTAAACTCACAAAGCATCATCATTATTTGCTAAAGTCAGAAATTACTATCATTATTTTCTCTTCCTTCACAAAACATATGAAACATTGTGGATACAGCCCCTATTGCAAAGATGTGAAGGGAAGGTGGGAGGCTAGGAACAAAGGGCTAATTCTGAAAGGAAACACATAACTTTAGTAAAATCAGGGTTTAACATCATACAGTCAAGAATTTTCCATTTCCAGAATTTCAGATTTCTTTAATACAAAGAAAAGGAACAAAATCAGAAGATGATTCAGCAAAGCCACATTAAAACAAGAAGAGTTTCTTGTTTTAGTATCATAACCTACCTTTACAACCCTTCGGCATCAATTCTCAAGGGACAGCTTGGTCACTTCTTGTCCCAGTGCTCCGTAATTCTTGCAAATGAGAAGCGATATCCTGAATGAATTGAAGCCCCTCATCTCCAACTCTGAGGTACCTAATTGTATGCTCAAGAAAAGAACGATCTGTCTCTAATGCTTCCAACCTCTCATACAAAGAGTGGACCTCATTTCTAAGAGAAACCAACTCATCCCCTTCAGACATCGCCACAGAAGTTTGCTCGATGGAAACAAAATCCTTATCTTTCTTGCTCGTTAATAATGGATTCTCCAGCATGGCACCCTGTCCTTCCTGGGAACTCAAACTACCTTTTGATTGAGAAACATCATCTGGCACAGATAAACGACTATCTTCTGCACCACCGCTTTCAGAATTCCCTGCTCTGCATTCTGGCTCCTCTGAGTCACGTACCTCATCACCTTTGGTTTCAGAATATTCACCATTAGTCAACTCAATCTTTTTACCGTCCTTGGGAGACAGGCCAAGCTTTTTCTCCAACTTCTTCAGAAACTGTAAAATGCGTAATTTTTCTTCTTTAATCTTGACTGCAGAATCAGCAAATTCAACTGTTCTGGTTTCGCCGATGACCCTATCAGCATGGTCAACTTTATCATGGCCACTATCTTCTAGAGAAATTTCATTTCCCTTGGCTTTTTCAGTAACTTCATGACTACTGGCCTCTAAATGAACCGACTCCATAATATTCTCAGACATTGGTTCGTTTGGGTACTTATTCCTGTAGAATTCAAGCTCTGCTTCAAGATCTTGTATGTCTTTCTCCCTATCTGCAAGTAGGTCATTTGATTTTTGCAAAGCTTCCATATCATATTCAGCCTGCTCTTCCATCATTCTAAGATACTGTAATGCTTCCATGTGGAGTGTTGCCTTCTCCTCCTGCAATCTAGTAATCATGGCCATGGCTTGATTTGCAGCGATTGCAGAGGCATTCCTTTCTTCCTCCAACTCCTTATACAAGGCACTCATAGATTTTCTATCATGCTCAACCTGACGTTTCAACCGTTCAATTAAACTTTCGCCTTCAATCTCACTGACTATGCTCCCATCCAAAGACTCAAGACCAGACTCATTTCTCTCAAGTGAGATTTTCTTTTGAAGGACCTGGAATGCAGTTGAGTTAGGAGCATCGGATGTTCTAAATTCATCACTATGAGTAGACAGTTTTGGACTAATATCATTGACTGATTGCTCAAACCCTCGAGCAGCAGATAACTGTGAGAACAAGTACTTCAAGTCTTCACTAACTTTGGAAGAATCCTTGGCTAGCCACTGCTCAGCAAGCACACCGGACAACTGCCTTCCCCTGTTGCCTACAGCTATCTTATAGGCATCACCAAGATCCAAAAAATTTGGCGCTTGTGCAAAATAGTCAGGACATACAGTATTTGTTTCGGCTTTGTCAATTGCTGCAATTGGGCCAGTCTCTTCCTTAATGTCTCCGTCAGAATATGTTGCTGCTGTTTTCTCATCTTCATCAGCTCCCGTAACACCTGTGCAGATAGATCATTTCATTAAAGATAGGCCCATTGTCTTAAGTGCCAACTCTTTAACAGCTACAAATCCAAAAAAAAAAGAAAAGAAAAGTGACAAAAGCATTTGAGTTCAAGCTCTGGAGTCAGACATAAACACTGTGATTTCTTTCTGAATTCCAAGGATCAAAAAACATGATTATGCAGTATAAGCTCCAACTTCTATAATAGATGCATTAGAAGATAGAGAAATTATTTATCGTAGTAGAATATGAAGAAATTATATAAAGCATAAATTGTGATGCACACAAGGCATACACACTACTGGTCCGCAGTTTTAGTTGGCTTACAGATATCATGATAATAATTGTCTGGAGAGAGAGAGGGAGAGAGAGAGAGAGAGAGAGAGAGAGGGAGGGAGGGAGGGAGGGGGAGGGAGAGGGAGAGAATCAAAACTTACAGCTCTCTATTAGTACTGTCTCAGGAGTGCTGGTGTCATTTGCTGCAGAAGGAATGTCATCGAAGGAAATAAGTTCAGGTAGAGCAGCTGAAGCAGCATTGGTCTCAGAATTATCAGAACCACGGCAATTAATTTCACCCAAGCCATGTTCAGTAGTAGATGCAACAAAGTTCCCACCAGGAACTTCAACAACATCAAACTGCACTTGGGAAGCTGGAGAATGCTCATTCAATGAAGCTGGATCTATAAGTTTCTCTGAATTTGCATCATCACCTAGTACCGCAATTAAAGGCTCGTTTCGAGCACAATCAATTCCAGATTCTTCTTTGAAACCCACTCTTTTAAGATGCCGAATGGCTGTTTCATCATCATCTGAAAACAGGACATCTGACTCTGTATCAGAAGTAATTTTGAGCTTGGTGTATCCTAAATGAGACAATGAATCTAGTCCACGATCTTTTTGGAGAGGAACTCCTTGCAATGTTCTTTTGTCATTTATCTTCAGGCTATACTGATAGGAGCCAACAATGCCTGATAAAGGAACATCTAGATCCACAAACTCACACCCACTTGATTTCGTAAGCACCAATTTTTGGGCATAACCTCTTGAAATCCATGGTTCATTACAGCAAGAGCAATGTGTTCTGCTTGAACTACATAGATTATGATCCTCAGAAAAGATGTTCTCTTCCAATTCAATATTAGAATCCTCTCCCAATTTACCCACCAGCAATCTGTATGTTTCAGCATTTGACTTGTTAATTGTAGCAAAGGAGAAAAGGCAATTCTCACACATCCTATGAACATCAGCGAGTTTATTGTGAGCATGGCAGAGAACCAAGGATGAGATCTCTGACTTGTGGTTGCCACATATCATGTCCCAATAAAATCCTACCCTTTTACCACCTAGAACATGATCGAGTCTAGAGCATAAAAGACAAGGTGTTTGCAAACCACAATAACCAGCGAATTTTGTAATCAAGTACGAGAAAAGGGCATTTATGAAGAGCACAAATATGAGAAGCCATTCAAGAACTGCTGATGACAAAGCCACTGCAAATCCCCGGGGTATCTTCTCCGTTTATCATAAGATACTTCCCCAGCAGCCATGCCCAGAAAAATTCAAGTGACTTCAAGAATAGAACTTAACAAGCAACAGAATAATGTCCAATCTTCCCCTGCAAATTAATAGGCTCAGTCCCAGATTACTCCTGCAGCAAGTGACAAGCAACGGAAGAAAAATTTATTCAATGATGCAAAGATATGCATATTAATTCTACACTCATTTGTACAAAATATAGTTGTGATGCATTGACACCCTTCTTCCTATCTGGCGTCACACAAGGGACGTGAGTGCCTATGATGGTTTGCAACTCACATAGATGTATATGCTAAGCATAACAGTATCGCAATGCATGCAAAGCATTCACGCATAGTTGTATGCAAGTGTCTGAGCGTTTGTAAGCAGGTAACACAAATGGTCCAATACAACAAATTTTTAGAACCATTGTATAAAGTGCACGATAGACTGCTGCTAAAAGAAGTTCTACAGAACTCTCCCGCAACATGAATTTAAAAAGCATGTATGATTCCAATTGAGAATCAGGCTCAATGCTTCTTATAACTCCATTTCCTTGCTCAGATAAAGTAAACAAAAGTGCGAAAACTGAATAACCTCATTTTGGTTTTATCGCACAATCAAGAATGGTTTCTTTACCTTCTGAAAGGGGTAACAAGAAAAGAGTTTGCCACCCACACATTTCACCTTCTTCTCTCTGATCCCTTGTGAAAAAAACAAAAGCAAAAAGTCCAATCAGAGAACAAGCGTCTAAAGCAATTGGCCAAATATCCAAGCTTAACGTACACCAAAAATTGCCCCAGAAAGAAGACCAGCTATTTGCAGAAGAAAGAATCGACTGTCATACAAAAAAAGCATCACCACCCAAAAATCACAGCATCAAAGGCAAGCAATTTTCCAGCAAATGAAACCATACAAACTCGAACACATGGAATCATTCATCAATCAGATCAAAGGAAATCATAACAACCAAAAAAACAGCCGGATCATGGAATAAACGATCAAGCCGTGAAAATTCAAATCAAGAACCCGGAAACAAAAAACAGATTCAGAGACACCCACCTACTCATGCGATGGAAATTCAACAGAAAGAACGGCTCTGCGAATTGTCCGGAACAAGAGCGAGGAACGAAACTCGATCAATCAAATCAAACCAATCTCTCGAGTTCGGCAAGCCGAGCCGAGAACTGGGTCAATAGTTTTATGGGAAATGCCAACCGAAAGTTGGAGTCTTTTCAATGTCGTCTCTCTCTCTCTCTTTCTCTCTCTCTTTTTACAGCGAATCACAATCTGCATTGCACGTAGTTTTCCCCCACCATGGCCAAGGACGCATTATTCATTAAAAAGAGCAATTGGGCCTATACATAATGTTCGTCGGCTGCATGATATACAATGCAAGAAAAGCGAGGAGAGAAAGAAAATGCGAAAAGACGGGGAATCAGCACGCCGACCAAAGAAGGAAAAGTCGGCTGCTGATCCAAAAAGAGAAAACGACAGCCGGTGACAAAGTGTCCTGCCCACCAAAAACAGGTAAGCCGCCGACCACGGGGATGCGAAAAAGACACGCCTAGCCCCCGGATCTTCTTCGACCGCACGAAGGAGCCGTTCCTCGGAGATGGGTTTCCGGCAAGTCGAAAACTTTTTCAGGGATTTGCGCGACACGAACGTGAATATGCTCCAAGTCGAAAACTTTTTCAAGGATTCGTGCGACGTGGACGTGAATAATGATTGGTTGGACGTAGCAAGTGATCCTCGGAGGATTACAAGAGCTCCCTTGAAGCCTCCTCCCCCGCCCCCGACCAAGTTCTTCTCGTTATAAAATATTAATCATCATCGTCATCGTGTCATATCATGTTATCACATCATGGAATATGTCATTATTGATAGCACATCGAATGAAGTTGTTGATATTAAGTAGTTATAAAGCTGACGAAAAAGAAATTTGATAAGGCGCAAGTGACCATAAAAAGAAGAGACCGGGACTTTGATCGGTTAATGTTTAATTTAAGGTTTTGTCGGGGAGTGTTATCAGGGCACCGGCACGTTAATTAAGGATTTTCAAGGTTCAAAGTTGGTAAGCATAACATGTGAAAATAAACATATTGAAAATTAAAACTTTTTGAGTTGGGTTACTTAAGAGGTCAATGAAATCTTTCTAAAACATGAATATCAAAGACTTAACCAAACATTAGGCCAAAAAATTACTTTATCAGAGAATCAATTGTATGGAAATAAGGTTTAGATTGCAAATGTCTGAATAGCCATATTACTCGTTAGGAGAGCTTTTCCAAATGATGCTCTTGGCTTGCCTCCAGCACTTCATTCAGAATAAATAGCCATAAAATTTGATTTATCAGAACAGAAATATTAAAATGTACGACTGTAGTCTCTAATCAAACGGAGATGGTGAAGTCTGTAGTTCTAGAATGCTTGAGATGAGACAGACAGCCAGGCATAGTACCCATGACCATAATCAAAGCCATAACCTCTAGTATGACCTGGATTAGGGAGAGATGCTTAAGTGTTGTAACCGTTTTCTAAAAAAGCAGCAGGCTCTCTCTGAGCTGTTGCGGCTGCTTGAGCCATACAATTCTGCAGCAGAACAATTTGCTGTCGGCATGAAACATGTAAATGAAAGCAAACCAATAATTCAAGTATGACAATAAAGATGCGCAGGCAAGCACGTTGGTGCATGTACTCAGGCCATTTCCTAGAAACAAAGCAATACTGAGACCTTCCAAATCAGCAGGAATTTGTAGGCGTGGTTTGCATTTCCTTGGAAAGCGTTATTTGCAATGGCCGAAAGAATTGTTTCCTGTATTAGCTGCTGTGCTATCTGTACCTCAGAAGCAGTTCCTCTGATTTCAACTGTCATTTCTCCAGCAACTCCATCAGTTTTTTGTATGGTAACAGCAGCGCTATTTGTACATCGTATGTAGTCATAGTGGAGCCAGATGTCCCGATGGTAGCATCAGCATAAGGGAGGGCAACTTGCATCTGCTGTGCAATCAGCCATGGAAAAGGCATTCCATAAGTCCAACACCTTCTCATGCGAGGAGCACTGCAATTATGCTGCTGGAGAGCGAGAGGTTCCTGGAAACTCAAAAAAGTTCACAGCTGCACAAACTTGTGCTTGATTTTGAACTTTCAAGCTCTCACTAACATTGTAAGAAGTAGAACCACGCACCATGCTTTAGAGCTATGGAAGAAAAGGAGGATCATTGATATGAAGATCAACTGCATTTGGATTCATAGGGATTCAAAGATAAGTAAACAATGATCAACCGAAGGATATTTCCCCCACCGATTCATTCAAGAGTGAAGGACAACTTTAGGACTAAAGATATCAGTTGGTGCTATAATTAACTCTTTTAACATCAAGATCCGATATCACCAGCCGCTTTCTTATAAATATCAACAAACCTCAAACATTGATATATTTAGCCGTAATTTCATGAGTACCCTTATCCATATGACTTAATGTTTGGGAGAATCTAGAGGGTAATTCTGTATTTATCGAAAAGGTTTGGGACAATCTTCTCATATTTTGAACAATATAATTATGGGAAAAAATGACATAGTTCGATTATTGTTGGGATAAAACTATAAAATCTCTTTAGAAAAACTTCCAGTTATACATATAGTTTACCTTTCGTGCTTAAATTTACAGCACTGCAGAAGGGATTTTCCATTAATAATTTCAAAATTTTAACCAAGTCACGGCTAAAATGTCAGCTACTAACTTTTTTGGGTTAATCTCTTTCTTCTTGTCGGCCATCAAAAAAGCAGGCGATCTAAGAAAAACCCAAGGCGAATTTACATTGAAATTTTGCTTGATGATATATTTACATATAGGCCATAATTCATCATATATGTGTAATTAATTAAACCGGTTAAATAGTACATGATCGTCAACCGTAATCAATTCTCATCTGTTTCACAATTTTTTGTCGCCAAAATACTACTTCAGCAAACAACCAAAAAAAGATTCATGATTGTTGAGCAGCTTAATATCCATAGCAATTACATTTAAATAGTATCATTGCAAGAGAAACGACTATGTACATGCTGAGCATACAAATGTTGAAGGTTGCATTGTCTCGTCCTTGGACACATATGGACTCCAAAATGGGTTTGTTTTTTTATGGCGGTTATCAAGTTCATGTTTCTAACTTTCCCTTGAAAGAAGCTGAGCCCTCCAACACAAAAACCATCAAAGCTCCTAAATTTGTTCCAGGTTCATATCAGAATGGATGGCGTGGAATAACAACCACACTCCAAAGGGAATGGGATTTGATGAAGGCCTCATTAAAGCCCCACCATCACCTCCACCACCAACCGTTCCTTGTTTGAGCTGGTTGGGTGGGTTCTGTTTCATCACATAACAAAAATTCACCTCTCCACTTATATAGAACCACCAACCAGACTCGCCATCCCCAACCCCTTGCCACCGCTGCCTCCTGGCCGGGCGGCTCTTCATGCTGCCACGGCTCAGGCAATCCCATACATTGTCTAGTTTGAATTTCGGGGAAGGAC
The DNA here is from genome assembly GCA_014182575.1 of Eucalyptus decipiens. Taxonomy (NCBI): domain Eukaryota; kingdom Viridiplantae; phylum Streptophyta; class Magnoliopsida; order Myrtales; family Myrtaceae; genus Eucalyptus; species Eucalyptus decipiens. The sequence goes on along the minus strand of CM024610.1, from coordinate 33,343,115 downwards.
ATTCGAATCGAACTGCTCAAAAAATCAGACGGAGAGAATTTATACGACGTGCCCCAAACCCCTGAAGGTACGTACTCAAAGCCGCTAGAGATATGAATAAAGACGAGCCTCAAGAAAGCCCCATTGTTTTACCGTCATCATATTCATCGCCATCCTTGTCGTCCCCAAGCGAATCGGATGTGGAAGAGCTACGACCGATGCCATTTGGCCCGGCTAAGAAGAAAAGCCGCAGGTGCCTATTTAAACAGCTTTCGATGTGCGAGACCCCACGGGACATTGCATGGGAGAAGCGGAGGCGGCAGATCCTTCACCAAGAAAGGAAGAAGAACGGAATTAACGACTCCGATGATATCACCGACGAGGATTTGAATGAGCTCAAAGGGTGCATAGATCTAGGGTTTGGGTTCAAAGAGGAGGAGGGTGTACAAGAGTTGTGCAACACTTTGCCGGCCCTCGACATTTACTTCGCTGTGAACAGGCAGTTGTCACCGAGCCCGGTATCAACACCGCAGAGCAATGGATCATCACTGTCATTTTCGATGTCGTCGTCCTCGCTTGGTGGAGGATCTTCATCCTATGGCAGTCCTAGGAGCGATTCCGACACATGGAAGATTTGTTGTCCAGGTAAGTTTTAAATGCATACGTAGAAAATGTGTGAAGACAATCTCAGACTCTCAAATGGGCTGATGGTGCTCAGCAAATGAATTGCTTTTAAAGAATTTCCTCTTGTGGTAAAAGCTGATTGTACATCCTCTATGCATCAAACCGCTCATTTGTTCTAATAATTTTGTTCTTCTTTGCTCTTGGCGATTGACATCCGTTTTGTAGGAGACAATCCTCAGCAAGTAAAAACCAAGTTGAGGCATTGGGCTCAAGCTGTGGCATGTTCCGTGAGGCTGCAGAAGGATGGGCTTTTGTAATTGCAAAAGCAGGAAAAGAGGGAGAGTGGTTTGGTTAAATCAGGGTCTTCCCTTCCCATTGATTTTTCTGATAGCCTAATAGACAAAAAAAGAAAAAGAAAAAAAAATCAATTATGTAGCTTTCCATGGTAATCTCTTAGGTTAAGAGAATGACATTTCGATGATGTCAGTTCATTATAACTTCGGTTATGAATGAAAATTCTCCTCCTCCGTCTGAACTGTATTTGCTCGACTAATTTCCGTAATTGGTGGGTAAAAGATGCAGATGAAAAAGATCTGCATTCAGCCTATCCATAATCAAGTTACCATTTGTCTTCATTTTTTTCTTTGTTCTCCCAATAAAGAACTATATGTTCCCCCCACCCCCTTTTTGCAACTCTTTTGGCTAACTAGATGGCATGTGCTGTCTCGAGTTTGAGACAAGAAATCGAGATCATAGTGCACATGTACCTATCTAATTAAAGAAAAGTGTTGTTTGGCTCACTTTGAGCCTTTTATGATTACTCTTGCTATATATATGTGAAGTAAAATTTCTTTACATCGCCATGTAAATATATTTTTACATGAACGATCTTATTTATCCTTGATTTGATAGTTAGTGAGAGGACGAGTAGTTGAAATCTTCCATTCAAGTGTGAATTAGATCGCTTAGATTGCTTGTGCAAAGTTTTCTTTATAATAATGGTGCATGCCCTAATTTCCAATATATAATAGATACTCATTAAGTAGCCACTTATTTCCATTCCATGGAAAACCACCATGACTAACACTTTTTCCTTTGCATAATTAGCCCGTGCCCGTGCCCGTGCCCTAGTTTACAAGGGAAATGACACTTGTCTGATAATTTCGAAATTGCTCTTACGTCACACCTATAACCATCCAATTCAACTAACCACCCACATCTTATTATGCATAACCATCTAATCAAATGCACACATGCGTTACCTAGCCCTAGGTGTCGATTATATAACCATTTTACTAACTCTTTTTACAAATTACCACTCTTAATTAGAGCACTTATCAACTTTTTCCCAATTAACTTACCTGTCGTCTTTTTTTTAGCAATAGCATTTTGAGACTCATAAACTTTTACTGAAAATTTACTAGTACAGGAAAAAAATAATTAGTGCTTTTGGGCATGAAACAATAAAATTCTGCTTCTCGTTCTTATATTGGTTAAAATTCTGAGAGAACTTCTATCGATCAATAGATAATTGCTCCGTCTGATCTAACTAGATGATTACCTATCGGTTCTCAACTTGACTCATCCAAATTTAGCAAAAAGAAACCCTTAAATTCCACAAAATCTCCAAATCCCCTCCCGACTCCATGTTGTTGTCGGCCAGTGAGCCAACTCCCCAAAGGTAAAAAGAGGTATCACGGAAATTCCCTCAACAGGATAAAAATGAAAGACGTATCTAGACATTAGCACGCCAGTTCCAAAAGAGTCCTCAAAAGGTTAATAAAAAGTTACCATCCCATAATATCCTAGAACTTACAATTCTATTGAAAACGCATGCCCATCATGCTGCTGTAGTTAATCCAAAGACTCCATGGAATTAACGGGGAACTTTACAAAAAATCATTGGTTGTCTGATCGGAACTTCTGACTATTCCGTTCCCTCGAACTTCTGCAGCCATCAATTTCGATCCCATATCCCTCATATCGAATTTTGGGCGTCCTTCACTTGGACTAATGTCATGTGCTGTCTGTTCCTCAGGATTCCAAGCCAACCCTTCACCTAATTTCAAAGCTTAGATTTTCCTTGAGAAGATTCTCAAAAGGCCAACAGTTTAACAACATCAGATTGTGGAGTTCCGAGACGCCACAAAATCGATACAAGTGCCCCGTTTTTTCGTCTCTTTAGCTTCGGTCTTAATCGACTGAAGAGTGAAACATTCCATCTTTATTAATTTGATTGCATTCGCTCATTTGAAGTCGTTGATCATCTCATAAAGTAAGTGTACACGTGAGAAAACACTCAGAGATACCGGCCAAGATATGCTTAATTCAAACGAGCGAAGTTTAGTGCTTCATAGCTAATCCTTATTTCTCTCAAATTAATATTTCATTTTACAAAATAATAGGAAAGTGAAAAACTTTTTTCTTTTTCCCTTGTGATGGGGCCAAAAGAGATGAACAATCAGAAAAGGAAGAAGGATCGCACACGTAGTTCCAAGATAAGACGCAAAGAAAATTCATCAAATCCCTCGTACAATCTCGCAAGGTGGCAAATTTTGTTATTTCACATTCCTCAATTCCTATAAATTGCCCAGGGTCTCTTGCTCATCTCCTTGCGCAACAGAAGCTTGCAGACTCTCACTCTACAAACACACAGAGAAAAACCATGGGGAGATTTAGCCTTTAGCCTTTGCTGGGCATTGTAGCTTTGCTCAGAGCGGTATCACTGTTAAGGTGACGTACCACTACTACAACCCCACGCAAAATGGGTGAGAATTGAACGCCGTCAGCGCGTGTTGCTCGACCTGGGACTTGAGCAAGCCGCTTGCTTTTATTGAAGTGCGCAGCAAAAGCCTAATACCTTCTTTCAAGGAGATCGCCAAAAGGGAGCTCAAGTCCGAATCCATTAATATATCTTGTTGGACCACTTTTATTCAAAAGCTTAAGCCAATAAGTTATGAGTTAACTAGAATAAATTAATTGCTCCACATCACATTAATTCTCCTATATGGGACGTTTCTAACATAGTTTATTCACACGTGCATTCTAACAATCTCTCCCTCACCTATGAGCTCAATGTTAGGACTGCTCTCCCTTAATTCAGGTATCCTTTTGCACCAACTTCTAGGCTCACATTGCTACACCACAAGACTCACTTGTCTGGAAATTGCAATGCTATTTGTTAGAGCACACAGTAAAAGCTCAATACATTCTTCTAAGGAGATGGGTAAGAGGGAGCCTAAGTTTGAGTCCATTAATATATTTAGTTAACCCACCTTCACCCAAAAACTTAAATTAATGAGTTATAGGTCAATTAGAATGTACTAATTTTTTTTTTGGTAAAGACAATTAGAATGTACTAATTGCTCTACACCACATTAATTTTTTGATATGGGACGTTTTTTATACAACTCACTCATACGTGCATCTCAACAGCTTGGCGGTAGAAGTATAGGTGGGTGGCCTTCTGCCCATCAGCCAGGCCTCATGGGCAACAAGCTTGTGGCAAATGCTTGAGGGTAAGCGATCCCTTGTCTTCTCTTTGGTTAAAGCATAGCATTTGGTTTTGTATACCATGGTCTATGTCACAAGTCAATAATGATTTTCTCACGAAATTTTTGAGTACATGTGGTGTTTAATTGCCATTTACTTTACTTACAATCGATTGATTTTGTTTTAGTTTATTGATACGATGTAGGCAGTTGTATAAGATACTTTGTAATTTGTATCATGCATGAAATGTTTTGGTTATGCATGGGAACTGTTCTCTTTGTTGAAAAAATCTTGAAATGTCACCTTTCATGTAGAACTTATGAGAAGAATTACTTGCACTTGAATTTCTTTCCCGTAACTATATTTGTTTTTCTTCTTCTTTTGCCATCGCCAAGAAAAGTCAACATAACTTTGATTGAAAGCAGAAGTTTCCTGTTGGACGTAAAAGAAAGCTTTAGAGATTTTAAACCTTCCTTCTGTTTTTGCATTTAACTGTGTTTCAAGACAGCGTATACAATTCAAGCAATTGCGAAATATGTTGAGATAGAGTGAGCGATCGAACAAAATATAGACGGAAGAAAAAAAATAAATCGGACACCGGATTTACGTGGTTCAGTCGTAAAGACCTACGTCTACGGGGAGAGCAGTAGCGAATTTCACTATAGATCAAGCGATACAAGGAGATTACACACTCAACTCATTCAAACACTCTCTCGGTGTTTTCCAAACCCCAATTTAACCCTAAACCCAACTCACGGCACAAAATTACCACGCGTTCAAGCTCAAAAGACAATACTCTACGTACGCCTGGTTTGTGTGCACACGAAATCGAGTATCTCTTCGAGCTTCGCGTGACTTCGTTGATCGGTGAATGTGCAGCTTCTTGGATCATCGAACCTCTGCGGCTTCGTAGGGTTTTCTCGCAGTGACTTTCGGCCGTCCCACGCATAGGGCCCGTTTGGTTCGGCTTTGGAGAAATGCCCTTAGGAGAATGCAAATACCTTTGAGGTAAATGGGTTTTTCGAAATGCTAGATTGTTTGGTAAACTATAACTGAAAAGTGCTTTAGGGAAATGCAAGACTGTTTGGTAAATATATATTTGAAAAACTCTTTAGTGTAATCAAATTAAGTTTTTTTATTTTATTTTAATTTTAGTATTTTTAAAATTACAAAAAAGAAACAATGACTATATAACCTTTTACATTTTCATGTTGAGAGTAATGTAAAAAATATATATTAGTAAATTTATTTAAAAATTATATTAAAAGAATTTGATTATAAATTAGATGCAAAGCTCAACTTTTGGCCTAGGGTTTTTTTAGGTTTATTTTCAACTTTGAATAATTTTTTTTAACTATTGTAGTATTAATCATCTTCGTTAATTAATTATCATTCTAGTGTATTGATAAAAGTTGGGCTATTAATTATCAAAAGATAAAATTGACAAAAAAGAAAAAGGTGAACCCAACATTTACAAAGAGTTTTTATTTTTAAATATAAAAATAAAATCCGACGAAACTCGTCGCATTCAACGGCGGTTGGGGTGTGGGGAAGATGATCAGTTTTTTTAAAAAAATCAACGGATGAATAGTAGAGGTAGACTTGCGTTTCCGAATGCTGAAAGCCCAATACTGGCCTTTGAAATGCTGAAAGCCCAAAGTAGGTGGGGAGCTGCTTTGGGTTTTCGTATTTCAAAGTCAACATTTGACCAAGGATACCTCCAAATGCTGAACTAAACATCTAAATTTTTTCCCAATGAGCTTTCGAGGTTGAAAGCCCCTTGGGAATGCTGAATGCTGAACCAAATAGGACCATACTCACAAAAGAAGAAAGTGAATCCTCGTATATATACGTGTGTGTGCGTGTGTGCCCCCACGGTCAAAGGTTTGACCTTGGCCCCACCGATTGATTCCTTCTTCGGTGACGGACGCTGCAGGTAAAGAACCCCTCCCTTTTTTTCTTTTGTCTTGGTTCGCACGTCCAAGTTCAAGTCCATGTTTGGACTTTCCTATTTCAGGCCAAACTTCCAAATACACCAATTTTTTTTTTATTTCAATTTATTTTAAAATTCGACTTTTCGCTTCGGCTTAAACTCGAGACATATTTAACAATTTTTGTTGCAATAGGGCAAGCAATCGAACAATAATATAGATAAAAGAAAAAAATTAAATCGGAGACTTGATTTACATGGTTCAATCGTAAAGACCTATGTCCACGGAAAGAGCAGCAGCGAATTTCATTATAGATCAAGCGATACAAGGAGATTACACACTCAAGTTACTCAAACACTTTCTCGATGTTTTCCCAAACTCCAATTACACCCAATACACTAATCTTTCTTGGATGTAAATCACGAATAAGTATTGTCACATGAAAAAAACATGAAGATCCAAAGCCAAGCACCCAGCACCTATGAATGTCTCTCACGAACAGAACACCCACAGCACTCAGAGTAAAAACAACGCTTCAATGTGTGGCTTTCCTCCCTCTTGGCGGCGTGCAGCTTCTCGTAGGGTTTTCTTCTTTTGCGTGCGTGCGTGGGAAATAGGTGGGAGATTCGATTATTAATTTGAGTTCCATTGAACGCAGAACACGAACAAGAAGACCAACGAGGATCGTTGACCAGTGCGGCAATTTTGGACTACAACACTACCCTCCATCCATTGGACACCGATGGAAATGGATATAAGCAAGGATACTTCACCTTGAACCACGACACCGCAAACAGTGGTGACTGAACGTTTCACATGTTCGTGCCCAGAAATAATAAGACATTGCTGAGAAATAAATGATCACTTCTCCTGTAGTTGAAGTTGATATTACGAAATAATAACGAATTATTGTTAAAAATCTATTTTTGTGGAATGAATGATCAAAGACACGAGATGTGTGTGGTTCGACAAATCCAGGTCCTTTCACAGACCGAAGAAAAGCCCTTCTGCTGTAATTAGCATAAGGAAATGGTGAGAATCAGTCAGTCAATCAATCAATCTCACTATCCAAACCCTAATTAGATGGGGAGTATCACAATTTACCTTAATTTGATCTTCGATCCAACTTGCCAATATTGTAATTTGCACTTTCAAGAACATAGCAAGTGCATCCAAATATACGGAAGTACAAAACCATTGCTAGACCAAAATGATTTTTCTTAGATGCACTGATTCTGGCCAAAAGCATGCGGGATCATAATTTTCTCTGAGCATTGTACGCGCCATGTCTTGTAATGAACGATTCTTTCTCTCCCCAACTTCATTTTATTGTTGAATACAAGGAGCAAAAGAGTTATGCTCAAAACCATTTTCCTAAAATTTGCCATGTATCGCGAGCCTGTGCATAACATGCTATTGTAGTTAATTTAAAAGGTTCTATGGAATAAAACTACACTTAACTGACGAAGCAAAGATTTTCAGAATGCCACAAAAAGTCGAAAGTAAACTGATTAGAACTTCTGGCCATTCAATTCCGTCGAATTTCTGCAAACCATCAAGTCGATCCATCTCATTTAATTAAAAAGCTTATATTTCCTTTGAGAAGATAAAGTCACTATCTCATGCGTACCCCATTTTTGACTCTTCAGTTTTAATCGACTCAAGAGTCAAACATTCCATTTTTTTATTTTTTTTTGGGTCGGTTCCATTTTGTTGATATGATTGTATTTCTTGTAAAAAGAAAAATTTAATGCTAGCAAATTTTACAGTTACTTTCGTACGTGTTAAAATTGAGGTGCATTTTTTAAATACTCATTTTTACACTAGTCAAAATTAAGATTGAATCGGGCCGATGATGCAACACGAACATGGATTGAGTTAAATTTAATTTCCTTCATCCGTTTATCAAATTTACTCGTTTTAAGTTGTCAATCTATCATATAAAATTCGTCCATGCGAGACAGTGCTTGAAGGTGCCAGTCAAGATATGCTTTACACCACAAATGATAATTAAGTGCTAGGCTCCTAGCTAGCTTAACCTCTGTTTATACTAAATTAGTTCTTCGTTGGAAAAAATGAAAGGAAAACGACAAACCTTGTACTTTTCCTCAGTGCTTTGGTCAAAAGAGATAAACACGAAGAACAAGGAAGAAGGATCCACAAGTAGAAACCCCCTCTGTCAACTTTCCAGTCGAGGCGCCAGAATATTAATCAAATCCTTCGTCCAATCTCACAAAGGCAATTCCGTAATTTCACGTTCCTCATGTCTAATAAATCATCATCTTGCTCATCTCCTAGCACAGCAAAAACCACCACTCTTGTTTGCGAACACACAAACTCGTGGAGAGACTTGGCCTTTGTTTGGCATTGTTACTTTGCCTTGCAGTCTCTGCAGCCTATGCTCAGAGCGCTAGCAATGTTAGAGAGCCGTACCACTACCACAACCCCACGTTGAACTAGTGGGATTTGAATGCCGTTAGTGTTTATTGCTCGACATGGGACACGAGCAAGCCGTCGGCTGGCGAAAGAAGTATGGGTGGACTGCCTTCTGCGGGCCCAACAACAGGCTTCTGGCAAGTGCTTGAGGGTAGGTGACCCCTTGTTTTCTTTTTAATTGCAGCATAGCATTCAGTTTTGTATACCATAAAGGAGTTTCATTTTAAAGAGAAGTTTCCTATAGGAGGTAAATGAAGACTTTTTTTTTTTGGACGTCAAAACATCGGCGCTTTGATTACTCATTTAGTCTTGGGAATAAAACACCCATTACATCCGTGCATAAAAGATTAAATAAAGCAGGAGGGGGATTTGCTATCCAATTCTGGGGTAAGAAGTTGTTCCTGCAAGCCTTAGCTATCCAGTCCGCAGGTCTATTCGAATTGCGATGGCAGTGGGCCAGGGAAAGGCCCGGAAGTTGGGCGAGTTTGGCTTGGGCCCGGCTCACGATCGGTTGTAGTTCCCAGTCGACTTCAGTAGAAGACTTCAATGCGTGCACAAGAGTTAAACAGTCAGAGTGTACTTGAGGAGAGAGAAAGTGTCGGCTTACAATGAAATCTAGGGTTTCGTCCAGTGCAATCGCCTCCGCTTGAGGAGCCGAGGCCGCATGAACCTGTTTAGCAAAGCCATCCACCACGATTCCGCGGTAATCTCGGCGACACAGCGATGGCCGCCCGTGGCGAGGAGGGTTGCTTCCGCTTCTTCCATCCGTGGATGTTGCTTCGTTTACCAGATCAGTTTCGGAGGAGTTGTCTTCTCTGTTGCAAGGGGGAGAGAAGTCGGTGGCCAGATCTGGTTCATAGGAGGCGTCTACGTTGATTCGGATCTTGCCTAGAGGAGGTGGATGCCAGATTACAGATAAGTGTTCTGCTTGCTTCTCTGTTTTTGGTTGTTCGTTTATTGCCCTATAACTCTCTGAGATCGCCTCTGCTCTGGCGATTGTTGAGAACGGCCTCGGTTTTTGATGGCTGAAAACGAACTGATTTCTCTCCTTCCATACGCTCCAAAGCAACACCGCTATGTTGTTAAATTTGTCCGAAGTAACCGGTTCCGTTTGATACCGCATCCATTCTTCGATTACGTGAGACCAAATGCTGAGATGCTCAGATTCAGGGGAGATGAATTCCATACCGTGGCTGTCCATGGACATAGAAGAAGTGTGTGCTCGGTCGTTTCTGCTTCTTGCTTGCAGAGGGGACATAAAGGAGAAGGTACTATCTTTCTATGTTGCAAATTCTCCATTGTTGCGAGTGCATTGTTGCATGCGTTCCAGAGGAAAAATTTGATTTTGGGTGGGATTGTGGACTGCCAGATATATTTCCAGAGATTTGGATTTGCTCTGTATGACGAATGTGCTTGTGTTTCCTGCGGTTCTTGCGGTTTAAGCATGGCCTCTCTGAATATGAAATAACCACTCTTCACTTCATAATCTCCCGATTTAGTGTGTACCTGCACTCGCCTTATCTTCTTCTTCGTAGGCCGATAGGTGTGGCTAAAATTTCTTGGACCCTTGATTCATCAAACATAGAATATAGAAGAGATTCATTCCATGTGCTTGTGTTTGGATTTATGAGTTCTGAAACTCGTGTTGGTTCGTGATTTGTTGCTGGGCCTCCTATAGGGCCGCTTTTTAGCCATCGATCTGTTCTGATTGCTGTATTTTTCCCATTGCCTATCCTGTGCATTACCTGAGGAGCAACCATGTCCCTGGCCTTGAGGATGCTTTGCCAACTCCACGAGGGTCGGAGCCTCTTCGAGCATTCCGATGTCACCCCGTGAGTAATACAAATCCTTTCATTACTTTGGTCACAGAGAGTCTTGTTTTTTAAAGATGCGCCACATCGCTTTGCTAGCATTGCTTTGTGTTGAAAGTTTGTAAGTCTTTGAACCCCAGTCCCCCCTCGCTCTTCCTCGTTCTTAACAAGTCCCACTTCTTCCAATGAATTCCTGCTTTTGTATCGTTGCTTTTCCACCAAAATGATGCCACCTTTCTCTCAATTGCTTTACAGATTGATATCGGTATTTTGAAAACTCCATAGCATATTGAGGAATGGCTTGTATTACCGCTTTTAGGAGTATTTATTTTCCTGCCTTTGATAGCAATTTTTCCTTCCAAATTTTCGAGTTTGGAGTTGACCCGAGCTAAGATCCAAGCGAAGATGTCTTTCTTGGATTGGCCCCAATCCGAAGGTATGCCTGATACTTCCCCTGTCTTGGTAATTTCTGGTATTTAGAGTTGATGCCATGTTTTGCTTTAGAAATTTGTAGGACACCCTTTCTACCGAAATAGACTCGACTTATTTAGATTGATCGCGACCCGATGCAAAGCAAAATTGATTTAAAATATTTGCCAACCGCCGACATTCAACTATTGTACCATTCAGGAAGAAGATAGAGTCATCAGCAAAGAGAAGGTGGGACAGTGTGGGGCAATGATTATTCAGTTTGATTCCTGTGAGGGAACCATCTTGGACTGCTTTCTTCATCATGGTGGACAGCACGTTGGCTACTATGATAAAAAGGTAAGGTGAGAGTGGATCCCCTTGGCGCAGACCTCGGGTTGGTTTGAAGGAAGGTAAGGGTTCCCATTGTAGTTTATGCTATAGGTAACTGTGGTCACGCACTGCATTATGATCTCTACCCATTGATCACAGAAACCTAGCCTTGCTAAGCAGGCTTGGAGAAAGTCCCATTCTATCCGATCGTATGCCTTTTGCATGTCAAGTTTTAAAACTGCCTGGAACTTCTTCTTTCTGCTACTGTTTCTTAATCTGTGTAGCACCTCTTGTACTATCATTATGTTGTCTTGAATCTGCCTGCCTCCCACAAAAGCGCTCTGTTCCTCTGCAATAATGTGAGGTAGAATTGGTTTGAGTCTGTTTGTGAGTACCTTTGAAATGATTTTGTATAGAAAGTTGCAGAGGCTGATAGGGCGGTATTGCTCCAGTTTTTCAGGTTGGGGATCTTTGGTATCGTGTGATAAGTGTTCGTTTATTGCGGGATCTAGATGGCCGGTGGTGAAAAGGAGCCATCTTGTTTGGAAGATATCTTTGAGATTGCGCGTGCTCCTTGTAGAATATGCCATGAAATCCATCTGGACCTGGAGCCTTGAAGGCCCCTAGCTGCTTCATAGCGTGAGTAACCTCCTCCTCTGTGACTGGAGCCATCAAGGTTTGATTGATTTGATCATCCACTACGGTAGGTAAAAGTTCTAGTATTGGTTGGTAGTTGCGGAGGCCCACTGTAGAATATAACTTTTTATAGAATTGATCTGTCATTTTCTGCAGTTGGTTGTCCCCTCTAACCCAATCTCCATTGTCATTTTTCAGCATCGTTATCTGGTTGCGACATCTCCTCTGAATTGTCGTCGCATGAAAGAACCGGTATTCTTATCACCCCACCTTATCCAAATGCTAATCCGCGACCGCATTCCCAAGACATCTCCTCATGTCGCCATAGGTCAATTTCTTTAGTGATCATTTTTTCTTGGGCTGATTGTCCGTTGCTTTGCTTGCTATTCATTAGGTTTTGGAGTTCTCCTTGCAACCAGGTGATCCTCTTCCTGGCGTGGCCAAATTTGTTTCTGCTCCACTGGTCGGGGGATAGCAGTAGAGTTGCTGCACTTCTCTACTGGGGCGAGGTCAGGGCCATTCCAGGTATCAATAACTATATTTTTGCTTTCAACTTCTTCATTCCAGTATGCTTCATATTTAAATTGCTTTCGCTTTCTTCTCTGCGGTCGAGCTAGGGATAGCAGGAGAGGAGTATGATCGAGCCTATCGCCGGGAGTGCAAAGCATTCAGCCTCGGGTAAGTAATTCTCCACTCGAAGCGAGAAAAATCTATCAAGTCTCTTTTTCACCAGATTGTCTCCTCACGTTTATTTGACCAGTGTAGGAACATCCCTTGCATTCGAGGTCCATCAAGGAACACTTACTTACAAAATCTCTAAAAGCCGTTATCCCGTAAGGTTCTTCTCTGTTTTCCCACTTTTTCCCGGTGATTGAGTATTTCGTTGAAGTCGCCCAAAAACGAGCCATGGTATTCGATAGTTCACACTTGCTGAATGGATTTGTTCCCATAGCTGTATTCTTTCTCTGAACACATATGGAGCATGGACGAAAATAATATGCATTCTCTGGTTACTGTTTGTCAAGTGACATTGTGTGAATATTGCCGAGGCTGAGGAAGAGATTATGGACACTTGCAGTTGATCATCCCAGAATAAAGCTAAGCCCCCTGCTGTACCTTCTGGATTGACTAGGTAGCTGTTCTTAAACTTGAGCCTCCTTTTCATTTGGAGCACTCTCTCTGTCAGTATTTTTTGTTTCCATAATGAAAACAAGATTGGGCCGTTCTTGAGTCACAAAGTGACTCGCAAGGCCTGGATTGTCGTGGGGATTGCCCAGCCCCTGACAATTCCAACTCAGTAGTTTCATGTGTAATTTGGTGGCTTATTAGGGCTAGCCACCAGAGCCCATTGATCAGATTCTCTTGCCACCCTTATAGGTGTTTCCACTAACTGATTGCTTTCCTCTGAGTTTTGGTTTCCTGTTTGTGCACCGTATGGACAGAATCTTTTTGCTTTTTTTGATCCAGTCGACTTCACATATTTTCCTTTGGACCTTGCAGGAGAGATTGTCTCTAGTCCTGCTTCTGCTTCCTTCATCTGTTCCTCGCGGAGTGTCAATATTAATTCTCCATCGATACAACTGTTGTCTCTTTTCTGGGGGCTTTTATCTTCAATCAGAATTATATCCCGAGATGTGGAGTGTTGACAAATCTCCTTCCCTTTTTGCTTAGAAATACAAACTTGTGTTTGCTGGGTTTCGAGTACCGACCGCTCGTTTCAATCACAGGTGATAGTGGGGTTTCGGGTACTGCATCCATCTCTTCAAGAGGGAGTTCCTGCTGGCCATAGAATATTTTGCCATAGGGACTCAGTTCCTTCACCTCAGCACGCAACCAATCGCCGCATCTAGCTGGTAAGTTCTGTTCCAACCCTGATTTTCTATACGGTATATCGGTGCACTTGGTGGCGTAATGGCCAATTTTTCCACAAGAATAGCAGTAATAGGGCAGTCGCTCATATTTGAATTCAACCCAAATCTTCCTGTGCTCAAGATTCACTAGCACTCCTGTCTTCAGGGGGTTTGCTAAAAGTAATCTGACTTTAGCTTTACCCACTTTATAGGTACTATTACCTTTGGCTTCAAGTTTTACTTCGACAACTTCACCAAGTTTGGAAGCCAGTTCCTCAATGATAGCATGAGTTACTCTCCCATACGGTAAGCCGATGAACTTTACCCAGAAATCACAATAGCTGTAGTCATAACAAAACTCAGGTGTATCAGGTTCGCATTGCCTCAGTATGAGGAGATGACTATTGAAGGACCAAGGTCCTGTGTGAAGTACACGTTGCGCTTCGGTTTTCGATTGGAATGAGAGTGAGAAAAAACCCGGTTCCAGCGTCGCACAGGTGAAGTTTTCAGTCTTCCAAGCTTTTCGCATGAGTGTTAAAAAGGCAGTATAGTTTAATGTGGGTTTGGTGTAGAATCGACCAAAAGGGGTTTTGCGACACTCTTGTAATTTATCTGGAGAAATATCACCTGGTATTTCGACAACGTCGACTTCATTCCATAGTGTGCCCATGCTTTTGCAGAGAGCCGCAAGTCGCCTTTCTTCCTTGATTTGATCTGTCATGGTTTTGTAGGGGTTTTGGTGGGATCTTGGGTTTATGGGTTGAAGGGAGCTTTAAAGATTTCTAAAGATTTCAAACCTTCCTTTTGTGCTTTTTTGTTTCACGAAGGTAAATGAAGACTTTAAAGATTTCAAACCTTCCTTTTGTTTTTGCAGTATAACTTCGCTTTACTACGTGGTATGTATTCAAAGTTTTCCGAAAGGGGGGAGAGATTGGACTTATTCGAGTTCCATTGTGTGTAGATCACGAACATGAGGACCAAAGCTCATGTTATCACGAAAATCATCAACCGGCGTAGCAATGGAGGGCTTTATCTAGACCGCAACACCATCTTCCGCCCATTGGACCCAAATGGAAATGGATATAACCAATGGCACCTCACTGTGAACTACCAATTTGTTAATTGTGGTGATTGAAAGCACCTGGTTTCTAATTTTCACGTGTCTGTGCCCAAAAATAACAAAAGACTTTGATGAGAAATAGATTATCCGCTTTCTTTTGTAGTGGAAGTTGTTATTACCAAATGAAGATGAACTATTATTGTGAAACTATTCATGTGGAATGAATGATCAAACACATGAGATGTGTAACTATTGAGAGGTGATGGTGCAAATCAATCATCCAATTAATCGCACTATTCAAACCCTAATTATATAGTGAGTATCCCAAGAATATATGATCATAATCGAGGGTCAAACTTGTAAATATTGTAATTTGTACTATTAAACTCATAACAAGTACATCCAAATATATTATAGAATAGAATAATTGCTTTCTAGTTCACCAAAAAAGAATAATCTTAAATGCATTGATGATAGTACATGTAGTATTAACTACTTCTACCCAAAAGGAACACCGGATACTTGGAATGTCAAAATTGGGCACGGATAGACACTAAGTGCCAAAAGTCAAAAAAGTGACACTTAAGTGCCAAAATTGGAGCAAAATAGATTAGTTGAGTGTCAACAGCAAGAAAATCTAGCCAAATTATATATGTGGCATTTTTCGATAACATGCTTTATTGAGATGGTACATGTTTTTTTTTTTTTTTAAACATATATGGATGATGAAAACATCACCACCTCATCCACGATGGCTTGGCCAACCTTAATGACATCGTTTTTTCTTGGTGCTAAACGATGTCGTTTAGCTTCTTTTTTTGGCTTAACCAAATCTGGTTGTTGCTATTCCTCTTCATTCACACTTGCATTCACACCAAATCTAACGTCCTTCTCTCTGTCACTATTCACGATCACCGTTCACGCTCACTGAGGCAGTCATCGCTCACCGTTAATGCTCACCATCATCGCTCGCCATTGCCATTCACTGTTGTCGCTCGCCCAAGTTTGTCCTCTTTTCCCCCTCCCTTATAGTGAAATTCGGGCTTGAACTCATCTATTAAGGTTCGAAAATTTATGGGAAATTTATGGCTAGGCTAGGAAATGTGGGAGTCGAATGGGAAATGTAAGGCTTGAATGGTACTTTGATGTGTGATTTATGGCTTAGATGTAGTGCTAAAACCTTAATGGGGTTTGGATTGGCAATTTAGGGCTCAACGAGGGGAAAATTAAGGATCATATGCTATTGTGATGTGTAATTTAGAGCTCGGATGTGGTATTATGATGTGCGAGAGCAATTTTTAGGGGTTAGATGTGAAATGTGACATGCGAGAGCGATTTTTGGGGGTCGGAGTTGTTGTCATGGGGATCTCCAGTCATTTTTTTTTAAAATTGAAGTGTTGAAATGAGTGTCATGAGAACTTGTACTTATTGTTGGGACCTTTGTTGGTCAATATTTCAAGGGAAGACAAGATAATCAAAATGGTTGTCATGTGGGGGCATATAGTTAGTATGAGGACCTCTGTTTCTTGTGGAGACATTTTTCCAGTGTAAATGGTCTAACACGTACATCTCTTCCCTCTTTCTCTTTTATTTAATAAAGATTATGAGAGTGTGGGGATCTCCATGTGCAATTGTCCGTTCTCCTTTATGAATGTGGTCCCAAAAGTTAATAGTTTTTTTCTCCTTGATTGCAAAAATAGCTTATGATAAAGATTATGTTGTTGTCATTATTTGTTACGGTGGGAATTTGGCAATTTGGGAAAGATGAGTGAGAGTATGAGGGGGAAATGAGGGCACTATTTTTATCGACATAAATAAAGCATCTTATCTTAAATTTGTTAGGGATATAATGACCTATTTATCTTGTAAAGTATAGAAGTTATTGTATTGTAATCATAGGGAAAGCTTGAGAGATGGTTTAAGAAGTTTAGAAGATGATAATGGTTTTAATAATGTTATGTACAATTATCTTCATGGCGAAGAGGTGAAAGTATATGTCGAGTACAATAGTAATAGTGAGGACGAAGATGATGACGATGGAAAGAGTATCCAAGTATGAGAAGGGGGAGATGGTATTCAAGTTAATATTGAGGTTATGGATGAAGGATGCCACGATAGATAGGACAAGGAGGAGAGAGGTGCAGATGCAATTCACCAAAGTGATGATGACATAGGTGATGTCACAATTATTGGATTAGATTGGGAAGTAGTTGAATCCAATAATGATGATGATAAAGGATTACTTGCTAAAAACTTCTTAAATGATGACGATGATGAGGAGCTTGCACAGTCAAAGAAAAAGCAACAAGATTTTTTGTCATATAGGTTTGCAACTTTGCAGGTAACTAATGAAATAAACTCGAAAGCCCTATAGATGTTGGTGTTGCTAGCGAGGAGATTGATTATAAAGAATTTGTCGAGAATACTACTTCTCAAGACAAGCTTGAAGAAGATCAAATAGTTGTGCATGAAAGGAAATTTAAGTTGCTGTCTTTCCTACTTTGTTAGTAGGTATAAAATTTCAAGATGCGAAACAATTTAGGAAAGTTATACTAAAAATTCCATTGCTTTACAAAGGAATATTGATTTCATTAGAAACACTAAGATCTTTATAAGAGTTAGGTGTTCGCAACAAAATTATCCATGGAAGATCTATGGCATGTTTATTAGGAAGAGTGGGTCCTTCCATATTATGACCTATCAAGAGGAATATACTTGTTCTATTAATTTTGAAAACAAAAGAGTAATAAGTGCATGATTGTCAAAGCACTTCTTCAAGATGAAGAGTACTGGATTTAGGATATTGGTGAAGGAGCGGGTAGGCATCAATGTATTTAAGAATCTATGCAAAAGTTCAAAGCAAAAGGTGATGGGGATACTCATTAGTTAGTACGGTAAGAAATAAAGACAGGTGTGGGATTATGCTTGGAAGTGTAGGCCGCAAAACCCTTCAAGTAAAGTGTATGTAGAGGTTGTTAAGATGCCTCTTTTTGATAGTGGGATTGAGTTCGATAAGTTTTATATGTGCTTCAATACATGCAGATAGGGATTTTTAGCTGATTGTAAACGGATTATTAGATTCGACGGTTGTTTCTTAAATGGCTTATGCAATGAAGAATTACTGATCGCGATTGGAAGAAATGCAAATAACCAAATGTTTCCATTGACTTGGGCTATTGTAAGGGTAAAGAACAAGAACAATTGATCCTAATTCTTGAAAAATTTGATGATTGACTTGAAGATAACAAACGGGAAAGGGCTGATGTTCATGAGTGACCAACGAAATGTAATGCTTATTTTTTGAAAAATCTAGTCAATTATTTGACTTTTGATATCAACATGTTATTTGCTTACATTTCTTATTTTAAATTCTTGCAGGGACTAGTTTCGGGAGTAGCCGAGTTGCTACCTTATGTTGAACATCGAATGTGTGCATGGTAAATATACACAAATTGGCCAAAGATCTATAAATGGAAAAAGTTGCAGTCACAATTTTGACAGCTAGCAAAGAGCACAGACATAGTTGACTTTAAGATGGCCAAAGAATGATTGCTTTAGCTAACAAATAAATGTTCTACTACATCATTCCAAACAAAATCGAAGCATTGGTGCAGGGTGTTTTTCAATGAGCAATTCAAGTGCGATAATATCGATAACAACATATGCGAAACATTCAATGGGAAGATAATAGATGCCGAATGTAAACCAATCATCTCAATATTTGAAAATATAAGAGTTATGGTCATGACTTGGCTGTAACAAAAAGAAAAGAAAAAAGAGACGAGGCTGTAAAGTATACTAGGCCATATGGTTTAAGGATTGCCAAGAAATTGGATGAGAATTTGGCTATAAGTAGGTATTGTCATCCCATTTGGAATTAGGATGAAGAATATGAGATAATAAAGGGTTCTGATAAGTACGTTGTATATTTAGGTACAAGGAAATATTCATATAGACCATGACAACTAAGTATTATTTCTTATGCACATGTCATATGTGCCATCCAGTTGAAGGGCCACAACACAAATGATTATATTAATGATTAATGTAAGAAACTGAAATATCTTCGTACAAATTCATAATACAACCAATTAGAACTAGTAAGTTCTAGGAGCCAATTGATTATGAAGCACCTCAACCTTTATTACTGAAGAAGAAAATGAGAAAGTCAAAATGAATATGAAAAATGGTAGAGGGGGACATCTCGGGTCAACAAATGATGAGTAAGAGAGGTGCAAAGATGACATATTCTTGCCATATAGTGGGGCACAATACTAAAAGTTATCAATTGAGAAAACAGTAAGAATGATTGAGGTCAACCAAATGGCCTAGTGAAGGAACAATTGGAGAAGAGCAAACAAAATGGTCAAGTGAGTAAACTATTTTTCAATTGACGACAAGAAACCCCACTAAGTCATAACATTTGTGTTTATGTTGCTTTATGATTTATTACAAATATGTACATAGCCTTAATTAGCCTTATATGTAATATCTTTGTCAAATCACGAGAATGACACACAAAGATTGGTCGAAACCCCCTACTATACTTGAAACTAAAGGGCTTGTTTGAAAAAAGGCAAGGTAGAAGACAGCCAGCTAAAAGATTGATTGAAGCAGTTGAAGGGCCAGTCAATCGACTATTCTTTAGCGGCAGGAAAAAATACCTAATAGGCTCAATAATTTGTATTTATTTTCCTATATGTTATTATATCATCCAATGTTATATTTATGATGTATTTTGCTTCTTTCTTAGATTCGAAAAAGGCAAGTTGGAGCTTAACTGCTAATTGAAGAGTCACCACAAGAGTCATCACAAGGACCATTCCAACAAAAGGTGTCATTAAAGTTAAAAGGCTAGATAGAAAGACAACTAAAAGGAGGTTAGGTTGAAGCATGATATCCTGAATTTTCCGACCTTGTAAGAACAATCAAATTGTCATGGGCTTGGATTAGTTTAAAGAGGGTCAGACAACAAGCCCAATGGGCTGTGACGCATGGGCTTGATAGGCCAAAAGATGAGCTATGGATTTGAGTTGGCTTTGAACAGGCTAAGAGTCAAGTTCATTAGAGTTGTGAATTAAGTATAGTGGGCTGTGAAATGCCGTGGGATAAGTCGATGGGCTAGAGACGATTATTCAAGCCCGAACACTTTAAATTTTTCGATTAAGATTATAGTTTAGCTTTATGTGAGATTTAATTAGGATTTTATAGAAATTTATAAGTGATTATAATTTTTGTTGAACACTAATTTTAGTATTTTTCCCCATGATTATTCCTTATTCGTGATCGTAGATTAGCATGCAGACGTTAACACATTAATTCGATTTGTGCAGACTCATGGACCAGTATAATTAGCAATGGACATAAAATTTTGCGGGTTTGGAATGAAATTAAGTAAATGATGTTAGAAACAAATAGAATAATTAATGAGATAGATTATAGCTTAACTCTAACCCTCCTCGAGCGCTAAGCATCAATCATAAAGGAGAATGCATGCATAGAGTTGCAATCTTCATTTTCAGGAGAAGTACACTAATGGTGCCATAAGTTGTGTACGGCGCTCACTTTGGTGCCAAAAGTTTCCGTCGGATCACTTAAGTGCCAAATCGGAGGAAAAACGATCATTTTTGTGCCACCGGCGAGAAATTCCGGCCAAAATAAATACGTGGCCTTTATATTTAAAAAAAAAAAAATCTACGTGGCTTAAGATTGTTCACGGTGGATAGCATAAAACGACGCCGTTGTCCTTTCTTCGTAAGAAACGACGTCGTTTCTTGCCATCCATCGTGGATTCACATAAGAAACGACGCCGCCTTACTCCATAGCAAAAAACGACGTCGTTGCAGAGGGAGTAAAATAGGGTTCGTATACGGTTCTCCTCGACGCCGGCCATAGCTTGCTCACCCACCGTTGTTCACCCACCGCCGTTCGCTCGCCCGCCGTCGCTCGCCCACCGTCGCTCGGCCATCGTTGTAGTTGCATCGTCGTTCACGATCGTTCAGGTTTGTCATGTTCTCTACGTAGATCAATTTTGCGAAAAATTTAGGATTCTGAATGGCAAGTTAGGGCACGGAGGGCAAATTGAGGGTTCGGCTCAGGGGGAAAGTAGTGGGAAAAGTGGTGGGATATCACTTTTATGGGGATGGAATAGAAAAATTGATTCTTCCATCGTTCGTTCGCTTTCTGTTGTGGGGACCGAATATAAAAACAGGGTGCGGAGGGGCTTGACTCGGATGGAGACAGTGGTGGGACGGAATTTGTTTATTTAATTAATTGGATTGCTTTTGTTGGGGGACCGAATGTGAATGTGATTAAATTGAAAAATGGGTAGTGAGGACCTCACTTTGTTTATTTAATTTGGTTTCTTTTGTTTCGTAAATGCACCGAATTGGGGAGATTTTAGTCGCATTTGTTCCTTGACAACAAAACGACAAGAACTTGTATGTAAAGTTGCCGATTCTGTGATGTGTTTCCAACAAAACGACAATAACTCTTTCTTTTTTTCCATTGGGTGCAGCATCGACATAGACGCAAATCAGGTAGGCGTCATTGTTTGCTATGGTGGAGAGTTTGTTATTGGCACTGAAGATTGGGAATATAGTGGTGGAAATGAATGTACTATTTATGTCAATGTTTGGAAGCCATCATATATTGATTTTGTGAGGGATTTGGTATATTTTTTACGATGCAAAGTGCAAAAACTACATTACTGTGTTCCTGGGAAAGAATTGAAGGATAGGTTGAGATTTTTTAATGACGATAATGGTATTAAGGATATCATTTACCATTATCTTCACGGTGAAGAAGCTAAGGTATATGTTGAGTATTATAGTGAGGATGAGAATGAGGATGGGGATGAGCAGACCACCATTGAAGGAGGAGAAGTGAGGGATCCTGTTCAAGCGAGTAATCAGGTTGGGGATGAGTTTAGGTTAGATGGAGGGCAAAATGATAGGGAGATAAGTCATATTGATAGAGATGAACAAAGAGGGAGATGTCCTCAAATCTTGGATGAAGATTTGGGTGAAGATGTGGGCGATGAAGACTTCATTGGATTAGAATGGGAAATTGCTTTATTTAGTGAATCGGAAGATGAATGTTTGGTTGTAGTAAATTTCCCAAGTGATGAAAATGATGATGAACTCGCATTACCAAGACAAAAGCAAAGGGAATTTCTGAGAAAAAAACTTGCAAACCTTCAAGCAAGAAGGCCCGAGTCATAAATAGGGATGGAGATCCAGTGAGGGTAATAGAAGTGAAGATGGAGAAAGCTGTGGCAATGAAGTTGCTGGTTCGGAAAATGAGCTTGACAATGATGATGAAGAACCTGCTCCTCGAAGAAAAAGTAAGTACCCTTGTTATGATCCGACTGTTGATAAACCTGTTTTGTCGGTGGGCATGAGATTTGATGATGCTAAACAGTTCAAGGAAGCTGTTGTAAAGAAATCAATTGGTGAACAGAGGAGCGTTAAATTCATTAGAAACACGAAGGAGTTTGTGAGAGCTAAGTGCTCACAAGCTAATTGTTCGTGGAAACTCTATGCTGCGCTTAGTAAGAATGGGTCATTCCAGATTAGGTCCTTTCAGGAGGAGCATACTTGTCCAATTATCTTTGACAATAAAAGGGTAACAAGTGTGTGGTTATTAAAGCATTTTTTCAATACTATCAAAGCAATGCCCGAGATCAAGAGTCCTTAATTTCAACGATTAGTGAAGGAGCAAGTGGGGGTTAATGTGTCGAGGAATCAATGTAAGAGAGCGAAGATGAGGGTGATGAAGATATTGATGGGTGGGTATAAGGAAGAATATGCGCAGTATGGGATTATCTTTGGTGAATGTATGTTTCAAAACCCATCTAGTAGGGTATATGTAGAGGTTGTGGAGAGGCCACTCCTTGATCTTGGGCCTAGATTTGATAGATTTTATGTCTGTTTTGATGCATGCAAACGAGGCTTCTTGGCTGGTTGTAGAAAAGTTATAGGATTGGATGGATGCTTTCTAAAGGGTTTATGCAAAGGGGAGTTGTTGGCTGCTGTGGGGAGAGATGCCAATAATCAAATGTTCCCGATAGCTTGGGCAGTGGTAAAGATAGAGAACAAGGATATTTGGTCATGGTTCCTAAAAAATTTAATGGCTGACCTTGAGATAACCGATGGGGGAGAATGGGCATTCATGAGCGACCAACAGAAGGTAATTTCATTGTCAATTATAATATACTCCCTTTTAATATTAGTCACTTGCATATTTTTCTTGACTTGTATTTATTGGTTTGAATTTTTGTAGGGACTTATTCCTGCATTGGCTGAATTAATGCCACATGCTGAGCATAGAATGTGCGCGAGGCACATATATGCAAACTGGTTAAGGAACTTCAAAGGAGATAGGCTGCAGAAGCAGTTCTGGCAGATAGCAAAGAGTACGAATATGGCTGATTTCAGATTAGCCAAACAAGGATTGTTGCAGTTGACAAAGGACGGTTTTGATGCACTCTTCCATACAGAAGCTAAGCACTGGTGTCGGGCCTTCTTCAGCGAAGAGTTCAAATGCGATATCATTGATAACAACCTCAGTGAAGCTTTCAATGGTAGAATTTTAGAGGCCAGGTGCAAACCAATCATCAGTATGCTTGATGATATTCGAGTTATGGTTATGACTAGACTGCATAGGTAAAGAGATGAGGCTACAAAATGGAGTAGAGACTGTGGCCCTAGGATTGTGAAGAGATTGGATGCAAATATTGCTGCTAGTAGGTTCTGCCATCCAGTTTGGAATGGAGATAATGGATATGAGATTATTCAAAATCGGGATAAGTATGTTGTCAACCTTGGATAGAAGAAAGTGTTCATGCCGAGCCTGGCAACTGAATGGAATTCCCTGTGTCCATGCCATTTGTGTTATTCAGATGAAGCAAGAAAACCTAGATGATTACCTACATGATTAGTACAAAAAAAGCTCATATCTTGCTTCATACCAATTCATGATGCAGCCTATCAGAAGCAGCAAATTTTGGGAGCCAACAAATCATAAAAGTCCTCTACCTTTATCGCTGAAGAAGCAAATAGGAAGGCCAAAAAAGAGACGTAGAATGCAGCAGGAAGAGGCATCAAGTCAAAGGATGAGTAGGACTGGATCAAAGATGAAATGCTCCTATTGCCGTAAGGAATGGCACAATAAGAAATGTTGTGATTTGAAAAAGCAGCATCAACAGCAAGATGTAATGGCTGATTCAGTGCCAGGGACAGGACCTACTGAAGAGTTTCTTGTTGGGCCTATTGAAGGGAGGACAGAAGGCCCTGCTGTAATTCCTACTGAAGGGCAAACATAAAGCCATGTTGTAAGGTAAGTATCATCTTGGTCTTAGTAACTTTACAGTTCTTATTCGATAGTGCTGTTGGTCATAATCCTAATATAGTACATTGTTGTAAGGTCTACTAAAGGGCCAGAAAAAGGCCCTGTTGTAGGCTCAAGTGCAAGGATAGGGACTGGAATGGGCAAGACAGCAACAACAACAACTGAGTCCACTGTTGAGCAAACAAGAAAAAAATATCCTGTAAGTTGTACATCGCCGTGTTTGGTCTTTTATAGGCTAAAAATTACATTTGTTATGTATTTCTTAGGTGAGAAGACGAGCAACTACACAAGTTATAGAGATTGCTACAAGGATTATTGCTGCTGAAAATGATGCACCACAACGAACAAGAGGAGCTCTTGGGAAAAGATTAAGACAATATGGTAATGGGATTTACACAGATGAACGTACTGGAATGACCATTTTAAATGTAAGATTTATAGGCCTCATGCATTTAGTTTGTTGTATTTCAATTTATTTGGTTGACAATATCACTATGTTTTTGTAGTCTGGGAGAACTTCAGAGGTACTTCTCTCTCAAGGTGGGCCAACTCAAGAATCAAGGGCGCAGCCAAAGAAGAGTGCTCTAAAGAAGAAGAAGACATCGGGTACAGCTGCGAAACAGCCATCCAAAAAGAACCCAGCACCAGTTCCATCTCAACCAACGATTGGGAGTAATAGTGATGATATGGACCAACACATGACACGTGGTAGAACAAAAATAGCCGCCGTAAAAAACAAGGACAAGGAAAATGAGGTGATAGAAAGCCCAACTAAAGAACCTACACAACCAGTTCGAAAGAGTGCTCGGATTATGAATCAATTCAAAGCTCCAAGAGGAAAAGGAGATCAAGGTGTTGTCAATATTGACTGATGGGAGGGAGGGTGCTGGACATGATCTCTTTTTATGTGATGCTGCACATGATTTTTTTTCATGTGATGCTGGACATGGTCTTTTTCTTGTTTTCTTCTTTTTTTAGGAGTGTGCTGGATTGATGGTAGTTGTTGCTTGCAATACCATTGTTTTTTTTTTTTTAAGAGAGTGTTGAACTCTCGATGCTTGGGGAGTGAAGTTAGACATGCTTTTCTTTTCTTTTGTAAACAATCAATCAATGTTAATGGCAAGTACTTAAATAACTATTCATTTTCCCTTGTGTTGGTTTCGGCTAGAATGCTAGCAAGTCAGTTATGATATTGTTGCTGTATATTTTATTTTTGCTGTTACTGCAATGTTGCTGTTGCTGCACTGTTGCTGTCAGCATTGTTAGTTAAAGTTGTGAATTATAATGAATTTGTTGCTGTCAGTATTGCTGCACTATTACTGTGCTGCACTGTTGCTGATTATATATGTGTTGCTACAAGAACACTTTGGGTGTTGGTACATCTTGTTGCATCTGGGCTGGTGTAAGAAGATGCACCAGCAACTCAACTGGTGCAAGAACAAGGTGAAGAACAAGGTGCATTTGGAATGTGACGTTTGGCACTAACATGTTCTTTTTTAAAAAACTTGTGCAACGTAAGTGATCACTTTGTAATCGTGACTAGCACTTAAATGATTACTTTCATAAAAACTTGACACTTAAATGATCACTTCCATAAAAACTCGGTACTCAAGTGATCACTATTTACAACTTATGACACTGAAATGGTCAATCGTGAATTTGCCACCATCCTTTAATTTCGGCCATGGTTTGCAATTGCAGCAAACCAACAAACCAGCAAACTAGCAAACCAACAAACCAGCAAACCAGCGAACTATTACCAAATAAAAAGTGCAGCAAACCATCATCAAATAAAAAAATGCAACAAACCATCATCAAATAAAAAAATGCAGCAAACCATAACCAAAAGCTTTCAATGCAGCATACCATTATCTAATAAAAAATGCAGCAAACATTACCAAAAGCTTTCAATACAGCAAACCATTACCAAACAGAAAAATGCAGCAAACCATTACTAAAAGCTTTCAATGCAGCAAAGCATTACTAAATAAAAAATGCAGCAAAAACTAATCAAAACAAACATTGACAATATACAACTAAACAACAAAACTTTTAAGTGCTCACAACTAATGTATTCCAAGTCCAACCTTGCATTTCTACCCATAGATTATAACAACAAAACATTCTGCTCCATACAAAAATTGCAGCAAACCAAAAAACACATTTTACTTATAAACAATCCAATACAAGTGCATATTCCACGTTTTCGACTATGGTAGACATACAAACTTCTTCTCATTACTCACTTTACATTTGGATAAACTACCCAAGAGAATAAGAACATAATCAACGTTCGATAAAAGTTTCTTTCGATTTTCAGCCTTGAAACCTCCCTCTTCAAATGGTCCACCAAAGATGTTAAGCCTTTCATTTGAGCTTGCATTGAGTCGACATCCTCCAACTCGTCCATTAACGTAGGTGGAGGTTGATTTCGGCCTTCAAGTAACTCCAATATCACCTCTGTCGCTCGATCAGAGAATTTTCTATCAATCCATTTGAAATATTGGCACTTCGAGCCTTCTCTATATCTGCCGCACCCATGGAATCTTCTCCCGGGATTCAACCGAGTCCAAGATGTTCTTCTCGGACTCGGTAACCCACAATAACAGTAATACTCACCATCTAATTCACTTTTCTTATAGGAATGTGAGCCGCTACTTTTTTGTCCTCCATTTGCAAGAGCGAGCTGATAACTTTGGGAGAAAATCGAAGTATGTACTCGAAATGATCGAATTGGGGATTTAGGGTTTTCAACTTCCGGTTCTAATCGAAATTGGGGATTTAGGGTTTCTCATTTGGGGAAAACGGTAAACGGCATCGTTTTGTTCTTTGTATGCTGATTGCATTCTCCGGCGATCCACCTCGGCGTCAAAAACTAATAAAAAACTGCCACGTCGGATTTCCGGCCAACCAAATCGGCGATGGCACCAAAGTGATCGTTTTTCCTACGATTTGGCACTTAAGTGATCCGACAGAAACTTTTGGCACCAAAGTGAGCGCCGTACATAACTTATGGCACCATTAGTGTACTTCTCCCCTTCATTTTCCCTCTCGGTTTCTCTCATTCCAAAGCCTTCAGACGTGACACCATCACTGATCATTCCTAAGGATTACATCTCATTGGATTTAAAATAAAATTTGCACACCCATATCTTAAATCTCATGAATATTCACGCCTCATTTTCTTCAAGAACCGACCCATCTCTCTTTATTTTCTCGTTTTTCTCTTCTTGCATGGCTTGCACAGAAGCAAAGATTAGTAAGTTTAGCTTCTTCTTTTTCTTCTTCTTCTTCTTCTTGCGTGAGCTCAAAAGCGCATCCATGAAGAGCAATGAACCACCAGCGAAGTTGAACCACTAGGTAACGAAATGATGAGATCCTAAGCTCAAACTTATCTGTTGTTTCTCTAGGAAACGTGCAAAGCATGCTGGATAGTGGATAATTGAGTCTTGATGCTACTGTTTTTGGGTTGGAATAGGCTAGATGAGTACTCAAATGGAGTCTTTGGCCTTTGCATGTGATGGTCGGGGTTTAATTGGGCGAAAAAACCGAGTGCAAAGGTGTTGTATTGGTTAAGATGGTGGAATAGACGACTTTTGGCATATTAACGAGTGCTACATGTTGGTTTTAAGTGGTTGAGAGGCGAGTTTGGGTTCAAGTTAGATAGTAGATTAGTTGCGTTAAGTCTACGAGCTGTTGAGATCATTTTTGGGTTTTGTGGGTGTGGTGTCGAGGTTCTACAAGGAGTTGCTAACCCACTAAACAACCTATGGTAACTGTATATGGAGATAAGGGCTCTTGATGCTTTATTCAATAGAGATAGTGGCAGTAATTACTAGTTTATATGTCACTTTGGGGTTTTAACTATGTTGTCATTAGAAGAAACTAATTTTCTTAAGAGCGCACTAATAATTTTAAGGTTTGACATATTGGTTACTAGAGTTTTCTTATAGGAATTAATTGGTGTGAACATTCTTTTCCTTAGGACAGTGAATTGACTTGCAGAAACCAACAGAACCTCAAGTTATTTTATGAATTTTCTATATTTTTCTAGACACAGTTGAACCTTAAACCCTTCATGAAAGTTGTAGAATATATCTTTGGGAACAACATATCAAAATTTGGGAATAAATGGTTGAGCAAAACGAATTTTCTTCGATAGGTGCATAAGCTGGAAAGTTGCTATAGAATTTTAAGAGTCCATGTAACAAGTTACTGCTCTTTTTTATGGCGAGAAATAGGCTTAGATTTCTTCACAAAAAATGTTAATCTATGTCTCTTCTATAGCATATTAAAATTTCGTAACTTTTCAATAAGATTTGATGCACTTTTTGCTTCTATGATTATAAATGCTTGTGTCAGCCTATATTCTGTCTCTTCCATAATCAAAGTGTGCTCATTGTATGGTTGCTAATTGTGGCCAATGTGTGCAATGAGTGTGGCTTGGATTAAACGATGTGTGCATTAAGTACTGTTTGAAGTGATCATGTGCTCTTGAGGTTATATGCATGTTGTAATGTGATATAATTCAAAAGTTTGATGTGTGAAATGTATGAATAAAATGAATAAGAGATTTCCATCAGTACTGAGATACTTATGATGCTCTGAAGAGTGGGATGCCCATGTGATCTTGCATGCCTCAGTTGAATGAGATACCAGGATACCTCATAGTTGAGATGCCCTTGTGTGTGATTAGGGATGCCTCAGTTGTGAAATTTTGGGATGCCTTAGAGTGAGATGCTTCTGCTTTGTGATCAATGGATGCCTCAGTTGTGTGATACCAGAATACCTTGGAGTGTGGGATTCTGAAAGTAATTCAATTGGGCCAGCTTGTATATTGGTAGGTAAACTGTTCGAGAGTGGATTTGATAGACACATTATAATATAATTCCATTTGACGTGTGAGTTCGCTTGTTGTATCTCAATTTAGTTCTTGTTATGAACAAAAAGCATATATGTACATTGGGTGCGTTTGATATGAAGTGATTATTCATGCGACATCTTAGTGTTCATTTAGCCATGCTTGTGATAATCTTGCCTTTGTATGTATGAGCTGTTTGGTTATGTTCTCTTATTTTTTTGGGCAATTGTAGATTGTCTAGTTTAGGGTTTTATTATTTCTTTACTATTCATTGCACATTCCTCTTTTTATTTTTTAGATTGTTAGTATGGACATGCTTGGGACAGTTGTAACTCCACCTAAATTAGTGCATCCTGAGACAATTGAAGAAGAAATTACACGTTCAGTTGGAAATAGTGTAAGAATTACAAATTAAGTAAAAAATCCATCAAAAGGAGTATGAACAAGGAGCGTTGTGCATATTGATTCATGAGATGAGATGGGATAGGGTTTGTGGAGCTCAGAAGTTAATTTTGTTTATAATTTGCGATGAGGTTTATTTTTTTTTATAGTTTGTCTTCGAGTTTGTAAGACTTAATTTCAATATCAATGGAACGATTTTGCTACTTATCAAATGTTTTTTTCCTTTTTCATTTTTTGAATTCTACTTTTACTTACTGCTACTGGTGGTGAACTTATGGTGGTAGCCGAGGTGTTAGTGTGGCTAGTGATGATGGTGGGTTTGTTGTGGGGGTTGGGTTAATAGCTCATCCTATACTTGGTGCAAGTGTGCAAACCTTGCACTATGTGGTATTAGTGCAAACTAGTGCAAGGCTCACCACCACTAGCAGCCACTATGCTGGTAGTGAGTCTATGGTGGTGGCTAGATGCCGGTGTGGTGATTAGGGTGTTGGTGTGGCTGATGGTGGCTAATAGTAATGGATCTGTTATGAAGGTTGGGTTGAGGGCTTGTGTTGCACTTAGTGTGAAATGCAAGTGTGCAGCGTGCACATCGTACACCGGGTGATATTGGTGCAAACTGATGCAAGGCTCAGCTTACGCCAGCACATTCTGCAACAGACCCACAATCAGCATAGTGGTTGGTGGCTGGGGCGTTGGTGTGGTGGCTAATGATTCCTGGTGGTGGTGGGTTTGTAATGAGGGTTAGGGGCTAGGGGCTTGTGTTGCACATGATGTAAATGTGCAATGTTCATATCTTGCACTAGGCGACATTGCTACAAGCTAGTGCCACCGATACAAGTTAGTGCAAAACTCAGCTTACATCAACATCTACTGTAACAGCACACCACCAACACAGTGGTGGCTCGAGGTGGTGGTTGATAGTGGTAACTAATGGCCAATGGTGACAAGTGGTGGGCGATAATGGTGGTTGGTGATGGTTGGTAGATGATGCAATTTTTAAGAGAAACATACCAAAATTGGCACTTAATTACATTCTAAAAAAACTTGGCATTTAAGTGTTTTAATCATGAGTAACACTTAAGTGATCATTTTTCATCATAACTATCATTTAAGTGATTACTAAATATAACTTATCGCACTCGAGTAATCACTCGTGTCTGTCCTATGTATATGCTAGTTTGCAGCAAACTAGAAAATGCTACTAATTTATATTCAACTCAACTTATGGTAATTCCATTCAATTCAATATTTGTTGCTGATTTATATTCAATTCAAATAGAGAAGTCACTACAACACATTGACTCACTACACATCCATCATTGATGATTTATATTTAAGAACAAGCAAAAATATAGTATAAACAGCATCTCATTCACTTAGTCCATTTCCTTGACCTCCCCACAAGTAGAAAAAGTAACTCACAACACATATAATAATACAAATAATAACAAAGTCACAACGATATTGTAGATAACACGAACTTCTTCACATTGTCAAAAAAACCTACATTTGATCGACAACAATACATTTGTCTACTCATTTTCAATTATGGTAGCTGGAGAAATTTTTTCTTATCTTATATTTCATCATAAAATAGGATAAATAACAAAATAACACCACAATAAACGCTTGGTAACACTTCCGTTCAATTTTCATTATTGAAATTTCATTCTTCAAATGATTAGTTAAAGATGCTTAAGCTTGCATTGAGTTAACATCATCCAAGTCATCCACAAGAGTAGATGGAGGTTGATTTTATCAATCAAGTAGGTTCGATATCACCTTTCCAGTTTGGTAAGAGAATTTTGCATCGACTAATTTGAAGTATTTTCACTTTGACCCTTCTCAATATCAGGTGCATTGATAGAATCTTCTTCTTGGATTCATTTGAGTCAATGATATTCTTCTTGGACCTGGTAACCCACTTGCCTTCTCCTTCACTTCGATGAGAAGAATTTGAGGCGCTGCTAAAAGTCATGCTCTCCATTTCCAATATTCAAAGTGGAATTTTGGGCAAATTGAAATTAGGGTCCAGGATTAGGGTTCGAGTGCTTCAATGGGGATTTTGGCCGATTTAGGATTTTAGATTTGTGGTAATTAGGGAGACGATGTCGTTTTGGCCGATTTAGGGCTTTTATTTTGGTCAATTATGAAATCAACATCGTTTTGGGTGATTTAGAGTTGAGTTAGCTTTCCGACAAGCCATGTAGGCCAGCAATATTAATAAAAAATTGTTACGTAAGATTTCCGATGGAGTTGGTCGAAATTAGCACTCATGTGTCCCATCTTTAAAAAAAAAAAAAAACACTTAAATGTCATTTTCTTAACTTTTTGCACTTAAGTGTCCCCTCATGTCAAGTTGTGTCACTTGGGCTGTTCTTTTCCCCGCCTAAAAGTATACATGAGCATTGAATAAGCCATATCTTGTAATGAATGATTCTTTCTCTCTCCAGCTCCAATTTTGTGTGTGGCAAGAAGCAAAAATGTTATGTTCAAAGCCGTTTTCATCGTAAAATTTTGAGATTCATGATCTTCAAACACTCCCCCAATTTTAATGGAACTAATGCTATATTATTTTTCACTTTGAGCTTGTTTTGCAAACTTCATGAACACATGTGATGCTTCGTGTATTTGAACAAGAAATACAAATCCAATAAAATCTCATGTGATCATCCACAATCACTAAGCCATATTTCTTACCATCAAGGCTCTTACTTATTATTAGTCTGAATAGGTTCATGCATAGAAGCTATAGAGCTTCGTCAATAGAAGCAGCCTTCTCTAACTTGAAGGAACTTTTGATCAGCTTAACTGAAGTGCAAGCTTCGCATATCCTGTTTTTTCAAAAATGATTTTAGGTGAACCTCGCATTAAATCCTTGCATTAAATCCTTTTTGGATAGCTCTAATATTTGCTTCAAGCTTGTGTAACCAAGTTTCTTGTGCTAAATCCTGTTTTCATATTTTACAATAACAGGCATTAATAGGAAAAAGTATAAAAAAAAAATGTCCTAAACATATTACATTGGTACAATTTAGTTGGTACAATTTAATAATAAACATTTTGATTGCACCAATTTCGTCATAAATATTTTCATATTGATATCAATCGAGTTCATCCAATTGGACAACAACCATCCAATGACATGGACATTTTATTATGTTTTTTTTATATATATATTTCATTTTTTTCTCTTCTTTATTCATTTTTCTTCCCTTTTTCCCCTTTTCATTTCTCTATTTTCCTTATTTCCCTCCACCAATCACTAGCCTTCATGATGGCTATCAAAAGTCATCGGCCTTTGGCGAGGGTCGATAAGGGCTAGGCAACGCAAACTCTCACCAAATCAAATGAGAGGACTTTTGCCTTAAGAAGCACTAATATCGATACTAACTCACGATGCACAACACATTTTTCTCAAAAAATGGAGAATTCTAATATATTTAGACAGATTATATATTAAATGTATATTTTTATATATACATGATAAATTATCATTTTTATAATTATTTTAATCCAATTAATTTGATTCAAATTTACAAATAAATAAATAATAAAAAGTTCCTAGAATGAATTTACACTGAAAACATTAATCCACCATTTGTTAATATCATTTATTATTTTAATTTGACAAATTTAACTCCATTCCAATAATCTATAAAATTTTGAGGCAAAAAAAGAAGAAGAAGGAATTCACATTCTAGACTTGCGTCAAATCGTGTCGGAAGATCGAATGTAAAAAAACAAACTTGGGAGTTGAATTATGTGTCACAAGAAGTGAGAGTTAGAAGAGAAAAGAAAATTATGTTTTTCCTCTTTCCTCCTTTATCATCTTTATTACTTTTTTTTTTTTTGGAGTTTACATTTTGACCCTCATTTATTGAAAATTTTTAAAATTGACCCCTATATGTCGGAATCACATGTCAAAATTTCGAACTTGCGTGTCAGAATTTTGGACTAATGTATTGGAGAGTATCGAGAGAGTTGATTAGATGTCGAATTTTCCGACATATATTGATCGAATGTCAAACATGTGTCAAAGTGTCCGAGACGATATAAAAGCTCCTGAAGAGTGTTGGTGCTTCATAGCCCTCACCCAAGCCGGCCAGTCGCTAGATCTGGTGTCCCCCCACCCAACCCTTGCTAAAGAGGATGGCAAGCCTTGCTAGATTGGCAAGGGGCCTCAACTATAGCCGACAAGGCCCTTGGCGACCGATGACCTCTAGTGATGATCATGGAGGCTAGTGACTGGCGAAGAGAAATCAAAAAACAAAAGAGAAAGGAAAGGAAAAAAAAAGAAAAGAAAAATTAGTAAAAAATATTTTTAAAAAATTTTTAGAAAAAAAATTCCAAGTTAGCATTAATCATGCTACGTAGAACACCAAGCATTCACATCCGTAATTTCCGGCCTAAATTGGCCAAATAGACTCAAGTGATACAAATATAAAAATATTTATAACTAAATTGGTCCAATTAAATGTTTAAAATTGAATTGGTACCGATTAAATAAGTTTATAACTTTTTTATACTTTTCCTAGCAATGGTACGATGGAAGATTACCTTCTTTACATGAACCAAAAATATGCTTACATACATTTTCCAATGAATTTTTATGATATTTATTCAAGCCAATGTGCTTTACCTTATCATAGAGTTATTAATGCACAAACAAATTGTGATTTAAGCCTTTAACTAAAGTCAAATCATCGGTGATGAGAATTCGAGGCTCGACGTTTGCTTTGCCAAATGATTTTTACTTTGAATGGTCCACCAAAGATCAACTTCAACTTCTTTTATCAGGTACCTACATAAAAACTCAATCATTTTGGTTATCCATGCATTTGGTTTTTTTTTTTGGTTAGAAGCAAAGAGAAAATCTCCTTAGTTAGTCGAGGATTATTTCCCCATTATCTTACCTTGATAGGGTAGTTAAACAAAAGTTATCATGCTGGTCGTGCATAATCTAATAACCTCTTATTTTACAAAATTATAGTCATTTTGCAATAAGACGCGTTTTTCTATAGTAGGATCTCTTGTTGGATGTATGTCCTAAAGCTAACATGTAATATTTACATATTAGGGATTTCAATTGTATTATCATTATTATTTAATTAATGGTAGTGATGTATTCCTTCATTTGTCCAATTATTGTATATTTATGAATGATTCCATAAAATCAGTTGCAACTAGACCTATTCTTGAGACGTTAAGAATATATGTGTTGAATTTACAATTAGACTGAATCTTTAAATTGTTCTCGGTCGATGAATTATTGAGTAAATATTAATAATCCTATTGAGACCAGTATGTTCTTAACTTCACTATTAAGTATTGGATATTTAAGGGAATAATGAGTCGCAAGTCATTGGGTATTGTGATACCTGAGTTAAGAACACGAGTGTTTGTATTAGACAAGTTCACTGAATGTGACACATATGAGCCCCGTTTGGTTCAATTTTCCCAAGGGGCTTTGAGCTCCCAAAGCCCATTGGAAAAAATTTAAGGGTGTTAGATTCAGCATTTGAAGGCTCCTTGGCAAAATGCTTACTTTTAAAATGTTAAAAGCTCAAAGCAAGTGGGGACCTACTTTAAGCATTTCAGCATTTTTGGGATGCTAGTGAGAGGATTAATGAATTTTTGCTGATTGCCCATTTTGCCCTCAAAATTTTATTAAAAGTCTCATTTTATCCCATACAAAACATAACCTTACCTTTCTCGACCGCTCTTTTCTTCTTCGCACGTCCGCTCTCGCCAATTCTCGCAGCATCGCCTCCACTCTCGCAACCAGTCGTCCTCGTCTCTCTCTCTCCCTTGAGGCACTGCACAGGGTCGCTGATCACAAGGCCAACACCCTCTCGGTTCAATCCCTGGTGAGTGGACCTCCTTGAGAAGAAGCCTTCCCTTGTGGAATGCGCTTCTGCTAAGTTAATTTCTCCTATCGTCTCTCTCTGTGTCATTGCCTCCGCGAAGAGCAAGAGATCATTTGGTTTCGTCCCTCGCTCTAGGTTTAATCCCTAGGGTTTCTCGGATCCCCAAATCAGCGCTCTCTCTGTGGTTTTCTAGATCTGCTGGATTTTTCCTTTGCAATCTCATTTCGGTTTCTCTACACTCTCTCTCTCTCTCTCTCTCTCTCTCTCTCTCTCTTCGGTTCCCACTCCGCAATGGCGATCCCTCTCTCTTTTCTCCCCCTGTTCTTGTTCGTCCATTCGAGTATTTATTCAATTTCGATTCGTGGGTATGATTCTATTTTTCTGGTGTTGTCGTTCTTGCTCCTCCCTGCTTCGCTGGGTATTTAACGTTTTCTTGTTTTCGCCCGATGTGGGAGAGAGAGAGAGACCTAGGTCTTGACTTTGATCGCGTGTTTTCCTGATTGATAGGATTTAGAGTCAGCTCTGTGGGGACGCTGAAGCGAAGGGGAGGAAGAAGGAAGCAAAGAAAGGACCCGGAGTGCAAGCTCTGTGCTTTTTTGACTTGTTTAGAGTTTTTTTCTTGTCTGTGTGTTTTGGGGAAGGAGGGTTTTTGTTTCCCCCCCTCTTTGCATGCATGCGTTTCGGTGGTTTATATGCTGGTGGGTGTGTTTCGGGAGGACCTAGTTTAGGTTGGGCTACTTCTTGTGTATCCGATAAATCTTAGAGCGTTAATTGGATCAGTTGTGAGGTCTTTTTAGAAATTTTCTAAGTGGGAAACTCTTTTCCGAGTAGCGAGTTCGATTATGCCGGAGTATCGGTGTTTGTGCGGCATGGCTTGATATGGGGCCATATGATTGCTGATCAGCTTTATCAGATTTGGCCTAATGAGAAGGGAAAATTTTGGCACTGCAATTTTACTTGTGCGATTGTGATTGATTGTGCTAATTCTATGACTTACTTTTTGAAGAAGTTGCGGACTTTTGATCGAAGAAATTGTAACAGGGTCCTACTATGAATTAAGATGTTTATGGTAATTCCAAAGTAAAGTTAGTTTTGCCACTGAAATAATGGTGATTGGAGCTGACAGATTCTCCTTTTTAAGGCAAAATATGTGATATCATCAATACTTTCAGCATGATCATGCCTCTTAAACATGTTGCTGTAACAACTCTGCCATATGAATGCACTGTAAGAATAGCTTTAGGCAAGTAAATTATAGTATTTGTTCAGTAATTATGTGAAAGTCTCTATATACTATTGTCTAGGTCAGTAATTATGTGAAAGTCCCTATATACTCATCTAAGTAAAGTAATGTCTCTAAGTGAACTATTTCCTAGGTAGTTCTTTTATTTGTTTGGGGAGGGCATAGGAATTTCAAGGTTGCAGTCTTGACATGCCAGTTTAGCTGGTACTTTCCAATTAAAATATATCAAGCATGTTTCAAGCGAAAGGAATTTGCACAATTTGATATAATCCAAAGTTAGAGCACCCATGAAAGGTAAAGTGTGTTAAAGTGTGTTATCTACTTTGGGGAAACAGAATAGGATGAGAGCAGTAATATTCTCTGTTTTGATTTGTAAAATGATATATGGTCATAAAAAAAACACCTACCTATTCAACACCCATGTCTTGGTTTCATTTTGCCCGAATTGCAGGAGGGATAACTTAGAAACAATAACAAAATTCTCAACATGACTCCTTGATGGTTTAATTTGTTGTTGTAATTAAAGCAAATGAATAAGCAAATGAAAAACATATTTGGACATAAGATATAGTTTCTTATGATTATCTTATATGGCAAGTGTTCTGCTTGAGATATATAGTTCCTCCACATTGACATCCTACTTTGTTTTTAAGTATGATGTTTTTGGGTGTCCTTATTTTTTTTTTTTAATGTTAGTTTTCTTTTCTTTAAGTGAATATCTTCTAGTTTTTTTAATAAGAGAGGGCTTGAGTAGTTGATCTTGCTTGTTTGTGTCTCTTAAATTTGTTCTTTACTAGTAGATGAGTTCATCAAAGGAAAAGACATTTTGGAGCTCGGAAGATATAGAAATCTTTTGCAAGTTGTGCATCGAACAAATTAAAAAAGGCAATCGTCCTGCAAACAACAAAAGAGATGAATGGACAGTCATAATTAATAAGTTTGAGGAGTTAACGGACAAAAAGTATGATAAACAAAAAATTAAGAGTAAGTGGGATAACCTCAAGGAAGATTGGAAAAGATGGAGGTCATTGTTTTACAATAAAATTGAATTAAGATGGGATTCAAGAAAGAAAACCATTGATACGAGTGACGAATGGTGGGAGAGTAAAATTCAGGTTTTCCTCACTTCTTTTTTTACTTTCATGTTAAGTTCACCTTTAATAATATAACTTATGCAAATGCTTCATGACAACAGGCTAATCCAAAGTTTAAGGCTTTTAGGATGAAAGGCATATATCCTGATCTTGAAATAAAGTTAGATATGATATTCAAAGATATAGTTGTTACTAGAGGAATCACATGGAATCCTGCACAAGGTTTATGTGTTGATAATGATATGGAAACCACACAACCTGATATTAATGATGTTGTAGGGTCTACTGATGAAAACTTGGAGGATCATGTGGATGAAACTGTTGTTGAACTAATTAGAACTCAAACTCGTAAGAGAGCCGCACAGACTTCAAATATGCAAGCTCGAGAAAAAAAGAAGATAAGAAATTAAACACAAGAGAGGAGCTCGGAACACAAATTAACAGGCTGCTTACAGTTGTAGAGTAGGAGCACTACTAGTGTTACATCCAAAGCAACCAGTTGAGTCGGTCCTTATGAGGATCCCATAGAGATATTGGATTCCATTCCTGAGATTGTGGAAGACGAAAACTTGTACTTTTTGCAATTTCTTATTTAAAGGAAAAGATAGACAATAGGCAAGTTTTCATGAGCTTAAAGAATAATGCAAAGAAAGTAAAGTATCTCAAATATGAGTCGAGAAAAGAATCAAGTCTTCGTGGATAGGATGTTAGTATCTTATTGTTTTCATGTTTGAAGCTTAGTCATTCCACTTTGTTTTTATCTATGGATCTTTATTTGCAGTTATTACGAACCTAATTTCAATTAATGTTTGATGTTAGAATGGTTTTCATTTGGTGTTCTCTTAATGTGACGGTTTGCATATATGTGATGGTTTATACATTGTTTCTCTTTATATTTTGTTAGGCAGAAGTCCAGCACAAGTGTCATAACTTGGCACGGGGGGACACTTAAGTGCCATAATTTTAAAACGGTACACTTAAGTGCCACTTTTTTTTTTCTAGTGGGACACTTAAGTGCCACCTCCGGCGACCCTTGCCGGAAATCCTACATGGCAATATTTTATTATTATTTTTTGCTTACATGGCTAGCCGGAGCTCCAAATCAGCATAAAAATTAAAAAAATTTTAAAAAAAAGAAAATTTTAAAAATTTTTAATTTTTTTTTTTTAAAAAAGGGGGAGGTCGAACGGGCGGCTGAGGGCCGAGCCCTCGCCGCCGCGCCGCCCCCCGCCGTCGCTGGAAGGGTCGGCGACGGAGGGGGAGGGTCGGCCGGGGTCGCCGGCCCCCGGCCGACCGACGGGGGGGCTACCGGCCTTTGCCGGATCGCGACCCTCGCCCCGGATGCGGCGAGGGCTCGCGGGCCCTCGCCGCCGACCGGCCTCGCCGGCCCCGGCCAAGACTCGGCAACCCCGGCCGACCCTCCCCACTCCGTCGCCGGCCCTTCCCGGCGGCGGCGGGGGCGGCGAGGGCCCGCGACCCCTTGTCGGATCGAGCGAGGTCGCAGCCGCGCCCAAGATGTAGGCACGGGCCCTCTCCGCCTCCCCGCCGCCATCGGGAAGGGCCAGCGATGGAGTGGGGAGGGTCGGCTGGGGTCGGCTGGGCCCCGGCCGGGGCCGGCGAGGTCGACCGGCCCGACGGCGAGGGCCCGCGAGCCCTCGCCCGGATCGGGCGAGGGTCACCGCCCTCGCCGCGATCCGGCGAGGTGCCCTCGCCCCCGGATCGGCGAGGGCTCGCGGGCCCTCGCCGTCGGTCGGCCGGGGCCGTGACCCCGACCGACCCTCCCCCTCCGTCGCCGGCCCTTCCGGCGACGGCGAGGCGGCGGCGATGAGGGCTCGACCCTCGGCTGCCCATTCGACCTCCCCCTTTTTTCTTAATTTTTAAAACTTTTAAATTTTTCTTAATTTTTTAAATTTTTTCTTATTTTTAAATTTTTGAATACTTTATAATTTAATTAATTTTTATATTATTATTTACACGTAGACACGAAACGGCGTCGTTTTTGCATTTTCTCCGCCACGTCAGCGTGCAAAACGACGCCGTTTTGGACTAAACTCGCCGGAAAATTGCCACGTCAGCCATTTGGCTAGATTTTCACCGGAGTGGCACTTAAGTGTCCCATTTTACTCCGATGATGGCACTTAAGTATACCATTTTAAAGTTATGGCACTTAAGTGTCCCACCATGCCAAGTTATGGCACTCCAGGTGTCCTCACCTCTATTTTGTTAGTTAAAGCAGTTATGGATTATTCACATATAAAGGAAAATCATGAGTAAGAGGAAAATGAATTATGTGATCTTATCTCAGTCACTCAAACTGCAATTCTTTATCAAGCGACCAACCTTTGCAAACAACTTTGCATGACCTCAACATATGCGGGTAATGTATGGTTAAAAGAGTTGATTGGCGAATATGCTAATCCGATAAAATGCTACAATATATTTAGAATGCATAAGATTGTATTTAATAATTTAACGCATGATTTAGTAACACGTTATGGCCTTCGAGGATCTATGAATACCGATGTTAGAGAAATGGTTGGTATGTTTCTTCGTATTCTAGGACATGGTATAGGTAATAGATTAGCATAATAGCATTTTCAACGCTCCGAGGAAACCATAAGTAGGCACTTCAACTTAGTTTTTATATAAAGTATGTGATATGGGAAAAGATTTGATCCAACCAACTAATTTACAATATAGAAAAGTTCAAGAGAATATCAAGAAAGACCGACGATTTTATCCATATTTTAAGGATTGTATTGGAGCTATTGACGGTACACATATTTCAGTGGTTATACTTGCGTTTGATCAAATTCGTTTTATTGGTCGAAAAGGAACAACAACTCAAAACGTGTTAGCCATATGTAATTTTAATATGGAATTTGTCTATGTTTGGGCCGGTTGGGAGGGACAAGCTCATGATACCTGTATCTTTTATGAAGCTATTGGAAGACGTGATGCATATTTTCCCCATCCTCCTCCAGGTATGTTATCCAATGGTTTAGATACATCCATAAATCGAATTGGCATATGTTGATTAAATTTATAATATATTTATATAGGTAAATATTACTTAGTAGATACTGGATATCCAAATCTAACTAGTTATTTGGGGCCATATAAAAAAGTTAGATATCATTTACCAGAGTTTCGAGGAGGTCATTCATCTACGGGATATCGAGAAGTGTTCAACCATGACCATTCCTCGCTACGCTCGACAATTGAGCGAGCCTTTGGTGTATTAAAATAGAAGTGGGGGATTTTAACTCATATGTCAAGTTATCCATATGAAAAGCAAGTGCAAATTGTGGTAGTGGCAATGACTTTGCACAATTATATACGGAGAAATAACGTGACTGATATGGACTTTGGACAAGCAGAATTGGAT
Source organism: Eucalyptus decipiens (assembly GCA_014182575.1). NCBI lineage: Eukaryota > Viridiplantae > Streptophyta > Magnoliopsida > Myrtales > Myrtaceae > Eucalyptus > Eucalyptus decipiens. The sequence goes on along the minus strand of CM024610.1, from coordinate 33,302,346 downwards.
CCCAATTATGAATATTCAGTTGACCATAATGATGCAAATGAAGGGGTGGGTGCTTCAAATTCATATGCATCTCCAGACATGGCACATTTACGTGATGAAATAGTAATAAGTTTACAAAATCATTGAGGTTCGTAATATTAAGTATAACATATTTCTTTTTTCTAGACATATATGACCATGTGTACTATCATGAAATGACTCTTTTTAGTCAAATTTGTATGAGAGGAACTTGGTTTTATTTTTCTTAATGAGGATCTCCCTTTTTATATGTAGTGCTTACTAAAAAAAATTAGCATCCACAATCGGTTGCTTCATCGTCCACCAAATAAGTTCCATCTTTTTTTTTTCTATATCATTTTTATCTTTTGACAATTAATAGCCTAACTTTTTATCAATACACTAGAATGATCATTAATTAACAAAGATGATTAATACTATAATAATTAAAAAAATTATTCAAAGTTGAAAGCAAACCTAAAAGAACCCTAGGCCAAAAGTTGAGTTTTGCATTTAATCTATAATCAAATTCTTTTAATATAATTTTTAAATAAATTTACTAATATGTATCTTTTCCATTACTTTCAACATGAAAATGTAAAATGCTATATAGTCATTGTTTCTCTTTTGCAATTTTTAAAATACTAAAACTAAAAATTTTAATTTAGTCACACCAAAGGGTTTTTCAATATATATTTACCAAACAATCTTGCATTTCCCCAAAGCACTTTATAGTTATAGTTTATCAAACAGTCTTGCATTCCCTCAAAGCTCCTTGAGCTAAAGACATTTGCATTTGGGAAAAGCCTTTTCCCAAATGTTGAACCAAACGGGGCCATTGAACGATTAGTGACATGGAAGTTTTTAGCACTTTTAAGGTATAGTTGTTCATGCTTTGGTCTTGTATAAATAATCCTTAGACCTAAGGCATAGTATTAACTTGTGTGTCGAACAATTATGGTGCACAGGTGCACGTAATGCCGGATCATTGATCCATCTTTATACTTGATAGTCATAATTTGTTCATATACGAAATTGCACATGTACGCAATATGAAATCTGTCTCCTTGTTACATGCAAGGTATAATAATGATATCATATGCGATCTAATTATGACAATGCATTGAAATCCTCAGCCAAGGTTATAATCGAGAATAAATTGTTTATGTCTTGAATAAAATGCATGCCAATTAGATTTGTGCATATGATTGAATTGGTAACTTGACAAATATTTTATGGTTTTTGTTCGATCGGGACCTAGTAATTACACCATAACCAAAGCTAACGGATTCCTTATGTTCTTAAAAAATCACACTATTTGGATAGCTATAACATATTATTAGATATCAATCATGGCTTGTAAGACCCAAAGATTAATCGAGATAATTAATTCTTTTGGAAGTACTAATGTATTAATACAAGTCTTACTACCAGCTTAGTGACATCCTACACAATAAACAATTAGAATAATGTGGAACAAGAAAGAAATAATGTTGCAAATGTGTTTGCAATTACCATAATCGAATTGTGTCAACCTGAAATTAAATTAAATGAGATTTAATTTAATTTGTATTATAGTCATGAGCCTACGTGCATATGACGCACACACATACCCAAAGTGAATATATGTTAATGTATTCCAAATGCACACATAAAGATTATGTCCTTTATATATAAGGGATTGATTACTTTTTTTTCATTTATTTAATTAATTAATCAATGTGCACATGGTCAGCAATTGTTGCTGACCATGTGCAACACACATCACATGCACATGTCTTTTTAATAATAAAACTAAAAAAAAAATAGGGAAGCTTAGTGCATGATGGTTAGTAACGATTGCTGATCGTCCCACGATCAGCAATTGTTTTTGATTCGAGATTTTTTTTTAAAATGCCGCATAAAGGAGAGAATGAGCAACGGTTGCTAAAGAGAGAAAAATGTGTGTTTTGTGTGTTCAAGATGCGAGAAAGAAAATGGATTCTCTCTCATTCGGGCCGTGACTAAAAACATCAAGGATACGGAGGATTGTGTCTACGAGATTGCTAGCACAATCATAGTGATGATTATCCGAAAGTTCTCTTTTCCATTCGACGTCCATTGGTGGTATGTTTGAACTAGAGGTCCGACGTTTGTGGGGCTCAAACTGAAAAACATGTGAACCAATTCATTTAAAGCGCGCTTCGAGAGGTAATTCATTTAACTCCCTTTTATATTCAGATTTTTCATTAAAACACACGAACAATGCCTTCAGAGAATCATGTATAGAAATATATCATCTTTGTTTCCATTGTGTTTTTTGTTAATTTTACTTATACATGATTCATTAACATCTCTTTCTTCTTTCCTTATGTATAACCTTGAATTTCTGCTTTTGCATAATATCTTGTTGTTTAACCAAGTAAATTCGACCAAAAAAAAAACCAAGGAAGTATCTCATAGACCCCAAAAAAAAGACCAGGGAAGTATCTATCTAGATATTTTAAACTCGTGAATTGAGTTGGGATTATATGGATCGAAAATGGATTCGACCCAAATTGACCTATTTTTATGTAATATAATTTTATCGACCCACATCCATTGATCCGACCCATATCAAACCCAACCACTTTTCTTCTTCTTCTTCATCTCGCATTGCTTTTCATTTCCGTCATTTCTCCACCCCCAGATTTGATTAGGAGATACGCCAACACTCAACATCCCATCCGCTCGGTCATAAATAACTGAAGCTTCTGACCTTCTTCGTCGTTGTAAAGGAAAGATCGAAGTTCCCCCAAGAGACTAAAGGCCACCGAAGCTGATAAAATGCTAGCAATTCAAATTACTTGATGAATAAAATAGGGCAATGTAAATGCTCCGCCCAATCTTTTAAGTTGTCTAATTAGTCGATGGTTACACACCGTCAATTCTCAACTTCACTCTTCCAAGTTAGTTCGCGACAAAGAAACCTAAGTTTCCATGAAATAATAAGAAACTCTCTAGTGAACCAACTATCATGGCGATCGGCTCAACTTCAGTCCTCTACCTTCCTCTTTTTCCACAGTCAAGGAACAAAGATGGAGAAGTAAATAGAGGCGAGCACATCAATTCTAAAAGAGTACTTAAAAATCGAAAGATCTATGGAATAAACCAGGCCTTGATTGACGGAGCCAGCACGTTGAGAACCACAAAAATCAAAAGTTGACTCATTCTAACTTCTGACTATTCAATTCCGTCGAATCCCTGCAGTCCTCAATTTGATCCATTCTCTAAGTGATTTTAAAGCTTAGTTTTTTCTTTGAGAAGATTCTGAAAGGGCGACAAATCAACGAGCTTAATTTCGAGGGTCGAGACGCCACAGAAGTTCATAACGAAGCGCCCAATATTTTTGACTCTCCGGTCTTAATCGAGTGCAGAATCAGACATTCTTTAGTGCTAAGTCTCATTGCATTTTCATGGAATGATAACATAAACTATAATCCTTGCAAATCCTTAAATTACTTTTCCACCCGTTACAATTCTGATCATGTATATAATTCTCAATTATTTTTATACTCGTTTAGAATTAAAACCGAGTTACGCCATTGAGGCAACATGCACGTGGAGAAATTGCATAAGGGGTACCAATCAAGATATGCTTAATTCAAAGGAATGAAGTTTAACGCCAAAAATGATATTTCTCCTAGATTAACCAATCATTTTACAAAATAAAAGAAAAATGGAACACTTCTTTTATTATTCCACGGCATTGCGGTCTAATTAGATAAGCATTAAGAAAAAGGAAGAAGGATCCACATGTAGTTGCCCCTCAAGTCAAGTTCCAAGTCAAGACGCAAGCAATTTCATCAAATCTCTCATCCTAACTCACAAGGGCATTTCGTAATATCGTGTTGTTCATCTCCTATAAATTCATGCTCTCTTGCTCATCTCCCTGCACCACAAAAAACCACCACTCTTTCTCAAATCATGGGGAGACTTAGCCTTTGTTTGGCGTTGTTGCTTTGCCTCGCCATCTCCACAGCCAATGCTCAGAGCGCTAGCAACGTCAGGGCGACGTACCATTACTACAACCCTGCGCAGAACGGGTGGGACTTGAATGCCGTGAGCGCATACTGCGCGACCTGGGACGCAAGCAAGCCATTGGCCTGGCGGCAAAAGTACGGGTGGACCGCCTTCTGTGGGCCTGTCGGACCTCAAGGGCAAGAGTCTTGTGGCAAATGCTTGAAGGTAAAAGATAAAGTTTTTAGAGATTTCTTCTAACCTTTCTTTTGTTTTTGCCCTATAGCTTTGTTTTTAGGACCTCCCGTGTATTTCAAGCAACTCCTAAAGAGGTGAGAGATCAGATTATTAACTCAACTTCCTCTGAACGCAGATCACAAACACCAGGACCAACACGCAAATTACCGCAAGGATTGTCGACCAGTGCAGCAATGGAGGGCTCGATCTAGACTACGACACCATTTTCCGTCCGTTGGACACAGACGGCAATGGTTATAACCAAGGAAACCTCAATGTGAACTATGAGTTCGTCAATTGCGGTGACTAAATTGCACCTGTCCCTAATTTTCGCATGTTTGTGCCCAGAAAGAATAAGACTTTGCTGAGAAATAAACGATCACTTCTTCTGTGATAGAAGTCGTCGTTATGTAATAGAAGTTGTCGTTATGAAGTAATAAAAAGTTATTGTTGTGAATCTATTGTTCTGGAATGAATGTTGAAACAGACGAGATGTGGGTGGCTGGACGAGAACTATTTCCAGGTCCTTCCACAGACAATTATCGAAAGGGAATGGTGAGAATCAATCAGTCGATGGCACCGTCCAAACCCCAATTATAAGCTAAATAATATTGGATATACAAGCTGAAAAGGAAATTGGCGTTAACTATATAATCTTGTCAACCCGTAAAAAAATTTCAAGCCCGGCTGCTCATTTTAGGATCGGTAGATGTTAAGGTTTTCTAATATTATGTTTTGCGATTTTATATGTTTTTTAATCGGTGACCTTAAATGCATGGGTTTTGAATTAATTGGGGTATTTGCATATGCGATGTGGATTATTGTGTTTTTAACGTATGATATTTATTTAGTTATAAAGTATTATGATAGGTGTCGGGTTGGATATATATCAAAAGCCGTGATGGATTTGGAGCAAGTCTGAGAAATGGTGAAAAATTGAGATGGGTTGCCCTGGTTTATCCAAAACCGAGCCAAGTTACAAACGCGTGGCACAAATTATATGCGAGTAGCTCAGACTCAACTTGATCATTATTCTAGTAGCTTGGACTCAACTTGGTTATAATACACGGTATAATTACTTGTGATCAATTGATTTATTATTTTCATTCAAGTTTGATATGTAAGACTACTAAAGTAATTTTTTTTTTGTTTTATTTTATTTTTCCTTTTATCTACCACCAAAATAGAATGGTATGATGGGTTAGCTTTAAATATCAGTTTGTGAATGAGTTTAGTACTAACTTTTTAATTGCGCGAGCATTTCGAGGGATAATTCAAAAAGAAATTTCATATAATCTGATATTGATTAAACAAATGCACGGCGCATGCCACCTTTATCGATCCAATGGGTCTTTGCACTTTTTGTTTGTGGTGGTCGGAGGGTCTTTATAGTTTGTATATATATATATATTTGCCTAGTTTGTAGTTTGTACTTCACTACGTTAATGCTTTGCCTTTTTCATTAAGAAACGTATTTGAGAGTTGGTCGCATTTTATCTTTGAATTATAAACTCATGCTAATTATTTTTGCTAATTTGTTAAGTCATTCTTATAATGAACTTATATGCACGCATGAAGTGCAATATGCTACTATATCAGAGACATAATTAAATTAATTTCATTAGCCAAAAGAGCAATTGATCTCTATGGGTATTATACATTATCGTATGACCCAAAAGTAGAAACTAAATATTCAATAATTACTTTTAGCTAAATATTGCCAAAGAAAAGTTATTGCACAGACTCAATTGGCCGGACAACCCTAATTGACATTTCAAATGATGAAGGCTGAATTCGTTGGGTAAGCAACATACCATTTTCATTTTGAAAAATGTCATGTGATGTGTCCCTCTCGATTTTAAGCCACCCCCATTCATGTGATTGTAAAAGCTTAGATTTTCTTTCGAAAAAGTTTCTGAAAGGCCGACGAATTGGCAAAGTTATTTCGTGGAGTTCCGAGCCGCCACAAAATTCGTAGCCATTGCCCCACTTTTGACCCTTCAATCTTAATCAACCGAAAAGTCAAACATTCATTATTGTTAATTTGGTTGCATTTCTTGGAATTAATAAAAATATAATACGAGCAAATTTTAAAATTCCTTTAGTACATGTTAAATTAAATTGAAATTGAGTCATGCCATTGAGGAAACATGCACATGTGTTGAGCTAAATGTATTTTCTTTCGTTCATTATTGCGTTTACTCATTGTAGGTTGTCGATCATTTTATATAGATTAGTTTTGCGTCTCGATGGAGCAGGCATCTTTAGCCTAGGAATCATGGGCTTCTTTACGTTCTTGACGTGCATTTGTGAGGCAAAAGCTGGTGTCTTTCTAATTGTATGTAGTTGCAAATGTCTCTGAGTCAGGAGCGATGGATATATAGAAAGAGAATTCTGCTTGTTTATATTGGTGAATATATTGATTCAATTATTTAATACTGTAGCGTCATGTTGACACCCAAAATGCTGAATCGTTGAGGCGATATGCGGTCTTTTTGGTAAATGGTGAAGAAAGACACAGGAACGATTCATTACTCTTTTCAATCCGCCGCTTCATTGACGACACAATTTCATGGATGTGAATGTTGGAAACATTCCCCAGCATCCACCCAGTTGGAGAATCGAAAGAGACAAGAAATAATTGGCAAAGAATTAATCAAATCACGAGACCAATAAGAACAAAAAGACAAAAAAGATTATGATCGGAGAGATTTCTATCTAACTCCTGGAAATATTTCTTCCGTTTTTTTTCCCTGGTTTTTTGAAGAGACAAGTGAAAAAAAGAAAAAAACGAAGCTGGTCTAGGACAGATTAACATGGACACTGCCGGCTTCGGGAGAGTTGCGGAGGGGACAAGCACGGAGGGAAGACCCACACACCGCGCACAAACACAGGTGCCTCCACGGCAACGACAGCACGCTCGCCTCCTCCTTCCCGCACTTCTGGCGCCACGTCGTCATCGCCCTCCCTCTCCTCTTATCCTCCTGCGCCTCCCCTCCCCGCCTTTGTAATTGCTCCCGCAGCACGACGCGGCTTTGTTCACCTCGTCCTCCAGGGAGGCCCCGCCGCAGGGGACGCCGCGAAGGGCGATGTCTTGGGGGTGATTCAGGGGATCAAGGACGGGTTTGCGAAGGTCAAGCAGGTGACCTGCGGGGAGAACTTCTCGCCGGCGCGGGCCAAGGGGTTCTCGATCGCCTTGCTCATGATTTTCAAGAACGTGGAGGAGATGGAGGCCGCGGCGGCCAACGAGGAGGCCGTGAATTTGCGCTAGGAGAAGGTTAGGGAGTACTTGGACGGCGTGATTGTGGTGGATTACGTGGTCTTGGTACCCGAATTGCATCTTGGTCTCTAATTATGTGGCCGGCGAGTTGGTATGGAGTAGATTTACCATCTTATAGACAAAGGGTGTATGATTCTTGAATGAATGAAGGACAGAGTCTAGTGCTTCTTCCGATTACAAGATGTGAGGAAGAAATGAGTAAACTTTTCAGATCATTTGGACTGTTAATTGAACTCTTGTAGCTCGTGAGAACCGTGACGAGGCTGGTGCTTCCGGTGATCTCGTTCTTGTTGTTGGTGGCATGGTAAGTCTTTGATATTGGGACTTGTCGGCACTTCTAGTTACTCAATAATGTGAACTCAGATGATTGTAGCCTGAGGATTTCCGTAGGATGCAGCATTTGATGCCGTGTAAGTCCCGGTATCGAGTATTACCAATAGAAAAAACCCTAGCTCCCTCCTCTCCTCTGCAATGGAGGTCTCCCTCTACCGCTTGTGTAGTCCCCCTCTACCAGCAGGGTAGTTTTCACTTCCGATCCACTCTCTCTTCGTACAGCGAAGCTCCGAGACTCACCCATGGGTCTTGTTCCACCATTGAAGCTCTTCTCCAGCAACTGAATCCCTTTTAAGGCTCCTCGCAAACCCTCACTTAAAACCCTAAACTACGCATCAAGCCACCCCCCACCATCCCACCTCATCTCTCGATCCAAATCTTCACGTCACTCCCAGTGCTTCACCCAATAGAGCTCCTTCGACCCATAACTTTACGAATCCACCAAAGCCCCTACAACAACCATGGTTGATCAAATCGGTGAAGACGGGCGACTAGCGGCTCTCGCAAAAGCATGGGCAAGCTATGGAATGCGATCGACGTCGTCGATCTACCGAGTGAAATCTCTCGGATAAATTACTAGAGTGCAGAAAAACCCTATTTGGTCGATTCTATACCAACCCCGCTCTAAACTACAATGCATTTCAAACACTCATGCGGAAAGCTTGGAAGACTGAAAACTTTACCTGTGCAACTTTAGAATCGGGTTTCTATTCATTCTCCTTCCAATCGGAAACTGAAGCACAGCGGGTACTCCACACAGGACCTTGGTCCTTCTCTGGTCATCTTCTCATACTTCGGCAATGTGAACCTGATACACCCGAGTTCTGTTATGATTTTAGCTATTGTGATTTCTGGGTGAAGTTTATCGGCTTACCGTATGGGAGAGTCTCCTACGCTGTCATTGAGGAACTAGCATCCAAACTGGGTACAGTCGTTGAAGTTAAACTTGAAGCAAGAGGAAACAGTGCCTACAAAGTGGGCAAAGCCAGAGTTCGATTAACCTTAGCTAATCCTCTAAAGACTGGAGTGTTAGTGAATATAGAGAATAGAAAGATCTGGGTTGAATTTAAATACGAACGTTTGCCCTATTATTGCTATTCCTGTGGACGAATAGGCCATTACGCTACGGAGTGTGCTGAACTACCGTATGGAGAATCAGGGCTGGAACAGAACTTACCAGCTCGTTGTGGCGATTGGCTACGCGCCGAGGTGAAGGAATTAAGTCCCTATGGCAAAATCTTCTATGGCCAGCAGGAACTCTCTCCGGAAGAGGTGGACGTTGTACCAGAGACCCCACTCTCACCTGAGATGGAAACGAGCGGTCGAGTCTCCTAATACCCAACAAACACAAGTTTGCAATACTCGGCAAAGGGAAAGGAGACTTACCAACATTCCACATCTAAGGCAATAGTTCTAATAGAGGAGAAAAGTCCACGAAAAAGAGGCAATAGCCGTATTGATGAAGAATCACAACCGGTACTCCATGAGGAACAGGATGAAGGAAGCCGCGACGGGGCGGAAACCATACCTCCTGCAAGGGCGAAAGGAAAACAAGTGAAAACTGCAGGATCAAAGAAAGCAAAAAGGTTCTGTCCATACGGAGCTCAATTACATATCACAATTCAAGACAAGAACCAACTTGTGGAAGCTCCTATAAGGGTGGCAAGAGAATCAGATCAATGGGCTTTGGTGGCTAGCCCTAATAAGCCACCAACTTACCCATGAAACTACTAAGTTGGAATTGTCAGGGGCTGGGCAATCCCCTGACAATTCAAGCCTTGCGAGTCACTGTGACTCAAGAGCGGCCCAATCTTGTTTTCATTATGGAAACAAAAAACACTGAACAGAAAGTGCTCAAGATCAAAAAGAGACTAAAGTACAAGAACAGTTACCTAGTTAATCCGGAAGGCACGGCGGGGGCTTAGCCCTATTTTGGGATGATCAAATACAAGTGACTATCCATTCCTCTTCAGCTTCGGCGATATTTACCCAATGCCACCAGGTAGACAGCAACCGAGAGAATGAACATAATTTTCTTCATGCTCCATACGTGTTCAGAAAGAATACAGCTATGGGATCAAATTCACACAGTAAGCGCGACCTATAGACTACCATGGCTTTGCTTGGGCGATTTCAACGAAATACTCAATCACTTTGGGAGAAAGTGGGAAAGCACGGAACGAAACTTACGGGATAACGACCTTTCGAGATTTCGTAAGCCAATGCTCCCTCATGGACCTCGAATGCAAGGGCTGCTCTTTCACCTGGTCAAACAAAAGAGAGGGAGAAAATCTGGTGAAGAAGAGACTTGATAGAGTTCTATGTTCACTACAGTGGCGAGTTACTTACCCTGAGGCCCAATGCTTTGCATTCCCAGCGATAGGATCAGACCACACTCCTCTCCTGCTATCCTTGGCTCAACCGACGAGAAAACAACGAAAGCAATTCAAATATGAAGCATACTGGAAAGATGAAGCTGAAAGCAAAGAAATAGTTACTGACACCTGGCAGGGCACCGAACTAACCCCGGTGGAGAAACTGCAGCAACTCCAGCAGAAACTGATGAACTGGAGCAGAAACAAATTCGGCCATGCCGAGAAGAGAATCACCAAGCTGCAAGGAGATCTTCAACACCTAATGAACAGCAAGCAATGCAATGGTGAATCAGCACGGAAAAAGCAGTTACAAAAGAAATAGACCAACTATGGCGACGGAGGAAATGTCGGGGATGCGGTCGCGGACACACTGGTTACAGTGGGGAGATAAAAACACCCGCTTCTTTCATGCGATGACGATCCAGAGGAGATGTCGCAATCGAATATCAATGCTGAAAAATGATAATGGAGATTGGGTCGAGGGGAAAATCATCTACGAGAGGATGACAGATCAATTTTATAAAAATCTATACTCCTCCGTTGGCCACCGCAACTACCAACCTATTCTACAACTTATACCCACCTTGGTGGATTACCAAACCAACCAAACCTTGATGGCTCCGAGTCACGAGAGGAGGAGGTTACTCATGCAATGCGCGGTTAGGGACTTATAAGGCACCGGCCCCGACGGATTCCATGGCCTCTTCTACAAGGAGCACTTGGTCCATTATCTCCAAAGATATCCTCCAAACAAGACTGAAGATCTCTTTTCTCGGCCACTTAGACCACGCAATCAACCAAACACTCATCACACGATACCCAAAATCCCTCACCCTGAAAAACTGAGCAATACCGTCCTATTAGCCTCTGCAATTTTATATATAAAATCATTTCTAAAGTACTTACAAACCGACTTAAACCAATACTACCACATATCATTGCGGAGGAACGAGTGCATTCGTGGGAGGTAGACAGATTCAAGACAACATGCGATAGTACAAGAGGTGCTACACTGAGACTCGAAACAGCGGCGGGAAAAAAGAAATTCCAAGCAAAAGTATTAAAACTTGACATGCAAAAGGCATACGACCGCATAGAGTGGGATTTCCACAAGCTGTTTAGCCGAGACTTGGCTTCAGCCATCAATGGATCTGATTATCATGCAATGCGTGACCCACGGTAACTTACCGCATAAACTATAACGGAGACCCCTTACCTCCCTTCAAACCAACTAGAGGATTGCGCCAAGGGGATCCCCTTTCACCTTACCTCTTCATCATAGTGGCCAATGTGTTGTCTACCCTCATGAAGAATGCAGTTCAAGAGGGCCAGCTTACAGGAATCAGAATGAACCCCCACTGTCCTGTTCTGTCCCACCTTCTCTTCGCTGACGACTCCATCTTTTTCTGAATGGCACAATAGCGGAATGTCGGCAATTGGTAAACATCCTAAACCAATCTTTGCTATGCATCTGGCCAGGCAATTAACCTCAATAAGTCAGGAGTCTACTTCAGCAAAGGTTGTCCTACCACTCTAAAGCAAAATATGGCTTCAACACTTCGAGTACCAGAAATCACCAAGACTGGGAAGTACTTAGGCATACCTTCAGATTGGGGGAACTCAAGAAAGACCTCTTCGCGTGGATAATAGATCGGGTCAACTCCAAACTCGATAGCCGGAAGGAACAATCACTATCAAAGGCGGGAAAAGAAATACTCTTAAAAGGTAATCCAAGCTATCCCTCAATACGCGATGTCAATATTTAAAATACCCACATCAATCTGCAAGGCAATCGAGAGAAAGGCCGCATCATTCTGGTGGAAAAGCAATGAAAGAAAAGAAGGGGTCCATTGGAAGAGGTGGGACTTGCTGAAAACCAGGAAAAATGAAGGGGGATTGGGTTTTAAAGACCTACAAACATTCAACACAGCGATGCTAGCTAAACAGATGTGGCGCATATTTAAAAAACCAGATTCTCTCCTCACCAAAGTTATGAAAGCATTGTATTACTCACAAGGAGACATCTGGAATGCTCGAAGAGGCTCTCGACCCTCGTGGAGTTGGCAAAGCATCCTCAAAGCCAGAGACATGGTAGCTCCTCGGATAATGCACAGGGATCGGCAATGGAAAAAACACAAAGATTAGAACGACAGATGGCTAAAAGCGGCCTCATAGGAGGCCCGGTAACAACCCACGAACCGAACGTGTTTCGGACCTTATCAACCACGAAACAGGTACATGGAATGAAAATCTATTGCGTTCTATGTTTGATGAGATAAGGGTCCAAGAAATACTAGCCATTCCCATCAGCTTACCTAACGAAGAAGACACACTAGTCTGGATGCATACTAAATCAGGAGATTACGAGGTCAAGAGTGGTTATTTCATCTTCAGGGATGCCAGAATTCAACCGCAGGACACACAAGCACAAACGTCCTATACAGCCAACCCAAACCTCTGGAAATACATCTGGCAGGCCACAATCCCACCCAAAGTTAAATTCTTTCTCCTCGGAACGCATGCAACAACGCAACCGCCACTATGGAGAATTTGCATAAAAAGAAAGATCGTACCCTCACCTATCTCGCCCCATCTCGCAGGGAACCGAAACGCCCGAACATACTCTTCTCCTATGTCCATGGACGGCTAAGGTATGGACCTCATCTCCCCTCAATCGGCGTATCTCACGGTTTGGCCTCACCCGGTTTGAAGAATGGCTCATGCGAATCAAACGAGAACCCAATAACTTCGGGCAAGATCAATCAAATTGCGGTCTTTATTATGGAGTATATGGAAGGAGAGAAATCACGCGATATTCAACCATCAAAACCCCGGACCGAACTCAACGGTCGCCGGAGCGAAGCGACCTCACGAGAGCTACGAGGCCATGAACAGAACAAACAAAAGAGAGAGCAAAAATGAGCACTTATCGAGATCGGCATCCTCCTCCCCCAGTACGATTCGAATCAACGTCGATGCCTCATTCGAACCCGAGATCTGGAAAGAGAATCATCTTTCACCGAACGAAGAAATTCCTCTCACAAAGACGCTCGACTACAATATCCTCGGAAGAAAGAAACGGAAGGCCCTCCTCTCGACACGGCAGCCATAGCCCAGTGTATGCCGAGATCACCGTGGATTCGTCGTCGACGGCCCGCGGCCGGTTCATTCGACCTCGGCCCCTCAAGCGGAAGCGATAGCTATGGACGAAACCCTAGCATTCATCGCTCGCCGACACTTTCTCTCTCCTCAAGTACATTCTGACTGCTCGAATCTGGTGCACGCTTTGAAGACTTCCACTGAACTCAACTGGGAACTCCAACCGATCGTGAGCCGGGCCCAACGCCAACTCGCACAAATCCCGGGCCTTACCTTGGCCCATTGCCATCGCAGCTCAAACCGCCCCGCCGACTGGATAGCCAAGGCTTGCCGGATAAATATATTACCTCCCAACTGGAAATCACATCCCCCCCCTGCTTTATTTGATCTTTTATGCACTGATGTAATGGGTATTTTATTCCCAAGACAAAAGGAGTAATCTAAGCTTTGATGTTTCTCGCTCAAAAAAAAAAAGTCCCGGTATCGAGTTAGATAAATTGACATCTAATGTGCCATGCCTTTCATCTTTTCTCTTGTTGTCTGGTTGTGGTATTTGTCAGCGTTCAATGTCACTGTACCACGATGGAAAATAATTTAGATTCCACGATATACTCACATTTCAATTCGCTTGAAGTCTGCGCTTTCCAAACTTTCTTCATTTTGCACTTAAAGTCTTTTTTTCTTCTCGAGCCGTGAACGATTAGATTTTGTGTGTTCATACCGGATTTGTTAAACAAGCAGGGCAGGTCGGATTGTATGGGTCAAAAATAAGTTCGATTTAAATGGATTCATTTAACCTACTTTGACTAATTTTTATGTGAAACAATATTATTTATCAATATCTGCCCAAACTCACACCTAACTCGATCTATATTCTTTTTCTCCTTCATTTCATGTTGCTCTTCATCTTCCTCTCTTCTTCACCCTCAAATGTGAATAGGACAGACGTTAAACACTTATCATACCATTTGCTCTGCCAAAAACGAACTGAAACTCAGTACCTTTTCCGTCATGATAAAGGGAAAGATCAAAGCTCCCCCAAGAGATTAAGGGCTACCAAGCTGAGAAAATGCTAGTAATTTGAATTACATTGGGCAATGTTATTGCTCCGTCTAATCTGCCAATTTCATTAATTACTCGATGATTACACATCCATTTTCAACTTTACCCTTCCAAACTAGCGACAAAGAAACCCTAAGTTTCTATGAAATATCCAAGAAACTCTCCAGTGAACCAACTATCATGGAGATCGGCTCAGCTTTAATCCTCTACGTTCCTCCTTTTCCACAGTCAAGAGATGGAGAGTTATATAGAGGCGACCACGTCAGTTCTAAAAGAGTTTACTCTGAAAGTTATGACAAACTTGCTATCTCATGAATTCCTAAAATTTACCATGTAATGCGAGCCTTTGCATACCTATTATTCTATTGTAGTCTCATGTAAAAGATTCTACCAAATAAACCAAGCCCCGATTGACGGAACCGACACTTTGAGAATGCCACAAAAATCAAAAGTTGACTCATTCTAACTTCTAACTATTCAATTCCGTTAAATCCTAAAGTGATCCACTCTCGTGATTTTAAAGCTTAGTTTTTTGCTTCTCTGAGAAGATTCTAAAACGGCGACTAATCAACAAGCTTAAATTTCGAGTTTCGAGACGTCACAAAAGTTCATAACGAATTTCCCCATTTTTTGACCCTCCAGTCTTAATCCACTGAAGAGGCAGACATGCTTTAGTGCTAAATCTCATTGCATTTCCAGGATTGAAGAGATAAACTAAATTCCTAGCAAATTCTAAAATTATTTTTCCACCTGCTATAATTCTGATCATGTATCAAGTTCTAGATTTTTTTTTTACAGCTGTTTAAAATTCAAATTGAGTAAAGCCCTTGAGGCAACGTGCTGGGAGAAAGTGCTTAAGGGTACAATCATGATATGCTTAATTCAAAGGAATGAAGTTTAACATCACAAATTATAATTAAGTGCTAAACCTCTTTCTCCTAGAATAGTCACTCATTTTACAAAATTAAAGAAAAATGAAATACTTCTTTTTATTGCATAGGGCGGCGGTCAAATGAGATAAACATTAAAAACAAGGAAGAAGGAGTCGCCCCTCAGGACTCGAGCAAATTCGTCAAATCCCTCATCCTACCGCCTTCTGCGGGCTGGTTGGGCCTCAGGGGCAAGAGGCTTGTGGCAAATGCTTGAGGGTAAAAGAAAACTTTAGAAATTTCAAATCTTCCTTGTTTTAAGACCTCGTATAGCTTTTGCTCTCTAACTTCGTTTTAAGACCTCATATCCATTTTGAGCAAGTCATAAAGAGGTGAGATATCGGATCATTAACTCAACTTCCACTGCACGCAGATCACGAACACTGGGACCAATGAGCAAATTATTGCGAGGATCGTCGACCAGTGTAGCAATGGAGGGCTCGATCTGGACTATGACACCATCTTCCATCCGTTGGACACAGACGAAAATGGATATAATCAAGGACACCTCATTGTGAACTACGAGTTCGTCGACTGTGGCGACTAAATTGCTTTTGGTTCCTAATTTTCATATGTTTGTGTCCAGAAATAATAAGACTCTGTTGAGAAATAATGATGACTTTTTCTGTGATGGAAGTTGTCGTTCACCGCCGAGGCCCCGCTTTGAAATAATAACAAATTATTATTGTGAATCTACTGTTGTGGAAGGAATGATCAAACAGACGGGATGCGGGTGGGAACTGTTTGCAGGCTCTTCCACAGACAACTATCAAAAGGGAATGGTAAGAATCAATCAATCAATAAGCAATGCCACTATCTATCCCCAATTATAATCTAAATAATGTTGAATATACAAATTGAAAAGAACGTTGATATTACTTATATAATCTTGTCAACCCGTAACAAAATTTCAAGCACGGATCCTCATTTTACGGTCGGTACGTTTCAAGGTTTTCTAATCTTATATTTTGCAATTTTATATGTTTTTTAATCGGTGACCTTCAATGCATGGGTTTTGAATTAATTGGGGTATTTGCATAAACTAAAATCCTTGCAAATCCTTAAATTAAATTACTTCCACCTGTTACAATTCTGATCATGTATAAAATTGTCAATTATTTTTACACTCGTTTAGAATTAAAACGGAGTTACGCCATTGAGGCAACATGCACATGGAGAAATTGCATAAGGGGTACCAATCAAGATATGCTTAATTCAAAGGAATGAAGTTTAACGCCAAAAATGATATTTCTCCTAGATTAACCAATCATTTTACAAAATAAAAGAAAAATGGAACACTTCTTTTTTTATTCCACGGCATTGCGGTCTAATTAGATAAACATTAAGAAAAAGGAAGAAGGATTCACATGTAGTTGCCCCTCAAGTCAAGTTCCAAGTCAAGACGCAAGCAAATTCATCAAATTCCTCATCCTAACTCACAAGGGCATTTCGTAATATCGTGTTGCTCATCTCCTATAAATTCATGCTCTCTTGCTCATCTCCCTGCACCACAAAAAACCACCCACTCTTTCTCAAATCATGGGGAGACTTAGCCTTTGTCTGGCGTTGTTGCTTTGCCTTGCCATCTCCACAGCGAATGCTCAGAGCGCTAGCAACGTTAGGGCGACGTACCATTACTACAACCCTGCGCAGAACGGGTGGGACTTGAATGCCGTGAGCGCATACTGCTCGACCTGGGACGCAAGCAAGCCACTGGCCTGGCGGCAAAAGTACGGGTGGACCGCCTTCTGTGGGCCTGTCGGACCTCAAGGGCAAGAGTCTTGTGGCAAATGCTTGAGGGTAAAAGATAAAGATTTTAGAGATTTCTTCTAACCTTTCTTTTGTTTTTGCCCTATAGCTTTGTTTTTAGGACTTCCCGTGTATTTCAAGCAACTCCTAAAGAGGTGAGAGATCAGATTATTAACTTCAACTTCCTCTGAACGCAGATCACAAACACCAGGACCAACACGCAAATTACCGCAAGGATTGTCGACCAGTGCAGCAATGGAGGGCTCGATCTAGACTACGACACCATTTTCCGTCCGTTGGACACAGACGGAAATGGTTATAACCAAGGAAACCTCAATGTGAACTATGAGTTCGTCAATTGCGGTGACTAAATTGCACCTGTCCCTAATTTTCGCATGTTTGTGCCCAGAAAGAATAAGACTCTGTTGAGAAATAAACGATCACTTCTTCTGTGATAGAAGTCGTCGTTATGTAATAGAAGTTGTCGTTATGAAGTAATAAAAAATTATGATTATTGTGAATCTATTGTTATGGAATGAATGTTGAAACAGACGAGATGTGGGTGGTTGGACGAGAACTATTTCCTGGTCCTTCCACAGACGATTATCGAAAGGGAATTGTGAGAATCAATCAGTCGATGGCACCGTCCAAACCCCAATTATAAGCTAAATAATATTGGATATACAAGCTGAAAAGGAAATTGGCGTTACTTATATAATCTTGTCAACCCGTAAAAAAATTTCAAGCCCGGCTGCTCATTTTAGGATCGGTAGATGTTAAGGTTTTCTAATATTATGTTTTGCGATTTTTTAAGTTTTTTAATTGGTGACCTTAAATGCATGGGTTTTGAATTAATTGGGGTATTTGCATAGGCGATGTGGATTATTGTGTTTTTAACGTATGATATTTATTCATTTATACAGTATTATGATAGGTGTCGGGTTGGTGGTTATTTTACTGATCCGAGTTTGGGGATATATATCAAAAGCCGTGATGGATTTGGATTAAGTCTGAGAAATGGTGAAAAATTGAGATGGGTTGCCCTGGTTTATCCAAAACCGAGCCAAGTTACATACGTGTGGCACAAATTATACACGAGTAGCTCAGACTCAACTTGATAATTATTCGAGTAGCTTGGACTCAACTTGGTTATAATACACGGTATAATTACTTGTGATCAATTGATTTAGAAAGTAAATTTCATTAGACTATACACAATAATACCTTTATTATTTTCATTCAAGTTTGATATGTAAGAGTACTAAAGTAATTTTTTTTTTTTTGTTGTTTTATATTTTTTCCTTTCATCTACCACCAAAATAGAATGGTATGATGGGTTAGCTTTAAATATCAGTTTGTAAATGAGTTTAGTACCAACTTTTTAATTGTGCGAGCATTTCGAGGGATAATTCAAAAATAAATTTCATATAATCTGATATTGATGATACAAATGCACGGCGCATGCCACCTTTATCGATCCAATGGGTCTTTGCACTTTTTGTTTGTGGTGGTCGGAGGGTCTTTGTAGTTTTTGCGTGTAAATATATATTATTTTATTTTTGCCTAGTTTGTAGTTTGTACTTCACTGCGTTAATGCTTTGCCTTTTTCATTAAGAAACGTATTTGAGAGTTGGTCGCATTTTATCTTTGAATTATAAACTCATGCTACTTATTTTTGCTAATTTGTTAAATCATTCTTATAATGAACTTATATGAATGCATGGAGTGCAATATGCTACTATATCAGAGACATAATTAAATTAATTTCATTAGCCAAAAAAGCAATTGATCTCTATGGGTATTATACATTATCGTATGACCCAAAAGTAGAAAACTAGATATTCAATAATTACTTTTAGCTAAATATTGCCAAAGAAAAGTTATTGCACATACTCAATTGGCCGGACAACCCTAATTGACATTTCAAATGATGAAGGCTGAATTACGTTGGGTAAGCAACATACCATTTTCATTTTGAAAAATGTCATGTGATGTGTCCCTCTTGACTTTAGGCCACCCCCATTCATGTGATTGTAAAAGCTTAGATTTTCTTTCGAAAAAGTTTCTGAAAGGCCGACGAATTGGCAAAGTTATTTCGTGGAGTTCCGAGCCGCCACAAAATTCGTAGCCATTGCCCCACTTTTGACCCTTCAGTCTTAATCGACCGAAAAGTCAAACATTCATTAGTGTTAATTTGGTTGCATTTCTTGGAATTAATAAAAATATAATACGAGCAAATTTAAAAATTCCTTTAGTACATGTTAAATTAAATTGAAATTGAGTCATGCCATTGAGGAAACATGCACATGTGTTGAGCTAAATGTATTTTCTTTCGTTCATTATTGCGTTTACTCATTGTAGGTTGTCGATCATTTTATATAGATTAGTTTACATGGGAGGCAGTGCTTTAAGGTACTAATCAAGATGTGCTTAATTCAAAGAAATGAAGTTTAACATCACAAATGAGAGTTTAAGTGCTAGCTTCCCTACCTTTATTTCTCCTAAGTTCTTCAGTCTTCAAAAGCAACATTTTAAAAAGAAAAGTTGCTAAAAATGGATTCTAGGTCCAACCGGGTTTGAGTCATATATCTGGCAAATGAGTTACAAAATTTGTATTTGAAATAAATGGGTTAGTTGGGATCATATTATTTTTAATCCGACTCAACCTCAAACCAATTCACCCATTTGAGGGGTCTAATAGTGATCAATACCAATTGACTCACATTTCAATTCGCTTGAAGTCTACGCTTTCCAAACTTGTACCTCATCTTTTTCTGTTTCTCTAGAAGTTGGCTGCTTCTAGATCTATACCAATTGAGTCACATTTCAATTTGCTTGAAGTTTGCGCTTTCCAAACTTTCTTCATTTTGCACTAAGGCTTTTTTTCTTCTCAAGCCGTGAATGATTAGATTTTGTGTGTTCATACTGGATTTGTTAAACAAGCAGATCAAGTCGGATTGTATGGGTCAAAAATGAGTTTGATTTAAATGGACTCATTTAACCTACTTTGACTAATTTTTATGTGAAACAATATTATTTATCAATATCCGCCCAAACTCACACCTAACTCAATCTATATTCTTTTTCTCCTTCATTTCATGTTGCTCTTTATCTTCCTCTCTTCTTCACCCTCAAATGTGATTAGGACAAACGTTAAACACTTATCATACCATTTGCTCTGCCAAAAACGAACTAAAACTTGGTACCTTTTTCGTCACGATAAAGGGAAAGATCAAAGTTCACCCAAGAGATTAAGGGCTACCAAGCTGAGAAAATGCTAGTAATTTGAATTACATTGGGCAATGTTATTGCTCCGTCTAATCTGCCAATTTCATTAATTACTCGATGGTTACACATCGACTTTCAACTTTACCCTTCCAAACTAGCGACAAAGAAACCCTAAGTTTCTATGGAAATATCCAAGAAACTCTCCAGTGAATCAACTATCATGGAGATCGGCTCAGCTTTAATCCTCTACGTTCCTCCTTTTCCACAGTCAAGGAACAGAGATGGAGAGTTATATAGAGGCGACCACGTCAGTTCTAAAAGAGTTTACTCTGAAAGTTATGACAAACTTGCTATCTCATGAATTCCTAAAATTTACCATGTAATGCGAGCCTTTGCATACCTATTATACTATTGTAGTCTCATGGAAAGATTCTACCAAATAAACCAAGCCCCGATTGACGGAACCGACACTTTGAGAATGCCACAAAAATCAAAAGTTGACTCATTCTAACTTCTAACTATTCAATTCCGTTAAATCCTCAAGTGATCTACTCTCGTGATTTTAAAGCTTAGTCTTTTGCTTCTCTGAGAATATTCTAAAACGGCGACTAATCAACAAGCTTAAATTTCGAGTTTCGAGACGTCACAAAAGTTCATAACGAATTTCCCCATTTTTCGACCCTCCAGTCTTAATCCACTGAAGAGGCAGACATGCTTTAGTGCTAAATCTCATTGCATTTCCAGGATTGAAGAGATAAACTAAATTCCCTGCAAATTCTCAAATTATTTTTCCACCTGCTATAATTCGTATCATGTATCAAGTTCTAGATTATTCTTACAGCTGTTTAAAATTCAAATTGAGTAAAGCCCTTGAGGCAACGTGCTGGGAGAAAGTGCTTAAGGGTACAATCATGATATGCTTAATTCAAAGGGATGAAGTTTAACATCACAAATTATAATTAAGTGCTAAACCTCTATTTCTCCTGGAATAGTCACTCATTTTACAAAATTAAAGAAAAATGAAATACTTCTTTTTATTGCACCGGGCGGTGGTCAAATGAGATAAACATTAAAAACAAGGAAGAAGGACCCACGCGTACTCGCCCCTCAAGACTCAAGCAAATTCGTCAAATCCCTCATGCTACCGCCTTCTGCGGGCTGGTTGGGCCTCAAGGGCAAGAGGCTTGTGGCAAATGCTTGAGGGTAAAAGAAAACTTTAGAAATTTCAAACCTTCCTTGTTTTAAGACCTCGTATAGCTTTTGCTCTATAACTCTGTTTTAAGACCTCATATCCATTTTGAGCAAGTCATAAAGAGGTGAGATATCGGATCATTAACTCAAGTTCCACTGCACGCAGATCACGAACACCGGGACCAATGAGCAAATTATTGCGAGGATCGTCGACCAGTGTAGCAATGGAGGGCTCGATCTGGACTATGACACCATCTTCCGTCCGTTGGATACAGACGAAAATGGATACAATCAAGGACACCTCATTGTGAACTACGAGTTCGTTGACTGTGGCGACTAAATTGCACTTGGTTCCTAATTTTCATATGTTCGTGTCTAGAAATCATAAGACTTTGTTGAGAAATAATGATGACTTTTTTTGTGATGGAAGGTTTTTTTTTTTTTTTTTGGTGACTGAGGATCCGCCGAAGCCTGCCCTTGTCAGCTTACGCCGATTTGGGATCTCAAAGGCCTCTGTGGTGGAGGCCCAACAACGAATATACCTTGGGGGAAACTGACCCAGCAACCCACTGCCGAGGCTCCCACTTTGATTGCTAACAACGCAGGATTTCGAACCATTGACCTCTTTCATTGGAGAAGAGATCTCAATCAACTACGCTGCCCACGCGTGGGTTTTTCTGTGATGGAAGTTGTCATTACGAAATAATAACAAATTATTATTGTGAATCTACTGTTGTGGAAGGAATGATCAAACAGACGGGATGCGGGTGAGAACTGTTTGCAGGCTCTTCCGCAGACAACTATCAAAAGGGAATGGTAAGAATCAATCAATCGGTAAGCAATGCCACTATCTAAACCCCAATTATAATCTAAATAATGTTGAATATACAAATTGAAAAGAACGTTGATATTACTTGTATAATCTTGTCAACCCGTAACAAAATTTCTAGCACGGATCCTCATTTTACGGTCGGTACGTTTCAAGGTTTTCTAATCTTATTTTTTGCAATTTTATATGTTTTTTAATTGGTGACCTTCAATGCATGGGTTTTGAATTAATTGGGGTATTTGCATATTCAATGTGGATTATTGTGTTTTAACGTGGGATGTTGGTTTAGTTATAAAGTATTATGACGTTTTCAGGTTCTTAATTATATATAAGGCCTTGATAGATTTGGGGAGGGTTTATGGGTTGTATTCGAGTTGAGTCTAGGGATAATTCAAAAGTAAAATTCGTATAATCTGATATCAATAGTACACAAACACCGCACATGCTACCTTTATCTATCCAATGGATCTTTGTACTTTTTCTTTTTTTTTTGTGGTCGCAGGGTCCTTGTACTTCTGTGCAATGTGCATTAATGTTTTGCCTTTCTCATTAAGAAACTTATTTGAGGGTTGGTCTCATTTATCTTTGAAATATAAACTCATGCTAATTATTTTTACTAATTTGTTAAGTCATTCTTAGAATGAACCCATATGGGCGCATGGAGTGCAATGTATATCATAGACATACATAAATTAATTTCATTAGCCAAAAGAGCAATTGATCTCTATGAGTATTATTCATTATCGTATGACCCAAAAGTAGAAAACTAAATATTCAATTATTACTTTTAGCTAAATACCACCAGAGAAAAGTTATCGTACGACGGCCACCTCCATTAGTTGCTAGCAGTCACAAAATTCAAAGAGGGTGCCCCATTTTTGAATCTCCAATCTTATTAGACTGAAAAGTCGTGCCCCATTTTTTGACTCTCCAATCTTAACAGACTGAAAAGTCAAACATTCTATGGTGTCGATCTGGTTGCATTCCTCGGCATTAATAGAAATATAATTCTAGCAAACTTTACAATTCCTTTTTGTACGTGTTGAGGTTGTGGTCATGCATTAGATTACATTAGAATCGAGTCATACCATTGAGGCAACATGCGTATACATTTTCTTTCTTTCGTTTTCATATTTACTCATGGTAGGTTTGTTGATCATCTTATGAGATAAGGTGCTTTAAGGTTCCAATCAAGATGTGCTTAATTCAAAGGATTGAAACGCCACAAATGAGAGTTTAAGTGCTTGCTTCCCTACCTTTATTTCTCCTAAATTATTTCTCCCTCTAAAAAAAAAAAAATACTCAAGAAGCAGGATCCACATATAGTTAAGGGAAAATGTCACAAATGATCCTTAGACTTCTACTTAATGTGCAATATTGTCCCTAAGCTTTTGATTTGCTCAATTTGATCTCTAAACTATCGATAAATGTCCGATTTAGGCCTTTTGTTCAAACTGTTAAGTAATGACTGTTTTTCCTTCTTCTTTTTTTTCTTCTCTCTTCCCTCCGCCGGCCATGGTGGAGGGAAGAGCGACCCTAGGCTAGCTCAAGTGGCCCTCACTCGACGCCGACGAGGGCCACCCTTGCCTACGTCCAACAAGGACGGCTCTCGCCCGCCGCCGGCGAGGGCGGCCCTAGCCAGCCCAAGCGAAGGCAACCCTTGCCGGACGCCAACTTCCTTCCACCATGGCCGGCGGAGGGAAGAGAGAAGAAGAAGAAAAAAAAGACCAAAATACCTAATTCCATTAACTTTAATTAATGGAATGACGAAACTGGTTAATTTTTAAATAGTCAAGGACTAGATCAGACATTTATCGATAGTTCATGGACCAAATTGAGCAAATCGAAAGCTCAGGGACAAGATTGCACATTAAGTAGAAGTTCATGGACCATTTGTGACATTTTCCCTATAGTTAACCCTTCAGTCAAATTCCAAGTACACAAAAAAAATTTATCAGGTGATTCATCCAATCTTAAAAGTGCTATTTCGTAATTTTGCACTCCTCCTCTCCTAGAAATCTCTTATGCTCTCTCGCTTATCTCCTTGCAAAGCAAAAACAACCACTCTTCATGGGGAGATCTGGCCTTTGTTTGGGATCGTTGCTTTGGCTTGCCATCTCCACAACCAATGCTCGGGGCGCTAGCAATATGAGGGTGACCTACCACTACTATAACCCCACGCAGAACCACTACTATAACCCCACGCAGACAGATGGGACTTGAATGTTGTCAATGTTTATTTATTGCTCGATATGGGACATGAGCAAGCCATTGGCTTGGCGGCAGAAATACGGGTGCACCGCCTTTCTGCAGGCCGGTTGGACCTCAAATGCAAAAGGCTTGTGGCAAATGCTTGAGGGTAAAAGATAACTTTAGGGATTCAAACCTCCTTCTCGTTTTTGCCCTATAACTGTGTTTTAAGACCTCATATATATTTCGAGAACTTCCAAAAGAGGTGAGAGATATAAATATTAACTCAATTTCCACGGCACGCAGATCACGAACATCGAAACCAATGCGCAAATTATCGCAAGGATCGTCAACCAGTGTAGCAATAGAGGGCTGACTATGACACCATCTTTCGTCCATTGGACGCAGACAGGAACAAATATAACCACGGACACCATATTGTGAACTACAAGTTCCTTCACACTCGGTTTTTAGTTTTCGCATGTTCGTCCTAAAATATAATTAGACTTTGTTACAAAATAAATGATCACTTCTTCTGTACTAGTAGTTTTTATCAAGAAATAATAACGATTATCATTGTGAATTTATTTTTGTGGATTGAATGATCAACACAAAGATGTGTGCAGTTCGACATGTTCAAGTTCTTCCACAGACCCCAAAAAAAGCCCTTTTGTTGTAACTATCAATACGAAATGGTGGGACCTCAATCAGTTAATTGCACTATCTAAACCCTAATTAGATTGCGAGTATTCCAAGAATATACCTTCATTCAATCTGAGATCAAACTTGCCAATATTATTAACTTGTACTTTTAAGAACATAGCAAATGCATCTAAATATATCTAAGTATGTGAAATTGTTTCTACTATGTCTTTGGGACTACTTCCGCGTAACAGTGTGCAAGAACATCTTGTCATGAACAATTTGTTTCTCTCCATAACTCCATTTTGTCGTGGAGTGAAAGGAGCACAAAAGCTATGCTCAAAGCTATTTTCATTGTCAACCTTTTTTAAATTTTGAACTCGTTTTGGAAACTTCATGATCGAATGCACTGCTTCGTGTTTATGAGCATGAAATGCAATCCAAGTAAATCTTGTGTAGTCAATCATCCGCAATCGCCCAATAATATCACTTGTCACCAAGGTTCTTACTTCTTATGGATCTAAATAGGACATAATATATATATACACACATATATATGTGTATATATGTATGTATGTATAAACACTGTAGAGCTCTCTGTCAGTGGAAACATCCTTATTTAACTTGCAGGGACCTTTGATTTGCTTAACCAAAGTGCAAGCTTCGCATATCTCAGTCTTTTCAAATCTTATCATAAGCATCCTCGCACTAGATCTTTCTGGGATAAACTTTGGTATTTGCTGGAGGCTCGGGTATCCGGATCTGTTGTCCAAATCTACAGAAGGTTAGCGTCTTCCACAACAACTAAATATATGTTTGCATACCTTTTTGTTTTGGATTTTTATCCAAACCAATGCATTTTCCTTCTTCAAAACTAATTTCGACTCCCTTATTACAATGTTCACTAATGCTCAATAAGTTGTGATTTAAGCCTTTGACCAAAGACGCGTCTTCGATGATGAGAGTTCCAAGCTTAATGTTTGATATGCCAAATGACTTTTCATTCGAACGTTCCCCAAAGATCAATTTCTTCAGCTTCTTTTATTCAAGTACCTATTAAAGACTCCTTTCTTTTTCGCTATGGACACATATTTGGATCTTCTTTTTTTTTTGTCAGAAGCAAAGGGAGAACTTCTTTAGTTATCCAAGGATTTTTTTTTCCCCGGCATCTCACCTTAACAGGGCATTTAACAAAAGTTATCATGCTATAAGTAATAAAATGCATAATCTAATAACCTCCTCTTTTCAAAAGCATAGTCATTTTGCATTGACGTGCATTTTTCTATGGGGGAATCTCTTTTATTCTGTAGAACTTGAATTTCTTCTCTTTTGCAAAATATCCTATTTTTTGACCAAGGAAATATCTCATTTAATCTCATTCTTTTAAGAGACATTTGTCAACTCAGCAAACATTTTCTTAGAAATGTCATGCATTTCATCATAAGTGAGTATAAAAGGTCCAAACTCATTTATTTCCGGTTCTGCAGAGGTTGGTCGTTCTCCATCATCATCGATTGGCTCATATTCCGATTCGCTACAAGTTTGTAGCCGCCAGCCCACTTTCTTCGTGATTTTTGGCTTATGTTTCTTCTTTTTGAGTGAACAATTAGACTTTGTGTATCTATTTATCAGACTAGTGGGTCAAGTCAGACTTGGCCAGCTTGAAAATGATTCAATCTAAAATAACCCGTTTTGTAAAAAATTAGGCTTTGTGTGTTTGTTTGCGAAAGATTAGTCAGGTCGGGATTGGGTAGCTGGAAAATAGATTCAATCTAAAGTAACCCATTTAATCCAAATTGACTCATGTTTGAGCACTAAAATTTTAGTGATCTATATCCGATTTGACCCATTTACTTTTTCTTCTTCTCCTCTTCATCTTCATCTTTTTTTCATCCCCAAATTTGAACGATCAAGATGTCATCTGCTCTGCCAAAAGCAGACCGAAGCTCTTACGTTCTTCCTCGCTGTAAATGGCAGGATCGAATTTTTCTGAGGGATTGAAGGCCACCAAAGCTGAGACAATGCTAATAATTTGAAGTGCGCGGTGAATAACACGGGGCATTGCAATTGCCTGTCTAATCAAATTAGTTCTTTAATTGTCCGATCACTATGCATCACTTCTCAACTTGACTCATCCAATTTTAGCAACAAAGCAACCCTGAGTTTCCATGAAATCTCCAAATCACCTAACTACTTCATGTTGTTATCGCTCAATGAGCAACTCAAAAAAACTCTCCGGCGGATCAACAATCATGGAGATTGGCTCAACTTCAGTTCCTCTACCTTCCACTTTAGACACAAAGATGGGGAAGTATATGGAGGTCATCACGCGGCTTCCAAAAGAGTACTCCAAAGTAGATAAAAGCTATTATTACATGATTTCCTGGACAATGCAAGCATATCCACATCATGCTACTGTAGGTCATCCGAAAATTCCGTGGAATAAACCCAGGAAAATCCAAAAGTTGGCTGACCAAAACTTTCTGACTATTCAATTCCTATGGATTTCTGCAACTATATATTTGATCCATCTCCCTCGTCTTGAACTTTCGTCGTCCTTCACTTGGGAAAATGCCATGTGAGGTGTCCTTTTGATTTTAAGCCACTCATTCATGTGATCTTTAAGCTTAGATTTTCTTTGAGAAGATTCTGAAATGGCCGACGGACTAACAATTTGCATTTTCTGGTGCCGAGACGCCACAAAATTCAAAGCAAGTTCCCCCTTTATGACTCTCAGTCTTAATCGACTCAAGAGTCAAACATTCTACGGTGTTAATTTGACTGCATTTATTAATCGACTCAAGTGCTGGCCAGCTAAGCCTCAATATCTCCTGAATTACTTATTCATTTTACAAAATAAAAGAAAAAGGAAACAGCCCTTCAGTCAAAAGAGATATACATTGAGAACAAGGAAGAAGGATAACACTCGTAGTTATCCCCTTCAGTCAACTTCCAAGTCAATACGCAAGCAAATTCGTCAAATTCCTCATCCTATCTCACAAGGGCAATTTCCTAATTTCGCATTGCTCATCTCCTATAAATCTCCCATGCTTTCTTGCTCATCTCCTTCCACAGCAAAAACAACCACTCTTTTGGGCAAATCATGGAGAGAGTTAGCCTTTGTTTGGCATTGTTGCTTTGCCTTACCATCTCCGCAGTCAATGCTCAGAGCGCTAGCAATGTTAGGGCAACATATCACTACTACAACCCCGGCCAGAACGGGTGGAACTTGAATGCCGTCAGTGCTTATTGCGCAACATGGGACGCGAATAAGCCGCTGGCTTGGCGGAAGAAGTATGGGTGGACCGCCTTCTGCGGGCCGGTCGGGCCTCGTGGCCAAGGGGCTTGTGGCAAATGCTTGAGGGTAAGAGAAAACTTCGGAGATTTCAAACGGTCCTTTTATCTTTGCTCTGTAACTTTATTCTTACGATCTATATGTTTTGAGCAACTCTTAAAGAGGTGAGAGATTGGATTATTAACTCAAGTTCCGCGGCACGCAGATCACAAACACTAGGACCAATGCGAAAATTACCGCAAGGATCGTCGACCAGTGCAGCAACGGAGGGCTCGATCTGGACTACAACACCATCTTCCGCCCACTGGACACGGACGGAAACGGATACAACCAAGGACACCTCACTGTGAACTACCAGTTTGTTAACTGTGGTGACTGAATCACATCCGATTCCCAACTTTCGTATGCTTGCGCCTAGAAAAAATAAGGCTTTGTCAAGAAATAAGTGATCGCTTCTTCTGTAATAGAAGCCATCATTACGAAATAATAAGAAATTATTATTGTGAATATGATGTTGTGGAATGAATGATTTTTTTTTTTTTTTGGTCGGTGAATGGATGATCAGATAGATGAGATGAGTGTGGTATGACGAGAAGTATGTCCAGATCCTCCTGCGAACTGAAGAAAAGCCCTTTTGCCGTAACTATCCAAAGATAAAGGTGAGAATCAATCAATCAATGAGTCGCACTACCCAAACCCCAGTTATAAGTTGATTAAGTATTAGATCCACAAGTTAAAATTAAAATTAAAATTGCTTATATAATTTTGGCAGTCCGTAACAAAATTTCAAGCATGGCTTCTCATTTTAGGATCATTAGCTTTTAAATTATTTTCAATTATATTTTCGCAGAACTTACCTTACAAGGAATTTCACTACATTTGGATCATTCTAGTTACGGCCGCTTTTTACTCGAACTTCAATTTAGAACTAAACTCAATTTTTTTTTTTCTTTTTAGTGAATCCCTCCTCTTAACCTTGGAGCACTGGGGTAGGCATCACCCCCTCCTGTAGCTTGCGTGTTAGCATAGAGCTTTATTTTTGAGAAATAGTCATTCATGCCTCTTTAGTGCAACATAGGTTGCCCTGGGCACCCATTCTTGCAAACTTACGGGGCTAATTTGCCAAGTTCCTAAACTATAATTTGCCCACGGGCCTAAGGATCTTCTCATTTACTACGTATGTTCGTTCACAGTATGAGTTCCCTATATATATCCTTGTAAGTTTTTCTTGGAAGCAACGCATTCAGATACTTGGGTTGCCCTGCCCATCATACTTCAAGGTTACCCTGTGGCGGATTTGCCAACCGCAACCTCTTTACAAACCTATTAAGTTTATCTTAGCTGACTCTTGCAATGCATGGGTTTTGAATAAATTGGTGTAATTTCATATTTGATGCGGTTTGTTGTGCTTTTAACGTGAGATATGTGTTTATTTTAAAAAGTACCATGACAGGTCGTGTATACCTGGTTATTATGTTGAGTTGAGTCCGAGACTTTCCATATGGATTTGTGGCAATTTTGGGAAATAACAAAAAATTAACGAGACAAATTGTCCCAGCTAAATTATACATGAGTAGCTCAGACTTGACTCGTAATAATTATTCAAGATCAACTCATTCATTTCGAATCGAGTTCAAACTTATCAATATTTGACTAGAAAAGCAAATTCCACTATAAATCCATTAATAAATGAGTAGAACTCGAGCTTGAATTGAGTTCAAACTTATCAATATTTGGCTAGAAAAACAAATTTGCTTAATTGAATTTTGAAAAATATTTTAATGTACCCACATTATTCGAGTTTTCTAGACAAAGCTCAAGTACAAATTCCACTATAAATCCATTAATAAATGAGTAGAACTCGAGCCAAGCTCGAGTGCCTTGATTTTCTTGTCAAGCTGAACTCAAGCTTAAATTTTAACATTCAATTAAGCTTTGAGTGCAGTTTCAACTCAAGCATCAAGAAATCGAGCAGAGTTGGGCTCGAACTTGAGTCAACTCGACCATACCCAATCTACCCCGAAAAAAGAAAACCCTCAATGTATCCCTACCGATGGGGATGTGACCGAGGTGCAAGCCTCGACAATAGCAAACTACAAAAAAGAAAGTAAAAGATGGGCATGTTTCCATGGACACATAAAAATGCGTCAAATAATTAGGAAAGAAATTAAACTAAGTCGATATATACTAACTGGCATTTTGTCATCAAACACTAGTTATATTTGTTGGAGAGGCATCTATAATCTATCTAATATATCGTATTAAAATAGACTTTTAGACATTTAATGCATTTACTTTAATGAGCGGAGAGTTTCTTTTCTAAATAAAACTTTAAAAGTTCGGTAAGTAAAATGAGAGGAGCCTTTCTTCTGCATATAAAAGTTAGAATTTTGATAAATGAAAGTAAAGAATCTGAGATATGTTTTGAAAGTCTCAAATCAAATTCTAAACATCTTATTTTATTATAAATTTTACATTGTAGAACTAGGAAGAACTATTATATGATAAAAAAAAAGTTTCAAACTATGTAGAAATCCATCACGATTCTCAACATAAACAAAGTAAATTTCATTAAACTGTACAAAATAGTGCCTATATTATTTTCATTCAAGTTGGATGTAAGAGTACGAATGAAACATTTTTATTGTTTTTTTCTTTTTCATATCATCTACCAAAGAAATAGAATGGGATAACGGGTTCGCTTTCAAATGATTAAAGAGTCCAATTTAGACTTTTGGAACGTACTGAATAGAAATAAAGAAGAACACAAAACTCAGCAATTTCAAACTATCTGCTCACCAATATTTGTAGCACAATGGCTTTTCCCAACAGTCGGCCAACGTTGACTTTGAAGTAGTTAGCCCTAGTCTTAATTTAGGAATCATAGTCTGAAGCTCCATTCCATTTCGCTCCTTACTGACAAAGAATACACTTAAATATTGATTTATTTATTCTTTCGGCTTAGAATTATAAGTTTCTTAATGGTCTTCTTTATCATATGGTCAACTTTCCAGAGTTTATTCAATTAAATATATTTCAATTACCATGTTAAAATGAAATAATAATTCTTTCTTAACTTCCAAAAGGTATACCAATCTTATAGTGCATACTTTGCTCGATCAATGATAAACTTGTTTGTAAGGAAAAGTATCAAAAGTGTCTTAAATTTATTAAAATTTTACCAATTTAGTACCAAACATTTCAATTATATTAATTTAAATTTAAACATTTTCACATTTTGTAAATTGAGCCCATCCAATCAATTTTGATTAAAAATCACTAACCATCCTACTTGGATGGTCCACATTAATGTGAATATTTTTAAAATATATATATTTATTTATAATTTTTTGTCTTTTTTATTTTTATTTTTTATCTTTCATTTTGGCCGGCAAGGACACAGGGGCCACCTCACCCGCAGCCAGCAAGGAGCAATGGCCATGCCTAGATCTAGCAAGGGCCTAGCTGGGGGTCATAACCCTCTCACCAATAGCCAATTTATAAATCTATTGATTGTGGTGAAAAGTGCCAAAAAGTCCTAAACCTTTTGGCTTTGTGCCGATTTAGTCTTAAACCTTTTTTTGGTGCCGATTTAGTCCTAAACCTTTTTACGTTGTGCCAATTCAGTCCTTTCCGGTCAATTTTGGCCGGATTTTGTTGACTAGACGCCGGCCAGCTGACGTGGCCTGATCGGTGCTAACGTGTACAATTTTAATAATATTTAATATTTTTAAATTTTTAAAATACTTTTTATTTTATTTTTCTCTTTTTATTTTTATTTTTTTCTTCTTATCTTCTTCCTCCAAATGCCGCCGGAGCCGGGCGACCAGGGCCCGAGGCGACGGTCGGCGAGGTCGACCTCGCCGGCCACCTCACCGGTGGCCGCGAGGCTTGCCCTCGCCGAATCCGGCGAGGATCGAGCCTCGCCCATGGCCGGCGAGGCTCGACCTCGCCAAATCCGGCTTGCCACCCGGGCGCGAGGGGCCTCGCCCATGGTCGGCGAGGGCGAGCCCCGCGAGCTCGGCGCGAGGCCACCGCCTCGAAGAACCCGGAATCACAAAACCCCCACCCCGATGAATCGCCGCCGCGGAGAAACAGCGGGTCGGTGCCGGAGCCGCGCAACCGAAGACACCCCGAGCTCTCGTAAACCCTAGAGACGACGACGATGATGAGCGGAGGAGGGAGGAAATTTCTAGGGCGAGATTGGGATCGAAGAACGGAGCCGGGAGGAGTCCACCGGCCTCGCGCCGAGCTGGCGGGCTCACCTCGCCGGCCATGGGCGAGGCCCAACCCTTGCCGGATCCGGCGAGGGCGAGCCTCGCCACCCAGACCGTGAGGGCGGCCTC
Organism: Eucalyptus decipiens; assembly: GCA_014182575.1. NCBI lineage: Eukaryota > Viridiplantae > Streptophyta > Magnoliopsida > Myrtales > Myrtaceae > Eucalyptus > Eucalyptus decipiens. The sequence continues at coordinate 33,269,586 of CM024610.1, read as the reverse complement.
GCGCAGGGCGGGCGAGCGAGGCTCGACCTCGCCAGATCCGGCGAGGGCGAGCCTCGCGACCACACGGCGAGGTGGCTGGCGAGCCGCTCCGACAACCGGCTGGAGGAAGAAGATAAGAAGAAAAAAAAAAAAAAAAAAAAAAATAAAAATAAAAAGAGAAAAATAAAATAAAAATATTTAAAAATTTTAAAAATATTAAAATATTATTAAAAATTGTACACGCGTCGCGATCGGGCCACGTCAAATGCACGGCATCCAAGAAAATCCGGCCAAAATTGGCCGGAAATGACTGAATTGGCACAACATAAAAAGGTTTAGGACTAAATTGGCACAAAGCCAAAATGTTTAGAACTTTTTTGGCACTTTTCCCATTGATCGTGCGAATTTAGTCATAAACTTAGTCTATCGATTGTGGCAAGTCATTACTGGTGAACGCTGCTACGTCATGGCTTACCCACAACATGTTACACCACATGGCGCAACCACAGTCCGTCATACACAATTTGATAATGATAGATTAGATTATGGTTTTAATAAAAATTAAATCCTATTCAACTTTTTGCCCGCGGACATAAAGGTTGTTGACGAGCTGCCTTGCACCATTTTCTCTATATTATTCCTCTATTTGTTATGCCATTTTCTTTTTAAACTTCTTAAATGAATTAGTCCCAATTTCTCAATCTGAACAAGTTTATATACTCTGAATAATGTCATTTGGTAAATATTTGTAGGCCCGGGTTTTCTTTTGTTCTTAAAACACTAACTTATGTATTTTTTGTTGATATGACTATGACATTATCTAATTTTTATGACGAAGTTCTTATGCCTTGATATCAATCCATGGATAATTTGAAACTTTCAATTTATAAAATGAATTCCCTTAAAAAGTCACATCGTGTAATTTTATATTTAGATATGTGAGACACTCAAATGAATTTTCCAAAATTAGAAAATAAAAATAATCTTTTGTAGAGTAATGGTTCCAAATTTAACATGGTACAATAATTTTGGAACATGTTTATCCCAAACAGGAAAGAAAACCGAGGAACCATAAGCTACGATTCCTTAACGTAAGCAAACTGAGTTTAGGCCCTGCGTAGAGCAGAGCAGGCCCAAAATCAGATCTGATGTGACTTTTTTGGGGTTTAGGACCGAATGGGCTTTTCGTCCCCCAAACGGCAATTGCAACTTGTTTTCATGTTATTTATAGAGAATCAATTCCACGTTCTTGTCACGTACATGTCTACTAGAAAATTAAATGTTACGAGGTTTTCAAAGGGTAAGTTTTTGATGATAAGGCTATGTTTTCTTCGATTTCTAAGTGAGGAAATTTTACTTCAACTGCAATCTCTAATTAGTGGGTAAAAAAAATTATGAATACTTTATGCTGAAAATTTATACATGCTTCCAAGCAGCGCCATAAAAAATGAAAGACTGAAAATAAGAAAAATGGATTTTTTTTTAGAAATGGGTTCAAGAAGGGACCAAAACAAATTCGACGAGAGGAGCCAACTCAATGAGGGGGTGCCGATAAATTTGAGTATGTTTTTTCAAGTGAGAAATTTTGTTTTTGATAAAATTGCTAATTATAAATTTAAGTATGTTTTTCTAAGTACTTTTATCGCTTTGCACGAACATGAAAGCATGTAAGATTATTTTTTTGGTTGTAGTTTCTTTTTGTTTTGTTACTTAAATTTGGATGACCACTCTGATCTAAAGCAAATTGGAAGCAATGGAATTAGTCTTCCCACAAGCCCTCCTATAAAAAAGCTCAATCCTTCCTTTTAGCATCCTATAATTTTTTTTTCAATTCTCAATTCAAAATTATATATGCAAGGTAATTTATTCGTTATGATTCAATGTACCATCATTCGATAATCACATACGACAATCATGCTACCGACCATTTTATCTGGGTCTCTAATTATTCTTGCATTCGATCTAAAAAGCATAACTCAAATTAGTTTTTACCCAAAAATAAAACAAAACACATTTAAGTAAATAAGCATAACATTCAATCATTTGAAAGGGTAAAAAAAAAGGAGAAGAAGACAGAGAGAGAGAGAGAGAGAGAAGAAGAAAAGAAAAACAAGATCTTGGAAAGGCCCTTCCTATTGCGGTTATGAGATTTGTTGCCTTTCTTGTTTTTTTTTTTTAGCAGCGTGCCGGTTCTTGGCAGTTTTTACTACACGAATCCGCGAAAAGAGGGTGGAAATTCGTCGAAGGTGGGAACACACGAAGCATGGTTTCTTCTCCACGCACGCGTACGCAGGCACAAGAACATCGAGGAAATCCCCCTTTTCTTTTCGTTTTCTCTGCTTTTGTTTTGATTTTTTTATATATTATTATTATTATTGTTCCTGCCCTTCTTGTTGTTCCCATCACTCGTGGAAACACGAAGCTGCGTCTCCCCCGGAACAACAACCCCCCAACACGTAATTCTTCCTCCCTTCCTCGGCTCTCCCGAAACCGGACCGAACCCACCTCCCGATTCCTTTGACTTCCTCAGATCCACACCTCTTTTTACGTAAAACCCAGCTCCTCTTCCCGGGTTTCGGTCCTAAAGCCGTGATTTTTCCGCTCCTCGTTCGGTGGTTGCTGCGGTGGGTTGATTCGTGAATCGGTTCTTGGTCGAATGCTGCGGGGATAACGGGGCGGAGTCTTTTTTTCTTTTTTTGGGAGGGAGCGAGAGAGGGGAGTAATGGCTGGTCAGATGGTGAAACTGAGGAGAGAGACGATAAAGGCATGCATGACATGCCCTCTTTGTAATAAGCTGTTGAAGGAAGCTACCACCATATCGCTCTGCCTCCACACGTGTAAGTCCCTTGTAATTCTTCGACTTTGAGCTGATTGATGGCGTTTTTTACGATGGTTTTGATCTGGGTTCGGTCTAATTTTGGGGAATGCGATGGTGGGGCTTCTTGTTCTGTCTCTACGTGATCCGGGTTTGTGCCACTTTGGGATGTCGTCAAATGGGGGCATTAAAGATTGGACATTTTTAGCTTCTGGATTTTTGCACCGAGTTAATGTTGCTTCAGCGTGTTTTAAGTTCTGTGCGCTATAATCGGCTATAAAACGGAGAGGTTGGAGTATTCTTTCTGCAGGAATTTCGTAAATCTATTTTACTCAAATGACCCTGTGTGTGTGGCTCGTGCGGGTCTTAAAGTTCTCGATACTCGTCTCTGTGGCATTGATCTACTCTGTCTTCAACTTAGAATTGCATGAGTTTTGAACTGGAGAAATATAGCCAGTAGTTGGTAAAGAATCTTTTCTGTGACTAATGCTGTTAGATATTGTGGGTTTTTTCTTTTTCCTTCTCAATTCCTAGTTTTTAATGCAGTAATAGTGCAAGTGCACTTCGAGGTTCCTCAAGTATAGGGTGCTAGAAACCTATTATTGTTTTCCTTGGAAGGAAAATTATATGCCTTCCAATAACATATGAGAGATGGAAGCTGTTGTTGGTTAGTTTGATTGACTGATGGTGAAGTTTGGATTGGAGAAGGTGCCAGTCTTAGGGATACCACCTACTTTGATCTGCAAAATATACTCTGCTTCAAGTGAAAACTATTTTATTTGTCTCCGCAGCTTCAAGTACTATCACTTCAAAGTACCCTAAATGGTTATGTCCCAGCTCTGTGTTTTCTACCAGCGATCTCCTCGTGGAATTACTGATCTCATCTGATTACCATAGCCTTTTATTTTTGCTTATTGCGCTTAAACACTTATTTATCGGATCTGAATTCGTTGTCATTTATTTCCAATGTCTTTCTTCTGATGCTTCTCGTCTGGTTGTAAAGTTATAAAGTGATCTGCAACCAGCAATAATCGGAATAAGAAAATGGTGTAGAGATTGAATCTACTTGTGGTTGCATAAGATAGGAGATTTAATATCCTAACCTCTGGTTTTGAATTGTGCAATAGCTTCAGCTTGAATTTTGAATGTTTGAGTTTTGTTTTTAGGATGATATGATCGCCTCTCTTGTATACTTGTATACATAAGCGGAAAGACGCAAGGAATATAGAACTCTTACATTGAAATTTTGAGTTCTTGCAAAGTTTTACAATGCACCAAAGCAGTTGGTCCTGAGTTTAAGTTTTTCCAGGCTCCTTATTTGCACCAGAATTTTAGTTATGTATGGTTTGGTCTAAGGAGTTTTACACTTTTAACTAATCATTTATCACAATGGTCCCACAAAACTCGTCACTTATTTTATGTTTTTTAGTAGGAAGCAAATTTTCTTTCGCTACTTTCTGTATCGATTATCTCTGACAGCCAACTCTGGATTCTTGTCGAGTTTTGAGCTGTATTGTGCTCTTTCGTCTTGATTTTAATAGTGGACTAAATTCAAGAGGGACTTTTCTTTGGTTCTTATTTTAGCAAGATGGTCAGCCATCTTAGGAAGTTGATGCTCATCATAAACTATTTATTTACAGGGTGCAATTACAAAAAAAAAGATTCAATAGCTATATAACATGGATTTCTGCGCCATTCAGTTTCCAGATGTCTTGCTGTAAACATAATCTCTTCAGATAATTTGATCATTTAGAGTGCTCAGGAGCAGTAATATCTCCTGTAGGTTGTATGCCTACTTTGGTAGGATGAAGCCAAAAGGTCTAGGCACCATATGCTATCAAGGAATGTGTAGAGGATCAATTTTAAGGAATGCTGCTGAGATGAAAGAATTACATGACATACATTTTTTTATTGGCAGTGCAACCATAGGCAGCTAATACTAAAGAAGAAAGCTAGTATTTTAGTTGAGTTGCATTGAATGGATATTCTAACTGCTGTCTGGTTAAACCCCTTGTTTACATTTAGGAGCTTTTCTTGGGAAGAAACATTCTTTTGAACCGCTAATGCATGTCATCCTCTGCATTTTGTTGTCTTCTCTGATCATGTCTCAGGCAATAACATATCACAAGATGGACAAGTACAATCTTAAAGTCTCTCTGGTAGAATACTTTCGCCATATTGTAGTTTGCTTCTGATGCATTGAGGTTTCAACTGCCCCACAGTTTGCAGGAAGTGCATCTATGAGAAGCTTTCAGATGATGAGGGGGATTCTTGTCCAGTCTGCAATATTGATCTCGGGTTTCTTCCTGTGGATAAACTTAGGTTACTTGTCTTCTATAGACGTGCATACGCTGCGTCTTTCCCTGTTCCTTTGTCTTTCTGCCTCTCCACATTCCAAAGCTTTTCATTAAAGCTTGTTGATTGATGACATTCAGGCCGGACCACAATTTGCAAGACATAAGGGCCAAAGTTTTTCCTTTAAAAAGAAGAAAGATAGAGGCCCCTGAAATCATACCTCCAGTTCCCCTCCCAACCAAAAGGAAGGAGAGATCGTTATCTTCCTTGGTGGTCAGCGCACCCAAGGTGTCGATCCAGAGTGGTTTAACAGGCAGACGAACAAAATCAGTCGTGAGAAGAGCTGCTAGTTCGCGAGCACCCAGTTTTGCTTATGAGGAACCAAATAAGAAAGAAGAAGATTCTACAGGTGATTGTGCCGTGGGATCAAGCTCACCAGATTCTTCAAATAAAACAAATAAAGGGCAGGTAAAGACAGGCAAAAGCTGATTGTCTGTAGCAACTAACCACATAGATACTTTGTTAAAAGGGAACTTATTAGAGAAATTGCATGCTTCTTCTTCTGCTTCTTCTTTTTATAATTGAAAATGCTTTATCCTAATTCAATTGCAACAGGAGTCATCTCCTGACAAGCCTTATGACCGGAAAAAACCTGTTGAAGACACAAAGGATGGTTTCCAACAAATGGAAGACAAATACGAATTATGGACACCACTCAATTGTCTTGTTGAGGCTGCTAACAGAACTAAATCTTCCAAGCCAAGTTCACATGGGCTTTCTCTTCCGAAGTTGGAGCCACTTAGTGCCCCTGATAGGGAGCCTCATGTGCCGGAGAAGAAACCCAAGGAAGAACTGCCAGATATTCCAAAAGGTGGACTTTATTTGCCTAAAAGTAAAACTAAGGACCATGGACTCAAAACAAAATTCCAAGATGACAAAAAGGCAATAACTTTGTCGGGACCAGTTAAGCGTAAAAGGATGCGCGCAACAGGTCCGAAGAAGGCAGCTGCATCTGAAGAGTTGAGCACCACAGCACAACTCTTGTTAGATGCTTCCAGTGGCAAAGACAACAGAAGAAATCAGCCAATATGGTTTTCATTAGTTGCCTCTGAAGATATGTAAGTTGCCTAATGTCTCTTGTTTCTCATGAGGGCTTTAATTCTTAAATAATCCTCTAATAGGATGGAGTTGCTACAGGAAAGGAGAGGCTTCTTTGCCGCAGATATCTTCTTGTTACCTGAGGATTAAGTAAGTTCTTGTGGATGCTTTCCTAGTCTGTATTGAAAAGACTGCATTTGATGCTTATTTTGTGGCCAGTGTTTCTTGTCCTTCCTATAGTGAGTCTCATACATCTTTGCTTACTTTGTATTCCATTTCTAAAAGAGAAAAGTGAGAAGTTCCATGGTAGTAGTTGCACTCGCCACTACTATTGGACCAGTGCTACTCTGCTTAACTTCTTGGTGTTCTTTATAATTTTTGCCTTTCCCAAGTAGAGGCGGCTATTTTGCGTATCAAATGCATCATGTAATTTACACCATAAACTATCAAAGCTGGTAAACCAAATAAAGTTTTCTGTTTGCTTGGCAAGTTGTTTTTTTTGTTCTTCACTTCAAGACAAGTGACTCCTTGACACGTGTCCTTAATCTGTTAATCAGTGTTCAACTATTCATTTTTGAGTTATCTGTGCATTGATGTGGCAGTGACAGTTATGAATTACATTGTTCTTGCTTTGGGCTTTGAAGTTGTGCAAGATTTTGAGTTTTTAGTATCACTTGTATCTGTCATGTCTGTGGGTGCATCCTTCCTCCGTACATTGTCCTGGGTTGATTTGATTTGAGTTATGTCATTTGAGATGATGAACCATTTGTGTTGCTGATGCTCCTGTAGCATATTCTGTCACAGATTTATTGGTTACTCATTCAGTAGTGTGTACTCATTGTACCAGTGTGTCACTTTCTTTATGTTTGGATATACTGAATTTTATGACCATGAAATAGGATATCACTGAAATAGTCTTACATTCATCCTGAAGTATATTTATCGGCTTTATAAACGATCTTCCCTTTTAAGTCTCATGTGAATGGTGATTGTGTTCTAGGTAGTTTTTTTTGGTATGTGTCTTTTACTTTATCGTTGATACCATTTTTTTCTTCTCTGGTTTGCCTAAAAATGACTCAGTAGATATATGGATATTCTTCTTTCTAGTTTTTCATTTATCATGAAGTACTGTCTCATGAAAATTTTGGGTTGCGCCTGTAGCAACAGTACTATCTAATTTCATTATATTCGTTTTAACAAATTCGTTGGCTGGTATGGTGATGTATAACTTCAGTTCCAAGAAATGAACCGATCAAGATAGAAAATGATTTAGTGTCTCCTTCTGCATTTGACATTTTTTTTTTAATTCCCCAGGGATGGCAATGTCCCTGTCTCGATCATCCAAAAGTACCTGGTCAAGAAACTTCAACTTTCGAGTGAAGCTGAGGTGAGTCTTTGCTTTTTTTTCCTCCTCAGCACCAACTCTAGGCATGCACGTTTTGATATTGCTCTACTTGTTTGATGAAATTTAGTTCCGTTTTTTCCATGCCTTTCTGCAAACTTGCAAATCTCGTTTGTTGTCGAAACTGCACTTATACTGATAACAGTGTTAAAAGACCTGAGGTGTCACAGAAGGGAGGTTATAAGCATCATATTCTGCCCAGTAATAAATAGAGCAGTGAAGCGTTAATATTTCAGTAACCTACTAGTAGTCTAGTATACAATCAGAGAGCATTGCATTTGGACTTGAACCGCGGATTGTTAATTCTCTGGTGATACTCTGTTTGTTCCTTATCATTAGAAACTTGTCCATGTAGAAAGTTTAGTAAAGAAAAGAGTAACTAATTTGTCGTTAGATCTTCAGTTCTGAAAACCCACATGCTTCACTTCTAGTTGCGATATGGATTCAATATGTCTAAAAACTTGCTGATTACTACCTGATGTGGTATGGAATTTTAAGTTGGTTAGCCCTTCCTTTTTCGAGAATGCATATCTTTGAGTAGCTTCATACCCTTTTTAAGTAAGCCTGTCTACACTTATCATTAGAGAACTTGAGCTTATTGATGAGCATGTCTAATTTTTTCCTTTCTGATTGCTAATTTGTCACAAGTAGGGTGGAACTGGATTAAGTTTTAAAATTTCTTATCATATTCTACAAACTGGCAGATGTTGGCCTGATCTGGAGATTAGAGCTGAATTAATGAGTCTAAGATAGTTAGATATAGATGCCTCCTTATTAAAATAAGATGGCTCTCTCTCTCTCTCTAAAGCCTGCATAGGAAGTGAGTTTGCTTTTCTTGCCTTCCTAACTTTAGCATTCATTGTATTTAGCAATTCATTCGTTGCAGTTTGTAAAGCTAATCTATTCTCGAGAATGTTCTTAGGGCACAGAGATCTTATGACTCCCCTTGGAATCTAAACAGTCATAAACAATGATTTCATCGTATCTTGATATGAAGTGCGGTGACGATGTCTTTGGTAACAGAATGATTTGTAATTTACAACATCTCACTGTAATTCTGACTAGATTCTGCGGAAAAATAACCCAAACGAAGGTAGTTTAAGGGAAAAAAGAAATTCTGATCCAGAGATCAGCCTGATGCCTTCACTGCTAGATATGTATCTTGGCTGGTTGTCACATCCTCTGTCTGGGCTTCTTTCACACTTATTGGTGCGGATGCCTCCTGGTGAAGCTATTGGTAATGTCAGACCATTCGCGTTACCCTATTCTGAAGAGCTCTTATGAAACAATCTCACTGAAGCCAATCTTGTCAAAAGCTACATTTGGAGTGAACTATGCATCTGAGATTTGCCTTATTGTAGTTTATTATGGTCTGACCATTCTTTATGCGGATTCTAAAAAGATAATGGCCTTTTGATCTCTCATTAAACAGGTGGAGATTATGTGCCGGGGTGAGCCTGTCCTCCCAACGTCGCACTTGAATAATTTGGTCGATCTCTGGTTCCGGACCGCAGCATCGTCGAAGAGGGTGCCCGCATCTGTTGGGACCTCGGCCAAAGAATTCGTGATGGTTCTGTCCTATTGCCGGAAAATCCAAGCCCCTTAAGAAGAACCTCAGTTTTTCCCCCTTTCTTCGATATAGATCAATGAATTAACTTGTTGGAAGTCATAATCATGAACGTGATGCTCAATGTCTGAGTCAATACGACAATATATGTTGTTTTGTGGCATGTCGTTACAAGTTCAAATAGAATTTGATTTGTTACATTTTAGAGACGCTTCCTCTATAGTATGATTGTACCATTTTTCTCAAATCAGGCTCTCCATCTGTTGGGGTGCTCAACAGAGTGAGCAGCTCTCGACTCAAGCATCAACCAAAACCATTGTAGTGAACATTTTTCCAGATATCCTAATGTATCGGTAAGAAAAATTCGGTCTTTTCTACCGTATTTATCACCTCCTTACTACAAAGAAACCAAGTTTTGCTAATCAGGACTAGATCGTAACTCCGTCGCTCGCAATTCATCCCATCAGTACTTGCAGCGTTGTTCTTAGTCAGTCACTCGTTTGTACCAAACTGTAATCCTGTTGATATCGAGCAAGCTTGAAGATCCTCGGTATCTTACAGTGTTGATCAACCACAGAAGGTCGAGCGAAAGACAAATGGATGTGAAGTGGGGAAAGGAAGCATTTTTCATGAGGATAAAATTGTTGCCACTCAAGCTCGACTCACGGTGCTCGGGTGCTCAAAGAGTCTCAGGCATCGTATCATACCAAGGTGATCAATGAACAGGCTACAGAAATCTGAATTTTGCATCACTATTGGAAAAGGCAAAGTACCATGTATTGGTTGAGTGCCTATTCGAGACAGACTCCTGCTTTCAAAACATTCCAGAGACATATCATCATTCAAACAAACCCAGAAGGGAGACTAAGCCGTCTATTCGGACGACAACTCTGTGAAATGAATCCGGGAAGCAGGATGCAGTCCCAGGAAATTTTGCATATTAGGAGGCATTTCCGCATGCACTGTTTCAAGCAATCATTCTCATGAAGCAAGCACTCTTCACCTATATCAGATTCCCTAATAGGGATCACGTGTTTAGAATCATGCACAATTTAAGGAAACGTGAAGCTGCAACAATACCAAACTTGCAACACCATGACAACCAAAATCCAACACATGTGTGGGCTTGTAGAGGAGTGTGAATGATCTGAAGCAAACATGAATTAAGCAGGAAACAACTCTAACACAATACCCTCTTCGACGGAAATCAGAATGCCGGGAATAAAAATGCTGAAATCACATAACAGATATTAGAATAACTAAACCAGATAAAAGTAGGATGAACAAGAACGACCGGAATCTGTTGAACTAGCATCTGCAGTTTTCCTGAGTAAATCAAAGAAAAGGTCTTCCCAGCTCAATTAGACAACACCACAAAATGATCATTCCCTCAGTGTCTTTTCGGCTGCAAAACGGACAACAAGCATACCATGAGGTTCTCTGCTGTGAACGAACACGAGTACTATTACAGGTTCGATCTTTCCAAGAACACACTCTCCTGAACACAGCAGAACCATTCTAGCCTTTGTTTGCCGTCCCGAACCAGAAGACTGCATCGAAAGATCCAAGGAGTTTCACCAGCCATTTTCGAAAACCGAGCAACACGAAGCCGAATCTCAATGCATCAGTCACCATGAATTCTATCAAAGGCTCACATTGATCCAGATTCCATCAAAAATTCAAGAATTGCATCTCGAGTTGCTGAATCACAAACACTGCATCATACATACACCAAGCGAACGAACAACAATCCTCCACAATCTCTCAACGCAATCGAAATGATTACAAGACACCCTCAGAGCCCTCAAATCCGGGTATAGGCCGTGGCTCTCATCGGCTGACCGCCGACGACCGACACCAAACCGCCCTCGGCCGCGGTCTCTTCGTCCACATACAAGTTGTCCGGATTCCGGAACGCGGAATGCAGCCCTAGGAGGAAGACCGCAATCAACAGCGCGACCAGCACGTTCAACCCCACGTCGGTCAGCACCAGCGCGACCACGGTCACCAGGCCGAGCGCCGCCATCACGATCCTGTCGTCGACGGTCCGGCCGAAGACCACCAGCGGGCTGTCGCGGGCGAAGTAGAGGAAGTACCAGCCGACGAAGACGGCGATGAAGACGATCATCGAGACCGGGTGCCACAGGAGGCTCAGGAAGAGGATGCCGAGGGCGACCATGGCGTAGTTGACGCGGAAGTGGTCGCAGTTGCGGCGGATGCGGGCGGTGGCGTCGGCGTAGCCGTGGGGGAGGGAGAGGGCGGAGACGTCGAGGAACTCGCGCCAGGGGCGGCGGTGGCGAGGAAGGAGGACGCGGCGGCGCGGGCGCCGGCGGCGGAGGGGGACGGGGTGTAGGAGAGGGTGGCGAAGGGGGTCTGGGAGGTCGGCCTCGCGGTGGCGGTGGCGGCGGCCGTGGTGGTCGCGGCGGCGCCGTAGCCGGAAGGCGGCGGCGGCGCCGACGATTTTGGCCGCATCGTTGATGTGGGATTCGTTGGGCGGGACTCGAGATCTGGAATCGTCCTTAAGTTGAGTTGACTCGGCGCTGGAACGATTCTTCGCCGAGTCGACTCCGCCAGGAACACGTTGTTGCCAGCGAAAATTCATGCGATGAATATGAATTTAAATTCCACAAATTCAGGGTCGGTTTGTGTCTTTCTTTTTCTTTCTTTTTTTAACTAATCTTAAAATTATGAAAAAATATTATATATAAATTTACGTATCAGTACTTGTACTTGTACATATTGAAATTCTTAGTCTTTTTGGATTAAGAAAAAAGTCAAATGCGCCACGAAATTTAGATTATAAGCGATTCCTTAAATTTTAATATTCGCATGAAAAATACAAGTATTCCATTAGCTCCCCATTGGTACTCCGTAGAGCAGGAAAAAAAAATCCGTGTGACACGAAATTAATTATATGTATTTTTTTGACGCAATTTATTTATTCTCAAAAATAGGTTGAACGCAAACTAATCATTAAAAACTTAATGATCGCTAGCTACAACATGAACCTAACATTGGTTGAGTATGGTCAACTTAAACATACTGCTTGGATTAGCTTAATTTGTAAGAAATTTTTAGATTCTTGTCCAAGCTTAGTATACTATAACTTTGAAAAGTCATGCTTTAACATTCATATGTTGTGGAATATTCGGGCATTGAAAAAGTCAAAAAGTAAATAACAACTTTAGGTAGATTTTTTTCAACTGAATGTCGAGTGTGAGATAGAGGAGGAAGGCAAATGGTTTAAGATCTCGAAATTAGAAGTGTATGATTTTCCTTTCATGTTTTAGAAGATTTATCACATTTCCTTCCGATCTACATATGGGGAGTTCAATAAATATGCTTTTGGAGATTTGATAGCCCGTACTCTCTTCATATACAAATCCTCTCTATTCCAACTTCAACGGTGATCATAAGAGCATTTGATGTCTCAATGAACTATGAAGATTTGTTTTATCGAAACATTAATCTTATTCATTCAACCTACGTTAGTTGTCTCCATACAGCGATAGTAGGGATAATGTGAAGAAAGATGGACCTAAATGCACACTACCAACTAGCTTCGCCATAATTACTAGAGAAGAAATTTCCTATCACAGCAATGATGATGTGAGACGTATTAATGGACCACTAATTATTTTGTTCAACCAATTATTTCCTATGGAACGAACATCCGGTTAACCCTATTGGTAATGCTCTGTCTATCCTCATCGTTTCATGAATTTAGCTTTGTTCTGCAACATTAGAGGGTCCAATCGGAAAAATTCAAGAAGTTACTAGGCTGAGATGAAAATAAAAAAAGACCAGATTGCCCAAATACGTGGAAAACCATTCCTTAACCTCCAATTTTCCACATAACGGTGGAGTAATAAATAATAAATGGCGATGATGTCAAAATCCAAAATCGCATTTTGCTAATCCGAATTTCATCATCGCGAGAGCAGAGGCGAGGGAAGACGAAGAAGAAGAAGAAGAAGAAGAAGAAGCAGAAGATTCTCTCTCTCTCTCTCTCTCTCTCTCTCTCTCTCTTTCTCTCTCCTCCGTCTCTCTCTCCAAAAACCCTAGCCAGAACCGCACCGCGAATTCCCTTCCGTTCGATCCTCGAAACCCTAGTTTTCCATGAGCTCTTCTGCGTAGATCTTGGAGGAGCAGCGAGGATTCGTCGCGGTCGCGAATGGCGGGGGCCGAGCTAGGGCAGCAGACGGTGGAGTTCTCGGCCCTCGTGGGCCGGGCGGCGGAGGAGTCGTTCCTCTCGCTCAAGGAGCTCGTGGAGAAATCCAAGTCCGGGGACCAGTCCGACACCGAGAAGAAGATCAGCCTGCTCAAGTACCTCGTGAAGACCCAGCAGCGGATGCTCCGGCTCAATGTCCTCGCCAAGTGGTGCAAGCAGGTCGGGATTTTTTTCGGATGCTTTTGGAGAGTGATTTTGATTAGTGGGTGATTACTCTTTATCGAAGGTGTATTCCGAAGATGGCGATTTTAAGCGTCTATGCTGCTGGGAAGGAGTAAATTCGGCTTTTCTCCGTCGTGTTTTTGGAAAAGTTTTGATTTTTGCGCCGTTTGAGTTTTAGGATCCTGCGAATGGGTTTTGGCTTGCCATTTTGCTTTGGCGGAAAAAAATCTGGAAGTGGGGTTAATTCTTTTGGCGAGAACGATTACATTCATGCGATTTCAATCCTTAAGAAGAGTGTAAAGATTTGTTTTGCAGTTAGACCTTCATTCTGAATATTAACAGATTTGTTTATCTACCGTGGTTGACGTAGAAATTGGAATAGAATTTCTCCCTGGGTGCTTTACCAGGTGAATGGGTTGCCCCAGAGTTTGCTCTCTGCTTAGAGTTCCTGTTTCTTAGTCTCGGGTCTTCGCTTAGAACTGATCTCTGGAATGAATTTTAATAACGATGCCCTGGAAGGAATATAGAGGTTGAAGTTTTAAGTTTCGATTTCCATAGATATTGCCTTCAGCTTCTATTCTTCTTCTTATGTATATATCCTAACGAGAGAGTAGGCGGACTGTTGCGAAGCAATCAACTTGCTGTTTAGGGCAGACAGACTCAACCGCTCTGATGTTTAGGAGCTGGAGAGGCTTAGAGTTGCTGTAGGTAACGACAAATCAGTTATTGACAACATGGGAACAATTCCTGTGCAGCTTTGCTGTTGAAATTTTGTATGGTAATGTTTTCCTTCAAGAGAGGGGTCTTCAATGTCATTAGAGAGAGTCTTCAATTAATTAATGCGTGGTTAGATTTTAAGGATAGGTTATAGATGAGGCTGGATGATATTAAATGGGAAATCTGCCCCTTAACACTGTTACTCTTGTTATGCTTTTTATGCGCCGATAGTAAGAAGCATGTTCATTGGTTACTTTAACTTTTGTATATCTTTTTGCTGGATACAAGTCTCATCATTGCGATCCTTCTTTTAATTGTCATTCTTGTGAACTTTTGACTTGCAGGTTCCACTGATACAGTACTGTCAGCAGCTCTCATCAACCCTATCAAGTCATGATACATGTTTCACTCAAGCGGCAGATTCATTGTTTTTCATGCATGAAGGGCTTCAGCAAGCTCGTGCTCCTGCATATGATGTTCCCTCTGCAATTCAAGTTCTTCTCACAGGAAATTACCAGCGGCTACCAAAATGTATAGAGGATGTTGGTGCTCAAGGAGTTTTAACTGAAGAAGAGCAAAAACCTGTTTTAAAGAAGTTGGACACGCTTGTTCGTACTAAGTTACTTGAACTTTCAATTCCCAAGGAAATATCTGAAGTCAAAGTTTCTGATGGTACAGTGTTGCTTAGTGTGGATGGGGAGTTTAAGGTTTTAGTCACTCTTGGCTACCGGGGACACCTGTCAATGTGGAGGATATTGCACTTGGAGCTTCTTGTCGGTGAGAAAAGTGGACCAATAAAGTTGGAAGAGTCACGAAAGCATGTTCTTGGTGATGATTTAGAGAGACGCATGTCAGTGGCAGAAAACCCTTTTTTAACGTTATATTCAGTTCTGCATGAGCTTTGCATTGCCCTTGTCATGGACACGGTCATAAGGCAAGTGCAGTTGCTTCGACAGGGAAGATGGAAAGATGCAATTCGCTTTGATCTCATTTCTGATGGTGGTCCGAGTCATACTGGACCTTCAAGTTCGCAAATAAATCAAGACGGGGAAGTTGATTCAGCTAGCTTGCGCACACCAGGATTGAAAATAATGTATTGGTTAGATTTCAGTAAGGGCTCTGGTACATCTGATTCATGCCCTCATGTAAAGATTGAACCTGGGGCTGATCTACAGATTAAATGTCTTCATAGCACTTTTGTCATAGATCCTTTAACTGGCAAAGAAGCAGAATTTTCTCTTGATCAGAGTTACATCAATGTTGAAAAGTTGCTGCTAAGAGCTATATGTTGTAATAGATATACTCGTCTGCTAGAAATTCAGAAGGAGTTGGCTAAAAATAGTCAGATCTGCCGAGCTGCAGGTGATGTTACCCTTCTTTCTCACACGGACGAGCTTGATGTTGACTTTAAGAAGGTTAGTTTCCTCTGTACGTTCCTTTTCCATTGAGTTTGCTTGATGCATTGTCTGCTGAATTCTTATCTATCTAGGCAATCAACTAATGGGTAATCTATTCTGTTCTGCGGAGTAATTCTTTCTCTCCAGGCTTGCTTTCTAAGATTTTGCATAATTGTATTTGGGCATATGAAACCTGATCTCCCATGCTCACTGTAGATGCTGGTGTTTAGTCCGGTTTCCTAAGTTTGTGACTTTGAAGCGATATCTTGATTTGAGTGTTGTGTGGTGCTTCTCGAATTTGTTTGTTTCTGGAATGTCAACTAAGTGAGCGCGGGGCTTCTGTTTGGATGTTAGTGGTAGTGGGTTTCTGATTGCTGATGCGTTGGGGCTTTTCTTGATCTAGGCGGACACTGATATAATATTTCTTAGTGAAGCTCTCTTTAGAGACGTGAATTATTATTCTCCATGTTCTAATATCAGTTTTTTTTGGAAGTAGTTTGTTTATGCTATTATAATTTTGATGTGTAGTGAATGTTTTCAGTCAATATTCAATCTACCGACATACCTCATAGGGTAGTGTGCATGTGAATCTGTAAGGATGGTGTGAGTCTTCTAGGTGATTAACTGAGAATGAGGTCCTTACTATTGTTTGCATAGACCAAGAATAATGGTACTGAATTTCTTTTTCCTAATTAACTTATGTGTGCAGAAGTATACAGAGTACGAGGGGCATGAGGTGTTGCATGTGCGTGCATATGGCTCGGCATTTTTCACTCTTGGGATTAACATACGGTCTGTCTTTGTATCCAACACAAGCTTTTTCCCTGTTCTTATTACTCTCCTTTTTATCACTCTTGTTTCACCTCCCTCCCTTCTTGCTTCTCTCATATGTGCAGTAGTGTGATCACTTTCAGAGTCTTATTAGAGGATGATAGAATTAAAACACGGATAAAGGTTTTTTCCCCCCTAATGGATAGAATTGAAGCAGTAGGATGAATATTAGGTCCAAGATTGGTTATAATTCCTTGTACATTACCTTGATTTCATACAATAGGAAGGGATAAAATGCCTTATCTTGCTGGAGTATACTCATGGTTTCTCCTTTTTGCCATATTTTACTGGCAATTTTTGGCTGCAGGAATGGTCGATTTCTTCTCCGGTCTACTCAAAATATTCTCTCACCTTCTGCATTATCAGAATGTGAGGAAGCTTTAAATCAGGGAAGCATAAATTCTGCTGAAGGTTTTATGAGCTTAAGAAGTAAAAGTATATTGCACTTGTTTGCATCAATTTCAAGGTTCTTAGGCCTCGAGGTAACATTTCTCTATTTGATATGTTAATATATATAGTGCCAGGCATTCATATGCATTTATTTTTTGCTGAAGTTGGGTGGAATGCTCCTTGCAGGTTTATGAAAATAACTTTGCTGCAGTAAAAATTCCCAAGAGCATTGCTAATGACTCAGCTATGTTGTTGTTGGGGTTTCCAGATTGTGGGAGCTCCTACTTTTTGTTGATGCAGCTTGACAATGATTTTAAACCTCTATTTAAATTGATAGAGACCCAACCAGATACGTCTGGAAAAATTAATTCTTTTGGTGACTCGAATCGTGCAACCTGTGTTAAGAAAATTGACATCGATCAGATGCAGATGCATGAAGATGACTTCAATTTTAGTTTTATTGACAAAGAAAAACTACAATCCTTCTTGCCTAGTGCTGGAGGTCCAAACCCAAATTTGGAAGGGGGTCTTCTTTCTGAATTGATCCTTGAAGGTTCTATGCAAATGGCAGGATGTCCGCCATCAAGTTTTTCATCTGTTGTTGATGAAGTGTTTGACCTAGAGAAGGGAAATGCTATGCCTCCTTTGTCCATTCAAAATTTCCCTTCATCATTCAGTACATCTGCTTCTCAGTATGGTTCCATTCCGATGAATCTTCATAATGTCAAAGCAGGAACCCCTTCTCCTAAGTGGGAGGGAGGTGCCCTGCTATCACAAGTAAATAATAGTTCAAGATTGTTGCATGTGACACCTCAATATAGTGGCTCGTTGTATTCAGCAGGCAATGTCAGAGGCTCCATACAATCCAGTTCCTTAAGTTCTCTTTCTTCTGCCACTGGAAGGAGCGCAAACATGATGAGATTATCTGCTTCAAAGTCTGATCAGGACTTGACTTCTCTTAGATCTCCAGGTTCAGTTGAGGTAGCTTCTTATACAACAATAGAGGATGATCAGATAAGGTTGCTTAAAGATCCTGTGAAAGACGCAATATCTGCAAGGTCGTCTCAATTGTTGTCTCCACCACGACCCACTGGCACTTTGGTTCCTGGGCCTAGCGGAAAGTTTACTGGACCTAAAAGTGGAACTTATAGCTCTGTTGGTGGATCTATGAAAGTTTCTGCGCCAAATTCATGGGTTACAACTCCCGTATGTAAGACAACTTCACCAATATTTGTAGTAATGTATTTTTTTTTTTAATTTTATTTTCATTTTTAAAGCACAAGAATTGTTAAGCATTTTTTATCAATATAATTTCACTATTTCAGCTCCAGCAGTGGATTCAGCTGTTCATACCACATGTCAAGAGGTTATTCCTAAGCATGAGAAGACATCACGCAAACGCACAGTTTCTGATATGTTAAACTTGATTCCATCTCTGCAAAGTCTAGAATCTGGTGTTAAGTCCTGCAAGAGAAGAAGAGTCTTAGACGTAGCTGCCAGTCAAGAGGCTTCCTCCGAAGCAGTTAACCTGATGGAAACAATTTCTAGAGGCTGTGGGTACAGCTATGGGAAACTTATAGCTGAAGCCAACACAGGGAATGTTCCATCCAGCATTTATGTCTCTGCTCTGCTACACGTAGTCAGGCATTGTTCACTAAGCATCAAGCATGCCAGACTAACTAGCCAAATGGAAGCCCTGGACATTCCATACGTTGAAGAAGTGGGTTTGCGAAATGCTTCCTCCAAGATATGGTTCCGACTTCCATTTGCCAGAGGTGATTCTTGGCAACAAATATGCCTGCGGCTTGGTGGACCTGGAAGTATGTATTGGGATGTTAAGATAAATGACCAGCACTTCAGAGATTTATGGGAACTTCAAAAGGGGAGTAGTACCACCCCATGGGGCTCTGGTGTTCGTATCGCCAATACGTCTGATGTTGATTCCCATATACGCTATGATCCAGAAGGCGTTGTTCTTAGCTATCAATCTGTTGAAGCAGATAGTATCGAAAAGTTGGTGGCAGATATTCGAAGACTCTCTAATGCCAGAATGTTTGCTCTTGGAATGCGGAAATTGCTTGGCGTGAAATCGGATGACAGACAAGAGGAAGTTCCTGTGAATTCTGATGTTAAAGTGCCGACTGAGCAAAATATGGTGCAGAGACTGTCGATAAGTTTGCAGAGCAGATGAGGAGGATCTTCAGAATTGAGGCGGTTGGGTTAATGAGCTTATGGTTTAGTTTTGGTTCTGGTGTTCTTGCTCGCTTTGTTGTTGAGTGGGAATCGGGTAAAGAGGGTTGTACCATGCATGTTTCTCCTGACCAACTTTGGCCCCATACAAAGGTAGATTCTTTTGGTACTTTTTTGTATGAAAATCTGCCTAAATGTCAAGTTGAATTTCTCCCGTTTTCTTTGCTTTATCTTTAGATCATGAAGTTTCTTTTTCAAGTGTTTCTGCTATTGTTATCCCTGAACTCGAGCACGATGTATAGTCAATTCTCTTAAAGGGATTTGAGTATGCAGGTGTGGCCATCGGTAGTCTTCAGTGCATGTTTAGTTCTTGTTTATGTTTGCTTGCTTCTTGGTTTTTGAAGAAGTTCAACAAGAGTGGAATAATTGGATTGTCCATATTGCCATAAGGCGGAACAGGAAAGCGAATCTAGGACATAATGCAGTTTAAAGGATTAGGACTTTTAGGATTCCTTAGTTTGGATGGGATGGAATGTGTCAAATGAAGATGTTTGCAAGGAACTTTTCAGTTGTAATATGAAGGTATTGACATGAAGTGATCACTATATGAGGATTTCTTCTTAATGGCCAAAAAAGAAAAGGAATTTCTTCTTTAGCATGTCTGTTCATGCAAGATAAGGGAAGTAATGGGGAAATGTAAAATGCACTGTTGATTTGTAGTGTTAAAAATGACAGAAACTGTTTTGGGTTGCAGATGTTTCATAAATTTGGGATGATGTCTATGAGGTCTTTTCATTGCTTTGGGTTTTTTCATGCAATTTACATCATGAACAACCCTTTGATAGCATCTTCTGATGATGATATTGTGGCAATGTGTGTCAATCCTTGAATGTGCTTTTATTTCTTTTAATTTTGTTGAGATGCGATATTTAAATGTTACTTGACATATATTTTGTCGTACCATGAATTTCTTCTTGTAGCTTTAGCTCCTTAAGCATAGCTGTCTCAATATGGATTGCTGAAACTTTTAATAGCCGTATCATTAAATCTATTTTTTAAGAAAATAAATGTGTCTATATCACTCTGCAACCTGTCTTTTTTTCATTCATATTCTTTCTGAATGTATTCTCACTCACATGATCTTCTTGACACAGTTTCTCGAAGACTTCATTAATGGAGCTGAAGTTGCATCCTTGTTGGATTGTATTCGCCTCACTGCTGGACCCTTGCATTCTCTTGCAGCTGCCACTCGACCTGCACGAGCTACACCAGTTTCTGGAATGCCAGGGGTAACAGCAGCTCTTTCATCTATGTCAAAACAAACAGGATTTGTTCCGTCACATGGTTTACTATCAAGCAGTTCAGCCACCCATGTTGGTCAGGGTGCCTCTATCCATGCAGGGAATCCCGCTCTGCCTTCTGCAACAGGCCCACCTGGGAGTCATAACCTTCAGGGAGCTGCAATGTCAGCTACTGCAGTGCGTGGTGGTCCTGGTATTGTTCCTAGCTCATTACTGCCCATTGATGTCTCTGTTGTACTGCGTGGACCCTATTGGATAAGGATAATCTATCGCAAACATTTTGCGGTTGACATGCGCTGCTTTGCTGGAGATCAAGTATGGTTGCAACCAGCAACACCTCCTAAAGGGGGTCCATCAGTTGGGGGATCGTTACCCTGTCCACAATTTCGACCGTTCATAATGGAGCATGTTGCCCAAGAATTGAATGGTTTAGAACCTAATCTAGGCGGAAGCCAACAGACCATTGGACTAGGAAATTCAACCACCCCAAACTCAGGTTCCAATGCACAGCTTTCTGCCGCCAATGGCACTAGAGCTAATCTTAGTTCCGCCTCCATTTCCAGAGCAGGCAGCCAAGTTGCTCCTGGGAATCGTTTGGGAAATGCCCAGGCAGGATCTTCAACCTTGGGAGCTTCCGGTCCTGGATTGCCACTACGAAGATCCCCTAACCAAGGTGTCCCAGCACATGTGAAAGGGGAGTTGAATACAGCCATAATTGGATTAGGCGATGATGGGGGCTATGGAGGTGGATGGGTACCACTTGTTGCTCTCAAGAAGGTTTTGAGAGGAATTCTCAAGTACCTTGGGGTGCTATGGCTATTTGCTCAGTTACCAGATCTTCTGAAAGAAATTCTTGGTTCAATTTTGAATAACAATGAGGGTGCACTCCTGAATCTTGACCAGGAACAACCTGCTCTGCGCTTTTTTGTGGGGTATGTGAGAGCTTAAACTTTTGATTAATTATACATCTTGCACCTTTCAGATATGGATGTTGTAGCTCCAATCATCTTATCATTCTACGACATCCAATCATCTTATCATTCTGTATCTCAACATAAAGCCTGTTATAACTGGGTCCTGTGGTAATTCAAACTTTTGTGAATTGCTCAAACTAATTTTGGAAACTGAAAGGATAACATGAATGTATTCTGGAAATAAGAACCTTGCTTGATTGATGTTGGAAGCTGGCGAACAAGGAAGGGAGACTGTCGGAAACAAATATGTGCTATATGTTCCTAGTTCCTTCAAGTTATTATCTTCTAATATTTGGTTGGAGAATTTCTTCATTTAGCAGCAGTAGTTTCATCGCTGTATTGCTTTGTTAGTCTCAATTAGATTGATATGGAGATTTTGCTTGATATGAAATAATTTGACACTAGTACATCCTGAATTCGATTGAAATTGTTATGCTCCTGAATTTGATGGACTGTCTTTCTGCAGGGGATATGTATTTGCTGTAAGTGTACACAGAGTTCAACTTCTTCTGCAAGTCCTCAGTGTGAAGCGCTTTCATCAACAACAGCAGCAGCAGCAGCAGCAGCAGCAGCAGCAGAATTCATCAACTACTCAAGAGGAACTTACTCAATCTGAAATTGGGGAGATCTGTGACTACTTCAGCCGTCGAGTAGCTTCAGAGCCTTACGACGCTTCTCGCGTTGCATCATTCATTACTCTCCTCACATTGCCCATATCAGTATTGAGGGAGTTTTTGAAATTAATAGCATGGAAGAAAGGATTGTCGCAGACACAAGGCGGAGATATAGCACCTGCACAAAAGCCCCGCATCGAACTGTGCCTCGAGAACCACACAGGGTTAAACATGGGTGAAAATGCGGGCCAATCTTCTGTATGCAAGAGCAACATTCATTACGACAGGCCTCGAAATTCGGTTGACTTTGGGTTGACTGTTGTTCTGGACCCTGCCCACATCCCTCACATCAATGCTGCCGGCGGGGCCGCTTGGCTTCCCTATTGCGTCTCTGTGCGACTCAGGTACTCCTTTGGTGAGAACTCCCACGTCTCTTTTCTTGGTATGGAAGGGAGCCACGGTGGTAGGGCTTGCTGGTTGCAAAAGGACGACTGGGAGAAATGCAAACAGAAAGTTTCTCGGACTGCTGAAACTTCTTCAGCAGGTGATGCTACTCAAGGCAGGCTGAGAGCAGTTGCCGACAACGTGCAGAGAGCTTTGCACATGTACCTCCAGGGATTAAGGGATAGTAGTGGGACTGGGAGCTCTGGCGTGTTATAAGCCTGTAGAAGTTACTTAGGGAAGTATTTACCCTTTTTAGCGACGGGGAGGCTAGGGATCTTTCTTTTTTCCGTGTTCGCGCAGTCAAAATCTTGGCATTCAGAAGTCTACCCCGCGATTCAAGATGAAGATTTTCAAGGATGGGCAAGGATTCTCAGGGCGCAGCCCTAGACTTGAGCTGTTCGCTAACCCAGGGATCTCTTGATAAAAGCTGGCGTAGGACTGACGTTGGGGCGTTAATGAAGTTTGTATTTTGCTGATATGTTGGAGATGCGGTTTTCCTTGTACAGAGAACACCAACCTATCAAACACTGTACAAAATAATTTGTCTTTTAGGTGGAGTTACCAAATTGAAAGTAGCCATAGCCACAGCGTAGTTTCCTTTCTATTATTGCCTGAAAATGCTAATCTGTAGACCTCTTAAAAGGCACTCTCTCCCTGGTCAATAATACTTTGTTGTCAATATACTCGTTCAGCGTCGAACCTAACATTACCTAGGCTAGTATAATCCACGACGATGAGTTACTGAAGGATGAACCTGAACAACTGAAATTAACTGCAATTGAATGAACGAAGGAAAATGCGAAATTTTTCGATAAGCAGAGACTCCAATGCCAGGCCTACTGGTAAGTAAACAGCCTAGAGCGATATCGAGTCAAGCATGATGGGTTCTTCGCGGCACTAGTTCCTACAGCAGCCTGTTTCCTCGGATGGCTTTGATTCGCTGTGTAGGCATGCGGAACGGATATAATTAGGACAACCAAATGTACTTGAGAAGAGTGATAAGATCAACTTCAGACAGGATATGCGGTGCTTTAGATCTAATGTGAACGCGATCATTGACACAGGGATCAAATCCTTGTTGTGTCCTCATCCCGTGGATCCAAAAATTAAGAAACAATGATCAAGATAGTGTGAGAAACATGACGAATCTGCAGGGGACACGGTTTCAGACGAACCTCTTTTTCCTGAATCTGTACTGATCTAAGCCAGAACTTAATCAACTGCAAATCACATCTACACAGATAACGAAATGACTTAGCCTGCTTCAGCTTCAACATGTGCTGTCCATCCCTTTGGCTCTGGTGGTCCACTCGCTTTATTCTAATTGTTTCTCATTATTAAGAAATTGTGACAAAGATATAATACAAGCTTGTTCTAATAACAATAGTAATTAATCATTATTGTTTTAAGGTTAATTATTATATCCTTCTAGATAATATTTTTTCTTGCTGACCAATAAATCGACTAATTAAACTTATCTTTTCATAATTAATTCAATCCCTCGATTAGATTGGGGGCAAACGTTTACGAAAAGACAACTTGGATTAAAGAAAGACTCAATTGGAGGTCATGTCAGAATCTAATCGATGGACAGATGCTAATGCAAGTGCTTACATGAAGATGCTGCCCGAGTCCTAACCCACCAAGAAATCAATGATTAAAAAAGCCATAATCATGGCGGCTCTCTCCCAATTAGACATGTTTGTTTTATGGTGGATTCCTTTTGAGTATTCGATTCCCTTGAATGGTAGGTGGGGATAGAGTAAACGAACTACTGCTTATCAGCTTTATCTGAATTTCAACTTGTGGCAAGATAAGTGCGCGACCACCTGTCATTGTCCAAGATCCAAAAGAAAATTAAGCAAAAATCCCAACATGGCCCCTCCAACAATAATGGTACTAAAAAGAAAGGACTAAACTTTTTTGTCGTGGATGAGCACATGGTGGCGTGTCCCACGAGCCCCCAACCCCCACGAGCAAGTATTCCTTTTCCTGCAGCAAATTTTTGCTAATTTCGATCCTAACCCTCAAAACGTTTTCAAATTATACACCCGATTCCGTTCGCATCGAATCATAATGGATGTCTAATGGCACATCCGTATCATCAATTCCAATAGGAATAAGAAAGACAAGTTCATATACGAGCTTTATGTAAAATCCCGACATTATAAGTGAGAGCGAACTCCAACGGGAATATGAAAGGCGAGTTGATATATGAGCTTTTTGCAAGATGTCGGCATCAAGAATGAATGTGAAATATGGTATCCGAGAAATTCTTATCAAAATTTATAGAGCCCTTATCGTTCCACGCATGCTCTTTTATTGTCCCGTGAACTTCAATCCTATTCAAAACGATGAAGAGGCCTTGCGTGAGACGTCATCCTCTTCTCAGCCACGAATCGATCCCGAGTCCATCCGCGCTTACGGATGATGCCCTGATCTTGAGGGAATCTTTGACATGAAAAGCTCCCGCTTGTGCTCTCAACTTGAGCAGGGCCTTCTCTATCAATGGGACATGTCGTTTGGTGCTGTGTTTCTTTTGTTTTGGTCTTGAGAAAATGGCAGTGTCGTACTACTCGTACCGGTAATACGTGGGAACAAGTTTCTCATTTTTTATTTTTTTTGGGGGTCGGTGACAAGTTCCTAATTTACCATGTGCATGGTGGCAAGAATCAATGGAGCATCATGATGAGGTTACATTGACAACTAGTGTGTGGTCGTCGATGACCAGGGTAGGGAAAGGTAACCAGTCCCACCCCAAGTCTTCCCATTTTTGAGCAAAAGTTTCAATTGCTGGCGCGTGCTTCTTGGGTTTTTTTTTACAGATTAATAACGTGAGAAATCTTAAATTGATATATTTATAAACCGAAAATCTTAAATTAGTATATTTGTGACAAACTCACGCATGTTAGTTTCCGTTAACTTTTAATATTAAATTATTGAGTTAGATAACACATAACAGTTGACAGATAAGTTTTATCTTATGTTTATCATAAGTATACCGGTTTGTAATTTTTAGTGGTATTAACCCAATTTAACGAAATCTAACATAAGTTAAATTTATCACAAATAAATTTTTTTTATCAAAAATTAATTTTGGATAAATTTATAAAAAAGGTAAATTTAGGGTTTTTGTAACCATTCTTTTAGTAAAGAGCTACTTATTTATTACTTTCTGGGAAAAAAATAAAGATTGTCGTTTAAATTGTAAAAAAAAATTGTGAACAATTTGCATAATGTTACAAACATTTTGAAACATTTAGAGTGTTTTGTCTTAAACAAGATTGAGGTGCGTGAATTTATATATAATCTTGTATGCACACCTTCCAAAATGTTTCGAATCGTTTTTCTTTTTTTTTTTTTTTGGGGGGTAAAACCGACGATCCTAAAAGTCGCAAGATTCGAGGAAAAATGTAAATAATTCACTTAAAACTTAAAGAAGATTACATAAACTAGAATTTCCAGAGATATGCAATTTTTTTTTTTTAAATCTCGGGCAAAAGTGCAAAGCACAAGGAAATTGTAAAGTGACTTGTTTTATTGTGTCATCCCCAGCCGAAAAAAAAATATCCAGGAATCAACGAAATATTCCTTGGAATAATTCATCCCACAAGCCTATGAGAGGAGAGGACAGAGTTGGAGAAAAAATGGGGTTCAAAAGTTAGGAGCATCGTCTCTCATCATGTCATCATCACAGGACCACCTGAAGATTTGGAAACCCTAGTGGATACCCCTCCTTTTTTGACCTAAAATATGCTCAAAATTAGAAAACAATACCAACTCTCCCATGCCACATGATTGCTCGCCATATAATTCCTCACATGCTCTCAAATGGTCTGAAAACAAACATAATCCTCTATTGGATCCCTTTAGTCACGACTCAAATCGAATAATCGACTGTAATAATGGAAGAAATTTCTTTAGCAATGCATTAACTCGAATAATCCGTCGTCGACTTAACTCAGTCGACTCCCATAACAGCATCCAATAAGAATTTGTATATCGCATTTGATGAATGTATAAGAAAAATTAGGAAATTAAAAGGAAAAAAAAAAACTGTAGTTGTATGGCCCTCTTTGCTCATGCTCCTAGAATCGACAATATCACCCAGTATGCAACCTGAAATTTGTTTCCTAAAAGAACATTTTTTGACAACTTCAACAACTGCAAAGAACATATACATAGATTTCAACAGATTCACATGTCTTCCTCACTCAACGCAGAAATAACACTGATAAAAACCTCAAACTGAAAGACAGAGAGAGAGAGAGAGAGAGAGAGAGAGAGAGAGACAGAGACAGAGACAAATCATTACGATCATAAACAATAGAACCAGCTCCAGAGCCATCCAACTCGAAACAAAGGAGAGACAAATCATTACGATCATAAACAATAGAACCAGCTCCAGAGCCATCCAACTCGAAACAAAGGGGAAACACTTGGATTCAACATTACAATCCCAGTAAGATTACTGGTCACTTCAAAATAAAATGCGACTACTCAGAATTTATTCATATCCCCTCTCTCAATCCAAGCTGAGCTTGACCGGCATGCCCAACGTGCCACACGGTCTAATAAAAGATGAACACCCAACCACAACCTGTAAATCATAGATCCATGCCGGTACCACTAAAAACTCTGGCTTCTGGGAGGACTACCACACAAGGATGTGACGGTTGCTAGAATTTCACTCTTTGCCATCGGCAGCTCGAAGTGAACCGAGCTGAACAGGGGCTTGAGTGCCCACCACTTTTGATGACCCGTAGATTGACAGATCCGTGCCCTGTGCTTTCTCCTTCTCAATCTGTTCCTTGATCCAGAAGTATGTAATTCTCAACCCATCCTACAACCAATTAAGGTAAACAACAATGTAATCACATAAGAAATTGTGATTCAAGTTCATCTCATTATTGATTTGGGGCAAGAAGGATGATTAACAAATAAATTGTGACTTTACTGAATCAGTACCTTCAACCTCATGGTAGGAGCCCATCCAAGTTTCTCCTTAATCAGCGTGTTCTCTGAGTTGCGTCCACGTACACCCTCTGGCCCAGGAATGTGGTGAATTGGGAGCTTTTTGTTCTCAAAACTGAGAACCATCTCTGCCATCTCATTCATGCTCACCATCTCATCACTTCCGATGTTCACAGGCTCACGGAAGTCTGACTTTGTCAATCTGCACATGGATAACAACGGAAACCAAATAGTAAGAACAGAAACACCATTTAGGGCTAAAACGTAAATACAGACAAATATAACTGGATGATGACAAGTTTGAGCCCAGACAAGCCAGTTTGAAGAATTACCTCAGCACACCTTCAACACATTCATCGATGAATGTGAAGGAGCGAGTTTGCAGTCCATCTCCCCACATCTCAAACTTGTCAGTGGAAGTGAGTGCCTTCCTGCAAAAAGCAGCCGGAGCTTTCTCCCTTCCACCTATATGTCATGGCACAACTGAAATGAGCGATAGAAAGGGACACAAGATACATTTATGTAGCCAACTTGTGGAATTAAAATGCTCACCTTTCCATGTTCCAAAAGGACCATAAATGTTATGGAACCTTCCAATTCGGCATTCAATTGCAAAATCCTTGGTGTAGTGCTTGCACAACTCCTCTGTCGCAAGCTTTTCCAAGCCATACGCATCTTGAGGCTAAAAGCCAATCATGCAAAAATCAATCTCATTCAGTTACATGACATTGTTGAACCAAAGAGCTAGAGAAGTTGACACGAAAATGACATAACAAAACATACCTCGGCAGGCCAGGCATCGGATTCCTTGAGGCTCACGTTGGTCTCCAGCTGCTTAAATTCTGGATAAATACAAGCACTGGAGGCATAAAAGAACCTGCATGGACCATAGATAGCACATGTTACTGCAGCAGCTCAGTTTCAGATTTAAAAAAAAAAAAAAAAAAAAAAAGATTCATTAATCACATTGGATCAATTACAACAATACATCAAAGACAAGATAAGTCACCTCTTCACACTGTTAATTCTTGACGCCTCAAGCATGTTGAAGCTGATCATGGTGTTGTTGTACATGATGACCGAGTGGTTGGACTGAATGAAACCCATGCCGCCCATATCGGCGGCGAGGTTGAAGACATGGTCAACCCCCTGAGTGACCTTCAAGCAGTTGTCCATGACCCTAAGGTCAACGAGGTGGAATTCATTACAGAACATATCCTCGGTCATGTGCTCATTCTTCTTCCAGTCAGAAGCGATGATGTAGTGACCCTCGCTCTTCAAACGCCGAGCAATGTGGGAGGCGATGAAACCCCCAGCCCCAGTGATGGAAATCCTGAGTTTCTGAGATGGCCAGTAGGGCTCCCTCTCGAGGGACTCGTAGGTGTACGCACCATAACTGGTTCCATCGATGCTTCCCATTCTGCAGTTATGAAGAAATAGTATTAGAGACCTAATTACGATCTGAAAAAGAACTCAGACAAATTACTTCGATCATAATGAAAAATAAACTCATTAAAGCGAAGTGGCGGAACACGAGATATTTGATATTATCATCTGAACATCAAAAAACAATCATCGCAATAGGATCTCTCTTGATGAAGCATCGATGCACAGATGGGAGATTCCACACTAACATATTTACAGACTGAAATTCTTGCAGTAGGAACAATTATTTAACGTTTTAGTCATTAGGATCTTCTTTGGCCCTACAAGCAGAACTAAAAACAAACAAAAATCAAATTCTTACTCTTCCAGATGCATTCACATTACCAAAAGAAAAAAAAAAACAACTTTTAGGACGCAATTACATTACATTCAGGCATTCATTCAACCAAAAATCCAGAGTGTATAAAAATCATTTCGAAACGCAGGAGCTATCAAAAAGTTAGAAAAAAAGAAAAAAAGGGGCATAAAATTCCCTTTCTCCTTTTCATCCAAGACCGAATCAGGTACTCCAATCAGATTTAAAAGCATGGAACTTTGGAGTGTTCAATCAACCTCTCACTCAAGCAACAAAAGGGTAGCTAAAGCTCCCTCTCATCTTCAAAAAGAGAAGAAGATAAAAGAAAAACTAGGAAGCTCGACCCCCGATTAAAAAAAACAAAAAACAAAAAAACCAAGATCAGCCGAAACCTTTAACGCCGGAGCAGATTTCATATTTACTGAAAAAAAAAAAAAAGTAGCGAAATTGGCCAAACTCCCATAGAATCTCAAAAGGTCCAAACCCACGTAACCTCCGACCGCAGCAGGACAGACCCAACCCACAATTTAAGGTTGCCGTCGCAGCAAGCCCATGTAACCCACGACCTAAAACTCCACGAAAGAAGATGAGCGAGAGAAGAACGCAGAGAACCCAGTTGGGAGCAATACCTGAAAAGGACGAAACTCGAAGCTTTCGAGGGTTCTTTCGTTCTTTCGGCCGGTTTCGGGCAGAGCGAGGAAGGAAAAAGCGGGAAGAAGATAATGCGGAGGAAAGTGAGGGCTGGAGGAGAGGATGCGCTTTGGGAGGCCCTTGATTGTCGTGCTATTTATAGAGTCTTCTGCAGTGAACTGACGATGGAGAGCTTCGACCATTCGGTCATTCGGGCAAATTTATTTGATTTGTTTTTTGTAATTATTGAGAGAGAGGAGAGAGACCATTCGGCCATTCCGAAATTTATTTGATTTGTTTTTCGTAATTATTGAGAGAGAGAGAGAGAGAGGGTGTTTATGGAAAAGACAATCTTGAGTCTCCATGGAAAGATATTCACTCTTACTATTGAGTCGGTGTAATCATTTAGATTTTTCTGTAAGCTAGGGCTTTGACCGCAAGTCGAACGCTCCAATAATAATAGGGTTAAATTAATTTTTTCATCATAAAAAAATCCAAGTTGATAATGATATATCTTGACCACCGAATGCCCTAAATCAATGCATTTATAATATATTTACGTTCCATTACTTTTGATTAAATTAAATTAATATCACGAAAAAAATTACAAACTAATATATTGTGACAAATGAAAGGTAGAACCCTAAACCGAATAAATTTAATTTAATAATTTGAAAATAAAATTTGATGAAGAGTATTTTGTAAATTTACCATAAATGTATTTATTTGGAATTTTTCGTAATACTAATCCATAATAATATTATAATTTTAAAAGACAATTTTATTTTTTGCCCTCATACATTTATGACTTTTCTAATCGAGTGTCCATGCTCTTGATTTGTGTAAATTATCTAATTAAGTTCCTCTAACAATAAAATCGATTAAATCAAGCTGACGCATCGTGGAGAGTGATATCAACAATACTTTTCAAGGTTAAAAATAAAAGAACAAGCGTTGAAAAAAAAAAAACACAAGTGATTATGAGTGGAAAAAGAGGATTTTTTTATTTTTATTGTTTATCCTCCGCGCTAGTTAAATGTATGGTACTAGGGCATTATTTGTACTCACATAAGCCAAATGCAATGTCGGAGGAACTTGGTTACACGATTTGTGGTACTAGAAAGATTCTATTAGAAAATGAAAAACAAATAGACTTGACTGGAAAAATAAGAAAAATACATAAATGAAATCGAGAAGTTTGCTTAATATTTTACACGCTGCTCATTATTATATATATTTTGCTTTGATTGTATTATATATATATATATATATATATTGTATATATTTATTTGGTTCTATCATATATCTATTTTACAAGTCACTGCATGTACTGTGTTGTGCCCAAGTTACGAAACTCTGCT
This sequence comes from Eucalyptus decipiens, assembly GCA_014182575.1. NCBI lineage: Eukaryota > Viridiplantae > Streptophyta > Magnoliopsida > Myrtales > Myrtaceae > Eucalyptus > Eucalyptus decipiens. The sequence goes on along the minus strand of CM024610.1, from coordinate 33,238,473 downwards.
CATTCACTCAAGTATTCTCACCCTAATCCTCAAGAACGTGAGGAATCGAAGTATAATTAATACTTTAAGAATTTAAACATTTCTTATTGAGTATGCTCAATAAGTATCTGAAATTGCCCATGGACAAAAACCTAATCATACTAGGAATTCATTAAAAATGCCCTCAAGCCACTTACTAAGCAACTAAATTCGGATAAGTTTAAGTTTTAGTAAATTGCATGTAATTTATAATGTCCAACCCACTAATTAGAGGATCCAATCATGGATGGAAAAAAAAGAAAGAAAAGAAAGTATGATCCTATTTATACTGCTGAGAGAAAAATGGAATTTGTTTTCCTTCATATTACTAAATTACCCTTGCATTACGCCATGATATATTAACAACCATTTAATTACCCACTTTAGGTGATCACCCTCTATCTTGATGAATAGCCACAATCTTTATGGAATTATGTATAGGGCATCTTTGCTGTAGTTTAGAAATAAAGTGAAAATAAAATTGCACTCTTTCACATGCTATATTAAAAATGTCGAATCATAGAAAAACGTAACATAATTTAGGGCAACAGCTTTCATCCATTTTCTTTCTTTCTTTTGGATTTGTTTTGGGTTGGAGCAAAACATGTACATAGATACTTAGATACAGATGATAAAATACACAAATGCACAAATAAACGATCAGCAAGAAGCTGACAATGCCGGCATGCATCGCTGTTTGCAGGTGGTGATATCATCGGCTCCGTTGTCGACCGGAGAGGAGGACGACCGCCGCCAGCGGGGGGGCCACCTGGAAACCTCTCCGGGGGCAAAGCCTCCTTAAACGACTGATAAGTGGCAACAACTTCCACATGAGTTTAATAAGAAACGAGTGGACTAGTGGCGGCTTTCATTTATTTATTTGTTCATTTATTTAATGACTTTTATTCAATTAAAAATCTAAATTAAAGTATAGTTGGACAGAACAATCTTATAATGCACGTGTCGGTGACACTACATTAATCATCACATGTAGTATAAGTAATAATTCCACACACATATATATTTATAAAGCAGTAAGTGGTTATAAGGGCAGTAGGTTAAAGCAAGCTTTTCTCAGCAAAAGGTAAAGAAAAAATAAATAATGATTGGAGAGGGAGGAGACGAAAAATGGATGTCTACCCCAGGTAGCAACAATAGAAATAGACAATCGAGAGATGAAACGTATTTACTTATTTCGTATGTTACGATATATACTCGTTGGACCTGACCAGGTCCTTAAACTACTCAAAGAGGGAAACGGAGGGAGAACCTCCCTGGGGAGAGTGACCCCTATGCCCCTCTCAGGCCGGGATCCGGGCCTGGATAAAGATTCCAACCCCATTGGCTGACCCAGCCACTCCTTTACGGGAGAGGGCAGCCATGTTTGATCCCCGCGACGCCTTCCCCCAGGGAAACTTGGGGCGTGGTACAAGGAAATAATGGCGCTAGTTGATGAAAGAAACCGAAGGTGAAAGGAAGTGATCGAGAGAGGAGTAAAGGTTTTCTGTATTTCCTCTATTGAATGAATGTAATCTGTACAGATCCTATGTAAATAGAGCTAGAGATGTACAATTAATGGAAATAAAGAATCCTATGTATCAATCTAGATATGTATCTAATCTATAATTGATATGTATACAATCGTATCAAATCATAATCTCCAAGGAGAATATTGCATATCTTCTAACACTCCCCCTCAAGCTGGTGGCTTGTAGACGTCCAAGACGCCTAGCTTGCTCAGTAGATATGCATGTTGTCGATGACATAGGGGTTTGGTGAAGATGTCTGCTGGTTGCTCTGCCGTGCCAATTCCTTTTGTCTCGATGACCCCTTCTTGAATCTTGTCTCGTGTGAAGTGACAGTCTACTTCTATGTGCTTAGTCCTCTCGTGCACTATAGGGTTTGCTGCCAATTTGAGAGCTGCATCGTTGTCGCAGAATAATTTTGTCGCCCCTTGTATTCCGAGGTCTTTAAGCAACCCTCGTATCCACACTACTTGACAAGTTGTTTTTGCCATAGATCGATACTCAGCTTCGGCCGAAGACAAGGATACAGTAGGCTGTTTCTTGGTCTTCCATGAGAGAAGCGAATCTCCTAATTTGATGCAGTATCCAGTGACTGATCTTCGACTAGTAGGGCATGTAGCATAATCAGCATCACAATATGCCCTCATCTTCATGTCACATTGTTTGGACAAAAGAATTCCAAGTCCTGGACACCTTTTCAAATACTTCACAACCTTCAATGCAGCTTCCAAATGAGATCGCTTTGGACTGTGCATGAACTGACTAAGGGTCTGTACTGCATAAGAGATATCAGGTCTAGTCATGGTCAGGTATATGAGCTTCCCGACAAGTCTTTGATAACCTGATGGATCTTTGAGTATGGGATCATCATCTTGTGATACACCCTTATCATATTCTCGCAAAGTAGTCAACTTAGTGTTCTCGCTCAATAGGAATCACAAATGGTCTACATCCCGATAGGCCTCGCATTCGATATAATTTCTAAGACAAACTTTCGTTGACTAAGAGAAATTCCTTGATCAGATCGAGCAATTTCAATTCCAAGGAAATATTTAGGTGCTCCTAAGTCTTTGATGTGAAAGGTAGCATGTAAATAATCCTTGAAATTGTCTATGGCAGCCTTATCATTTCCCATAACAAGTATGTCATCGACATATATCATTAAATAAATGGATGACATACCTTTAGTCCGTGTGAATAAAGCATAGTCATGTTTAGACTGCTTGAAGCCTGCTTTGTTGTCGAGCATTTGCAAATTTTGCATACCATTGTCTGGATGCTTGCTTCAATCCGTAGAGGGATTTGCGAAGACGACATACTCTATTCTCCCCCTGTCTCCGTAAGCCTTGAGGAATATCCATATAAATTTCCTCATCAAGATCCCCGTGCAAGAAAGCATTATGCACATCCATTTGATGTAGACTCCAATTATTAATAGCAACAACGACAAGAAGGAACGAATCGTGACATCGGTAGCAACTGGAGAAAAGTCTCGTGGTAGTCAAAACCTTCCTTTTGTGTGAATCCCTTGGCTACCAACCGTGCCTTGTATCTTTCAACAGAGCCATCATCACGATATTTGATCTTGTAGACCCATTTGCAGCCTATTGGCTTGCGACCAGGGGGTAGTGAAACAAGATCCCATGTTTTATTTTCAACCAAGGCTTGAAGTTCTGCTTTCATGGCTCGTTGCCATTTTGGTTTAATGGATGCCTCATCATAACTAGATGGCTCATGTTCTTCTGATATGCGACTAATGCAACATCTATGTTCCTGTGATAATCTATGAAAGGAAACATATGATGAGACTGGATATTGAGTACCTGGAGAATGAGTTGCACAGATATAGTCTTTAGTCCAGGTAGGAGGTCGTGTGGTGCGACCAGAACGCCTTGGAAGAGTCGTGTCTGTATTTGTCGCAGTGGTAGTTGCGACTCTATATGCCGACTTTCCTCGGTATCATGGGAATCTTCGAGTCGTGATTCTAAAATTTCTTCGAGCGATCCGTGCTCTCAACGGTGTTGTTGATATTGGAAGAATTGAATCGGTGGTAGGAATGTACCTTGATTCTTCCATGGGTATATAGGTAGGATCTTGAGGCACTGTTTCATCAGATAAAATGCTATGGGGAGAAGCTGTCATCCCTGTATTTGCATCTGAAGTTGTCTGCTCAGAGAAAGGAAAAATGTCTTCATGAAAGATGACGTCACGACTTACCAGAAATTCCTTTGTAGAGATATCAAGAACCCGATACCCCTTTTTCAAATTGGGATATCCCATGAAAATGCATTTCTTAGCACGTGGACTGAATTTGTCTCTTGGTCCCATTGTTGCAACAAAACAAAGACATCCAAAGACTTTGAGGTCTTTGGAGGTCTGGTTTCTTCCGAAATAATAATTCAAAAGGGTTTTCCCTTTAAGGATCTGAGTTGGCATTCGGTTGATTAGGTAGGTGGCTGTGACCACACAATCTCCCCAATAATCGTCTGGAACTGACGCTTGGAACTTTAAGGCTCGTGCGACTTCTAACAGATGACGGTGTTTCCGTTCTACCACGCCATTTTGTTGTGGTGAATAGACATAGGAGTTTTCATGTTGTATGCCATGTGTAGTAAATAGTGAGGAGCAATCATGGCTGAAGAATTCTCTCCCATTATCGGAACGGATCCGCTGTATGGATTTGCCAAACTGATTCTTTGAGAGTGAGATAAAACTCTTCAAATGAGAATATGTCTGATTCTTAGACTGCATTAAGAAAGTCCAAGTCACACGAGTAATCATCGACTATAGTGAGAAAATATCGGGACCCGTCATGATTTAATGTGTGATATGGTCCCCAGATATTCACATGAATTAAGGAAAAAATCTCACTAGACCGAGTATTACTAGACGGGAAAGGTGAACGAGATTGTTTAGCAAGATGACATATATGACAATGTGGATATGGAAAAGAAGCACTGTGGCCCATTCTCAAATGCATAATGGAATTTCTATCATTGGTAGTCAGATTACACAATGATGACTTATTCAAATAATTGCAAGGAAAATTACTTGAAAAATTATTCCAGAAAAATAGACCTTCAGAGAGACTACCCAAGCCCATCAGTTTCCCAGTCGAAAGGTCCTGAAAGAAACATGTGTCAGCATTGAAAATGACCTGGCATGAATTTTCTTGACAAGCTTTGGACACAGAGATCAAGTTAAGCTGAATTACGGGACATAAAGAACATTTCTAAGAGTAATTTGTGAGCTGAGATTGACTGTTCCTGTTTCATGAACATGAGTAATATTGCCGTTGGGCAATTGCACGGAAATAGGGAAATTCAATCTGTCATTTATACTTGAGAAAAATCCTCTGTCACATATAATATGGTCGCTTGCCCCGAATCAATTATCCAAGTCTTTTGGATATTGAATTAATCAAGCAATGAATAATACCTGAAAACTCGCTCCTCTCGTTTGTTGTGTCCATTTTCTGAATTGCCTCCATCAATTGATTATACTGACTATATGAGATGGGCTGGTCAAATTTTTTACCGGTCGGCCCAGTAACTTGATAAGCTGCTGAAATCTTTTTTTCTTTTTCACCAGGCTTGCCATGCAACTTCCAGCAATTATCAATTGAGTGATTAGTACGTTTGCAGTAATCACAAAATAATTTATTCTTCCCTTTAAAATTTCTTCCGAAATTTCTTGATGACGTGGCAAGCATCTGACCGTCCGTTCCTTTGATTGCAGCGAAGATCTGGCTGTCCGATCCTTTTGTCGCGAGCTGCTGTCCACCGTTGGATCCGATCGAGGGATCAAAAAATTGCAAGCCGTCCGATCCTCGCGACGGATCCTGACCGTCCATCCGGTCTCCTTTAAATACCCTGGATTCTTCGACGAACCCTAATTTCGCCGCTTGCCTTTCTCTCTCGCGATTTAGGTTTAGGGTTACGGAGGCCGCGTCTCGCCGATCTCAGAGGGCTGCGAGTGCGACGCTCTCGCCGCTCTGGTGTGGTCCGGCGGCGTCGCGTGTCGGCCGACTCTCTTCTGCACGGCCAATTGAAAAATCCGCCCAATCGGCGACATGGGATCCATGGCGAGGATCTGCGAGCGAAATCCGAGGTAAGTCTCGTTCAAAATGAGGAGAAAGCGTGTAGCTTTCTCCCCGTCTTTGATGGATCTGTATTGCTTGAGAGTGGACTCCGGTCCCACGAGCTTCTCCTCGGCCGCCTCGAGATTGTTCCACGAGACGAAAGTTTGTTGAAACGGCATGTGACCGTCATATTACCCTGTTTCAATTCACGAGATCTTGCATGAGATTAAAAATTTTGGCTTTGGTCCGTTTCCCGTACATTTCTGTATGTTTTCCCACATTTCTTTTGCATCTTCTCATTCTTTGGAGTCCGGCGCGACCTCGGAGGAGACGCAATTGCCGATCCAAGTTCGGATCGGGCGGTTGCTCTTCCTCCGAGTCGGGCCGGACGTTCGTCTATGGGAACCGGATTGTTCCGTCGAGGAAACCATCTTTATCTTTGGTAGCTAGGGCGCGCCGGAATTCTGCGACCATCTTGTGTAGTTTTACGGCGGTCAATTCTTGGGTGATGAGCCGCGATTCGGTCCGTCGGCATTAGAGACGAACAATGGATCGCCGGGTTACGGTCGTCCGAACGCCGCCGCGGAAAAGGTAGAAAGCTGGGTGCAAAGTTCGGGTAGGTATTTCCTTGACCCGATTCGTTCGCCCCAATTGGATGCCCCGCATGATAAAACCCGGGTAGGGATTTGTTCCCATATCCGCTCTCCCGACCCGCTCAAGCCGCTCCGATCCGATGGCTGGGCTTGCCCCGTTTGTGGTTGGTGGGCCTCCATCGGGTTGGACGTAGCTCTGGTGACCCGCATATGCAGACGATGATGGATTTGGGCTTGCCCCGAAGTAAAGTGGATATGGAATCCACTGGTATGGTTGACCCGCCAAGGGTTGCCCCACATTGAGCTGAGTCTGCGTGGGTCGCCATTGAGGGGGTAGAAATTTGGTTTGCTGACTTATGGCTGCAAGTGTTGCAGGTTGAAGATCAGCCTGCGGATCGTGGGGAATTATTTCTTCAGTCGGTGAGTTCCCTGACACAGAGATGCTGGTTTGCGGGGAGGTCATGGTGAGTAAAAAGAGATCCTTCGATAAAAAAGAGATCCTTCGGATATTAATTCTAATGCCAAACAGGACCCCCTTTTTTTGTAGGTTGAAGAACTGTTTTGACAGAAGAAGAGAGCGGAAGCAAATCAGAAGCCTGGAGGCTCTGATACCATGAAAGAAACCGAAGGTGAAAGGAAGTGATCGAAAGAGGAGTAAAGGTTTTCTGTATTTCCTCTATTGAATGAATGTAATGCATACGCATCCTATGTAAATAGAGCTAGAGATGTACAATTAATGGAAATAAAGAATCCTATGTATCAATCTAGATATGTATCTAATCTATAATTGATATGTATACAATCAGATCAAATCATAATCTCCAAGGAGAATATTGCATATCTTCTAACAGACTGGGTGGCCGGCTAGACAATCGAGAGATGAAAAGTATTTACTTATTGCGTATGTTACAATATATACTTGCATTTTTGTTTGTTTACGAATAATAACATGTAAAAGCGAAAGGGACAATTTAAGGGGTTAAAAAATCCTTTAAAAAATTGGAGGTACTCTTTTCAATAAAATGGACAGAGCATATTTAATCATTTTGCTATTTAGAAGTAGATTTTAGAAAAATGATTTTTACGAAAGGATGAATGTCGTTTATTCTGTAAGATACTTCACTCGATGTCACGATCAATTTCCATTCCGATATATGTAAATTAGGTATGTATAAATGATTTTTATTAATGAAGTAGAGAATTAAAGTCTGACACGAGAAAAAATATATATTTATATGCATATACATGGGTGAAATTATATGTTTTAAGTAAGTATTGTTATGTCATGAACCATAATTAACCTATTACATTACCTATGCAAAATAAGGATAATTCTACTCACGTCTCTGGATTTTTAAGGACTTTCCACCTTTGATTTTTTTAATCACGCCCTCCAAATTTTCATAGATTTTAAGTCCCTTATGACACCAAATCCAGCCAAATTCACTAGACGCAAACGTGAATAAAATCTCCTGATATAGATGTCCATGTGGGTGTCACATTGACTAAATATCATCTACAGCATACCCCGATGCCGTTCACACGATGGCATCTGTATAAGTGGCTAGGTGGCCACATCAGTTTGTTTCATGTATGATCCAAACATGTGGATGATCTGATGATTCTGTTTAGTCGATTAGAAATTTTGCGAAAAATAAAAAGATTTGATCGGACAATGAAAGTACGAAAGTATTGACTAGAAAAGGCTTTAAAATATATGGCCAGACAGGGAATGGGAGCCATTTAGCTCTGCATAGAACATGAGCCTAAATTGATGTATGCGAACATTTTTAAAATTATTGACCAAAGCCAAGAGCCGCCGTCTGCCCTACATTTCCGATTTATTTCTTTCAAATATTTTGGAGAAATTGACGTATCGCCAACATTCCGGGCTCCTTTCTTCTGGTTCTTCTCTCTCTCTCTCTCTCTCTCTCTCTCTCTCTCTCTTTTTCCTGGAATATTATTTGATCCTTTTTTTTTTAATGAATTTTGGGGAAAGAAATAGCTACTTTATTGAATGGATGGAAATTAGGAATGACATTTTTCGACAGATTTTGAAGATTGAAAAGTAAGTATGTTAAAGGAACTTACTTGCTTCGAATAGAAAATAATAAAATTTCCAAAGCATGTTCAATAAGTTGAAATAAGTTTCATGGAGGCGTTCATTAACATAATTTCATTCAAAAGAAAGAACCACGGCTATCTTACCTTTTTCTTTCTCTCTTTCATATAATATTCAAATAAATACGAATTGTGGGACGATCGTAATTTAAGGTGTTGATTGGAGATTGAAACTTCTATATTAAATTGTGTAAAGATCGAACATAAGATGAGAATGGATATAAAATATATTCTTGTCTTACGACTTGTTCCCAGTTGATCACTTATTGTGAAAAAAAAAAGAAAAAGAAAATCCATCATTGGAAAAGAAAATCATACAACGGCAATTTTTTTTTTAATTCGTACATTGACGGAAAATACTCGGTACTCGTGCTTTGTTCAGCGATATTGGCCGTCATTAAATAAATATTGAATATCACATAGATAACCATCACAGTTCGTCGGGTATAAAACAAAGACGTTGGTTGGCCCCGGGTTCCTCAATTTTGACATTTTAAAACTGCTGACAAAAAGCCAAGAGCCACCAGCTGCCCTACGTCCCTAATTTATTTAAGAATTAATATCACAAAAAAAAATTCAAATGATTTTTACCGTAATATAAATATTTCGAAATTTTGTTTTTGCATTACCAAAAATCCTACACTTGACCCCTACAACACGGATAACCAAAATTTTCTTTTGTTTCGGATGAAGTTAAAATAAATGGTATATATAGTGTGCGTGTATAAGTTTGGATTTTTTTGTAACATAAAAAAATCTGAGGGCGTTTATATCACAGTAGGCAAATTCGGGATTTTTGGTAATGAAAAAAATGGTTGGAATGGTTGTGTTTCAATGGGCATAATTTATCATTTTTTTTTTTGGTGATATATCTTCTTTGTTTGATTAAGTAGGAGTAATAACTAGAATCGATGCATTTTTGAAGTGTTGGAATTCACGCAATGGGATAGGGAGATGCGATTGGAGCAAGCAGGAAGGTCCAAGATTGGCGACCGCATGTCACATTTGGATACCACAGCTAGACAACACAACACAAACCCTTTAGAATTTTACTAACAACATAAATTGAACTCATGATTTCATGAAAAATCGAAGACCCCTTTATTGCCAGGCCAACCATATTGGCGGTGTCGGAATTGACATGTTGCCAATGCTCTAGGCTACTCTCTTTCGGTCCTTTTTCTTTTTCCCGGGGTAATTTTCGATTTTAGTTATTTTACCTTATTATTTGAAACTATTGATTACGCAAATGCTGCCTAATTCTTCCTGGACTGTAGTGTGATATCAAAAGTTGCATGCTATTCAAATTAATTAGTAAAAAGGATGGGAAGTTGTCTATTTTTCAGTTTTTTTTTTTTCTAATCTTGCATATCAATAATCTATAGTGGGTTCAACTACTCCATGACATCAAAGTGAATGCCCCATGCACTTCAGAAATGCCAAGATTCATCCCTCCGTCCGAAACTTCTTGAGAAAACGACTCCCAATTTTTAAAATTAGGTGTTCTCGACAACTTGAGGACCTACATGATAACATTTCTATTTTTTTTTTTTTATTTTTGTTATCTAGAATAGAAAAAGAATATAAATCAATTTAGTAGTATCTCTTAATTTTTATATTTTCCTTAATAAAAAGTGGATAGAGAATAGATTTGAAACATAGATAAGAAGTAGAAAAAAATAATATCTTGTTCACAAGAATAATTTTTGGAAATAAGTTTTTTTTCCTCTTCTAATCGGTCGGTGGAGACTCGCCACCCGCCATTGGTTGCCGATCATTGCCGGCCGCCAGCTAGAGGAGGAGAAAGAAGAAAGGATAAAAAATAAACATCTAAAAAATATTAAAATTTTAAAAGAAATTCTATGGCACAAAAAAAATTTGCAGGGTTAAACCAAACGCATTCATGTTCTTTTCTATTCGGAAATATAAATTTTGTATAGTTACTAATTATATTATTTTACTAAAAATTTTTTAGGGAATAGAAATAGAAAAAAAAAACTATTTCTAAAAAGAAATTATTCCCAAGAATAAAAATGCTTACTAAATACACCATAAAATCTTTTCTATATGATTTTGTGGGATCGTATCATTCTAAAAAACTAAAACTTATAAATATATAAAATTAATATCACAAAAACATCAAATTAATATATTTCCAAAATTCGTTAATTAAAAACTCAAACTGAGATGCGATCGGAGCTGGCGGGAAGGTCAAATATATCAATTTTGAGATTTTTTTGAGTAGTATTAATCTAAATATACAATTGAAGAGACAAATAGACTTTCGGAAGGTAATAACTTTGGAACCTCCTGCCTTGATACCTTGCAAGATTTTATCAGAGCATTGCTTTCAACTGTCATAGAAGTTTAGATAGTTCGAGGAAAGTGCCACTCAATATTTAAAGATTCCGACGTTCTGATTTGACACGTTCTAGACTCGTTCGAGCACGCCCCCAGCACGCTCGAAAGTTCCTAAACCACGTGGATATGTACTTACGACAGGAAGGAAACCCCCTAATCTAATCAATCTCTAAAACCAAGCGAAGCGCGCGGTCTCGACACCAAAATTCCAAGTGGGGACAAGACATCTTTCCAAGCCCCATCCAACGATGTTTCCTTCTGGGAACCTTCCCTCTGCGCAACCCTTTTCGATCCGGATCATCGACGAAATTCACCTCGTGTAGGCCAAGAGATTCTAAAATGGCATCGGACAATTTCGAATTTTAGCAGGAAAGTAGAGTGACTTTTGACTTTTGTTCTGGCGCCAGGAGGAATGCACTCATTAAAAATATCCGTACGAAAGTGTTTAACCGGGCATTTAATCTTTGGGATAGGGAGCGGGACGGGTTATGGATATAGACATATTGTATCCCATGAAGTGTCTAGCTCGCGTATGATTCGAGTGACCAGAACATGAGTTGGTGACTTGTTGAGGCTACCGCCACCTTGAGGAGATAAGGGTGGTGGTTGCCTATGTTTCAATGAGGAGATAATTATCCAAAAAATCTTGAACTTATTATATGACGGGCAATTCAGTTTTAAACTTTTTAATTGTGCCAATTTAATCAATAATTTTTTGATAATTTGTTAATATAATCATTTCGACTTAAAATCGTTGACATGAATGTTGGTCATCTTGTGTAGTGTGGCTGAAAATAACATGGAGAATTTTTGTAATTTTTATTTAAATTTTCTAAAATTTTATTATTTTATTATTGATTTAATTACTACTATTATTTTTGCTCATCGGATACCGTGAGTGCTTGTGAGCCCTCCCCAAATTGGCAAAGTGAGGGCTTTGTGGTCCCCACAAGCCACAATGAGAGCTAGTGAGGGCGTTTCGACTTTTGCTCAAATCTAGCGAGGGTTGCGATGCCTTCGCTTGTGGTCCTTGAGGGCTATCATTGGTCGTCGCCCTTGCCTCGAATGGCAGAGGGAAATAGGAAAAAGAAAGAGGAAAGAAAAGAAAAAATAAAAAAAAAATTAATCAAGAATTCCAAATCTAAAAAATCATAAAAATGTCAATGTTGATCATGCCATATGAGATGGTTAGCGTCTATGTTTACGTTATTTGGCCAAAAATTAGGTGGAAGGATTATATTATCAAATCATCAAAGGTTCTAGGATTAAATTGATGAAATTGAAAGTTTTAGAATTAAATTAACCTTTGTACGATAGATTTAAGGATTTTCAAACAATTTTTTTTCCGTCGGTGAGGCCACCATCACAGAGAAATGCCGTGTACAGTGCGTGCGCGAGGAAGAGAATCGAGCAACCACAATGTGGTGGCGTTGATGGTGCATGGTAAGAAGAGAGGAGTTTTATTTCTTTTGCTCTTTCTTAAAATTCTTCTCATCCTATTCAAATTTACCCCACTTCCTTCGACACCCATTTTACCATATCTATTCCTATTCCAATAAAGTAATCAAGCTATTTATCCGGACTTATTCGAGTTCATCCCATCCGAAGTCCCGAAATGCATCACCATACATCGGTTCCTATGCAAAATATCATGTCTAAGCCCAAATTCGGACTACCCAAAGCAGCATACAACAGGAGCAACTTGTCGTTCGGGGTGAATAAGGCCCACATAGTCATCCAAGATGGGCGGGCTTATGCGCCCCATCATGACCTTAAGAGCCCGAAAAAGGTTTAACGACGGTGTAAGCGGAATGACGCCATTAAGGACGACGCATTTCACCTTCGGCCGATTCAATCGTCGAGCAAAAAACACTAGCTGAGGTGACACGTTATCGTCCTTTTAATTAGTTCTAACGTACCTTACAAATTTCGATTAACACTACGGGATACGGCGACCTATGTCCACATCAAAAACAGCTGAAGAGACATCCTTTAAAAACGAAATCCTTGAGTTTTGACTGTTCGAAAAGATTTGCAAGTTTCTTTTTACTTTAAGAGATGTCATTGGTATAGTGATCTTCGTGGGCAAGAAATAAGTGAGTTCTAATATGATTCCTCCGATCCTCTTAATTTTGATGATTGTTAACTCAGGAATCAGTCTGAAAGATCCAACCAACTTAACCATTTATTAGGGATATGGTATGTTCTAACTCCTAATTCAAGCAACGGCCAGTTCCATGATTTGTTCTTGCTCCAAGGAAAACATACTAAGGCGACAACTTTTTGCGACAAGAAATATTTTTGTCACCTCAAGTACCCCAAAGGCGGCGTAATTATGTTATCCAAAGGCATCAAAACATAACTCTTGTCGCCCAAGGTCGATCAAGGGCAACATATGGTGAAGTTTATCATCTTTAGGGCGTGGCAAAATCAAAGTTTTGTCACTTTAAGTTTTGAACCTACGGAGACAAACAAGGAGTTTGGTCTTCTTAGGTGAGATCTAAAGTGACAAAATCATGTTTATTGCCTTAGGTTTAGGCCCAAGCAATAAAATTCAAATGTTGTTGCCAGTGAGAAGAGAAAATTTTGAATCTATGGTGACCAGAAAGAAAAAAAAAAAAATCCCCTTAAAGTAGAACTAAAAATATGATTTTTTTTTTTTTTTTGGCGTCATCCATGGGCATATAACCTAAAGCGACAAAATAAGTGTTTCATTACCTATGGATATAGCATAAGGGTGCAAACTTATGATTTTGTCACTAGGTAAACGCAACGGGGCAAATGTGACAGATGATTGGCCACAAAATTTGGGTCTAATGCAACAAAACTTACAGCCCTTTTTTAGTTTTTTTGCAGTATCTTAAGATAAGGACTAACAGGGAGATACGCTAGTGCATCTCCGAATTCGAAGTCATCATTGTCCGTATTGTCGACACTTCTCCATTTTGCCACTCTTTCATGATGATTCTAATGGGTAATTGTACAAGTATTGAAAAGAACCGAATTGTGTCCATAATCAAGGATTTCTATAGTGCGATCCTGTTTGAGTGATCAAAACTACTTAGGGGATGTTCTATTTAATATTTTCCTAGACAAGCTGCAATAATGTGGTATCAAGTAGGCACCGCATAGCAAAAAATTGGCAATTTTTGCCAAAAAAAAAAATCAAGAAAGATAGGGGGTGGATGGGACGGCGTCGTTGGTGAGCGATGTCAAGCCTCAGTGCAAGATAGAGTTGGTAGCCATGAACATGACTTGTTTGCACGGCACGAGGTAAAATGCAAGTTAAAAGGGAAAAAAAAATTCAAATATGACAAGTTAGTTATATATAGGTTAACATTGATTGACACAAATCAACACATTTCCATCATACTTTTAAAAATTCAAAATGTTTCAAAGAAACATGAAGTGACATGAATTGCAAAAATGGTTATGAGATGTCAACACGAATTGCCAACCTTAACGTGATCCTGTGAAGGCAGGGCATTGGGCGAGGGTCAAATATCCTTATCAGCAAACATGGGTCAGTGAACTCATGGTGATGGCGCTATCTTTTCGAAACACTAATTCCGCACTCTTGCTCCTCCCTCCCAACTTTTGCTCTCCCTTTTTTTTATTTTTAGCATTTCCCAATCGTAGCATTCGCTCGATGCCACATCAGTTTCACATGTCTTCAGAATAAAATAAAAATAAAAACTAAATTATATGCTAGGTTAATTTATATTTATAGGGTTAACAGAAGAATCGGATTGCACTTTTCGAACCATAATTTAACTTCACAATTAAATTTTTTAAAAAGTTTTTTGTAATGTTGCTGTAAGCTTTGAGATTTCCTAGCACATTCAATTATATAACAATGATGAAAATGTCATGAGAATGTGCTAACAAGGTTGAACAAAACGTGCTCGAGCCCTTGCTTAAGCTACTTTGGGAGTGTGTACCAAAATGGCACAAAAAGATTGACAGATAAAAATACCATCGATGTCATTATTTTCGTATAATGTCACATGAGTGCTATAACCTTTTTTTTCCTATCACTCAATTGCCGTGTCTTAAAAAAAAAGAGTTAAATATCTTAACTTTCAATCGATTACATAAGTACCATAACTTAAAAAAAAAAAAAAAGTTTACTTAAGTGTTTGAAATCTTATATGATACAGTCATTCGAAGTAAACATTTTTAAAAAATAATAATAATTAAATGATCGATTGAAAAATGATAGGTACTTAAGTGATAAAAAAATAATTAAGGCAATTAAGTGAATATCCAATAAAAGTTACGGAAATTCTCAAATAGGAACTTAAAGTACCCTCCTTTTGTCAAAAGAGAACTTGAGGTAGGGTTTGTTTTAAATAATGATCCAAAGTAATTATTTAATCTCAAAGAAGGACTTGACTCGTTGGCTGGTGAACAAATGCATCTCCAATGCATACTTCGGTGGCTTGATCAGGGGTATTTTCATCCAAAAAAATTATTTTTTCATTTTCAGTTGTCCTATTCTTTTTTGTTTTTTTTTTTGTGTCAATGGTTGTCTTGTTCATCATCTTCTTTGTCCCATGTTCATCTTCTTCTTGCCCAGATCAAGAAAACGGGACTTGGAAAGTGTTGGCAAGGCCACCTTTGCTAGATCTGCCAAGGGTTGCCACACTTGGGGACAGCGAAGGCTTGACGCCTATCGACGGCAATGGGCAGGGGCCGTTGAGCTCTCATTGGCTATGAGTGAGGGCTTAAGCCCTTGCCAACCCTTATCAGTGGCCCACAAGCTCTCCTTGGCCACGCCACTTCCATGATTTGTCACCTTAGGTACCCAAAGGCCTAGAAATTAGATTTTATAACTTATTTTCAAAGGCATTAGAACATAACTTTTGTCAGCCTCAGGTTACCCAAAGGCCACAAACTTTTGAGTTTGTCGCCCATCGCCTTAGGGTCGATCAAGGTCAACAACAAATTGTGACGTTTCTCGTTTTAGGATATGACAAAATCAGAGTTTCATTGCCTTGAGTTTTGAACCTACAGCAACAAATATGAAATTTGTTCCTCTTAGGTGATATATAAGGTGATAAAATCACATTTGTCGCCTTAAATTCAGGTCCAAGCAACAAAATTCAAATCTTACCACTAGCGAGGAGGGAAAATTTTGAATTTATCGCTGCAAAAAGAAAATCTCATCTCTTTAGAGTAGAATTAAAGAGACAAAATCATTTTTTTCATGATTTAATGCGACAAAATAAGTGTTTTGTTACTTTTAAATATTATATAAGGGTACAAATTTATGAATTTGTCACTTTAAGTAAAGGTAATGGAATAAACACCATGTTCACCACAAAATTTGGGTCTAAGTTTAACCAAAACTTTTAGGCTTTTTTTTTTGTCTTTTTTTAGTATCAAGATAAGGTCTAAGCCAGAGATTTGTACAGTACCCCTCCCAATTTGCAGTCATCATTGTTCATATCGTCGGCACTTCTAGGAGAAGCCCACTCAGCGCTCGGCCGAACACAGCAGCCACTATCACCAGAGAAAACTAGAGCAGGCAATTTACCATTCAGAAAGCTAGGTCATGCAAGAGAGAGGACTGAGCACATAGTCTGTACTACAGTCAGTAAAAGCAACACCACCGCGGCGATAACCAAGATGATGACCCACGGGTTACTATAGTAATCGCGCTTGAGCGTTGCCTTCCACTTGTTGTAAGGCCTTTGGCAATGCTCAACGAGCTTGTTGCTGAGGCTGTGGAAGTAGTATTCAGATCTCAACATGCTAGTTTCCCTGCAAAAGGCGTTGATTAGGTCCGTGGGAGCTTCCTTATTACTGAGTCAGTTCTCGATGATTCCCTTGTCCATTAGCAACTCTGTGTCGGTTGGGGTATCGACCAGGTGATCCATGAACACCGTGTAGCTAATTAGATTTTTGTTACTTGCATTTTTGTAGTAACATTGCTCGAAGGCAATAATGTTCCGAAAAAGGGATTCCATCTCGTCGTGAAGAACCAGACGTGGGATTTTGAGCTCTCCGTCCTCGAATTTGATGTTGAACAAGCACTTGCTCTCACCTGAGAACATTGTTAATAAGAGGGAATAAACGGAGAACGAAACAAAATTGACTAGATATTTAAATTTAGAAAACAAAATTACACACGTCAACTCTCGCCTCTTCTCAACTTCACTCTGGCCGCCACCAGCTCTGTCACCCTTGGGCTGAACTTGATAGGTTCATTTCCCCTATGTGGCGCCGTATTCATCGATGGCAAGAATGAGAGCCTGAGTGCATCAATGATGTGCTTCACCTCTGTTAGGCTACGTGCCTTCGGCGACTCCTCCGGCAACTCCTCCACCTGCGTATGCTAAGAGAAGAACTTGTACATGAGTTCAAGCAGCAACGTCAGCTGGTACCAATTTTCCCCACTAAAGGCCTTTTCGAACAGCCTCCTAATGACAAAAAACGGGATCTGGTTCTCTAGCAATGTCATGTCGCGGTAGACATCCTTCAAGATCCACGGCCTGCCAAAGATCCGGTCGCTGGGCAACCTCGTCCCAGGGAATCGAGACATTAGGAAGATCTAGATCACGAAGATGCTGTCGAGGAGCATCATCTCAGTGAACTCGTTGGAGTTGATCTCGATCTTCTTATCGTAGCAGCTTCAGACGTCCTTCTCACAGGACTTGATTATCCGGATGCACTCCTCGAGGTGGACAACCTCCTTATGGGGGAGGAGGTCAACCTCCTTGAAGTTGAGGAGGTCGAGCTCCCGGACGACCTGGTAGTCCCGTAGCTGATCGATGAGGCGGGAGGGGACGCCGCCCTGGTCATCCTTGGGCCGGACGACCTCCTTAAGGTGGAGGCGGCCGAACTCCTTGACCTGGAGGGGTTCGACCTGGTCGTCCTTTAGGACTCCGGTTGTCCTCAAGCCGAATGAGCTCCTTGAGGTGGAGGCGGTTGACCTCCTTGAGGTGGAGGGGTTCGAACTCGAGGCAGTTGAACTCCAACTTCTCGAGGCGTCGGTCAACCTCCTCGAGGCGGCCGACCTCCTCATTGAGGTCGCGAGCCTTGAGGAAAGTCTGCAAGTACAGCAGCTTGTGATCTTCCATGGGCTCGAGGCTTTTCAACTGACGGTGATAAGGTCCAATTGCGACCATGCGAGGAGTGTAGGCCTCTTCGTTGCTTCGCTGGAGCCTCTCTGGAACGGTGAAGATGTAACAATCGGATGGCAGTGGTAGTCCCGTAAGTCTCTCGCACATTGAAACTGCGACTGGATGGAGATCATGGACATTTGCAGATGTTCCGGCTCCAGCCATTTCTTGTTTTCCTTGCTCAATCAATCAAGGAGGTTGACCGCCGCCTTGAGGAGTTGGAGTTCGACCACCTTGAGTTTGAACTCCTCCACCTCAAGGAGGTCGATCGCCTCCGCCTCAAGGAGCTCGTTCAGCTCGAGGATGACCAGGTCCTAAAAGACGACCGGGTCAAACCCCTCCAGGTTAAGGAGGTCGGCCGCCTCCACCTCAAGGAGCTCGTTCGACCCGAGGATGACCAGGGCGGCATCCCCTCTCTTCTCGTCGACCGGCTACGGGACAACTTGGTCGTTCGGAACCTCAAGGAGCTTGACCTCCTCAACTTCAAGGAGGTTGAACTCCTCCCCCGCGAGGAGGTCGTCCACCTCGAGGAGTGCATCCAAATAGTCAAGTCTTGTGAGAAGGACGCTCGGAGCTGGTACGATAAGAAGATCAAGCTCAACTCCAACGGATTCACCGAGATGATGCTCCTCAACGGCATCTTTGTGATCCAGATCCTCCTGATGTCCCGGTTCCTAGGACAAGGTTGCCCAGTGACCGGATCTTCGGCAGGCCGTGGATCTTGAAGGATGTCTGTTGCGACATGACACTGCTGGAGAACTAGATCCCGTTTTTTGTCATCAAGAGGCTGTTCGAAAAGACCTTTAGTGGGGAAAATTGGTACAGGCCGACATTGCTGCTTGAACTCATGTACAAGTTCTTCTCTCAACATACGTAGGTGGAGGAGTTGCTGGAGGAGTCGCCGGAGGCGCGTAGGTTGACAAAGGTGAAGCACATCATTGATGCACTCGAACTCTCATTCTTGCCATCGATGAATGCGGCACCACATAAGGGAAATGAACCTGTCCAGTTCAGTCCGAGGGCAACAAAGCTAGTGGCGGCCGGAGTGAAGCTGAGAAGAGGCGAGAGTTGACCTGTGTAATTTTGTTTACTAAATTTAAATATCTAGTTGATTCTATTTCATTCTCCCCTCTTATTAATAATGTTCTCAGGTGAGAGCAAGTGCTTGTTCAACATCAAATTTGAGGACGGATAGCTCAAAATCCCGCGTTTGGTTCTTCACGACGGGACGGAATCCCTTTTTCGGAACATTATTGCCTTCGAGCAATGTTACTACAAAAATGTAAGTAACAGGAATCTGATCAGCTACATGGTGTTCATGGATCATCTGGTCGATACCCTAGTTGCTAATGGACAAGGGAATCATCGAGAACTGGCTCAGCAATGCACCTAATTAATGCCTTGTGCAAGGAAACTAGCATATTGAGATATGAATACTACTTCCATAGCCTCAGCAACAAGCTCGTCGAGCATTGCCAAAGGCCTTACAACAAGTGAAAGGCGACGCTCAAGCACGATTACTATAATCATCTCAGTTATCGTCGTGGTGACATTGCTTTTACTTACTGTAGTACAGGTTGTGTGCTTAGTCCTCTCTCTCACATGACCTAGCTTTTTGAATGGTAAATTGCCACTATAATGCTCTAGTTTTCTCTGGTGATAGTGGCTGCTGTGTTCAGTTGAGCGATGAGTGGGCTTTTAGAAGTGCCGATGATATGAACAATGACGACTGCGAATTAGGAGGGGTATTGTACAAATCTCTGGGTTAGACCTTGATACTAAAAACAGACAAAAAAAGCCTGAAAGTTTTGGTTAAACTTAGACCCAAATTTTGAGGTGAACATGGTGTTTATTCCATTGCCTTTAGCTAAAGTGACAAATTTATGAATTTGTACCCTTATATAATATTTAAAAGTAACAAAACACTTTTTTTGTCGCATTAAATCATGAAAAAAATGATTTTGTCTCTTTAATTCTACTCTAAATGGATGAGATTTTCTTTTTGCGACCATAAATTCGAAATTTTCCCTCCTTGCTAGCGGTAACGTTTGAATTTTGTTGCTTGGACCTGAATTTAAGGTGACAAATGTGATTTTATCACCTTATATATCACCTGGGGGACCAAATTTCATATTTGTTGCTGTAGGTTCAAAACTCAAGGTGACGAAACTCTGATTTTGTCATACCCTAAAACGAGAAACGTCACGATTTGTTGTTGACTTTGATCGACCCTAAGGTGATGGGCGACAAACTCAACATTTTGTGGCCTTTGGGTAACCTTAGGTTGACAAAAGTTATGTTCTAATGCCTTTGAAAATAAGTTATAAAATCTAATTTCGGGGCCTTTGGATACCTAAGGTGACAAATCATGGAAGTGGCTGGTACTCGAGTTAGAAGTTAAAACATACGATGTTTCTCATAAATAATTAGGTTGGTTAGATCATTCAGATAGATTTATGAGTTAATAATCTTCAAAACTAAAGTGTTGGAGTAACCATATTAAAACTCACTCGTTTTTTGCCCATGAAGATCATTACTCTGACAACACCTCTCAAAATAGAGATAATAACAAAAATAGTCTCTAAACTTTGACCAAATGTACAATTTAGTCCTTGAACTTTTAATTTGTTTGTCACAACCTACCCTCGGAGGAGGGAACATGTTTAGGGGTATTGCCTAAAGGATGGACTTAAGGCCTATCATTAGACGCGGGCTCTACCAAGCCCATACTCCGCGTGACATTTGAATATTCTTAAGAAATTTTGCACAAAATGAGTTGTCACTAGTCTATTGAAGTCGGCTAGAAACCAAGTGAGGCATGGGAGTGTACCTCACTTCCTACGCAACTAGAGAATCTAAGGTCGGGGACTTGATTATACTAATTGACCAATTAGTACATTTTCGGTACCTAATCTTGTTCATTTTAACAAAATGATTTTCGTTAGATAGTTTGGATTGATTTTACTTATCCACTAACATATCAAATGATCATACGGGTGCACAATCATTAAACAAACAATCATAGCTAACAATGTCCTAAATACCATAAGACTACACACATATCATTAAACATAACAAAATATGTAATCTAAATAGGCGATGTAATCAAAATAAATGCATAATTACACTTAAAATGGAAATGCATAGCAATTTCCAACCAATCCAAACAATTTTGGATTTTTCAAAATTTTTTAATTTTTTAATTTTTAAATATTTTTTAAATATTTTTTTTAAATTTTAATTAATTTTAATTAATTTTTAAATTTTTTTAAAGTTTTATAATTTTTAAAATTTTCAGAAAAATAATTTTTAGGTACCGGACCGGGTCGTGCCCGGTCTGACCTGACCCGGGTTTAGCCCGGTTGGGACGACCGGACCCGGGTTTGACCCGGCCGGGCCTATTGCGCGGGCCCGCAGTTCGGGCTTGGCCAGGGATCCTCTCTTGCTACTTCCCCTCTCTTTTTTTTTTTAGAAAAGCAAGCCCGGCCCGAGTCGAAATTAACCCTATTCCCTAAAAAAGAGATGGGCCCGGCCCATCGGTGAATCAGCCCATTCGCACGGGCCCGAAGCGGAGCCCATTTCTTATTTTTTTTTTTTTTTTTTTTCAGCCCTTTTTGTGTTTTCTTTTCTCCTTTTCTTTTATTTTCTTCTGCCCTTTTTCTTTTGGGCGTCCTTCTTCGAGAACTTTCTTCCGCAGCCACGGCTCGCCGAATCTCCTGCAGCTCCTCCACAACCAATGCGGCCTATGCCATGAGTACTGACCACCCTAAGGAAAGTCGCCGAGCCACCGCCTGGCGTCGGTGGTTCCGTCCGACCGACGCTGAGCACTGCCGGCCGCTAGTTGGCCGGCGTTCCGAGAGTCGCCGGGTAGACTCCGACGAGATGCACACACCTCGTCTCACCCAAACAGCGCAAAGGAACGTACCAAAAAAACTAGGAAAACGACTGGAAGGGTACGTGACAGCAATATAACTCCGAGCAACGCAGAAAAACCAAAAGCCAAGCTCCGGTCGAGGGTTGGGTTCGGCGATTTCAATGAGGCATTTCGTCGAACAGCTACTGGGCACTACCGAATTCAAAGGTCTCCGGCTCAAACGAGCCTCAAACATGCCTTAGGAGGTCTTCAAACATGACGTATGAGGAATGCGGGAGCAAAAGACAGAAGTGGCGAGGGCCGGAGCTTGCGCGAGCTGGTCGGCCGCGAGCTCCGGCACGGCGTTTTCCGGAAACGGGACAATGGGTTTCAGGGGACCTACCTTGTCCGAGGAAGAGCTGCGGCGGACGATGGCGCGCGTATGGGCCTCCGGTAACGGCTCGCTGCTCCCTCAAGCGTCTCTCCTCCTTCTGGTTCGCTCCTCTCTGGTCCGGTGTTTTCTTTCGCTCACTCCTCCGTTCGGTTTGTTCTGTCTCCTGAAGTTCCGGCGGGGTTGAAGACAGATGGCACCTCCAGTGGCAATCAGCCGCAGCGATTGACGGCCAAAGGGGTTTCCTCCTCCTCTCCTTCCCTCAGTGTTTCTCTCTGTGCTTCGTGTGTTCTCTCTCGCTCGCTCTCGGCTTGGTGTTTTTTTGGTGCCAATTCCTCTCTTGGCGTGTTCTCTCCTCCGGTTTTATGCCCGGCCAGCAAGCGCACATGGCCTCTGCAGCTGCCAGCTTGCTGGCCGTACTGCACCCCCGACCCGCGGATCACGCCGCTCGCATGCCACCGATCCCCTTGCTCCCTCTGTCGCTGCCTTGCTTCTGTTTTTTCTTTGCAGGTCTTGCAGCGAAGACCGGTTGGGGGAGACGACCACCTCGCTCGCGGGCTGGGCTGAAGGAGGAAATGGACTGGGCCGGGTCCAACGCAGGGAAAAAGAAAGGAAAGGGGCAGGTCGGGCCAAGGCTGGATTCGGCCCGACCCGACCGATTTCGTTTTTTTTTCTTTAAATAATTTAATTAAATAACAATAATTTTTTTAAACTTTCTTTTGTGACTAATTCCTAACATTTAATGCTACTTTAAATTAATTAATTTAAGTGAAAGATTAGGTGTCGACATTGTTCAAAATAATCTCTTAATTTTAGCCTAATATTCAATATGGTCCCGAATTTGTTCAAACCATTCCAAGGACTTGTTCAAGGAACATGATTCGTAGACCATAGATATTCACCTAAAAATAAGTTCACAGACGGCAACCAAGTCGGTTAACAATATGCCAAGTCTCCTCAGAAAAATTGAAGGCACCGCGAGACATGCCGATGATTATTGTAGATAGACCATATATGTCAAGAACTAAGCGAGCAAAAATTAATTCTCCTATTCTCTAAGGAGGAGAGAGAAGCGATCACTTCATATTAATCTAAAAGGCAACGCAGAGATTTTACCCATTAATGTTAAAATAAAAGCCACTTTCTCACAGCAGGCTACTTCATCAAAACAAATGATTCTTCCAAGTGACGAAACACTTTCGATAAAACATCGAAACTGAAACTCACCATATAAGATAGCTAATGTTTACGTTTGCGTTATTTGGCCAAAAATTAGGTGGGAGGATTATATTAACAAATCATCAAATGTTTTAGGACTAAATTGATGAAATTGAAAGTTTTATGATTAAATTAATCTTTGTACAATATATTTAAGGATTTTCAAACAATTTTTTTCTGTCAGTGAGGCCACCATCACAGAGAAATGCCGTGTACAGTGCGTGCGCGAGGAAGAGAATCGAGCAACCACAATGTGGTGGCGTTGATGGTGCATGTTAAGAGAGGAGGGTATCCTAGTTTTATTTCCTTTTATCTTTCTTAAAATTCTTCTCATCCTATTCAAATTTACCCCACTTCCTTCGAGACCCATTTTACCATATCTATTCCTATTCCAATAAAGTAATCAAGCTATTTATCCGGACTTATTCGAGTTCATCCCATCCGAAGTTCTGAAATGCATCACCATACATCGGTTCTATGCAAAGTATCATGTCTAAGCCTGAATTCGGGCTACCCAAAGAAGCCTTAGGATACAGCAGAAGCAACTTGTCATTCGGGGTGAATAAGGCCCACATACTCATCCAAGATGGGCGGGCTTATGCGCCCCATCATGACCTTAGGAGCCTGAAAAAGGTGTAACAACAGTTTAAGCGGAATGACGCCATTAAGGACGATGCATTTCACCTTCGACGATTCAATCGTCGCGCAAAAACCACGAGGACTAGCTGAGGCGACACGTTGTCGTCCTTTTAATTAGTTCTAACATACCTTACAAATTTCGATTAACACTACGGATACGGTGACCTATGTCCACATCAAAAACAGCTGAAGAGACGTCCTTTAATAACAAAATCTTTGAGTCTTGACTGTTCAAGAAGATTTGCAAGTTTCTATTTACTTTAAGAGATGTCGTTGGTATAGTGATCTTTGTGGGCAAGAAATAAGTGAGTTCTAATATGATTTCTCCGATCCTCTTAATTTTGATGATTGTTAATTCAGGAATCTGTCTTAAGGATCCAACCAACTTAACCATTTATTAGGGATATGGTATGTTCTAACTCCTAATTCAAGCAACGGCCAGCTCCATGATTTGTTCTTGCTCCAAGGAAAACATACTAAGGCGACAACTTTTTGCGACAAAGAAATATTTTTGTCACCTCAAGTACCCCAAAGGCGACAGAATTAGGTTATCCAAAGGCATCAAAACATAACCCTTTTAGCCCAAGGTTACCCAAAAGGCCTGTCACATTAGGGTCAACCAAGGGCAACATATGGTGAAGTTCATGATCTTTAAGGTATGGCAAAATCATAGTTTTGAGCCTGCGGAGAGAAACAAAAAATTTCGTCTTCTTAGGTGTGACCTAAAGTGACAAAATCATGTCTATTGCCTTAGGTTTAGGCCTAAGCAATAAAATTCATATGTTGTCATTAGTGAGGAGAGAAAATTTTGAATCTATGGCGACAAAAAAAAAAAAAAAAATCATCCCATCAGAGTAGAACTAAAAATATGAAATCTTTTTTTTTTTTTTTTTTGGCGTCATCTATGGGCATATAACCTAAAGTGACAAAATAAGTGTTTCATTACCTATGGATATAGCATAAGGGTGCAAACTTATGATTTTGTCACTAGGTAAAAGCAAAGGGGCAAATATGACAGATGGTTGGCCACAAAATTTGGGTCTAATGCAACAAAACTTACAGCCCTTTTTTTAGTTTTTCTGCAGTATCTTAAGATAAGGACTAACGGGGAGATACGCTAGTGCATCTCCGAATTCGCCGTCATCATTGTCTATATTGTCAGCACTTCTCCATTTCGCCACTTCTTTCATGATGATTTTAATGAGTAATTGTGTAAGTATTGAAAAGAACCAAATTGTGTCCATAAGCAGGGATTTCTATAGTGCGGTCCTATTTGAGTGATCAAGACTACTTAGGTGATGTTCTATCTAATATTTTCTTGGACAAGCTGTAATAATGTGGTATCAAGACGCCGTCCCATTCACCCCCTATCTCTCTTGCCGATTTTTTATTTTGGCCTTGAGGAAAGTCTGCAAGTACAGCAGCTTGTGATCTTCCATGGGCTCGAGGCTTTTCAATTGACGGTGATAAGGTCCAATCGCGACCGTGTGGGGAGTGTAGGCCTCTTCGTTGCTTCGTCGGAGCCTCTCCAGAACGGTGAAGATGCAACAATCAGATGGCAGTGGTAGTCCCGTAAGTCTCTCGCATATTGAAATTGCGATTGGATGGAGATCATGGACATATGCAGATGTTCCAGCTCCAGCCATCTCTTTTTTTCCTTGCTCAATCAATCAAGGAGGTCAATCGCCGCCTCGAGGAGTTGGAGTTCGACCCCCTCGAGGAGTTCGACCGCCTCGAGTTCGAACCCCTCCACCTCAAGGAGGTCGACCGCCTCCGCCTCAAGGAGCTCGTCAGGCTCGAGGATGACCAGGTCGAACCCCTCCAGGTCAAGGAGGTCGGCTGCCTCCGCCTCAAGGAGGTTGTCTGGCCCGAGGACGACCAGGGCGGCGTCCCCTCCCACCTCATCGATCGGCTATGGGACGACCAGGTCGTCCGGAACCTCAAGGAGCTCGACCTCCTCAACTTCAAGGAGGTCGAACTCCTCCCCCGCGAGGAGGTTGTCCGCCTCGAGGAGTGCATCTAGATAGTCAAGTCCTGTGAGAAGGACGCCCGGAGCTGCTACGATAAGAAGATCGAGCTCAACTCCAACGGGTTCACCGAGATGATGCTCTTCGATGACATCTTCGTGATCTTGATCTTCTTGATGTCCGATTCCCTAGGACAAGGTTGCTCAGCGACCGGATCTTCAGCAGGCCGTGGATCTTGAAGGATGTCTGCCACGACATGACATTACTGAAGAACTAGATCTTGTTTTTTGCCATCAGGAGGCTGTTCGAAAAGGCCTTTAGTGGGGAAAATTGGTACTGGCCGATGTTATTGCTTGAACTCATGTACAAGTTCTTCTCTCAAAGATATGTAGGTGGAACAGAAACGTGTTTGTTTGCGTTTTGTTCCAAAATTATTATTTTTTTCCTTAAACACATCTGAGCAGAAACAAGTAACAAAAAAAGTTATTTCTTGTTTGGAATAAAATTTAGGAATATTTTTCTCTCTCTTCCATTTTCTTCTATCTTTTTTCTTCTTCTTTCTTCTTTTTTTTCTTTATTTTTCTTTGGCCCGTCGTTGGCCTCGGCCATGGCCAGCGAGTGGGC
The DNA here is from genome assembly GCA_014182575.1 of Eucalyptus decipiens. Taxonomy (NCBI): domain Eukaryota; kingdom Viridiplantae; phylum Streptophyta; class Magnoliopsida; order Myrtales; family Myrtaceae; genus Eucalyptus; species Eucalyptus decipiens. The sequence goes on along the minus strand of CM024610.1, from coordinate 33,211,954 downwards.
CCTCCCCATTCAAGGCTACAGATAAAAGAAATAAAAAAATTATACAAATTTACCAAACGTGTTTCTATTCTTTTTATATTTTTGGAATAGATTTATCAAACGCGTTTTTTTGTTCAAAATTATTCCCCTGGCGAAATATTTTTTCTATTTCTCGTTCCCGTAAACAATTTTTAAACAGAAATGTTCCAAACGCACCCTTATTTATTACTTTCTCGGAAAAAAAATAAAGATTGCCGTTTAAATTGTAAAAAAAATTGTGAACAATTTGCATAATGTTATGAACATTTTGATACGTTTAGAGTGTTTTGTCTTAAACGAGATTGAACTTCGAGACAGGGGTGCATGAATTTAAATATAATCTTGTATGCACACCTTCTAAAATGTTTCAAATGGTTTTTTTTTTTTTTTTGGTGGGTAAAACCGACAATCCCAAAAGTCGCAAGATTTGAGGAAAAAATGTAAATAATTCACTTCAAACTTAAATAAGATTACATAAACTAGAATTTCCAGAGATATGCAATTTTTTTAAAATCTCTGGCAAAAGTGCAAAGCACAAGGAAATTGTAAAGTGACATGTTTTATTGTGTCATCCCCTGCCGAAAAAAAAATCCAGGAATCTACATAATATTCCTTGGAATAATTCATCACACAAACCTATGAGAGGAGAGGACAGAGTTGGAGAAAAAATGGGGTTCAAAAGCTAGGAGCATCGTCTCTCATCATGTCATCATCACAGGACCACCTGAAGATTTGGAAACCCTAGTGGATACCGTCCTTTTTTGACCTAAAATATGCCCAAAATTAGAAAACAATACCACTCTCCCATGCCACATGATTGCTCGCCATATAATTCCTCACATGCTCTCAAATGGTCTAAAAACAAACATAATTCTCTATCGGATCCCTTTAATCACGACTCAAATCGAATAGTCCATTATAATAATGGAAGGAATTTCTTTAGCAATGCATTAACTCGAATAATCCGTCGTCGACTTAACTCGAATGATCCGTTGTCGACTCCCATAACAGTGTCCAATAAGGATTTGTATATCGCATTTGATGAATGTATAAAAAAAAAGGAAATTAAAAGCAAAAAAAAAAAAAAAAACTGTAGTTGTATGGCTCTCTTTGCTCATGCTCCTAGCATCAACAATATCACCTAGTACGGAACCTGAAATTTGTTTCCTTAAAAGAACATTTTTTGACAACTCCAACAACGGCAAAAAATATAGAGAAAATTTTAAATAAGGACCCGAAGTTGACTAATTTTCTCAAATAAGGATCTGAAATGGACTTTGTGTTAGATAAAGACCTAAAGTGGATCCATTGTTTCAAATAAGGATCCAAAGTGGTTGAATCAATTTCAAATAAGAACCTAAGCTTGCTGCTTAGCTAAATATTTGTTGACTATTAAGCATGTGACATTTTCAACGACCAGAGTTTGGGCAATTTTGTCTAAAAAAAATATAGGGAAAATTAACAAATCCTAAAACAGAAACAAAAAAACCCTAGGTTTTCTACGGTATCCTTGTTTCTTGTACCCATCATCTACAAAGTCAAAGACCGAAGTTCTCCCCATTCATTGTACCCATCCTCCACAAAGTCGAAGACTCAAATTCTCCACCGATTGAGGCACAAATTCACAAATAAGAAGAAAATCATATGCTTCTTTCTTTGTTTGCGAAGACCCAAATTGTCTGCTGGTCGAGCAAGGCAATGAGTGACGAGAATCAAGTCGCGACGATGACCGAGCAGCGATTTGGTTGAGGAATAGCAAGGAGAAGAAAGAAGAAAACCTAAGCATCTAAATGAATAACCTAAACTTAATTAATTAAGAATTTTTCTTTTTTTCCAATCACAAATTTATGACAAAATTGCCCATATTTTAACGCTGGAAAATGTCTGCCGGCGAACTAAGGTCCTCAATAGAGATTAACTTTATCACTTTGAGTCCTTATTTGACACAAAATTCACTTTGAATCCTTATTTGAAATAATGGATCCACTTCGGGTCCTTATTTGAAAAAATAGATTCACTTCGGATTCTTATTTGGAATTTTCCCAAGAATATATGCATAGATTTCAACTGATTCACGAGTCTTCCTCACTCAACGCAGAAATAACACTGATAAAAACCTCAAACTGAAAGACAGAGAGAGGGAGAGAGAGATTTAGCATGATAGACATACAGAAATCATTACGATCATAAACAATAGAACCGGCACCAGAGCCATCCAACTCGAAACAAAGGGGAAACACTTGGATTCAACATTACAAGCCCAGTAAGATTACTGGTCACTTCGAAATAAAATGCGACTACTCAGAATTTATTCATATCCCCTCTCTCAATCCAAGCTGAGCTAGACCGGCATGCCCAACGTGCTACACGGTCTATAAAAGATGAACACCCAACCACAACCTGTAAATCATAGATCCATGCCGGTACCACTATAAACTCTGGTACTACCACACGAGGATGTGACGGTGCTAGAATTTCACTCTTTGCCATCGGCAGCTCGAAGTGAACCGAGCTGAACAGGGGCTTGAGTGCCCACCACTTTCGATGACCCATAGATTGACAGATCCGTGCCCTGCGCTTTCTCCTTTTCAATCTGTTCCTTGATCCAGAAGTATGTAATTCTCAACCCATCCTACAACCAATTAAGGTAAACAACAATGTAATCACATAAGAAATTGTGATTCAAGTTCATCTCATTATTGATTTGGGGCAAGAAGGATGATTAACAAATAAATTGTGACTTTACTGAATCAGTACCTTCAACCTCATGGTAGGAGCCCATCCGGGTTTCTCCTTAATCAGCGTGTTCTCTGAGTTGCGTCCACGTACACCCTCTGGCCCAGGAATGTGGTGAATTGGGAGCTTTTTGTCCTCAAAACTGAGAACCATCTCTGCCATCTCATTCATGCTCACCATCTCATCACTTCCGATGTTCACAGGCTCACGGAAGTCTGACTTTGTCAATCTGCACATGGATAACAACGGGATCCAAATAGTAAGAACAGAAACACCATTTAGGGCTTAAACGTAAATATGGACAAATATAACTGGATGATGACAAGTTTGAGCCCAGACAAGGCAGTTTGAAGAATTACCTCAGCACACCTTCAACACATTCATCGATGAATGTGAAGGAGCGAGTCTGCAGTCCATCTCCCCACATCTCAAACTTGTCCGTGGAAGTGATTGCCTTCCTGCAGAAAGCAGCCGGAGCTTTCTCCCTTCCACCTATATGTCATGGCACAACCAGAATGAGCGATAATAAGGGAGCACAAGATACATTTATGTAGCCAACTTGTGAAATTAAAATGCTCACCTTTCCATGTTCCAAAAGGACCATAAATGTTATGGAACCTTCCAATTCGGCATTCAATTGCAAAATCCTTGGTGTAGTGCTTGCACAACTCCTCTGTCGCAAGTTTTTCCAAGCCATACGCATCTTGAGGCTAAAAGCCAATCACGCAAAAATCAATCTCATTCAGTTACATGACATTGATGAACCAAAGAGCTAGAGAAGTTGACACGAAAATGACATAACAAAACATACCTCGGCAGGCCAGGCATCGGATTCCTTGAGGCTCACGTTGGTCTCCAGCTGCTTAAATTCTGGATAAATACAAGCACTGGAGGCATAAAAGAACCTGCATGGACCATAGATAGCACATGTTACTGCAGTAGCTCAGTTTAAGATATAAAAAAAAAATTCATTAATCACATTGGATCAATTACAAGAATACATCAAAGACAAGATAAGTCACCTCTTCACACTGTTAATTCTTGACGCCTCAAGCATGTTGAAGCTGATCATGGTGTTGTTGTACATGATGACCGAGTGGTTGGACTGAATGAAACCCATGCCGCCCATATCGGCGGCGAGGTTGAAGACATGGTCAACCCCTGAGTGACCTTCAAGCAGTTGTCCATGACCCTAAGGTCAACGAGGTGGAATTCATTACAGAACATATCCTCGGTCATGTGCTCATTCTTCTTCCAGTCAGAAGCAATGATGTAGTGACCCTCGCTCTTCAAACGCCGAGCAATGTGGGAGGCAATGAAACCCCCAGCCCCAGTGATGGAAATCCTGATTTCTGAGATGGCCAGTAGGGCTCCCTCTCGAGGGACTCGTAGGTGTACGCACCATAACTGCTTCCATCGATGCTTCCCATTCTGCAGTTATGAAGAAATAGTATTAGAGACCTAATTGCGATCTGAAAAAGAACTCAGACAAATTACTTCGATCATAATTAAAAATAAACTCATTAAAGCGAAACACGAGATATTTGATATTATCATCTGAACATCAAAAAACAATCATCGCAATAGGATCTCTCTTGATGAAGCATCGATGCACAGATGGGAGATTCCACACTAACATATTTACAGACTGAAATTCTTGTAGTAGGAACAATTATTTAACGTTTTAATCATAAGGATCTTCTTTGGCCCTACAAGCAGAACTAAAAACAAACAAAAATCAAATTCTTACTCTTCGAGATGCATTCACATTACCAAATAAAATAAAATAAAAAACAACTTTTAGGACGCAATTACATGACATTCAGGCATTCGTTCAACCAAAAATCCAGAGTTTATAAAATCATTTCGAAACGCAGGAGCTATCAAAAAGTTAGAAAAAGAAAAATGGGGGGCATAAAATTCCCTTTCTCCTTGTTCATCCAAGACCGAATCAGGTACTCCAACCAGATTTAAAAACATGGAACTTTGGAGTGTTCAATCAACCTCTCACTCAAGCAACAAAAGGGTAGCTAAGGGCGCGTTTGGTAACATTTTTATTTAAAAATTGTTCCTGAAATAAAATAAAAAAAAAATGTTTCTGTTTCTAACAATTTTTGAATAAAAAAACGCGTTTGGTAAATATGTTCCGGAAATAAAAATGAATAGAAACACGTTTAGTAAATTTGTATAATTTTTTTATTTCTTTTAATTTTTTAATATTTTTATTTTATTTTTTCTATTTTTTCTTATTTTTCTTATTTATTTTTTATTTTTTCCTTTTTTTCTTTTTTCTTCTTTTGGCCGGCGGCCTCGCCTTGGCTGGGCAATCTCGGCCTCGCCGGATCCGGGCGAGCTCGAGCTCGCCCGGCCCCGGCGCGAGGTCGGCCTCGCCTTTGCGCCAACTCCGTCGGTGGCCTGCCCGCCGAGCCTCGCCGGCCGGGCGAGCTCACCTCACTAGGGGCCGGTGACGCTTAGCCTCGCTGGGGGTCGGCAACACTCTGGTGAGGTCGCCGGCCCTCGACGGCCGGTCGCCGGCCATGGACGAGGCCGGTGACTAGCCAAAGAAAAAGAAATAAAAAAAGAAGAAAAGAAGAAGAAAATAGAAGAAAGAGAAAAAGTGTTCCTAAATTTTGTTCCTTAAATAAGAAATAACTTTTTTTTTATTTTTTATATTTTATTTCATTTCCAGATGTGTTTTAACAAAACGCACACAAACGTATGAGCGTTTACATTTTTTTTTTCCTGCACGAAAAATAAAAATTTGTGCTCCTGGGAACAGAAACATATTTTAACAAACGCAGCCTAAAGCTCCTCTCATCTTAAAAAGAGAAGAAAATAAAACAAAAAGTAGGAGGCTCAACCCCCGATTAAAAAAAAAAAAAAAAAAAAACAAGATCAGCCGAAACCTTTAACGCCGGAGCAGATTCCATATTTACTCAAAGAAAAAAAAAGTAGCGAAATTGGCCAAACTCCCATAGAAACTCAAAAGGTCGAAACCCACGTAACCTCCGCCCGCGACAGGACAGACCCAACCCAACCCAAAATTTAAGGTTGCCGTCGCAGCAAGCCCATGTAACCCACGACCTAAAACTCCACAACAGTCGAGCGCGACGAGCGACGAAAGAAGACGAGCGAGAGAAGAACGCAGAGAACCCAGTTGGGAGCAATGCCTGAAAAGGACGAAACTCGAAGCTTTCGAGGGTCAGGAGCGGGGAAGAAGATAACGCGTAGGAAAGTGAAGGCTGGAGGAGAGGATGCGCTTTGGAAGGCCCTTGATTGTCGCGCTATTTATAGAGCTTTCTGCAGTGACTGACCATAGAAAAAACTTCGACCATTCGGCCATTCGGGCAAATTTATTTTATTTGTTTTTTGTAATTATTGAGAGAGAGAGAGAGAGAGGGTGTTTATGGAAAAGACAATCTGAGTCTCCCTCCATGGAAAGATAATAGGGTTAATCATTTAGATTTTTCTGTAGCGTGGGCCTTGACCACAAGTTGAACGCTTAAATAATAATAGGGTTAAATTAATATTTTTTATCATAAAAAAATCCAAGTTGATAATGATATATCTTGACACCGCATACCCTAAATCAATACATTTATGATATATTTACGTTTCATTAATTTTGATTAAATTAAATTACTATCATGAAAAAACTATAAATTGATATATTGTGACAAATGAAAGGTAGAACCCTAAACCGAACAAATTCATTTCAACAATTTGATAATAAAATCTAATAGAGAGTATTTTGTAAATTTACCATAAATGTACTTGTTTGGAATTTTTCGTAGTGCTAACCCATAACAATATTATAATTTTAAAAGACAATTTTATTTTTTGCCCTCATAAAATACATTTGGGTTAATATCCTGAAAAATCTCAAACTGGTACATCTGTGACAAATTTACTCCAAACTATTTTTTTGACCACCAAAAACCCCAAACTGGTATACTTTTGACAAATTTACCCCAAATTGGTACACTTGTGACAAATTTACCCCATGTTAGTTTTTATTAGATTTTGTTATCAAATTATTAAGTTAAATGACACGTGACAGTTGATTAATATATCAATTTGGGATTTTATGCTCAATTTATCACAATTTATAATTTTTGTGATTTTTTTTTGTATTAATCCAATTTAACGAAGGATATATTTGTCACAAATTTATCAGTTTAGAGTTTTTTGCGGTCGAATAAATTAGTTTGGGATAAATTTGTCATAAATGTAGAGTTTTTTATGGTTAGTCGGGGTAAATTTGTCACAGGTGTACTAGTTTGGGGTTTTTCATAGTTAAAAAAATAGTTTAGGGTAAATTTGTCATAGGTGTACCAGTTTTGGGGTTTTTTAGGGTATTAACCCAATGCATTTACTACTTTTCTAATGAAGTGTCCATGCTTTCAATTGTTTTAATCAAATTACTTGATTTGTGAAAATTATCTAATTAAGTTCCTCTAACAATAAAATCGATTAAATCAAGCTGACGCATCGTAGAGAGTGATATCGACAATACTTTTCAAGGTTAAAAATAAAAGAACAAGTCGAAAAAAAAAAAAGGCACAAGAGATTATGAGCGGAAAAAGAGGATTTTTTATTTTTATTATTTATCCTCCACGCTAGTTAAATGTATGGTACTAGGGCATTATTTGCACCCACATCAACTAGATGCAATGTCGGAGGAACTTGGTTACATGATTTGTGGTACTAGAAAGATTCTATTAGAAAATGAAAAACAAATAGACTTGACTAGAAAAATATGAAAAATACATAAATGAAATTGAGAAGTTTGCTTCATATTTTACTCGCTGCTCATTATTATATATATTTTGCTTTGATTGTATTATATATATATTTGTTTGGCCCTATCATATATCTATTTTACAAGTTACTGTGTGTGCTATGTGTTGTGCCCAAGTTACAAAACTTTGCTCCTTCACTCAAGCACTCTCACCCTAGTCCTCAAGAACGTGAGGAATCGAAGTATAATTAATACTTTAAGAATTTAAACATTTCTTATTGAGCATGCTTGATGAGTATCTGAAATTGCCCATGGACAAAAACCTAATCATATTAGGAATTCATTAAAAATACCCTCAAGCCACTTACTTAGCAACTAAATTCGGATAAGTTTAAGTTTTAGTAAATTGCATGTAATTTATAATGTCCAACCCACTAATTAGAGGATCCGATCATGGATGGAAAAAAAGAAAAGAAAAAGAAAGTATGATCCTATTTATACTGCTGAGAGAAAAATGGAATTTGTTTTGCTTCATATTACTAAATTACCCTTGCATTACGCCATAACATTTTAACAACCATTTAATTACCCACTTTAGGTGATCACCCTCTATCTTGATGAATAGCCACAATCTTTATGGAATTATGTATAGGGCATCTTTGCTGTAGTTTAGGGATAAAGTGAAAATAAAATTGCACTTTTTCACATGCTATATTAAAAATGTCGAATCATAGAAAGATGTAACATAATTTAGGGCAACAGCTTTCATCTATTTTCTTTCTTTCTTTTGGATTTGTTTTGGGTTGGAGCAAAACATGTACATAGATACTTAGATACAGATGATAAAATACACAAATGCACAAATAAACGATCAGCAAGAAGCTGACAATGCCGGCGTGCTTCCCTGTTTGCAGGTGGTGATATCATCGGCTCTGCTGTCGACCGGAGAGGAGGACCGCTGCCGACGGCGGGGGGGGGGGGCACCTAGGAACCTCTCCGGGGCAAAGCCTCCTTAAACGACTGATAAGTGGCAACAACTTCCACATGAGTTTAATAAGGAATGAGTGAAAGATAAATTACATAAACGGCGGATTAGTGGTGGCTTTCATTTATTTATTCGTTCATTTATTTAGTGACTTTTATTCAATTAAAAATCTAAATTAAAGTATAGTTGGACAGAACAATCTTATAATGCACGTGTCGGTGACACTACATTAATCATCACATGTAGTATAAGTAATAATTCCACACACATATATATATTTATAAAGCAGTAAGTGGTTATTAGGGCAGTAGGTTAAAGCAAGCTTTTTTCAACAAAAAGTAAAGAAAAAAATAAATGACTGGAGAGGGAGGAGGCGAAAAATGGATGTCTACTCCCCGAGTAGCAAAAAATAGAAATAGACAATCGATAGATAAAAAGTATTTACTTATTTTGTATGTTACAATATATACTCGCATTTTTGTTTGTTTACGAATAATAACATGTAAAAGCGAAAGGGACAATTTAAGGGGTTAAAAAATCCTTTAAAAAATTGGAGGTATTCTTCTCAATAAAATGGACAGAGCATATTTAATCATTTTGCTATTTAGAAGTAGATTTTAGAAAAAGGATTTTTACGAAAGGATGAATGTCGTTTATTCTATAAGACACTTCGCTTGATGTCACGATCGATTTCCATTCTGATTTATGTAAATTAGGTATGTATAAATGATTTTTATTAATGAAGTAGAGGATTAAAGTCTGACATGAGAAAAAAATATATATTTATATGCATATACATGGGTGAGATTATATGTTTTAAGTAAGTATTGTTATGTCATGAACCGTAATTAACCTATTACATTATACATGCAAAATAAGGATAATTCTACTCACGTCTTTGGATTTTTAAGCACTTTCCACCTTTGATTTTTTTAATCATGCCCTCCAAATTTTCATAGATTTTAAGTCCCTTATGACACCAAATCCAGCCAAATTCACTAGACGCGGTTTTTGAAGTATGATGTGAATAAAATCTCTTCTAATATAGATGTCCATGTGGGTTTTACATTGACTAAATATCATCTACAGCATACCCCGATGCTGTTCACACAATGGCATCTGTATAAGTGGCTAGGTGGCCACATCACTTTGTTTTATATATGATCCAAACATGTGGATGATTTGATGATTCTGTTTAGTCGATTAGAAAATTTGTGAAAAATAAAAAGATTTGATCGGACATTGAAAGTGCGAAAGTATTGACTAGAAAAGGCTTAAAAATATATGGCCAGACAGGGAATGGGAGCCATTTAGCTCTGCATAGAACATGAGCCTAAATTGATGTATGCGAACATTTTTAAAATTATTGACCAAAGCCAAGAGCCGCCGTCTGCCCTACATTTCCGATTTATTTCTTTTAAATATTTTGGAGAAATTGACGTTTCGCCAACATTCCGGGCTCCTTTCTTCCGGTTCTTCTCTATTTTTTTTTTTCCTGGAATATTATTTGATCCTTTTTTTTTAATGAATTTTGGGGAAAGAAATAGCTACTTTATTGAATGGATGGAAATTAGGAATAACAATTTTTGAGAGATTTTGAAGATTGAAAAGTAAGGGCACGTTTGGTAACGATTACTGTTTCCGAGCCGATTCGACTAGAAATGATTATTTTTTATTCTCGTTCCGGGAGAACCGATTCGAGTAAAAAACGCGTTTGGTAATTGTCCAAAATTTTTTATTCTGAAATAGAATTGCGTTTGATACCGTGTTAATTGATTATGTTCCAAATTAATTTCTTTTGATTTTTAAATAAATTTTAAATAATTTTTTAATTTTTTAATTTTTTTTTTTTTCCCTTTTTTTCCTATTCTTCTTCTTCTTCTTCTTTATCTGGCCAGCGACCCTCACCGGAGTGTCGCCAGCCCTCGGCGAGGTCGGCCTTCATCGGCCGACCCTCGCCGGTGGCCAGGCGAGCCTCACTAGCAGCTGGGCGAGGCTCGCCTAGCCCTACCGATGGCTAGGTCGGCCTCGCCGGGGCTGGGCGAGGCCGGCTTGGCCACCGGCGAGGCCGAGCCTGGCCGGTGGTTGGGCTTGCCTCCGACGAGCTCGCGGACCTCGCTTTGGCCTAGCGAGCCTCCGGCGACGGCGGCGGACGGCGGGTGGCGGGCGGCGGCGGGCAGCGGCGGGCGACGGCGGACGGTGGCGGGCGGTGGCGAATGGCAACCGGGATGACGAAAGGGAAGAGAGAGGGTTTCACCGTTTTGATTCTTTTTCCGATTCTTGGACAGAGAATCAATTTTTTTTTTAATTCTCAAATTTTCTCCAAAATTGTTCCCGGAACAAAAATTTTACTAAACGCGATTCTCGTCCCAAACCGATTCGAGAACAAAATTAGAATCTGGCACTGTTTGAAACGTTGCCAAACAAACCCTAAGTATTTTAAAGGAACTTACTTGCTTCAAATAGAAAATATTACATTTCCAAAGCATGTTCAATAAGTTGAAATAAGTTTCATGGAGGCGTTCATTAACATATTTTCATTCAAAAGAAAGAACCACGGCTATCTTACCTTTTTCCTTCTCTCTTTCATATAATATTCAAATAAATACGAATTGTGGGACGATGGTGATTTAAGGTGTTGATTGGAGATTGAGACTTCTATATAAAATTGTGTAAAGATCGAACGTAAGATGAGAATGGATGTATAATATATTCTTGTCTTACGACTTGTTCCCAACTGATCACTTATTGTGAAAAAAAAGAAAAAAAAGAAATCCATCACTAGAAAAGAAAATCATACAACGGCAATTTTTTTATTTATTTATTATTTCGTACATTGACGGAAAATACTCGGTACTCGTGCTTTGTTCAGCGATATTGGCCGTCATTAAATAAATATTGAATATCACATAGATAACCATCACAGTTCGTCGGGTATAAAACAAAGACGTTGGTTGGCCCCGGGTTCCTCAATTTTGACATTTTAAAACTGCTGACAAAAGCCAACAGCCAACAACCGCCCTACGTCCCTAATTTATTTAAGAATTAATATCACAAAAAAATTTCAAATAATTTTTACTGTGATATAAATATTTCGAAATTTTGTTTTTGCATTACTGAAAATCCGACCCCTACAATACAAATAACCGAAATTTTCTTTTGGTTCGAATGGAGTTAAAGTAAATGGTATATATACCACACATGTATAAGTTTGGAATTTTTTTGTAACATAAAAAAAATTGAGGGCGTTTATATCATAGTAGGCAAATTCATGATTTTTGGTAACAAAAAAAAAAAATGGTTGAAATGCTTGTGTTTCAATGGATATATATATATATATATATATATCTCCTTTGTTTGATTAAGTAGGAGTAATAACTAGAAGCGCTGCATTTTTTTAAGTGTTGGAATTCACGCAATGGGATAGGGAGATGCAATCGGAGCTAGCAGGAAGGTCTAAGATTGGCGACTGCATGTCACATTTGAATACCACACTTAGTCAACACAACACAAACCCTTTAGAATTTTATTGACAATATAAATTGAACTCGTGATTTCATGAGAAATGGAAGACCCCTTTACTGCTAGGCCAACCTTATTGGCGGCGTCAGAATTGACATGTTACCAATGCTCTAGGCTACTCTCTTTCCTGGGTAATATTCGATTTTAGTTATTTTACCTTATTATTTGATGCTATTGATTACGCAAAATGCTGCCTAATTCTTCCTGGACTGTAGTGTGATATCAAAAGTTACATACTATTCAAATTAATTAGTAAAAAGGATGGGAAGTCGTCTATTTTTCAGGGTTTTTTTTTTTTTCTGATCTTGCATATCAATAATCTATAGTGGGTTCAACTACTCCATGACATCAAAGTGAATGCCCCATGCACTTCAGAAATGCCAAGATTCATCCCTCTGTCCGAAACTTCTTGAGAAAACGACTTCCAATTTTTAAAATTAGGTGTCCTCGAGAACTTGAGGACCTAGATGACAACGTTTATTTTTATTTGGGATAATACCCTAAAAAACCCCAAACTGGTACACTTGTGACAAATTTACCCCAAACTATTTTTTAACCACCAAAAACCCCAAACTGGTATACTTTTGACAAATTTATCCCAAACCGGTACACTTGTGACAAATTTACCCTATATTAGTTTTCGTTAAATTTTATTCTCAAATTATTAAGTTAAATGACACGTGACAGTTAATCAGTATACTAATTTATGATTTTACGTTCCGTTTGTCACAGTTTGCAATTTTATGATTTTTTTGTGGTATTAATCCAATTTAGCATAGGGTATATTTGTCACAAATTTACTAGTTTAGGGTTTTTTGCGGTCGAATAAATTAGTTTGGGGTAAATTTGTCATAAATGTACCAGTTTAGGGTTTTTTATAATCAGTCGGGGTAAATTTGTCACAAGTTTACCGGTTTGGGGTTTTTTATGGTCAAAAAAATAGTTTTGGGTAAATTTGTCACCAAAAGTGTCTTAGGTTCGGGGTTTTTCAACGTATTAACCCTTTTTATTTTTATTTTTTTTGTTATCCGGAATAGAAAAAGAATATAAATTAATTTAGTAATATCTCTTAATTTTTATATTTCCCATAATAGAAAAGTGGATAGAGAATAGATTTGAAACATAAATAAGAAGTAGAAAAAAATAATTTCTTGTTCACAAGAATAATTTTTGGAAATAAGTTTTTTTTTTCCTCTTCTAATCAATCGGTGGAGACTCGCCAACCACCATTGGTTGCCGATCATTGCCAGCCGCCAACTAGAGGAGGAGAAAGAAGAAAGGATAAAAAAGAAACATCTAAAAAATATTAAAAATTTTAAAAGAAATTCTATGGCACAAAAAAATTTGCAAGTCATACCAAACGCATTCTTGTTCTTTCTCTATTATGGGAATATAAATTTTGTATAGTTACTAATCATATTATTTTACTCAAAAATTGTTTCAAGAAATAAAAATAGAAAAAACTATTTCTAAAAAGAAATTATTCTCAAGAATATAAATGTTACTAAATACACCATAAATAGTCTTTTCTCTGTGATTTTGTGGGATCGCTCTCATTCTAAAAAACTAAAACTTATAAATATATAAAGTTAATATCACGAAAAACATCAAATTAATATATTTTCAAAATTTGTTAATCAAAAACTTCAAATTGATACATTTGTGGTAGATCTATTCTTTGTTAGTTTCAGTTAAAATGATTTAATACCATGAAAAACCACATCATAAATCGATATACAACTACTACGTGTTATCTAATTTAGTAATTTAATAATAAAATTTAACGGAAACTAACAAATGGTAAATTTGCACTAATTTGAAGTATTTGGATAAATTTATTTCAAATATATCAGTTTTGAGATTTTTCATGGTATCAATTTAAATATATAATTGAAGAGATAAATAGACGTTCGGAAGATAATAACTTTGGAACCTCCCGCCTTGATATTTTGCAAGATTTTATGAGAGCATTGCTCTCAACTGTCATAGAAGTTTAGATCGTTCGACGAAAGTGCCATTCAGTATTTAAAGATTCCGACGTTCTGATTTGACACGTTCCAGGCTCGTTCGAGCACGCCCCCAGCACGCTCGAAAGTTCCTAAACCACGTGGATATGTACTTACGACAGAAAGGAAACCCCCTAATCTAATCAATCTCTAAAACCACGCGAAGCGCGCGGTCTCGACACCAAAATCCCAAGTGGGGACAAGACATCTTTCCAAGCCCCATCCAACGAAGTTTCCTTCTGGGAACCTTCCCTCTGCGCAACCCTTTTCGATCCGGATCATCCACGAAATTCACCTCGTGTAGTAGGCCAAGAGATTCGAAAATGACATCGGACAATTTCGAATTTTAGCAGGAAAGTAGAGTGACTTTTGACTTTTGTTATGGCGTCAGGAGGAATGCACTCATTAAAGATATCCGTGAAAAAGTGTTAACCGGGCATTTAATCTTTGAGATGACGACCGGGCCGGACTACGGAGATAGACATATTCTATCCCATGAAGTGTCTAGCTCGCGCATGATGTAAGTGACCACAACATGAGTTGGTGACTTGTCTTTTTTTTTTTGATGCTGGAGGAACTGCTTTGACTGAGTTGGTGACTTGTTGATAAAGGCAAGAAGAAAATAAAAACCCCGATCTAAAAACTGCGGAGGCCACCGAAGCTACCGCCGCCGTGAGGAGATAAGGGTGGTGGTTGCCTATATTTCGATGAGGAGATAATTGTTTAAAAAATTTCGAACTTATTATACGACGGACAATTCAATTTTAAATTTTTTAATTGTATCAATTTAATTAATAACTTTTTGATAAATTGTCAATATAATTATTTTGACTGAAAATCGCTAATATGAATGGTGGCCATCTGCGTGATGTGGTTGAGCATAACATGGAGAGTTTCTGCAATTTTTTTATTTAAATTTTCTAAATTTTTGTTATTTTATTATTGATTTAATATTATTTTTCACCCATTGGATATCGTGAGTACTTGTGAGCTCTCCCCAAATTGGCAAAGTGAGGGCTTTGTGGTCCCCACAAGCCACAACGAGCCAATGAGGCCGCTTCAATCTTTGCCCAAACCTAGCGAGGGTTGCGATGCCTTCGCTTGTGGTTGGCGAGGGCTATCGTTGGTCATTGCCCCTGCCTCGAATGGCAGAGGGAAATAGGAAAAAGAAAAAGAAAAGGAAAGGAAAAGGAAAGAAAAAGTATAAAGAAAAACAATAAAAAAATTAAACAAGAATTCCAAATGCTAAAAAATTGTAAAATTGTTTATTTTAGTGCTAATCATGCCATATAAAATAACTAATGTCTACATTTGCGTTATTTGGCCAAAAATTAGGTGGGAGGATTATATTAATAAATCATCAAATGATTTATGACTAAACTGATGAAATTGAAAGTTTTATGATTAATTTAACCTTTGTCCAATAGATTTAACGATTTTCAAACAATTTTTCCTGTCGGTGAGGCCACCATCACAGAGAAATGCCGTGTACAGTGCGTGCGCGAGGAAGAGAATCGAGCAACCACAATGTGGTGGCGTTGATGGTGCATGGTAAGAGAGGAGGGTATCCTAGTCTTATTTCTTTTTATCTTTCTTAAAATTCTTCTCATACGATTCAAATTTATCCCACTTCCTTCGAGACCCATTTTACCATATCTATTCCTATTCCAATAAAGTAATCAAGCTATTTATCCGGACTTATTCGAGTTCATCCCATCCGAAGTTCCGAAATGCATCACCATACATCGGTTCTATGCAAAATATCATGTCTAAGCCTGATTTCGGGCTACCCAAAGAAGCCTTAGGATACAACAGAAGCAACTTGTCATTCGGGTTGAATAAGGCCCACATACTCATCCAAGATGGGCGGGCTTATGCGCCCTATCATGAGCTTAAGAGCCTGAAAAAGGTTTAACGAAGGTGTAAGCGGGATGACGCCATTCAGGACGATGCATTTCGCCTTCGGCCGATTCAATCGTCGCGCAAAAACCACGAGGACTAGCTGAGGCGACATGTTATCGTCCTTTTAATTAGTTCTAAGTTCTAACATACCTTACAAATTTCGATTAACACTACGGATACAGCGATCTATGTCCACATCAAAAACAGCTGAAGAGACATCCTTTAATAACGAAATCTTTGAGTCTTGACTGTTCAAGAAGATTTGCAAGTTTGTTTTTACTTTAAGAGATGTCGTTGGTATAATGATCTTCATGGGCAAGAAATAAGTGAGTTCTAAAATGATTCCTCCGATCCTCTTAATTTTGATGATTGTTAACTCAGGAAATCTGTTTGAAGGAATCGACCAACTTAGCCATTTATTAGGGATATGATATGTTCTAACTTCTAACTCAAGCAACGGCCAGTTCCATGATTTGTTCTCACTACAAGGAAAACATACTAAAGGGCGACAACTGTGTGCGACAAGAAATATTTCTCTCGCCTCGGGTACCCCAAAGGTGGCGTGATTATGTTATCCAAAGGCATCAAAACATAACTCTTGTCGCCCAAGGTCGATCAAGGGCAACATATGGTGAAGTTTATCATCTTAAGGGTGTGGCAAAATCAAAGTTTTGTCACTTTTAAGTTTTGAACCTACGGAGACAAACAAGAAGTTTGGTCTTCTTAGGTGAGACCTAAAGGGACAAAATCATGTTTATTGCCGTAGGTTTAGGCCCAAGCAATAAAATTCAAATGTTGTTGCTAGTGAGAAGAAAATTTTTTGAATCTATGGCGACAAAAAAAAAAAAAAAATCCCCTTAAGATAGAACTAAAAATATGAAATCTTTTTTTTTTTTTTTGGCGTCATCTATGGGCATATAACCTAAAGCGACAAAATAAGTGTTTCATTACCTATGGATATAGCATAAGGGTGCAAACTTATGATTTTGTCACTAGGTAAACGCAACGGGGCAAATATGACAGATGGTTGGCCACAAAATTTGGGTCTAACGCAACAAAACTTACAGCCCTTTTTTAGTTTTTCCGCAGTATCTTAAGATAAGGACTAACCTTGAGATACGCTAGTGCATCTCCCAATTCGCCGTCATTATTGTTCGTATTGTCGACACTTCACCATTTCGCCACTTCTTTCATGATGATTTTAATGGGTAATTGTGCAAGTATTGAAAAGAACCGAATTGTGTCCATAAGCAAGGATTTCTATAGTGCAATCCTGTTTGAGTGATCAAGACTACTTAGGTGATGTTCTATTTAATATTTTCTTGGACAAGCTGTAATAAGTGGTGAACGGGAAAAAATTGCCAATTTTTGCCAAAATAAAAAATCGGCAAGAGAGATAGGGGTGAACGGGACGGCGTTGTTGGCGAGGGATGTCAAGCCTCAACACAAGATGAGTTGGTAATGATGAACATGACCTGTTTGCACGATACGAGGTAAAATGCAAGTTAAAAGGAAAAAAAAAATCAAATATGACAACTTAATTATATGTAGGTTAATGTTGATTGACACGAATTAACCCGTTTTCATCATAATTTAAATATTCAACATGTAAAATCAAATTCAAAATGTTTTAGAAAAACATGAATTGTAAAAACGGTTATGACAAGTAAATATGAATTGCCAACCTTAACGTGATCCTGTGAAGGCAGGGCATTGGGCGAGGGTCAAATACCCTTATCAGCAAACATGGGTCAGTGAGCACGGGCTGATGGTGCTATCCCTTCGAAACACTAATGCCGCACTCTTGCTCCTCCCTCCCAACTTTTACTCTCCGTTTTTAATTTTTAGCATTTCCCAATCGTAGCATTCACTCGACGCCACATCAGTTTTACACGTCTTAAGAAAAAAAAACTAAATTATATGCTAGGTTAATTTATATTGATAGAGTTAACATAAGAATCAGATTGCACTTTTCGAACCATAATTTAACTTCACAATTAATTTTTTTTTCGTAATGTTGCTATAAGTTTTGAGATTTCCTAGCACATTCAATTTTATAAAAATGATGAAAATGTCGTGAGAATGTGCTAATAAGGTTGAGCAAAACGTGCTCGAGCCCTTGCTTAAGCTACTTTGGGAGTGTGTACCAAAATGAGACAAATAGATTGACAGATAAAAATACCATGGATGTCATAATTTTTGTATAATGTCACATGAGTGCTATAACCTTTTTTCCTATCACTCAATTGCCGTGTCTTAAAAAAAAAAACGTCAAATATCTTAACTTTTAATCGATTACATAAGTACCATAACTTAAAAAAAAAAAAAGTTTACTTAAGTGTTTGAAATCTTATATGATACGGTCATTCGAAGTAAACGTTTTTAAAAAATAATAATAATTAAATGATCGATTGAAGAATGATAGGTACTCACTCAAGTGATAAAAAAATAATTAAGGCAACTAAGTGAATATCCAATAAAAGTTACAGAAAATCTCAAAGAGGGACTTAAAGTACCCTCCTTTTGTCAAAAGAGAACCTGAAGTGGGGTTTGTTTTAAATAATGATCCAAAGTAACTATTTAATCTCAAAGAAGGACTTGACTCGTCGGCCAGTGAACAAATGCATCTCCAATGCATACTTCGGTGGCTTGATCGGGGGTATTTTCGTCCAAAAAAATTATTTTTTCATTTTTGGTTGTCCTATTCTTTTTTGTTTTTGTTTTTTTGGGGTCAATGGTTGTCTTGTTCATCGTCTTTTTTGTCCCATGTTCATCTTCTTCTTGCCCAGATTAAGAAAACGGGACTTGGAAAGGGTCGGCAAGGCCACATTTGCTAGATCTGCCAAGGGTTGCCCACAGTTGGGGCCAACGAGGGCTCGACGTCCATCGACGGCAATGGGCGGGGGCCGTTGAGCTCTCGTTGGCTATGAGTGAGGGCTTAAGCTCTTGCCAACCCTTATCAGTGGTCCACAAGCTCTCCTTGGCCACGAGTGAGGGGCAACCCCACTTATGGCCACGAGGGGCGGCCTCCCCCCTCTGCCCATTGCTTCACCGGAAATCTCGTCTTTTAGGTGAATAGCTATGGTCTACGAATCATGTTCCTTGAACAAGTCCCCGGAATGGTTTGAAGAAATTGAAAGTTCGGGACCATATTCAATATTAGGCTAAAATTAGGAGATTATATTGACCAAATTAAAAGTTCAGGGACTAAATTGTACATTGGGCCAAAGTTTATGGACTATTTTTATTATTATCTCTATTTTGAAAGGTGTTGTCAGACTAATAATCTTCATGGGTAAGAAACGAGTGAGTTTTAATATGGTTACTCCGACACTTTAGTATTGAAGATTATTAACTCATAAATCTATCTAAATGATCCGACCAACCTAATCATTTATGAGAAACATCGTATGTTCTAACTTCTAACTCGAGTAATAGCTACTTCCATGATTTGTCATCTTAGGTACCCAAAGGCCTAGAAATTAGATTTTATAACTTATTTTCAAAGGCATTAGAACATAACTTTTGTCAGCCTCAGGTTACCGAAAGACCACAAACTTTTGAGTTTGTCGCCCATCGCCTTAGGGTCGATCAAGGTCAACAACAAATCGTGACGTTTCTCGTTTTAGGGTATGACAAAATCAGAGTTTCGTCGCCTTGAGTTTTGAACCTACAGCAACAAATATGAAATTTGTTCCCCTTAGGTGATATATAAGGTGATAAAATCACATTTGTCGCCTTAAATTCGGGTCCAAGCAACAAAATTCAAACGTTACCGCTAGCGAGGAGGGAAAATTTTGAATTTATCGCTGCAAAAAGAAAATCTCATCTCTTTAGAGTAGAATTAAAGAGACAAAATCATTTTTTTCATGATTTAATGCGACAAAATAAGTGTTTTGTTACTTTTAAATATTATATAAGGTACAAATTTATGAATTTGTCACTTTAGGTAAAGGTAATGGAATAAACACCATGTTCACCACAAAATTTGGGTCTAAGTTTAACCAAAACTTTTAGGCTTTTTTTTTTTGGTCTTTTTTTAGTATCTTAAGATAAGGTCTAACCCAGAGATTTGTATAGTACCCCTCCCAATTTGCGGTCATCATTGTTCATATCGTCAGCACTTTTAGGAGAAGCCCACTCAGCGCTCGGCCGAACACAGCAGCCACTATCACCAGAGAAAACTAGAGCATTACAGTGGCAATTTACCATTTAGAAAGCTAGGTCATGCAAGAGAGAGGACTGAGCACATAACCTGTACTACAGTAAGTAAAAGCAACGCCACCGCGGTGATAATCGAGATGATGACCCATGGGTTACTATAGTAATCGCGCTTGAGCGTTGCCTTCCACTTGTTGTAAGGCCTTTGGCAATGCTCGACGAGCTCATTGCTGAGGCTATGGAAGTAGTATTCAGATCTCAACATGCTAGTTTCCTTGCAGAAGTCATTGATTAGGTCTGTGGGAGCTTCCTTATTACTGAGCCTGTTCTCGATGATTCCCTTATCCATCAACAACTCTGTGTCGGTTGGGGTATCGACCAGGTGATCCATGAACACCATGTAGCTGATCAGATTTCTGTTACTTGCATTTTTGTAGTAACATTGCTCGAAGGCAATAATGTTCCGAAAAAGGGATTCCATCCCGTCGTGAAGAACCAAACGCGGGATTTTGAGCTCTTAGTCCTCGAATTTGATGTCGAACAAGGACTTGCTCTCACCTGAGAACATTGTTGATAAGAGGGAATAAACGGAGAATGAAACAAAATCGACTAGATATTTAAATTTAGAAAACAAAATTACACAGGTCAACTCTCGCCTCTTCTCAGCTTCACTCCGGCCGCCACCAGCTTTGTCGCCCTTGGGCTGAACTTGATAGGTTCATTTCCCCTATAAGGCGCCGTATTCATCGATGGCAAGAATGAGAGCCTGAGTGCATCAATGATGTGCTTCACCTCTGTCAGGCTGCGCGCCTTCGGCGACTCCTCCGGCAGCTCCTCCACCTGCGTATGCTAAGAGAAGAACTTGTACATGAGTTCAAGCAGCAACGTCAGCCGGTACCAATTTTCCTCACTAAAGGCCTTTTCGAACAGCCTCCTAATGACAAAAAACCGGATCTGGTTCTCTAGCAATGTCATGTCGCGGCAGACATCCTTCAAGATCCACGGCCTGCCGAAGATTCGGTCGTTGGGCAACCTCATCCTAAGGAACCGAGACATCAGGAAGATCTGGATCACGAAGATGCTGTCGAGGAGTATCATCTCAGTGAACCCGTTGGAGTTGAGCTCAATCTTCTTATCGTAGTAGCTTCAGACGTCCTTCTCACAGGACTTGACTATTTGGATGCATTCCTCGAGGTGGACGACCTCCTTACGGGGGAGGAGGTCAACCTCCTTGAAGTTGAGGAGGTCGAGCTCCTCGAGGTTCCGGACGACCTGGTCATCCCGTAGCTGATCGATGAGGCGGGAGGGGACGCCGCCCTGGTCGTCCTTTAGGACCTGGTTGTCCTCGAGTCGGACGAGCTCCTTGAGGTGGAGGCAGTTGACCTCCTTAAGGTGGAGGGATTCGAACTCGAGGCGGTTGAACTCCAACTCCTTGAGGCGTCGGTTGACCTCCTCATTGAGATCGCGGGCCTTGAGGAAAGTCTGCAAGTACAGCAACTTGTGATCTTCCATGGGCTCGAGGCTTTTCAACTGACGGTGATAAGGTCCAATTGCGACCATGCGAGGAGTGTAGGCCTCTTCGTTGCTTCGCTGGAGCCTCTTTGGAACGGTGAAGATGCAACAATCGGATGGTAGTGGTAGTCCCGTAAGTCTCTCGCATATTGAAACTGCGACTGGATGGAGATCATGGACATTTGCAGATGTTCCGGCTCCAGCCATCTCTTGTTTTCCTTGCTTAGTCAATCAAGGAGGTTGATTGCTGCCTCGAGGAGTTGGAGTTCGACCCCCTTGAGGAGTTCGACCACCTTGAGTTCGAACCCCTCCACCTCAAGGAGGTCGATTTTCTCTGCCTCAAGGAGCTCGTTCGGCTCAAGGACGACCAGGTCCTAAAAGACGACTAGGTCGAACCCCTCCAGGTCAAGGAGGTCGGCCGCCTCCAAGGAGCTCGTCCGACCTGAGGATGACCAGGGCGGCGTCCCCTCTTGCCTCATCGACCGGCTACGGGACAACCAGGTCGTCCGGAACCTCGAGGAGCTCGACCTCCTCAACTTCAAGGAGGTCGAACTCCTTCCCCTGCGAGGAGGTCGTCCACCTCGAGGAGTGCATCCAAATAGTCAAGTCCTGTGAGAAGGACGCTCGGAGCTGCTACGATAAGAAGATCAAGCTCAACTCCAACAGGTTCACCGAGATAATGCTCCTCGACGGCATCTTTGTGATCCAGATCTTCCTGATGTCCCGGTTCCCTAGGACAAGGTTGCCCAGCGACCGGATCTTCGGCAGGTCGTGGATCTTGAAGGATGTCTGTCGCGACATGACACTGCTGGAGAACTAGATCCCTTTTTTGTCATCAGGAGGCTGTTTGAAAAGGCCTTTAGTGGGGAAAATTGGTACAGGCCGACGTTGTTGCTTGAACTCATGTACAAGTTCTTCTCTCAACATACGCAGGTGGAGGAGTTGCCGGAGGAGTCGCCGGAGGCGCGCAAGCTGACAGAGGTGAAACACATCGTCGATGCACTCGAACTCTCATTCTTGCCATCGATGAATGCGGCACCACATAAGGGAAATGAACCTATCAAGTTCAGTCCAAGGACGACAGAGCTGGTGGCGGCCGGAGTGAAGCTGAGAAGAGGCGAGAGTTGACTTGTGTAATTTTGTTTTCTAAATTTAAATATCTAGTTGATTCTATTTCATTCTTCGTTTATTCCCTCTTATTAATAATGTTTTCAGGTGAGAGCAAGTGCTTGTTCGACATCAAATTTGAGGACGGATAGCTCAAAATCCCCCGTTTGGTTCTTCACGACGGGACGGAATCCCTCTTATTCAATCTCTGGGATAAGGACCGGGACGGATTATGGATATAGACATTTTCTATCCCATGAAGTGCCTAGCTCGCGCATGATACAAAGTGACCAGAACATGAGTTGGTGACTTGTTGATAAAGGCAAGAAGGAAATAAAACCCCGATCTATAAACTGCAGAGGCCACTGAGGCTACCACCACCGTGAGGAGATAAGAATGGTGGTTGCCTATGTTTCGGTGAGGAGATAATTGTCCAAAAAAATTTGAACTTATTGTACGGTTAATAAATTTTTGATAATTTGTCAATATAATCATTTCGATTGAAAATCGTTGATATTGATGTTGACCAACCTACATAATGTGGCTGAACATTACATGGAGAATTTTTGTAATTTTTATTTAAATTTTCTATATTTGTATTATTTTATTGTTGATTTAATTATTATTTTTTCACTCATCGGATACCGTGAGTGCTTGTGAGCTCACCCCAAATTGGCAAAGTGAGGACTTTGTGGTCCCCACGAGCCACAACAAGTGCCAATGAGGGTGACCTTTGCCCAAATCTAGCGAGTGTTGTGACGCCTTCGCTTGTGGTTAATGAGGGCTATTGTTGGTCATCGCCCCTACCTTGAATGGCAAAGGGAAATAGGAAAATTAAAAAAGAAAGAAAAGGAAAAATAAAAAAAAATAAAAATTAATCAAGAAATTCGAATGCTAAAAAATTGTAAAATTGTTTACTTCAATGCTGATCATGCCATATAAGATAGTTAGTGTCTACGTCTGTGTTATTTGGCCAAAAATTAGGTGGGAGGATTATATTAACGAATCATCAAAGGTTTTAGGACTAAATTGATGAAATTTAAAGTTTTAGAATTAAATTAACATTTGTACAGTAGATTTAAGGATTTTCAAACAATTTTTCCTGTCGGTGAGGCCACCATCACAGAGAAATGCCGTGTACAGTGCGTGCGCGAGGAAGAGAATCGAGCAACCACAATGTGGTGGCGTTGATTGTGCATTGTAAGAGAGGAGGGTATCCTAGTTTTATTTCTTTTTATCTTTCTTAAAATTCTTCTCACCCGATTCAAATTTATCCCACTTCCTTCGAGACCCATTTTACCATATCTATTCCTATTCCAATAAAGTAATCAAGCTATTTATCCGGACTTATTCGAGTTCATCCCATCCGAAGTTCCAAAATGCATCACCATACATCGGTTCTATGCAAAATATCATGTCTAAGCCTGAATTCGGGCTACCCAAAGCAGCCTTAGGATACAGCAGAAGCAACTTGTCATTCGGGGTGAATAAGGCCCACATACTCATCCAAGATGGGCGGGCTTATGCGCCCCATCATGACCTTAAGAGCCTGAAAAAGGTGTAACGACAGTTTAAGCGGAATGACGCCATTAAGGACGATGCATTTCACCTTCGGCCGATTCAATCGTCGCGCAAAAACCACGAGGACTAGCTGAGGCGACAGGTTATCGTCCTTTCAGTTCGTTCTAACATACATTACAAATTTTGATTAACACTACGGGATACGGCGACCTATGTTCAGTGTTCGCATCAAAAACAGCTGAAGAGACATCCTTTAATAACGAAATCCTTGAGTCTTGATTATTCAAGAAGATTTGCAAGTTTCTTTTTACTTTAAGAGATGTTATTGGTATAGTGATCTTCATGGGCAAGAAATAAGTGAGTTCTAATATGATTCCTTTGATACTCTTAGTTTTGAAGATTGTTAACTCAGAAATCTGTCTGAAGGGTCCATTTAACTTAATCATTTTTCAGGGATATGGGATGTTCTAACTTCTAACTCAAGCAATGATTAATTCCATGATTTGTTCTCACTACAAGGAAAACATACTAAGGGTGACAACTGTTTGCGACAAGAAATATTTCTCTCGCCTCGGGTACCCCAAAGGCGGCGGAATTAGGTTGTCCAAAGGCATCAAAACATAACTCTTGTCGCCCAAGGTTACCCAAAGGCTTGTCACATTAGGGTCACTCAAGGGCAACATATGGTGAAGTTTATTATCGTTAGGGTATGGCAAAATCAAAGTTTTGTCACTTTAAGTTTTGAACCAACGGAGACAAACAAGAAGTTTTGTCTTCTTAGGTGAGACCTAAAGTGACAAAATCATATTAATTGCCTTAGGTTTAGGCCCAAGCAACAAAATTCCTATGTTGTCACTAGTAAGGAGAGAAAATTTTGAATCTATGGCGACCAAAAAAAATCATCCCCTTGGAGTAGAACTAAAAATAAGAAATTATTTTCTTTTGGTCATCTATGGGCATATAACCTAAAGCGACAAAATAAGTGCTTCATTACCTATGGATATAGAATAAGGGTACAAACTTATAATTTTGTCACTAGGTAAAAGCAACGGGGCAAATGTGATAGATTGTTGGCCACAAAATTTGGGTCTAAGGCAACAAAACTTACAGCTCTTTATTAGTTTTTCTGCAGTATCTTAAGATAAGGACTAACAGGGAGATACGCTAGTGCATCTTCCAATTCGCTGTCATCATTGTTCGAATTGTTGACACCTCTCCGTTTCACCACTTCTTTTATGACGATTCTAATGGGTAATTGTGCAAGTATTGAAAAGAACCGACTTGTGTCCATAAGCAAGGATTTCTATAGTGCGATCCTGTTTGAGTGATCAAGACTACTTAGGAGATGTTCTAATTAATATTTTCTTGGACAAGCTGTAATAATGTGGTATCAAGTAGCATCGCATAGCAAAAAATTGCCAAATTTTGCCAAAAAATTTTTGGCAAGGGAGATAGGGCGTGGATGGGGTGGCATCATTGGCAAGGGAGAGTTGATAAGGATGAACATGACTCATAGATGACACAAGATAAAATGCAAGTTAAAAAGAAAAAAAATTCAAATACGACAACTTAATTATATATGGGCCGATACTGATTGACACGAATCAACCGTTTTCCATCATAATTCAAATATTCAACATGTAAAATCAAAATAAAAATGTTTTAGGAAAATACAAATCAATATGAATTGCAAAAACGGTTCTGACATATAAACGCGAATTGCTAGCCTTAACGTGATCCCGTGAAGACAAGGCACTGGCCGAGTGTCAAAGACCCTTCTCAGCAAAAATACTGGTCAGTAAACACAGGGTGATGGTGCTGTCCCTTCGAAACACCAATGCCGCAATCTACGTCTCACTCTTTGCTCCTCCCTTCCCAACTTTTATTCTCCATTTTTTTCATTTTCAGCATTTCCCAATCGTAGCATTCTCTCTTTCGCATGTCTTCAGAAAAAAACTAAATAATATGCTAGGTTAATTTATATAGATAGGGGTTAACGAGAAGAATCGGATTGCACTTTTCAAGAAAGAATTTAACTTCACAATTAAATTTAATTTTTATTTTTTTTTTTATTGTTGCTATAAGTTTCGAGATTTTGTAGCACATTCAATTATATAACAATGATGAAATTGTCATGGGAAGCACATACAAGGGTGGGCAAAACATGCTCGAGCCCCTACTTAAGCTACTTTGGGAGTGTGCACCGCAATGGCACAAATAATTTGACGGAGAAAAACAGCTGGAT
The DNA here is from genome assembly GCA_014182575.1 of Eucalyptus decipiens. Taxonomy (NCBI): domain Eukaryota; kingdom Viridiplantae; phylum Streptophyta; class Magnoliopsida; order Myrtales; family Myrtaceae; genus Eucalyptus; species Eucalyptus decipiens. Next base: position 33,185,498 of record CM024610.1, on the reverse strand, counting down.
GTTATAATTTTCGTATAATGTCATATCAGTGTCATAATATTTTTTTATCACTTAATTATTGTGTCTTAAAAAAAATTAAATATCATGATTTTCAATTAATTACTGAAGTACCATAACTTAAAAAGAAAAAAAGAGTTTACTTAAGTGTTTAAAATCTTACGTGATCCTGTGTTTTTAAAAAATTATAGTAATCAAGTGATTGATTGAAAAATTATAGGTACTCAAGTGATAAAAAAATAAAAAATAAAAAGTGATAAAAAAAACAATTAAAGCAATTTAGTGAATATCCAATAAACGTCATGATATTTATGGTATGTAATTTTCCTTACCTTGGGCAAAGCTCTAACGATGGATTTCAAAAATCAAATGTCCAAGAGTCAAAACCCTAAATTGCACTCGACCCCAACGGCCTTCCCACGGCGAAGAACCTGCGGAGGCAATCCTCTCATCCCGACCCTCCGCCGTCGCCGGCATCGCTCCGGTCTCGAGACCGAGACGCAGGTCGGCCCATTTCGGAGTTCATGAAATTCTCGCATGTTCATCGCCGGTCGGTCCGATCCCATGCTTGTCAACCTCGCTCGCAGAGCCCTGCTTCAAGCTAGGAGTGGGGCCCTCGCGCTCCCCGCCGCCGGAGCTCAACCGCCGCCGCTGCTCCGGCAGTCCTCGACCTCCTCGGAGCCGCGCTACTTCACGGTGCTGTACCTCGTCAATGCCTGCGGGCTGTCTCCGGAGTCCGCCGTCTCGGCGTCGCGGCGCATCTGCTTCGAATCCCCTTCGAGACCCGACTCCGTCCTGGGATTGCTCAGGAAACGAGGTTTCTCTCGGACCCAGATCGCGGACGTCGTCGGCAGATACCCCGGGGTGCTTCTGGCGAGCCCGGATGCGATCCTCTTGCCAAAGATCGAATTTTTGGGCTCCAGAGGCTTCTCCGATTCTGATATAGTCAGAGTCGTCAGAGCGGCCCCGAGCTTGTTGGCCAGGAGTTTAGAGAACCATTTGAGGCCTACTTTGGACTATATTGTCGAACTGGTGCAATCCGGCGAGGATGCCGTTGCGGCCATCAAACGTTGTCCGAGAATGTTGTACGACGATCCGGGTGTGCTGCTCATTCCGAAGATTGCAACCTTGAGGGAAAATGGAGTGCCTCCAGCAAACATTAGGCACTTGGTTCTGTACCATGGGAAGATATTCCTGGCTTCGCCCGAACAGTTCGCCGAGGCTGTGAATAGGGTTAAGGCGCTGGGTTTTGAGCCTTCGAAAGTGGGTTTCGTCACGGCTTTGCATGTAATTAGGGGCTTGAGCGAGCCATCGTGGCAGAGGAAGATCGGTGTGTATGGCAAGTGGGGTTGGTCCGAGGAGGAGGTTGCTTTGGCTTTTAGGAGGCATCCGTGGTGTATGGCGGCGTCGGAGAGCAAAATTACGGAAGTGATGAACTTCTTTGTCAATGAGATGGGGCTTGATTCTTTGCATATTGCGCAGCGTCCCGTGGTGATCTCACTGAGCTTACGGAAGCGAATTATTCCTAGGTGTTCGGTGTTTCGAGTCCTATTGTCTAAGGGCTTGGTCCATACGCATAGCTTGGCTACATCCTTGATAGTTCCGGAGAGTAGGTTTATAAAGGAATTCGTGACCTGTTACTTGAGAAAAGCTCCCCAGTTGTTGGATCTTTATAAGGAGAAGATGGGTCTTGCAAGCTAGTTCTGAGCTTTATGCCCTTGTTCGGGCTAATATATGATGCCTATGAAAGCAAAGGAGATCATAAACATGCTGTTTTGGTTTATGTTTGATAATTGGCGATGCTGAGTTTTGTGTTACTTACCTTCTCCGTTTCATCCCTAAAGTTCTCCATGTCTAGCTGTGTTCTATTATAACCTGCTCTGTTTTTTCATTGGGAAAGTGTGCTCGCTCATGAAGAAAGCTTTGCTCTTAATTGAAACTAAAGTAATTCTCTGCAGCTTGTTGAGTGTGTAGTCCGAATTTACCTCAGTTTAACCTAAACTTAAGAAATCAGTTTAACCTAAACTTAAGACTTCACTATTTATTTCTTTCTATTACCGAGGTTACCTAGTGCCATGCTTATCGATCTTCATGAAAGACCAGTTTTCTTTATATTAATTCTCTGAGTAGACTTTGCTAATTTGTGCAATTCCAACTCTTTGGGGCGATAGCTTCTCTTATTTTACCTCCAGATAAAAACATGTATGTATAGTAAGTTTGCGGTTGTTCTCAGCTTCATGATAGGGTTCCCATCTGAATGCTTATGGAAATTGCTCTAATTTGTACTGTCACTGCTTCCGTCATTTGATTTATGGATCTTGGGCTTATGACATGGTCTCATATGAGCTGAGTTTCTATTCTGTATTACGGCTTGATTCGGGGTTTGATGATGCTGTGTATTGATCCTGTTTTATGCGAGTCTATTGCTGTGTTAAGAGGCTAACAGAGCAGAAGCCAATTCTTGAAATTGCTGCATCTGCTTCATCTATCTCATCTAAATTGATTTTCCAAGCTGTTGATTGAGCTTTTGCAGAAAGTTATTAGCTATTTATTGTTGCTACTCTAATGAGAATGCAAAGTGTCTGGAAGATTCGCTGAGTTGTAAATGGATAGGTGACCTGCTTTTCTGCAAGCTTTCCCGCTATTGATCGCCAGAGTGGCTAACCTCATTTGATTCATGTGATTATATATCTTTTCTAGCTCAGACTGCCGGGGATCGCAGAGTTGCAACCCAACAAGAAGTGATGTTAATGCAGAACATCCACGTGTTCTTCTGTTTCTTCTTTGACTTAAGTGGCCCATTGAACTCCCTCGTGGCATCCACAACTTTTGACATGAGAGAGCATCTTGCATTTAACAGGCGAGCTTCAACACTTGCAAGCATCGCGCAGGTTGCGGGTTGCGACTGTCTGGCGAGTTTCGGTTTCGATGTTTTATCGAAAGTGTTTCGTCACTTGCAAGAATCATTTGTTTTGATGAAGTAGCCTGCCGTGAGAAAGTGGTTTTTATTTTAACATTAATGGGTAAAATTTCTGCGTTGCCTTTTAGATTAATATTAAGTGATCGCTCCTCTCTCCTCCTTGGAGAATAGGAGAATTAATTTTAGCTCGCTTAGTTCTTGACAGATATGGTCCATCTACAATAACCATCGGCATGTCTCGCCGTGCCTTCAATTTTTCTAAGAAGACTTGGCGTATTGTTAACCGACTTGGTTGCGGTCATTGAACTTATTATTAGGTGAATAGCTATGGTCTACAAATCATGTTCCTTGAACAAGTCCTTGGAACGGTTTAAACAAATTGAAAGTTTGGGACCATATTGAATATTAGGCTAAAATTAAGAGATTATATTGAACAAATTAAAAGTTCATGGACTAAATTGTACATTGGGCTAAAGTTTATGGACTATTTTTGTTATTATCTCTATTTTGAGAGGTGTTGTAACCCGAAATTAGATTTTATAACTTATTTTCAAAGGCATTAGAACATAACTTTTGTCAGCCTGAGGTTACCTTAAAGGTCACAGTGTTGAGTTTGTCGCCCATCGCCTTAGGGTCGATCAAGGTCAACAACAAATCGTGATGTTTCTTGTTTTAGGGTATGACAAAATCAAAGTTTCGTCGCCTTGAGTTTTGAACCTACAGCAACAACTATGAGATTTGGTCCCTTTAGGTGATATATAAGGTGATAAAATCACATTTGTCACCTTAAATTTGGGTCCAAGCAACAAAATTCAAACATTACCACTAGTAGTGACTCGTGAGGAGGGAAAATTTCGAATTTATGGTTGCAAAAAGAAAATCTCATCCCTTTAGAGTAGAATTAAAGAGACAAAATCATTTTTTTTTCATGATTTAATGTGATGAAATAAGTGTTTAGTTACTTTTAAATATTATATAAGGGTACAAATTTATGAATTTGTCACTTTAGGTAAAGGCAATAGAATAAAGACCATGTTCACCACAAAATTTGGGTCTAAGTTTAACCAAAACTTTCAGGCTTTTTTTTAAGTATCTTAAGATTCTAACCCAAAGATTTATACAGTACCCCTCCCAATTTGTGGTCGTCATTGTTCATATCGTTGACACTTCCAGGAGAAGCCCACTTAGCGCTCAGCCGAACACAGCAGCCACTGTCACCAGAGAAAACTAGAGCATTACAGTGACAATTTACCATTCGGAAAGCTAGGTCGAGAGGACTGAGCACAAAGCCTGTACTAGTCAGTAAAAGCAACGCCATCGCAGGGATAACCGAGATGATGACCCACGGGTTACTGCAGTAATCGCACTTGAGTGTCGCCTTCCACTTGTTGTAAGGCCTTTGGCAATGCTTGACGAGCTCGTTGCTGAGGCTATGAAAGTAGTATTCAGATCTCAACATGCTAGTTTCCTTGCAGAAGGTGTTGATTAGGTCCGTGGGAGCTTCCTTATTGTTGAGCCAGTTCTCGATGATTCCCTTGTCCATCAGCAACTCTATGTCGGCCGAGGTATCCACCAAGTGATCCGTGAACACCATATAGCTGATCAGATTCCTGTTACATGCATTTTTGTAGTAACATTGCTCGAAGGCAATAATGTTCCGAAAAAGGGACTCCGTCCCGTCGTGAAGAACCAGATGCAAGATTTTGAGCTCTCTATTCTCGAATTTGATGTCAAACCTATCAAGTTCAGCCCAAGAGCGATAGAGCTAGTGGCGGCCGGAGTGAAGTTGAGAAGAGGCGAGAGTTGACCTATGTAATTTTGTTTTCTAAATTTAAATATCTAGTTGATTCTATTTCGTTCTCCGTTTATTCCCTCTTATTAATAATGTTCTCAAGTGAGAGCAAGTGCTTGTTCGACATCAAATTCGAGGACGGAGAGCTCAAAATACCGCGTCTGGTTCTTCACGACGGGACGGAATCCTTTTTCGGAACATTATTGCCTTCGAGCATTGTTACTATAAAAATACAAGTAACAGGAATTTGATCTAATTAGCTACATGGTGTTCATGGATCACCTGGTCGATACCCCAACCGACACAGAGTTGCTGATGGACAAGGGAATCATTGAGAACTGGCTCAGCAATAAGGAAGCTCTCATGGACCTAATCAATGCCTTCTGCAAGGAAACTAGCATGTTGAGATCTGAATACTACTTCTATAGCCTTAGCAACGAGCTCGTCGAGCATTGCCAAAGGCCTTACAACAAGTGAAAGGCGACGCTCAAGCGCGATTACTGCAATAACTCGTGGGTCATCATCTCGGTTATTGCCGCGGTGGCATTGCTTTTACTAACTGTAGTATAGGCTGTGTGCTCAGTCCTCTCTCTCGCATGACCTAGCTTTCTGAATGTACTTGCTCTCACCTGATAACATTGTTAATAAGGAATAAACGAAGAACGAAACGGAATTAACTAGATATTTAAATTTAGAAAACAAAATTACACAGGTCAACTCTCGCCTCTTCTTAGCTTCACTTCGACCGCCACCAACTCTATCGCCCTTGGGCTGAACTTGATAGGTTCATTTCCCCTATGTGGCGCTGCATTCATCAATGGCAAGAATGAGAGCCCTAAGTGCATTGACGATGTGCTTCATCTTTGTTAGCCTGCGCGCCTCCGGCGACTCCTCCAACAACTCCTCCGGCAACTCTTCCACCTGCGTATGCTGAGAGAAGAACTTGTAGGGATGTCAATGGGTCGGGTCGGGTTTTGGTGTGACCCGACCTGACCCGAAACACAATGGTCACACACTGTGACCCGACCCGAACCGACCCGAAACACATTAAACCATCTAATGTGTTTCGGGTTGGTTCGGGTCGGGTCGGGTTGCTGGGTTTCCTTTTTTTTTTTTTGTTTCTAGGGTTGGTTAAACCGTTTTAAAAGCTCGAGAATTTGAGGCTGCAGTTCTTTGTCACAAAGCTTCTCAATCTTTTTAGATGAAGTATAGTGTTAAACCTGAGGCAAGCATAAGTGAACATTATGAGATCCTTCCTGCAAAAGAAGTAAGATTTTGAGTACAGGATAATTCTGCCATGAAATTAACCGTACAATATGCTACAACAAACCAATACCGCTAATGCAGAAAAAAGGGTATGGGCAGGCACATGTAATGGTGACATGAAGAAAAGTCCCCATATTTCTGTTTAGCCTGAAGTCACAAAATCACCACCAGCCTTGATGATCTCCATAAACACTGAACAGCATAAATCATATTGCTTTTAGGGGACCATATTTTGAAGACAGTGTTCCATCATTTAATATGAAAATGGCCAAACAAGGAAATATGCTATCAGAAAAGTGACGGTTCAACAATAGCATCTGTTGTAATATCTTCTGAAAAGTAAGGAAACCAACTCTAGTCATATTACCAGACAGCAGCCAGAAGAATATTTGATTCATACGACAAGAGGACTGGATGGATATCCACAAGGCAGTCAAACATTCCAGATCTAAAGTACCCATTCAGCACATGTGATTGTAATATGAGTAAATCAAGCTAAGGAAATTTTCTCCTCTGAGACATGAAGTTCAATTCATTTGTTAACTGAGATCATTGTAACATTGGGTGGTTGATAATGGACCTTCTCCAGCAAATGAAATGATCTAGAAGAAGCTAAACAGAGTATGAAGATATATGAGACTGTAAGAGTGAAAAGGATCCATACCATAGTTTACTTAATACAAACACCATGAAGGATAGATAAAATAAGTGATTAACACGCGTGGGGGCTCAAAAAAAATTACTGAACCTGATTAAAAGAGACAGATACAGGTGTAGAGCCAGAGGAAAGCTGAAACTCCAGATGCAAGTGCAATTTTATCAGCAGGATCAAAGTCAGTAAATGTTGCTGAACCGATCTACGACGCACCCAAGAACCCGAACCGAGGACGGAACGAGAGGGGAACCCAGCGCGCGCAGATGAATAATTGATGACACCATAGAAGACAGAAACTAAACAGAGAGCCAGAACCTGCATACGAAAATAGATCAAATTCAAAAGCACATGACAGACAACATCATGGGTAGTCGAGGTAAGAAGAAATATTCGATGGTGACGCTAGAAACAGAGCACAAAGAAAGATTGAGATGTGAAACCAAAACACATCTAGATCGTCAAGGTGAGAACTTTGCCAAAAAGCAGAGGCTGAACTGGAAGCACGAAAAATGAAGCAGGGAAATTTTTCAGAAGAAAGGAACAAGATGGACACAACAAGACACATGTAAGAGGCGACATTTTTTTTCCCCTGTTAATGGCAGAACAAGGTGCCGAAACCGATCAAATAGAAATCAGAGAAGAACGATCCAAACCCACTCCGAAAATCCCAAGAGCTCACATGTCATTGCCAATGCCGAGGTTGAGCAGAGCGTAGAGCGAAGCAATCTGCGAATCAAGATCCGAAGAATCGAGCATTCCCACCAACGGTGGGATCACCCCGAGCATCGCGAGCGTCGTCCTCGCCTCGGAGTCCTCCTTCGCGAGGAGCCTCACTTGTCCAATCTCCCACAGAACTCGAACCCTAAACGTCACAGAACTCGAACCCTAAACGTCAAAATTTCAGCTCGACCCTTAACATTGAAGAACTTCATGAACAGAAGAAGAAATCGAGAGAGATATAGAGAGGGAGAGAGAGAGAGAATTTGATGAATGTATTTCTTCTCTTATTCAACTTCCTTGAGAACTTTACAGAATGAGAGATTTCCTACTTATATCTTCTCTAGTTCTCTCAATGAATCTGTTTTACACGAGAGCTGTTGAAGAAATAGTCAACTTCCTAACTGCAGGGAACTAACCGAATACGGTCACAACAGCTAAGATACGAGTAAAGGAAAAACGAGTAGATGAGCGAGTAACGGTTTAGTCGACTTCGCAGCCTCTTTTCATGCAATCTCTCGATCTGTATGTCATCCTTCTTCTTTCCTTTCTTTATTTTTAACAGTAGATCTTCTTCTTTCGTACACTTCTTGACATCATTTATACAATCAGCTTCTTCTGTCTTTTGTTCTTAACATCCCCGCAAATTGGGCAGGGGTGAAGAACCAATGCCCAATTTGAGACGAAGAGAGGAGTGTGTTAGTTTAGATAGTGGCTTGGTAAAAATATCAGCAACTTGGTTATGGCTGGGAACATATCTAACACATAAGGATCCAGACGCAACTTTTTCTCGAACAAAGTGGAAATCAACCTCAATATGTTTTGTTCGAGCATGAAGTATAGGATTTGCTGTGAGAGATATGGCAGATTGATTGTCACAGAATAATATGGTTGGTGAGTGAAGAGAAACTCCGATATCTCGAGAACAAAAGTAATCCAAGTAAGATCGGCTTCTTTGAGGCAAGGGCTCTATATTCAGCTTCGTGGAGGAACGAGAAACTTGATTGATTGTTTCTTAGCTGTCCATGAGATGAGATTAGAACCGAGATAGGTACGAAGCACAGTGGTAGAACGTCTAGTTTGAAGACAGCCAGCCCAATCTGCATCGGAGAAGCCATATAATTTGAGAGAGCTGTGAGTGAAGTGACATACCGAGGTGAATTGTTCCTTTTACATATCGAAGAACCCGTTTCAGTTGAAGAAAGTCTCCAATAGTAGGTTGCTGTAGTTTTTGACATAGAATATCTGTTGCAAAGGCCAGATCAGGCCTGGTGATAGTGAGATATTGTAAGCCACCTACAAGACTTCGGTAGTTCATGGGATTCGGAAGAAGAACATCATCTCTTTCAAGTATGACTTGGTTTAAGAGAGAGGGTGTAGCAATAGGTTTGCGGTCAGTCATATTTGCACGAGACCCCCGGTAAGTCAAGGGCATACTTGGTTTGACATAAGAACAACTCGGTAGACGTTCGTGTGGCTTCAATTCCAAGAAAATAATGAAGCTGGCCAAGGTCTTTCATATGGAATTGAACACCGAGTGAGTGAACAAGAGCACATAGCGATTGTTACGAGGTACCGTTAGAATTATGTCGTCAACATATAGAAGTAAAAGTATTGTGTCTTGTCCTTGATGAAGTATGAACGAGAGGGGTCGGTTGAGCTACAGAAAAAACCAACTTCAAGCAAGAAATTACTGAATTTATCATACCAGGCACGCGGTGCTTGACGCAGTCCATAAAGTGATTTTTGAAGCAAACATACATATTGATCATACTGTGGATGAACAAACCCGGAGGTTGCTCCATGTAAACGGTTTCATTTAGGGTGCCATGTAAGAAGGCGTTCTTGACATCAAGTTGATGTATAGACCAGTGTTTTACCATTGCTACGAGAGAGGATAAGTCTAACAGTTGAATGTTTTATCACGGGGCTAAAGGTTTTACGTGAAGTCAATTCCTTGTTCCCCGATGAAATCCCTTGGCTGCTAGACGAGCCTTCAATCGATCTAGACTTCCAGTAGAAGTAAGTTTAGTCTTGAACACCCATTTGCAGCCAATAACATTCATGTTATTAGTACGAGGAACCAATAACCAAGTTTGATTATGATGTAAGGCATTCATTTCTTCTTGCATTGCCTGATACCATCCTGGATCTGCTAGAGCAGATTTTATTGATTTTGGTTCTGGAGGAACTTGGTATTGAGCAAGACATGCATATCGAGGATTCACTTTGACTATACCCGATTTAGATCTGGTTTGCATGTGATGAGTAGGTTGTGTACCTTGCACAGGAGGGATAGACTGTGTTTGTGTGTTAGAAACACTTTGATCGATAGCTGGTTCTGTTGCTGTCACAGTTGTGATTCCAGATATATCTACTTGTTGTGAAATACTTTGAGTAGTGGATGGAACTTGATCATTAGGTGATACAGTTGTAGAGATAGGATCTATATGTTACGTAAAAACTTGCTCAGTGGAAGATTACGAACATACCTTGTTTGATGAGATGATGAAGTGTTGATAAACTCTGTACTTGGAGTTTGTAAGAATCTCTCTTCTTCTGTCCATAGTTTATATAGTTGTGTATATGTTGAGGAATGTGTTGCCAGCTTCTTAGAGAAAGGAAAGAATGTCTCATCAAAGGTTACATGTCGACTGATGTACACATGACCAGTGGTAGGCACCAAGCATCGATATCCTTTATGATGAGTGCTGTATCCGAGAAAAACACGGAGTAAGAGATCGTGGATCCATCTTGTGTTGTGCATAGGGTCGAAGACAGGGATAGCAAGCACACCCGAACACTCTGAGATGATCATATCTTGGCTTATGCTGATACAACTTGGTAAAGGGAGATTGCATCTTTAATTTTGGAGTAGGGAGTATATTGACAACATAGTTTGCTGTCATAAATGCATCAACCCAGAATTTTAATGGAACTTTTGCATGATATAACATAGCCGACCAAGCTCAACTATATGTCGGTGTTTTCTTTCGGTATTCCATTATGTTCAGGTGTATATGGACAAGAAATAAGCTGTTGGATGCCACAACTCGTAGGTGAGCTTTAAACTTGTGACTGACAAACTCTCCCCACCATCACATTGAAACTTCTTGATTTTACAGTTGTGCTGGTTTTCTACTAACTTCACGAAACATAAGAAAGATATCATAGAAGTCTGATTTTAGTTTCAATGGGTACATCCAGCTGAACCGAGATAAGCTATCAACAAAGATCACATAATACTTGAAATTCTGATAAGAGTTGACTGGAGAAGGTCCCCAGATATCGTAATGGACTTGTTCTAGAGGTTTATTAGCTACAGAACTTGACATAGGAAAAGGTAGGGCAGCATTCTTAGCAAGTGGCAACTTCGCATACGGTGTGGTTACGTATGACACTTTGGATTAACTTTTGATTCTTCAAATGCTTCAGGACATTCTGGTTTGTATGAGCTAGCCGTTGATGCCACACGTTTTCTCCCGTAATCTTAACGTCTTTGAGTGAAGAATATCTCTGCAGCACAAGGATCAACTCTATATAGTCCTTTCTCCTTCTTCCCTAGCATCTTGGTTATGTTGGTGATGCCGTCCTTTATGTACACCCCAATTTTGTCAAAGACAAAAGAACAGGGATAATCATCGGTTAGTTTAGAGACTGAAAGAAGGTTTTTCTTAATTGCTGGAACAATTAACACATCTTTTAGAGGCAAGGTAGTAGTAGCAGTAGTTAGCATTGTATTCCCAATATATTTCACAGGTAAACATGAACCGTTGCCAATCATTACTGTATCAGTACCAGCGTTCTTAGAAAAGTTTTGGAGAATACCAGCATTTGCCGTAATGTGAGCTGTTGCTCCAGTATCAAGATACCACTCATTTTCATTAGTTTCCTCAATATGAAGTGCTTGATAGAGCTGTCGGTATCTCTTGACTTGTTAAGAATTATCAAATCGTACCAACAACAGTGCAATGCATCATGACCTGGTCTTCGCAGATCGACACTCCGGTCGAGTGTTTGCCGTTGTTTTCTCCATCTCGCACATCCTTATGGAGAGTTAAATTTGAGGAAGGATAGACCTTGGCTTACGTATACCTCGAGCTGAACCATTATATGGTCCGAACCCCGACCCGAACTCAAAGTAGAGGGGTATTAACCTGGTTAAGGTGTTGACTCCCCTGTTCATAGCTCGAGTTATTAGTTACGTAGTTCATATTTCTTCCCCGGGTTTCCAAAATTTCTGTATCTGTTACCGAATGGCCTTCCTCTTCCAATATTTCTTCCTCCACGACTATATCCCCTTGAACTTCCAAGACTATTTGTTTTTGCTGTACAACATTTCTATTAAACTCCTCTTTGTGTATAGCTTCGCCTTCCTTTGACCATAATAGGCTAGATTTGGGCTAAACTGGCTTGAGGAATAGTTTTGCAGCCTTGATTCAAACCTCTCTAGATGAGAGATCACTTCATCATATTCCGGCTGAGGCTTTAAACAATAAATTGTTGTTCTAAAGCTCTCATACTCGGACCCCAAACCTTCCAAAATACCAAACAATTTTGTTATTTCATCCACTTTGGTTTACCTATTGCATTTAATTGATCACATATTGTCTTATACTCTCGAGATACGTTGATAAAGCTCTATCACGTTTCGACAAGCCTGCAATTTTCCTCTCGTTCAAACTCCTTTGCCACAGATTTTTGGGTGAACCGATTAAGCAAGGCCTGCCAAAGTTCATAAGCTGTGTTTAAGCCGATTATTAGGCTAAGTATGTCTTCGGAAACAGCACCACTAATCCACGAGGAAACAAGTTGATTTGTCTTAATCCAATCATTATAGTCAGGATTAGGGATATCAACTGTTTGATCTCCTTCTTCTACCTGTAGAGTTTTAGCGGGCGGTGGAATTTCTCCATTCACAAACCCAAACGGATCTTGGCTTCTTAAAAACCTATGAAACGAGCTTGCCATAGGAGGAAGTTATCCTCGGCTAATCGATGTAACAAAGTTCGAGATGTTGACATGAATGGGAAATGGATATCTCAAGCTTCTTGCTGCCATTCTCCTTTTCCAGATCTTTGAACACTACTTGATTCGAATATAACCTCTACTGGTTCTTTTTGCAATATGATGCAGCAAATCGATTTTTGATGATAGAGATTTGAAGAAAGATGAAGAATATCAACTCACAGATCAATGAGGCTTCGATTCCTGATTCCAATCTGCTGTAGATTCAGCTATTTTTGTGCAGTATTGAGATGATTTCTTCAGGATGAAGGCTCTGATACCATGAAGAACTTCATGAACAGAAGAAGAAATCGAGAGAGATATAGAGAGAGAGAGAGAGAGAGAGAATTTGATGAATGTATTTCTTCTGTTATTCAACTCCCTTGAGTCTTTACCATATGAGAGATTTTCTTCTTATATCTGTTCTAGTTCTCTCAATGAATCTGTTTTACAAATGAGCTGTTGAAGAAATAGTCAACTCCCTAACTGTAAGGAACTAACCGAATACCGGTCACAACGGCTAAGATACGAGTAAAGGAAAAACGAGTAGATGAGCGAGTAACGGTTTAGTCGACTTCGCAGGCCTCTTTTCATGCAATCTCTCGATCTGTATGTCATCCTTCTTCTTTCCTTTCTTTATTTTTAACAGTAGATCTTCTTCTTTCTGTACACTTCTTGACATCATTTATACAATCAGCTTCTTCCTGTCTTTTGTTCTTAACAAACATGGGAAGGGGAAGGGGAGGGGTTTTCGGCGACGGACGGCGACGATCGACTGATCCGGCGGCGGCTAGGGTTCCGGCGTTGACGAGGGGTGGCGACGGCAACGGCGAGGGGGAGGCGCGTCGATCGGAGGGCGGTGGCGGAATCCACGAGGTATGTGTTTGACTGATTGGGGTAAAGATCAGAACGTGTTTGGGTTAGTTGGAATTTGGAACTAACGTGTTTCGGATCGAAAACCCTGACCCGACCGAAACATATTTCTGACTTGTTTTATGTTTGTTATCCGAACAATTTTAAGATCCGAAATACATACTCAACTTGTTTCGTGTTCGGGTTGAGTTGGGTCGGGTTTTTTTGACACCCCTAAGAACTTGTATATGAGTTCAAGTAGCAACGTTGGCCGGTACCAATTTTCTCCACTAAAGGCCTTTTCGAACAGCCTTCTCATGACAAAAAACGGGATCTGATTGTCCAGCAGTGTCATGTCGCGGCAGACATCCTTCAAGATCCACGGCCTGTCGAAGATTCAGTCGCTAGATAGCCTCGTCCGGGGAACTAGGACAGGAAGATCTGGATCACGAAGATGCCATCGAGGAGCATTATCTCGGTGAATTCGTTGGAATTGCGCTCGATCTTCTTATCGTAGCAGCTCCAGGCGTCCTTCTCACAGGACTTATTATCTGGATACACTCCTCGAGGCGGACCACCTCCTTGCAGCAAAAGTGGACGACCTCCTTGGAGTAGAAGCGATCGAGGAGGTTGAGCGGTTCCGAACGACTTGATCATCCTGTAGCCAGTCGATGAGGCGGGAGGGATGCGCCCTGGTCGTCCTCGGGTCAGACGACCTCCTTGAGGCAGAGGCGGTTGACCTCCTTGACGAGGGGTTCGACCTGGTCGTCCTCGAGCCGGACGAGCTCCTTGACGCAGAGGCGGTCGACCTCCTTGAGGTGGAGGGGTTCGAACTCGAGGTGGTCGAACTCCTCGAGGGGTCAAACTCCAACTCCTCGAGGCGACGGTCGACCTCCTCAAGGCGGCCGACCTCCTCATTGAGGTTGCGGGCCTTGAGGAAAGTCTGCAAGTATTGATCTTCCATGGGCTTGAGGCTTTTCAGCAGTGGTAGTCCCGTAAGTCTCCCGCAAATTGAAATTGTGATTGGATGGAGATCATGGACATTTGCAGATGTTCCAGCTCCAACCATCTCTTTTTTTCCCTGCTCAGTCAAAATCAAGAGCGAAATTCAGCAAAATCCCGTCCAAGAAATAGGCGTCGACGCTGCTGCTCTGCAGGTTCTTGCAGAATGGGACCCCCAATCTCGGCTGGCCAAAATGCTGGACGCGTTTAAGTAACGGCTGGGTGCCTGGAAAAGCGACACGTGTCCCTCATGGGACCCACAATCGTAGCCAAAATTTTCGAAATTTGGGGAGAGTGCGCTCCTCTATCCCTTCTGAGACTCTGATGCCCGAGCTGAGGAATGCTGGACCACATTGATAGCCATTCGTTCGCGACCATACACATTATTTGAACGCGAGATATATACGCACTGAAACTACCTAGGCATGAATCGCATGATCTATGCCAGCAATGAAACACAACAAACCCAGATGACCTTGTTTTGTTAGTGGGGAGGGCAGATTGCATTTTGATAGAAGTAAATATTGAATTTTGGATGGAAACACGCTTTCTTTGTTGTCGTCCATTTCTGACAAGTTCATTTTCCACTCTCACCTCAGGATTTGGTTAGTGTTATTAATGAGGAAGACAACTTTAGTCGCTCAGCTTTAAAGCTGAACCATACCGATTAATTCAGCTCTCCTTTTCTTTTCAAATGGGTAAGTCGAGCTTTAATTTCGCAAGACAAATGTGGGAAGAGTAGACCTACAAGTCCATAGAGCCAAAAACTTGCTCGCATCATGAGAGCTACTCGAGTGACTCGTGCATGCTACAAGTCGATAATGCAAAGTCGGTTTTTTAAACTTACAGTCCGAAGAGAACCACCTTTTTCCCCAAAAATGGAAATGAGCATAATAATAAGACTTGAAAAAGAACGACCCCGTAAACATCAACCGACTAATGAAATGCTTATCATATATTTGTATTTCATACTCAGGCCCTGCACATGATCTTATAGTTAGAGTTGCAGAGAGGAGTGTTTGATTTAATCGCGTTTGTACGGGAAAAAAATAGAAGGCCGAAGATGTAGATGTGCAGTTAGCCAACGTCTAAAACTCGAACCTCATTTGAAATTCACGTGCTGGCTATTTTATATTTTAATGTATCCTCATGATGCTTTAACATCATTTGGTGTCTAGTACTATATTAACAAGAAAAATAAGTATTGATGATAATATTAAAGCATAAAAAACTGTTAAAAATTTGACAAAAATAGCCACTTTTAAGAACTAAATAAGATATGTTCAGAAAAAAAAAATTAAACCGACACAAATTAAATAAAAAGGGAGAAGACCTCGGCAGAAAAAAAAAAAGCAAATGAACAAAATTGATTACTTATATTTAAAGGATTTATTAGTGTAAATAATGATTTAAACAAAAATATTTATAATAAAAAAAATCTATGGAGAAAAATATATGGAAATAATGGCTAATTTGGAAAATGTTGGTGACTTAGTCTGACAAGAGCTAGTAATTGGATAAAATAATTGGTTACTTATGCTCTAAAGCATGAGATCGATGAAAGCGGCGGTAATTTCATTACTAAAAAAAAAAAATGTTACCAACATTGACACACATGGTGGTAAGCTCGGAATATAAATGTGGATGGATGATTACAAGGGTTGATGATTACGGTACTATTTTTTCAAAACCTGTTTGAACGCAAAAGTCGCTCGATGGATGAGAAACTTTACTCAAGGTCAGGTAAAGTCAAAGCTATCATCTTTCAGGAGATATCCCTGGTGAAGCAGTGGCTGCTGCACGTCCCAGACAACATTGGACATATTGTTCAAATTAAATCTTTGTACAAGATTATAGACCCTAGTTTCGATTGTTACCCAAGAAACTGACACGATCTGTAGTTGTTCCGAAGCTGTAGATAAGTCTAGTCTGAAGCAGATATGAGTCGAAATGGAGAGAGAGAGAGAGAGAGAGAGAGAGAGAGCATGAAATACATTACACCCCAAATCAGGAAATTACACAAAGTGATGGAAGAGAGAGCACAGTGAGTGGAGAAAAGGGTTTTTTTTTTGGTAAACGAGAAAAGTTTGAATCTACGGCAACAAAGAAAAAAAAATCACCCCTTAAAGTAGAATTTAAAATATGAAATTATTTTTTTTAGTCATCTATGGACATATAACCTAAAGCGACAAAGTAAGTGTTTCATTACCTATGGATATTGCATAAGGGTACAAACTTATGATTTTGTCACTGGGTAAAAGCAACGGGGCAAATGTGACAGATGGGTTGGCCACAAAATTTGGGTCTAAGGCAACAAAACTTACAGCCCATTTTTAAGTTTTCTGCAGTATCTCTCAATTCGCCGTCATCATTGTTCGTATTGTCGACACTTCTCCATTTCACCACTTCTTTCATAATGATTCTAATGGTAATTGTGCAAGTATTGAAAAGAACCAAATTGTGTCCATAACAAGGATTTCTATAGCGCGATCCTGTTTGATTGATCAAGACTACTTAGGGGATGTTCTATTTAATATTTTATTGGACAAGCTGTAATAATGTGGTATCAAGTATGCATTGCATAGCAAAAAATTGCCAAAAAAAAAAAAAAAAATTGGCCAGGGAGATAGGGGGTGGATGGGGTGGCGTCATTGGCAAAGGATGTCAAGCCTCAGCGCACGATAAAGTTGGGAATGATGAACATGACTCATTTGCACGACATGATAAAATGCAAGTTAAAAAGAAAAAAAGATTCAAATATGACAACTTAATTATATATAGGTCGATACTGATTGACACGAATCAATACATTTCCATGATAATCCAAATATTCAGTATGAAAAGTCAAAATTAAAATGTTTTAGGAAAATACGAATTGACATGAATTGCAAGAACCATTATGATACGTCAAGATGAATTGCGAGCCTTAATGTGATCCCGTAGAGGCAAGGCACTGGCCGAGATTCAATGACCCTTATCAGCAAACATTGGTTAGTGAACACAAGGTGACAGTGCTGTCCCTTCGAAACACCAATGCCGCTTCTTACATTAGAATTCAATAATTATTTATAATGAAATATAATTTTAATTTTTGTTAATTTTAGAGTATTGTCATTTGAGAAGAATAACTTTTCTATTATGGACGTTAGAAATCCTATCCACTTTTATTCCATTTTTAATGGAATAATTTTATCCGGTCTATATACTATTTATATTTGACTTTATCTCATTTTAATCGAGCACCAAATACAAGATAAGATAAATTTAATCTTATCATGAATTCTATCTCGACTGTAACGCAGTCTAGAGATTTTCACATGAGGCTCCTAACCCCTCTCGTAGAGATCTAAACCTTAGCGTTTAAGTAGGTTAGGAACTCATGTCTAAGCCCAAATTCGAGTTCATCCCATCCGAAGTTCCGAAATGCATCACCATACATCGGTTCTATGCAAAATATCATGTCTAAGCCCAAATTCTGACTACCCAAAGCAGCATACAACAGGAGCAACTTGTCATTCGGGGTGAATAAGGCCCACATACTCATCCAAGATGGGCGGGCTTATTCGCCCCATCATGACCTTAAGAGCCTGAAAAAGGTGTAACGACAGTTTAAGCGGAATGACGCCATTAAGGACGATGCATTTCACCTTCGGCCGATTCAATCGTCGCGCTAAAACCACGAGGACTAGCTGAGGCGACACGTCCTTTCAGTTCATTCTAACATACCTTACAAATTTTGATTAACACTACGGGATACGGCAACCTATGTCCACATCAAAAACAGCTGAAGAGACATTCCTCCGATCCTCTTAATTTTGATGATTGTTAACTCAGGAATCTGTTTGAAGGAATTGACCAACTTAGCCATTTATTAGGGATATGGTATGTTCTAACTTCTAACCCAAACAACGGCCAGTTCCATGATTTGTTCTCGCTGCAAGGAAAAGATACTAAGGCTACAACTTTTTGTGACAAGAAATATTTTTGTCGCCTCAAGTACCCCAAAGGTGACGGAATTAGGTTATCCAAAGGCATCAAAACATAACTCTTTTCACCCAAGGTTACCCAAAGGCCTGTCACATTAGGGTCGACCAAGGGCAACATACGGTAAAGTTCATGATCTTTAGGGTATGGCAAAATCAAAGTTTCGTCATTTTAAGTTTAGAACCTATGGAGAGAAACATGAAATTTTGTCTTCTTAGGTGTGACCTAAAGTGACAAAATCATATTTATTGCCTTAGGTTTAGGTCCAAGCAACGAAATTCAAACAATGTCGCTAATAAGGAGAGAAAATTTTAAATCTATGGCAACCAAAAAAAAAAAGTATATATATCCCGTTACAGTAGAATTAAAAAGATGAAATCATTTTTTTCGTCATCTTTGGGTATAAGACCTAATGCGACAAAATAAGTGTTTCATTACTTATGGATATAGCATAAGGGTACGAACTTTTGATTTTATCATCAGGTAAAAGTAACGGAGCAAACGTGACAAATGGTTGGCCACAAAATTTGGGTCTAAGGCAACAAAAGTTACGGCCCTTTTTTTGTTTTTCTGCAGTATCTTAAGATAAAGACTAACCCAGAGATAGCTTGTGCATCTTCCAATTCACCGTCATCATCGCTCGTATTGCCGACGCTTCTCCATTTCACCACTTCTTTCATGATGATTCTAATGGGTAATTGTGCAAGTATTGAAAAGAAACGAACTGTGTCCATAGTCAAGGATTTCTATAGTGCGATCCTATTTAAGTGATCAAGAATGCTCAGGCAATGTTCTATTCAATATTTTCTTGGACAAGCTGTAATAATGTGGTATCAAGTAGGCACCGCATAGCAAAAAATTGCCAATTTTTGCCAAAAAAAAATTGGCGAGAGAGATAGGGGGTGGATGGGGTGGCATCATTGGCGAGTAATGTCAAGCCTCAATGCAAGATAGAGTCGGTGACGATGAAACGGCATGAGGTAAAATGCAAGTTAAAAAGGACAAAAAATTCAAATATGACGACTCCATTATATGTAGGCTGACATTGATTGACACGAATTAACACATTTTCATCATAATTCAAATATTTGACACGTAAAATCAAATTTGAAATGTCTTAGAAAAACACGAATTGTAAAAATGGTTATGACATGTTAACACGAATTGCTAGTCTTAACATACTCCCGTGAAGATGAGACACTGGATGAGGGTCAAAGGGCCCATTTGGTTCGGCTTTGAAAGACCTTTATCAGCAAACATGTGTCAGTGAACAAAGGGTGATGGTGCTATCCCCTCGAAAAAAACAATGCCGCAATCTCCGTCTCACTCTTTGCTCCTTCCTTCCCAACTTTGATTCTCCATTTTTTCATTTTAAGCATTTCCCAATTGTAGCATTCTCTCGACACCACATCAATTTCGCATGTCTTTAGAAAAAACTAAATAATATGCTAGGTTAATTTATATAGATAGGGTTAATAGAAGAATCGATTGCACTTTTCGAGCAAGAATTTAACTTCACAATTAAATTTATTTTTTAAAGTTTTTTTTTGCTGTAAGTTTCGAGATTCTAAGACGTTCAATTATATAACAATGATGAAAATGTCATGGAAATGTGCTAACACATACAAGGTTGAGCAAAACGTGCTCGAGCCTCTGCTGGAGCAACTTTGGGAGAGTGTACCAATGGTGCGAATAGATTGACAGATAAAAATACTTTTCGTATAATGTCATATTAGTGACATAACTTTTTTTCTATCACTTAATAACCATGTCTTCAAAAACACGTTAAATATCGTAATTTTCAATCAATTACTTAAGTACCATAATTCTAAAAAGAAGTTTACTTAAGTGTTTGAAATCTCACATGACACAATTATTATGTTTTTAAAAAATTATAGGTACTCAAGTGATAAAAAAATAATTAATGCAATTCATTGAATATCCTATAAAAGTCATGATATTTATGGTACGTAATTTTCCTTCAAGCTCTAATTTCAAAAAATCAAATGTCCAAGAGTCAAAACCCGAAATTGCATTCGACCCCAACGGCCTTCCGACGGCGACGAACCTGCGGAGGCAATCCTCGCACCCCGACCCTCCGTCGTCGCCGGAATCGCTCCGGTCTCGAGACGGAGACGCAGGTCGGTCCATTTCGGAGTTCATGAAATTCTCGCGTGTTCATCGCCGGTCGGTTCGATCCCATGCTCGTCAACCTCGCTCGCAGAGCCCTGCTTCAAGCTAGGAGTGGGGCCCTCGCGCTCCCCGCCGCCGGAGCTCAACCGCCGCCGCTGCTCCGGCAGTCCTCGACCTCCTCGGAGCCGCGCTCCTTCACGGTGCTGTACCTCGTCAATGCCTGCGGGCTGTCTCCGGAGTCCGCCGTCTCGGCGTCGCGGCGCATCTGCTTCGAATCCCCTTCGAGACCCGACTCCGTCCTGGGTTTGCTCAGGAAACGAGGTTTCTCTCGGACCCAGATCGCGGACGTCGTCGGCAGATACCCCGGGGTGCTTCTGGCGAGCCCGGATGCGATCCTCTTGCCAAAGATCGAATTTTTACGCTGCAGAGGCATTTCCAATTCTAATATGGCCATAGTCATCAGTGCAGCCCCGAGGTTGTTGACCAGGAGTTTAGACAACCATTTGAGGCCTACTTTGGACTATATTGTCGAACTGGTGCAACCGGCGAGGATGCCGTTGCAGCCATCAAACGTTGTCCGAGGATGTTGTATGACGATCCGGGAGTTCTACTCATTCCGAAAATTGCAACCTTGAGGGAAAATAGAGTGCCTCCAGCAAACATTGGGCACTTGGTTCTGTACCATCGGTCGATATTCCTGGCTTCGCCTGAACAGTTAGCCGAGGCTCTGAATAGGGTTAAGGCGTTGGGTTTTGAGCCTTCCAAAGTGGGTTTCGTCACGGCTTTGTCTGTAATTAGGGGCATGAGCAAGCCGTTGTGGCAGAGGAAGATCGGTGTGTATTGCAAGTGGGATTGGTCGGAGGAGGAGGTTGCTTTGGCTTTTAGGAGGCATCCGGGGTGTATGGCAGTGTCAGAGAGCAAAATTACGGAATTGATGAACTTCTTTGTCAATGAGATGGGGCTTGATTCTTTGCATATTGCGCAGTGCCCCGTGGTGATCTCACTGAGCTTACGCAAGCGAATTATTCCTAGGTGTTCGGTGTTTCGGGTCCTATTGTCTAAGGGCTTGGTCCATACCCATAGCTTGGCTACATCCTTGATAGTTCCGGAGAGTAGGTTTATAAAGGAATTCGTGACCTGTTACTTGAGAAAAGCTCCCCAGTTGTTGGACCTTTATAAGGAGAAGATGGGTCTTGCCAGCTAGTTCTGAGCTTTATGCCCTTGCTCGGGCTAATATATGATGCCTATGAAAGCAAAGGAGATCATACACCTGCTGTTTTCGTCTATGTTTGATAATTGGCGATGCTGAGTTTTGTGTTACTTACCTTCTCTGTTTCATCCCTAAAGTTCTCCATGTCTTGCTGTGTTCTATTATAACCTGCTCTGTTTTTTCATTGGGAAAGTGTGCTCGCTCATGAAGAAAGCTTTGCTCTTAATTGAAACTAAAGTAATTCTCTGCAGCTCGTTGAGCTTGTAGTCCGAGTTTACCTCAGTTTAACCTAAACTTAAGACTTCACTATTTATTTCTTTCTATTACCGAGGTTACCTAGTGCCATGCTTATTGATCTTCATGAAAGACCAGTTTTCTTTATATTAATTCTCTGAGTAGACTTTGCTAATTTGTGCAATTCCAACTCTTTGGGGCGATAGCTTCTCTTATTTTACCTCCAGATAAAAACATGTATGTATAGTAAGTTTGCGGTTGTTCTCAGCTTCATGATAGGGTTCCCATCTGAATGCTTATCGAAATTGCTCTAATTTGTACTGTCACTGCTTCCGTCATTTGATTTATGGATCTTGGGCTTATGACATGGTCTCATATGAGCTGAGTTTCTATTCTGTATTACGGCTTGATTCTGGGTTTGATGATGCTGTGTATTGATCCTGTTTTATGTGAGTCTATTGCTATGTTAAGAGGCTAACAGAGCAGAAGTCAATTATGCTTCATCTATCTCGTCTAAATTGATTTTCCAAGCTATTGATTGAGCTTTTGCAGAAAGTTATTAGCTATTTATTGTTGCTACTCTAATGAGAATGCAAAGTGTCTGGAAGATTCACTGAGTTGTAAATGGATAGGTGACCCGCTTTTCTGCAAGCTTTCCCACTATTGATCCCCAGAGTGGCTAACCTCATTTGATTCATGTGATTATATATCTTTTCTAGCTCAGACTGTCGGGGATCGCAGAGTTGCAACCCAACAAGAAGTGATGTTAATGCAGAACATCCATGTGTTCTTCTGTTTCTTCTTTGACTTCAGTGGCCCATTGAACTCCCTCGTGGCATCCACAACTTTTGACATGAGAGAGCATCTTGCATTTTGTTGCGAAAAAGCGAGCGATCGAACAATAATATAGATAGAAGAAGAAAATAAATGGGACACCAAATTTTCGTGGTTTAGTCATAAAAATCTACGTTCACGGGGAGAGCAGCAGCGAATTTCACTATAGATCAAATAATATAATGAGATTACACATTCGAGTCACTCAAATACTTTCTCGGTGTTTCCCAAGCCCCAATTATACCCAATAACGCATGCAGTGTTTAAGCCCGAAATTCCTCAAGAAATAATCTCTCAATCTCACGAAGGAATTACATGCAAATTTTATCACAAGATAAATCAGCTACAAACACTAATATTTCTTGAATGTAATTCATAGACAAGAACGACAAAGTAAATCCCTCCCAAGCACTTGACGACAAGACAACACTTCAAGACCAATTCTTCATGATCAACGGCGGAACACCAAGCACTCACGCTGCGCTTCAAGACAATTTGTGATCCACCTCCACCACTCACGGCCACAAGTCTATATATAAGTAAAACCCTTATTCTTTTGTTAACTTCTCATAGGATTTTGTTTCCTATTTTAAACGATTTTATCCAAAACATATCTGTATGTTTTAAACAAAATCCAAATCCAAATGAAAGTTGGACTTTCCTATTTCAGTGGCCAAAGTCTTCAACGCAGATTCAAATTTGGGAAGTTGATCTTTAGATCTTCTTTGCTCAATTTCGAATGTTCGCAACATATTCAATTCGGAATATTCGTAATTTCACATTGGGCTCAAACTCAAGACATATTTTAACAATTTCCACTTTGGCTTGATGTTTGAGCCAAGTTGCAATCGCTTCACAAAAATTCAAACTCTGCTGCTACTCTTCCATAGTCCCCGATGGGTTCAACCGCCACAGATATTATCCAAGTCCAAGCCTTGCTTAAACTTTGCCATAACCGAGGACCTTATCAGAATACCAACTCCACATGCACCTTTAACTACTCCGTAAGGATTTTCCGACGCAACCTCCTTAACCGCAGATAAAGCAAAACCATTGTTACATCTATATTTGTCAGGAGATCGAATACGTATCTTGTCAACATCAGCAGTTACAACAACCATTGGCTTTATAAGCTCCACCTCGCTATGAACACCATCTGTGTTGATTACTTTACTAATACTCGTACTCGCTACCTCAGGAGTTTCTGGTAACAACTCCACCTCAAGCTGAACACCGTCTAGATCCGTATTAACACTACCACAAACACTCATAGCTAGAATATCGGAGACTTGTCAAGGGTAACTTATCTGCTGTTAACAAGTGAATTTATATTTGGGCACCACAATCGATCACCCTGCTCACCTTGTGCATAGCCATGGAATATGCACCTAGCCCTCCAATCGAGCTTACCATTACTCACTCGAAAATAACACGGGCAACCAAACATTCTAATAATAGAATAACCAGTAACGTTACTTGACCACACTTATTCAAGAGTTCGCCTTTCAATAGCAGTTGATGGGGATTCATTTACCAGGTAGCTTATCGTACTAAGCACATCAGCTAAGATTCTCCTAACAATACCAGCACTAGAGATAATTTTTTGGGTCATTTCGAGTAATGTTCTGCTTATCAATTCTGTAAATTGTTGTGATTTATTGACACTAGTGCGATATTTCACTATGTCATCTTTCATGTAGAATTTATTTATCAGCTCCGAGCAGAACTCCATGCTATTATTAGTCTGCACATGCTTGATCGACTTACCAATCTCCGTCTTGATCAAAGCTCTCAACCGCATGATCTTGACACCAGCATCAAACTTGTGCATTGGCACAAACACCCAGGTCTTCCTCGAGTAGTCAATAGACTCTTGAACAGATGCATCCAATGTCTCCGCAACGAAGTTTGTCACTGTCTCACCTTGAATTTTATACAAGCCTCCATGCTTGATTCCTTTCATTATCACCAAGGCATCTCGAACAACCTTCAAAACTTTACCTTCTGAAGAATACCTGCAACTAGCTAAATCTAGGGCACCAAAGAAAATTAAGTTCTTTTTCAATTTTGGAATGTGTTTTACTCCAATCAATGTCCTCACAATACCATAATGCATTCTGATTTTAACATCACCAACACCCACAACATTGCACTCAGCGTTGTTCTCTAACTGGATTTTACCACTACCCGTGCACTGATAAGTGATAAACCGGTTTCTATTTGGTGTGATATGAAAAGAACAACCAGAATCCATAATCCATCCATCAAACGATGAATAATCAGTAACAGACAAGACATAATTGGTACCATCATAATCATTCTCAGCTACAGCTACAATATTATCTGTAAACTCAAATACAATTTTCTTACCCTTCTCATTCTTCAGCTTAAGGCAATTCATTTTAAGATGCCCCCTCTTGCCATAGCTCCAATAAACAACATCAGCAGTCTTAGATTGACTACATTTGTTCATATGAATACTACTCTTATCCACACATGTTATAGATCTTTCTCTATTTTCACCTACTAAAACAGCAAATACAGATTCGCCAAATTCTCTTCTACGAATATCCTCGCTTAGAATCAAATCTCGAACCCCATCAAACGTTAAACTTGTTGACCCAGAGGAATTACTAACAGTAGTAATAGTAGTATTCCAACTATCAGGCAATGAGGATAATAGAATCAAAGCACGTACCTCATCTTCAAAATCAATTTCAACTTAACTCAATTGACTAACAATCACATTGAATTCATTGATATGATTTGCAACTGACGCACTTTCGCTTATCTTCAAATTAAATAGACGTCGCATCAAATAGACATTGTTGATCGTAGAGGGCTTCTCGTACATATCCGACAGGGCTTGCATCAAATCCGCAGTGGTCTTCTCCTTCAAGATATTAAATGCGATGTTACGAGCCAATGTCAGCCGAATAATACCCATAGCTCGTCTATCCAGCAAATCCCAATTAGTTTGCTTCATCGTCTCTGGTTTCTCCCTAGATAAAGGTAAGTGCAGTTTCATCTGGTAAAGATAATCTTCAATCTGCATCTTCTAGAAACTAAAATCCTTCCCATCAAATCTATCGATTCTCACTTTTACTTCTTCTATTGCCATCGATTTGCTTCAACTCAGCCAAATCTAGCTTTAATACCATTTGTTGCAAAAAAGCAAGCGATCGAACAATAATATAGACAGAAGAAGAAAATAAATCGGATAAGAAATTTACGTGGTTCAATCGTAAAGACCTACGTCCATAGGAAGAGCAGCAGTGAATTTCACTATAGATCAAGTAATACAAAGAGATTACACACTTAAGTTACTCAAATACTTTCTTGGTATTTCCCAAGCCCCAGTTAGACTCAATAACGCATGCAAAGTTTAGCTCCGAAATTTCTCAAGAAATAATCTCCCAATCTCACAAAAGAATTACATGCAAATCTTATCACAAGATTTAAATTGGCTATAAACTAATCTTTCTTGTATGTAATTCACGGACAAGAATGACAAAAGAAATCCCTCCCAAGCACTCGACAATAAGACGACACTTCAAGACCAATTCTTCATGATCAACGGCGGAACACCAAGCACTCACGTGGCGCTTCAAGACAATTTGTGATCCACCTCCACCACCCATGGCCACAAGTCTATATATAAGTAAAACCCTTATTCTTTTGTCAACTTCTCATAGGATTCTATTTCCTATCTTAAACGATTTAATCCAAAACATATCTCTGTATGTTTTAAACAAAATTCCAAATCCAAGTGAAAGTTGGACTTTCCTATTTCAGTGGCCAAAGTCTTCAACGCAGATTCAAATTTGGGAAGTTGATCTTTAGATCTTCTTTGCTCAATTTCGAATGATCACAACATATCCAATTCGGAATATTTGTAATTTCACATTGTGCTCAAACTCGAGATATATTTTAACACATTTAACGGGCGAGCTTCAATACTTGCAAGCATCACGCAGGTTGCGGGTTGCGACTGTCTGGTGAGTTTCGGTTTCGATGTTTTTATCGAAAGTGTTTCATCACTTGCAAGAATCATTTGTTTTGATGAAGTAGCCTGCCGTGAGAAAGTGGCTTTTATTTTAACATTAATGGGTAAAATTTCTGCGTTGCCTTTTAGATTAATATGAAGTGATAGCTCCTCTCTCCTCCTTGGAGAATAGGAGAATTAATTTTTTCTTGCTTAATTCTTGACAGATATGGTCTATCTACAATAACCATCGGCATGTCTCGCCGTGCCTTCAATTTTTCTGAGGAGACTTGGCATATTGTTAACCGACTTGGTTGTGGTCTGTGAACTTATTTTTGGGTGAATAGCTATGGTCTATGAATCATGTTCCTTGAACAAGTCCTTGGAATGGTTTGAACAAATTGAAATTTCGGGACCATATTAAATATTAGGCTAAAATTAGGCTAAAATTAAGAGATTATATCGAACAAATTAAAAGTCAGGGAATAAATTATACATTGGGCCAAAGTTTATGGACTATTTTTGTTATTATCTCTATTTTGAGAGGTGTTGTAAGAGTAATTATCTTCATGGGCAAGAAATGAGTGAGTTTTAATATGGTTACT
The DNA here is from genome assembly GCA_014182575.1 of Eucalyptus decipiens. Classification (NCBI taxonomy): domain Eukaryota; kingdom Viridiplantae; phylum Streptophyta; class Magnoliopsida; order Myrtales; family Myrtaceae; genus Eucalyptus; species Eucalyptus decipiens. Next base: position 33,158,305 of record CM024610.1, on the reverse strand, counting down.
CCACACTTTAGTTCTGACCAACCTAATCATTTATGAGAAACATCGTATGTTCTAACTTCTAACTCGAGTAATAGCCACTTCCATGAATTGTCACCTGGTACCCAAAGGCCTCGAAATTAGATTTTATAACTTATTTTTAAAGGCATTAGAACATAACTTTTGTCAACCTGAGGTTACCCAAAGGCCACAAACTGTTGAGTTTGTTGCCCATTGCCTTAGGGTCGATCAAGGTCAACAACAAATCGTGACGTTTCTCGTTTTAGGGTATGACAAAATCAGAGTTTCGTCGCCTTGAGTTTTGAACCTACAGCAACAAATATGAAATTTGGTCCCCTTAGGTGATATATAAGGTGATAAAATCACATTTGTCGCCTTAAATTCGGGTCCAAGCAACAAAATTCAAACATTACCACTAGCGAGGAGGGAAAATTTCGAATTTATGGCTACAAAAAGAAAATCTCATCCCTTTAGAGTAGAATTAAAGAGACAATCACTTTTTTCATGATTTAATGTGACAAAATAAGTGTTTCATTACTTTTAAATATTATATAAGGGTACAAATTTATGAATGTCACTTTAGGTAAAGGCAATGGAATAAACATGTTCACCACAAAATTTGGGTCTAAGTTTAACCAAAACTTTCAGGCTTTTTTTTTTTTTTTTTTTTTTTCTTTTGTCTTTTTTTAGTATCTTAAGATAAGGTTTAACCCACAGATTTGTATAGTACCCCTCCCAATTCGCGGTCATCATTGTTCATATCGTCGGCATTTCTAGGAGAAGCCCACTCAGCGCTCAGCCGAACACAGCAGCCACTATCACTAGAGAAAACTAGAGCATTACAATGGCAATTTACCATTCAGAAAGTTAGGTCATGCGAAAGAGAGGATTGAGCACACAGCCTGTACTACAGTCAGTAAAAGCAACGCCACCACAGCGATAACTGAGTTGATGACCCACGGGTTACTGCAGTAATCGCGCTTGAGCGTTGCCTTCCACTTGTTGTAAGGCCTTTGACAATGCTTGACGAGCTTGTTGCTGAGGTTGTGGAAGTAGTATTCAGATCTCAACATGCTAGTTTCCTTGCAGAAGGCGTTGATTAGGTCCGTGGGAGCTTCCTTATTGCTGAGCCAGTTCTCAATGATTCCCTTGTCCATCAGCAACTTTGTGTCGACTGGGGTATCGACCAGGTGATCCATGAACACCATGTAGCTGATCAGATTCCTGTTACTTGCATTTTTGTAGTAACATTGCTCAAAGGCAATAATGTTCTGAAAAAGGGATTTCGTCTCGTCATGAAGAACCAAACGCGGGATTTTGAGCTCTCCATTCTCGAATTTGATGTCGAACCTATCAATTTCAGCCCGAGGGCGACAAAGCTAGTGGTGGCCGGAGTGAAGCTGAGAAGAGGCGAGAGTTGACTTATGTAATTTTGTTTTCTAAATTTAAATATCTAGTTGATTCTGTTTCGTTCTCCGTTTATTCCCTCTTATTAACAATGTTCTCAGGTGAGAGCAAGTGCATTCAAAAAGCTAGGTCATGCAAGAGAGAAGGATGTGTCCATTTATTCCCTCTTATTAATAATGTTCTCAGGTGAGAGCAAGTGCATTCAGAAAGCTAGGTCATGCAAGAGAGAAGATTGAGCACACAGCATGTACTACAGTCAGTAAAAGCAATGCCACCGCGGTGATAACCGAGATGATGACCTACAGGTTACTACAATGATCGCGCTTGAGCGTTGGCAATGCTCGACGAGCTTGTTGCTAAGACTGTGGAAATAGTATTTAGATCTCAACATACTAGTTTCCTTATAGAAGGCGTTGATTAGGTCCGTGGGAGCTTCCTTATTGCTGAGCCAGTTCTTGATGATTCCCTTGTCCATCAGCAACTCTGTGTCAGCTGGGGTATCGACCAGGTGATCCATGAACACCATGTAGGCGATCGATTGTCATTTACTTGCATTTTTGTAGTAACATTGCTCGAAGGCAATAATGTTCTGAAAAAGGGATTTCGTCTCGTCGTGTAGAGCCAAACGCGGGATTTTGAGCTCTCCGTCCTCGAATTTGATGTCGAACCTATCAAGTTTAGCCCGAGGGCAATAGAGCTGGTGGCGGCTGGAGTGAAGCTGAGAAGAGGCGAGAATTGACCTGTGTAATTTTGTTTTCTAAATTTAAATATCTAGTTAATTCTGTTCCGTTCTCCATTTATTCCCTCTTATTAACAATGTTCTCAGGTGAGAGCAAGTGCTTATTTGACAACGGAGAGCTCAAAATCCTGCGTCTAGTTCTTTACGACGGGACGGAATCCCCTTTTCAAAATATTATTGCCTTCGAGCAATGTTACTACAAAAACACAAATAACAGGAATCTGATTAGCTACATGGTGCTCATGGATCACCTGGTCGATACCCTAGCCGACACAGAGTTGCTGATGGATAAGGGAATCATCGAGAACTGGCTCAGCAATAAGGAAGCTCCCACGGACCTAATCAACGCCTTCTGCAAGGAAACTAGCATGTTGAGGTATGAATACTACTTCCACAGCCTTAGCAACGAGCTCGTTGAGCATTGCCAAAGGCCTTACAACAAGTGGAAGGCGACGCTCAAGCGCGATTATTGCAGTAACCCGTGGGTCATCATCTCGGTTATCGCTGCGGTGGCGTTGCTTTTATTGACTGTAGTACAGGCTGTGTACTCAGTCCTCTCTCTTACATGACCTAGCTTTTTGAATGCACTTACTCTCAGCTGAGAACATTGTTAATAAGAGGGAATAAATGGAGAACAAAACAGAATCAACTAGATATTTAAATTTAGAAAACAAAATTTCACAGGTCAACTCTCACATCTTTTCAATTTCACTCCGACGGCCACCAACTCAATCGCCCTCGGGCTGAACTTGATAGGTTCATTTCCCCTATTTGGCGCCGCATTCATCGATGGCAAGAATGAGAGCCTAAGTGCATCGACGATGTGCTTCACCTCTGTCAGCCTGCGCGCCTCCGGCGACTCCTCCGGCAACTCCTCCACCCGTGTATGTTGAGAAAAGAACTTGCACATGAGTTCAAGCAGCAACGTCGGCCGGTACCAATTTTCCCCACTAAATGCAAGCCTCCTGATGATAAAAAATGGGATCTGGTTCTCCAGCAGTGTCATGTCGCGGCAAACATCCTTCAAGATCCACGGCCTGCCAAAGATCCGGTCGCTGGGTAGCCTCATCCCAAGGAACCGAGACATTAGGAAGATCTGGATCACGAAGATGCCGTCGAGGAGCATCATCTTGGTGAACCCGTTGGAGTTGAGCTCGATCTTCTTATCGTAGCAGCTCCGAGTGTCCTCCTTGCGGGGGAGGAGTTCGACCTCCTTGAAGTTGAGGAGGTCGAGCTCCTTGAGGTTCCAGACGACTTGGTTGTCCCGTAGCCGGTCGATACCCTAGTCGACACAGAGTTGCTGATGGAGAAGGGAATCATCGAGAACTGGCTCAGCAGTAAGGAAGCTCCCACGGACCTAATCAACGCCTTATGCAAGGAAACTAGCATGTTGAGGTCTGAATACTACTTCCACAGCATCAGCAACGAGCTTGTCGAGCATTGCCAAAGGCCTTACAACAAGTGGAAGGTGACGCTCAAGCGCGATTATTGCCCGTTGGTCATCATCTCGGTTATCGCCGCGGTGGCGTTGCTTTTACTAACTGTAGTACAGGCTGTGTGCTCAATCCTCTCTCTCACATGACCTAGCTTTCTGAATGCACTTGCTCTCACCTGAGAACATTGTTAATAAGAGGGAATAAACGGAGAACGAAACAGAATCAACTAGATATTTAAATTTAGAAAACAAAATTTCACAGGTCAACTCTCACCTCTTTTCAATTTCACTCCGACGGCCACCAACTCAATCGCCCTCGGGCTGAACTTGATAGGTTCATTTCCCCTATTTGGCGCCGCATTCATCGATGGCAAGAATGAGAGCCTAAGTGCATCAATGATGTGCTTCACCTCTGTCAACCTGCGCGCCTCCAGCGACTCCTCCAGCAACTCCTCCACCCGCGTATGTTGAGAGAAGAACTTATACATGAGTTCAAGCAGCAACGTCGGCCGATACCAATTTTCCCCACTAAAGGCAAGCCTCCTGATGATAAAAAATGGGATCTGGTTCTCCAGCAGTGTCATGTTGCGGCAAACATCCTTCAAGATCCACGGCCTGCCAAAGATCCGGTCGCTGGGTTGCCTCATCCCAAGGAACCGAGACATTAGGAAGATCTGGATCATGAAGATGTTGTCGAGGAGCATCATCTTGGTGAACCTGTTGGAGTTGAGCTCGATCTTCTTATCGTAGCAGCTCCGAGCGTCCTCCTTTCGGGGGAGGAGTTCGACCTCCTTGAAGTTGAGGAGGTCGAGCTCCTCGAGGTTCCGGACGACCTGGTTGTCCCGTAGCCAGTCGATGAGGCAGGAGGGGACGCCGCCCTAATCGTCCTCGGGCCGGACGACCTCCTTGAGGTGGAGGCGGCCGACCTCCTTGACTTGGAGGGGTTCGACTTTGTTGTCCTTTAGGACTTGGTCGTCCTAGAGCTGAACGAGCTCCTTGAGGTGGAGGTGGTCGACCTCCTTGAGGTGGAGGGGTTCGAACTTGAGGCAATTGAACTCCTCGAGGGGATCGAACTCCAACTCCTCGAGGCGGCGGTCAACCTCTTTGAGGCGGCTGACCTCCTCATTGTGATCGCGGGCCTTGAGGAAAGTCTGCAAGTACAATATCTTCCATGGGCTCGAGGCTTTTCAACTGACGGTGATAAGGTACGATCGCAACCGTGCGAGGAGTGTAGGCCTCTTCGTTGCTTGAGGTGGAGGTGGTCGACCTCCTTGAGGTGGAGGGGTTCGAACTTGAGGCAATTGAACTCCTCGAGGGGATCGAACTCCAACTCCTCGAGGCGGCGGTCAACCTCTTTGAGGCGGCTGACCTCCTCATTGTGATCGCGGGCCTTGAGGAAAGTCTGCAAGTACAATATCTTCCATGGGCTCGAGGCTTTTCAACTGACGGTGATAAGGTACGATCGCAACCGTGCGAGGAGTGTAGGCCTCTTCGTTGCTTCACTAGAGCCTCTCCGGAATGGTGAAGATGCAACAATTGGATGGCAGTGGTAGTCCCGTAAGTCTCCTGCATATTGAAATTGCAACTGGATGGAGATCATGGACATTTGCAGATGTTCCAGCTCCAGCCATCTTTTTTTTTTACTACTCAGTCAATCAAGAGCAAAGTTTTAGCAAAATCCTATCCAAGAAATAGGCGTTGACGTTCTGCTCTGCAGTGGTTGGGACCCACTAAATCTCGACTGCTCAAAATATTGGACGCGTTTAAGTAATGGCTTGGGTGCCTGGAAAAGCGACACGTGTCCCTCTCGTGGGACCCACAATCGTAGCCAAAATTTTCGAAATTTGGGGAGAGTGCGCTCTTCATCCCTTTTGACTCTAATGCCTGGGTTGAGGAATGCTGGACCGCATTGATAGCCATTTGTTTGCGACCATACACATTATTTGAACACGAGATATATACGCACTGAAACTGTCACACCCCAAAACCATCAAGAATGGGGGATGACACGGCCATCAATCCACTCAAAGGATGCAGCCTTAGAGCTCCCAAAATCCAACTCTTAAAAGTCCCCACATCCATATCGCTCCCGTACCTACTCATTGTTAGTCGAAAAACCTGAAAAAGATTGGAAAAATAGAGGGGCGAGCAATCACGGCTCAGTGAGTAGTGCATCTCTTCTAAGTGGATCGAGCACCCACTATGCATATTTACAAAACCAAACCGCAACTCTTTTAACTCAAATCTAGGATATAACAAACATACAGTAAAAAAAATAAGTTACATACGCTTCAACATAGCTATATTTACAGCAAAAATAATCATTTCATAATAACATCGAAATAAACATCAACGGTCTAATCCACTGATTAATCTCATTAATTCACACGCCAATGGTCCATTCATTGGTTAATCTCATACCACACCAAACCCGGAAATTTAACAAACCTTCAAGGCCAAAATATAACATTTCTTACTTTAACACAATATGTTCAAAGCAAAAATATTCAAGATAATAGTAGGCAAATGCCAATGGTCTAATCCCATTGGTCAATCTCATAAAACATATATCAATGGTCTATTCCATTGATTAATCTCATCAAACCACACATTGATAATCTAATGAAATTACACGTCGATGGTCCATTCCATCAACCCAACTCATATTACATGTCAATGGTCCACTCTATTAACTAATCCGTTACTCAATATCAAATCATGGTCACGATATAACGCATGGTGACGAGGCGACCAAGATTCCCCCCATTGGCAAGGTTTCCACCTATTATTAGCTAGTGGCTCGGCTCACAATGATATTCTAAAATAGTATGCGCATACCCACAAGCCCATCGCTGGGCTCACGGTGATATTGAGCATCCACATCAATCCAGAACAACACCATCCATAATTCTCAAACCAATTCCATAAAACATTTCATATATCACGAAAAGATTTCACAATTCAAATTATCCGCCAGAATTACTTTTCATAAAATATTTTCAAATAATTTCAAGACCCGTCTCATAGATCAAACTTAATATATAAAATACATATCAAATCATATAAAAGTTATTTCTTATCATTACAAGCCTTATACTAATGTGAAAACTCATTTAAATCACCATCAAAAGTCAAGTATCAATGGTCAAGTCCATTGAATAATCTCCATTAAAAACACATATCAATTTCAAATCAAATAAATATCAAAAAGCTTATTACAAATCAATAACTATATAACATTCCATAAATCATCTCAAAGTCGAGCTTTTCGTAAAATAGTTTCACAAACCCAAAACATGTAATATTTCTCGACTCCGTTCATCAAACAGAATATATATTCATAAAAAGTTCTCACACTATTTTCAAATATCAAAACTTAGTAAATGCCCGATCTAACTTTTATGTCATAAATATGCTTATTTATAACTCATAAATTATCAAATCTTTATCATTTTGAAGACATGAGTTTATAAATCCTTAGAAGAGATAGCACCACTCACTTGGGAAAGTCGAAAAATCAACCTATGACGTTCACTCGAACCAACGCACTCGGATCCCTAACAATTAATAGAAAAACAATATCAAAAGGCCAAGTAAAAAAGATATTCGCATAACGACTCGTCTATACTAGGCCTATTTGTCAATAAAACGATACCTATGTGCCATGAAAGCTCGCATTTATCGAAAACCCATCGATTTCCCGCTAGGCGTAGCCCATGCACCAACTTTGTCGTGCTATAACTTCCTCAACAAAATTCCATTTCAAGCCGTCTTAAAGTTTTTAGAAAGCTCTCTTAACATACAACAACAACCCCAACTCAACCACCCCAACACAGTACCGGAAACAACAAAAAACAAGCTCGAAGCTACTGTTCGCTATAGTACCAGAATGCGCCCCCAACTTCAAAATTCCATTCCGGACAAACCGCAAGCTCAAATCACGATCCGCAAGATGCTATACTTTCACAACATCCCAAAGTATCATTTCTACAAAAATATGCAGCTCAACGACTCAAAAATCATACTTCGCCGTTCAATTTTCCCAAAATTCCAAATTTCAAGCCTTAGGTCCAAAATTACTCCAATTGAACGAATGGGCAGCATGAGCGCTTACCGAGTGTTGTGTTATACGGCTTGGCGAGGCTCCATGATGAAAAATGCACAAAACCCTCTTTTTCTTCTTCTTCTTCTTCTTTTCTGTGAGCGGGAGCTCTCGACTCTCCCTTTCTCTCTCTCCTCCTTTTTCTTTCTCTCTTTCCCTTTTATCTCCTCATTTCCCCCCTTTTTCTTTTTCTTTTTCTTTTCTTTCTTTCCTTCTCTCTCTCCCGAAGACTCTCGATCTCTCTCCTTCTTTCTCCTTTTTATTTTATTTTTTTTGACTGGGTCAAAACCCATATTTTACAGAAACTACCTAGGCATGATCTATGTCAACAATGAAACACAACAAACCCAGATGACCTTGTTTTGTTAGTGGGGAGGGCAGATTGCATTTTTATAGGAGGAAATATTGAATTTTGGATGGGAAACACCCTTTCTTTGTTGTCGTCCATTTCTGACAAGTTCATTTTCCACTCTTACCTCAGGATTTGGTTAGTGTTATTAATGAGGAAGACAACTTTTTTTTTTTTTTTTTTTAACAAGGAAAACTTCATTCATGAAATAGAGAAATTACGTGTTTAACATATCCGTACGTAGGTCAAACAGTAGCCGGAGGGGGGAAGTGACCCGATTCCGGAAGAAGATTTTGGGCTTGGGCTTTTGCAACCCAGTCAGCAGCTGCATTTGTTTCCCTTCGACAGTATTGGATGGTGAGGGTTGGGAACAGGCGGAGCAGAGCCCTAGCTTCGGCAAAGAGAGCGCCGAACTCCCATGGAGTGCGATCTTGGTCGAGGATGGCTGCAACGATGGTAAGAGAGTCGGATTCCAGAAGGAGGCTTTGCTGATTTCTGCTAGTGGTGATGAGAAAACGAAGGGCAGAAATGAAAGCTTGGGTTTCTGCTTGCAGGGGCGAGACAGAGAGTATTCGGTGAGCAGAACCATCAATCAGCTTCCCAGAGGAGTCTCGACAAAGACAAGAAACAGCAGCACCGTCTGTGTTCGTGGGAAAAGATGCATCAATATTGACGGGAAACTGATCGAATGTCAGAATCTATCTAATATATTAGCTCAATACTGCTGGGCATCGGGACAAGAGATTAATCGAAATAAATCTGGTGTTTTCTTTAGTCCTACTTGTCCTAATGCTCTACAGGAGTCTCTTGCTAATGAACTCAGAGTTCCCTTGATGAAAAAGACTGGCAAATATCTCGGCATCCCTTCCGACTGGGGGAAATCTAAAAAAGCAATGTTCTCCTGGATCTTGGGAAAGGTTCACTCTAAACTTCACGGCTGGAAGGAAAAATTATTTTCGAAGGGTGGAAAAGAAATCTTGATTAAAGCAGTAGTTCAAGCTCTACCACAGTATGCTATGTCGATTTTTAAAATACCCATCTCACTGTGTAAGGCTATGGAACGTAAGGTGGCTAATTTTTGGTGGCAATCTCGGGAAATAAGACAGGGGATCCATTGGCGGAATTGGGTGTCTCTCAAAGCTCGAAAAGACTCGGGGGTCCGGGTTTTCGTGATCTTATCTCTTTTAATAAAGCTTTATTGGCTAAACAGGCTTGGAGGCTATATCAACAACCTCTTTGCTCTATGGAATAGCTTTCTTAAGGGGCTGTACTTTCCTTCCACAGACTTTGCACATGCAGCTAGAGGAGCTCGACCTTCTTGGGGATGGCAAAGCCTATTGCTAGGCAGAGACTCTATTGCATCAAATCTACAAGTGGTCGATCGGAAACGGGAAGAACATTCTCATCGGGGAGGATAAATGGCTGTCTACAGGCATTATCGGGGGACCAGCACCTAGGAATGAGCCTAAAATGGTGGCCGATTTCATCTGTCCAGACCTTCGGACATGGAATATTCCTCTATTATCCAAAAGTTTTGATGAGCATCAAGTTGCTGAAATTCTAAAAGTACACATCAGTCCGCACTATACTGAAGACAAATTGATATGGACAGGGAGATTAAATGGAGAGTACACTGTCAAAAATGGATATCACCGAATTAACTCAGCAACAACAACAGTCCTTCAATACCAGCCCTCTTCATCTTTTCAAACCCCTAAGCACCTTTGGGCCACTATATGGAAGGTACCAGCACCCCCAAAATTGCGTATCTTTTTATGGTCTCTATGTCACAATGCTATAGCCACGGCTGCAAATCTCTACTATCGTCACATCATTGCAGATCCTATTTGTCAACTTTGAGTCGCTCAGCTTTAAAGCTGAACCATACCGATTAATTCAGCTCTCCTTTTCTTTTCAAATGGGTAAGTCAAGCTTTAATTTTGCAAGACAAATGTGGGAAGACTAGACCTACAAGTCCATAGAGCCAAAAACTTGCTCGCATCATGAGAGCTACTCGAGTGACTCGTGCATGCTACGAGTAGATAATGCAAAGTCGGTTTTTTAAACTTACAGTCCGAAGAGAACCACTTTTTCCCCAATGGAAATGAGCATAATAATAAGACTTGAAAAAGAACGACCTTGTAAACATCAACCAACTAATGAAATGCTTATCATATGTTTGTATTTCATACTCAAGCCTTGCACATGATCTTATAGTTGGAGTTGCAGAGAGGAGTGTTTGATTTGATCGCGTTTGTATGGGAAAAAAATAGAAGGCCGAAGATGTAGATGCGCGGTTAGCCAACGTCTAAAACTCGAATCTCATTTGAAATTCATGTGCTGGCTATTTTATATTTTAATATATCCTCATGATGCTTTAACATCATTTGGTGTCTAGTACTATTAACAAGAAAAATAAGTATTGATGATAATATTAAAGCATAAAAAACTGTTAAAAATTTGACAAAAATAGCCACTTTTAAGAACTAAATAAGATATGTTCAGAAAAAAATAAACCGACACAAATTAAATAAAAAGGGAGAAGACCTCGGCAGAAAAAAAGAAGCAAATGAACAAAATTGATTACTTATATTTAAAGGATTTATTAGTGTAAATAATGATTTAAACAAAAATATTTTTAAAAAAAAATCTATGGAGAAAAATATATGGAAATAATGGCTAATTTGGAAAATGTTGGTGACTTACTCTGACAAGAGCTAGTAATTGGATAAAATAATTGGTTACTTATGCTCTAAAGCATGAGATCGATGAAAGCGGCGGTAATTTCATACTAAAAAAAAAAATGTTACCAACATTGACACACATGGTAAGCTCGGAATATAAATGTGGATGGATGATTACAAGGGTTGATGATTACGGTACTATTTTTTCAAAACCTGTTTGAACGCAAAAGTCGCTCGATGGATAAGAAACTTTGCTCAAGGTCAGGTAAAGTCAAAGCTATCATCTTTCAGGAGATATCGCTGGTGAAGCAGTGGCTGCTGCACGTCCCAGACAACATTGGACGTAGTGTTCAAATTAAATCTTTGTACAAGATTATAGACCCTAGTTTCGATTGTTACCCAAGAATCTGACACGATCTGTAGTTGTTCCGAAGCTGTAGATAAGTCTAGTCTGAAGCAGATATGAGTCGAAATGGAGGCAGAGAGAGAGAGAGGGAGAGAGGCATGAAATACATTACACCCCAAATCAGGAAATTACACAAAGTGATGGAAGAGAGAGCACAGTGAATGGAGAATTTTTTTTTTTGGTAAACGAGAAAAGTTTGAATCTACGGCAACAAAGAAAAAAAAAATCACCCTTAGAGTAGAATTTAAAATATGAACTCATTTTTTTTAGTCATCTATGGACATATAACCTAAAGCGACAAAATAAGTGTTTCATTACCTATGGATATTGCATAAGGGTACAAACTTATGATTTTGTCACTAGGTAAAAGCAACGGGGCAAATGTGACAGATGGTTGGCCAAAAAATTTGGGTCTAAGGCAACAAAACTTACAGCCCTTTTTTTAGTTTTTCTGCAGTATCTCCCAATTCGCCGTCATCATTGTTCGTATTGTCGACACTTCTCCATTTCGCCACTTCTTTCATGATGATTCTAATGGGTAATTGTGCAAGTATTGAAAAGAACCGAATTGTGTCCATAATCAAGGATTTCTATAGTGCGATCCTGTTTGATTGATCAAGACTACTTAGGGGATGTTCTATTTAATATTTTCTTGGACAAGCTGTAATAATGTGGTATCAAGTATGCATCGCATAGCAAAAAATTGTCAAATTTTGCCAAAAAATAAAAATTGGCGAGAGAGATAGGGGGTGGACGGGGTGGCGTCATTGGCAAAGGATGTCAAGCCTCAGCGCACGATAGAGTTGGTAATGATGAACATGACTCATTTGCACAACACGATAAAATGTAAGTTAAAAAGAAAAAAAAAGATTCAAATATGACAACTTAATTATATATAGGTCAATACTGATTGACACGAATCAATACATTTCCGTGATAATCCAAATATTCAATATGAAAAGTCAAAATCAAAATGTTTTAGGAAAATACGAATTGACATGAATCGCAAGAACCATTATGATACGTCAAGACGAATTGCTAGCCTTAACGTGATCCCGTAGAGGCAAGGCACTGGCCGAGATCTACGTCTCACTCCTGCTCCTCCCTCCCCAACTTTTATTCTCCATTTTTTCATTTTTAGCATTTCCCAATCATAGTGTTCTCTCGATGCCACATCAATTTCGCATGTCTTTAGAAAAAACTGAATAATATGCTAGGTTAATTTATATAGATAGGGTTAATAGAAGAATCGGATTGCACTTTTCGAGCAAGAATTTAAATTCACAATTAAATCTATTTGTTAAAGTTTTTTGTGATGTTGCTGTAAGTTTCGAGACTTGCTAGCACATTCGATTATATAACAATGATGAAAATGTCATGGGAATGTGCTAACAAATACAAGGTTGAGCAATACATGCTCAATCCCCTACTTAAGCTACCTTGGGAGCGTGTACCGCAATGTCACAAAGAAATTGATTGATAAAAACACTATGGATGTTATGATTTTTGTATAATGTCATATCAGTGCTATAATATTTTTGTTATCACTTAATTGTCGTGTCTTCAAAAAAACGTTAAATATCATAATTTTTAATCAATTACTTAAGTATCATAACTTACAAAAAAAAACAGTTTACTTAAGTGTCTAAAATCTTACGTGATACTGTCATTATGTTTTTAAAAAATTATAGTAATCAAGTGAATTGATTGAAAAATTATAGGTACTCAAGTGATAAAAAAATAATTAAAGCAATTTAGTGAATATCCAATAAACGTCATGATATTTATGGTATGTAATTTTCCTTACCTTGGGCAAAGCTCTAACGATGGATTTCAAAAATCAAATGTCCAAGAGTCAAAACCCTAAATTGCATCGACCCCAACGGCCTTCCGACGGCGACGAACCTGCGGAGGCAATCCTCGCACCCCGACCCTCCGCCGTCGCCGGAATCGCTCCGGTCTCGAGACGGAGACGCAGGTCGGCCCATTTCGGAGTTCATGAAATTCTCGCATGTTCATCGCCGGTCGGTTCGATCCCATGCTCGTCAACCTCGCTCGCAGAGCCCTGCTTCAAGCTAGGAGTGGGGCCCTCGCGCTCCCCGCCGCCGGAGCTCAAACGCCGCCGCTGCTCCGGCAGTCCTCGGCCTCCTCGGAGCCGCGCTCCTTCACGGTGCTGTACCTCGTCAATGCCTGCGGGCTGTCTCCGGAGTCCGCCGTCTCGGCGTCGCGGCGCATCTGCTTCGAATCCCCTTCGAGACCCGACTCAGTCCTGGGATTGCTCAGGAAACGAGGTTTCTCTCGGACCCAGATCGCGGACGTCGTCGGCAGATACCCTGGGGTGCTTCTGGCGAGCCCGGATGCGATCCTATTACCAAAGATCGAATTTTTACGCTCCAGAGGCTTTTCCGATTCTGATATAGCCAGAGTCATCAGTGCAGCCCCGAGGTTGTTGGCCAGGAGTTTAGAGAACCATTTGAGGCCTACTTTGGACTATATTGTCGAACTGGTGCAATCCGGCGAGGATGCCGTTGCAGCCATCAAACGTTGTCCGAGGATGTTGTATGAGGATCCGGGAGTTCTACTCATTCCGAAAATTGCAACCTTGAAGGAAAATGGAGTGCCTCCAGCAAACATCGGGCACTTGGTTCTGTACCATGGGTCGATATTCCTGGCTTCCCCTGAACAGTTCGCCGAGGCTGTGAATAGGGTTAAGGCGTTTGGTTTTGAGCCTTCAAAAGTGGGTTTCGTCACGGCTTTGTCTGTAATTAGGGGCATGAGCAAGCCATTGTGGCAGAGGAAGATCGGTGTGTATGGCAAGTGGGGTTGGTCGGAGGAGGAGGTTGCTTTGGCTTTTAGGAGGCATCCGTGGTGTATGGCGGTGTCGGAGAGCAAAATTACGGAAGTGATGAACTTCTTTGTCAATGAGATGGGGCTTGATTCTTTGCATATTGCGCAGCGTCCTGTGGTGATCTCACTGAGCTTACGGAAGCGAATTATTCCTAGGTGTTCGGTGTTTAGAGTCCTATTGTCTAAGGGCTTGGTCCATACCCACAGCTTGGCTACATCCTTGATAGTTCCGGAGTGTAGGTTTATAAAGGAATTCGTGACCTGTTACTTGGGAAAAGCTCCCCAGTTGTTGAATCTTTATAAGGAGAAGATAGGTCTTGCAAGCTAGTTCTGAGCTTTATGCACTTGTTTGGGCTAATAAATGATGCCATTGAAAGCAAAGGAGATCATACACCTGCTGTTTTGATCTATTTTTAATAATTGGTGATGCCGAGTTTCGTGTTACTTACCTTCTCTGTTTCATCCTTAAAGTTCTCCATGTCTAGCTGTGTTCTATCATAACCTGCTCTGTTTTTTCATTGGGAAAGTTTGCTTGCTCATGAAGACAGCTTTGCTCTTAATTGAAACTAAAGTAATTCTCTGCAGCTTGTTGAGCGTGTAGTCCGAATTTACCTCGGTTTAACCTAAACTTAAGACTTCACTATTTATTTCTTTCTATTACTGAGGTTACCTAGTGCCATGCTTATCGATCTTCATGAAAGACCAGTTTTCTTTATATTAATTCTCTGAGTAGACTTTGCTAATTTGTGCAATTCCAACTCTTTGGGGGCGACAGCTTCTCTTATTTTACTTCCAGATAAAAACATGTATGTATAGTAAGTTTGCGGTTGTTCTCAGCTTCATGATAGGGTTCCCATCTGAATGCTTATTGAAATTGCTCTAATTTGTACTGTCACTGCTTCCATCATTTGATGTATGGATCTTGGGCTTATGACACCATGTCATATGAGGTGAGTTTCTATTCTGTATTACGGCTTGATTCAGGGTTTGATGATGTTGTGTATTGATCCTGTTTTATGCGAGTCTATCACTGTGTTAAGAGGCTAACTGAGCAGAAGTCAATTCTTGAAATTGCTGCATCTGCTTCATCTATCTCGTCTAAATTGATTTAGAAAGTTATTAGCTATTTATTGTTGCTACTCTAATGAGAATGCAAAGTGTCTGGAAGATTCACTGATTTGTAAATGGATAGATGACCTGCTTTTCTGCAAGCTTTCCTACTATTGATCGCCAGAGTGGCTAAACCTCATTTGCTTCACGTGATTATATGTCTTTTCAAGCTCAAACTGCCGGGGAGCGCAAAGTCACAACCCAACAAGAAGTGATGTTAATGCAGAACATCCATATGTTCTTCTGTTTATTCTTTGTCTTCAGTGGCCCATCGAACTCCCTCGTGGCATCCACAACTTTTGACATGAGAGAGCATCTTGCATTTAACAGGGGAGCTTCAACACTTGCAAGCATTACACTGATCGTCATGTGCTCCATGCTCACGATCGTCAGTTCCGGGCCATACGTCTCCACCGGCAACTCAAATGTTGCTCCTCCGTCTTCTCTCCCTTATCTGAGCCACTCTGAAGCTGATCAAATCTCGCCTTCCTGGATCCCCAGCACGCCATCATGCACTAGCTTTGCGATCCGCCATAATTCCCGATCATTTTTGTTTCTGCCCGGTGCTTCAATCAGAGAAAAGCATACGGCATTGCTGAAGTACCCTAAGGGCAGCTTCTCACGCATCAGCCCCGTCATATCAATGGCCATCTTCACAATCCTGGGATCCCAACTGTTCTCATGGTTTCTTTGATGGAGCGACGAGAGTCCAAAAGAGCGCAGCAAGAACATCGAACGGCGTGGCATTAGGGCTCCACTCATGGACTTCCGAGATGAGTCGTGTCATGGTTCGGTCGGAGAATTTGAAGGAGGATGAGGACATTTTGGTGGGGGAGGAGGGAGAGGATCAGGGCGGTGAGGGCGAGTCAGGTACAGGTGAGCCAGGGTGAGTCGGTGATGCGGCGGGTGGGGCCAAGCTGGGGAAGTGAGGCGGGTGGCGGATGGGGATCCGGCGGCAGACTTGGGATGACAATCGGAAGAGGAGGGCCCGGGTCAGCGTGCAGGTGGGTGCAGCTCAGGCCCCTGGCTACGCCTCCTCCTTCAAATTCACTTACCAGCCAACCAAAACAATCACAGATTCACATCATGTCTTGTTGCATCGCGGCGGACCAGATCATACATTAGTGAGCAGCCGAAGTAATTGCAATCGCCACCACCCATTTCGATTTATTGTACGATGCTGTATGCTTTTATTAACTCGCCTGACCGGACAAGTTCGTGTTTTTCGCATTCTACTCTTTGCCGTGTTCGTGCGGCACGTCCCAAAAGAATAGATGTCCCCGGTTGTCTTTTAGAACATAAAACGTACGCCGACCCATGAGCGGTCCGCGTTAAATAGAAAGTCGAATTGCGCAAAGTCACTAGACATGACAAGAACATGAATTACCAAAGTACCTTATGCAACCGTGGTATCCCGACTGGAGAGGTGCGTAGATTGATCCTAGTGCGTTTGATTGTCTAAATCTCTAATTAGAATTGGACTGGACAGCATGTGATATGAAATCTAGAGATTTTATTATATCATATTTATTGTTTGGGGATTACAGTGATAAAATCTAATATATTCACATTATATCATTGTATAAACGGCATATTAATATAATGAACCAAAAATTTTACAAATGAAGATGGTAAACACCTCTCATAACACTTTTGCCTACTTTATTTTTATTTGCTTTTTTATTTTATTTTCCTCCCTTTTTTGATTAATTTCTTTTTTATTTCTTTCTACCCCTTCCATCATTCTCTCATAAAATCTTATTAAATAGTAAACTATACTAATATACCTAAAATACTAAAATAAAATACCTAAAGTATATAATAAATATAAATTTATATTTATATTTATATATTGAATTTATATTATAAAATTAAATGAAATTTAATTATTTTCAATTTCTTATATTAGAATTCAAATGTTATTTATATTGAAATCTAATTTTAATTTTGTTAATTTTAGAGGATTGTTATTTGAGAAAAATAACTTTTCTATTATGGATATTAAAAATTCTATTTACATTTGTCTCATTTCTCCCATGGATAATTTTATCCAACTTATATCCTCATTGTATATGACTTTATTCTATCTTTAGCAAGCACCAAATACAAGATAGAATAAATTTTATTCTATCATAAATTTTATCTCGACTATCAAATGCAGTCTAGAATCACATAAGGCTCCAAATCCCTCTCGTAAAGATCTAAACTAGGGTTTAAGTAGGTTAGGGACTCGATTAAGCTCGACCTTTTACCATCCCCACATTATATTTACACAAAGGTAAAGATCAATGAGAGGTGATAGTGACTTATGCAATCGTGGTATGTAGTGTCGTGGTCCAATTGAAGACCTGTACTATACCAAGGGAACCGAGTTAAAAGGGGACTCCTTTTACCATGTAGGGAGAGCGCGTGGTCCAATTGAAGACCTGTACTATACCAAGGGAACCGAGTTAAAAGGGGACTCCTTTTACCATGTAGGGAGAGCGCACTCGAAATTTCAAATGTATGATAAATGCAAGCAGATCATGATGTTTCCGAATGTAGCCATCGTCCTGTACTTTTTATCATTCTGGATATGACCAATATCATTCTAGATATGACTAATTATTGTACATATACACATATTACTGTACATGGTGCCGACAACAATAGAATTTTTGGAGCTAAGGTACTTACTTTTAGGTTTTATGAGTCAACGCATGCGCAAACTTCTGCTTTTCTGCAATGGTATTCGTGTTGGAAATCCACATTGATATACATAATCCGATTTACTACACCATGGACTCCAATTTCTGGTACCATTACTTGATCTGCCAAGAACAATCAAAACGTCCATATCTTTGCACGTACCTGAATTCGAAACGGCGACCATATATGAGGATCTTGGGGCATGTCCTCCCGGACTGTCAGATCTCTCTCCTCGATCCCGTCAGCTGATTGCAGCCACTCATCAAGACTGGCCCCCACCTTGGCCTGGAGCACCCGGACACCGGCATCGTTCCACTTGACCTCCCAATTGCCGTCCCTGTCCCTCGCCAGTAGAAGAGCAAGTGAACCGAGTGGCGGCCCATCGCACGGTCCTGTGTGGATAGCTTGTAGCCTTGACCGGGTTCGACCGGCTTTCTGGACACTGCCGTTAGAGTTAATTTGACCTTGACCCAGCTCTTATTAGAAGAGTCCATCATTCTCTATTCTTGCTTGCGTAAATTTGTTCTTTCCTGGCTTATTGGTTCTTGGTGCGGTGGATGTGAGAGAGAGATCAAGGTGATTCTTGTGTTACTGAATGAAGAATTGCCCTCATTTATAAATAAGAGCAACCCATGTGCTGCCCATAACCTTAACGTCGGTTTCAGATCAATGATTCATCCTCACGAATTACATTGGTCCATATAGGTTAGAGAGAGTTCTAACCATGACAGGATGGCATCGTGATAATTAAATGATATCCTCAAGATCGATGGAGTTCATCCGACCCGTGGGGGAGGCATTGAGAGGTGCAGAAATGGGGAGGGGACAGAGGACGAGTGGTTATATTGGAATGGGGAAGAGAAATGGTTGGGGAGGGGACAAGGGTGAAGGAGGCAGAAGGTCGAGTGCATTTAAAAGGGGCAACCTTCTCAAGAAAAGAACAAAAGGAACTGCAGAGAGAGCTGTCACACGACCCACGAGCTTTCAAAATGTCATATCAGCATCACACATGGTCATCTATTACATGGAATTCCTCTCAAAGGTGAGTAGATTATAGGTTGGTTAGAGAGACCTTCTCTCTTCATTTCAGCAGACAACTTTTTGCAGGCCCTTTTCTAAAGTTCGTCGCACAATTTGTCTTCTCTTTTTACCACATCAAGCGCCCAATGTGGAATCAGACATCTGCCTAAGGATGCTCACGGAAGCCCAGTTGTGGTACCAAACATGCCACATTTCACCCCGGAAGAAAAAAGGACACGTTTTCATTAATTCACGGAATCAATGCTGCTAAATGTGGCCCGTCTGGAAAAACATCAGTTCAAGCACATATCTCGCCGATAGATCTTGTTCAGTAAGAGACAGTCGTAATGAAGGTGTCACAACAACGCCAAAAGAAGTTGATCCTTCTCTATGACACAAAGTGATAAAAAGTTGTTCGGGACAATTGGTCACTTAGATTCATATAAGGCGAGCAAAATTTCGAGAGGAATTGGAGGATTTTAGCACTAACGACACTGCTTTCCCTTGATACAAATAGTCTCCAGCGTTTTCGTTTACTCCAACATCAATGGTCCTCGACCTTCTTCAGACCCTTCATGTCTGTCGTTTCCACCTGCACAAGCAAAGCCAACAGAAGAATTATGAGAATCTGGAGAAATGCAAATCCAGATGAAGGGAGATTGCTTGTAGCAGCACCACCTAGCCTGTGTAGAATGTGTATGGCAACTAGCACTACCATAAGCAAAGACATCAAAAGCAAAGAAACTAGGAAAGGATAATGAAGAGAAATAAAGCGATTGATGCTGCCCAAACAAAGATTCATAGGATTAAAAAGATAAGTGAAACAGGGAGGCCAAAGGCCAGACAACCAAGAAACAGTTGTCAAAAGGGATTGCTTTTACCTCCCTAAGAGAAGAGAAATGCAGGTTCATTTAAATGAGTCAAAAGCAAAGTTAAGCAACCTTCGCTAGCAAATATACACAGCACAAGTTGCTATTTAGGCAAACATGGTAACTAAGGGCCCATTTAATAAACCTAATTAGGTATTGAATGAAAATTCATTGGAGATTAAACATGTTTGGTAACCTTACTTAGTATTGACTTAATAGACTAAACTAAGCCAAAAAAATCCATTAATGCGGTAACCAAGAGAGGGCTTACTTAATTCATTCAATAGCAAAAGTAATCAATGACAACTAAAATCTTGCCAAATTTATAGCTAAATCCTACCAATGATTGTAATTGTTACATCTTTGGTGAGAAATTAACAAACTTTACCTATTATTTTTCAATTAACATCAAACAACTTTTTATTTTTATTTTCAGCAATTAAGATTACCAACACTTAAAATTCAGTACTTAATTTTTATCAAAAGCCTCAAGAGACATCCCAGTTCAATCTTTCTCCAATTCCACCAAGCATAAACATACATTATGCCAGTCCTCAGGCTTTTCATAGATCATTTCCTACATTTTTTTAAGCCATGTACATATTCAGATACAACCAAATACAATCTAATCCATTCCAAATGCAATGCAAAATTCCCTTTCATCCAGCTTAAGCGCCTACGACCCCATTTTTCCCAACTTGTCGTAGATGACTGTTCTACAGGTCAATTTGCTTCAACTGTAGTTAATAATGCTCCATTCTTTCTTTTCCTCATGAACTTCTAGCTATTGTTCCCCCTTTTTTAAAGTCGCAATATCTATTAATCTTGCCAATTTGCTAAAAGGGATGGCAATATCTATTACTTTTCGCAATATATATCTCTTAATCTTCCCTTGCTCTGCCCTGCCCTATCCCCTAGCACTCACTATGCTTATGTTCATGATGTTCCAGCAAAATATCTTAATAATGACTGTTTAAATAAATAAGCTACAAAACTATCATGTTAGTGGGATTGGGTAGTATTTCATCCAAAAAGCAACCAGCACAATTTACAAAAGCAATATGAAGGCCAGAAACTAATGCTAGCCAGTAACCATCTCTCTTTTGTCAAACTTCCTTTTTCCAGTTCGGTGTTTATCTATTTTGTTCCTTTCCTTTTAACTCTGATTGTAGCACCAAATACAGGTGAGTAGTAATCTACAAATAGGGAGAACGTACGTGGTTCCATGCATTGCAATCTTCTGCACTTTTGTGATGTCAGAACCAGACTGATTGTCTTCAATAAAGATTGTCAAGCTGAAACACATTTAAAAAGAGAAATTTGGTGAAAAACTGCAAATCATGAAAGAAAAGTAATATTAGGATATCAACAATTAACTACCTGCGAACATTTTGAAATTTGACATACTTCAAGACAACTGGCTTTCCCTACACAAAAAATGGCAGGTTCTTAGAAAACAAACATTAACAATCATTATTCTTACCCTCAAAGATCGATGCATCTTCCAGTTATCTTAAGTGCAAAACCTCAGGGAAGGATAAGTCAAATGACCAGCAAAAGCAGGAACTCTACCTTAAGATTATCTTCTGATAAAACTGCTGTGTCGCTTGGAGGGAAATCATTGACATTACTGCCATATTCATTGTCAGAAAGAGGAACAATAAGATTCTTCCTTCATCAACGTATATTAAATCAATGCAATCATCAGGCCATCTCACCTAAACCCCATGTGTTCTCTGTTAGAAAACAGCTTCACTGTCTTAGGACCTACATAAAAAGTCGCTCAGTAAAATTCTAAAAAGTGTGTAATTCTACATGCTCAATTAAAGAACTAGGGAAAGATAGCCACTATGATCATTATACCTTCCTCTTCAGGCCCTTTTACGACAAGAGCATATAATTTCACTACTTGGGTGAAAGGTATATACATCAAAAGCTGTTCATCTGCATCACTCTCTAAAAGCAAACCATCATCTTCTCTGTAACCCTATTCCAAGGAAAAATAATGCCCTGTGAAAATCATGCTCATAACTATCTTTTGCACATCAAACAATGGAGATCAACGTATCAGAGAGCTTCTATGATGCCCAGTCTAGAGTTTGAGAGTTCATGTGAAAATTCAGCGCCCAAACTTAACTTTAAAGTACGGTAAAAGACAACAGTCTCCAGACATCAGCAAAGGTATAAACATAAATGGTATTCGAAAGGACAAGAGCTTTGCAATTTTTATTGTGTTCTTCAATGTGACCTCTAATTTTCCACATATGAAGTTCTGTCTCAGTCCTAATCTCTAACTGCCTGATGCGCAAAGTAAAATTAGCTATTTTTAAACTTAGAACCTCCTTGTAGATACATATAACTTGGTGCTATAGGTTTGACACGGACATCAACTAAGACAAGAATGAACAATGATATAAAATCGAGAAGATTTGTAAACTCATGCATAAAAGAAACAGTTTTCTATGAAAGAAAACATATTAAATTTCGTCAGGGATGAAAAGTACAGAAAGAGGCATCTTATACCAATCTGACAAGACCTTGCAACTAAATGAAGCAAGCCTAGTGGTTTCAAGAATAAGGAAAACAATGCCTAGTCCCTAAAGTTTATCCAGTTTTGCATTTAAGCCCCTAAAGCTAAATTGCTGACATTTTTAGTTCTTAAGCATTCGCTTTAAATTGACTGGTCGCTCCCTCCATCTCATGTAATGAAAATATTTATAATGAAGCTGAAGAAATCTGACAAGACTAAGCTATATAATTATGATCTGGCTGGCTCACTAACCGAGGATTCTTTTGATAAAATGATTAAAAAACAAAATGCACCACATCATCCAAAATAAGGTTGAGAGACCAATAGATTACATTCCTAGTGGCTCCACCAAAAACGAGTATGTCCAGGTCCAAACATTGACTAATTTTAAACTTCAAAAACTAAAAATGAAAAGCTTTTTTTCCTAAGTGCGATGGCCAAACATTAAGGATCATCAGTTGATTTCTGCTATATTCCCTTTAATTTGCAATCTTCACAAATGGAGAATCGAATGTTTTCCTCTACCATTATGCACCAACGAAACACAGAAAGCAATTGGAAGCCCCAACCAGGAGTGATAGGACAAGGGCATTGACCTAACTGCTCCGATTATCGCTTCTACATAATTTTGTCCATTTTAAAAAAACAGGAAACATATCGATCCCAATTTGACAGAGGCAAAGACGGACCACCTAAGGGGGGACCTCAAGGCCATCACCCTCATCCCGTCGGCCAGGCAGTGTAATTTTCTTCGGTAATCACCTCGTATAGTACATGAAATCTAATCACAGAATTCATGGGTTTTGTTTCCCCCACCCCAAGTTAAGATTTTGCGATGTTCCCAGGTCTCGAAATCGCGCCACCCTAATCAAAGTCAGCCCCGCCCCGCCGCAACTACTTCGAGGGCCCGGAAATTCACGCCTCCAGAAACGCCCAACCACAAACTCAATGCGAAACAAAACACCCCGCGAAGCTCGGCAACGACGCTGCTTTCGAATTTCCCATCCCATCGCAAGACAACAACGGAGAGGAGCAAGCGGAAGAGGAAGAGGACCGAAGGAGTCACCTGCTTGAGGGCGTTGGGGAGGGAGTGGGCGGCGCTCTGGTTGAGGCACTCGACGCCGGACCAGTCGATGAAGTCCGACAGGTCAACCTGGGACAAACCCAATCGCCGGCAAAACAAAAAAACTTCCGACATCAGATCCTCCCCATCTTCAGCCACATCCGGATAGAGAGAGAAAGCGTACGGGAGAAGGGGTTCACCTGGTTTCTTTGGATTGCGCTGGCTGATTCTGCAGACATGGCGGGCGGATTCGTCGATCGGAGAGGTCGCGCAGGAATCGGAGAGCAGCGATTTCGGATGCTTCGGCGAGAGAGAGAGAGAGAGAGAGAGAGAAAGAAATGCTTTGAAGAGAATTCGGGGGAAAAAGGGGGAATCTTTTTGCGTGCGGGGCGACGGCGTCGTTTTGCGTGTTTAGCTCGTCCTCCTTGGGGAATTTCCAGGGTGCCCCCGGTTCCATCGGGTGTCTTTTGTGATCCGGGCTTACGGTTTTTTTGTACTTAATTATGATGATGCGTCGCACGGTTGTGTGGGGTATGCCAGTTGTACTATAGGACAAAAATGTTATGGTTTTTATTTGATAAGCTAGCTTGGCGGATCATGACGGATACCATCCTTGATTAGTGTTGATACGCGAGTTGAGTTTGTTGTGCTCATAATTTAGGCTCGGGCATAAAGAAGGTGAATGTGATGGCCGAGATTGGGCCATGACAATATTCTTGACCTATGAAGCTCAATTGATGGATGACAAGCTTATTCATTGAGATCATAACTATACAATTGACTTGTAAGACTTATCAATGGAATGTCTGATGAGTTCATTGATTAGTAATTTTCAATAGATGAAGTTTAAGTGGAGATGATTGGAAGTATGCACACAAGTTAAAGACTTAATCAAGGAGGATTAAATCGAGAGTGGTTACCAATCATCTCTAAAGTAATGGGCAAGTCAAGGTAGTCGGAGATTCTTGTGTAGGAGGATCAAAATGCATAACGAGGTGACCTATTTAAAAGTATGAGCATCAATCACGAAAAGGATAGATAAACAAGTGATCACATAAAAAAATCACGAGAAGCACATCAAATTTTGAAGATTAGAAAGTAACTTGTAACATATCTATTTAGATCAGACTTCTTCTAAAATTCAACTTTAATTTCGAATTTGATTAGGATTTCTAACTTTAGTGCTCATCTTAGATTATAACATCTTTCTAGCCATGTCCGGTAAGATTTTTTAACCTTCTTTATGCGCTGCAGTCATCTCCACTGTGAAGTTCCTGTTCAAATACAATCATCATAGAGCAAAGCATGACATCTTTGATGCCATTTCTTTAATTATTTTCAATCTATCGTCTACGCACAATTTACAAAATCCTTCGGGCTTCAGGGACGTTAGAATCCAATCGCTTTTGATTTGTAGTCAAAATTTGACACTTCTGCTGGCCCACCGATCATTCTCGATTTGAGTTTCTTGTGATTACAACTTTGACAAAAATCTATGTAGCACAGTCTTTAGGGTTCAGAAGCAAACGCCTTCCAATAATTAAGAGTTGACTACCATTCCCGACCCATTATAGTAGGGACGGAAGACTACCGTCCAAGTCTGCCGCCAAGAATGTGCAAGAAAAGATGGCCTTTGATCTATTCACTCGATTCGTCTTTAGGAATTCAGGATAAAGCTTTTAAGTAAAGTGGACAAACATTTGAGGCCTCGAATGCTAGCATTGGGATTGAAAGTGCTAGACAGGTAGAACTCACTGCCCAGATGAATCTACGTTGGGGCCATATGGTAAGAGAATCAAAAGAAGGAAAAAAAAAAATCATATCACTAACCATCTCGATCAACAAAACGAGACGGTAATAACGAGAATTCATGAAATTGTCGAAAGGATGATTGATCCCATGACTAATAAAGTGACCGAATGAGCAATTCAAGCCTTAGAACCAACCTTCGAAAGATAAGGAATCATCCATAACTTTTTTAGAATTGATGTCAGGAGATTCATTGATGCCTTCAAAAGTAGGACGAACGAAAGGAAAATTGGTCGACATGGGCTTTCCAGGATAAACCCAAACGCTGCCGATGGGAACAAAGGCCATTTCAATGAACAAGCTCCTGCTAGGATCGATCCCAACTAATAAAGCCCTCATGAAAATGGTCAACCCATGGGATTGTGAACTTAGGTCCATGCATGTCATATTTCTTTCAAAAGAGTTATGATAAACTATTAATATTTCCACAGGATCTATTTTAGACTTTCTAAAGTATATTATACTGTATTGTCACGAAAGGGATGTTGTGCTAAATTCACACCTAAATAAGCCAAATAATAGTGACTCCATCACTATCATAGTTTTTTTACATTAATTGAGAAAAAATTCAAAAAAAAAAAAACTAAATCATATGTATGGAATGCGATCGAGTCCTAAACATTTCAATCAATGCAAATTAAATTCTAAACTTTTATTGGAAGTTGCAATGCAGCCATAAATTAGTTTCTGCAATTGTATTTCCTCCAATAAGCTCTGATTACCCTATATTCACCACTTTGAGTAGATTTGTTAAAATATTTCTTGAAAATAAATAGACTAAAAGTCCTAAAACTTGTCAAGAAGTGTAATTGAGTTTTAAAATTTTCAAAAAGTATAATCAAGTATTAAAATTTGTTACAAAATTGCAATCAAATATTGAAACTTTCAAAATATGCAATTAATGAAATGATTTGATGAAATTAATTTGATAAATTTTAAAACTTCGTTGCACTTTTTGAAAAGTTATAAGATTTTATTGCACTTTGTGATAAATTTTATGACTTAATCATACTTTTCTAAAATTTTAAGACCTAATTATACTTTTGTGACATATTTTATGATTTTCAATACACTCATCCTTTAAAAAAACTATAATCAAAGCTTAATGTAGCCAATCTTTAAGTGACTCGTTCATAATTTTCGGTATTGTTCATCGAAAACGCCGCATTGCAAATTTTGAGAAAAAGAACATTAGGATTTGATCATACAAAATGAAAAATTTAAAATTCCATTACACATCATACATAAAATTTTGGATCTTATTCATATTCAAGAAAAAAATAAAGCCAAAAAAGGCATCTCCTTTGACATATCCCAAACTGCAGAAGAAAGAACAAAATACGAGGATGAGCAGCGGCAAAAGACCAGCCTCCCATTCCTCACTCTCACTCTCTCTCTCTCTTTCTCTCTCTTCTCTTTCTCTCTCCTCGCCATGGCCATCGCCGCCGCTGCCACCAGCACCGCCACCGCCGCCGCATTATCCTCCCTCTCCTCCTCCTCCTCCTCCCACTCCCGCCTCCTCCTGCGCACCCCGAGGGCCCTCACCCCGCGCGCCCCCCGCCGGGCGCGGCCCTTCTCCGTCAAGGCCCTCGCCGCCCCGGCCCTCACCCAGGACGACCTCAAGAAGCTCGCCGCCGACAAGGCCGTCGAGTACGTGCGCAGCAGCATGGTGCTCGGCCTCGGCACGGGCTCCACCGCCGCCTTCGTCGTTGCCAAGCTGGGCGAGCTGCTCAAGGCCGGCCAGCTGAAGGACATCGTCGGGGTCCCGACGTCGAAGCGCACGGAGGAGCAGGCGCGGGGCTGGGGATCCCGCTCTCCATCCTCGACGACCACCCCCGGATCGACCTGGCGATCGACGGCGCCGACGAGGTCGACCCGGACCTGAACCTGGTGAAGGGGCGGGGCGGCGCGCTGCTGCGGGAGAAGATGGTGGAGGCCGCGAGCAAGGAGTTCGTGGTGGTCGCCGACGAGACCAAGCTCGTCGACGGGTTGGGCGGGAGTGGCCTGGCCATGCCGGTCGAGGTCGTGCAGTTCTGTTGGAAGTACAATCTGGTAAATGTCAATCTGTTTCGAATTCAGGGCAAGTGCTTCCGAATGTGGCGAAAAAGGCGGATTTTTTTTTTTTTGTAATTATGAAATTTTGCGTAGGAGTGAAAAGAACTTGCTTTGTGGATTTAAGATGAGTGTAGCAGAGTGGACTGTTCGATCATGAAATGGGGTTGTTAGATGGATGAAGGTAACAGGAAATCTTTGTTCCTTGACCGGTTAGATAATCGTTGTGGTTAGCGGAGTTAAAGATGAGTGTTGCAGTATTCGAATTGTGGGTTCAGTTCTTAGATGGATTGGATGTGTTCTATCGGTTAACTGGAGACAATTCGCCTTGTTTCGAAAAAATGTATTGGAAAGAACTTGAAAATCGGCTTTGCATTTTGTTTTTCAGTCAGCAGTTATGCGAAGGTGTGACTGGATGGCTTTGGGTACCCGTAAAATTCAAGACATGAAGCCAGAGCCTTTAAAGTACTCTTGAACATTGTTGAATAGAAACTCTGCATTACTTGTAGTTTAGAGGACTATGCATTTGCAGTACATGGTAGTCATTTTGTGACCCAACTGAAATCGATGGAGAATTTAGCTAGTAGGAATTCCTCATGATACTATTCAGTTCTTGACATTTTGAGAAGCTGATCATTTTGGGAATTCTGATATTGATAGGTGAGACTTCAAGAGTTGTTCAATGAAGAAGGGTGTGACGCAAAGCTACGGTTGAATCAAGATGGGAAGCCTTACGTGACAGATAACTCAAACTACATCGTGGACTTGTATTTCAAGACTCCAATTAAGGACGGTCCTGCCGCAGGAAAGGAGATATCTTCGCTGGAGGGAGTGGTGGAGCATGGGTTGTTCCTGAACATGGCAACCGCCGTGATTATTGCAGGAAAAACCGGCGTAGATGTGAAGACGAAGTAACATTTTTGCCCAGCAGTCACCTCAGTGAGAATTGTAATCTTCATTAGATTCAAATAGACCGTATCTTGCATCTCTTTGATGGGTAATCATGTTCAATTTGTTGTAAACAACTCAAATGTCTAGATGGGTCCTCCCATGTTTAAAGTGTAAATCTTCCAATTTGCGGCAGCCCTTGTAATGCTTATTATCAAGCCATTTTGAGTATACTCTGCTCATCAGTTTCAGCTGTTATGATAGATGATTGCGTTCGAGGTTGTAACATGTGAGTACACTCCTGTCGACTGTTGCATATCCTTCATTTATCATTTCATGTTGCTGATAAGACTATGGAAGTGATTCAACTGAAGGGAGATAAAAACCAGAGGTTTCTTGGGCAGAGCGATTTGGCCTTTAATTTTGAACCATTTTTGCATTCATGCATGATACATGTCAATACTCTTTTGTTTGAGTTTCTTTTGAGGAAACCGATATTCGCAAATACTGGCTATTGGTATAGAAATGGAGAGAGTGCGACTAAAAGATGGACCTGCTAATTGAGGATGTTAAGATTTCTAGTTTCATTTTCAGGATTCAGAAAATATGATGGATTCATCTTTATTAGCCGCCGTTCTCTCTGTTTGCTATTATATGGCCTATCAGGTTTTTACGATCTATCACCTTTATCTGTGACTACTATTCATCAGCATCTGAATCACTCTGCGAAGATCAAATATTTCCATTGAAATTATCGAGCAATGATGCGACGCGACTGATTTTGAAAAACAGTGCTGTGTCTAGGGCATCAATAGCTCTGTTTGCTGGGCTGAAAGCTAAAAGAAAAGTGAAGAAACGCGCAATCAAGATGTTTTGCGAAACGCCAGTAATGTTTGATCCTATAATGGTTGCAAAAAAATTTCATTTCGATTTCTGAAGAAATTTCTATTCCGTAAATAGATTTGAAGAAGCACAATCAAGATGTTTTGGAAAAAAGCACTCTTTTATGCATGTAATGTAGTGTAGTGTAGCGTCAATCATAAAATTGACATGTTCCTATAGCAATTTTACACAAGAATGTCACTTCAACAAGTGAAAGGAGGAGTGAAAGCACTCCCTTTTATACATGTAATGTAGTGTAGCGTAGTGTCAATTATAAAATTGACATGT
Organism: Eucalyptus decipiens; assembly: GCA_014182575.1. NCBI lineage: Eukaryota > Viridiplantae > Streptophyta > Magnoliopsida > Myrtales > Myrtaceae > Eucalyptus > Eucalyptus decipiens. The sequence goes on along the minus strand of CM024610.1, from coordinate 33,129,140 downwards.
TCCTATAACAATTTTACACAAGAATGTCACTTCAACAAATAAAGAACAAAGTGTAACGTAAACAATTGCACAAATCACTACAAATAAAGAACAAAGTGTAACGTAAGCAATTGCACAAACCAAAAGTGAGTATAATTTATACGGCTTTAGTACAACAACACATGAAGCCTCGGTCTCGCGATGACGCCCTCTTCTAGTTCCGTAGAACTAAAGCCATGGATGCTGTGAAGATGGTCATCCACAGCAACTTCCCAGGTAGGAACACGTGCGCTGATGAGAAACAAGAAACTAGGCATTAGGTTTAATGAAAATTTCGCTAGATTGTAGTTCACAAATGCCCTGTTTATTGTTCTTAAAGGAAGTTGATGATTTGGAAATGTGATTATGTTTATAGCTGCCATTTCAGATTGAACTACATGGTCATCGATAAGTACTGATCATGAAGGATGGACTTCTCTTTTTTGACTTCATTGAAACCTTAGGAAGCAAGTAACTAGTCCTTTGGAGAATTTGTTTTGGCCATAGAAAAAGATAAGATCGAGAGAGAGAGAGGTTTTTAGAATCTCACCATAGCTTCCGCTGTCTGATCCTGAAGCAGATGAGTTGGAAACTTTGATTCCGAGCTTTTCACAGTCATTACCAATTGCGCCTTTAGAGAATCCAACACGAGGCACGTTAAAAGGAAGGTACACATGAGTGGAAAAATTGGGAATTGGTATGAATTGCAAACTCGAGTCTTTGATTATATATCTTACATTCGCTGAAGCACGGGTAGACGCTGACATTCATGAGATTCGTGTAACCGGCATCGCACTGGCAAGTGTGCTCGTAAGTCGAGGACTTTGTGCATGTTCCTCCTCCACAATATATCCAGTAGCAAGCTAAAAAGAAAACCCAGAAACTGCTTAGAATTTTTCCCACAATATGACTTATGTATAGAAAGGATGAGCGAAGTGAAGATGATTTACGATCGAAGACGGATGTGTTCTCTGGAACGGAAGGGACCGGCGGAGGCGCAGGCATGCAGGAGTACTGAACAGAACCTGCACAAAGAGAAGACTTGCAACTTAAGCATCTGTCCACATAGGCAACACATGATCCATGTATTTCGCCATTTAGCTTGAGTGAAAATTGGAAAATCATACTTTTTGTTCCCATTTTACTGCAGAGAACTAGTTAAATGATTTCTTGCTTCAAGGCAAGGTGTTTGCTTTATCTGCTGTTCAATTCCTGCAACCTTGTGAACACAGAGAGTGATTAGAGAAGAGTGTGCTCACAGTTTGGGATGACACAGGGAAGGAACTTGTAGTCATCTTCATTGTCAAGGCGAGTCCGCTTCCAACCTGCGTTGCACTGGCATTCGAAGCCAAATGTAGCGCTAGTGTTCACGACGCACGACCCCTTTCCACATTCCACTTCGTTGCATAGCTCCTCTGCAAAATTGATTGAAACCGAGCAAGAAGATCAGTCCACTATCGGTTGTTGTTATTCGTGAATGCGATGCAGATGTGAAAATCGGAAGTTTTTTGCAGGCCCCGTGTGTGGCGACAATAGCTAAGAAAGAAGAGCGGGCAATATATACCAATGAAAGGAGTCAAACTGTCAGCAGCAGTAGCAGCCATAGGGAGGAGCACAACAAGAAGAGCTAAAAAAGCCATGGTTGTGGAAGAAGCCATCTCTTCAGGAGCAGAGAAAATACGAAAGAGAGGGAGAGAGGAGAAGGGCTAGGAGGTGAGTAATGTATTTGGGCGTTAGAAAAGGTTGTGGAGATTGAAATACTAAAACCTTTTCATCAGATATATATACAAAAGGAGATTGGTGGCCATTGACATTGTTGTCAAGAAGGATTTGATCAGTACAGAAGCTTCTTCAGACATTAGAATACATCAACGTTTGAAACAGGTTGTTGAGGTTGTAATTTTTTTTGGAAACTCTTCTAGAATTACACGTTTTTCCTTAACTTTGAATTCTTGGTTGGAGGTATTATTATTTTTTTCCTTTGAATAGTTCAACAAAATACAAACATCAGTTTTCCATTGGTTCTCATGTCATGTTTGACTTCATTTTGTTTCGTTTTATAATAACACCAGACATAAGGACCTTTTGGCTTGATTGATCCTGCGAATTTTTGTGAACCACTCCAATAATATGAATCACGTAATTGGATAGGGCACCTTCTATAGAGTAACGAGTATGAACTCTGAGATTGCTCTAAGCGAGAATTGCGGTGATATGAAGCCAAGCTCTGCTCGCATCCGAATCGAATGCCGGTCCATGTAGCCAACTTGGATTGACTACCGTTTTCATTCAACCAAATCCATCCTGAATATTTAGGGGTTTTTATGAGCAAGTCTGCTTGATTAAGAGCCATACAATGGTTATCTGGGTACATAGGTATTGGAAAAGTCAACAAAGGATAGCAGTTGCTTTATGTCTGAAGTCATATGGAAGTTTCCCAATCTTCAACGCCTTGATGCTTAAGATCACGGGAAAGACCGCCTTCTTTTCTAGAAGCCTATCAGACTAAAAGGACAGCTCCAAGGGGAAGGAAAAGGAGACAAAGTTGATTAAGCCGCCAGATTAGCTTAATGGATTAAACAATTAATACACAGGAGAAATGTGCGACCGTGTAATTCGAATTTTTCGTACCATGAGATGCAAATAACTCCAATCAATTTTTTAAATCAGCCTGTTACCTAACTCATAAGAATAGTAGAGTACTTCATGAATTTAGATTTTACCTAGAGAAGGTAGCTTCCTTGTTGTCAAGAAAAAAAAATATCAATCATGTCAGCAAATAACCTTATCGTTTTTTAGAGCACGAGGGGTATGGTAAAATATGTTTGGAGTAAATTACAAAAGTTTTTGTGTTTTAAGTTCCCTTGAATTACACTTCCATCCTCTTGTTTGAAAATTTGTACTCTGCACTCTTTATTTTAAAAGTATTCTAGAAATTAAGTCTCGAGATATTAAAAACTCAATCATTTGCATGCTCTAACAAAAATCATGTGGATTGTAGATGTTTAGGGCGCGTTTGGTAGCGATTCTGTCCCTGAGCCGATTCGATCGGGCGATTTTTTTGATTCATTCTTAACCGATTCTAAGTATTTTAAGCCGTTTGAATAGCGTCCAAAATTTTGATTACGGAATAGAATTGCGTTTGTACCGTGTTCATTAATTACATTCCAAATCAATTTCTTTTAATTTTTAAATAATTTTTTACTTTTTTTCCTTTGTTTTCTTTTCTTTTTTTTTCATTTTTTCATTTTTTTCTTTTCATTTTCCTTTTTTTTTTTTTTCATTTTTTTCCTTTTTTCTTTTCTTTTCTCATCTTCTTCTTCTTCTTCTTGCCGCCGGACCGGCGACCGCCAGACGAGGGCCTGGGCGACCTCACCGGAGCGCCGCGTCGGCCCTCGCGAGGCTCGGCTTGACCTCGCCGGCATCCGGCGAGGCTCGCCTAGCCCCGCCGAGGCTCGGCCGAGCCGGATCCGCTCGGCCGAGCCCCGCCCGTGGCCGCCGACCTCGTCGGGGTTGGGCGAGGCTGCCCGGGCCACCGGCGAGGCCGGGCGAGCCTCGCCGGTGGCCGCGAGCCTCGCCCGGCCACCGTGGGGCCGGGCGAGCGGCGGCTCGCCCAGCCCCTACCCGTCCCCGGCGAGGCTCGGCCTCGCCGCCCGCGAGGCCTCGCCCGGCCTCGCGAGGCTCGCCCGGCCCCGGCGAGGCCCGGCCTGCCACCGGCGAGGCTCGGCCTCGCCCCGGATCCGGGAGGCCGAGCCTCGCCTGGCCGGGCAAGCCTCCTGGCGAGCTCGCCGGTGGTCGGGCTTGCCTCCGGCGAGCTCGCCGGACCTCGCCCGGTCCGGCGAGCCTCCGGCGAGCTCGCCGGACCGGCGGCCGGCTGCGGCGGCGGACGGCGGTGACGGGTAGCGGGCGGTGGTAGATGGCGATCGCGAGATGGCAAGGAAGAAAAAAAAAAATTTTTGATTTTTGATTCTCAAACTCGTCCCCGAACAAGAATCAACTTTTTTGGTTCTTGATTCTATTCCCAACTGCTTAGGGAACAAAAATTTTACCAAACGCGATTCTAGGCCAAACCGATTCCTAACAAAGAATCGGAAATTTGGCCCTATTTGGATGGTTACCAAACAGGGCCTTAGCGTTCGAATTTTCTTGTTAGGAGAGGCTTCCCAAAAATTTGGCTATTCAAGACACATGGCAGCTTCTTAAGAACTTCCTAATTAGCTACATGCATTGCACACTTCAAATCTTTGACTTAATGGCCATTTCTTCCATGGTGATAAGTCTTTTTGGGCCAAAGAAGAAGAAGAAAGAAGAAAGAAATCGTGACAAATCTGTGAATAGTCTAATGTTTCATTGATGAGACCATGAGCATCGTAGTTGAGATACACACGCATTACATTTTTCTCATGCTGAGGTGTAAGGATTTCAACATCTCTAAATCTTTTAAGAAGGGCAGTAGGCATTAACAAGATGAAGCTACAAATCAGCCATCTCTGGCAAGTTGATTAGCATAAGGAATTCCATCATAAATAGAGAGGAATAATATAGGATAATGCTAGGAGACCTACCACTAGTTTACCAATTCGGTGATGTGATCAATTTTTATTGGCCGTGAATATGACTTGTCTTTATTAATTTTGTTTGAAGATCAATCAAGTGTTTCTGATCATATCAATATTATAGCGTACGGACATCGGACAAACTCGAGATTAATGTGTGTATATGCACATACATTTGTTTTTTGTCGAGTTATTCTGTTATCATCATGTATTCTTTGTGTCAAGGATTGCCAAGTACATAAAAATTTATATATTTTAGAGAATTACATAAAAATGAGGAAAACAGGCTTGGAGGTGGGAGTGGGCAAAAGGCAAGAGCAGCATTAGAAGGCTACTTTCCCCTGTTTTTGATCAACGAATTGGTCAACTATTCCATCTTAACGTATTAGGTTAGAATCGAGTTTACAAAGTTTTCATATAGGTCGGTCTTCTAGGGTTTTTATTGTGTACTTACCGGGGGAATGAGATCCTTTATCCCTGTTTGTGCCCCCATAATTTGATAATTAGTATCTCACTCATCTTAATCACTAATTCATGTGAATGTAGATTAATTGTGAACTTCGCGACTGAATGTAATAGTAGTTAAGAGTTACCGAGACGCCAATAGAGACATCGAGTGCAACGGAATATCTTCAACCTTAAGTGACCATCAATTGAACTATATACAAATTTTTTTCATACTTTCTATTCTGCTTTCATTCTTGCAATAATACCTAATCATACAAAGATCTTGCAATAAAAGAAAAATCTAACAAACCCAAATAAAGCACTTTCAGAAACAATGTGCTGCATTTATCATTAGGATTTATCTAAGTAACAGCGCTACCATAAGACCTTATTATCCGGATGTAGCTAATACAATCAGCGCAAGTAAGCACACGTCCTCCCGATTCCACGCTGTGAGAATACCAACTCACCATGTCAAAATCATATTAAAATATAGCCAAGTTCCTCAAGTTATCTCCTTTTTCAAGATTGTAATTTATTGTTTTCGACATAGTTTAAAGGACACGAGTTTGAACTTTGAAGTGGGCAAATGACCACGTAAGTTGGAACAGGTCTCCATTGGCGAACTTTGCTGTTCATTAAATAAAATGTGAGCACAAGCACGAACACCCTCGATGATTCCATGAGGACGAAATGACGAATAACTACAAGAAGAAAGCTGGATTTCGGAAGTCGAATTTCATGCTGACATAAATAAATGAAATTACCATGAACCGAGAAAAAAAAGAGAACAAAGGAGTAGATAGTGGTAAATTCTCTCTTTGAATATTGAAGTTAAGCAAGAAGTTACTTACTCGTGTAGCAACACCCTTTCATGGATTGGGGTTCTTCCTCAAGAACTACTTGAAGAAATGCGAAGGCCAGTGACATAGAAATTGGACCTCATAAGGAATTGGACCCCAAATAAGAGGGTTGAAGTTGACATCTGTGTCTCAAGCATAGAGACGACAGAGCAAAACATGCAACTCTACACACCAAAGAGCAACAATAAGCACCACGCCAGAAAAACCTTTACTCCAGCCAAATAGTTTTTACAAAGTTAGGTTCCAAGCAACACACAACCTATGCTGCTCATCGGTGCCAATCTTGTTTTGAGACCAAGGCAACTCTAAAAACCATGCTTAACCGAACTTGATAATTTTGATTTCATTAAACATCCAAGGAGCCACCTGTAAATGTAACAAATCATTCATGGACTTCAAGATATAATAGATGCAGCAGTTTGCATATAAACTGCTATAGATACTTCTGAAAATTTTTCCCTGAGAAGCTTGTTTCTTCTAAACCAAGTTCACCATCGTAAAATCCAGGAGTCGGATGAATTAAACAAAGCTACAGCACCTTTCTCCATACCTGATTGGAGAAACTACACTCAATAAAGAGATGAGAGCAATATTCGATGCTTAGATCACAGAAAAAGAGGGAGAGAGAGATCTAGTACTCCCAACAGAACAACTGTGAATCCTCTCAACAGCGGGAAGTTTATCATGTATTACTGACCAAAAAATAAAGCCAAATCTTGGCACGTTAGGGGAGAACCACCCAAGTTTGTTCCAGTCAACATCAGCATCCTTGTTTCTGACAATATCCCATGCAACAAAAGTTAAGGCAACCATTTGAAGAAGCTGTGGAAAAAACAACTTTGCTTGCAGCTGAGGAACTAGCAAAAGCACACCACAAACTGCAGCTTGTATGGGAACCAACTCTTCAGACCTAGCAGCAGGCATTTCCAATGAGAATTACGTATTGCGGCTGATCCTTTGGCCTGCAGAGGAGAAGAGGAGAAGAGACGAGTCATAAATTATTCTCCTCGAGAATGATTCCGGCATGGTGCCACAATTTATACCAAAGAGAAACATTATCTCCATTATCCACTATTTGTATAATGCAGGGTTTGAAAATGTTCCTGACTTTTAACAAATTCTTCCAAGCGTAAGCAGCATCTGGTTTACAGTCAAGATGATAGCTATAGAGCCAGGCAAAACACTTACCACAACTCAACGAAATGCTCCACAGATAATTTGAAATACAAGAAGATTTCATAAACCCAGTCTTTAAATGCCCAGTCCTCCAAACTGCTTAGGACAGACAGTGTCCCATCTAGCTTTTGCTCCCTCTTTCGCGTAAGGATCTCCATTCCAAAGGAAAGCTCTACACTTTCATTCAACCATTTCAAAAACTTTCTTGGGAAACAAAAATAGTGGACACTAATAGATTATGAAAGACAGAAACAATAAGCTGAAGTTCGCTGGCATATGAGCGGCTTTTAACTGTCCAAGCTTAAAATCTATTTGTAATTCAATGATTTTATGAGAGGCTTACAATCCTTGTCTGAAAGTCTTCCAGACAAACCACAATTACAGGAAGAAAGAACCAAACAAGAACATAGAGTTGGCCGATTGGCCAAGCTGTATGATTTGATTGCTGCATGTTAGACAAGTTCCTTTTTTAAAACACCGTAAGCTGTTAAGAAACGTGCTAAACAATGTATATATAACGCATTTGACCAAAAAAATGTACATATAATGTATAACTCAACACTCCCCTTGCGTAGAACTGATCCCTTCGACACGCACGATGGAATGTGGACGTAATCACGTCAATGAGATAGCGGGGGATGATAACAAAAAACAAAAAAGATGAGAAATTTTAAACCATTGATGTGCTTTGATACAATGCTAGAAATGAACAAGTAGAATGCAGACAATTTGTTAATCCTTCATAAGAGATTCTTTATAGATTCTAAATATACCCCATGATCATTAGCCATGTCTTTCAAACAGCCTGTCAAAAAGAAATAGCAGAAACAAATCTACCCACCTTCTAAACTTTGCCAACCTGCAACTGCAAGGCTATGCATCTCTGATTCCATGAAGCAGAATATGAATAGTTATCAGAATAAACAATGGGCAAAGAATTCGTCAAGTGCTATCCAGGACGTGAAATGCCTTCACTTGTGTTTGTACTCAAACCGACTAAACCCCTCCTTAATCTTGGATGCTGCATAAAATGCCAGAATGGAAGGGTTGAGGCGGAATAAATCTGTCCCCCATAAATTTCGATGTGCATCACAGTATGCTCAGAAATGAGAAGATTGCATGTGTGGGAATAAGTAGTTTGTATCAGTAAATGCAGACACAAAGTTAATACCGAGTTGCTTCCACTTCTGGTGAATGCTGCAAAAGTAGTTTCTACATATCAGAATAGAGATATAAGGGAAACTACTCAGGTACAATGTGTTCAAATGGAGCTTTCAGACTAAAACAGGAAAGAAGATTTAAAGCACCTAACTGCCATTAACATGACACGAACTTGCTCTATCCATCCGAAGTTCTGAGCTACACTTTTTCAAGGAGATGCAACTTTCAAACATTTCTAAACTTGTCTTTGCTATTAACTTACCATATAAATTATGTCCAGACTTTAGATTCATCTAACATCAGGGCCAAACAAACACTTACTGAATTGAGAAAGGAAACATATATACATACCTATCTCCATGAGTAATTTGAGAACCGACTAATCATGGAAAAGTTTCCACAAAAGTCAAGATCTTAATAACAGAGCCCGCAGTGGCATTTCCCTTTGTCTCTACAATGAGGAGCAATCTCACATCCAGGGTCCCCTTCAGCATCTTCTCCTCCTAGACTTAATACCAGTGAGGCGATGGTGAAGGAAGGGTCTATAGACCTTTCTTTAGGTTGCTGTGTCGTACCAACAAACTTCACCAATAGAATTCCAATGTAATCTGAAAGGCAAGTAAGATTTAGAGAATCTTTGAGAATGAGACAGAGCACAGTGATGACAAAAGAAGTGGATGAGTTCAGAAAACTGATAGAATGCAGAAATAAGCTGAGAATCCAAATTTAAATGCAACAGTCCATTAATAACATCCCAGATTTTTATTTCATTTTTGCTGGATTGAAGAGATTATGCAAAGAGTTTCAATGGATAGGGGAACCGATGCCAAATCTGAGAAGAGAAGTGACTACGAGTAGAAGAGTAGAGTAGGCGGAGTAGTAAATGGCAAGATTGATACCTTATTTTAATGACATCTTCATGAGATGGAGACAGCAGAGAGATGAAGCATAGGTGATTAAGGTGCAGACAATAAAGGAGAAGGAGACGATGATGGAAGGGGCATATTTCACAGCCCCTAGTTTTTCCCAAGTGCTATCTGCAAAAATTAAAAACACCCTTTTTAAAGTACCATGATGTTTCCAATGAGTTATAAATTACAGCAGATACTTTGGCCTGCTGAGGAAGAGAAGATTCATAAATTATTCTCCTTGAGAAATGATTCCGGCAAGATTCCAGTATGGTGTCACAAATCAAATTAAGAGTAATATTATCTCCATTACCAACTATATATCTAATGTGGGGTTTCAAAATATTCTCGACTCCTAATGACTTCTTCAAAGCATAAGTAGCAATTTTTCTACTGTCAAGATAATAGTTATAGAGCCAGGAAAAACATAGAGACCTCACCTCAACAAAATACTCCACACACTTCAAAATACAAGCAAGATTTCACAAATCCAGTCTTTGAATGCCAAGGCCTCTTCTTAGGAGGACAGATAGTGTCCCATCTGACTTGTGCTCCCTCTTTAGTATAAGGATGTCCCTTCCAAAGAAAAGCTCTACACTTTTGCCAACCATTTCAAAATCTTTCTTGGGCAACAAAAAGAGTTGACACTAATACTTAACTGCACTATGAATAACAGATTTAATAAGCTGAAGTTTACTGGCATATGAGTGCTAGCTTTAAATCTTGTTGTAATTCGATGATTTTTTGAGAAGCTTATAATCCCTGTCTAAAAGGCTCCCACGATTACTAGAAGAAAAAACCAAACAAGAACATAGGTTGGCTGATTGGTCATGTTGTTTGATTTGATCGCTGCATGTTAGACAAATACATTTTCTAAAAGCTTAATCTATTAGGAAACTTGTCAAGCAATGTATATAAAAAGTATAACTTAGCATTCCCCTTGCGTAGAACTGATCCCTTACACACAACGGAATGTGGACGTAATCACGTCAATGGGATAATTGGGGAAATGATACTAAACAACATATCAAACGAGAAATTTTAAATCATTGATATGTGTTTTGATAAAATGCTAGAAATGAACAAGTAGAATGCGGACAAGTTGTTGGATATGTGGACAATATGCTAAATCGTTCAGAAGAAGTTCTTTTTACCCCATGATCATTACCCACCTTTTAAGCAGCTTTTAAACAGCAAGTCAAAAGAAATAGCAGAAACAAATCTACTCACCTTTACACTTTGCCAACTAGCCACTACAGAGTCCAGGGCTAATCTTGGATGGTGAGTAAAATGCTGGAATGGAAGGGTTGAGGAGCAATAAATCTGTTTCCCCCATAGATTTCAATGAATGTCACAGTACGCTCAGAAATGAGAAGATTGCATGTGTGGGAATAAGTACTTTGTATTGGTAAATGCAGACAGAGAGTTAATACCGAGTTCCTCCCACTCCTGGTGAATGCTGTAAAAGTAATTTTTGCATATTAGAGTCAGAGATATAAGGGAAATTAGTTAGGCACATTCCCCAAACTTAGTAAATGTGTTCAAATTGAGCCTCCAGCCTAAAACAAGAAAGAGGATTTAAAGCACCTAAACTGCCATTAAGATGACATAAATTTTCTCTATCCATCCCAAGTTCTGAACCTCGATGTGATGCAAGTTTCAAACATTTTCAAACTTGTCCTTGCTATCTATTTATCATATAAATTATGTCCAGACTATAGATTCGTCTAGCGGATTGAAACATCAGGAGGAAAATAGACACTTAATGAACAAGGAAAGAGAACAGACATACATACCTCTATCCCCCGTGAGTAATTTGAGAGCCAACTCTAATCATGGGAAAGAGTTTCCACAGAAAGTCAAAGATGTTAAGAAAAACAGAGCTTGCAGTGGCATCTCCCCTCTTCGTCTCTACAATGAGGAGCAATCTCATATCAAGGGTCCCCCCTTCAGCAGCATCTTCTCCTTCCAGTCTTAGTACCGGGGAACTTCACCGATGGGAATTCCAAAGTAATCTGAAAGGTGAGCAAGATTGAAAGAATCTTGGAGAATGAGGCGGAGCACACCAAGGACGAAAGAATCGGAGGAAAAGTGATGCCAAATATGAGAAAGAGAAGTGACTACGAGTATTGAAGAGTAGTGATAGGAAAGATCGATTGCCTGTTTTAATTGAAATATATTCATGAGATGGAGATGGAGATGGAGATGGAGGTGAGGATGACGGCGGAGGGGAAAGCCAAAGCAGTGGTGGCGATGGAGGTGCACACAACAACGGGGGAAGGACACAGATGATGAAAGAGCCAGGGCTCACATCATTCAATACATGGGATTTCGCGGATGAGGGGCCAATAGCGGCCGGTCCCTTTCCTGCATCGCTCCTCTAGAATCCCACATTCGTTGATCAAGAGACATTCTAGGGAGGGAGGGAGGCCATCCTGGGGCAACTCCCTCAGCTTCGGGCAATTCCAAATAGTTAACCTCTGTAGAGAGGGAGGGAGATTGCTGAACAGTCTTTTCACTTTCCCCATATCTCTGATAACGAGACGGAGCAGAGAGGAAGGGAGCGGAAGCACAAGATCCTCCTCCTCTCCCACTCCTCCCACACTGCCATCGATCCACAGATCTCGAAGGGAGGTGACTGGGGTAAGCCACTCCCTCATCGGCTGCTTCATATTCTCGCATTCTAATATCGTAAGAGTCTGTAGCTGGGGCGGCAGTCCTCCCTCAGGGAAGCGCGTAATACTCTCACACTCCCTAATTGATAGATATTGAAGACTCGTGAGTTGATGCAACCGATTAGGTAATGATCTTATCTTCGGACAACCCCAAAGCCTAAAAGTTGAGATTCCGGGAGGAAGAGGGGGGAAGCACTCCAGCACCAGTGCAGGACAATTCTGCAAATGCAAGTAAGTGAGCCGAGACAGTGTGTGTAGACCCTGGGGTAAGCTTCTCAAATTCTCGAAATCCCGAATTTCAATTTCTTGAATAGACTGAAGAGGCTCTAGATTTATCTCCACAAGCGACTCCACTCCCCTACAATCACCAATTTCAAGACTCTTGAGGGTTGTGGGTAAAAATATACCCTCGTTGAATGGAGAGGATGGCAAAGACTTGCATTTGAAGACTCTTAAGTCTTGTAGACAAGATATAATGTCACTGCGGGTATTGCTACTGCTGCTGCTAGGTTCATCTAGATGAGCACTTAATCCTCTGGGTAAAGATTGCAACATCTCGCAGTCCTCAATGTTTAATGATGTCAGAGATGTTGGTATACCTATTTCGAGGAAGGACACGAGTTTTGGACATTCACTAACCATCAAGACTTTAAGAGAGGAGAGGGTGTACATCTTGCTTGGGAGCTTCTCTAAATTGACACAATTTATCAATTCGATAGTCTCGAGATTGCTAGGTAGCTCTATATCTCCTTCTTCAGCCACAAAATATTTGAATTCCGGACAACTACATACGACTAATCTCTTCAGACAATTGAGATTCCGAATTACATCTCTGTCTTGCCACAGATATATTAACTTTACACACTTTTCGATCTCCAACTTCTCTAGCTTGATAAAGGAGCTTGTAAACCCATGATTTAAGCAAATGAGTTCAGCAACATCATTTATCTTTAGAATAGTAAGAGATGCCAGGTTTACCAAACTATGTAGCACTCTCTCATTACAACCGTTGAATTTTAATTTACTGAGAGATGGAAGGCCATTGAAAGATGGCGAGGCTTCCATACGTGGACATGAGTTAATTTCAAGCTTTACAAGGGAGCTTAGTTGACTAGGCAATCTTCCAATTAGCATAGGGCAATCTTGAATGATGAGATGCTCAAGACGAGGGAATACAACTCCAACTTCTTCAGCGTCGATGCAATGAGACCAATACTCCCACAACGACATGCCCTTGAATTCCAAAGTTAACAAGGATGGAAAAGGACTTTTACTTCCATAAAATTCAGACCCTACCATGCATATTGCATTTAAACCTTCGATGTACAATTCTTTCAGCGAAGATAGCTGCCCAAGCGATGGTAATGCTTTGACCCTCTGACATCGATGTAAACGTAAATACACTATTTTATCATGAGAAGGACTTCCTAACCATGAAGGAAATTCCAGGCCACCATAATAGGATATTGTGAGATTTTCAAGGTTTTGGTGAGGGCGAAGAAAGTTAAGGACCTTCCCTTCAAGCTCTATATTTTGGAAAATTTCAAAATCTATACTCCATTGCATAGTCAACCGGTATATTCCTTTCTTCGCGAATAAATTGGCATCGTTGGCATCCTCAACTTCTCGAACCTTATGCAAATCAGAGATGTACAATTCCCCTCTAAGGTTCTCCAGATTTTTTAACTCCTTCAACCTCAACCCATTTCCTATTCCTACTATAAACTTCGACAACATCTCAAGACCCACCAAATTACCTACATGCAAGGGCATCGCTTTTAGGCTCGGAGTGTCAATAATGTTGATAAATCTCAAATTGATCAGTTTCTCTATACCTTTTGGTAATTCCAAAAGGTCATGACACCCCTGCAACATCAAAGCCTCTAGATTGTACAATGCAACAATTGACTTTGGAAGCGTTTTAATACAAGTATATGATAGATTGAGGTGCCTTAGGTGCCTTAATTTGCCAATAGATTCTGGTACCTCTGTGATTTCGTATTGACTTAATGAAAGTACCCTCAAGTACTTCAATGCCGACAACAAGTCACATAGCACCTTTTGGGACACGAGGGCCCAACTAGAATTTCTAGATGTTTTATCTAATGATATGAAGCTCCTAAGTCCCTTCATTCTTTGATATATCTTGAATTTTTCTGGCAGAATGTATTGGCGGTGAATGAATGAGGCATGACGAGCTAAAGATGAATTATTGCGATCAACCTTAGGCTCCTCCGAGTCAAAATAAGTTACACCTGCAACTAGTTTTGCCAAGTCATTCACAAGATCATGCATAAAAAATTGTGACTCATCATTAGTCGACTTTTGAAATAACGATCTAGATACAAGCTCATTGAAATAACTCAAACCTGCATTCCAATGGCTCTCTTGTTTTTCTTTCTCCAACAAGCCCTCTGCAAACCACCAATGAATCAACTCGTCCCGTTGGATTTCATAGTCCTTGGGAAATATTGCACAGTAAGCAAAACATCTCCTTAGATTGCAAGGGAGATGAAGGTAGCTAAGTTTCAAAGCTGGAAGAATGTCATCATTTTCTTTTGGTAGGTCCCAAATTTTGTTGTTCAATACAGCTTCCCATTCATGAGGACTGACTTTAGAGCTTAGCAGCCCCCCCAATGTCGTCGCGGCTAATGGCAACCCTTTGCATTTTTCTGCAATTTTCCAACCTAGTGCTTCAAAATCTCGATGATGATCGAAATTTCCGACTCCAAGAGCATGAAATGCCAACAAAGACATACAAGCATCTCGTGACAACTCTTTGAGAGGATACTCTTTAGCACGAGTTATTTTAGCAATGCCAGAATCGCGGGTCGTGACAATGATTTTGCTTCCCTTTGCTCCCGATATAAAAGACTTGAAGAATTTATTCCACTTTCCAGGGTTCTTGTTCCAAATATCGTCTAAAACGACAAGAAATTTCTTCCCCGAAAGGTTTTCCTTGAGCTTGTCCTGTAGCCAATCCAAGTCCTTACCTTCACATGACAAAGTGAAGTTGGTTTTCTGTAGAATACTCTTTGTAATAGCGAGCATATCAAAATCATCGGAAATGCAAGCCCATGCTTTCACATCGAAATAGTCGGCCACTCTTGCGTCATTGTAGACTTGCTGTGCGAGAGCAGTCTTCCCAAGACCCCCCATCCCTACTATGGCAATCACTTCTAGATTCACACATGTTCTACCGTCTTCTTGCTGGGTAAGCAATTTGAGGATCTCCCTTTTGTCATCCTCCCTACTAACGAACCAACGCTCGGGCAAATTTGTAGTGGGAATTGGCTTATCAAGCTGGCGGTATGCTGATCGCTTCCCCTCGTTCTCACTCAGGTTCAGACCATTTTTACGAGCTATGATCTTCTGTAATCTGTCATCCATCTTCTCTATCTCGGATCTCATTTCGTGGTCGAGCATCAATGCTCTTGGGCTCAATCCAAAGCAACAACTGGGAAGAAGGGAACGCGCCTTGCTAGTGCTAGGTTCTGCCTGGGACTTGCTTTCAGCAGATTCTGTGGTGAACTCATCAAGTAAGTCTTCGATGTCGTAGGCCAAGTTTCTAAGATCTTCCAGCCACAAATTCACCTGGACATGGCCGGTGAGTTGTTTGTCCTCTGCATCATCCAGCACCTCCTTGATACTCGCAAGCATCTTCTCCCATTCCTTCAACCGCGTAACGATCCCCTCGCGCCGTGCAAAGTTGAGCAGCTCGCGGGAGGCCAACCTATCAAACAATACCTGAAGAAAGGCACCAAGAAATAACTCTGCGATGGGCATGGCTTGGTTCGTGAGTAGCAAAGGACTAAATAGGAGTGCCCAGAAAGGTCGAAACGAAGTGTACAAAGCGGAGAGGGAATAGAAGTTCTTCCGTCCAAGACAACAGCATCAAATGATGGAGCGAATCAAAAGACTTTTTAAGCACTAGAGTGCTCTTTCTTTCTCAGAAGAAGCTGCCGTTGCATTTCATCGCTTCTCATATGATTTTATTTCATTCCTGTTGCCTTAATTTCTCCTAAGCAAGTTGGTCGGAAATGGGACAAAAGTCTTGGCATCACTAAAGCCACCAAGGTTTTTTTTTTTCTTTTTGACCCAAAAGCCACCAAGGTTCAGATGGTAAAGAAGTGGGCCTGTATCCATCTCCACCTTGAAACTTCTGCTATCGTGCAATTCCCAAATTGCACCCATTTGCCATCATCATGCATCGAATAGCTCATATGGCATCATGATTTCATTAATGCAGGGTCATGAACCCTATCCCGTTATCAAATAATGGAGCCGTTGTTACATAAACTTAATTTATGTAAATGTATTGTCATTAAACACTGATGATATGGGTCCCGATCACTATTCTACGCATCATGAGAGTGCGACCCATTGAAAGCTGCAAAATTTTCATCGTCAATTACTCAACAAGTGTCCAAAAACGATTGATAACAAAATCTTTTTTAAATGATGGCCCAAAAGAAAAAAAAAATTGTTAATTTTTCTTCAATTCTGTCATTTTCACCTTGATATGCTCTCTCAAGAATATACAATAAGTTCAAATTAGATTAGATGAAAAAGAAAACCAGGTGGCTATGGTCTAATTAAATTGCAAACCTTCAAGCTTCAATTTCTTTCTTCTTCTTTTTTTTCCTTTTTGCCGGCAACAATGATTGTATTCATAGCAAAACTTCCTTGTTTTGTTTGGTCCACGAGGTCAAAAATATATATGTTTATCGTTTTATCCTAAGAAGAGAGGAGCTACCTAACTTTAATATGCCCACCCACCATTCAAATAGGTGGAATTTAATATAGACCTATCCACACCCTAATATTATAGCGTGCATAAAAGTTACATATGGCCATCCATCTCCGTACATATACTTGTCTTGGCAACCAGCAATAGTCTTCGTTTAATATTTAGTGGCGACTAGCGATCATTCAGAGCAATCTGCTTGCAAAGTTTTTGGCTTCCTAAGAAATAGATTGGTGTCTAGTTAAGGCCTTAACTAAGGTTAGGCCACAGAGTTCCATAGTCCATACGCATCTCCTCTTTCTCCCACGTCGTTTGGGTCTTTATTAAGGTTCTAAATTGTTGGATTATTGGTACTAAATCTCAGCGGTTGATGATGAAATATTCCAGTAAAAAGATGCCGGTGTGTCTTTCTCCATGGGTTGCTCTTCGAGGCTCTCCCTCCTTCATCCCCTTTTGGCGCTCAAACCTGTTTTGCTTTTCGTCATGCCATATATAAATAAATTTTTGCCCATCAAGCTATAATAAGAATTGAGGAAGTAGAGATGATTTACATAAAGAGACAAAATGGATGAACAAGACAACCTCTTCTTCCTCTCCAATGGTGCATGGAGATGTTTTTTTGTAGGGTGGAGGGGTTTGTTTAAATTATTTCGTTCATTAATATTTTATAATTTTGTCCTGCATTACTTGTTTTATTATAGAAATTGAATGTCAAAGCTACATGTGGAATATATACTCTTTTAGCTACAATTTCTATTATGTGTACAATCAGCATACAAAAAAAAAGAAAAAAGGCTTCCATTCCGGGGCCACAATATTGATGCGTGCACGATGACTAAATTTCGGATTACATGGATTAAAGCCATTTTTATTGTCGAACTAAGAAGTTGCATTTTTTAGAATATTTGTTGTTATTTGCAAGAAAATTTGTACAGATTTGGGGCTCTATACATAAAAATATATATAGTTGTGCACACACGTGCCAACTATATCACGACAAAAATGGTGGGTTCCTCCACCCGAACCTCCATTGCAACGGGTCCTCCATCTCCCCCTTGGAAATAAGATCTCTCCGAATCCTTCTCAATACTGGCGTTCGCATTTCCGAAGTTTAAATCTTAGCCTGCCTCCACATAAGAGTCGTACCGCCCCCTGCAGCAGTGAGGTGAACATGACATGAAGCTTTAATAATGGTTACGCGACTGATGAAGGGCCAGCGAGGAACTTGACTCTACCACCTGAGAAAACCATGGTTAACTATTGCTAAGCCTGCCTCATGTTCTAACATGGAACCAATCTTGCCATTCATTCTTTAAGAATTTTTATCTCGGGCAAAGCTGTCAAAAGTTGAATGGACGTAGCAGTGGTATGGCCAGCTCAACATGACTGACATGAGGCGACTGAAAGAGCTTGAGAAGTCGCCGGTCAAAAGTTTGGTCTCTCTCTCACTCTATCTCTCAATATCGGCGTTCACATGTATGAAGTCTAAACAACGGAAAGGACGGTATGGTTGAGTCGGGTCCCTCGGCTATCGCAAGTTGTACTGCCCTCTGCAGCAGCGAGGTTGAGATGACACGGAGCTTTAATAATGGCCACACAAAGACCATAAAGCAACTTGACTCCACCACCATGGTTAACTATTGCCACGTCTTCCCTGATGTATTAACATGCAAGCAATCTTGAAGGGGGTTGAGAAGTTGCCGGTCAAAAGTTGGGTCTCTCTCTCTCTCTCTCACCCTTTCGAAACAACATGTCTCCATATCCTTCTCAGTATTGGCGTTCACATGTATGAAGTCTAAAAAGACGGACAGGGCAGTACGGTTGAGTTAGGTCCCCCCACCTATCGCGAGTCGTACTGTCCTCTACAGCAGCGAGGTCGACATGACACAAAGCTTTAATAGTGGCTATGTGACTCAAGGGCCAAAAAGCAACTTGACTCCACCATGATTAACTATTGCCAAGCCTGTCCTGATGTACTAACGTGGAAGCAATCCTGCCATCTTCCTCCTCTGCGTTTTAGATAGCGAGAGAGAGAGAGAGAGAACAGATGCTTTTGGTGAGAAATGATGGTTTAAGGACATAATGAAACCCTTCTATTGTCATCAAGAAACCCTTTATGAGAGAGGGTTGATGGATATTTGAATCATAAAAAAATCTTAACAATTGATTGAAGAAAGTTTCTAAGTTTGTTTGATATGACAATTTCATGTTAATATTACAATAAAGTCTACTTCGTACGTTCGTAGTATGGCATATAAATAAAATAACCTAAGTCTCTTCTTTTCTTAGGACTTTCATTAGTTATCGTATCTTGAGAGAGAACAATTCCGGATTGTCACAGTAATATGCCAACCCTAAACTCTCTAAACATTTTTTAATCTTCACTAACTCATCTCCAAAACATTTATTAACCATCCGTAGATGCCATACATTACTTCTCTATTTTCATTGCTCTTTTCCACAAATAATTTATTAATTACTCCCTCTCTCTTTCTCCATGTATATTACTTTTCAATTTCTTTGCAATTTTATTTATAGTTTGTATGTTATTGCTATCCTTTTTCTCACATGAGTGTTTTTCAATTTCATGTTGAAGAAAATTCAATGATTTTTCAAAAGATTTGATAAATAATGAGTTGTCTCGTTTTGTATGATTAACAAGAGAAATTGTCACTTTGCTTATTCTTGTTTTTTTATTTTTTTATTATTCTCTTAAAAATCACTGAAATATCCCTTACTTAATGACACTTAGAAGTCTAATAAAGAATACTCAAATCTTTTTTATTCAAATTTGATCTATGTACATCCTTGCAAACATATATTGTCTTAACATATGCGACGCATGTGACATTCTACCAGTTAAGATAAAAACTAGTGTATAATAAATAGGTGGTGAGGCTCCTTGTGGAATTTACAAAGGTTCTCCTCGTTGATCTCCGCACAACTAATGGACCATAGTTCGACAATGTCATTGCTTGGAAATATCCTTCATTGACGGGGGAAAAACAGATTTGACTTCATAAAATACTTTCTCTAATAATATTTATATTCCTTCAATCGTCATCTTGTACCTTTTCCCTCTCCTTGGCACAGTACTTGTTGTCTGGCCCCCATTTCTTGAACCAGCTAAACACGTGGTTTCAAATTGGATCAAAAAAAAAAACACGTGGTTTCAAAAGATACTTGTATGTGGAGAAATTACAAGGTCCCTGTTGAAATGCAGTCCTACTATATGTAAGGTGCGTACTCTTTAGGGTGAAGGGCATGAGGGAAGCGCATGCTTCTCGTCACGATCCATGCTCTCGTTTAGGTTAAGTGCTCGGTCCTTAGAGGCCAAGTGCATCCTTCTTAAGATCAAGCGACACTTGTTAAGGACCTTATGGTCAAGAGTTAGCTCATTTTGGCCTCTAAATGAAAAATGTGCCTCTTTTGATGAGGAGAATGCCCTTCCGCAGGTTGATGTTGATAGGACACCCTTAATAATCCTATCAATTTATCTACATGATTGTGGAATTGTTTAGAGAGCCGGCGTTCGCTTTCTATTGTTGTAGGAACTGGTTAATTCAAACTAGCAATTGTGTCTAGTACGATTACTTGCAAAATATAGATAAGATATTTTTCCATTATTTTTACTGTAGGTTGAAATCAAATATAAGTTCCCAAACAAAAATCCTATAACTTATTCCGGGCAAAAAAAGCAAAAGACTCTCCCACTTAGAGCATTTCAACTCTTTGGCGCCCTAGGTCAAAGTTGAATCAGTCGGCATCCATCTCGCAAGCAACCTCGAAAAAGGACCTGGAGCTCACAAATATCATCAAGACAAGCGGTCGCAAGTAATCCATTAATGCTTTGCCCAGCCCCCGAACTATGCTCTACTCTCTAACTTCAGGAAAGGTCAAGATTGAGTGTAACCCAGCGCTCCCGTTTCTACAACAAATAGTGTCTTGGCCCTTTCAATGATAGCAAAATAACAAAAAGTATAGTAAAACCAATTTATCAAATTGAAATATTATGAGCGTGTCAAACTTTTCTTGAATGTTGCATATGACCAATTGTTTAAAGGTCCATTTGCAATATGATATATAATTCGGTATATCACTCTATTTGACTGTGATCTTAGTCATCTCCACAAATGGAGTGGAGATTGCCGACTAACAACGATGATAATCCAACAAATCAACTCATTGTTTTGACTATTGACCGATTTGATACTTAGCTCCTCCGTTTTTTACATAGCTTAAGTAGTTTAGACTCAAACATATTCATCGCAGTGCATGATAAGATCTATCATCCTTCAAACATGAGATTGAGCATGAGAAAACTGATAGAGTATTCACTTCAACCAAATGCCATTCTATCGAACATTGGCTTATTAAGACAGACCAAACACAACCATAGAAGTTAGGTAGTTTAAGTAGTGAGTTTAGAAAGGTGGCTTAGTGATAGGAACGTTATTAAAATATCGCCATTCTTCAAAGTTTCAATATTGAATATTATATCTTCACATCTATCAGTTGAAATACTATACTCAAAAGGTGTAAGATTGAATGTGATTCACAATGGTGATCTAGATATTTCATTTTATTCTTGAGTTTTTTTTTACCATAAATTTTATTCTTAACTCGAATTAATAATATTGGTAATATAATAAAACCAATTCTTGACAGAAAAATGCTAATGGATTTCGTGATTAGGTAGTATCTATTAATCATACTCGAAATTTGTCCATGTTAGAGTGCTCTTTCTTTCTCCGAAGAAGCTGCCATTGCATATCATCGCGTCTCATTTGATTTAATTTCATCTATGTTGCCTCAGAAGCAAGTCGGTCAGAAATGGGACCAAAGTCACCAAAGGCTCAGAAGGGAAAGAAGTGGGCCCGTCTCCAACCCAACCCCCGAAACTTCTGTTTTGTTATTGTTCACCAGTTCTTTCAACACTCCCATCACACAATTCCCAAATGCACCCATTCACCATCATCACGCCTCACATAGCTCATATGGCATCATGGTTTCATTGATGCAGCCTCATGACCCCCATCCCGTTATCCAATAATGGAGTAGTCGTTACATAAACTTAATCCATGTAAATGTATCATCATTAAACACTGATCATATAGGTCCCGACCACCATTCTATGTATCACGAGAGCCTGATGCACCGAAAGCTGCAAAATTTTCGTTGCCGATTGCTCAACAAGTGTCCAAAAACACTCTACAACAAAATCATTTTTAAAAGATGATCCGAAAGAAAAAAAAATTGTTATATTCTCTTCAATTCTGTGATTATCACCTAGATATGCTCTCTCAAGGATACATAATCGGATTAGATTAGATGGAAAAAGAGCAGGTGGCTATAGGTCTGACTAGCTTGCAAATCTTTAAGCTTCAATTTGTTTTTCTCCCCCTTTTTGCCAAGCAATAATGATTATATTTATAGCAAAACTTCCTTGTTTTATTTGGTCCACGGGGTAAAAAAAAAATGCTTACTATTTTGTCCCAGGACGTGCGGAGCTACCTAGCTTCAATATGCCCACCAGACATTCAAATAGATGGAAGTTAATGTATACATGTTCATACCCTTTTACTATAGTGTGAATAAATGTTAAATTAGTGGTATAAAATTGCTGAATCCCTATATTACAGTTTATGCTATGGCATCGCATCAAAACAAATGATTAACATGTGCATAGATCTTCGTCTGTCTCTATGCTTAACAAGGATCACAGGAAAGATTGCCATATACTTTCTAGAAGCCTAACAGAATAACAGCCCCGGGGGCCATGAAAAAAGGGTAAACACAAGGAGACAGAATTGATTAACCGTGCGATTGACTTAATGGTTACATAATTGACACATAAAGGAGAATTGCGTCTGTATTATTAGAATTTTTCATACAACTAGATACAAATAACTTGGTTATCGATTAGATATTTCAACCAAGTTTTAATCCACTTCTTACCTAACTCATGAAAATAGTAGGGTACTTTGTGAATAATTACCTAGGTAAGGTAGCTTTCTTGTTGTCAAGGGAAAAAACATTTATGTTAGCAAAATACTTTTTTCTATGGAAAATTATTAAAGATAAGTATAATTAAGGATCACCTTTTGTGGCTTTCTCTGAGGAAAATTGGGAACTGTTGATGTTTAATGCCCGAATTTTCTTGTAAGGAGAAGCTTCCCAAAAATCTGGCCTTTAAAATCACATGGCAGTTTCTGAAGAGCCTCTTGATTTGCTACATGCATTGCACAATGGTCCTTTCTCCACTGTGATAAGTCTTTTTAGGGAAAAAAAAAAAAAAGAGAAGAAATTGTGATGAATTTGTGATGGTCTAATGTACAAACATTGATGAGGCCACGAGCATCATAGTTGAAATATACATGCGTTACATTTTCCCGTTTGAAAAATTTTGGCACCAAAGTGATGTCGTATAATAGTTATGACAGTGATATTGTTCTTAGCCCAAATTGTTTGGGTGGACTTTTGCAAACTTAGGTTTATCTTTATCGTTTCACATGTCACATGTCCATCCGTTGTTTTATTCAAATACGAATAAGGTCAACAGTGCACTTTAGATCCTTAGAGGACAATAATGTCTGCTTCTTGCTTTTCTTTTTCAAAGTAACACCGATGTCACGAATCATTGGCAACTAGAAAATATAAAGCATTTCACATGGACATTGGATGGACTTTCGTGAATTTAGGACCACTTTGGTCTTTTCATGTCTCTCATGTCCATCCATGTTTTTATTCGGACTTGAAATATCAAAAGTATCCATAATATGGAGGATTGCGCTCTCAAAATGGCCTGAGGAGGTGGATTAGTTGAAGTGTGTGAACACTAATTCAAATATTACTTGATTGCTAGGCGAAAAAAAAAAAAAAAAAAAAAAAAAAAACATAAATAGTTCATTGGTCTCAAGGTCAAACAAATGAAATTTCAAGGCCGTGACGTTAAATAAGATAGGCTTATGTTTCGTCAGGAGAATAGTGGGACTACCTAACTGCAGTCCGTCCAGTACGAGCATTTTGAAATGGAGACGAGATTTTCCTATTAATTTAACCATCGGTGAATGTCCCCTATAAGTTCCCAACTAAATTGAAGCAGAGGCCATCTTTCTTGCTAATAACCTCAGAAAAAAATGTGGAGCTCCCAAACATCATCAATGAAAATGATTGCAAAGTTAGACATGGATGCTTTGCTCTACCCTCTCGCCCCTTGTCCATGGGGGACTCAGCCCCGGGTCTATGCTTTCCTCTAACTCCAGGAAAGGCCAAGATCGAGTGTAACCTGGTCCTCCCATTTCTCCAACAAATAATGTCTTCTTGGATGGCTCTTTAGATGATCACCAAATGACATTACTTTTCTAACCAAAAAAGAGAGAGAGAGAGAAAGAAACTGTATATTAAGATTCTTTTGTTAAATTGAAGAATTATGCGATGTTTCAAACTTCTCTAATTGTTGCATTTGATCCATTTTTTAAAAGGTTCTTTTGTAGTTTGTTGCATCACTTGATATATCAACCTAGTTGACCATTCTTAGCATTGTCTATCTTAGTCATCCCCACAAATGGAGATCACTAGCTAACATTAACTACCAAAAGCAAGAAGGAAGCGGGGGTAACTTGACTAACCGCCCTTGCTGCTAAGAACCTAACGGAACTTTGGCAAGAGTAGGTAAATAGGAGTTGTAGTTAGGATTAAGACCTGCTTGCCAACCCCCCGTAGTGAGATGCGAACTAGAATGAAGAGTGCAGTAGCAATAAATGCGAGAATATTTACTTCCATAATCTCATTGTTACCAAAGGCCTTTTTTGCTCTACTCCTTCATTTTTTTTCCATGGCTTACGTAGTTTAGACATTAAAATATTCATTGCGTTTTACTTCTTACCAAAAAATATATATATATATATATATATATATATATATATATATATATATATATTCATTGCGTTCTTGACGTGGGTTAGTGCATAGCAAGATCTATCATCCTTCAAACACAAAATAGTACATGAGAAAATTCATAAGATTTTCACTTCAATCAAATGCTATTCTATAAGGTACTTTACATTAGGAGTTCGGGAAGGTGGCTTAATTATAGAAACATCAGTAAAATGTCACAATTCTTTCAAAGCTTCAATAATAAATGGGGCAGGATTAAATGTGATTCACAATGGTGATCTAAATCTTTCATTTTATCCTTGTTTTCATCAAACATTTTATTCTTTAACTTAGGTTGATAATATATGTAATATAATAAATCAAAATCTCAACAAGAAAATGCTATTCAAGTTCGTGATGAATCATAAACAAAATTTCTTTAGGTCACATTGGTGATGTGTCAAGTGGATGATCGATGATGACTGGACCGTCACGTTAGTAAATTTAGGCTAAAATTAACCGAAATGACTACAATGAAAACTTGAGAAATTCATTAGGAAAATTGAAAAATTTAGGATTATATTGGAATCTGTACAATAGCCCTCTTTAGAATTGAATCTGTAATTTTTTCTTTAAAACAGTTTTAGCATTAGAGTGGGCATCATACAACATTATGATAATGATATCATTCTTATCCTGATTTTTTTGGATGAGCTTTTGCAAATTTAGGATCATCCTGGTCTTTCTCCACCTCACATGTCCATTCGTTGTCTTATTCAAACATGAATAAGGTTCACGATCCACTACAGGTCCTTAGAGGACAATAATATCTGCTTTTCCTTTTGCTTTATATTTCAAAAGTGACATTTACATCGTGAAGCATTTCCTGCTAGAAACATGGCATGTTTGAAATAGACATGCGACATTTGATTAGATGAACATTTGTGAATTTAGGACCATCTTAGCCTTTCTACGTCTTTGCATGTTCATCCATTGTTTTATTGGGGCACAAAGTAGCGAAAGTCTTTATAATAAGGTCCATCCCCTACCATTATGTCTACTTTTCCTTTTTCTGTTTTTCCAAAGTGACTTTAATGTCACAAATCATTTTATAGCTAATAAAGTAGCAACGTTTCACATACACCACATGTCCATATAAGACAGGATAATAATGTCTTCCCCTTTAGCTGTTTTCCCAAAGTAACAAAGGCGTTTCACATGGCAATGTGAGTTTGATTGAATGTGAATAAGAAAAGTAATTGTACTAACTAGGTTCATCCTCCTACACAGGTCCTTAGAGGACAATTATGTCACGTTTTGCTTTTGCTTTTTCCAAAAGTGATACTAAAGTTGATCATACAATATGATTGGACACGAAGAAGTTAGAGTACGACCACGATGTGTTTCAATCAAAATAATCCCAACTTGTCTTTTAAAGGAACTGCCGTTAATCTATTAATAAAAGTTTTACCGTACTGATTTTTCCCCCAGAATATATAGGACCAGCTTTTTGGAAATGGATATCTCATTTTTAAGTAAATTGAAAATGTACATGGACCTAATAATTGTCCTAGCTTTCGAAACAATTGGGATTTGACCCGTACAATTGTGAGGAATTTATTAAAATTTACACTTCAAAACTTACAGTTTGATTTTTCGAATTTGTTTTATTATTGTAGAAAATATCATTTGCAAAATATGTTATAAATGTCATGGTTACTTAGTTAGTACTAGATAGACCAAAAAAAAAAATCTGGCAATACAAGGAAATACATATAAGTCAAACTAAAAACATCCGTCATTACATTCATCTTGATTTTTGTTGCAAAAGAACAAACCGGTAATAACAATAAAGAAAACAGAAAAGTAAATTGGAAATTGGATTTACGTAGTTTAATAACCCAATCTTGGTGAGAGTAGCATTAAATTTCACTATAAATCAAGCGATATTATGAAAGTTATAATAACACTTTCAAATGCTCTCAAGTTTTTTTAATCCCCAAATATATCAAATAACTCGCACGGTATTTACCTGCACAATTCCTTGCGAAACAATTACTAAGTCTCACTAAGGAATTATAGAAGCTTGACCAAGATTTTTACAACTATCAAACACTCAATGATTAATTCTCTCTGAATATAATTAACGACCTTATGCACAGCCTTACATGGTGAAGTTGAAGTATTCACTGAACTTGTAAAAAAAAAAACAGCATTCCCCTCTAATTAGGGGAAAAAAAAAGCCTTCCTTCGAAGTGGCAAATATGGTCTTTACAGATGAACTTCAAGTATTCACTACTTACTCGTAGGTCATGACCTGAGCTCCTTTGTAGGAGCCCAGAGAAAGACGTGGCACTTGGCGACAATGCAATTAGCAATTCTAATTTCATTTTGGCGTGATGTTTCTCGTGATTTTGCAAGTCTAATTAACATGTTGTCTCCTATCATTTCCCCACTCAGACCATTACCATTGAATAGGGATTAACCTGCTCTATGACCCGAGGCTTGCAAATCGAGCCTGCCTTCTTAAAACACAATACCAACAAGTCCACATACAGACCTAATCCTTCATTGCTTAGATTTATAACTAACTTTCTAAGGTGCCGAAGTTGGGTGAGCTATAGGTACTTTCTTATTATTATTATGCTTCATAAAAAATATTACATGGTGACACAAAATTTAGTCAATCTGAATGAACATATGTAATGACTCAAAGCATTCAATGTGGGTCAAACTCCCCATAAAAAGATTTTAGGTGGTGAATTTTTGGAGTGGGTCTTCTTAAGTTCTTTTCTACTTTATGTGCGATTTGTAGTATCACAAACTCTCCCACTTCTAATGCTAGTGTCCTTGTAATTGTCAACTCATATTGGGCAGTGATATTTCCTATTTTGCCGAGAGTTGCACTTTTTCAAGCTTACACATTATGGCCATCACTTGCCACTTTGTTGGATTAGCCATCCAGTCCATTACCAAATCATAGATCTACCGAAAAGAATCTTGCTAAGATTCATTGTGGCACGATGCATTTATTGTTCATGTCCGTTGCATGGATTAACCTACTATAGGAGCTTACAGGCTTGAGTTAAACTATTTATCACTAGAAGTGACCATAAGTCTCAACATCATATTCCCAAATCACATATGGCTTCATTTTGGACAGAATAAGGTCCACAGTCCACCACAGGTCCTTGGAGGATAATAATGCTTTCTCCTTTTGCATTTTTTCCTAGAGTAACCCTAACGTCGTGAATCATTTGCATCTTGAAACGTGGCACGTTTCACATTGCCATGCTTCGTTTGATTGGATGAACTTTTGTAAAATTAGGACCATCTTGGTCTTTTCTCGTCTTGCGTGTCCATTCGTTGTTTTCTACGGACATGAAGCATCAAAGACTCAATTTTATAAGGTCCTCCATCCACTACAGGTACTTAGAGGACAATAATGCCTCCTTGTCTTTTTGCCTTTTTTTCTAAAGTAACATTGACGTCGTAAATGGGTTGGAGCTACAAACATGGCGTGGTTCACATGGCCATGTGAGGACCACAGAACCCTAAGGTCCTCAGAGGACAACAATGTCTCCTCTTTTTGTTGTTTTTTCAGAGTAACACTAATGTGAAGAATTATCTATGGTTGAAAAGCAAGCGTTTTTCCCACGTTGTACTAATAACCACGGCTTTTTGTCAACGAAAGTAACTACGACTTGTTTTTCAAAGGAATTACCTTTAGGGTTCTTATTTATCAATTAATAAAAGTTTCATTGTGCCAATTTTCCCATGAACATGCACGGCCGATTTTTTGAAATGGATATTTCATTATTAAGTAGTGTAAAAGCACATGGAACATATAGGGGGAAAATTGTCTAAAAAGTCATAAATCTATTATACTTTTATCAATTCAGTCCTAAACATTTTAATTTTGTTGATTCAATCCAAAACATTTTCACTCATTGACAATTAAGTCCTAAACTTTTTCACTTCTTACCAATTAAGTCCATCTAACCAATTTTGATTGGAATTTATTGACGTGGATGTCAGCGGTGCCATATGGCACTGTTGGCACTGACATAGACACTTTTAGTAATATTATAATATTTTTTAAAATTTTAATTATTTTTTTCTAATTTTTC
This sequence comes from Eucalyptus decipiens, assembly GCA_014182575.1. NCBI lineage: Eukaryota > Viridiplantae > Streptophyta > Magnoliopsida > Myrtales > Myrtaceae > Eucalyptus > Eucalyptus decipiens. The sequence goes on along the minus strand of CM024610.1, from coordinate 33,100,581 downwards.
TTTTCTTCTTTTTCCTTTCTTTTCTTTTTGGTCTTCTTCTACCTTTTGCTAGTGACTGACCTCTGGCCACAGGCGATGGTCGGCCATCGACCATGGTAGGGTGGGTTGGCCTCGCCCTCCATAGGCGAAGCCCGATCGAACGAGGGCCAGTCGGGCGAGACTCAACTGGTGAGGCCAACCCTCACTCAGACCAAAGAGGCTAACCCTTGCCTAGGCTAGGCAGCCTCACCGAGCTCACTTGACGTTGCCTTTGCCTAGCTGATGCTCGGTGAGGCCACCTTCACTTGGGCGAGGGTTGGTCTTGCTAGATCTAGCCTAGGTGAGGTCGACCCTCATCAGGTCTTACCTAGCCGGCCCTCGACTATGCACCATGCTTTGTTTGATTGGATGAACTTTTGAAAAATTAGGACCATCTTGGTCTTTTCCCATCTTGTGTGTCCATTCGTTGTTTTCTACGGACATGAAGCATCAAAGACTCAATTTTATAAGGTCCTCCATCCACTATAGGTACTTAGAGGACAATAATGCCTCCTTGTCTTTTTGCCTTTTTTTCTAAAGTAACATTGACGTCGTGAATGGGTTGCAGCTACAAACATGGCGTGGTTCACATGGCCATGTGAGGACCATAGAACCCTAAGGTCCTCAGAGGACAACAATGTCTCCTCTTTTTGTTGTTTTTTCAAAGTAACGCTAATATGAAGAATTATCTATAGTTGAAAAGCAAGCGTTTTTCCCACGTTGTACTAATAACCACGGCTTTTTGTCAACGAAAGTAACTACAACTTGTTTTTCAAAGGAATTACCTTTAGGGTTCTTATTTATCAATTAACAAAAGTTTCATTGTGCCAATTTTCCCATGAACATGCACGGCCGATTTTTTGAAATGTATATTTCATTATTAAGTAGTGTAAAAGCACATGGAACATATAGGGGGAAAATTGTCTAAAAAGTCATAAATCTATTATACTTTTATCAATTCAGTCCTAAACATTTTAATTTTGTTGATTCAATCCAAAACATTTTCACTCATTGACAATTAAGTCCTAAACTTTTTCAATTCTTACCAATTAAGTCCATCTAACCAATTTTGATTGGAATTTATTGACATGGATGTCAGCGGTCGGCGCTTACACATGGACTGTTGGCACTGACATGTATTACACTTTTAGTAATATTATAATATATTTTTTAAATTTTTAATTATTTTTTCTAATTTTTCTCTTCTTCTGTTTCTTTTCTTTTTGGTCTTCTTCTACCTTTTGCCAGTGACCAACTTCTAGCCACAGGTGATAGTCGGCCATCGACCATGGTAGGGCGGGCTGGCCTTGCCCTCCATAGTCGAGGCTCGATTGAGCGAGGGTTAGTTGAGTGAGACTCGACCGGGGTTGGCCTCGCCCAAGCTAGATCTGGTGAGGCCGACCCTCACCCAGACCAGAGAGGTTGACCCTTGCCTAGGCCAGGCAGCCTCACCGAGCTCACTTGATGTTGCCTTTGCCCAGCTGACACCCGGTGAGGCCACCTTGGCCTGGGCGAGGGCCGACCTCACCAGATCTAGCCTAGGTGAGGTCGACCCTCATCACGTCTTACCTAGCCGGCCCTCGACTAAGTGAGGCAATGTTTCACATTGCCATGCTTCGTTTGATTGGATGGACTTTCTTGGTCTTTTCCCGTCTTGCGTGTCCATTCGTTGTTTTCTACGGACATGAAGCATCAAAGACTCAATTTTATAAGGTCCGCCATCCACTACAGCTACTTAGAGGACAATAATGCCTCCTTGTCTTTTTGCCTTTTTGCCTTTTTTTCTAAAGTAACATTGATGTCGTGAATGGGTTGCAGCTACAGACATGGCGTGGTTCACATGGCCATGTGAGGACCACAGAACCCTAAGGTCCTCAGAGGACAACAATGTCTCCTCTTTTTGTTGTTTTTTCAGAGTAACACTAATGTGAAGAATTATCTATAGTTAGCGACAGCGGTATCACACAACGAATTTCGATCAAAATTGACCGGATGGACTCAATTAGCAAGAAGTGAAAAAGTTTAGGACTTAATTGGCAAAATTGAAAAATTTAGAACTGAATTGGAAAAAATACAATAGGTTTAGGACTTTTTAGACAATTTTCCCAACACATAGTTGCTCTTGCTTTCGAAAAAAACTAGAAGGTATCCCGTGTAGTTGCTTGAATTGGTCAAAGTTTACACCTCAGCACTTGCATTTTACTTTTTAGAATTTAAATTTCATTATTGTAGAAAAGATAATTTGGAAATTATTTAAATATGTTATGAATTTCATTATAGTAGGAAGTCACAAAAACCGACCAACATAAGAAAATGCATATAAGTCAAACTTGTAAGAAAAGAATCTACATGGCCTTACAGATATCTTGATTATTGCTGCAAAAAAAAAAAAAAAAAAAAAAAGCACAATCAAACAATAATAAATCATGCAAAAAAATAAATCGCATACCATATGTCGTGGCTTGGTCGATGGGACCTACTCCATAAAGAGAGCGGTACAAGACTCCACTTTTGATCAAGTGATATAATGGATGTTATAATCACGCTAAAGTTATTCAAATGCTTTCGATGTTTTTCTCAGCCCTCGAATACATCCATATTTCATGCAATGTTTACCCCATACAATTCCTTGTGAAACAACAACTAAATCTCACAAAGAAATGACATAAATCCTATGAAGATTTTCACAACTATCAAACAATCGGTGATTGCACAACTATCAAATACTCAATGATTAATTCCCTTTGAATGTAATTCACGAACTTTTGCACGGTCTTGCATGTTGAAATCGAATTATTCACCAAAATTGTATAGAAAAGCACTCTGTAATGAGCCTTCTCTGAAAGTGAAAAATATGATCATTGCAAATGAAATAGCATTATCTATTGTTCACTAGTTTATAGGAGCCCAAAAAACACATTGCCCTTGGCAATTGAATAATTCTATTGCATTTTGGTGCGATGTTTCTCGTGCTCTTTAGGACAATAAGTTTGCAATTCTAATTAACATGTCTCTCCTCTTATTCTCTTCTCAGATAATTAGCATGGAATAGGGATTGGCCTGCTCATTGACTTTAAGGTTGCGAGGCTTGCGGGTCGGGCGTACCACTTTAAAAATAGTACCAATTGGTTCACATATAGACCGGATCCTTTATTGATTGGCTCTAGAATTTACTTTCTAAGGCACTACATTAGGATTAGCTTTAGGTAATTTCTTATCGTTATCTTGCTCCATCAAATATTACACGGTGACACAAATTTACTCAATCCGAATTAACACATGTAATGACTTGAAGCATTCAATGTGGGTCAAACTCCCTAGAACAAGATCTTAGGTAATGAATTGTTGGATGGGTTTCAGCTTACATTTAAGTTCTTTTCCACTCTATTTGCAATTTGGAGTATCACTAACTTTCCCACTTATAATGCTAGTGTCCTCATAATTGTCAACTCATGCTGGGCATTGACATTTCCTGTTCTATTTTTCAAGCTTACACATTATGGCCATCAATCGCCACTTTGTTGGATTAGCCGTCCAATCCATTCCCAACTCACAAATCTACCCAAAAGAATCTTGCTAAAATTCATTGAGGCACGATGCATTTACTGTTCATGTTCATTACATGGATTAACCTACTATCTAACTAGGAGCTAACAGGCTTGAGTTAAACTATTTATTACTATCATGGGAATAAAAAGAAGAAGAAGAAAGGTTTGGTCATGAAGTGACCATAAGTATCAAGAACTAATTCCCCAATCACATATGCTTTATTTGGACACGAACAAGGTCCACAGTCCATTGCAGGTCCTTGGAGGATAATAATGCTCACTTCTCCTTTTTCTTTTTTTCCAAAGTAACCTTAGTGTCACGAATCATTCACATCTCGAAACGTGGCATGCTTCACATTGCCATGCTTTGTTTGATTGGATGAACTTTTGTGAAATTAAGACCATTTTAGTCTTTTCACGTCTTGCGTGTCCATCTGTTGTTTTATTTGGACATGAAGCATCAAAGACTCAATTATAAGGTCCTACATCCTCTACAGGTACTTAGAGGAAAACGATGTCTCCTTGTCTTTTTGTTTTTTTTTCCAAAGTAACATTGACATTGTGAATGATTTGCATCTAAAGACATGACTTGGTTCACATGGCCATGTAAGGTCCTCCATCCACTCCAGGTACTTAGAGGACAATAATGTCTCCTTGTCTTTTTGCCTTTTTTGCCTTTTTTTTCTAAAGTAACACTGACGTCGTGAATGGGTTGCAGCGACATACATGGCATGGTTCACATGGCCATGTGAGGACCACAGAACCCTAAGGTCCTCAGAGGACAACAATGTCTCCTCTATTTGTTGTTTTTTCAAAGTAACACTAATGTGAAGAATTATCTATCGTTGAAAAGCAGGCGTTTTTCCCACGTTGTACTAATAACCACGTCTTTTTGTCAATGAAAGTAACTACAACATGTTTTTCAAAGGAATTATGTTTAGGGTGCTTATTAATCAATTACTAAAAGTTTCATTGTGATAATTTTTCCCAGAACATGTATGGCCGATTTTTTGAAAATGGATATATTAAGTAAAGCGTAAAAGCACATGGACTGTATAGTTGCTGTTGCTTTTGAAACAACTAGAATCTATCCCGTGCGGTTGCGCGGATTGTTTGGAGTTTACAGAAAAGCAAATTGAACACCGTATTTCGTGGCTTGGTTGATGGGACCCACTCCACAAAGAAAGCAGTACAAGACTCCACTTTTGATCAAGTGATATAACAGAGGTTATCTTATAATCACGCTCAAGATAGTCAAACACTTTCAACGTTTTCCTCAGCCCTCAAATACAACCATATTTCATGCAATGTTTAGCCCATATAATTCCTTATGAAACAACAACTAAATCTCATAAAGAAATTACATAAATCCTATGAAGATTTTCACAACTATCGAACACTCAGTGATTGCACAACTATCGAATACTCATTGATTAATTCCCTCCGAACGTAATTCACAAACTTGTGCATGGTCTTGTATGTTGAAGTTGAATTATTCACTAAACTTGTATAGAAAAACACTCTGGAAACAGCCTTCTAGATATCTACTGCTCACGAGTAGATAATGATGCAAACTACTTTATAAGAGCCCAAAGAAAGACAATGTCCGTGGCAATTGAATAATTCTAACTGTAGTTTGGTGCGATGTTTCTCGTGCTCTTTAGGTCAATGAGCTTGCAACTTTATTTAATATGTCACTCCTATTATTTGCTTCTCGGAACATTAGCATGGAATAGGAATTGACCTACTCACTAACTTAAAGGTTGCATGGTTTGCGGGTCGGACCTGCCACTTTAAAGATAGTACCAGTCGGTCCACAGTCAGACTGGATCCTTTAATGATTGGGTCTAGAATTAATTTCTAAGGCGCTACATTAGATTAGCTTTAGGTAATTTCTTATCTTTATTTTGCTATGTTAAATATTACATTGTGGCAGAAATTTACTCAATCTGAAACACGTGTAATGACTTGGAAGATTCAACTTGGACCGATCTTCCTAGAAAAGTATATAGGTGGTGATTCTTGGGACTGGATTTTAACTTACATCTCAAAGTTCTTCCCCACTTTATGTGAGATTTGGAGTGTCACAAACTCTTCCATCAATAATTTTAGTGTCCTCATCATTGACAACTCACATTGGGCATTGACATTTCCTATTCAGCAAAGAGCCACATTTTTCCAATCTTTTAAGTCTTGACAATCATTTCCTATTTTGTTGGATTGACTAAAGGCCATGCAGTCCATCCCCAGATCACATATCTACCTAAAAAAAATTTGCGGAGATTCAATGTACCGTGACGCATTTATTGTTCATGTCCATTGCATGACTTAATTTACCATCCAACTGGGAGCCGACTCAAGCAATGCTACTTGTGAGTTAAGCTTTTTTTTTTTTTTATTCATGGGAAGAAGAAAAGCAAGGCTTGGTCTTAAGTTGACCATATGCGTCAAGATCCAAGAGATCTGTTAAGTCTTGATTGCCATTGCTTCCTTCAATTCTTGCCCAACAAAAATACTAAAACAGAGAGTAGAATAATGATGATGATGACAACGCTTGAACAAATGCAATTTGGTGTTTCACATTCTTTTAGTCTCGAGACCACAAGTGTTCAATCAATACAACTACATGAAAAACACATGGAACATATAGGAATGACTGCATGAGTGGACATTGCATAAATTACACCTACTAGATCAAGATAATCACATTTCAAGAATATCTAGATTCTACTCTGGATCTTGCTAAAGAATCACAAATTTTCATATTGCTTCAACACTTTAATTAGTTATGCCTATCACATTACCTAAAGACTCACTTTACGTAAGTTTTCCATAATTGTCAGCTTACGAAGAGAGTTCTAAGTTTTTATTATGTTGACGCTTGTCAATCTCATTGAATTTGGATTGACTAAAATGGTAATATCTCGTTTGATTATTCATAATGTTGTAAGAAAGGCTCATCTGCGTTACTGCGGTGTAGCCATCTGAATTTTTGCCAACAAGCCAAACATGCATCCTTTGCTTAAAAAAAAAAAATAATAAATAATAAATAATAATGATAAAAATGAATAAATAATAATAAATAATGAAGCAACAGATCCATCAAAGCCGGGTTTTTCCTGGACCGAGCTCGTTCTGTTCTTCTTCTTTTAATCCATAAAGATCAAACTAGGCCGTTGACGTTTGACCAGCCTCTGGGCCTTCATCGGTGAATTTTTAGTCACCGGACCCAACAAGGTCTTGAAACTTCGATGTCCCTAATTCGAAATGCAAAGGACGCTAGGCAGAGAGGATGAATACAGGATGGAGATGAAACGAGTCAGATTTCGCCATTGAGGACGAATTCATCCCTGAGATTAATTGCAAAATGCGCGTCGGTTCTGCCAGCAAAGTTCAGGCCTGATCGACATTGTTTCCATGCAATTGCATAGAGTTGATTTCTGTACCCTCTATTGTGGATTTTGAAGGGCGTAAGGAGGGTGACCATAATGCCACGACTTGGAAATTATCCTCAGCAAGTCCTTTAAATACTTGAAATTTGTTTGTTCTTTCTAGCTCCCCCATTCCTTACATGTTTAGTCCACCAAATGCCGGCTACATTTCCCTCCAGTTTAGAACTTCAGTAACTTTCCTATCTCGCAAATGTATGTAATGTAGCATACATTTACAGATTGGTCGCAACTCTTTAATCAGCGATCAATCTCCAAAATGAGGGTGTAAAGAAAATTATTTCATAGATACTGCAGCAACAAGCTTCTCATCGTTTTCTGATTTAAATTTTGGACAATATAATATATGAAACATTTAATCAAATCATGGAGATATATACATTCTTCAAAAGCTATCCAGCTGCGATCATGTGCCACTCTGTACCATGGACCAAGTGCTTCTTCTTCATGTGTTACCTTTGATTATCTTAAAATACTGAATCCTGATAATTTTTGTAGTTGCCGGACAGAGTGTATGGACCAAAACCATTGCATTCAGATCAATTTGCAAATGTTGGTTGGATCATTCAGATTAAACGCCCTTCCCGCAAAGTGATCGGATCAAAATCATTGTATTCTGATCAATTTGCAAATGTTGGTTGGACGTCTAATCCAATCACTTGACGATACTTTTCTTTCACTTATTTTTTTTTTCATTGGACTATATTAAAATTGAGAGTGAGATATTGATCACCAACAGATAATATGCGAAATCTCTTAGTTTGGATTTAGGTTCAACCAGACCAAGGAATACTCAAATGTGGAATTAGAGTTCCACAGGTTATGATAAGGAGCTTGGAGGGGGCAAAAAGCACCAAGATATAATGGGACTTAACATTACATTTATATGTGTTAACTTGAGATTATCATTACAATCGGAAGACCTCATTTTTTTTGTAACATTTAAACATGTCCTTTGATGGGGTCAACGATGGGTCAATTGCTAAATGTTTGATGTTACGTCCGTATGCCGCATATAACTTTTGTAATGGATAAGACTTACTCTCTTTTTATTCATTTTATTTTGTGAGTTGTCTCCTATGTGAAAACATGAAATTGAAATATTTCACTAAGAGAGCATGAAACTCAAGACATGGTTGAGTCACCCAAGCATATTCATGCTCTCGCCAAAAGTGCAATTCCGCTTGCCATGCCCATGAAAAAACAATTTATTAATAAAACAAAACGAGATTAAAGTCAACACTAGTCACACAATATCAAGAGACAGTTTCTTGAGTATATATAATCTCCTTTTAGTCTTTAGAAAAACACAAATGCTCTCATTGTCTTGACCAGGCAGACACCAATTTGTGTATCTAGATACCGGCTCAATAATTTTACCAATTTCACCTTTAGTAGTACCATTTATATAAGAATCATGTGCAAAACCAACATTTGAGTGGCCCACATAGTCATCAATCTTTCATGGTCTAATGCTTTCAAGGACAGATTAAGTTTAATTGCCCGAGTTGGATGGCGAAAGGGAACAGAGGGGCCAATAAATTCAGGAAGAGATAATTTATCCATTAGATATTGAGTATCGTGGTCTATTCATATTACTACAAGGAAAGGGAGATCCTATTTTTAAAGGTAATAATCCATCTAAATTTCAATTATGCCTTATATTTAGTGCAAACATAAGATTGTAATATAATTGAATGTGATGATTAAAATTTTGAGTAAGATGATGTAGATTACAAATCTAACTTAATATAACCGTAGCTCATTGACATCCAAGTTTTTTCCTCACTTTTCCAGTCTCTGAGTTAAAAAAAATTTCGTGGATATTGCCTATTAAATTTAGATTTTACTCATGTCTTTTTTTTTTTTTTGGCCAATGCATAAGCTTGTGCCCTTTTTTCGGTAAAGTCAAATGATAATTCCAGCCATACGAATGGGTATATGGGCATTTATTAACTAGCTAATTGAGGCTGCAATAAGTTAAAAATAAAAAGAAATAACACTTTAAAAATCTTATCATAGGGACTAAAACCAAAATTCACATACTAATGGTACTCATTCCACAGAAGACAAATACATAATGAAGAGAGCTAAAATAAGTGAATGTGAGAATTCAACACATATGCCATGCTTAATCCGTGTAATTACACAAGAATGACGCGGCTGCGAAGGAATTTCTCTGTTGTCTGGAGTTGTTGTTCGTTCTTGTCTGTCGTGCTGTTTTGGGCGTCCAAAGCGACGCGGCTGCGAAGGGAATTTCTCGATCGCTTACTCTTCCTGCCATCATCAGGTGATTTTCTTGGATAATCCGTCTCTTTCTTTTTTTTCGGCGTAATGTTTTGGTCGGACGAGCTTATTAAAGCGATGAACTCGAGTTCCCAACGAAAATCCCCGAGTCAAAGCGTTTGACCCTTTTGTCATGTAGGTCAAAATTTAGGCAGAGGCCATCCTTCTCGCCGAAAACTTAGCAGGAAGGACCCGGAGCTCCCAAACATCATAAATGTGTGAGAGAGAGATTTTCTCCGGCTTGACAACTCCGTTCAGTTCAGCATCATTCATGTGTTCGAATTCGATTGGTGACGCTGTTGCTGATGCTGCATTGTGCGGCTTTGATGTTGTTGTGGATACTGGATACAGTGGTTTGTTTGTGTGAAGATTAGGATAGATTTCTCATCGGAAATGTCTCATTTTTTTCGCGATTCTGGCTCGCTGTCTCAATGAATCTGTAATTGTGCTCCGGGGAGCTTGGAACTTCTCTTGACGTTTGTGCTTTTGATACTCTTTAGTCCATATTAAGTGTTTCTATCGGCAGAGCTGGGAAACTGGCTGGTTTCATTCATAGTACATGGCCCAAAAAACGAAAGTAACTTCCGAGTTCCGTGTAATGGAGCTAATTTTCAAACGTGGCTGTCTTGTCGAATTGGCCCCTGTGGACATGTTTGTTCTTTTCTAGTTCCGATCCGGTTTGTTTTTCTCCAAATGTGTGTTCTGATAAGTGACGTGATATGCTGGATGGGTAGCGATGTAGGCTGTTGGGATGAGTTCACTATGAAGTCTGATCAAAGTTATTGATGCATATCATTGATTCTTCAGTTTATTGCAATTCTGATTTAGATAAATACAGCATCTTTGTAGACGTAGCCGGTCATGAGTTCCCCAGGCATGGGGGATTCCTATATATCCACTTATGTGGTACTTCATTTGGTTGTTTGATTGAAGTTTTCAATATGATTCATTGGTTTTACAGTTCTTGGATACTGTTTGAAATGAATACAATTATTTTCAATAGAACTCACTCTTTTTAGTCTTTCCACATGTTACCTGAAAGCTTGGGGACCAGGCTTTACGAATGTTTCCTTTTGTCCTTTCTACAGGTTGACATAATCTGAAGTTTAAGGACTTGTGGACGCATCGCAGTCTGACTGGCTACTTGAATGCGTGAAATTAGTGTGTGTTTGTTTGCCTTGTTAATGGAATTTCGTCCATGAAATGAACAGATACGGATGTGTGTTTTCTTCGTCTTTTGCTGGCTCCTAAGAAATTTCGTGCACTTGAATTTAAAGATGGTACAACGTATGTATGTTATGTCTTGCTAATTCTCATCGTTCGTTTGTATCATATATTGCTGAAACTTGAACTTGTCTATGTGGCCTTGCGGCTTTCTTGGGTCAACCTATCAAGGGGGAAATTACCAAAAAAATTATAAACCTATTGTAATTATGCAAATTCAGTCATAAACTTATCTTTTTGGCCAATTGAATACTAAACCTTTTACAATTATGTCACTTTAGTCCATTTGGCCAAAATTGATCGGCCGGTGTTGACGTGGCCTCCAACCAGTGCCAGTGACACTTTTTTAATAATATATTTATTATTTCGAATTATTTTATTAATTTTTATCATTTTTTTTCCTTCTCCCTCCTCCTCCCTCCTTCTTTTGGCTCTAGCGACTGGTTAGAGAGGAGGGCTGGCTGGTTGTCGGATTGAGGCAGTCAGGTGAGCTTGCCTCCCCATCGCTAGGTGAGGGTGAGCTTGTCCAACCACTAGCGAGGCAAGCCCTAGCTAGATCCAACCAATGAGGGGGGCCTCGTCCCCGCCGGGTCTAGCGAGGTGAGCCCCCCCCGGATCGAGGCGAGCTCTAGCTAGATCCAGCAAGGGCTCGTCCATCTGCCAGCCGCTTCAGTCTGGTGACTGGCCAGTCATCCCCTCTAGTCGGTCACTAGAGCCAAAGGAAGAAGGAGAGAGGAGGAGGGAGGAGGAAAGAGGAGGGAAAAGAGAGGGAAAAAAAGAAGAAGAAAAAAGATAAAAAAAATTAATAAATTAATTTGAAAATATAAAATATTATCAAAGAAATGGTCACCATTGTTAGGTGGTGGCCACATCAGCGTCGGTTGGCCAATTTTGGCCAAATGAACTGAACTGGTATAATTACAAAATGTTTATGACTTAATTAGCTAAAAAAAAGTTTATGATTGAACCGACACAATTATAATAAGTTTAAGACTTTTTTGGTAATTTTTCCACATATCAAGGACTTTGATAATAGTGTAACAAAGCTTCAACGTTGTGTGGAGACCTAAGCACTTCACGCCTTTTTTATCATACTAGCACATTTGTTGGTATGTTGCAGAAACTTGTGTTCGCCATTTATTTATCATGTACATTTAGTGTAGACTTCAGATTTCATCTAGTGGATTGCACATCAAGTTAAAACAGGGTTCACCTTCAGCATCTTCTCCTAGACTTAAAACCGGTGAGGCAATGGTGAAGGAAGGGTTTATAGGCCTTTCCATAGGCTGCTGGGTTGTACCGTAATAAGGAAGACGAGACAGAGCACGCGATATCGAAAGAATTGGATGGGGGAATGCAACAAATTTGCTAGAATGCAAAAATAAGCCGAGAATCCCGAAATTCAAACGTGCCCCTCCGTTAAAGACACCTCGGATTCATTGACATTTTCGCTGGTTCGTTGAAATCACGTGAAGCATTTCAGAGAACAGGAGAATTGATGCTGAATGCGAGTAGTGAAGTGACTACAAGGAGGAGAACAGCGTAAGAAAAGTAAATGGCAAGATCGTACCTAATTTTAACGGAACACATCAAGGCAAAGCAATCTTGGCAAGATCGGATATATCATATATGCAAACCCTCCCCCGTGAAAGAGTCAGAATCAACGAATCTTAAAAGGAGTGTACTCAGAAGTACTTTTGGGCGCTGAATTTTGCCTCCACAGGAAGGTTTCTGTCTAAGAGGTATATGTAAAATTTCTGACATTTTTAAATATGGTTAACAAACTTTGCTATAGGGGAGGTCTACCAGGGTTTTTTTGTACTTCTCGAGGGAAATGAGTTACTTTATCCTTATTCGTGCCATCGTAATTCCGTAATTAGTATCTCGCTCATCACAATCAGTCATTAATGTAAATAGGGATGATCGTGAAATTTGTAACTTAATATATTAATAGTTGACACTTTATCAAGATGCCAAATAAAGACATCGTGTGAGATAGAGAATCTCCAGCCTTATGCGACCAGCAGTTTGTTAGCACTTTACTGTCAACTTTTAAGCTCCAAATTCTCTCGCAATATTTCCCTTTTTTTGTTTTTACTCGTGGCTTTTTTTTTTTTTTTTTTTCCGGCACATCAACTGAATTAGCAAAATTTTCCCATTCCTTCTATTGGGCTTTCATTTCTCGCAACAATACCTTATCATACAAAGATCTTGCAATAAAAAGAAAAAATACCAAACGAACCCAAAAATCACTTTCAGAAATAATGTGTTGTATTTATCATTAGGATTGATCTTAAGAAGCACTACTCGTATAAGTCATTAATTAGATTTCGCAAAGACAACGACCGCAAGCACGCATACAGTCTTCCCAATTCTACGCTGTGAGACTTACAATTTAACCATGTTATCATCATATTTAAATGCCCTATAATTATATTAAATATAGAGAGTTTCAAGTGGGCAAAATACTTCCCAAGCTGGATTTTCTTGTCAAAGACTTGGGCTGGTTCTTGGAAGGTGACAGAGCAAAACATGCAACTCTACACACATAAAAAACAACAATAAGCAACCCTCAAACAAACCTCACTTTAGCTGGATAGTTTTTGCAAACTTAGATTCCAAGCAAGACACAGCCTATGATGCTTATCAATGCCAATCTTATTTTCAGACCAAGGCAACTCTCAAAACTATGCATAACAAAGGGATTGAAATTTTTAATTCCATCAACATCCAAGGAGGAACCACCTGTACATGATACAAAAATTCATGGACTCAAGATATAACAGATATGGTGATTCCACGTAAACTCCAATACACTTTTGAAAATCTTTCCCTGAGCAGCTTGTTTTATCCAACCAAATTATAGGAGTTTCATGAATTCAACTAAAGCTGCAGCATTCTTGCTCCACGCTTGATTAGAATAACTACACTAGAAAAATTGATGAGAGCGAGATTCAATGCTTATATTACAGAACAAATAGAGAGATCTAGTACTCCCAGCAGACCAATCGTAAATCCTCTCAAAAGTGGGGAGTTTAACACGGATTACTAACCAACCAGCGCTTGGCACATCAGGGAAGAACCACACAAGTTTGTGCCATTAATAGCAATCTTGTTCTGAATATTTCCCAAGCGAGTTAAAGCAACCGTTTGTAGCAGCTTTGCATACAACTTCATCTGCAGCTGAGGAATTAGGGAAATTCACACCACAGACTGCACCTTGGACAGAAACCAACTCTTCAAACATAGCAGCGGACCACTTTTAATGAGTCGTGAATTCCAGCAGATACTTTGGCCTGCAGAGGAAGAGAAGGGTCATAAATTCTTCACCTTGAGAATGATTCTGGCAAGATCCCAGCATTGTGTCACAAATCATACCAAATTATCTCTGTTACCCACCATATATCCGGTGCAGGGTTTCAATGTATTCCTAATTTTTAATAACCTCTTCCAAGCACAAGTAGCATCTGGTTTAAAGTCAAAACGATAGCTACAGAGCTAGGCAAAAATAGAGACCCACACCTCAACAAAATAATCCAGACACTTCAACATAAAGGCAAGATTTCACAAAGCCAGTTTTCAAATGCCAAGGCCTCCAAATTGCATAGGAAGGCAGATGGGGTCCCACCTAACTTTCGATCTCTCTGTGGCATCGAGATCTCCCTTGCAAAGGAAAGCTCTACACTTTTGCTCAATCATTTTAATAACTTTCTTGGGCAACAAAAAGAGTTGACACCAATAGTCAACCAGACTATTAACAACAGATTTAATAAGCTGAAGTCAGCCAGTATATGAGAGTTTGTTAGCTGTCCAAGCTTTTAATCTTCTTGTAATTCAATCATTTTATGAGAGGCCTACAATCCTCGTCTGAAAGTCTTCCAGACAATCCAAAATTACTAGAAGAATCAACTAAACAAGAACTTACGGTTAGCTGATTGGTCATGCTGCTCGGATTTGATTGCTGCATGCTAGACAAATGAGTTTCCTAAAAGCTTAACCCTTAGGAAACACGCCAACCAATGTATACATAGTTTATGACTTAACACTCCCCCTTGTGTAGAACCTATCGCTTAGACACATACGACAAAATGTGGACGTAATTATGTCAATGAGATAACCATGGAACAGGAGAACAAACAATTTAATAGGCAAGAAATTTTGGACCATTGCATGTGCTTCGGTACAATGTTAGAAATGAACAAGTAGAAAGTGGACAATCTGTTGGAAATTTAACAAAACAAGTAGAATGTGGACCAGTTGCTTATCCTCCAGAAGAGATTCTTTTTAGATTCTGATTATACCCCATGATCATTAGCCGTGTCTTTCAAATAGCCTGTCAAAAGATATAGCAGAAACAACTCTACCCACCCTTTAAAGTTTGCCAACCAGTGACCACAGGGCAATGCTTCTTGGTTCCATGAAGCAGAATATGAATAGTTATCAAAATGAACAATGGGCAAAGATTTCATCGAGTGCTATCCAGTCCATGAAATGCCTTCATTTGTGTCTGTTCTCAAACCAATTAAACCATTCCCTAACCTTGGATGGTGAGTAAAATGCTGGAATGGAAGGATTGAGGCTCAATAAATCTGTTTCCCCCATAGATTTCAATGTGCGTCACTGTATGCTCAGAAATGAGAAGATTTGCATGTGTGGGAA
The DNA here is from genome assembly GCA_014182575.1 of Eucalyptus decipiens. Classification (NCBI taxonomy): domain Eukaryota; kingdom Viridiplantae; phylum Streptophyta; class Magnoliopsida; order Myrtales; family Myrtaceae; genus Eucalyptus; species Eucalyptus decipiens. The sequence continues at coordinate 33,085,397 of CM024610.1, read as the reverse complement.
TAAGCAAATTGTATCGGTAAATGCAGACAGAAGGTTAATACCGAGTTCTTTCCTCTTCTGGTGAATGCTGCAGAAGTAAATTTTGCATATCAGAATCAAAGACATAAGGGAAATTAGTCAGGTACACTCCACAACTTAGTAACTGTGCTCAAATGGAGTTTCCAAACTAAAACAGGTAAGAGGATTTAAAGCACCTAACTGCCATCAACATGACATGAACTTGCTCTATCCATCTGAAGTCCTGAGCTACACTTTTTCGATGTGATGCAGCTTTTGAACATTTTCAAACTTGTGTTTGCTATCTATTTATCATATAAATTATGTCCAGACTTCAGATTCACGTAGTGGACTGAAACATCAGGGGAAAAACAGACACTTATTGAACAGGGCAAGAGAACATAAACAGACCTATCCTGGTGAGTAATCTGAGAAGCAACTAATCATGGAAAGAGTTTCCACAGAAGTCAAGATCTTTAGAACAAAGCCTGCAGTGGCATCTCCCCTTCGTCTCTACAATGAGGAGCAATCTCACATCCGAGGGTCCCCCACTCCAGCAGCATTTTCTCCTCCTAGACTTAGTACCGGCAAACTTCACCAATGGGAATTCCAATGTAACCTGCATGGCGAGCAAGATTGAGAGAATCCTGGCGAACGACACAGACCAAAGCGATGACGAAAGAATCGGATGAGGGAGTGCAGAGAACTGCTCAGAATGCAAACATAAGCTGAGGATACAAATTCGAGTGCAACGGTCCTTCAACAACATCCCAGATTTTCATGACATCTTTTTGCTGGACCGGTGAAATCATGCGAAGCAATCAATGGACAGGGGCAACTGATGCCAAATAGAGTTGCTGATAGAAGAGTAGAGCAGAAGGGTGAATGGCAAAGATCAATACCTGATTATAAGGAAATATATCAAGGCACGGAAATCGTCATGAGATGGAGACGATGATCAAGGTGAGGACGACGGGGTGGAGAGGCGAAGAAGCACAAGCGATGGAGGGGCAGACGACAAGGGGGGAGGAGAACGCCCAGAAACTTCAACTTGCTAATCATCCGCTAAAATTAAGAACAAACTTTTTAAAGTAATATAATAATAATAATTGGCTCTAAAATACAAAACCCCTTTTCAAAAAGCCACGGCTCCGATAATTATACCATTTAATATATAAATAGAGCGATGTTGCGAATGAGGGGCCACTCGCAAAATCCTTGGTCTGGAGACAGGGAGGTGGATTACGGACAACCTTTCACCGCCACCGGGGAAAACGTCCTTGACAGAAAGATGAAGCAGAGAGGAAGGGAGCGGAATCAGAAGATCCTCCTCCTCTCCCACTTGACCAGCTCTGCTGTCGAACGCTAGAACTTCGAGGGAGGCGAGGGGGGCAAAGCCACTCCCTCATCGGCTGCTTCATATTCCCGTTTTCATACACCCTAAGTTCCTGTAGCTGGGGCGGCAATCCTCCATCAGGGAGGAGCGTAATACTCTCACACCCTACTGTTGTCAGAACACGGAGACTTGTAAGTTGATGCAACTGATTAGGTAGGGATTTTATCTTCGGACAGTTCGAAAGAACAAATTTTAAGATGCTGGGAGGAAGAAGAGGGAAGCACTCCAGCTCCAGAGCAAGATAGGTGTGCACTTTCAAGGTAGTGAGATAGGACAGAACTTGCAGGCACTGGGATAAGTTTCTCAAATTCTTGCACTCCTTAATGTCAATTTTTTGCAGACAAAACTTTGTGTTGCCGTAGGTATTGCTGCTTGGTTCATTTGGATGAGTACTTAATCTTATGTGCAAAGATTGCAACATCTTGCAATCTTCAACGGTTAATGATATCACTAATGTTGGTATTCCTGTGTCGGGAAAGGACTCGAATTTTGGACAAAACTTGATGGTCAAGCCTCTAAGAGAGGAGAGGTTGTGCATATTGCTTGGGAGCTTCCGTAAATGAAGCACCCTACCAATTCGATAGTGTCAAGATTGCCAGGCAACTCCATATCTCCTTTTCCAGCCACAAAAAATACGAGTTTTGGATTATAAATAACACGTAAACTCTTCGAACAAGCTAGATTTTGGGTTGCATCTCTATCTAGCCACAAGCACATTAACTTTGAACACCCTTCCATATCCAACTTTTTCAACTTGATCAAGGAGCTTGTAAATGCATGATTTAAGCAAGTTAGTTCAACAACATCATCTATGGCAAGAGTGGTTAAAGCTGTCAGGTTTAGTAAATTCTTCAACACCCCCTCATCACAACCTCCAAAGTTTAATTTATTGAGAGATGGTAGGCTAATGATAGAGAGCAAGGCATCCATATGCGGACAGGACTTGATTTCGTGCGTGCGGCGGCGAGCATTGGAAGATTAACCCATTTTGCTTATCTGGTTTTGTTGTGCTAGTGAGGCAAGTCCAAAAACCACTACCCATGAGTCTGCTACTTTTCACTCGGAAACTCAAGGGACTGCTCGACAAACCACGCCGTTGCCAACCGACGAAGCATGCCGCCTCCGCCTTCGCCTCCACCTCCACCTTCGCCTTCTGAAGAGCGGCGGCGGGCTCTGTTGTTCATCAGAAAGGAAGCAGCGCATCGAAGGGGCAAAGCAAACAAGAAAATATTAGCTACAGCTCGGATGCAACGGTGGCCAATGAGGCAGATGCAGAAGAGGCGAGGGCTCCGTCGTCCGTCAGACGACAAGCTCCATCATCTGTCGGAGAGAGCGAAGGGGAGAGAGGCTAGGTGAGAGTCGAATGAAAAAATGGGGAGAGAGAGAAAGTCCCATGCTCCATTCAAATTATCCGTGGGAAAGAAGGATCTGTTTGTTAGAGAAAACTCCTATAATGTTTTGAAGCTAACAAAACTTATCTAAAGTCTATTCTGAAGATTGCCAGACTTTTGTGTCAAAGTCTATCTTATAACAAAAGTCTACCCACTCTGACGAAGTTCCAGACTTAACGCAAGTGAAGGATGAAGACTTAACCAGACACAGGATTATCTTTCTTTTTTCGAAAGTTCAGTTCGAACATGATATATATGGCTTTCTAGTTGGAAATATCACCTACCATATCGGTTATCTTTATTGGAATCAATTTGGAAATAACAAATCGTCGCCGATAGCAAGTTTATTTGAAAAGAATTTACTTATGGAAACCAAGATCCTGATTGTATGGGCGAACATGATTGATGGACTTTCATCACAATTTTCAAACGGCTCGAGATCTCCTTGATTGATTCTATCCAGTAGGTCGATTGGAATAATTCATTTGAAAAGTGCCAAAGGTCAAAAAGGCATGAAGGAGTATATAAGAAGATCTATCTAGTCATTCGATAAAGTGCGTAAAAGAAGAGTTCCAGAGTATGAAACTTCTCATTTACTTGTTATTCCTTATACTATGCTCAAATTTATACTCAAAAGAGAGAGAAAGACTTATTCTGTGACTTTGAAATAGTAGTAGAGACTCTTCACTGAGAAGTCAAGATCGTAAGACTGTAAATTCTCTTTTGATTCATAGTGGAAACTAGCCAGAAGGCTATCAACGTGGGAGAGTAGATGTAAGCTTAATTTAAGCCGAACCATTATAAATTCTGTGTTCATTTTCTCTTCCCTGAACTCCTTTACTTTATTCGTATTTCAAATTAATAGTTAAAGTCTAAACTCTTTCAAAGTCTATTGTTCATCGGACTCAATTTCAAAAGCAAAATATTCTTATTGCATTTTGCGAAAATTGTCTTCACATTTATTCATCTTCCTCTAGGTGTTCATATTAACGCTTTCACTGTTGTGGGGCCTAACTAATATTTTCTTGGACAGAGAGAGAAAGCGAGAGAGAATTCATCTTCTTCTAGGTGTTCATATTAACGCATTCACTGTTGTGGGGCCTAACTAATATTTTCTTGGACAGAGAGAGAAAGCGAGAGAGAGACGAATTTTTCAAATTGATGGGGAGGGAAAGTTTTCTGATGGAGCCTGGCAGAGGAGAGAGAGTCGAATATTTTGCGATGGGAGTCCAATTCCAACATGGCGCTAGGCGACACTGTTGCCTAGTGAGTGGACTCATATGATGTCACGTTTGAATCAGAGCTCCACCCAATATTTTCTCGAAGTCACATGGGAACTTCACCATCTTCTCCCAGGCTAGGGATTGCAATGTATGAAGGTTTTATAGAAGAGACTTTACCCTTATTGTCGCTACCCAAGTTCTCTTTAGAAGCATCTTTTTCCTCACTATCATCACCAATTTTCTCTTGTGGAAAAATAAATGTCAACAATCGCTATGCAATTTCATTTTCGCCATTACTTTAGGTCCCCCAAGCCCACTCGAGCTAAAAGGACCATCCTCGTATCTGGCTATAAATCACACGACCATCCTAAACGTGTTTCTGAAAGTCCAACGGAGCAGCAGGAACTTGGGGTTCACATGGGAACGTCACCATCTTCTCCCAGGCTAGGGATTGCAATGTATGCAGCTTTTATCAAGTCGTTATTGGGGGGAGGGTGTAAGCCGCAAGTCCTTGGGTCCCTTGAATTTTGAATTTTCACACTTAATTGCCACAAATAATCGGATTCAAACAAAATGCATTGAACGATATGCTCATTGTCTTCCTAAGAAACACCTGGCCACCTTGCCAAATCATGATATATGTCTTAACACATATTTTTGGGTATATTCCTCTTGAACGGCACGGAAAAGGATAGACGACGTTGGATGTCACAGAAGTTGAGAGTATTCTGCTTATTACACTCCTCAGAACTCACAATGCAAGTTGGACCATGCAAGTCTTCTCTTACACAGGCATGGAAGGACAATATCATCCGACCAAATATCTACCCAAAGCAATTTCTTCTGAAGTCAAATCCTGTGAAAGATTCAAGAGCCATTACTTTAAATCTCGTATATCTTGCGTGCGGCTACATATTTCAGCATCATGTTAGCAGTGGCAGCAACAGTGGCCCAAACTGAACATTTTATGCCACTCCATTCGATTATTTAAATGAAAATTATATGCACAGAAGCATCACATAAAATATTTGCCGATTCTCGTCCCTAGTAGGGTTCCTTGCTTTACGGGACAATAGAAAGGCTGCGTATTGGCGGACAGTCATGAACGGGAAATGACTTGGCTCTGACATTAACAAGAGGATGACCTTCCACCGGAAAATCCAATTAAGATGTTTCATCCAAAGGAAAGCGATCATAGGCATCAGAGGAGTCATCATTGCCACATGCTGAAACGACTTCCCCTGCCCATTCTCATCATCATGTTCTTGGTGATGTACTATGTCCCCACACCACAACCTGCCTTATGATGAGTAACGGAGCAAAAATTATAGTTCTGAACCAAAGAAAACCTCAGCATGTCTTTTTGATGCAGGTCGTAGCATACTGTGTACATACCTGAGGAGCAAGTCTCGTTAGCAACTGAAAGTGAAACGCATAAGTTAGGAAACCCCAGCTAGATATATAGGGCCCCCCTTGCACAACCTTATGATGTCGCTTTATTGAACGAGTTTATTTACTTGTTTCGAGAGGAAATTAGAAAATGCAATGATCTTATTTGTAATGATCATCAAGAATAACCATAGAAACATCTGTGAAGTTACTTAGAAAACATTGTTCAACGATGAAAAAACATCGGAAAAGATGCTTCAAGCGTCTAACAACGCCTATTTGCCTATAAGCTCAGTAACGTGGGCTCAAGTAAAGACGAAAATCGAAAGCCTAAGTTAAGTACGAAAATGAAGGCGTCCAAGTAGAGCAGATCCTTTCATTTTGCGTAATGCTGACCTAAAAAGAAAAAGAAAAAGAATCCTTACATTCGAGCCAAAAGTGAGATTTCCCAATTCCTAAGTGATCCTCGCATTACATCTATAATAGACAACCCCCAATTTCAGGTAATTGACGAGTGAAAAGTGGCATTTATCTCGCATCATATTTCCTAAAGCACCCTTATATTACACCTATAACCATCAATTTCATGTTAAAACAGTTTTAATGATCTTTATGTATAGTCATCTAATCAGACGCTCGTGCATAGTGCCTGCCTTTGCTTCAGTAATTGCTTGAGGAAATTTTTTTACATTTTCCGGTATGCTCGACTTATTTCACATTTTGCGTAAGTAGATATTTTAGAACAAGAAATATTTTTGCATGATATTCTGATTAACATAACTTTTAACAAAAAATATTTTCGGGAGTCCAATCTTTGGTTTGTTCATTGTCCACCTCCTCCTTCCTCCATCTCTTTTCACTGGCTCTTCATAAGCATAAACCATTGGAGTCTGCAACTGGGTGAATCCCGAGATATTCTCCATCAACGTGGATGCAGTTTTGATACGTGTCCCGAGAAAAAAGAAGTGCTGGCCTCAAATCAAGCCTCTTCGAAGCATATCAATCGGATAATGCCCAAGATTTTAGTTTTAATAAATATATTTATCGACACCTTTCAAGGTCCATCTCGGAGTTTTGATACGTGTCCCGATGGTGATGTTTTGCAGCTCTAGCGCATCCACCCATGTTTCAATAGCTTGAGGATATATATCTTCGTAACGTAGGGTACGGTCGATATTCACTGAGGCTCGATCAGGTGGTTGTTCTGCATCGCCTTTTGCCGACAGCTTCAAATTGTTGTTTCGATTGTCGCCTGTCGTTGGAACTCAGGTTTTGTCTCTGCCATTATCTAGCTGAGGATCCTACGTCACATGTTCTCCAAAATTGCAAACTTTTCAGTTGACCGAGTGCTTCATGCCACTCGCCCACAACCTGTTCGACAGAATGCCCGACTCCAAATCGTAAGCTTTCTGGATTTTGATATGTCATCGAATTTTAATCACTTCAAGCCTTGAACATAACGCGGGTGTTTGCTGGTCGCTTTTGTTCATATGTGGAATGTGTGGATTTCGATCTCATTTTGATAGTGTTCTAGTCATGTGAACATATAGAGAGATGCCGCGTTGATGTTACATTCGCTTTCCATCAAATTTGAGCGTTTCAAGGCTTGAAACGCATAAAAAATGATAGGATTCCGTATTACCCAGATTTGAGTCAAGTAAAGTTGGTTGTTGTTTGGTGTTCCTTATGCGTTACTTGGACCTCCTCAGCATGTATATCCACGTAAGAAACCGGCGCTTTGGACTTGTATCGATTTCATGTTGGATTATCACGTTCTTATGCTCGAAAAGGGGTTAAGATGTCCTACGAGCTTGCTGTCCGTATGTATTTGTGCAGTGAATGAGGATTTGTTTTTATCTAATTTGGATGAAATACTTGCATTTGTGATTGGTGGGGTCTTCGTTCTGTTGAAGTAGCTTCTGGCGCTTCTTGTTGGGTCTCCTGTGAGCGTTGCTGTCAACTTTTTCTCATATTGGACAATAGTATGCATAGATGAAAGTTGCTTTCTGCGAGGTAAGGAAGTGAGTATTTTGAGCTAAATCTTCACTGCATCACGTTGACATCTTCTCAACTTGCCATTCATGCTTTGAGATTGTAAAAATATCACCCCTCGTTCTATTGGCCGCGAGTTGGTCATTAAAATTCTAAAAAAAGTAAAAAAGAAATCGAAAGCGAAAAAGGAAAATGCAAAATATAAAGAACAGAAATCGCATTTAGGTAGGTGCATCTTAGGAGTAGTTTAATTCCGTTTAATTTAAGATTGCATTTAGGGAATTATCTCAGTATATGTTTTAATTTTTAGGTTCCAATTTTATACTATGAAAGGTTCAATGCAGCCACATATAAAGGCGACATCATTCCTACGCCACTGTGGCTGGAAATCTATTTCCCAAGAGCTGCCCTAAAAACTAGTCCTTCCTTCACGTGGCTGAAATGGAGCAGCTAAAAAGTTTGGATTTTCATGAACAAGTGCCGAAGACAGAGCCAGAACGTAGATAACATTCGCCTCACCAGAAGTCACCCGCTTTAATACCGATCAGCTTTCATTCAGAGATGCTAATTTACCTGTAGATTCCTTGAAAGCAAAAACCTGCAAACGCAAAAAGAAATCTAGCTCTGAATTCTGAACATCTGTTCGGTGTCTTCATTGAAACTGGAGCGAATAACATATCGTAGAAGTACAATGATGCAGTAGAAAATCAATTGCTTGAAGCATGAGCGGTTAAATCACTACGCTCCATCTTTTTTTCGAAACTAGAGACATCGCCCATCCATATCAGGGACTTCATAATGATCGAAAGTGAAAAATCGCTCAAGGCAAGGTGAGAACTTCTTATGTCAATTCCATCAGTTAACGACAATCACAATATGTTTTGAATAATGTTAAGACTGGAAGATTCCGATGAAGTTGGTTAGCTGTAGTTGATTAACGTAAATTACTCTGCTTGACTGATGTAATGGTAAATAAGTTTACAGAAGTCCATCGATTGCTTATGAGACTCCCTCAACAACAATGACCATCAATGGTTCTAGAGAAATAGGCAAAGGAGAAAAGACTTCATAAGTTGGATATTCTTATCAAAGGCTAGGGCTGCTTCTTGGAAGAGGCCTTCATTAGCAAACTTGCTTTTAAAAGTAAGCCCGAAGCACAAATCGACCATTCCAAATAATTTCTTTTTTGAAATGATGATGATATTATGGCAAATAACCACGAGAGAAAGTCCGAATTTAGAGGTTGAATTTCCTATGGACGTAACCGAGTCAAATTACCATGAATGCAAAAAAAAAAAAGAAGTTGTAAAGGCTCTATTTGAATCTCGGTCAATAAATATCTCTTTTTAATCTTATAACAACTCCTTTTCATTGATTGTGCTTCTTCCTCCGATAACTATCTGGAGAAATGCAAAGGAGAAATTGACATCTGTCTACCGTCACTGGATAGTTTTCAGAGCAAAACACGCATCATTACACACCAAAAAATGATAATAAGCACAATCTCAAACAAACCTTACTCTAGATAGTTTTCACAAACTTGGACTCCAAGCCAGACACAACCTACAATGCTTATCGGTGCCATTCTTATTTTGAGACCAAGACAATACTCAAAACTATGCTTAACAGAGAACTCGATAATGTTGACTACATTGAACATCGAGAATTAAATGACAGCGAGATTCAATGATTAGTTTGACAAAATTAAGACCTTCCTCTGTACTTCATTAGAGAAACTACTAGAAAATTAGATGAGAGCAAGATTTAATGCTTAGATTACTGAACAAGTAGAGAGATCTTGTTCTTCCAACAGACCAACTGTTAATCCTCTCAAAAGTAGGGAGTTTATCATGTATTACTAACCAAGAATTAAAGCCCAATATTGGCAAATTAGGGGGAACCACACAAGTCTGTGGCAGTCAACATCAGCATTCTTGTTTCTGACAATTTCCCGAGCGGCAAAAGAGTTAAGGCAATCAGTTGAGGAAGCTGTGCATACAACATTCTCTGCAGTTGAGGAATTAGGAAAATTCACGCCACAAACAGAAGCTTGGGTGGAAACCAACTCTCTGGACCTAGTAGCGGGCCACTTCCAATGAGAGAGTACGAATTACAGCAGATACTTTGGCCTGCAGAGGAAGAGAAGATTTGTAAGTTATTCTCCTGGAGAAATGATTCCAGCGAGATCCCAGCATAGGGTCACAAATTATACCAAGAGAAATATCACCTCCATTACCTAGTATATATCGAAGGCAGGATTTCAAAAAATTCCCGACTTTAAAAACATCGTTCAAGCATAAGTAGCATCTGGTTTATGTCAAGATGATAGTTATAGAGTCAGGCAAAACATAGAGACCAACCTCAACAAAATACTCCACAGGCACTTTAAAATACAAGCAAGATTTCATAGATCCAGTCTTTGAATGCCAAGGCCTCCAAACAACTTAGGAGGACAGACGGTGTCCCATCTAACTTTTGCTCCCTCTTTGTAATCAGGATCTCCCTTCCAAAGAAAAGCTCTACACTTTCGCTCAACCATTTCAAAAAATCTTGGGCAAAAAAAAGAGTTGACACTAGTAGTTAACCAGACTGTGAATAACAAATTTAATAAGCTGAAGTTTGCTGGCATATGAGCAGCTTTTAACTATCCAAGCTTTAAATATTGTTGTAATTTGATGATTTTATGAGAGGCTTATAGTCCTTGTCTTAAAGTCTTCCAAACAATCCACAATTACAAGAAGAAAGAACCAAACAAGAACATAGGGTTGGCTGATTGGTCATGCTGATTGATTTGATTGCTGCGTGTTAGAAAGAAACATTTTTCAAAAGCTTAAACTATTAGGAAACTTGCCAAGCAATGTATGTATAACATATAACTCAACACTCCCCTTGCGTAGAACTGATCCCTTCCACACGCACAACAGAATGTGGATGTAATCACATCAATGAGATGACCAGGGAAATGATAACAAGCAACATAACAGACAAGAAATTTTAAACCATTGACATGTGCTTTAATCCAATGCAAACAAGTGAACAAGTAGAATGCAGACAATTTGTTGGAAATTTAACAAAACAAGTAGAATGCTAATCCTTTAGAATAGGTTCTTTCTAGATTCTGATTGTACCCCATGATCATTACCTGCCCCTTAAATAGCTAGCCAAAAGAAGTAGCAGAAACAAATCTACTTACCCTTTAAACTTTGCCAACCAGCAACTCCAGAATCCAGGGTTACACATCTTTGATTCCATGAAGCAAAATATGAATAGTTATCAAAATGAACAATGGTATCCAGTTTCATTTGTGTATATACTCAAACTGACTAAACCATCCCTTAATCTTGGATGGTAAGTAAAATGCCGGAATACAAGGCTTGAGGCACAATACATCTGTTTCCCCCATAGATTCCGATGTGCGTCACAATATGCTCAGAAATGAGAAGATTGCATGTGTGGGAATAAGTAATTTGTATCGGTAAATTCCGACTGAAAGTTAAATACCAAGTTCCTTCCTATTCTGGTGAATGCTGCAGAAGTAATTTTTGCATATCAGAATCAGAGATATAAAGGAAAATTGACAGGCACATTCCACAACTTAGTGGATGCGTTCAAATGGAATTTCCAGAGTAAAACAAGTAAGTGGATATAAAGCACCTAACTATCATTAACATGACATGAACTTGCTCTATCCATCTTGAAGTTCCGAGCTACACTTTTTCAATGTCATACAACTTTCAAACATTTTCAAAACTTGGCTTTGCTATTTATTTATCAGATAAATTATGTCCACTGAATTCGAGGACGGGGTCTGCCTCCATCCTAATCGAACGACGGTCCATGTAGCCAACTTGGGTTGACTCCCATTTTCTTTCAACCAAATCCATCCTGAATAAATAGGGGCCTTATGAACAAGTCTGCTTGACAAGGGCGATATGATGATTATTTGGGTACATATGTATTGGAAAAGCCAACAAGGATAGCAGTTGCTTTATGTCTGAATTCATATAGAAGTTTCCCAGTCTTCACCGCCTCGATGCTTAAGATCACGGGAAAGTGCCTTCTTTTTCTAGAAGCCTAGCCCCAGGGGAAGGAAAATGAGACAAAATTGATTAAGCTGCCAGATTAACTTAATGGATTAAATAATTGATAAATAGGAAATTTTGAACGTCCGTGTAATTCAAATTTGCCGCACCATGGGATGCAAATAATTCTATGATCAATTAGGTAATTCAACCAAGTTTCTTTTAATCAGACCATTAGCTAACTCATAAGAACAGTAGAGTACTTCATAAAATTTAGATTTTACCTAGAGAAGGTAGTTTTCTCGTTGTCAAGAGAAAAATATCATTCATCTCAGCAAACAACCTCACGGTTTCTTAGAGTGGTGAGAGCTATGGTGTTATATGTTAGGGGTAAATGATAAAAATTTTGTGTTTTAAGTTCCCTATAATTACACTTTCCATCCTCTTGTTTAAAAAATTGTACTTTGCATTCTTTATTTCGAAAGTATTCTAGAACTTAGGTCCAGAGATATTAAAAAAATCAATTCTTTACATGGTCTAACTAAAATCATGTGAACTGTTGGTGTCTGGCATTCGAATTTTCTTCTTAGGAGAGGCTTCTAAAAAATCTGGCTTTTCAAGACACATGGTAGCTTCTGAAGAACTTCCCAATTAGCTGCGTGCATTGCACACTTCAAATCTTTGACTTAATGGCCATTTCTTCCATGGTGTCAAGTCTTTTTGTGCCAGAAAAGAAAGAAGAAAAAAATTGTGACAAATATGTGAATAGTCTAATGTTTCATTAACGAGACCAAGAGCATTGTAGTTTAGATACACACACGTCACATTTTTCTGATGTTGAATAATCCTCAACAAGAGAGTTTCTGTCGAGTAGTTAGGTGTAAGAATTTCAACATCTCTAAATCTTCCGAGAACAACAATAGGTATCAACAAGATGAAACTAGAAATCTGTAAGTTAAGTGGCACAAGAAACCCATAAAAAATAGAGTGGGATAATGGAGGATAATGCTAGGATACCTATCACTCATTTACCAATTTGTTAAAGTGATGTGATCCATTTTTATCCGCAATGAATACGACCCCACTTTATTAATTTTGTTTGAAGATCAAAGTGTTTTATATCATATCAATATTATAGCGCATGCACATCAGACAAATGCGAGATTAATAAGTGTGTGTATAAACACACAGATTGGGTTTTTGTCTTTTTTTTTTTTTTTTGGTTATTATCATGTGTTTTTTCGTGTCAAGGATTGTCAAGTGCATAAAAATCGATAGTTTTAAGATAATTACATAAAAATGAGCTTGAAGGTGAGTAGGCAAGGGGCAGAATTAGAAGACTACTTTCCCCTTTTTATATTCAACAAACTAGTCAACGATTCCATTTTAATGTATTAGACTAGAACGGGGTTTACAGAGTTTTCTATAGGTCGGTCTTCTAGGGTTTTTGTTGTGTCCTTACCGGGGGAACGAGATCCTTTACCCCTGTTTGTGTCCTCGTAATTTGATAATTAGTATCTCACTCATCTTAATCACTAATTCATGTGAATATGGATAACTGTGGAATTCGTGACCAAATATATTAGTACTTTAGTTACCGAGACACCAATAGAGATATCAAGTGTGATAGAATATCTTTATACATATGCAACCTTCAATTGAACTATATACAAAATTTTCTCATACTTTCTATTCTGCTTTCATTTCTCGCAATATTACCTAATCATACAAAGATTTTGCAATAGAAGAAAAACCAAACAGACCCAAATAAATCACTTTCAGAAACAATCTGCTGCATTTATCATTAGGATTTATCTAAGTAACAGCACTACCATAAGGACTTATTATCCGGATTTCGTGAATACAAATGAGCGCAAGCAAGCACATGTCTTCCCAGTTCCATGCTGTAAGAATACCAATTTACCATGTTAAAATCATACTAAAATATGGCCAAGTTTCTCAAGTTATCTCCTTTTCAAAATTGTATTTTATTGTTTTCAACATTGTTGAAAGAAGAGTTTGAACTTTGAAGTAGGCAAAATTGCTTCGTAAGTTGGATTTTCTTGTCAAAGACGTAGTAGGGCTGCTTCTTGGAACAGGTCTTCATTGGCAAACTTGCTTTTTAAAAAAGTAAGCACAAGCACAAACTCCCTCAACGATTCCATGAGGAAGAAATGACGAACAACAGCAAAAGGAAAGCCGAATTTTGGAGGCTGAATTTCATGCGGATGTAACTAAATGAAATTACCATTAACCAAGAAAAAGAAAAAAATAGAATGAGGTAAAATCCCACTCTGAATCTTGCGGTCAAATAAGTATTTACCTTCCTACTCTTATACCAACTTCCTTTCACGGATTGGGGTTCTTCCTCAAAAACTATTTGAAGAAATGCGAAGGCCAGCAATATAGAAATCGGACCTCCTAAAGAATAGGACCCTAAACAAGAGATTGAAGTTGACATTTGTCTGCCATCACAAGCTGAGAGATGACATAGAGCAAAACATGCAACTCTACACACCAAAGAGCAACAATCAGCACAACCTCAAGCAAACCGTACTCTTAGCTGGATAGTTTTCACAAAGTTAGATTCCTAGCAACACACAACCTACGATGCTCATCAGTGCCAATCTTATTTTGAGACCAAGACAACTCTCAAAACTATTTCTAACATAACTTGATAATTTTGATGTCATTAAACATCAAGAATTAGATGACAGTGAGATTCAGTAATTAGTTTGACAGAACAAAGCTGCAGTACCTTGCTCCGTAGTCCGTTAGCAAAACTACACTCAAGAATTAGATGACAGCTAGATTCAATGCTTAAATTACAGAACAAGCAGAGAAATCTAGTACTCCCAACAGACCAACGGTTAATCCTCTCAAAAGTAGGGAGTTTATCATGTATTACTGACCAAGATATAAAGCCAAATCTTGCAACACTAGGGGAGAACCACACAGGTTTGTGCCAGTCAACATTAGCACCCTTGTTTCAAACAATCTCCCAAGCAACAAAAGAGTTAAGGCAACCATTTGAGGAAGCTAGGCATCCAAATTTGCCCGCAGTTAAGAAATTAGGAAAAATCACACTACAAACAGCACCTTGGACGATAACCAACTCTTTAGACGTAGCAGTGGGCCACTTCCAATGAGAGTTACCAAATACAGCAGATAATTTTGGCCTGCATAGGAAGAGAAGAGTCATAAGTTAATTCTCCTTGAGAAATGATTCCAGCAAGATCCCAGAATGATGCCACAAATCATACCAAAGAGAAATACTACCTTTATTAACCAATATATATCTAATATGGCATTCCAAAATTTTCTCCAACCGTTAATAACTTCTTCCGAGCATAATGAGAAGCATCTGGTTTACAGTCAAGATGATGCCTATACAGCCAGGCAAAATACAGAGACCCACATCTCAACAAAATACTGCACAGGCACTTCAAAATATAAGCAAGATTTCCTATATCCAGTCTTTGAATGCCAAGGCCTCCAAACTACTTAGGAGGACAGACAGTGTCCCATCTAACTTTTGTTCCCTCTTAAGCATCAGGATCTCTCCCTTCCAAAGGAAAGCTCTACACTTCGGCTCAACCATTTCAGAAACTTTCTTGGGCAACAAAAAGAGTTGACACTAATGGTTAACCACATCATGAATAACAGATTTAATAAGCTAAAGTTCGCCAGCATATATGCGGCTTTTAACTGCCCAAGCTTAAAATCTTTTTGGAATATGATGATTTTATGAGATTGTCTGGAAGTCTTCCAGACCATCCAAAATAACTAGAAGAAAGAACCAAACAAGAACATAGGGTTGGCTGATTGGTCATACTGTTTGATTTGATTGCTGCATGTTAGACAGTTTGCATGGTCCAATCATTGATCCCAAAAATTCCGAAAAAAGAGAAGGAGAAGGATCTTCTTCGGTGGATCCCTCTTGTTCCCGTTTAGTCCCCTTTGTTTCGAAAGTCGTTTCTATTTCTACATCTGTTTCTGGGGGAATGATAACTAACAACATAACAGACGACGAATTTTGAACCACCGACATGTGCTTTAATACAATGCTAGAAATGAACAAGTAGAATGCAGACAATTTGTTGGAACTGTAACAAAACAAGTAGAATGCAGACAATTTGCTAATACTTTAGAAGAGATTCTTCCCAGATTCTGATTATACCCATGATAATTACCTGCCTCCTAAACAGCCAGTCAAGAAATTGCAGAAACAAATCTACTCACCCTGACTTTGCCAGCCAACAACTCCAGAGTCCAGGGCTATGCACTTTTGATTCCATGAAGCAGAATATGAATAGTCATCAAAATGAACAAAGGGCAAAGATTTCATTGAGGGCAATCCAGTCCACGAAATGCCTTCATTGCTGGAATGGAAGGGTTGAAGCGCAATAAATCCATTTCCCCCATAGATTTCAATGTGTATAACAGTAAGCTCAGAAATGAGAAGATTGTGAGTGTGGGAATAAGTACTTTGTATCGGTAAATGCAGACAGAAAGTTAATCCCGAGTTCATTCCACTTCTGGTGAATGCTGCAAAAGTAATTTTTGCATGTCAGAATCAGAGAAATAAGGGAAATTAGTCAGGTAAATTCCACGACTTAGTAAATGTGTTCAAATGGAGGTTCCAGAGTAAAACAGGAAAGAGGATTTAAAGCATCTAACTGCCATTAACATGACAAGAACTTGTTTTATCCATCTGAAGTTCTGAGCTACACTTTTTCAAGGAGATGCAACTTTCAAACATCATCACGCTTGTCTTTTCTATTAATTATGTCCAGACTTTAGATTCATCGAGTGGATTGAACATCAGGATAAAACACACTTACTGAACAGGGAAAGATAACATATATACATACCTATCCCCATGAGTAATTGGAGAACCAACTAATCATGGAAAAGTCCAGATCTTAAGGACAGAGCCTGCAATAGCATGTCCCTTCTTCTCTACAACAAGGAACAATCTCACATCCAAGGTCCCCCTTCAGCATCTTCTCCTAGGCTAGATACCGGTGAGGCAATGGTGAAGGAAAGGGTATATAGACCTTTCTATAAGTCACTGGGTCGTACCAACAAACTTCACCCATGGAATTCCAATGTAATCTGAAAGGGAAGCAAGATTTAGAGAATTGATGAATGAGAGAGAGCACAGTGATGACAAAAGAATTGGTTGATGAGTAAGAGAACTGCTAGAATGCAAAATAAGCTGAGAATTCCAAATTCAAATGCAACAGTCTGTTAATAAGATCCCAGATTTTTATTTCATTTTTGCTGGATCGAAGATATCATGGGAAGCAGTCCAATGGATAGGGGAACCGATGCAGAATCTGAGAAGGGAAGTGACTATGAGTAGAAGAGTAGAGTAGTAGTAAATGGCAAAATCAATACCTTGATTTTAATGAAATCTTCATGAGATGGAGACGGTGATGGAGGTGAGGACAACGGAGGAGAGGCAAAGCATAGGTAGGTGACTGAGGTGTAGACCACATGGGGAAGGAGATGATGAAAGAGGTATATTTTACACCCCAAGTTACGCCCAAAAGCTTTCTGCAAAAAATTAAGACAATTATTAAGTACACATATAATTTAAGATTGCAATTAGGGAATTATCTCAGTACAAGTTTTACTTTTAGGTCCGAATTTTATAACTATGAAAGTTTGCACATAAAAGTAACATCATTTCTACCGAGGTGTGATTGTAAATCTATTTCCCAAGAGCTGCAGTAAACAAGTCCATCCTTCACATCGCTGAAATGGAGCGGTTATAAGTCTTGGACATGTCATGTATATATATCCAAGACAAAGTGAACTTAAATAACATTCGCCTCACCAGAAGTTGTCTGCTGTGATACCAATCAACTTTTCACTCAGAGATGATAATTTACTTGCAGATTGCTTGAATACAGTAACCTGCAAATGCAAAAAGAAACCTAGCCATGAATTCTGAACATCTGTCCTGAGTCTTCATCAAATGGGGAAGGAATAACATATCCTAGAAGTACAATGATGCATAAGACAATCAATTGCCCAAACCATAAGCAGTTAAATCACAAAGCTCAATCATATATTTTGAGGCTAGAGACTTTGCCCATCCATTGGCAGGGAATTTATAATTATCGAAAGTGAAGGAGGGCTCAAGGCAAAGTGAGAACTTTTTCATGTAGCATTCATAGGAAGTACTAATTCTATCAATCAATGACAATCTGCATATGTTTTGAATAATCATAAGCCTGGAAGATTCCAAGTCACGTAGCCATAATTGATTAACATCTATTACTCTGCATATATACTCTAAGTTCACAAAAGTCCTTAGATCAAAAACAAAAAAAAGTTTCACAAAAGTCCATAGAATGTGTATAAGACTCCCTCAACAATGACCATCTTCTATATGGGATCCAAAATAGTATGTAGAGATTGACAGTGATTTAAAAGACCTTGTTTTGCTCTGCCCAGTCCTTTGACTGTGATGAGTATGAAACAATATGCCAAACATATGCAGACACGCCTTCAGGAAATTTAATCACTGATAAAAAGGAACAGATGAAGGTTCCAATACATTGACAACCACAGCACCTCCAGGCTTTAAAAGTCGAAAACATGTAAATACTGCATCGCTTAAAACAGTCAAGTACTTTCCCTTCAATGGTCCTGAATAAATAGGCAAAGGAGAAAAGGCTTCATAAGTTGGATTTTCTTGTCAATGACGTAGGGCTGCTTCTTGGAAGAGGTCTTCATTGGCAAACTTGCTTTTTAAAAGTAAGCCCAAGCACAAATACCACCGAGCATCCCAAATAAATTCTTTATTGGAATGCTGGTATCATGGCGAATAACTACGAGAAATAGTTCAAATTTGGAGGAGAAATGATTAAGTGACTGTTCTTAATCTACTTTGAGATTAACAGATTGTTTTTGACCCACCAAAAAAAAAAAAAAAAAAAAAAATAATTGTAAATTGTTGTAAGATCCACTTCTTCAAGAATTTGTAACTCATAACGTGCCGTTACTTTGGTAGTAGTCCAAAGACTATTATGCCAGCAAAGCCCAATTTGGAGGTGATATTTCCTACAGACATAACTAAGCAAAATTACCATGAATGCCAAAAAAAAAAAAAAAAAAAAAAAAAAACTATCTTACCAGTGGGATAGTTTTCGCAAAGTTCTGTTCCAAGCAAGACGTAACCTACGATACTTATAAGTGCCAATCTTGTTTCTGACAATTTCTTGAGCAATGGAAGGCAACCATTTGAAGAAGCTGCGCATACGACTCTTTCTGCAGCTAAGGAAATAGGAAAAATCACACCACAAACTACAGCTTAGGTGGAAACCAACTCTTCAGACCTAGCAGCTGGCCACTTCCAATGAGAGTTACGAATTACAGCAGATCCTTTGGCCTGCAGAGGAAGAGAAGAGTCATGAATCATTCTCCTTGAGAAATGATTCTGGCAAGGTCCCAGCATGATACCCCAAATCATACCAAGAGATATTATCTCCATTACCCACCATGTATCTAATGTGTTCCAAGCATAAGTAGCATCTGGTTAACAATCAAGATGATAGCTATAGAGCCAGGCAAAATATAGAGATCCACACCTCAACAAGATACTCCACAGACTGTTCAAAACACAAGCAAGATTTTACAAATCCAGTCTTCCAATGCCAAGGCCGCCAAACTACTTAGGAAGACAAACAGTGTCCCATCTAAGTTTTGCTCCCTCTTTAGTATCAGGATCTCCCTTCCAAAAGAAAGCTCTACACATTTAGTAAACCATATTAATAACTTTCTTGGGCAACAAAAGAGTTGATACTAATAGTTAACCAGACTGAACAACGAATTTAATAAGCCATAGTCCGCCAGCATATGGGATTTTTTTAACTGTCCAAGCTTTAGCGCTTGTTGCAGTTCGATCATTTTATGACTGGCCTATAATCCTTCTCTAAAATTCATCCAGACAATCCAAAATTACAAGAAGAAAAAACCAAACAAGAACCTAGGGTTGGCAGATTGACCATGCTGTTTGATTTGATTGCTGCATGAATTTCCTAAAAGCTTGAGTTGTTAGAAAACTCGCCAAAAAATGTATGTATAATGTACAACTCAACACTCCTCCTCAGGTAGAACCCATCCCTTAACGCATGAGAGAATGTGGACATAATCACACAAATGAAATACCCAGGGAACATGATAACAGACAACAATACAGACATTGACATGTCCTCTGATACAATTCTATATATGAACAGGTAGAATGCAGACAATTTGGCAGAAATTTTATAATAACAAGTACAATGCAGAGAATTTGCTAATCCTTCAGAAGAGACTCTTTCTAGATTCTGATTACATCCCACGATCATAACCCGCATCCTGCAAACAGCCTATCAAAAGAAATAGTGGAAACAAATCTACTCACCCTTTAAACTTTGCCAACCAGCAACTGCAGCGCTATGCAACTTTGATTCCAGGAAGCAGACTAGAAATAGTTTTCAAAATGAACAACAAGCAAAGATTTCATTGCATGCTATCCAGGATGAGAAATGCCTTCATTTGCATCTGCACTTAAACCAACTAAACCATTCCCAAATCTTGGATGGTGAGTAAACTGCTGGAATGAAAGGGTTGAGGCACAATAAATCTGTTTCCCACATAGATCTTGATGTGCATCACAGTATGCTCAGAAATAAAGATCGCAGGTGTGGAAATAAGTATGTTGTATTTGTAAATGCAGACTGAAAGTTAATACTGAGTTTCTTGCACTTCTGGTGAATGCTGCAAAAGTAATTTTCTCATATCACAATTAGATATAAGGAACAGTAGTCAAATACATTGCACAACTTAGTAAATGTGTTCAAATAAAGTCTCCAGACTAAAACAGGAAACAAAATTTAAAGCACCGATCTGCCATTAACGTGACATGAACTTGCTCCATCCATCTTAAGTTCTGAACCACTCGTTTCCAATGTGATGCAACTTTCAAACATTTTCAAATTCGTCTTTGTTATTTACATATCACACAAGTTAAGTTCAGGCTTCAGATTCATCTAGTGGATTGCACATAAAGGAAACACAGACACTTATCGAAGGGGGAAAGAGAACATACCTATCCTCATGAGAAATTCGAGAACCAAGAGATCATGGAAAAGTTTGCAAAAAAGTCGAGATCTTAACGAAAAAGCCTGCAGTGGCATGTCCCTTCGACCCTACAATGAGAAGCAGACTCACGTCCAGGGTCACTTCAGCAACTTCTCCTAGACTTACTGGTAAGGCGATGGTGAAGGAAGGGTAAATAGACCTTTCCATAGGTCGCTGAGTAAATTCACCAATCGAATTCCAATGAAATCTGCAACGCAAACAAGATCGAGAATATTGGTGAATGAGACAGAGCACAGCGATAACAAACGAATACAACAAACAGCTAGAGTGCAAAAAATAACCTGAGAAATCCAAATTCAAACGCGACAGTCCCTTAATGACAGCCCAGATTCATCGGCATCTTCGCCGGTTTGTGGGAGTCACGCGAAGCATTTCAATGGACAGGGGAAGAGATGGCCGAATCTGGGTAGACTTCAAGTAGGAGAGTAGAGCAGGAGATGGAAATGGCGGAATGATTCCTGATTTTGATGAGAGCAAACGCACGTCCGGAGTCATGTCGCGAGAATGACTTTGGAAGAAGGCATTCAGACAATTCCGACGCCATCTCCGGAGGAACCGTAGAGGGTTTCATCGCACCCACCACGATCACAACTACTAAGCAGAGAGGGCACCAAAGCGAACACTCCCTCAAGTAATATTCGAGTCCAAATCCTTTTAAGTAATTGGCCCGGATCTCAACCTAATTTCTGGGATTTCGCGGATGAGGTACCAAGGGAAGCCGGTCCCTTTCTTGCATCGCTCCTCCAGAATCCCACATTCTCTGATCCAAAGTTGTTCGAGGGAGGGAGGGAGGCCATCCTGGGGCAACTCCCTCAGCTTCGGGCAATACCGGATAGTTAAGTTCTGGAGAGATGAAGGGAGATTGCTAGACAGTCTTTCCACGTGATCCATATTATAGATCGACAGACGTTGCAAAGAGGGAAGGGGTGGAAGCGCAAGATCCTTCTCCTTCCCCACTCCTCCAGCGTTGCCGATGATCGACAGTACTTCAAGGGAGGTGAGGGGGGTAAGCCACTCCTCAACCGGCTGCTTCATATTCCCGCTTATTGTTACCTGGAGTTCTCGTAGCTGGGGTGGCAATCCTCCGTCGGGAAATTGCATAACGTCACAAGTTAAATCATAGAGACATGTGAGTTGATTCAACTGATTAGGTAACGCTTTTATATTCGGACAATCCTCAAGATCAAAAGTCGAGATGCTAGGAGGAAGAGGAGGAAAGCACTCTAACTCCAGAGCAGGACAGCCTTTTAATGCCAAGGAAGTGAGATGGGACAGTGTGTGCAGGCCTTGAGGTAAGCTTTTTAAATTTCTGCAAAAAAAAATTTCAAACACTTGAAGTGGCTGACGACCATCTAGAATTATCTCCGCAAGCGACTTTATTGCCGAGCTCCCATAAATTACAAGTCTCTTGAGGGTCGCTAGTAAAAATCTACCTTCACTAAATGCAGATGCTGGTAGAGACTCGCATCTGTAGATGCTTAATTCTTGTAGACAAGACGTCATGTCGACATGGTTAATGCTGCTGCTTGGTCCTTCCGGATGAATACTTAATCCTGTGGGTAGAGATTGCGACATATCATAGCCGTTGATATTTGATGATCTCACTGATGTCAATATGCCTGTTTTGAGGAAGGACACCAGTTTTGGACAGCCTTCGATCATCAAGCGTCTAAGCGAGGAGAGGGTGTGCATCTTGCTTGGAAGCTTCTCTAAATTGATGCAATCTTGCAACTTGATAATTTCGAGGTTGCCGGGTAGCATTATATCTTCTTCTCCAGCCCCAAAAGACGTGAATTTATGACAATCCCTTACATTTAAGCTTTTTAGACAACTGAGCTTCTCAGCTACATCTGTGTCTTCCCACAAGAACATTAACTCGTAACAATATATCATCTCCAACTCCTCTAATTTGATCAAGAAGTTTGTAAACTCACGATTTAAGCAGGTCAGTTCAGCAGTGTCTTTTATGACAAGAGTGGTTAGAGATGTCAGGTCTACCAAACTCTTCAACACCCCCTCATTACAACCTTCAAATTCTAACTCATTGAGAGATGGAAGGCTAATAATGTCAGAATGTGAGGCATCCATACGCGGACAGGAGTTGATTTTGAGCTTTATGAGGGAGCTTAGTTCACTAGGCAATCTTTTTATCAACATAGGACAATCCCAAAGAACGAGATGCTCAAGACTGGGGAATACAACTCCTTCTTCAGAGCCAACACAATGAGACCAGTCCTCCCACAATGGCATTTTCCTAAATTCCAAAGTTGTCAAGGACGGAAAAGGACTTTCAGCTCCATAAAATTCAAAACCTATCCTACGAATTGCATCTAGACCTTCGATGTGCAGTTCTTTCAGCAAAGATAGCCGCCCAAGTGATGGTAATGCTTTGGCCCTACAACACTCATGTAAATGTAAATGCACTATGTGAACATGTGAGGGATTTCCTAACCATGATGTGAATTCTATGCCACCATAGTAGGATATCACAAGATTTTCAACGTTTTGGTGTGGCTGAAGAAAGTCAAGGACCTTTGCTTCAAGCTCTTCATTCCGGGAATTTTCAAAATCTTTACTCCACCGCAAGGTCAATCGACATATTCCCTCCTTCATGAGTAAATCGACGTCTTTGGCATCTCTGGCATCTTGAACCTTATGCAAATCAAAGATGCACAATTCCTCTCGAAGGTTCTTCAGTTTTTTTAACTCCTTCAACCTCAACTCAGTTTCCATTCCCACTATAAACTTGGACAGCATCTCAAGACCCACCAAATTAGCTATATACAGTGGCAACGCTCTTAGGCTCGGAGTGTCGGTAATGTCGAGAAATCTTATGTTGATAAGTTTCTCCATATCTTCAGGGAATTCGATAAGACGTCTACAGCCTCGCAACATCAAAGTCTCGATGTTATACAGTCCAACAATTGACTTTGGAAGCCTTGCAATATTAGTATGAGACAGATTAAGGTGCCTTAGGTGCCTTAGATCACCAATGCAATCCGGTACCTCATTAATTGTATAGTGACTTAATGAAAGCACCCTCAAGTACTTCAATTTTGACAACAAGTCACATAGCACTTTCTCGGACAAAAAGGACCTCTCCCAAAGACTAGAATGCTTCTCTAACGATACGAAGCTCCTAAGTCTCTTCATTTGATGATATATCTTGAACCTTTCTCGCACAATGTGACTACTGGGAATGAACGAGGCGTGACGAACTAAAGATGCATTATTTTGATCACCCTCAAACTCAAACTCGCCTGGGCTATAATGGGTTGCACCTGCAACTAGCTTTGCTAGGTCATTCACAAGATCATGCATCAAAAATAGTGATCCATCACTACTCGACTTTTGAAATAACGATCTAGATTCTAGCTCGTTGAAATAATTCAAACCTACATTCCAACGGTTCTTTCCTCCTTTTCCCTCCAACAAGCCCTCTGCACTCCACCAATGAATCAACTCATCATGTTTGATTTCATAATCCTTGGGAAATATAGCACAGTAAGCGAAACATCTCCTCAGGTGAGAAGGGAGATGGAGGTAGCTAAGTTTCAAAGCCGGAAGGATGTCATTTCTTCCTTCTGATAGATTCCAAATCTTGCTGTTCAATATATCTTCCCAATCACAGGGATTGACTTTAGTGCGTAGCAGCCCAGCCACTGTCTTCACGGCTAATGGCAATCCTTTGCATTTTTCCACTATTTGGAGACCTAATGCTTCAAAACGAGGATGGTGATTTGAATTTCGGACTCCAAAAGCATGAAATGCGAACAAAGTCATGCAATCATCTAATGACAATAGTTCGAGAGTTATCAGTCGAGCATTGGCCATTAAAGCAACATTGCGGTTACGAGTCGTGACAATGATCTTGTTTCCTTTTGCTCCTGATTCAAAAGGCTTCAAAAGGACAGTCCATTCTCCATAATTCTCGTTCCAAACATCGTCTAAAATGAAAAGAAACTTCTTTCCTGAAAGGGTTTCCTTGAGCTTTTCCTGACACCAATCCAGGTCTTTATCATTACAGGACAAAGTGGAGTTGGTTTTTTGTAGGATACACTTTGTAATAGCATGCATGTCAAAATCATCAGAAACACAAACCCATACTTTCACATCAAAATAGTGGGTCACTCCAGCATCATTGTAGACCTGCTGAGCTAGAGTCGTCTTCCCAACACCCCCCATCCCTACGATGGCAATCACTTCTAGTTCCGCACATGTTCTATCATCTTCTTCTCTAGCCAGTAATTTGAGGATCTCCCTCTTTTCATCCTCCCTACTAACGAAACAAGGCTCGCACAGATTCGTAGTGGGAATCGGCTTATCCTGTTGATGGTATGCTGATCGATTTTCATTATTCTCTTTCAGGTTCAAAGTATCTTTCCCAGTGATTAAATCCTTTAATCTGCCATCCATCTTTTTAATCTTGGATCTCATTTTGCAATCGGACATAAATGCACATGGGCTTAATATGAAGTCACAACTTGGAAGAAGGAAACAGACCTTCCTAGTGCAGGGTTTTGCCTTGGACTTTTTTTCGGCAGATTTTGTGGTGAACTCATCAAGCAAATCTTCAATGTCGTAGGCCAAGTTCCTGAGATCTTCGAGCCACAACTTCACCCCAACATTGTTGATCAGTTGCTTGTCCTCTGCATCATCCAGCACCTCGTTGATGCCGATCAGCATCTTCTCCCATTTCTTCAGCAGCTTATCGATCCCCTCACGGCGTGCAAAGTTGAGCAGCTCGCGAGAGGCCAACCTATCGAACAGCACCTGAAGAAAGGCACCAAGAAAGAGCTCTGCGATGGGCATGGCTTGGTTTATGAGTGGTAGAGATTAAACAAGAGTGCCCGGAAGAGTCGAAACAAAGGTAGAGGGCGAAGAGAAAACAAAAGTTCTTCGCTTCGGGACACCAGTATCAAATGATGGTGTGAAGCGAATGACTTTTTAAGCACTAGAGTGCTCTTTCTTTCTTGGAAGAAGCTGTCGTTGCAATTCATCTCGTCTCATTTGATCTGATTTCATTTGCATTTCATCTCGTCTCATTTGATGCGGTGCCTCTAATTTCATTGAGCAACTTGGTCAGACACGAGACCAAGTCTTGGCATCATTAAAGCCACCAGAGGCTCAGTAGGGAAAGAAGTGGGCCCGACTCCCACCCAACCTCGAAACTTCTGCTCTATTAATGTTCATCATTACCATCTCGCCACCTCACATCACCCAATTCCCAAATGCAACCATCCAGTATCCACCACCACCATGCATCACATAGATCACGCAGCGTCATGGTTTCACTGATGCAGCCTCATGAGCCTCGTCCCGTTATCAAATAAAGGAGCAGTTATTACATAAACTTAATGTATGTACTTTGTATCATCATTAACCACTATTTCACGTAACATGAGATCCCCATGTACTGAAAGTCGCAAAATTTTCGTTGTCGATTGCTCAACGAGTGTCCACAAACACTCGATAACAAAATCATTTTTAAATGACGATGAAAAAGAAAAAAATTGTTACTTTCTCTTCAATTCTGTGGTTGTCACCTAGATATGCTCTCTCAAGAATATATAATTGGATTAGATTAGATGGAAAAGAAGCAGGCGGCTATATATCGAATTAACTTGCAAACCTCCAAGCTTCAATTTGTTTATTTGGTCCGCGAGGTCAACAAAAAACATACTTATCGTTTTGTCCCAGGAAGAGATGAGCTACCTTGCTTCAATATGCCCACTAGCCATTCAAAAGGTGGAATTACACACGCGCGCACACACTTATTCATACCCTATTATTATAATGTGCATAAATCTTGCATTAGTGGTACAAAATAGCTAAATCCTAAGATTGCAATTTATGCTATGGCATCACATCAAAACAAATTATCAATGTGTGCACAGATCTTCGTTGCCTCTATGCCTAACAAAGATCACAGGAAAGATTGCCTTATACTTTCTAGAAGCCTAACAGAATAACAGCCCCACGGGCCATGACAAAAGGGTAAGCACAAGTAGACAGGATTGATTAACCGTGCAATTGGCTTAATGGTTACATAATTGACACATAAAGGAGAATTGCGTGTCTGTATTATTTGAATTTTTCAAACGACTAGATGTAAATGAATTGGTTATCAATTAGATATTTCAACCAAGTTTTAATCCGCTTCTTACCTAATTTATGAAAATAGTTGGGTACTTTATGAATTTAGAATTACCTGGGTAAGGTCGCTTTTTTGTTGTCGAGAGAAAAAACATTTTTATTCTAGCAAAATACCTTTTCCTTTGGAAAGTTAATAAAGATAAGTATAATTAAGGATAACCTTTTGTGGCTTTCTCTGCGGAAGATTGGGAACTGTTAATGTTTAATGCTCGAATTTTCTTGTTAGGAGAAGCTTCCCAAGAATCTGGCCATTGAAATCACATGGCAGCTTCTGAAGAACCAATAGTCCTTTCTCCACTGTGATAAGTCTTTTTGGGGGGAAAAAAGAGAGAAGACATTTTGACAAATTTGTGATAGTCTAATGTACAATCATTGATGAGGCCACGAGCATCGTAGTTGAAATATACCTGACCATAGAAGGAACACGGCAGCTTCTGAGGAGCTTCCTAGTTGGCATTGCGCATGGCACACTTCAAAACTTTAACTTAATGGCCCTTTCCCTATCATTGTAAATCTTTTCGAGCCAAAAAAAAAAAAAAATTATTGTGACAAATGAACAGATGTTCTTTGTGATTCACTGATGAGGCCACGAGCATTGTAGTTGAGATACATGCGCGTGGCATGTCTGATGCTGAATAATCCTCAAAGAGAGGGCCACAGTCGAGCAGATATACATGAAATCTTTTGAAAAGGACGGTGGGTATTAAACAGGATTCAAACTAGAAATTAGCCATCTCGAGTAAGTTAATTAGCACAATGAACCCAACAAAAAGAAAGAGAAATGATGCAGGATAATGCTAGGATAATACCACTAGCTTATGAAATTGGTAAAGCGACACAACAAATTTTTAATTACGGTAGATATGACTCACTTTATTAGTTTCAGTTGTAGATCAATCAAGTATTTTTATATCATATTTACATTATTATAAACGTGAAATTAAAATGAAAAATATATATTTGCAACCATGTATGATTAATGTGAATCTGAATATGAGGGTTTAGATTTTTTTTTATTTATATTTATTATCACGATTTTTTATTTTTATTTTTTGGTGCCAATGATTGCCAAGTACATAAAATTTTACATTTTATTTAGACAATTACGTAAAATTAAGGAAAAAAAGGTTGAAGGTGGGAGCAGCAAAAGACGAGAGCGGCATTAGAAGACTACTTTCCCTCATCTATGGTCAATGAATGGTTCAACTAATTCCTTTTTAACGTATTAGCTTAGAATCGGGCTTACAAAATTTTCCTTCTGGTAGGTCTTCTAGGATTTTCGTGCACTGCTTGTGGGGGATGAGATCCTTTATCTCTGTTTGTATGCCCGTGACTCCGTAATTAATATCTCATTCATCGCAACCGCTAATCCATGTGAATAGAGATAACCATAATACTTCAGTTTGAATATATTTACAATTGAGATCATGCGTGATAGAGGCTCTCTAACCTTAAGCGGCCAACACTTGATGGTTGTTACCACACCGTCAATTTTCTTAGCTCCGAATCCTTCCACAATCCAAAATAGTTTTGCTTTTATTTATTAATTTTTTCCTGCAAATCGATTGAATCACTATGACATCATATCATAAAAAAATGGCCAATATGGAGGATTGCGCTCTCAAAATGACCCAACCCAAGGAGTGGACTAGTTTCAGTGTGTGAACACTTCTTTCAAATACCACTTGATTGCTAGGTGAAAAAGGGAAAAAAACATAACATTAATTGTTCATTGGTCTCGAAATCAAATAAATGAAATTTCAAGGTGGCAAGGTCAAATAAGATAGGCTTATGTTTTATAAGGAGAATAGTGTGATTACCTAATTACATTCCGTCTAGTACGAGCATTTTGATATAGAGAAGAGATTTTTCCATTAATTTAACCATTGGTGAATGTCCACTGTAAGTTTCCAACTAAATTGAAGCAGAGGCCATCCTTCTTGCTCACAACCTCAGAAAAGGATCTGGAGCTCCCAAACATCATCAACGAAAATGATTGCAAAGTTAGTCATGATCCTTTGCTCTACCCTCTCGCTCCTTGTCCTTGGGAGATTCGGCCCCACGTCTATGCTTTCCTCTAACTCCAGGAAAGGCCAAGATCGAGTGTAACCTGGTCCTCCCATTTCTCCAACAAATAATGTCTTCTTGGATGGCTCTTTAGATGATCACCAAATGACATTACTATTCTAACAAAAAAAGAAAAGAAAAGAAAAAAACAAAACTGTGTATTAAGACATTTATTAAATTGAAGAATTATGCGATGTTTCAAACTTCTCTTAATTGTTGCATATGATCCATTTTTTTAAAGGTTCTTTTGCAGTTTGTTGTATCACTTGATATATCACCCTAGTTTATCATTCTTAAGTATATCACCCTAGTTTATCATTCTTAACGTTATCTATCTTAGTCATCCCTACAAATGGAGAGCGCTGGCTAACCTTGACTGCCGATCGATCTAATACTCTACTCTTTCATTTTTTTTCCATGGCTTAAGTAGTTTATACATTAAAATATTCATCGCATTCTTGACGTTGGTTAATGCATAGCAAAATCTATCATCCTTCCAACACAAAATTGTACATGAGAAAATTCATAAGATTTTCACTTCAATCAAATGCTATTCTATAAGGTAGTTTACATTAGGAGTTTGGAAAGGCGGCTTGATTATAGAAACATCAGTAAAATGTCATAATTCTTTCAAAGTTTCAATATTAAATGTTATATTTTCAAAGTCTTTATTATTTCCTAAAATTGTTATACTTAAATGGGGCAAGATTAAATGTGATTCACAATGGTGATCTAAATCTTTCATTTTATCCTTGTTTTCACCGGACATTTTATTCCTTACTTAGGTTGATAATATTGGTAATCTAATAAATCCAAATCTCAACAAGAAAATGCTATTCGAGTTCATGATGAATCATACTCAAGATTTGTTCAAGTCAGATCGGTGATGTGTCACGTGGATGGTCAACGATAACTGGACGGTCACATTAGTAAATTTAGGCTAAAATTGACCGAAATGACTATAATGAAAACTTTGGAAATTCATTAGGAAAATTGAAAAATTTAGGATTACATTGGAATCTGTACAATAGCCTTCTTTAAAACAAATCTGTAATTTTTTCCTTTAAAACAGTTTTAGCATTAAAGTGGGCATCATATAACAGTTATGACAATGATATCGTTCTTATCCTAATTTTTTTGGATGAGCTTTTGTAAATTTAGGATCATCCTGGTCTTTCTCCGCCTCACATGTCCATCTGTCGTTTTATTTAAACACGAATAAGGTCCACGATCCACTACAAGTCCTTAGAGGACAATAATATCTGCTTTTCCTTTTACTTTATATTTCAAAAGTGACATTTACATCGTGAAGCATTTCTAGCTAGGACCATCTTAGTCTTTCCGCATCTTTGCATGTTCATCCGTTGTTTTATTCGGACACAAAGTAGTGAAAGTCTTTCTAATAAGGTCCACGCTCCACTATAATGTCCGCTTTTCCTTTTTCTGTTTTTCCAAAGTGACTTTAATGTCACGAATCATTTTACAGCTAATAAAGTGGCAATGTTTTACATGTAAGAGGGTAATACTCCACCACATGTCCATAGAAGCACATGTCCATAGAGGCACATGTCCATAATGCCTTCCCCCTTTTGCTGTCTTCCCAAAGTAACTGTGGCCTTTCACATGGCAATGTGACGTTTGATCGAACGTGAATAAGAAAAGTAATTGTACTAACAAGGTCCATGCCCTTACACAGGTCCTCATAGGACAGTAATGCCACCTTCTGCTTTTGCTTTTTCCAAAAGTGACATTGTGTGATTGGACACAAAGAAGTTGAGTACAACCACGATGTATTTCAATCAAAATAACCACAACTTGTCTTTTAAAGGAACTGCCATTAGGGTGCTCGTTAATCAATTAATAAAAGTTTTATTGTACCGATTTTACCCAAGCATATGTAGGACCAGCTTGTTGGAAATGGATACTCAATTTTAAGTAAATTGAAAATGTACATGGATCTAATAATTGCCCTAGCTTTCAAAACAATTGGAATTTGACCCGTGCAATTGTGCAGAATTGATTAAAATTTACACTTCAACACTTACATTTTGCTTTTTATAATTTTTTTTATTATTGTAGAAAATAGCATTTGCAAAGTATATTATAAATTTCATGGTTACTTAGTTAATACTAGATAGACAAAAAAAAATTCTGGCAATACGAGGAAATACATATAAGTCAAACTAAAAATATATGTCATTACATTTATCTTGATTTTTGTTGCAAAAGAACAAATGAATAATAACAATAAAGAAAACAGAAAAGTAAATTGGAAATTGGATTTATGTAGGTCAATAATCCAATTTGTGGGGAGAGTAGCATTAAATTTCTATATAGATCAAATTATGAAGGTTATAACAACACTTGAGATAAACAAATACTCTCAAGTTTTTCAATCCCCAATTATATTAAAAAACTCACACACACGGTATTTGCCTGCACAATTCCTTGTGAAACAATTACTAAATCTCACTAAGGAATTATAGAAGCTTGACCAACATTTTTATAGCTATCAAACACTCGGTGATTAATTCTCTCTGAATATAAGTAACGAACTTATGCACATCCTTGCATGTTGAAGTTGAAGTATTCATTGAACTTGTACGAAAAAGCACTCCACAAACAGCATTGCCCTCTAATTAGGAAAGGGGGGAAGTGGTAAATATGGTCGTTACAAATGAAGTTGAAGTATTCACTACTTACTCATAGGTCATGACTCGAGCTACTTTGTAGGAGCCCAAAAAAGGACGTGGCATTTGGTAACAATGCAATTAGTAATTCTAATTTCATTTTGGCATGACGTTTCTCGTGATCTTCACTTTGGGACAATGATTTCGTAATTCTAATTAACATGTTGTCTTCTATCGTTCCCCCGCTCAGACCATTACCGCAGAAGAGGGATTGACCTGCTCTATGACCTGAGGCTTGCAGGTCCAGCCTGCCTCCTTTACCAACAAGTCCATATTCAGACCTAATCCTACATTGCTTAGATTTATAACTTTCTAAGGCTCTGAAGTAGGATGATCAATAAGTACTCTCTTATCATTATTATGCTTCATCAAATATTACATGATGACACAAAATTTATTCAATCTGAATGAACACACGAAATGACTCGAAGCATTCAACATAGAGGTAAAACTCCCCATAAAAAGATTTTAGGTGATGAATGTTTTGAGTGGGTTTCAACTTACCTCTTAAGTTCTTTTCTACTTTATGTGCAATTTGGAGTTTCACAAACTCTCCCACTTATAATGCTAGTGTCCTCATAATTGTCAACTCATATTGGGCAGTGATATATCCTATTCTGCCGAGAGTTGTACTTTTTCAAGCTCACACATTATGGCCATCATTCGCCACTTTGTTGGATTAGTCATCCAGTCCATTCCCAAATCATATACATCTACAACAAAGAATCTTGCTAAGATTCATTGTGACACGACGCGTTTATTGTTCATGTCCATTGCATGGATTAGCCTATGCTGACAGGCTTGAGTTAAACTATTTATTACTATCATGGGAATAAAAAAAGAAGAAAGGTTTGGTCTAGAAGTGACCATAAGAATTGAGATCATATTCCCAAATCACATATGGCTTTATTTGGACTGGAATAAGGTCCTCAGTCCACCACAAGTCCTGGAGGATAATAATGCCCGCTTCTCCTTTTGCTTTTCTTCTAGAGTAACTCTAATGCTGTAAATCATTTGCATCTCCAAACGTGGCACGTTTCCCATTGCTATGCTTCGTTTGATTGGATGAACTTTTGTGGAATTAGGACCATCTTGGTCTTTCCGCGTCTTAAGTGTCCATTTGTTGTTTTATTCGGACATGAAGCATCAAAGACTCAATTATAAGGTCCCCTTGTGTAGAATCGATCCCTTACACAAGCACGACATAATGTGGATGTAATTGCATCAATGGAATAACTGGGGGAATGACTAACAACATAACAGACAAGGAATTTTGAACCACCGACATGTACTTTAATACAATGCTAGAAATGAACAAGTAGAATGCGGACAATTTGCTAATACTTCAGAAGAGATTCTTCCCAGATTTTGATTA
This sequence comes from Eucalyptus decipiens, assembly GCA_014182575.1. Classification (NCBI taxonomy): domain Eukaryota; kingdom Viridiplantae; phylum Streptophyta; class Magnoliopsida; order Myrtales; family Myrtaceae; genus Eucalyptus; species Eucalyptus decipiens. The sequence continues at coordinate 33,052,537 of CM024610.1, read as the reverse complement.
TACCCATGATAATTACCCGCCTCCTAAACAGCCAGGCAAGAAATAGCAGAAACAAATCAACTCACCCTGACTTTGCCAGCCAGCAACTCCAAAGTCCAAGGCTATGCACTTTTGATTCAATGAAGCAGAATATGAATAGTCATCAAAATGAACAAAGGGCAAAGATTTCATTGAGTGCTATCCAGTCCACGAAATGCCTTCATTGCTGGAATGGAAGGGTTGAAGCGTGATAAATCCATTTTCCCCATAGATTTCAATGTGTATCACAGTATGCTCAGAAATGAGAAGATTGTGAGTGTGGGAATAAGTACTTTGCATCGGTAAATGTAGACAGAAAGTTAATACCAAGTTCATTCCACTTCTGGTGAATGCTGCAAAAGTAATTTTTGCATGTCAGAATCAGAGAAATAAGGGAAATTAGTCAGGTAAATTCCACGACTTAGTAAATGTGTTCAAATGGAGGTTCCAGAATAAAACAGGAAAGAGGATTTAAAGCATCTAACTGCCATTAACATGACAAGAACTTGTTTTATCCATCTGGAGTTCTGAGATACACTTTTTCAAGGAGATGAAACTTTCAAACATTTTCAAACTTGTCTTTCATATTGATTATGTCCAGAATTTAGATTCATCCAGTGGATTGAACATCAGGATAAAACAGACACTTACTAAACAGGGAAAGATAACATATATACATACCTATCCCTGTGAGTAATTTGAGAACCAACTAATCATGAAAAAGTCTAGATCTTAAGAACAGAGTTTGCAGTAGCATGTCCCTTCTTCTCTACAACAAGGAGCAATCTCACATCCAAGGTCCCCTTCAGCATCTTCTCCTAGGCTAAATACCGGTGAGGCAATGGTGAAGGAAAGGGTATATAGACCTTTCTATAGGTCACTGGGTCGTACCAACAAACTTCACCCATGGAATTCCAATGTAATCTGAAAGGGAAGCAAGATTTAGAGAATTGATGAATGAGAGAGAGCACAATGATGACAAAAGAATTGGTTGACGAGTAAGAGAACTGCTAGAATGCAAAAATAAGCTGAGAATTCCAAATTCAAATGCAACAGTCTGTTAATAAGATCCCAGATTTTTATTTCATTTTTGCTGGATCGAAGATATCATGGGAAGCAGTCCAATGGATAGGGGAACCGATGCAGAATCTGAGAAGCGAAGTGACTATGAGTAGAAGAGTAGAGGAGTAGTAAATGGCAAGATCAATACCTTGATTTTAATGAAATGTTCATGCGATGGAGATGGTGATGGAGGTGAGGACAACAGAGTGGAGAGGCAAAACATAGGTAGGTCATTGAGGTGTAGACCACATGGGGAAGGAGATGATGAAAGAGGAATTTTTTACACCCCTAAGTTACGCCCAAAAGCTATCTGCAAAAAATTAAGACACCCTTATTAAGTACACATATAATTTAAGATTGCAATTAGGGAATTATTTCAGTACAAGTTTTACTTTTAGGTCCGAATTTTATAACTAGGAAAGTTTTAATGCAACCACACATAAGAGTAACATCATTTCTACCGAGGTGTGATTGTAAATCTATTCCCAAGAGCTGCCGTAAACAAGTCCATCCTTCACATGGCTGAAATGGAGCGGTTATAAGTCTTGGACATGTCATGTATATATATCCAAGACAAAGCGAACTTAAATAACATTCACCTCACCAGAAGTTGTCTGCTGTGATACCAATCAGCTTTTCACTCAGAGATGATAATTTACTTGCAGATTGCTTGAATACAGTAACCTGCAAATGCAAAATGAAACCTAGCCATGAATTCTGAACATCTATCCTGAGTCTTCATCAAAGGGGGAAGGAATAACATATCCTAGAAGTACAATGATGCATAAGAAAATCAATTCCTCGAACCATAAGCAGTTAAATCACAATGCCCAATCATATATTTTGAAGCTAGAGACTTCGCCCATCCATTGGCAGGGATTTTATAATTATCGAAAGTGAGAGGGCTCAAGGCAAAGTGAGAACTTTTTCATGTAGCATGCATAGGAAGTACTAATTCTATCAATTAATGACAATCTACATATGTTTTGAATAATCATAAGACTGGAAGATTCCAAGTCACGTAGCCGTAATTGATTAACATCTATAACTCTGCATATATACTCTAAGTTCACAAAAGTCCATAGAATGTGTATAAGACTCCCTCAATAACGACCATCTTCTATATGGGATCCAAAAATAGTATATAGAGATTGACAGTGATTTAAAAGACCTTGTTTTTCTCTGCCCAGTCCTTTGACTATGATGAGTATGAAACAAGATGCCAAACATATGCAGACATGCCTTCAGGAAATTTAATCATTGATAAAAAAGAACAGGTGAAGGTTCCAATACATTGACAGCCACAGCACCTCCAGGCTTTAAAAGTCGAAAACATGTAAATATCCGCATCGCTCAAAACGGTCAACTTTCCCTTCAATGGTCCTGAATAAATAGGCAAAGGAGAAAAGGCTTCATAGGTTGGATTTTCTTGTCAAAGACGTAGGGCTGCTTCTTGGAGGAGGTCTTCATTGGCAAACTTGCTTTTTAAAAGTAAACCCAAGCACAAATACCACCGTCTGTTTGATGCAACTTTCAAACATTTTCAAACTCGTCTTTGCTATTTACATATCACACAAGTTAAGTCCAGGCTTCAGATTCATCTAGTGGATTGCACGTCAAGGAAACACAGACACTTATCGAAGGGGAAAAGAGAACATACCTATCCTCGTGAGAAATTTGAGAACCAAGAGATCATGGAAAAGTTTGCACAAAACTCGGGATCTTAACAAAAAAGCCTGTAGTGGCATGTCCCTTCGACCCTACAATGAGAAGCAGATTCACATCCAGGGTCCCTTCAGGAACTTCTCCTAGACTTACTGGTAAGGCAATGGTGAAGGAAGGGTAAATAGACCTTTCCATAGGTCGCTGAGTAAATTCACCAATCGAATTCCAATGAAATCTGCAATGCAAACAAGATTGAGAGAATATTGGCGAATGAGACAGAGCACAGCGATAACAAACGAATTGATTGAGGCAATACAACAAACAGCTAGAGTGCGAAAAATAACCTGAGAAATCCAAATTCAAACGCGACAGTCCCTTAATGACAGCCCAGATTCATCGGCATCTTCTCCGGTTTGTGGGGTTCACGTGAAGCATTTCAATGGAGAAGGGAACTGATGGCCGAATCTGGGTAGACTTCAAGTAGGAGAGTAGAGCAGGAGAAGGAAATGGCGGAATGATTCCTGATTTTGACGAGACCAAATGCACGTCCAGAGTCATGTCGCGAGAATGACTTTGGAAGAAGGCATTCAGACAATTCCGACGCCATCTCCGGAGGAACCGTAGATGGTTTCATCGCACCCACCACGATCACAGCTACTAAGCAGAGAGGGCACGACAGCGAACACTCCCTCAGGTAATATTCGAGTCCAAATCCTTTTAAGTAATTCGCGTGAAATTCAACCTAATTTCTGGGATTTCGCGGATGTGGTGCCAATAGCAGCCGGTCCCTTTCTTGCATCGCTCCTCAGAATCTCACAAATTTCGATACGGATTTGATATCAAAAAGACTAAGGGCGTGCATGGTTAGAAACGTTTCTGGGATACTTCTGTACGGATTTTATTTCCGGGAACAAAAAAAATGAAACGCAAAAACGTTTCTAACACTTCACATACGGATTTTATTTTAACAAAAAAGAATAAAACGCGTTAGGTTGCGTTTCTGTTTTTTTTTTTTTTTTTTCCCGAACAAAATAAGAACAAAAAAAAGAAACAACAAATTGTTGTTTTTTGTTCCAGAAACAAAAATGAAGAAACGTTTTTCTCTTCTCTCTCTTCTTCTTCTCTTCTTCTTTTTTTCTTCTTTTTTCTTTCGCCGGTCGCCGCCCTCGCCATGGCTTTCGGCGACCGGCCGTCGAGGGCCTGGCGACGCCCTCGAGGGTCGGCGACCTCGTCGGAGCGTCGCCGCCCCGGCGAGGTCGAGCCTCGCCCAACCACGGCGACGCTCGGCCTCACAGGGGCGGCGAGCCTCACCGTGGCTGGGCGAGGCCGCCGCCGAAAAAAATAAAAAATAAAAAAGAAAGGAAAAAATGAAAAATAAAATAAAAATGTTTAAAAAATTAAAAGAAATAAAAAAAAAAGAATAAAATTTACCAAACGTGTTTATATTCATTTTTTATTCCCTAACAAACGTTACTAAACGCGTTCTTTTGTTCAAAAATTTTTCCCCTAACAAACACTTTTTTTTTTCTGTTCCCTAACAAAAAAAAAAAAAGAATGTAAACGTTACCATTCGCACCCTAAATCTCTTCCATGTAGAATATTCTAATATGAATCCCTTTTCTCAAGTAATTGACTTGTATAAGCCAGCATCCAACATAACTACCGGGATTTCGCGGATGAGCGGCCAATAGTAGCCAGTCCCTTTCTTGCATCGCTCCTCCAGAATCCCACATCTATAAATACAGAGTTCTGATAGGGAGGGAGGGAGGTCATCCAGAGGCAACTCCCTCAGCTTCGGGCAATCGTGGATTCTTAATTTCTGGAGAGACGAAGGGAGATTGCTAGACAGTCTTTCCATGTTTTCCATATTACAGATCGACAGATTGTGCAAAGAGGGAAGGGGTGGAAGCACAAGATCCTCCTCCTTCCCCACTCCTCCAGCGTTGCCGTTGATCCACAGTACTTGAAGGGAGGTGAGGGGGGTAAGCCACTCCTCAACCGGCTGCTTCATATTCCCGCATATCGTTACCGAGAGTAATCGTAGCTGGGGTGGCAATCCTTCGTCGGGAAACTGCATAACGTCACAACATAAATCATGGAGACATGTGAGTTGATTCAACTGATTAGGCAACGCTTTTATGTTCGGACAATGCAGAAGATAAAAAGTCAAGATGCTCGGAGGAAGAGGAGGAAAGCACTCTAGCTTCAGAGCAGGACAGCAACTCAATTCCAAGGAAGTGAGATGGGACAATGTGTGCAGGCCTTGAGGTAAGCTTCTCAAATTTCTGCAGCTCCCAATTTGAATTAGTTGAAGTGACTGACGACCATCTAGAATTATCTCCGTGAGCGACTTCACTGCCGAGCACTCATTAATTACAAGTTTCTTGAGGGTCGCAGGTAAAAATCTACCCTCACTAAATGGAGATGCTGGTAAAGACTCGCATCCGTAGATTATTATTTCTTGTAGACAAGATGTGATGTCAACGTGGTGGTTAATGCTACTGCTTGGTCCTTCCGGATAATTACTTAATCCTGTGGGTAGAGATTGCGACGTATCATAGCCACTGACATTTAATGATCTCACTGATGTCCGTATGCTTGTTTCGAGGAAAGACGCCAGTTTTGGACACTCAAACATTGTCAAGCATCTAAGAAAGGAGAGGGTGTGCATGTTGCTTGGGAGCTTCTCTAAATTGTTGCAATATCGCAAGTTGATAGTTTCGAATCTGCCGGGCAGCTTTATATCTCCTTCTCTAGCCACAAAAGACATGAATTTAGGACAACTTTGTACAACTAAATTTTTCGAACAACTGAGCTTCTCAACTACATCTCTATCTTGCCACAAAAACATTAACTCGTTACAATATCCCATGTCCAACTTCTCTAGTTTGATCAAGAAGCTTGTAAACTCACGATTTAAGCAAGTCAGTTCAGCAGTGTCTTTTATGACAAGAGTGGTTAGACATGTCAGGTCTACCAAACTCTTCAACACCCCCTCATTACAACCTTTAAATTCTAACTTATTGAGAGATGGAAGGCTAATAATGTTAGAGTGCGAGGCATCCATACGCGGATAGGAGTTGATTTCAAGCTTTATGAGGGAGCTTAGTTCATTGGGCAATTTTTTTTTATCAACATAGGACAATCCCTAAGAACAAGATGCTCAAGACTGGGGAATACAACTCCTTCTTCAGAGCCAACACAATGAAACCAGTCCTCCCACAATGGCATGTTCCTAAATTCCAAAGTTGTCAAGGACTGAAAAGGACTTTCAGCTCCATAAAATTCAAAACCTATCTTACGAATTGCATCTAAACCTTCGACGTACAGTTCTTTCAACAAAGGTAGCTGCCCAAGTGATGGCAATGCTTTGGCCCTACAACACTCATGTAAATATAAATGCACTATGTGAACATGTGAGGGATTTCCTAACCATGACGTGAATTCTATGCCACCACAGTAGGATATCATGAGATTTTCAACGTTTTTGTGTGGCCGAAGAAAGTCAAGGACCTCTGCTTCAAGCTCTTCATTCCGGGAATTTTCAAAATCTTTACTCCACCACAAGGTCAACCGATATATTCCCTCCTTCATGAGTAAATCAACGTCATTGGCATCTCTGGTGTCTTGAACCTTATGCAAATCAAAGATGCACAATTCCTCTCGAAGGTTCTTCAGTTTTTATAACTCCTTCAATCTCAACTCAGTTTCCATTCCCACTATAAACTTGGACAACATCTCAAGACCCACCAAATTAGATATATACAATGGCACTGCTCTTAGGCTTGGGGTGTCGGTAATGTCTAGAAATCTTATGTTGATAAGTTTCTCCATATCTTTAGGTAATTCAATAAGACTTTTACAGCCTCGCAACATCAAAGTCTCAATGTTATAGAGTCCAACAATTGACTTTGGAAGCCTTGCAATATTAGTATATGACAGATTAAGGTGCCTTAGGTGCCTCAGATCACCAATGCAATCCGGTACCTCACTGATATTGTAGTGACTTAATGAAAGCACCCTCAAGTACTTCAATTTTGACAAGTCACATAGCACTTTATGGGACAAAAAGGGCCTCTCCCAAGGGTAAAAATGCTTCCCTAACGATATGAAGCTCCTAAGTCTCTTCATTTGATGAAATATCTTTAATCTTTCTGGTACGATGTGACGATTGGAAATGAACAAGGCGTGACGAACTAAAGATGCATTATTTTGATCACCTTCAAACTCAAACTCACCTGAGCTATAATGGGTTGCACCTGCAACTAGCTTTGCTAGGTCATTCACAAGATCATGCATCAAAAATTGTGATCCATCACTACTCGACTTTTGAAATAACGATCTAGATTCAAGCTCATTGAAATAATTCAAACCTACATTCCAACGATTCTTTCCTCCTTTTCCCTCCAACAAGCCCTCTGCACTCCACCAATGAATCAACTCATCATGTTTGATTTCATAATCCTTGGGAAATATAGCACAGTAAGTGAAACATCTCCTCAGATGAGAAGGGAGATGGAGGTAGCTAAGTTTCAAAGCCGGAAGTATGTCATTTCTTCTTTCTGATAGATTCCAAATCTTGCTGTTCAATATATCTTCTGAATCACGGGGATTGACTGTAGTGCGTAGTAGCTCGGCCACTGTCTTCACGGCTAATGGCAATCCTTTGCATTTTTCCACTATTTGGAGACCTAATGCTTCAAAACAAGGATGGTGATTTGAATTTCGAACTCCAAAAGCATGAAATGCAAACAAAGTCATGCAATCATCTAATGACAATAGTTCAAGATTTATCAATCGAGCATCGGCCATTATAGCAACGTTGCGATTACGAGTCGTGACAATGATCTTGTTTCCTTTTGCTCCTGATTCAAAAGGCTTCAAAAGGACAATCCATTCTCCATAATTCTCATTCCAAACATCGTCTAAAATGAAAAGAAACTTCTTCCTTGAAAGGGTTTCCTTGAGCTTTTCCTGACACCAATCCAGGTCTTCATCTTTACAGGACAAAGTGGTGTTGGTTTTTTGTAGAATACACTTTGTAATAGCATGCACGTCAAAATCATCAGAAACACAAACCCATACTTTCACATCGAAATAGTGGGTCACTCCAGCATCGTTGTAGACCTGCTGAGCTAGAGTCGTCTTCCCAACACCCCCCATCCCTACGATGGCAATTACTTCTAGATCCACACATGTTCTATCATCTTCTTCTCTAGCCAGTAATTTGAGGATCTCCCTCTTTTCATCCTTCCTACTAACGAAACAAGGCTCGCGCAAATTCGGAGTGGGAATCGGCTTATCTAGTTGGCGGTATGCTAATCGCTTCCCCTTATTCTTTCTCAGGTCCAGACCATTTTTACGAGCTATGATCTCCCCTAATCGGGCATCCATTTCCACCATCTCAGATCTCATTTTATGGTTGAACATCAATGCTCTCGGGCTCATTGTGAAGCAACAACTGGGAAGAAGGGAATGCGCCTTGCTAGTGCCAGATTCTGCCTTGAACTTGCTTTTAGTAGATTCTGTGATGAACTCTTCAAGCAAGTCTTCGATGTCATAGACCAAGTTCTCGAGATCTTCAAGCCACGACTTCACCTCATGATAGCCGGTGAGTTGTTTGTCCTCTGCATCATTCAACACTTCCTTGATACTCTTCAGCATCTTCTCCCATTTCTTAAATAGCGTATCAATCCTCTCACGCTGCGCAAATCGGAACAGCTCGCGAGAGGCCAACCTATCGAACAGCACCTGAAGAAAGGCACCAAGAAAGAGCTCTGCGATGGGCATGGCTTGGTTTATGAGTGGCAGAGATTAAACAAGAGTGCCCGGAAGAGTCGAAACAAAGGTAGAGGGCGAAGAGAAAACAAAAGTTCTTCGCTTCGGGACACCAGGATCAAATGATGGTGTGAAGCAAATGACTTTTTAAGCACTAGAGTGCTCTTTCTTTCTTGGAAGAAGCTGTCGTTGCATTTCATCTCATCTCATTTGATCTAATTTCATTTGCATTTCACCGTTCGCAGATGCAGGCCCCATGTGCAAAGCATCGAAAGGAGGGTGTCATGCAAGACATGCGCGGAAGCAAAGGAATCAAACTTTCATAATTCATGCATTATTTCTCTATTTTCACTGCTCTTTTTGCACAAATAATTATTTTAATTAAACATTATCCTCTCTCTACCCTCTTCACCATTCCTAGATGCAGGTCCCGTGTGCAAAGCATCGAAAGAAGGGTGATCACGCAAGACATGCGCGGAAGCCAAGGAGTCAAACTTTTATAATACATATATTACTCCTCCATTTTCACTGATCTTTTGTACGAATAATTTATTTTATTAAACGCTGTTCTATCTCTACCCTCTTCTCCATGCGCAGTTGCAAGCCCCATGTGCAAAGCATCGAAAGGAGGGTGACTATGGCAGGACATGCGCAGAAGTCAAGGAATCAAACTTTTATAATTCGTGCGTTACTTCTCTTTTTTCATTGCTCTTTTGTACAAGTAATTTGTTTATTAGAAGTTATTCTACATCTACCCTCTTCTCCATGCGCTGTTGCAGGCCCCATGCGCAAAGCATCGAAAGAAGGGTGACTGTGGCAGGACATGCGCCAAAGCCGAGGAATCAAACCTTTATAAGTTATATATCACTTCTCTATTTTCATTGTTCTTTTTACACAAACAATTTATTAATTACCCTCCCTCCCTCCCTCCCTCCCTCCATATATATTACTTTTTAATTTTCTTTTTACTATTTTATTTATGAGATAATTGCACTAGAAATCCTAAAACTCATCGAAAATTGTAATTAAGTCATAAAATTTTCAAAAAATGATATTATCAAATTGATACAATCAACTCATTTCATTAAAAGCATTAGTATTTTTAACGAAAAATGCCGACAAGTCATTTTTTGAATAATATATGTCTCCTATGTGTATTTTCTTAAAAATCTTATTTAAATTAGATTAAAAACTAAAAAAAAAAAAAAAAAAAAAGCAAGCTAAAAATTTATTTAAAAACAATAACAAAGGTTTTTTTTTAAAAAAAAAAAAAGAAAAGAAAGGCAACCCTCACCAATGAGGTGCTGACTGTCTACCAATGGAGGGCCGACGAGGTATTGCCATAAATAGGCGAACCTTGCTAGTGCAAGCAAGGCCTCACCCTCACCCAAGCCTAGCTAGAGTTGCCAACCCTCACATGGGGCCGATAAGGCCTTGCCCATGATTAGCGACCTTTGCCAATATCATCGACGGCAGTGCTCGTGGCACCGACAAGGCCTTGCCCTTCTTCTTTTTCCAATTCTATTTTTTAAATTAAATTTTAGTAGAAAAATTAAATAAAATTTTAGATTAAAAAATAAAATTTTTATTTTTATTTTTAAATTTAATGTAAACTAGATATGGAGAAGAAAATAATAAAAATACCATGTAGGAAAATAAATTAAGTACAAAATGGCACACCAGTAATTTCCGTTGGATAAATCGATAGTGCTAACAGAAGTATTTAATTACATCAAGTAGTCAAGTTTTTAATATTTGATTGTACTTTTTGAAAGTTTCATAACTCAATTGTACTTTTGCAAGAAGTTTTAAGACTTAGTACACCTATACACATTACATTATTCATGTTCCTTCTGATATTCAATGTGGAATATAGATAAATGCGTATTATATCTTGGAAGGATGGTGGTTAGAGCCCATCATACAAAATTTCATACTCCCATGGGCAGAATTGTCCTTAAAAACAATGTTTGCACTCCTCAAACAATTAATCTTATCTCATATTTTTCAATAGATTTCCAATCATCATCATCATTATTCATGTTATCTAATATATTTCCAACAATCTTAAGGATAACTACCTTATGGGTCCCAAACTGGAATTGTTGATGCTACTACCGCTGTTGGAATTAAATGAGGACTCAGAGATGGTGAAGGACAAGTATTGCAAATTCATGGGTGGTTATCATGGGACATTATTGAGCATCAGCACAAAAGAGCTATTGGTTGTTTTGATAAGGTTATTGAGGACAGGTAAAATCGTTCCTTAGGGCTTCAATACCTATGTTTATATTTTGCTTTGATTTCAGTGATGGTGTGTTTGATTTAGTGTAGAGTTTTAGGTTTTAAGGGTATGTCCGAATCTCTGATATGTATGCACTCCTCTTTTTCTCATGGCAAGCTTGAAATAAACCCTTTTAGGGCTTGTTTTTTAAAAATAATTTATGTTCCCTGGAACAAAAATTTATATTCTTTTGTTTCTGGAAACGAAAAAAGAATATAAACATGTTTGGTAAAATTTTTGTTCCCGAAAATAGAATTGGAACAAAAACAAGAAGTAAAAAAAAGTAACTTCTTGTTCCTGGGAACAATTTTTTATTTTCTCTGATTTTTTCTTCTCTTTTCTCTTCTTCTCTTTTCTTTCCTTCTTCTTCCTTTTGGCCGGTTGCTGGCTCCGGCCATGGCCGGCAACCGGCTGACGAGGGCTGGTGACCTCACCGAATAATCGCTGGCCCCTAGCGATGCCGAGCCATGGCGAGGCTCGTTAGCCCGAGCCTCGCCGTGGCAAACGAGCCTCACCATGGCTGGGGATTGGTGTCGCTCAGCGGTGACCTGGCCAGGCCAAGCCTCGCTGGTGGCTGGTCGAGGCTCACTTGGCCACCAAAGCCACCGGCGAGGCTCGACCTCGCCTAGATCTAGCGAGGCCGAGCCTCGCGGTGGCCAGGCAAAGCCGAGCCTCGCCAGTGGCCAGGCAAGGCTTCGACAAGCTCGCCGGACCTCACCTAGCCGGTAACCAGCCACAAAGGAGGAAAAAGAAAAAGAAAGAAGGAAAAAGGAAAAATATAATAAAAATATTTATAAAAAAAAACAAACAAACAACAAAATTATACAATTCTACCAAATTCATTTCTATCCTGGGAACAGAAATTTTTTGCGATTATCAAGGTCGCGATGACAAAATTTCTGAAACAAATCAATTTCTTAATTTCTATTTCCTGGACAAGTTTCGAGCAAAGAAACTCGTTTGATAACGACTCGAAATTTCTATTTCTCAAACAAACTCCGTTTGATATCAGAACAAAATTTCTATTTCTAGGAATAGAAATTGATTAGATAACAACATAAGAAATCCTTAAATACAAAATAATAATCGAAATAATACTAAAACAACATAGAAAATCCTCAAATACAAAATAATAATCGAAATAATACTAATACATTACAAAAGTTGAAAATACAATTTCATTGAATTTCCGGCATATTATTTTCCCTTGCCATTTTATTAGCAATTGTTTTCCTAAGCGTATTTATTTGGTTTCCCTCATCGGTCAATGTATCGTTTACAAGCTCATCCTGCATAGGTTCAGATAAGTATTGCGAAAGTATGAATATAGGTGCCATCAATGGCGCCTATACAACCTTGTCATTTAAATGCAAAAAAAAAAAAAAAAAACACGAGCAAAATAAGAAAAAGAAAATTAGCAATAATTTGGGAAGTTGTGGTTACAAGTAACTTAAGTTAGCAAGAAAGTGCAATGTTCTTTTATATGGTTTGATTTCGCTTTCGATTTCTATTTCGAAACCGAGAAGCTAAAAATTCCAAACGATTTTTCGATTTCTCTATTTCTGGAATAGAAATCTGTTTCAGAAATAGAGAAATCAAATTGCGTTACCAAACGGATTTCTCTTCCAAACCTATTCCGGGGAACAGAGAAACAGAGAAATCGAGAAACAGAAATTTTATCATGCGCGCCTGTGCATTCTTATACTCAAAAATTATTCCCGGGAACAAAAAAAAAAAATCATTTATGATCAAAAATTATTTTCTGGAACAATAATTGTTACCAAACGCATCCTAAGCGTTCTAATTTGAGAGAAATTATGTTGCCTTGTTTGTGAAAATAGATTGTACGAGAAAAAAATCATAGTTTGAGATTCGTTGCAATTTGATTATTTTATGATTTTTTTTTTTTTGGTCAGAGATTATTTTATGATTGAAAAGTGTTCATTTGGGGAAGTTGAAGCAATTTAAATGAATTTTTTTCACCATTTTGACAAAACTAAAAAATTTAGTTGGCGGAGACCGGAAGGTGTGACCTTAATGGAGCTGATACCTGGCTTAGCCAATGTGCCTGGGAGATTTTGTATTGATTTATTTTATCTTTGTATATTATTTAAATTGATCAGATCACTTTGACCAAATCTACGGGTTTAACCGTTTGAACCTCATTCTGGTCATCGAACATTTTGATCTCCAGTGCCATTTTTAAAACATTGCTTGAAAACTTTTCTGCTGCTGGACCTTCTTGGTGCCCTATAGTAGTCTTTTCTCTTAGTCTTTTCTCTTACCTATTAAAAGAAAATAAAGAAATTATCTGCCCCAGTACCTTTCCCACAATTATGGTTTTTCCAGTGATACACGTGACTACATAAGTGAAGACTTTCTTTTCTTTGTTTGTTGCCAAATGGCTTAGCGGATTTATGTTGCCGATCCTTCCTTGTGAAAAGAAGGCTAAAAGTGTCGTTACTGCTGTTGCAATTGTTATTTGCTTAGCTAAATGACCCGTGGCTATCTAGTTTTGATTACTTTTTGGCATTTTATTTATTAGAGAAGTATATTTCCCGGTTACTCACAATTGTCGGAAGAGACTTTCTAATGTACAGTAAAGTTATTAGGCACACGTAGAAAAGATGCATTGCAAGTATTTGTATGAGCTTACCGGCCTGTTCTTATCTTTATTGAAAAATAAGCAATAAATACTTTGTTGCACCCATTATTGAAATTATTGTGTGTTTTGTGCACGCTAATTTGTGCTTTAAACTTTAAAGTGGCATTTGCATGCATCCATTGACATGCTTACAAGTTATAAGGGTGTCTCTATGCAAGCGGATTTGTAAGTTGTGCAATCCCTAGTGTTATGAAGTGCTTGAGACATAGCCTTCACCTTTCAAGTTTTTGTTCTCACACATACTCAAAATATGACCCTTGAGGCAGAATGTTACTCCTGCTTAGAAGTTGCTGAATTTCTTGTCATAATTGCTTTTCAAGCCTTGAATTGGTCGAATTCATGATTACACGAGCTGTTCATGGTTTGAATATACTTGATAGGTGCTAATGCTTGCTGTCCGTATTCAATTTCGTCCAAATAATGAGGGCTTGGTCTCATTTGGATATTATTTTGGTAATATAAGCAAATATATTCACGCAGGAGGAAGTCGGGTGGAATTTATATTGCTACTTTGCTGAATATTTGTATTTTCATAGCTTGAATACGTAAATTTTGATTTAGAAATACACTGGCTACGATGTTCTTGGATTGAATTTTTATGTTAATTGAGGAACCATAATTTATGGTATCATACATAGTGGATTTTTTGCGGTATTAAAAGGATACAATGATGTTAAATGAATCCCAAATTCAAATAAGATAAAATCCATTATAAGATATGTGTCCGCCATTGGTGAAGATGCTGTAACTCGGAAATGCGTCAAATAAAATTATGGAGAAATGACATTCCTACTAAACCAAAACTCAACTTGCTTGAAATAGGTGATCTGATAATGTAATTACTGTGATCATTCCCAAGTCAATATTGTGACAATGCGAAAGAATGAGTGGTAGACTCAAATGCTACTAGGCATATATATAAAAACATAATGCTTAATCTTTCTATGCCATAGTAGGGAAGTGGGTAATTTGAGAATTACTCAAGTTCTTGGGAAAAGAATATTTTTCTTAAACTCACATTTGAAAATGAGGCTGAATAGTCGAGAAATTTCTTAGCATATGTTCCTTTGTGAATAAAATCAACACCTTCCATGTCTGAGCATCATGATTGCTAATTGGTAATAGCCATTCAAAAGAATGAAACTTTAAATAATAAAAATTGATACATCTGGTTGAGATATAATGTGATAAAGCAATTGCTTAAAGATGGAATTATGTCTATCGATTAAATAAAGTCAGAAGTGAATTTGGCCTATCCTCTGACTATACATTGAGGGGAACGGGACAAGCTAGTTGAAGAAAATCAACAATGATGGTAACTCAACCCATGTGATTAGCAATCCCATAAATTATGTTCGTATGAGAAATAACATGTCACTTGTCGATCTAATAATGCACTATTATAATTTTGGTCCCTCTTAAGGTGAAAATAGTGTAAGACCATAATGAAAAAAGGGTAAGCTAAGCTCTTAATGAATTTCATAGCTATTAGTGGTGGTGTATTATACTATAGAGTACACTTGATGGAATCACATATATAAATGTGGAGCGAGGCACTCCAATGAGAATCATAGGCAATAATGTCTAGAACACTTATGAATGAGCCAAGCATGCCCATGGCTTATTAGTGCAAAACCGCGTTGAACAACATACCTTGTGAGAGTATAATGTAATTGGTGAAATTATAATTCACAAAAGGAAATTCTTGGTTTATAAAATTTTCAAACTTCACCAATGATTTCATGAATTATATTTCATTCCTTCTTAGGCTGGTTCATAATCTAACAAGTATCAGTTTTGATGCATTAAGCTTCAATAACCTAGCATTATTCTATTTTTTTCTTTTCAATTTTTTTTGAAATATATGGGAGATTGTTAGATATTTTGACAATTTCGAAATATTAGAAAGTAACGGATTTGATAAAAGTTATGACTGCCAAGAGAGCCATCATGTTGTGACGGTTTTGCAACATCAACATAACGACTTTATCATGGATTTATAATGGTTTCATAACATTTGATTTATGTCTTCATAAAAACTTAATTATTTTATAATGACTATATAACGTCATCATTTCAATAATTGCCAATTGATTTATGACGGTTTCTTAATGGCTCTTTTGTTTGAATATAAATTTGAAACCACAATCCCTAGAGACTTTCCGAATTAAAAATAGAATATTTTTCCATTCTTTCATTTTTCTTTTTGTCTAGGTTATACACATAACGTTAATCCCGTTCCTTCTAATATTTAGTGTGGAATATAGAAGAGTGTCTCTTATATTTTGATAGGATAACTGCTAGAGCCCATCACACCAAGTTTCTTACTCCGAAATGGCAGAATTATCCTTAAGGATGGTGCTGCACTCCTCAAACGATTATCAGAGCCATAAGACTTTTGCATCGATTGTCTAGATTCTAATCCATATATGACCTGAAAACTCACTGTTGTGTTGGAAGATATGATTCACTAAATCGTATCATATTGTAATTGATTGTAAATCTTGTCTATTTTAGGACTAAAAGAATAGAAGTATATCTAGTTTCCTTTTATTGTACATCCCTTGTAATTAAATACACGAATTGTGTTACATTGAATATACAACAATACAGAAATTCTTTCTCTGTTTCTCACTTTCTTACATGGTATCAGAGCCTACGGGTTCTGACCTTTTCTGCTTCTGCTCAGATTGCCTCATAAAGGAACTTCAATCTTCAAAGGAGTTGCCGTAGGAATCAAAGCTTCAATTATTTCCAGAAGAACTCAACCTACAAAAGAGTTGCCGAAGGAATTAATTTCCATTTACCATGACAAAGCTAGAAGACCTTACCACGAATCCAGTCGACCAGTTTGCTGGAAACACTACGCCACAGAATCTTGGCAGCCAAGACTCTTCTGTTGTGGTTTCCAAATCAGGGCAGCAGCAGGGTCAGATCGCGTTGCATCCGCAACACGCGCAATGGCAGCAATACCAACCTCAGACCAATCTGGGGTTGCCCTTCTTGGGGCCTCCTTACCAGTGGATACCATATCCATGGTATCAAGGACCAAGCCCCAGTGCATCATTGCCGAGCTACCAAGGCAACGTGCGAACTGATGGAGGCCCACCGACCAATGACGGGGCAAGCTTAACCATCGGTGCGAAGCAGACGGGCAGATCGACTGGACTGGGTATGGGAACAAATCCTTACCCGGGTTTTCACAATGCGAGGCCTGCAATGGGGTCGGGTCAGAATGCAAATCCTTACCCGGGTTTCTTTTCGTATCAATTCCCTACTGCCAGTGGTCGGCCGGAACCCGGCGACCCACTTTATACAACAAATGCCGAGGGATCTGAACTGAAAATCATCAGCCAACAGTTAACGGGCGTCGGCAATTACTCAACCTGGTCGCGCGAGTTCCAGCGAGCACTGATCACGAAGGGAAAAGAAGTTTTCATAGACGGAACTTTCCCTATTCCATCCGATGAAAGATCGGCGCGCCTTTGGAAGAGATGCAGCCAATTAGTCATAACATGGATTGGAAACTGCATCTCGACCAAAGTCGCGGCCGTACTTCCGCCGACAGAAGATCCACAAAAATTATGAGAAAGCATAAGGGAGATGTACAGAAAGCTCGACCAAGTAAAGATTTTTTATCTCACACGGCAGATATCAGATTTGAAGCAAGGGAACTCAACAGTTGCCGGGGTTTACAATAAACTCTTGGCACTGTGGAACGAATTAGAGGCCGTCGAAGAGAAATTCGACTGGCCCGAACAGATACAACAGCAGTACAGAAGCATGAGGGAGAGGGAGAAGGCAACGAGGTTCCTCCTCATCCTCAATGAAGCTTACCAGACGTTTCGCTCCCAAATTCTTACCATGGAGCCGGTGCCGAGCCTCGGTCGGATTTACCAACTTGCCGTTCAGGAGGAAAGTTAGCAACGAACGGCAGATCATGGAAGGGGAGGAGAAGGAATCGTTTCGGCAGCAAGGGGCCATCCCCGTTTCTCACAGAAGAGCACGGCGAGAGGAAGAGAGGCGGGGGCGGATCTAGGGTTCCTCGACGAGAACCCTAGAAATATCCGAAGATTTTCCGACGGTCTAGATCAAACTAATCAATCGGACGGCTCGCGTCTAATCTTGGGCGCGAATGAATCCAACGGCCCGCGAGGATCTAGCTTCGGTGGATCAGACGGCTCGTGTGGAATGAGCTTCAATGGGCCAGACGGCCCGCGCGGTGCCTTTCTCAGAGGATTGGATACAAATGGGCCCAATTCATTCGGCCCAACCTCGGCACAAGTCTTCCAGCCCATGAACAGGTCTTCCTCAGCTGCAAAAAATGGTGGGCCAAGAGGAAAAGGTAAATTATATTGCGATTATTGCAAGCGGCCACACCATACCATAGAAAACTGCTGTAAATTACATGGAAAACCAGGAGAAAAAGAAAAGGGGAAATTTTCCTTAGTTTTTTAGGTATCAGGTCAACAAATGGGAAAATCAATCACCCATGATCAATATCAGGAACTTATGGAGGCATTGAAGAAATTGGATGCTTCTGATAAAATTGGGAGCTTTACAGTTACATCCTATTGTCTGATGAATGCAATTTCTCAGAATGCATGGATTATTGATTCAGGTGCTAGTGACCACATAGTCTGCAATAAATCTTTCTTTTCTGAGGTTAAAAAGTTGTCTTGTCCCATATTAATACAACTTCCAAATGGAAACACTACTCAAGTACATCCGTGAATCTTAGTTCATTCATTACTCTTCGAAATGTGCTATATGTTCCTAATTTCCATTTCAACCTGATATCAGTTTCCCGAGTTTGCGAAGAAAATTCATGCCGCATTCTATTCCATCCTAATAATTGTTTCTTTCAGGCCATTTCGACTAGCAAACTGATAGGCTTGGGTAGAGTCAATCAAGGGCTGTATTTTTGGGAAAATTTCCCACAATATTTACCTCCTATTGAACTCAATAAGTTATTGTGTAATGTTGCTACCAATGGTATGAATTTTCTTAATCATAAAAGATTGGGTCACAGTGCATATTTTCCTTGTCCTCAATATCCCATCTACCCCATGACAAAACAAACTCGTGCTCCTTTTCCTCATAGCACTTCTCGAGCAGATGACATTTTTTCTTTAATACATGTTGATGTTTGGGGGCCCTACCATACCTTGAATCATGATGGATCCCGATTTTTTCTCACAATCGTGGATGACTTCTCCCGTGCCACATGGATATTTCTCATGCAGTCAAAAAATCAGGTTCTTTCACACCTGAGAACTTTTCTATCCCTGTCAAAAACTCAATTCGGGAAAATAATCCGTCGGGTTAGAACTGATAATGGTAGAGAATTATTCAATAAAAAGTGAGCCTCTTTTTTTCTCCCTAAATGGAATATTGCATGAGAGTTCATGTACTTATACACCACAACAAAATGGTGTGGTAGAAAGAAAACATCGTCACCTTTTAGAAGTTGCTCGGGCTCTTAAGTTTCAAGCATCTGTTCCTGAAAACTTTTGGGGAGATTGTGTGATCACGGCAACATATCTGATCAATCGCATGCCATCTCGCATTCTGAAAGGAAAGACACATTTTGAGCTGTTGTATAGAAAGAAACCAGATTTTAATCATCTTAGAATTTTTGGATGCCTATGTTATGTAACTACAGTGGGACATAAGGATAAGATGGCTCCTCGTGCTCATCAATGTATCTTTATGGGTTATCCAGCCTTAAAGAAGGGATATCGTATTTATATGCCATCCACAGGAGAATTTATTGTTAGCAGGGATGTTGTCTTTCATGAGGATATTTTTCCTTTCAATACCATAACTCCTTCCCCTGAAGATACCACGACAGCTTATAAGAAATTCTTAGAAGATGACTTGCCTTCCGGAGGAACTCTTATTATTACTTCTCCTCCAAGATCAAGTGGAGTATCTCCTTCAACACCCATTGAGACTCCTATGGGTCATGCTATTACAGAACCTCCTGAAGAGCCAACAGAATTAACAGGAAATATCATAGTAGAACCAGTTCAATCACTAGACATCTCAAAAGCAAGCCCTAATGAAGAATCACCTTCAATGCAACATGAGCTGCCAATACAACATGAGTCGTCCCGACGTCCTATTCGCATTGCTCGTCCACCGACTTGGACCAAAGACTACATCTGCGGTTCTTCGAGGTCATTAGGTACTCGTTATCCTATCTCGTCCTATGTTTCATTCAATAGGCTATCACCATAACATTTATGTTGTATAAGCCGTATTTCTAAAGAACGAGAACCCTCTAGTTATAATGAAGCACGAGATGATTCTCATTGGCAAAGGCTATGGCAGCTGAATTACATGCATTAATGGAAAACCACACCTGGGATATTGTACCTTTACCTGCTAATCGAAAACCCATTGGGTGTAAATGGGTGTACAAGATTAAATACAAAGCAGATGGTTCAGTTGAACGGTACAAGGCCCGATTGGTGGCCAAAGGATTTACACAGCGAGAAGGTTTTCACTACCATGAAACCTTTTCGCCAGTGGCGAAGGATGTCACAGTTCATTCATTTCTATCAGTTGCTGCTTTCCGTGACTGGCCGTTACATCAGATGGATGTTCATAATGCTTTTCTACATGGATCTTCCACCAGGATTACGGAGACAGAGGGAGTCTAAGGTGTGTCGTCTCCGCAAATCTCTCTATGTACTAAAGCAGGCTTCTCGACAATGGTACGCCAAATTTACCAATGCACTCATGGCTGCTAGATTCAAACAGTCCAAATATGATTATGCACTATTCACCTGAACAAAAGGTATGTCATCTATTTACTTGATGATTTATGTAGACGACATACTTAACATGAGAAATGATAATTCTGTTGTAAAGAGACTTAAAGAGTATCTACATTCCACCTTTCATATTAAAGATTTAGTGCCACCTAAGTTTTTCTTAGGAATTGAGATAGCTCGTTCAGATCAGGGAATCTCCCTTAGTCAGCGGAAATTCGTGATGGAAATTATATCAGAAGCATGACTATCAGGCTGTAGACCAGCGATTATTCCTATTGAGCAGAATGCCAAACTGACTTCTGTTGACTATGATGCTGGTATATCATCTTCCTCTGATGATCCATTGCTAAAGGATCCGCTAGGATATTAGAGACTTGTGGGAAAACTTATATATCTTACCATGACTAGACCAGATATATGCTATGCAGTACAGACTCTCAGTCAGTTTATGCACAAACCAAAGCAAACTCACATGAGTGCAACCTTGAAGGTTGTGAAATATTTAAAGACGTGTCCAGGATTAGGGATTCTCCTTTCTCGAAGATGCAACATGGAAATGACAGCCTATTGCGATGCGGATTATGCTACATGTCCTATGAGCAAGAGATCCATCACTGGCTTTTGTATCAAGTTTGGGGAGTCATTGCTTTCATGGAAGACAAAGAAGCAATCTACTGTGTCCTTATCTTCAGCTGAAGCCGAGTATCGATCCATGGCCAAGACAATTTGTGAAATAGTTTAGTTAAGGGGTTTACTCTTAGATCTTGGCACAGAAGTTAAAGGACCATCTACGCTCTTTTGTGACAATGATTCAGTACTCAAGCTTGCAGCAAATCCTGTATTACATGAGAGGACGAAGCACATAGAGGTTGATTGCCACTTTACCCGAGAAAAAATTCAAGAAGGAATTGTCGAGACAAGAGGAATCAGAACCTCAGAGCAACCTGCGGACATGTTCACTAAACCATTGTGTCAAAGACAACATGCATATCTTCTAAGCAAGCTTGGCGTCTTGGACATATACAGACCACCAGCTTGAGAGAGAGTGTTGGAAGATATGATTCACTAAATCGTATCATATTGTAATTGATTGTAAATCTTGTCTATTTTAGGACTAGAAGAATAGAAGAATATCTAGTTTCCTTTTATTGATTCATCCCTTGTAATTAAATACACGAATTGTGTTACATTGAATATACAACAACACAGAAATTCTTTCTCTGTTTCTCACTTTCTTACATGTTGAAATTCCAACAACTTGTTCACGTCCTTCTATTATATAATAGATCAGCTGGAGCGATCAGAGGTGATTGCGGGGGCGACAGTGGTCACTGGGAAGCAGGCCGTAAATGTGAGGAATTTTGTGAATTGTGTTTTTTTCGGTGGGATTTCCAACAGTTACAACATAATTAGCATGTTTCGTGGTTTAATGTTTAGCGAAAGGCAACCTGCGCGTGCATAATGACCCAAGTTTCAGTTTCGTAAGCATGAACAATTTAAAGCCTCTAGCAAGACTGTCCGACTGTTGCATTGCAAGATTCGACCATCGTAGAGAATCAGATGTCCTCTGGGCAACTGATCCAATCGCGTTAAGCTAAATGAGGCTGTCTGTGGGGATGGGAGAAGCCCGTTAGAATTTAGAACAACTCCTAAACCTGCCATCCTTACAACGGCAAGACTCGTGAACGGTCCAAGTTTCCTACCAGAAGCAAAAGCCCATAAAAGAAGCACTTTAGTAGCCTTACCTAGTCCTAAGCTTCAACTCAGACAGGTCTCACTCTGAAATCAGGAAAGGATTTTGATGAACGGCCTAAGTTTCTATTATTTTCTTCTCTCCTTTTCCTTTTCCTGTCCTTTTCTTTTCTTTTTTTTTTAATTTTTCTATTTTTTTTTCTTCCCCAACTGTTAGAAAAAGGAAAAAAGAAAGAGGATGCGCAATGCGGAGAAGTATTTGAGATGAGGTTGCTGAATTTTCAGCAAATGGTTACTAATCAAGAAAAGTAGCTAGAAAAAACCACCTACTTGGGTGGCGTTGCTGGCGGCGAGCTTCTCCCCCTAACGCAAGGGGAGGAGTTTGATTCTCGGGCGTCACAGGGTGATTTATCCGGTGGCACGTGTGTGGTAGTTAACACGTGTTGCCTCCACGGTTTACCTCCCGTTAACCCGGGCCTTTCGGGCTGTTCATGTTGGTACGAGGCGCGGGTTCCCTAGATCACCAAAAAAAAAGAAAAAAAAAAGAAAAGTAGCCAGAAAAAGAATTGCAAAAGGAAGAAGAAAGAAAAAGAAATACAAAGAAAACGAAAAGATAGAAGGAAAAAAAATAACGAATAGAGAACAGAAAGAAAAAGAGAGAAATGAAGAAAGTAAAAGAAAAAGGAAATAAACCCTCCCCCCCCCAAAAAAAAAAAAAAAAAAAAGCCCTAAGATGAAAACGACCCTGATTATGACTTGGAAAGCGCCATGTGAGTCGTACAGGCTTGCTGGTCATCGAATATTTGATTAGCCAATAAGCTCGAAGGCTTATTTGAGACAAAATCTGACATTTCATGATCTTACTAAAGACAATTTATATTCTGAGCAATTTTTTAAGAAAACAGCCCCACTTAAGATCCCTTTTAAAATTTTCCCTAACAAATGGCCAATTTGACAGAGTGCACTTTTAAGATGGCGCGAGAAGGTAGACTAATTGAAGCATGTGAAAGCTAATTTAGACATCACTTGGTCGCTAAATCCAAAAAGCAAATATATCGTAAATAGTTTTTTGTCTCTAGCTAAAAAATAATGTACAATTTCAAGCTCCCAAGGTCAAATAAGATATGCTTATATTTAATTAGGAGAATAGCAAGAGTACCTAACTAAAACCTGCGACCAACTATATAATTTTCAAACATGGATTCTAGTTAATTACACCCTAGAAATACAGAGTGTCAAAAGATATTTATTTATGGAGAAATTATATGAATTCAGTTGAAATGCAGTCCAGGTACATGCTTTTTTAGGGCACTCTCCTCACTATCAATCGCATGCATTTTCATGGTACAATTCAAGTTTATCGTAATAAGATACATTCTAGTTCGAGTCGAGTGTACCCTCCTCACTATAAATTGCATGCATTTTCACAATACAGTGCAAGCTTACCGTAATAAGATGCATCCTAGTTCGAGTCAAATCCTTAAAGTTTAAGTGAATACTTCTTAGGATCAATTGAATGCTAGTTATGGTCATGAGTGTGCTCTTTCTAGCGTCTGGACAAGAACGGTGCCTCTTTCAATAGGAACATGCCCGTAAGTGGGTCGACATGAGCTTCCGTGATGTTCTCAATGTTTTGCCCACGTGATTAGGGAACCATTTAGAAACTTCGTGTTCACTTCCTATTGTTGTGGGAGCCAATTAATTCAAACTAGCAGCTGTGTCCAGTTGTGTACGGTCACGAGCATTTGGAGATAGAGAGGAGATTTTTTCCATTTTTTTAACCGTTGGTCAAGATCCAGAATAAGTTTCGGATTAAAATTCCCAACTCCATGCGTCTAGGCCTTCTTCCCTAGGGTGAAAATTGAAGCAGAGGCCATCTTTCTTGCTGGCAACCTCGCAACCCTTCCTGGAGCTCCCAAACATCATCAATGGAAGTGATTGCAAGTTAGCCATTGATGCTATGCTCTGCCCTCTCGCGCCTTGTCGTTGGGAGATTCAGCCCCTAGTCTATGCTCTGTTCTAACTTCCAAGGAAAGGCCAGGATTGAATGTAACCTGGTCCTCCTCAAGTTCTTTTTTACCAGACATTTTATTCTTAACTCAAGTTCAAAAATATCGGTAATCTAGTACATCGAATTCTCGACAAGAAAATGCTAATCGAGTTCTTGATCTACTTTGGTGGAAGAGAAAACATGCATATAAATAGGCTCATGAATCATTTAAGACATGTTTATATTTAAGCCAAAGAGTCATTTATCTTACATTTTGCTTTCAAAATTGCCCCTACGATTACACTTTCCATTTAGTGAATAACCATCAATTTTTTTATGCACAACCACCATTTTGTTTCCCAATCTCACTCTTCCATCTATATATTTGAGCCGAAATTGTCATTTGTTTCATTTTTTTTTTCTTTTCGGTCACAATTTCCATTTACTATGTTTCCATGCATGACCACCATTTTGTTTCACTATCTCACTTATGATGAGTGTTCATATTGGTCTAATGCTACAAAGTTTTCAACCCATATCCATACATTTAGTGAGTGCTCTCTCATTTTTTAAATGATACCACTAAATAAATTTAACAAATATAGTTTAAACATCATCTCAGAAGCAGTTGTGCTCACGTGTGAGCACTAATAGTGTAATTATACGACACTTCATGATAACTCCTATTGGGTCGAGCACAAGCCTATTTTACATAAATCCATACTCCATAAAAAGACTGAGTGACTTAATTGATGATTTTGGATTTAAAAGGCCATTCATATATTAGCACTATCGAGAATGTGTTTATTCACATCCTATGTCTATGTTACAATTTATTTAAGATGTATAGCATACTGCCTCCCCCTCTCCCTCCCCCTCACAAGTGCTGAGTCGAATCCTCATTGCAGAACATTTCGGACTTGTTCCGAAGCAAGTTGGGAGACACTCCTATCTCCTCGAAGAGTTTACTCGTCGTAACCGATACAAGAGAGAAAAGATGGTCACCGTCATTTGCAGCCTTATAAAACCAGCACGATAGGTCAATCCCATTTACTCCATTGCACCCGACAATTGAATTTACATGATTGTCTCGATTATATGACACATCAATTATATTTGTCTATACATATATTTTTTTTGTTTGGTTTGGTGGAAAGATGATGCCCAAATCGATTTTTGCGACCTCAAGGAAACATGACGACTCTCATTGAACTCAAGGCAAGCGCCTCTCCCTCTCTCGGCAACAAAGGCGGCGACCACCATCGCCTGAGCACGGCAAGAGCCGCTGGGCCTTAGATAAGCCCGAAAAGCGCTGGGCTGCCGGCCTGCCTGACCTCTCTCTCGCAGCTTTCCGTTTTCGACTTTTTCGTATTTTCCCTTCCCATCAGAATTTTGGATGTGGCCAGCATTGATGCAGAATGTCTACGTCCTTGTTTTCATGCATATTTCAATTTCAAGTCCAATATAAAAAATCAAAAAAGTACACATGAAAGATTTAATTGACCGAGAAAAAGAAAATCTTAAATCTAATCGAATAGTTGGCAAATATATATTTCGTTATATAATATATATAATATAAAAAAATCCAATTTGAGAGGAACCTTCGCTGGAATCTCACGACGGAATCAAGAATCAAAACTCCCCCACCGCCTCCTCCTCTTTCGCCCGTCAACTTCAACCCCTCCGCCCCCTCTCTCTCTCTCTCTCTAACCCTAGCCCCCCCCTCTCTCTCTCTCTCTCTCTCTCTCTCTCTCTCTCGTGTGTTCCGTTCGCCATGTCGACCTTCGGTCCCAGCTCCGGCGACTCGGAGGAGGGCCGGAAGACCCGTCCCTACAACCCGTACCAGGACCTCCACGTCCCGATCAAGAACCTCTACGACCTCCCCACCTCCCCGGAGTACCTCTTCCACGAGGAGGCCCTCAAGCCCCACCGCTCCTGGGGCGAGAACCTCCAGTACTACACCGGCTCCGGGTACCTCGCCGGCGCCCTCGCAGGCGGCGCCCGGGGCACCCTCGACGGGCTCAGGTCCGCCGAGTCCGGCGACTCCCTCAAGCTCCGCGTCAACCGCGTCCTCAACTCCGGGGGCCAGGCCGGCCGGCGGCTCGGGAACTCGCTCGGGATCGTCGGGCTGATCTTCGCCGGCCTCGAGAGCGGGCTGGTCCACTGGAGGGGGACCGACGACTTGTTGAATAGCGTCGCCGCCGGGTTGGGCACGGGTATGCGATTGTATTGATGATTCGCGTTCTCATTCCTGTTTCGTTTTCTTTCTTTCCGTACTTTCAAGTTTGAATTTTTGGTTGCGAAGCTTGTGTTATATAGTTACCCAGTCGATTTTAGAACTGTTGAATCGGGTTGTCATTACGGAGGTCTTGTATTGGTGATGATTTGTGGCGTGAGTGACAGGTTTTGTCCGGTGGCGTGGTGTTGTCTGTGGCATCAGTGAATGAAATGAACAAAATGGGCGTGTTGTAGAAGGAGGGTTATGATGAAAAACTGCAGAATTACAATTGCGTGAGAGAAGATTATTGCCTTTGGAAGACGGCACTCGTAGCACCTGAGATAGGGGGAGGTTGAAATGATGCTTTTGGTCATTCGATAGCGTAGTGGGTGCGCTGTCTTAAAGTTTAGCGAAAGTTCAACAAGCTATGTAAACATCATGAGCCAGCAATTGAAAAATGTAGAAAGCTAGTTCTTATGCACCCTAGTCATGGAAGTTGAAGAATTAAATCCTTGTGTTATATCAAAAAGGGAGCATGTGTTTTAAGTGAAATATGTATTATATGCCATTAGTGGAAAGTTGCCATCTGTAAGCGCATAAGATACTTTTGCTAATCATCTCATTGAATATAATTAGTGGTGAAATGGAGTTTGACATTTCTTCTGGTTCTGTTATCTGTGCACATCACTTCGTTTTTGGTAGCCTTACTTTTCGTATTGGTATTATCAGCAATCCCAATTACCTGTGGTGAATTCCATGCGATTGAAATTGCACCAAGATAGATCCTTTTTGAGCTTATTCTAGCACATTTATTTGACATACTTTCTTTTTTTTTGTTAAAACTTGTACTTGACATGCTTTGACAAGAAGGCTTTAAGAATCAAAATTAATAAGTTGGATACCTAACTTTATGGCATTAATTGAATAAACGTATTAAATGTCACGACTATTTTTTATTCCTAAGCGAGTGAAAGTATTGATTATGCATATAACGAGAGCAATCGGTGTATTAGAAAGTGCTATATTTCATTATTTAGTTGTTTATCATATGCCCTTGGGGCACCTTTTAGCAAAAGCCATATTATTCTGCAAATTGAATGACTCAAATGATTGCTTTAAAGTGCTCTGCAACCCCAATTAACTATTCAACTAGACCTGACCAGTATGTGGTGTGTGTAATGTACCAAAGTGGTGACAAGTGGTATGCGCCTTTCCAATTCCTAAGTCTGCACACTGCAATCCATGGTGTGTACCACTTTCTTGTTAACTATGAAAAGATAGCCTTTATAATTACATTGGTGTTAAGAGGATGAAATTCGTTCATCTGAGATCAGGAAATCATTACTTGTTTAGAGAGATTCAAATACGTAATCACTTGTTTATTGGCATGGCTTAGTTCATCTCTTCACTTACATTGATGATCCTGGTATTTTATGGAATTTTTTTTGTGCTCAAGTGCTATGTTTTTCTCAATTTTGCGACGTCATGAGATGGTGGAATTGGTTGTTTGTGACAGGTGCGCTTTATAAGGCGGCAGCAGGGCCAAGATCAGCAGCAATTGCGGGGGCGATTGGAGGGATTGCAGCAGCAGCAGCAGTCGCTGGGAAGCAGGCAGTGAAAAGATATGTGCCAATATGAGACGTGAGGAATTTGGCGAATTGTGTCCAAATTATGTTTTTCTGGTTGGATTTGCAACAGTTAAATTCATAAAATCGCTGGTTACATGGTGTATGTATCCAATCTGCTGACTTGACCATTCATTGATGTTGCTCACTAATCAATGGAAATTTTGGGAACTTGATTGTGACTTTGAATTCTATACTTGTTCAGTTGTCTTGAATAAATAAAAATTGAAGTAAGCATCCCAGATGCATATTCTTTTGGTCTTGTGCCATGAATTGAATTTCAAGAGGGTATGGATTGTTGATAAAAATGTTCTTTGGTATTTCATATGCAAGTTGGTTTACCTTTTTGATCCTTGAGACATTGTTCAGATGGATTTGGCAATGGTCTTGTTCCTCGTTTAGCAGAAACTGGTCCTGTAATTGTCTTCAGATGATTACTTTAGAGTGCTCTTCTGTGATGTTATTTCAGCTGCCAATATGATTGAGTCTTATTCCTTGGGAAGGTGCATTTCTGGCCATATTGAAGAGCTTGCAAGGGAACCGGATAATTCATACATGTCTTTGGAAATTACTGTTTTTGCCCTTTCGTTAACGCTTATTGTAAGGAAGGCGTATTTCTGGCAATATTGAAGAACTTGCAGCTGAACTATCTTTAGAATTTTCTTTCTTAAGGATGTGGAGAAAAGAGCTTGTGATGATCCATTTGTCGAAAGCTACTTAATTTCTCTGGTTTTTGTGTAAACTCTCAGATGTGCAGTGTAATCCGGACTACTTTCCACGATGCATCATACAGTACTACCAAATGAGAATGCACTGCGATCACCATTCATGTTCTCATCTGCTTTCCCGTTCATCCAATCTACTTTTTTTTTTTTTTTGGGTAAAGTCATCCAATCTACTTTTGTCCTCATCAAGTCAAATAATTTTCAAGGAAGTTTCTGAGCATCAACTGATCCCTCCCTAATGTCTCCATGCCGAACCCCATCAACAGCAAACTCAGTTATGCCTCAAAGGTCAAGCGCCAATACTGAGACAACAGGTAGAAGCATCGAGAGAGACGGGCGAATGCATCCCCCTCTTGGTCAGTAGCCGTTGATCTCATATGAATTGTCACCGTAACAAGCCCATTAATTGCACTGAATCATGTTAGTATTGCTTTCAATTTTTCCAAAACGAAAACACGACTATTGGCACGACCGACGCAATAGCCAATACATGGAGCCGATTATTGGACGCACTAGACGCTCAAAGACTGAATATATGGTGATCCTTTGGATCATGTGGGCTCTACATAAGACATTCATTATATCCGACCTATCGTTATCCAGGTGCATGTTATAATTGCTAGTTACATAGGATGGTTTCTCTGCGTGCACTAGAAGCACATGGAGCTTAGGTAAGCCGCTGCAATATAGTTCGCCACAGGAACTTTGCTCAGCTGATATCATACTTTTAGCGGCCTAATGGTTTGTTGCATAGGCTGCTTCTTGACAACTCGTCTGCCAAAATGTGGTTTACACCACCAGCTACAACTCCTTGGAGACTTCAAGCCCAAATCCAACTCCTAACAAATCTTGCTACTAAATAATGGAACTCCATGAAAATTGCAGTCAAGGCGTAGCTCTTAATGGGTTGCTTTATTAATTCACTTTGACAATAAAGCACCGTCATGCAATCTAGATGACACTGTGAATAGATGATTCGTACTCAATAAGAATGGCTTCTGTCAGCCGACCATTCCAAGAAAGGCAAAGAAATGTTTTACTCATGTTTAATTTCAATCTTTATGAAAAACCACCGCATTCTAAGGGAGCATTCTGAACAAATTTTAGTAATACAGTCTGCTTGCTGCTCACCACTCTGCACCTGCGGCCAACAGTTCCTGCCTTTGCTGAGAAAGCTGCAAGTTCAAATTTGCTGGGATGTCAAGAATTCCATTCACATAGCTTGGACTTCATTACTCCACGAGCATGCCGTGCATCGTACACTTATATGGTTCCACTTAATCAAGTGGCATTTGCTATCTTCAATCCTCCATCACACTTCTGCAACCATAGTGGCCCACTGGGGACAAACAAACCGCTGGTTGAGGATACCCACATCAAAGAGAAGTCCTGCATCGGGATGCCAAAAACTATTAATAGACATAAACACGTTCAACCGCTAATTTTCCCCAAACTTGCCTCTTTGTTTGTTAAATCAACAAAAGGAGAATAACCAGATCTGAAACTTTTTACTTTAAGCAAAAATGTATCATATATAACTTTAAAATTTAAAGCCAAAATATGAAAACTTACCCGTTTCTGCCAATTTCTTCATTCATGATTGGCTAGACATCATGAAGAATCATGGAACAGTTTGAGATGTCAAGTTTGCAACGATGAACATGTTTCCTGGTTTAATGTTTTGTGAAAAGCAACCTGCAAAAGCATAATGACCCAAATTTCAGATTGTGTGCATGAACAATGAATAGCCTCCAGTAAGACTATCCAACTCTCATATTGCAAGATTCACCCATCACTTTCAACGCTAACGAAAATGTCAGAGAATCAGATCCATTCTGAGCTATTGATCCTACAGGTGAGCTAATGAGAGAGGCAGTTCGTGGGGATGGGAGAAGCCCATTAGAAGTTGAAACAGCTCATAAACCTGCCAACTGCCGAAGTTTCCTATCAGTAACAACAGAACCAATTAATAGAGCACTCCAGTAGCCTCGCCTAAACTTCTATGAAAGTATCAGTATCAGGAATGTTGATTTCAGACAGGATTCCCTATAATCAATAAAGGATTTTGATGTACAGGCCTAAATATGTGAATTATTTTTTTTCTTGTATCATGCATATATGGCGACATCTCTATCAAACTCAAGTAGATAACAATGCTTTCTCAAGATGCTGGACGTCAAGCTGTAATTTTCTTACTTTACCATACTTCTTTCCTAATATTTGTCTATTTCAATTTGCACACTCTGCTCGTTTCTTTGGGTCTCTGCATAATCTCTGGGCATAAGGACTGCACCTTATTTCATCCTAAGTGAATCTTCTTTGAGGAATCCAAAAGAGCATGAAGAACTTTTGATGGCAAACTTACAGATGTTGATGTCTTCAGCAGCTCTCTTATGGCCATTGTTGCATAGGAAGATGATGGAAGCGTGAAAGCCAGCTTTAAAGCCATATGAATTTCATCTCTGTCAGAGATGCTAGCATTCACACTGTTCTCACATGTCGACGAGATCACAGAATCTAAGGGATCATTCTCTTTGTTTCCATTGACGAAGTCATTCCCTTTGACAAACTCATTCCCTTCAACTAACCTGAGAGACTTGGATTTGGTAATTTTGTCTAAATCAGTCTCAGCCAGTGGTACACTATAATCACTGTATCTTAGCATCTCCCTGCAGTAACAGAAAACACTGTCGCTGAGAGAACAATTTCAGAACTTTTATATCCAACTAACAAGATATTTGAGAAAGACGGGCCAAAAGTAACAGGAAAAGCCAAGCCACACCATTCATAGTCCATTGGTTTCTGAAAAACCCGCCTGTAACCTCCTGTCATACTGGTTATAGAGAATTCCCTATGACACAACAAAATAAACTGGATCAGTGTGTAGCCCAACGGCAGAAACTACTATAAGGAGATATTCGGTAGTTAGTGAGGAAGACATTTAGACAGGAAGTATTAAGAGGTTTAGCCAATAAAAAAGTAATGAGAAAATTACTTGACATTGTGCACGCTCTCTGTCAAGCTGATGGAGTCCTGCGGGAGACATTGTTTAAGGACAGAAACAAAACAAACAACTGTTAGAGAATATCCAGAAATACAGAAGAAACTTTATAGACATTGTCCTAAGCCAAGTTCTCTTTAGAAGTATTTTCTCCCACTATAATCAATAATTTTCTCCTACGGAAAAATAAATGAGCAACCATCATGCAGTTAAATTTTTGGCCCCACTTTAGGTCTCCTAAGTCCCTCAAGCTGTAAGGGCCATTCTCATATCTGACTCAATCACACAACCATCCTAAACGTGCTTCTGAAACTCTAGCACAACAGCAGGAACTCTGTGCTTTACATGCATAAAGTGCTCCATCAGCCAAAAATACTTCCACTAATGTGAACTTGCGGTCTGAGGGGTCACATGGTAACTTGAACACCATCTCACAAAGCTAGGGATTGCCAACATGCAGCTTTTACCAAGTGTGTGATGGGGGCTAGGCGTAAGCTGCAGGTCCTCAGGCCTCAAGAATTTTTAATATTCACACTTAAATTCCACATATGATAGGATACAAACAAAATGAATTGAATCATGCTCGTTAAATTCCCAAGAAGCACCTGACCTTCTTCGCCAAATCGCGATAAATGTCTGCAACATCATTATTTGGGTATATTACTCTTGAACTGCCATAGAAAAGGATTGACAATGTCAGATGAAATAGAAGTTGAATATTCTACTTTTTTCATGCCTCAGAACTTACAATGCGGGGTGTATTATACAAGTCTTCCCTTACCCAGGCATAGGCAGGACAATATCATCAAATGAATATCTCCCCGAAGCAATATCCTCTGAAGTCAAAACCTGTAAAAAGTTCAGGAGCCCTCATTTTCAATCTCACACCTAATGTTTAGCTACATATTTCAGTATCCAATTAGTATTGGCAACAATAGCCAAAACTGAAAAAAAAAGTGGGCATTTTTAGATACAGGTGCATTTTACTTTACACTAATGAATATGGGTTGGCGACCCCTTAATTCCTTTGATACCACTCCATCCAACCATCCAATTATCAGAAAGGCTGCACATCGGCAGACAGTCATGAAAGGAAAAGAACATAGGTCTGACCTTAACAGGAGAATGACCTTCTGCTGGAAGATCCATTCCAGATGTCTCATCCAAATGAACGTGATCAAAGGCATCAGAAGAGTCATCATTTCCACATTCTGAAACAACTTCTGCCACATTCTCATCATCATGTTCTTGATGATGTACCATGTCCCCAACCACAACTTGATCTGATCCTGCCATGAGATGAAAAACAGATCAAACTTATTGTTCTGAACCTAAGGATCCTAAAAGAAAACCTAGACATGTCTTTTGATGCAGTACTTAGCATACCATACTTCTGCACCCTCGCACTTGCTGCATGGTTCCACAGATAACTCTGATAACTATGTACATACCTGGGGAGAAAGTCCAGTTAGCAATTGAGACACTTAATATAAGAAACCGCCAGGAAGAAATATTTAATCCCTCATGCTTGACCATAAGATGGTGCTTTTTCTTGAAAGAGTTCTTTACATGTTTTAAGGGGCATTTCAGAAAATGCACCGTTCCTAGTTGTAATGATCATCAAGGATAACCATGAAAACAGATTTGAAGTTACACAAAAGATTGTTGATGATGGAAAACATTGGAAAAGGTGCTTCGAGCATCTAACAGTGGCGATTGACGTATAAGCTCAATAATGTGGGCTCAAGTAAAGATAAAAATTGAATGCCTAAATGAAGGCATTCAAGTAAAGCATATCCTTTTATCTTGTAAGTAGCAGCCAGGCTAGACCCAGACAGAGAAACATATGTTTCACTAACTACTTAGTACTTACATCATTCTCAAAGTCCTAGGTATAGCTTTTAATGCCTGCAAGTAGTTCCCAGGAAACTTTTTAAAGGACTGGAGCTGCAAAAGGCCAAAAAGCATGATCATGCAGCATCATTATTAGACGAAAGGATGCAAAAATACCAACATAATAATTACAGAAAATGATGATCAGATGGTACTGGTAGAGGACAGGGGAAATTATAGGGAAGAAAATTAGTTAAAAGAACGATAGAGGACACGAAATTGCCAAGCTGGAGAAAAGAATTGAACAAAAGAGCAGTTGGCACAGCAAGATCAACTGCATGAGCAATTGCAAGTAAAAAACTTACTACAGCCCTTTCAGCAACCAGATGACGGGGCATTCGCCTCAAAGTTCCGTCAATGTCTTTACTCTCCTTATAATACTCCCTTGCAATTGCTATCACATCTTTTTGTATCTAAACTATATTAAGGGGAACAGTTGTGCCTTACCAGGGAAAAAAGAAATAATTAGCCCTCTGAGCTCATGCAATGAACTAACAGAACATCCTCTCTCCACAAGATAACTAAAAACATCATAAGGATATCCCCCTCCCTCGGATCAAGAATCATGCTCACAGCAGTTTTCCACTCTCCTCGAAGTAATGCTGCACCAATATTGTGAGTGGGCACAGAACCACTTCCAAAGCGCTGGTAAAGATAAGAAAAGTTGAATGCATTAATCACCTAGCCCGACGAAATTACTTTAGCAAATATGAAGAGCTGCGCCACATAGCAATAACTTCATTTGCCAATTTAATATGGAAAATAACTAACCTTCAGTTTTGGTTAAATTATCATGTAATGTTGATATTGATAAATTGATTCAAGTTAGTAGAGCCACAATGACATGCTACACCTCATTATAGGCAGGAAAGCCTGCCCAAATTCAACCCAATCTGCTCTGAGCAGGATCTGGAGTAAGTCATAGATTTGGTCAAGATCAAAGCTGGTCAAGTCCATTTCACCTTGGCAAGCTATCTAACCTATGATGTGGCACCACATATTATTATGAGCTGTTTTAGCTTTCTTATTACATGCAAATTAGCATTTCTCTCCAACCCGATAGACAAAAGTTTAAGAAATTCAAGTTAATATATATGGTTGTAACTTCTAAATCCAACAAATGATTGGAGATTACTGTAGACGGTTAGGACATCAAAGTAATTTTCAAAACTGCAAAGGGTGTTGTGTTATTATAACAAAACTTCAAGGGCGCATAGTTATCTACCTTTCACATCCCTAAATCACATAATTCACTGACCGAAACTATTGTCTCTTAAAGAACATTTTAGTGCTTGAGGTCACTACAAACATCTAGCATAGCCAGCCATTCTCAGGAAGTTGAAATGCACATGGGTTGCTCTGGTAGGAATGAAACATATATCATATGACCAGATGTAAACAAGACAGTTGCTCAAACAGAACAGGGTCAAGAATTATGGCAAGTTTACTAAATTAGTATTCTCAATATATTATTAGTTTTATATCCAAAATTTCAATTTTGTTCTACAGCAGAAAGAATACCAGATCTATTTTACTACTCACAAACGTGTGATCATTAACAATGGATATAAGGGCATATGCAGCCAATATTCTTGAACTAGGTGATCTACCATTTCTTGCAATGGTGAATTGACAAGCCCTGAATGGCCAAGGTAGCACAACCTACACAATCTGTGCTCGTGAAGGTCTTAATGGACATGAACATGATGTTCTTGCTAGGACAAGAATATTTCAATTAGATTTTTTACTACTCATCAAAAAAATTTCAATCAATTCCCTTGTCACTGTCAGGCAAATTTGAAGTCATGGAACCATTTGCAATGTCTGCACACGACCTAGATACAGTTAAACCAGCGAACTTTACAAAATCATCATGTAAAGTAACAAGTGGAGATACTCAATGCCTTCTCTTTGCATATCCAGAGATTTTACCATCTTGGAATCCATTCCATAGGTTTTAGCAAGTAGTTTGATTTTAGGTACTATAGTCCATCTCTTTGCAATTAACCCCTTTCAGAAGGTTGTATGACGCATACTGAAATGTCACAGATGTCCCGTCCATAAAATTTATTCCCATCAATTTACTGAAGTCTTGTCTATCTCCCTTTGGGTGCTCTCATCAACTTTCAGGTCCAAACTGCATGTACTTCTTTCTACAATTTCTTTCTTAAGTCACTGCTATGCCAGAAAGTCATGATTGTCCTCCACCATAACCAGTTGTAAGATCCAGAGGGTTTGCTCATAACAAGAAACTTTCATCTAGCAATGTAAATTTAAAGCAAAATCTGAATAGAAGCTCATATTCTTGCAGGACCATGGAAATGAGGCCTGCTCAATGCATATGAGAGACAACGAATGTGAAAGGTCAAATTTGTCTCAGATACAACTTCTCCAATGACTTTATCGTGTGCATGATTTCGAATATATCTTATGAGGTTAGAAGGAAAAAGGACCAGCAATATATAGTACATTCTCATGACAAAAATAGGGAAGGAAAATATGCCAAATATGAAGGATACAATCAGATGAGCTAAGTGATAGAGATAATAATAGTCTAGGAAATACCTGCAAGCCAAAGTAGTTAATGAACCCCCGCTTTCCTAAAGCATCTGCAGCTGCTTTGATGGTATCCTCTGAATCTGCAATAACGCCACTATGAAGAAATGCATGTTGTATTAGCATAGACTTAGACTATGATTAATGCAACCATGCATAAAAGTGACATCATTCCTACCGTAGCGTGACTGTAAATCTATTTCCCAAGAGCTGCCCTAAAACAAGTCCATCCTTCACATAGCTGAAATGGAGCAGCTAAAGTATTGGATATGTCATATATATATATCCAAGACAAAAGCAGAACGTAAATAACATTAGCCTCACCAGAAGTCACCCACTTTAATACCGATCAGCTTTTCATTCAGAGATGCTAATTTACTTGCATATTGCTTGAATACAGTAACCTGCAAATGCAAAAAGAAACCTAGCTCTGAATTTTGAACTCTGTCCCATGTCTTCATGAAAACCAGATGGAATAACATATCTAGAAGTACAATCATGCATAAGACAATGAATTGCTTGAAGAACAAGCAGTTAAATCACTACACTCAATCTTATTTTGGAACTAGAGACATTGCCTTGCCCATCCATTTCAGGGATTTTATAATTATTGAAACAGAAAGACTGCTGAAGGCAAAGTGAGAGCTTTGAGAGCTTTTTCATGTAGCATGTGTGGGAAATACTAAACCTCTCAATTACCAACAAGCACAATATTTTTTAAATGATCAAAAGAATGGAAGATTCCATTGAAGTCAGGTAGCTGTAGTTGATTTACAATAATTATTCTGTGTTAATGCTAGTACAAAATTAGTTTACAAAGTCAATAGATCGTTTATAAGACTATCTTAACAACGACCACCATCAATATGGGGCCTCATAAAATAAGGTACATTGACAGTGATTTAAAAGACCTTGTTTGGTTCGTCCCGGTACTCTGAATATGAAAATTACGTAACAAGATGCCAAAAATATAATGCCACGCCTTCAGGAGATTTAATCACAGATAAAGGAACAGGTGAAGGTTGCAATACAATAGGAACTAACAGGCACAGCACTTCCACGCTTTAAAAGTCAAAAACAAGTAAATATAGCATCATTCAAATTGTTCAAGAGAAAAAAAAAAAATATTGTTCAAGAACTTCCCATTAAGAGTGCCAAAGAAATAGGCAAAGGAGAGACTTATTTTTTCCATTCACAATTCCAGTATCATTTAAAAATCCAGGCAGAGAGAAGAAAACAACTAGTGGTCTAGTAAATAATAAGTCTATTTGAAAATCATTTGCAAAATGAAGGAGATGCACTGCTGTAGGATATGGTAATAAATAGAACCAACCTGACCTAACAGGTCTTTCCTATAACTTGGAAATTTCAAATTTCAAGCTCCAAAAGCAAGCATGAATGGCTACCTTGAGAGAACAAAAATAATGATAGTTTTCGCAGGTTGAAGATATCATTCTATTGTGGGGAAGAGGTACATGAAGTACATCAATGTGCTATTCAAATTTTTTTTTAGAATTGATGAAAGTGAGACCCCCAGAATTCAATACGTTGGAATTTCAAGCCAAGACAGTCATTAACGTCCAGTATTAAAAGAGTATATCAATTATGATTGTTTGCAGCTAATTATTCTTTCAACATTTATATACAAATTTACAGTTATATTCAGTGTTACTTTCACAAAAGCTTTCAGAAATCCTCCCTGAAGTGGAAAACTGCAACAACATGAATCAAGAATTCCACATGTTCATATAACAGTACATGACACTGAGGATGACTTATGTCTCATATTTTCATCTTTTTAGGGCACTTCTTGGAGATTTTTTAGTCATCTAGATCTCCTAGTATTTTAAATGGAGATGACTTACCATTTGAAGGAAGGCCACATGCAATTTTTTAGCCATGACATAGCAGAGACACTATGATGATTGAAGTTGCTTTCAAATGACAATATAGATCAAAAATAAAATAAGGTAGAAGCATGCCTAGTATTGATTACCCTTTGAGTTGAAACAGCTCGCTTGTCCTTGGTGCCCGCAAACCCAAATGATCTTGACTGAGAAATGAGAAGATGGATCATCTTAATGGGAATGGACTCAAATAATATGATCTTGATTTTCACTAGACCTTGGCAAAAGACTGTTTTGATGATATAGGAACTTCCTTGGTGAGCATAGATTTTCAGTTGCATAATCACACATGCCATGCATTATAAATCCCGGGAGAACAGAATCTGTCAGCAATGAGGCTTAGTCCACTTTTTCCAACGAAAATGATGCTACATACAAAAACAAATCCTTTTCCAGTATAAAATCACAAGCTACCTGGATGCCCAGCATCTTTCCTATAACACCCAAGGCCTCCTGTGTATCCTTATTTTCCTTGTAAAGATGAAACCTGCATAACAGCGATCCTTAGTAGCTATCTAAGTTGTACATGAGAAAATTAAAGAACGGCTAAATGATGTCGACTGGCAAAGAAACAAGACAGCTGATTCCAAGGTATCAAAGAAATATTAACAACGCAAGTCTTGTTGAAGTCTAGGTCATAAATTAGAGCATCTAAAACAGAAGTGTTGTCGCATCCTCAATTTATAAAGGACAAACAGCATTAGCTATGTTCCATCCTGAACATATCCCTAACCTGATATTACTTCATTTATCTACACTACCTGCCCTCACCTCTTCCACGTGCAAATGCAATTTTTCTAATGACTATTTAAATCACTTACATATTGCTTAAAGAAAATTACTGTCAATTATAGTGACAGATCACACCAACAGCTTCTACTAGTTTGATACTAACATCATCCCATAAATTTCATAAGTTCAGATCTTCATTGTTCTTTTTTTTCATTAGCCATAATGGAGACAGCCTGCTGGCAAAATCACCCTGAACATAATATACCATTAATCTTGACTGATTTTATTTTCTCACCCATGTCCTGAGCATCTACTAAAATGCAGATGCACACCTCCAGATCTTCATTGTTCTTTTCTTTTAGGTCTTGACAATTACATCAAAGCCTATGGAACATCTAATTGGTAGTAAAACACGGTCATGAACACAAATTGTTGGAAAAATGCAATTGCAGCTAAACATCCAGTATTACCTAAGGAACTTCCCAACATGTTCAGGCCAGCTACTTGAACCTCTGCTATCAAAAGGCTTACCACCTCTTTCTTTCCGCTTCTTTGACATTTTACCCTTGGACTGACCTCCAGAACTTACTCTCACCCGAATGCACTTTGTCGAGGCATCTGGACCATCAATCGTGTCGGTAACAAGAAATTTGAATTTCTCTTTGAAATAATTATGAATTGCCTGGAACGTGCAATAAGTATTACATCATTTGATATTGCTGTAGTCAATAATCATATAATATTAGCTAATGCTGAACCAAAACATCCGAGATTGTGATCAATAAGCTCGGAAAGACCTAAATTAACTGAGCTGAGGACCCCGATTAATGGAAATACGCATTGAGAAAAGTGAGTCATCAATAACAAGAAAGATTGGTATGAAGCAGAACGTTTGTGACATCTGACTTGCCAAATTCACCTCAACCAGAAGAGCATTTTAATTTCCTCTGCTCAGAACATCAACCAGACAACTATATAAGGCTTAATTTTTTCAGTTGTTGTAGAACATAAAGCAGACATAGTTTCACAATTTACCCAAACCAGGCAATAAGATACCTTGCTTAAACAAAAAATAAAATATAAAAAAATCCACCAAAGTGCGAGCAGCACACCGTGCGATGAATTTTGTCGCTATTTGGCGAAAGAACTATAGGCGAGGGGCTCTCTTCAGCACCAGCCGTAATTTGCGCAATTAAACTTTGGAGCAGGTCGGCATCAGAGTCCCCAGCAAGACTCCTTAAAGATTCGATCTCCGCGTCGTAACTTCTGTTCAGCTGATCGGAAGCATTCGTCTCGTTATCCACCGCGACATGAACAGGCTGTAAAAAGCCACATCATCTTCAGACCTTCACGACAATTTATAACAAGAACGCACACATAAAAAAAAAACCAAGCTTCACCCACGATTTTACCTCAGGTGGGGCCTCCAATGTGGTCAGACGAACAACATTCCCCTCCAAATCCACTTCATTGACGATGAAATCCGCATACCTGCACAAAGCCCCACGTAGCATACGAAGAAGTCAGCAAAAAGGAAAGGACTTTCGACGACACGCGACATCCAGGAGACCGAATGCGCGAAACCCGGAAGTTATACACCAATGGGCACGCGATTTCGCTTCGTTTCCATCGCCGAAACGACTCTGAGTTTGGAACGGAGAAGAAACTGATCATGGCAGGAGCGCGGGTGAGCTGGGCTTTACTGGACCTTTGCTTGAGGATGCCGCGAAAGCCGGGGAGGTCGGAGATGTAGCAGGCGATGCCGACGTCGGATTCTTCTGGGGTTTTCATCGCCATGGTTGTGGGATGGTGAAGCTCTGGCGTGGCCTGCAACTGTTATTGAGGCTTGTCACTTGACCGGTGGAGTAGGGTTTTAGAGCTCGACTTTGAATTTTTGGATTTTATGAATTTAATTAAATCGCTCGACCAAAAAAATAATTAATTAAATTTTAAAACTGGGAGACTATAATTTCTCTTGTCTTTGTCTTTTTATATTTAACTTAATATAAACTTAACCCGCAGCACTTGAAACTTTCATAATTTATAACTGTAATTTTTAGTAATTTTCTGAAATTTTGATAATATTTGAAAATTTTAAAAGTAAAATATATCGTTTTTTTATGTAAACATATAGAGCGTATTGAAACTTTGAACTCTGGATATTATGAAATTAAAAAAATTACTTTTTTATCCCATAATAGTTACCTATAAACGTCACTTTTTTTCTTGATTAAGTTTATCTTTAGCTCCAACTCAATTGTGTGGATTCACTTAACGCAATCAATTTACAAAAAATCTAGTATCTTTTTTTTAAGGATGGACATCAACAAGGTCTTTCAAACACGGTACTTGATCTAACTCATTCATGTTTGCCTATCAACTCAATTTACGAGGGGCCACATAAACTAAATCAATACATTTAAATGAGACCTTATCAACGAATTGGGCCACCAAAAGGGAAAATAGGTGGGCCTAAACTATAAATTAAATTATAGGTCCAATCCATCTAGACCTACTAGCACAATCAATTTCATATAGGAGTTTAAAATACCTAACCATTAACAGGCTTGGATAGGAAACTTTAGAATGTAAAGTTGATTTATCTAGATCCACCAAATGACGAGACTAATATAGAGATAACCACGAGATTAATTTAAATATTTTCTCAACAATGACCAATTGAATCCTTAACATTTTAATTTGATAAACTAAACTCTTAATGTAATGATTAATGGTGAACCGAATCCTATTTGATCATGTAACTCCTTGATATCCGAAGAGGTTGCGCTAACGATAATAAGGAGGCCTTTGTCGTTTTCTCACACAATAAATGCAATTCCTCTCAATTTCCCTCCTTCCTACTTGAGATAATATTACAATGCTTCATGTTCTATATAACAAGATGCCATTCCATTAAATTTAGCAAATTAGTATCTTTATTTTGTGCCAATTGCATTTTCGTGTTTGCTCGATCTGGCCTTTTAATTACCATACGAGGGGGTTTGGAAGAAGTTTCTCGAACAAGATTGTTTTCAAATAGAAAGTGTTGAGTGTCATTTGCAAAAAAAGATGCACTATAACATTGAAAAAGACGGACTAGACATGCCATAAGATTCTTTTGACTTCAATAACCTATTAATGACAATTTTAAGATTTTTTTTATTTGCTATTTTAAGACTTTTTTTTTTTGTCAGTCCTACTCTATTCCTACTCTACACTCACTCTCGACTTTTCGCCCGCCTCTTACAAGGCGTGAGCCGAAACCTATTTCCGAAACTTACGCGTCCCCACCCCATCCCCCCTGAGAAGGTAGGGATTTGAACCCCTCACCTCCCCCTTCCATGTTGGAAGGGTGGCCACTGGGGAGAATCCCAGTGGTTGCTATTTTAAGACTTGATCGTGCCTTTTTTTTTCATCGAAACATTGCGGATGATCCAATAGATCTATATATAATGTCGGAAGACTCAATTGATCGACGGTGAAAACATTAAAAGAAGGCCTTTAATTAACAAAAATCGAAATGCCGTGGGCCTTAATTTACTAACCAACACAAAAGTTGAGGACTGATTTGCAAGTAAAGGAAGATGCGAATATCGGATTCGCAGGTCGTCGTAGTCGTGTAGTGCTCCACTGTTCCCTCGCACACTCTCTCTCTCTCTCTCTCTCTCTACAGATCCAAAAGGCCGTCTAGAGAGAGAAAGCCCACCGCCCTCGTCGCATACCCTGATAAAGTTCCAAACTTGGCGGAAGAGAAGATCGGATCGCGGGGCGCCGGCAGCTTCCGAATTCGAGCCTGAAGAGAGAGATGGTGACGAAATCGGAGGAGGAGCAGCTGAACAGGCTCGAGACCCAGGTGGACAACGCGGGCGGCGGCGCGTGGGAGTACCTCTGCCTCGTCCGCAAGCTCAAGGTGCGGCGCCCCGACAAGGTGTTGAAGCACGGGCTGGCGATCCTGAACGATTCCAAGAAGCGATCGGCTCTCGGGACCGAAGGTGGGTCTTTGAGATCTTTTGTTTTTCGATTGAATTTCGATGAAAATTCGGCTTCTTGCTCAGTTTCACTCGGTATTGATGTTAGCTGGCGAAGAATTGTGCACGATTCTTGATAATTTGTCATGTGATTGGGCGATTACTTCTCAAAGTTGCAAAATTGTTGGATGAGAATTATTGGGCTCGTCACGTTACTCTTCTTTTTCCTTCGTTTCTGAGATCACAAGAGCTGCTCAATTCTTCCCTTTTGTAGCCAGTTTTTCTATAGGAGTTTTGGTGGGGAATTGGGCCGTGCAAGTCTTTTTTTAGCGAGTTGACTAAGTGAAGATAAACCTCGGGAATGAGGATGTTTCCCCAGTTTGTTTAGCATAGCAATCTCATTTTATCTGGTCAAAAGGTGAAATTTTTAAAATTTTTGAAAGGCTTTTTCAACGGGCTAATCTTTGCCCCTTAGAATGCAGGTAAGTTTTCGGACTTATTTTCTTTTAATCCTTTCCGGTACCACGTGAGTCAATGACATGCCATAAGACACTCTGGAGCTCATTTGAGGTGGACATGATGAATGAAGATTGTTGTGGTTAATGATCTCTCAAATTGCTGTTGCATATTCACGTCTTTGTAGCCTGTGAGATGATGCCAAGAGAGTTGACTACTAATATTATGGGCTTAGTCAAAAGTGCAAGGTGCAACAAATGGAAACTGCAGTTCAACACTGCAGTTTATCCTCCCTATCTAGTTTTACTAGCCAATATGGCTTTGTTACTTTTTAAGATCACGTCACACATTCGTATATAATAGGAATAAACTACTTTAGCACGACTATAAATCAGCATAGAAGTCTTCTATGTTTGGGAAGAAAACAAAAAATGCTCAGTATTAACTCCGTAATGCTGTAGACTTTGGCTTAGCATCGCTGAATTTTAAAGAAACTCTCTAGCTTCTGCACCTGCTCAGTTGCTATCGTTCTACCTTCTTCCTTTGGACAGCTTCCTCACAGCTCTTGATTGTTTATTAAGAAAGCTAAGATTGAAAAGAATGCCGAAAGTTGACTAGCTATCTTGGTTTATGGTAACTCACCTATGATCAAGTCTGATTTTGACAGTTT
This sequence comes from Eucalyptus decipiens, assembly GCA_014182575.1. Classification (NCBI taxonomy): domain Eukaryota; kingdom Viridiplantae; phylum Streptophyta; class Magnoliopsida; order Myrtales; family Myrtaceae; genus Eucalyptus; species Eucalyptus decipiens. The sequence goes on along the minus strand of CM024610.1, from coordinate 33,008,850 downwards.
GATTGATCATTCCTCTATCTTTCAATGAGAGGCATCTGCTGGTAATTTTTATTTAGTTACATTTTTGTCCTAGAGTTGTATTTGGTGAAATATATAGTTTTATTGCCCAAAAGAATTCCTGCCTTTTTTTCCTTGTTCTGATTCATATACACCATACTTTTAAATGTAATATGCTATTGTTATTGTAGAATGGACTCTGTGCGAGCAAGTGGCAGTTGCAGCGATGGACTGCCAATCCCTAGATGTTGCAAAGGTAGAAATTCTCTCTTTTTCATGGATCAATGTGTATTCCTCCTTCACCTTAGCCTCTAGTTTATTATTGAAGGATTTTTTTTAAGTATCACTTGCTTGTGAAGGTTATTTCTGTTCATAATGTTGTGTTTAAGATCTTTACATGTTAAAATATGTACTTATATTACTATTTTTTTTTTTAAAACTGTGAACCGATGAACTTATATTTTAGTTAAGTCATAATCAACTTGCTGCTTGAACTTCAGTTTTTTAAGTTAAATTTGCCTCCTCATGTTTCTTACAATCAAATTTCATTGATTGTATGTAATAATGAACAAGAATATCCTTATGTTACTTTAGGAAATTTTCTTCTTTTTAAAATTGATGTAGTGTTGCCCAACAATTCTGCAGGACTGTATCAAGGTTTTGCGTAAAAGGTTTCCAGACAGTAAACGAGTGGGTAAGTTGGACTAATCCATAGACTAGTTGATTTGTAATTCCGGAAAGTGTGGATCAAAATTCCGACGAAGTTGATCTTCTTACCTCATAGAGACTATCATCAGAGCCTTAGTAAATGTTTCCTGCCCCCAACGGGAGCTGCATGTCAGGTCACAGTGGTGTGTGTGAGCCAATTGTATCCTTGCATGCTTTCTTTCATCTGATTCTTTGTGATTCAAGAATTGCTAAATATTCTCCTTCTAATGATGCAAAAGTTTCAGTTAAGCTCTTTTTGACATAGAAAAGCCTTTCTACCAACAATGTTAGAGGTGTGGGGTTGTAGAATGACTGCTTGGGTGTTGCTATTGTTTTATTGGAGGGACTGCTGGGTGTTATCTAATTAGAGTTCTCGGATAAATCTTTTGGAATATGTTTCTTTCATAAAGCTGTGTAAAGTGTCATCTAACCAATTAGTGAGAGTTTAGCGTAAGATATTCAAGTGTGAATGAGATGAATGGGAACTATTGAGTTATTTAAGCAGTTAATCTCATGAATTGGATGGAGGGGTGAAAAGAGAGGAAACAAATTCCCAAGTATACGAGAAATTATGTTGAGGCAAATTGATAAATTTTCTTGTTGTAAAATTGAAATTTTTAAAGAGTGGAGGTGCGTGTGTGCATGCGTGCGTGACAGAAGGCTAGTTAAGAAAAGGGGAGAAGAGAAGAATTGTAATGAATTATCAAAACAATGGAGAAATAATATTGAACCAACCATTTTCGACACACTGCATAGGAACTTGGAAGTGGTAACACCACTTTAATGTTGCTTGACATGTCCAGATTTTTTTGCTAATAGTTAGCAGGTTAGCTTTGAGGCAGGTCCAGCCCAATGAGGCTAGCTCGATGAGATGGCTATCTTTATGCCTTGGTGTACAGCTGTGGTTCATCTATGTATGTCTGGAAGTGGCCTTAGCCTATGAGATTGATGAGGATGTTGATGAGTAACGATGTCTCTATTGAAACTATCCGCCTGCTGTGTGTCATCTTTGCATTGATGATGAAATAAGGATGACATGTTTCCTTCATGACAAGGCATATCTCATTGTTACTTCATCTGACGTGATTGAGAACAAGTTCACACTATTTGCTCATTTTGTTATTTTAAATTTGTGATGTATGAGCTGTTTTGCAGGGAGGCTTGAGGGTATGTTGCTTGAAGCTAAGGGGCTTTGGGCAGAGGCCGAAAAAGCTTACTCAAGTTTTCTTGAGGATAACCCTTTTGATCAAGTAAGTGTTGGCTCTTTTTTGTCACAGATACTGCCATCCATTGAAGATTAATGAAATAATCTGCTTTCTGACTTATATTTGAAATAGCTAAGTCACATGCTTCTATGCCTGAATACTTTTCTCCCATGAAGGTAATACACAAACGGAGGGTTGCTTTGGCAAAAGCCCAAGGCAATATCACTACCGCCATAGAGTGTCTCAACAAATATCTTGATACGTAAGACTATAACCTATAACCTATAGATCGTTTGTCAAATCTGGGGTGGCTTAATACAACTTTACTTTTCTCTAATTCCCTTTTTCAATAGATTCATGGCAGATCATGATGCTTGGAGAGAACTCGCGGAAATATACGTCTCCTTGCAGATGTAAGATTTTTCTATATTGCCTCAGAAGATAATAAGGAGGCTACATTTGTATGTATTATGCTTCGAATTCCCATGCTGAACTGTACTTTTTTCGTGCCTTCATTAGGTATAAGCAGGCAGCATTCTGCTATGAGGAGCTAATCTTATCTCAACCAACAAATCCGTTACATCACCTAGCCTATGCTGATGTGAGAGACAGTTATCCTTTTATTTACTTTCTGAATAGTATCTGTAATCGAAGTGGGATGGGTGAAGCAAACTTGGTATGATGTAGTATATTTTACGTGCAAACCCTCGTACAACACCAAACCGGAATACTTGCTTGAGGATATTCTCATTTCAAACAATATCTAAATTAAGTGGTTCCTGAGTACAGATTTACTAGGACACTTTTATAAAAATGTATCTTGTAAGGCCAAACTCTTTTCCTACATTGAGATCTACAATTTGAACCTTTCAATAAGTACCTTGTTTCAGTTTTGATGCTTTCTTTCATCATATTGCGAACGATCATTGCTCGTCAATAAAGCTAGATATAACTGACATATTCTTTTGGGGAAAATGAAAAAACAGGTGCTCTACACAATTGGTGGACTAGAGAACCTTCAGGCAGCTAAGAAATACTATGCATCCACTATAAATTTAACCGGTGGCAAGAATCGAAGAGCACTTTTTGGTGTCTGCCTGGTGAGTTCTCACGTCCTCCTTGAAAACTCAATTGTGGATAAGAGCAATACTCCATCTTACGTGCATAAAATGGGCTTACTTCGTTCATGGTTCAATTTGTCTTGTAAATTTCCTTTCCAAGTCACATGGAACTGCCTGTTCTTCTTTACCTCAGTGCACATCTGCCATCGGACAACTTTCTAAAGGACGGAACAAGGAAGATAAAGACAGCCCTGAGCTACAATCGCTGGCGGCGGCGGCTCTGGAGAAGGACTACAAGCAGAGAGCTCCAGGCAAGCTCCCACTGCTGACGTCTGCCTTAAAAAGCTTGAGAGTATCTTCGTAACTTCTGACATCAACAGAAGCTCTCCCATCGACGCCTGTGATCAGGAACCACAATGGGCCATCGAGGATTCGCTCAGAGATCAGCTTGCAGTTTTAACTTATTTTACGGCTCATACCGTGGACGGAATTTTGATTGTTTTCACTGAAAGATATTTAGTACTGAGGATAAATTCTAGTGTTTAAGGTGCACCTGTCATTGTATTGACATTTAGGATGCCTCCCTGTGGGTTGCAGTAATTTATTGTCCCTCGTTCCTTTGAACGTAGCTGGTTTCACTTCTTTTGCTGCTGTGTTTCATAAGTATTTCATACTGTTCTTGATAAAATGCTCCTCCTTTGGTCCCCTTTAAACTATGCCTGTGCTTACTTGATGTGTTTATCTGTTCGGTGTCTCTATGTATAGGGACATCATTCTCATGTATCCCGCTATCTTTATTTGCCCGACCCGTGTACGACGTGTTTTAACTTGTATTTGGACGCGAATCGACACGTTTTGTTTTGCTCGTCTGTTATCTGGCTCATCTCGATTGAATAGCATGGTTATGATGTCTCTACATCAAGGCAGAGATTGCATATATTGCTGGCACTTGACACGGTCTGCCGATGTACATAGATGGGGTCATGCCTAATCTGTTGAACTCAAATTTAAATTTGGCATTAAGATAAGCACGACTAGTATAAAGACCATGTGACCTGACCATCGAGATTAATCATACAAATTGATTGTGCCGCTTATCTTATTTCAAACTTAAGGAAAGGTTATTGCATTCTTTAAATCAGGAGTCATGAATATCTAGAAAATGAATGAGTTCTAAGGCTCGTTTTGCAGAAAAATGGGTCATTTCCTGTGATTCATTTATTTCCTAATAGAAGTAAGTGTTTTCCAGGAAAATGTTGTACAATACGAACGGAGCCTAAGCGTTCTTGGAAGCAGATTTTCCTAGTAGAATTAGTGTAATACGCCGAATACGATAAAAGGGAAAAAAAAACTCTTATTGATGCAACATCTCTAAAGAACACCCTTGCAACTCATTCCCACTGCACCTCACTCAAAAATATTTCATCGAAATTGTGAATTCACCTTGTTGAGATCGAGTGATTGAAGATGGGATTCACTCAAAAATATTTCATCGAAATTGTGAATTCACCTTGGTGAGATCGAGTGATCGAAGATGGGATTCGAGTTCATACTATACAATCCTTCGACCGGCAAAAGAAGGGTCATTTATGTGCCGAGAAGAGCAAGAACTCCGTGTAAATCTCGTGGTGGAATCACGAGCCTCCTGACTACATCAAGAGGAAATATCTTAGCCCTCGACAGCTAGAGGAGAGAATGGTGACGCTAAAGTACTTCAGAGATTACTCATTTCTAACTCGCGAAGATGATGATGGTCATCGGCCTTCATCCAACGGTCTGGTTTCTCCAAAAGAATTCATCGTTCACGCCGGCTATCTCAAGATCACGGATATTAGAGACGAGACTCGCCACGGTGGGTAATCCGGATATTTGGGTCCATGACAAGTCTGGCATTCTCAAACAGTGCTGCTCACTTGTCTCGGACCCAGAACAAACCAGATCGCACGAGGTAATTTTGTCAACCCTCCCTTAAATGTCCCTCATTCTAAGTGTTGTCAGTTGCTTTAGATTGCTGGATGAATCTGGTAGGTGATCAATGCTCGTTTCTATCAAATCCAACTTGATCAAAGATTGTAATTTCCCAATCGAGTGTGGAAGTTTCTTTATCTTAAAACAATTACGTAATCTCAAAATCTCCAAACACACCAACATTGATAAATCGGGCACTCTCTCCTCATGTAATAGCAGTCGCCCAGAAATATTCTCTGGAATAGTCTCGAAGAGGTCTTAGATTCAAGCCTGCAGGAACTCGGTGGAATGTTACGTGGAAAACAAGGTCCCACATTGCCGATAGAAGAACCTTGACTATTTACCGTCAAGATTGTGGGCTTTTGACTAATGGTTACCATATAATATTTCAGATCAATAAGGGCAAAGCTGACAGGAGAAACTTTGGATCTCGCAAACTAAGAAATATACTCACAAAATTTGTAAAGCAAAGAAAAGTCTGCTAAGCATATCAGAACAGTAAACTGACAAATCAAGGGATGATGTATTTGGGACAAACAGAATGCCAAACAATTCTTGAAGAAGAGAGCGAAAGCCTTACAATTCTTGAGGACGAACCCCTGTATTGAGGTACTTCCTAAGATCAACTTGCGTGACCTATAGAGAGAAGACACGTCCAACTGGCAGCCCCATCTTGATGGTGCACAATTTTATTCAAATATGAAAGGACAATCAACAAAAAAACAGTAGAGAAAATCGCAGTGATCATGCATAATACTAAGTTGATGATGCATCCTGGACAGCTTACCCTAGAACTAGACATTCTCATACCCCCAAGACAATCTCCTCGCATCAAGTATCATGAATTTCCTTCTTTTTTGTACTTCGCATCATCCGAGCATTCTTCTTACGGCTAGATCCAATCTCCTGGTCCCTGCGGAAAGGAAGTTATGACTGGCTTGTGTGGGCGAGAGCTTCGCGCTCCTGAAGCACCCAAAATTCTTTTGGGGGATGGGACTCTCCATTTATACAGTTAGATAACTTGCACAATTGAACATTGCTCTTCTCTTTGCAGCCAAAACGTGCCGAACCAATCCCCGCTTCACCACGTCACGGATCTTGCGCCATGCCTCCTTGGACCTTGCAATCCTAGAACTATGGATTCCATAACCCGTGCAAGATGGGTAGATCCCAAAATCTGCCCCGCTGCTCGACTCAATGATGAAAGTATGCTCCGGTGTCCACATTAAATTGCCAGGGATTGGAGATGGCACTTGGAAAAGCTCCTTAGGAGACAAATGGATGTTCGGCGCAAACAGATCTTGTGTGTAACCTGGAAGATGACTGCTTTCGCCAGCACTCAAACTGGACAAAAAGTCCTCCCTTGCCAAGCTGTTGAATTACAGTCGGATCAAAGATTTTTGCAGTGAGATGACTGTGGCCCAGACAACCTAATTGTCTGATCTCTGTGACATTGTAGCAGCACGATGCTGAAACCAGTGAGTAACTAAATTCAGGAGTCACTTCTGGTCTATCTGAATAATGATGCATTTCAGTTTCAGATACCATAGATGTGCAAAAAGGTGGATGTGCCAATAAAGAAATGGGAACACTAAACTGTGAAAGATTAAGAAGGCCAAAAAGGAAAAGATAGATGGAAGTGATGTAATACCACAATACCTTGGTTTAGCTCAGTGTAAAATAGATGATGAAGAGGCAGGCTTAGGCCGATTGACGGCTCCGTAGGCAAATTGGTTGGGGCTCTCAGAAGAGAGATGCTGGGCAGGGCATCAAGTGCCACCATTGATTGTTGTTATTGTAAGCTAGCCATTTCAAGTTCTGCAACAAAATCTGTTAACCGAGCAGCGGGTTCAATCAAGTCCAAAATCAAACGGGTACTTTTTTAAGAGAAGTGCTTGAGGTATGTATTCTGCCATGGAAGTAGACTAATCCGATAAATACAGGCCCTTTCTATAGGTCCAGATAGATTCACACTCAGCTACTAGATAGAGATGTCTCGGGTTATGATTTATGTACCTTCCGAGAGTGGGCCAATATGTCTACCGACTAGTAAATTTGGCCATCGAGTGCTGCTTGAGCAACTTTCATGACCGAATTGAACACTATACTGGCCTTGTTCAAAGCTTGGTAGAAATACATCTTGTCATCGTTGATCACATGGGCTGGCACGATTTGATATTGAACAATGCTTAGAATAACGTGAACTGGAAAAAAGGGAAATTAGCAGTGCTCGAAGAGTAAGAGTCACTTTGTTTCTTAGAAAGGCGCATCCGCTTCGTACAGCTGGAGGAATCCTTGAACAATGTTGATTCCTCTCGAAGTCATGCACTTGTGCAGAGCACTGTCTTTGGCTATTTTCTGCAAATGCCATATCTCGTCGCTCAGTGATTGTGGATAGTGCTACTTGTTCACTGCACATAACAGAGAAAACTTGTCAGTCTGTCTTTCTATGGTCCACATACAGAGTAGATGGTTGGAATTAAATTGTTATCGTAAAATGATAGGCATTGCAAACGTACACTCTCCTCGATGATATTTAACGATGAAAGTTTCACTTCTCACTTCACTTATTCTTATTTCTCCAGAAACCTTTTGAACAGCTCGAGCTCATTTCCTGACTTCTCATCCAGCTCGAGTTGTCAGTGATGATTAAATTACGGAGGCAACCAATTCCCCCTTGCAAGATCACAGTCGGCTCCGCGGTTATCAATGGCCTTCTCCCTTCCCTTTCGCAAACGATAGTGTAATTGAATTCCTTCTCAGTCCAATCCTCTCCCTCGTCTAACCTGAAATCGCCATCAAGGACGACAATTTTGAGCTTTATGGGAGATAGAGGGCCACTCATAACCCTCTCATAGGTCCTGCCATCTACTAGTTTGATCCTCAGAGGAGTACCATCCTCGGTGCTTATCTGACTGCTAGTGAAGATGGTTGCCGGTAATTTGGTAACAAAATGCAGTTGCAAACTGCTTGTGCTTCCCTTATTCTTTTTTCTGCAATAGTGTTGATTCATCTCAAAGTCACGTGCTTGTGTAGAGCGCCGTCTTTGGCTATTTTATCGAAACGCCATTCTTCATCGCTCAAAAATGGAGGGTGGTGCTTCTTGTTCACTGCACATAACAGAGGAAACTTGTCAATCTTTAAGTCTTTTTAAGGTCCACAAATATTATCAATGACAAATCCAACTCAACTAAGGATTGTAATTTCCAAACCTGAGTTTGGAAGTTCCTCTATCTTTGTACACCCTGATAAATCCAACCACCTAAGTTTCACTAGCTCTCCAATCGAGTATGGCAGATTGCTAATCTGCCTATGTGATACATCAAAGGTCAACAATGACCGCAAATTACCAAATCTCTTCGAAAGTTCATGTAGCGTATTAGGCATGACAATTTTTGTCAAAGCTTATAGATATCCTATCTCTTCAGGTAACTCTTAAAAAGAGTCACATCCCTTCAGGTTCAAAGCAATTAGGAGCTTTAATTTACCAATTGATGGGTCAATTTCAATTAAGTTGTGACAACCTTCAAGAGTCAATTTCTCCAAGGACACCAACATAGATAAATCAGGTGTTCTCATTAAGTATTCGCCATTGTTGAGATCTAGTACTTCTTGTTTACTTGCCACCTGTAAAACAAAATATATACTAAGAAATTATTTGCAGGAAAAAAAAACGACAAGATCAAGAACAACTAAATTAGTCAAATGAAAATTTGTTGTCACAAATTCTTAAGGGCACCATCGGCAGGAGAAACTATATTTTTTTTCTTTTGCACATGTAGTAGTAGCAGGCACAACATTTAAGCAAAGTTACTAGAGGAAGTGTCTTATCTTGAGGAGAGTCGACTCCCCGTGCTAACTTCCAAATTATACCATCAATAGTATGAGAGCTTGAGGATCTAGGCTTTAGTAGATGTTTCTTTCTTTTATGCATGGTAAAGTGGTAGAGACTTTACTGAAGAACAACCAATCCTATTCCAAGGCCAAATCATTTGGTCATCAGAACTTCTCGACCTTATGTGATTTCTCAAAACCAGTCACTGCTCCTCCTGTCGCATGCTGTCTTTAATAGGGTTTAAGTTCCAAGTCTTAGCATCTGCATCAATTAGAGACTCCATTCTTAATTCTTTTATCGCCTGAGTCAAATTGAAGGATGCAGCATCAAGTCTCAACTCTCCTTCACCAACCTATCCTCCCCAACTCGCCTGAGTCAATGTAACCGGCTCAAAAATACTTAGCGTGGTCAGGTTCAGTAAACACTGAATCTCCTTTGTCATGACATTTACAGTAACTATTACGGTTGGTCAACCGCTCGCAATGTTCAATTGTGGAACATTCTAAACGCAAATTTGAGGTGTCAGCCAAACTCTCCAACGAGCAGCAATCGTGAATCCACAACTTTTGTAAAGATTCCAAGTGATTTAGACCTTCCACGCTTCTTAGCTTCGGACATTCTCCAACTCTGAGCTTCCTTAGCTTTCTCAAGTTCGATAGGTTTGACATCCTTTCCATGGAAGCGCAATCCACAATCGATAGGAAGCAAAGGGATTCCAATTCTTCAAGGCCCCAGATCTCTACTAACAAGGAGCATCCGAATAGATTTACCTCTTCCAGAATCTTCATGTGCGATAGACGAAGTGCTCTAGGGGAGAACTTGCACGTATGCATCACTAAATGTCTCAATCTTTCCATTTTTAACAGAAATGATCCCGATTTCTCTAAATTTGTCAATCTTTCCATTTTTGATTTCACTAAATCTCTCGATGTTTTTATTTCCAACAGAAACGATCCCAATTGCTCTAAATCTCTAAATCTTTTCATTTCCAACAGAATCGATTCGCATCGCTTTTTTTCTAATTGCATTCTGGAGGGCTCGACCTCCTCAGGGATCACATCAAGGAATTCTGACATTGAACAACTTTGTAATCGCAAGGTTGACAAGTTGTTGAAAAGGGAATAATCCGTCCGTGGTGTAATTGACATATTTCCAACTTCGAACTCTCTTAAACTAGAAGACAGCAGCCGAGGCCAGAATCGCCGGGTTTTGCCAGATGCTAGTTCTTCCACCTCATATAGGGGTATGATGCTAGAGTGATAAGCAGAGTCCCACTCCAGCACATGTGTCCTGTTTCCGCAAAACTTGAGAGTATCAAAGGCCCACCTTAGACAACTCAAACTTGGGGGAAGTCGCGGCAACTCATTAAGCTTAGAACATGATTCTAGATTAAGTGTTTGGAGATTAGAGAGGTAACACACAGTGGCAGGTAATCTAGATATACGTGTGAACGACAAGTCTAAGATCCTTAAACGAGACAACCTCCCAATTTCTTGAGGGATTTCGCCGGTCAAGTGGTGACATCCACTAGCTTCTAACTCTTCAAGCTTCTCCACTAGCCCAATCGCTCTTGGTAATTTTGTTATCCCAATTATGTGGCTCATCCTAAGTACTGTCAATTGCTTTAGATTGCTGATTGAATCAGGTAGGTGTCCCAAACTTGTTGATGACAAATCCAACTCGACTAATGATTGTAATTGCCCAACCGATTCTGGAAGTTTCTTTATCTTTAAACACTTAAATAAATTCAACCGCCTAAGTTTCACCAGCCCTCCAATTGAGTCTGGCAACATGCAGATCCACCTATGTGATACATCAAGGGTCAACAATGACTTCAAATTACCAATTGTCTCCGGAAGTTTGAATGCATACGATGAATGAGGCATGAGAATCTCCGTCAAAGCATCTAGACATCCTATTTCGTAAGGCAACCCTTCAAGAGCGTGACATCCATTCAAGTTTAAAGCGGAGGAGCTTTAATTTTCCAATGGAAGGGTCAATTTCAATTAAATTGCGACAACCTTCAAGAATCAATCTCTCTAAGGACACCAACATAGATAAATCAGGCGTTCTCATTAAGTCGTTGCAATTGTTGAGATCTAGTATTTTTAGTTTACTTGCCACCTACAAAAAATATATATTAAGAAACAATTTATAGGAAAAAAAAGGAGAAAGACAAGAAAAGATACTTGTATACAAGGAGTGAGACTCGTATCATACTCTAATTTGGTTCCAGCCAATCCATTTCTCTGATACATAGCTATGTGAAAGGTCAAGAACGATTAAATTGACCAGATGAAAGTTTGTTGCCACAAACTCAAAAGGGCACCATCGCCAAGAAAGCCATCTTAAATTGGAGAAAAGATTATTGAAGTCTCCAACAAGGAACATCTCATTCCCATTCAAGAACCTCAGGTGTCGTAAATTAGCAACTTCACTAGGCGTTATGATGACTCCACGAGATCCTAGTGACAGTGCTTCTATCTTCTTGCTTCCCTATCGATGGAAACACCAAGAAGTCACGTGTGAAGGTTAAAGCAAACAATTTCAAGCACTAATAGGGATGGATTTTTCCTTTTTCAAGAATAGGCTACAACAATTCGTAGAAAAATAAGTTGTAATTCCCTTTCGATACCTTTTTCTGCTCCAAAATGCCCAAGGCTTCCTGATGATTCCACACTCTGCTACGCTTGTGAGGTTCTTTGAAATTCTCTTCATGAACAATTGCCCTTCCGAGGTCCCGCACTTGATCATGCATCCAAAAGGTATTGTCATCTTTGATTTTTATCAAGGACATGTGATAGAGGATTTCAATGGCATTGTACGGGTGGTATTCACAGTCCTCCCACATGTAGCAAGGGTAGGTTTTGTCCTCATTAACAAAAAAACAAGTTATATCTAGAAATACTTGCCTTTGTGCATCATCTAACCTTTCATAAGTTATCATCAATGTTTTTTGGACTTCTTTGGAAGGAGCTTTTTCTAGCTTCTTCAAAGTGTCTAACCAAAATTCTTTGGATCTACCAAAAAGGGATGAACCGGTGACTTCAAGAGCTAAAGGAAGCTTTCCCAAAGTGGAGACAACTTTTTCTAAAAGGTCGACATAATCATCAGGTGGAGAGTCTCTCCTGAAGGCATGCCTACTGAAAAGCTCAAGAGCATGGCAAAATTCCATTTCCTGTACTTCATAACTGAAAACATTTGCACACTTTATAGGACCTTCACTTGTCACTTCTCCGTCAATCATTAGAACACTTTTGTATCTAGTAGTAATGATAATCTGACTACCAGAACCGAACCAATTTCCTTTTTCTGCCAAATTTTTCAGCTGCTTGTTTTCATCCACGTCGTCAAGAACAATGAGAACTTTTTTATTATGAAGCACCCTCTTAATCATGTCGATTCCATGATCCACTTCACTAATTTGGTCAATATAACAACGATCAAGGAACTTGGATAACAATTGTTTTTGCAAATGTACCAAGCCCTGTCGTTCTGATGACTCTCGAACATCCGAAAGGAAATTGCAGCCTTGGAACCGAGAAGACAATCGGTTGAAGACGACTTTGGTTAGTGTTGTTTTGCCAATCCCTCCTATTCCATGGATCGCGAGAAATTTCACATCATCAGATTCCACGTCCAACATCTTAATTATAGCTTCTACACAATCATCAACTTCAACTAGGTGCTCAGTCACATTTTTATATCTGACATTCAGCTTAACCAAAACAGCTTCAATTATTGATTGGATCAAATCTACTTGGCTGCCATGACATAACAACCATGTTAAGGACAACTTTTATGTTGTAAAAAGCTACTCCTCAAGTGACTCAATTGCCCTCACATGTTGAGGAAATTAGCGAGAAAAACAATCTAGATGCTAAGAATTTTTTATTTTTTTAATCTCTCTCCACTCCCCAACTTCAGTCACCATCACCGTCGGCCTCTACCACCATCATGCCACTGTTGACATCACTTGCCTCCCTGCACTGTCACCATTGTGTTCTAGAGTCCTTGACTGTTGCACCCGATCAACTCGCCATCTTAGCCTTATCTCAATCCTTCATGTCACATGGGTCGCGGCCTTGTGATCGCTAGGATGGGGTCGCCGGCTTTAGGAGACACTAGATTTGGGGTCCCCCAAGGCTGGCAATGCCGGATATAGGCAAGGTGATGTTAGACCCAACCTGGATCTAACTTACCAGTGAGTGAAGGATAGAAAGGGTGGGAGTTTGGATGGTCGTGGCAGGTTCTGGCTGCCTGGTGTCAGGCCGACGACAAAGAAATGGCGATGATTGATGGATGAGTTGCAATGGTGGTTGGCCGGCGGCTTGGTGAAGCTGCTCAAGATGTTACTGTTCATGACTACTATGTCAGAGATAGAAAGTGAGAGGAGAAAGAGAATTAGAATGAGTAGGGTGTGCCACCACCACATTGGTGTCGGGTGCTATTGGCTATTACCCATGAGAATTCCATGCTCGACGAGATGAATAAACTATATTTTTCACCAACAATACTGCAATCGAATTGATTAGGGAGGGAGAGGAAATCTACATAACAACTAAAAAGTTTAAGATATTTACCTTTCATCTTTTTTCAAGTTCCATCCTTTTATCTTGCCCACTGCAATGAGAGCCTTTTGCCATGACTCTACTTCACTGCACAACGTCTTCTGGCGCTTTGAAAGAGTTTGATTATACAAGTTTGTTTTCAGCTTGACATCAGTAGGTTCCACATCCAAGAAAATAGGCAGAATCTCCTTGTTCCCATTTGATTTCAAGGTGCACTTGACCATGTATGCAAGCTCTCGGAGGCACCAGCAACTTGAAGCATAATTTGCAGAGAATATGGGAATGTAAATCTTGGAGTTCTCAATTGCTTGTAGAAGTTCAGCACCGATTTCTTCGCCGACATGGAGGGATTCGCTATCCCTAAAGACAAGGATTCCAGCACCAACCATCCCATGGTATAGAAAATCGGTAAATCCATGACGGGTGTCTACTCCTCGAAAATTTAGAAAAACCTCATACGAAGATCCGGATGATGCCCATGAACTCGTCCCTTTCTCCATTGTGTGATCTCTAAACACCAAATATCTTAGGAAAGTTTGCTTTGAGTGTGCTTGGATCCGAGTGAGGGTCGTCAATATGATGAGTTCTCAGTCTCTGGCGTTATGGATGGGGAAAAATCTCCGGATATCCTTTGAGTAAATATAGTCAATGCCTTGAGTCATGCGAGAAGTTTCCGAGAAGTTTCCTAAAAGTTTCCTAAAAGTTTCCACAAATCATTCATGAATTAGTCAATGGGTTGAAGTTTCTGGGTCCCATTCGTTGAAAAACAAATTTAAAATATGAAACCTAGCAACAAACGAAAGTGACAACACAAATTGATAGATTCATGACTTTAGGAACTCACTTGTCTTAGCTCATGTAGAGCCCCTTTTATGAATGAATGAAAGCACTACTTCTTCCAAAAAAATTAAATAAAAAATAGGGATATAAAGTGAAACCAAAAGATAGAGCAGAAAGATGGTTTTTGAATTTTCCTTTACTTTAATCATATTTGAGAAAATTTTAAAAAATACTCTCATCTCTATCATATATGCTTCTCTGCTTTTTATAATTGTTGGATCTTTAGAGAAAAATCCTCTAACTAAAAGATCAAACTATCCTTTTTACTATGGGAATGTATTTTATGTGAAGTAATCTACATTGCCAAATACAATATGCATGCCATTTTAATCGGTGCTTAAATATTGAGAATACCCAATATTAATTGATTTATTATATCACATTTCACTATCGAGTGGTGCAATTATTACTTAAAATTTTTCTCTTCTTTACCATAATATTTCTCAATCTCCCACCATATAGCCAATCAACGTCACCATCTCCGTCCCTGAATCACATCGCCACTCCCCAAATTGACCCCATCACAACCTCTACAAGTTAGCCTCCACCTTTGTCATGGCCTAGCTTGAAAATAGAGGCATCGATCTCAAAGCAGCAACTCTACTCAAACAGATTTATCGTCGAGCTTGAGCAATTCTGCATGCACCAAGCTAAACGCTGTGATGGAGCTCGAATTGAGCTCAATCACACGATGGGCTGTCATTGATGCTGAAGAGAGAGAGAGAGAGAGAGAGGCGACCACAGACGTTCGTCGGTCGAAAGAGCGACCGTGCGAGCCTTCACGCAGAAGAAAGAATGCGGCTGAGATCTTCAGATTGCGAAGGTCTTCAGCGTCGGCATGCAGAGGCACAGAAAAATCTTCCTTCGTGAAAGGGATATAGAAAGTGATCATACTTTTGAAATTATGTCTAGATGTATATTTCTAAAGTTTGAGCCACATGACCATCTTTATGTTGCTGATTGATGCAGTTTTTTCGATAAATTCTTTTGAAACTATATATGGATTTTACTTAACTCTCTTTCTCTCTCCCTTGCACATTTGTATTATAAACACTAGAATTTTACGTGTAAAAATACGTGCAAAATTAAGGGCATTTGCAACCTAGGTGTTGAGGGGTCTAATTTATACTTGATTACTTCTATTAAGAAAATTTCCAAACATTATAATATGGGGAAAAATTGTCCAAAAAGTTCGAGACATATTACACTATTAACAATATAATCTTAAACATTTTAATTGTGCTAGTTAAGTCCTAAAAATTTTACATGTTCTCTCAAAATTGGCTAGAAATCATTGCAAATTATGACCTTCGCTCGGAATGTAAGCAAATATATCATGTTGACGTGGATACTTGTCGAGCTTTGAGATAGACAATTCTTAATAATACTTCAATTTTTTATTTTTTTTCTAAATTTTCCTATTAATTCTTTTTCTTCTTTCATTTTGTTTAAGGGCTAGTAAGGGCCCACTAGCCACAAGTTGAGGCCCAACAACCCCACTAACTATTGTGAGGGCTTGTGGCCCTCGCCCAACTATGAAGGAGGGCTGCAAGCCTCACCAACTACTAGCAGGGGCTTTGCGGTTCTTGCCTGGTGGCCGACGACCCCTATTAAAAAAAGAAAAGGTAAATAAGGAAAATAGAAGGAAAAAAAGCTAAAAGAAAATAATAAATAATTCAAAAATATTAAAATACTATTAAAAATTATATATGTCAACGTTGACCATATTGTGTAAGATAACTGACATATGTGTTAACGATTTCCGATCAAAATTGACGGAATAAACTCAATTGGGATAACTAAAAATTTAGAACTAAATTAACAAAAATGTTATAAATTTATGACTTTTTGGACAATTTTCTCTACTAATGTCAAGATGTTGGTGTGGGGCTTATATTTTGTAGTGCTTTTGTGTTTTACACTTGGATAACTATATGTTAGATCACTGGTGAAGTGGTCTTTTCATATTCTACAGGTTACAGAATTTACCACTTTCAAAATTGATTTTGCATAAGTTTACTAATAGTCATGTAATCTTGTCATAACCACCAAAGAGGAGGTGAGGAGTATGAATCTTCGTCTTCATAGGAAGGCTAGAGTGGGGAGGATTTAGCTTTAGGTGTGGGGTTCAACTCATACGCTTTGCAAAGAAATAGAGTAAAAGTTTGAGGGTGAGTTGAGAATTAAAGTATGACAAACCAAAAATAAATGAAATGTTGCTGCTTAAATGGTGGCTTTTGGCGGCAATTATAATTCTCTCATGGCGTTTGAAATGTGCTTGTTGTTGTAAGGATTTTAATTGGTTGGTTTGCTTCAAAGTAGTTGTGCCTAGATTTAGACCCAAATCTTATGGCTTGAATGACTTATTATTTCGTGAATTTGGAATCTTCCAAAACCAGCATGGGATAGGATAGCGCGTATAGCTTGATTTCGATTGAATCCGACAGGATACTTTTGTGCTTTTTCCCAGTGTCTTGTTTACTTCTCGAATTCTGTTTCCCCACTATGTTGGTTCTACAGTCTTATCATTTGCAATCTCTAATTATTACCGGTTACAGGTTTCGCGGAGATCAATAGAAATATCCTTGAAAAGAAAAAAAGAAAAAAAAAGAAGAGGCAACCATGAATGCTCGAGTTTTATTTTAAAGGTCAATATCATGAAAAACTTTAAATTGATATCCATATAATAAATTTACCATAAATTAATTTTTTTACTAAAGCCATCACTAAACTAGTACACAAGTAATAAATTTATATAAAATCAATTTTTTGGCCACCAAAATTCTCAAATTAATACATATATGATAAATTTACTCTTTATTAGCTTCCTTCAAATGTTGCTATTAAATTTGTTGACGTGGATGACATGTGGCAAGTTCACGTGAAAATCATGTGAACTTGCCATATCACTATACCACAACACAATGTGTTATCCACGTCAATAAATATAATAGTAAAATTTGATGAAAGTTAATGGAGGGTATTATTTGTTACTTGTGTACCAATTGAGGTTTTTTGGGATAAAAAATTAGTTTGAAATTTAAGATTTTTGATAATAAAAAAATTAGTT
This sequence comes from Eucalyptus decipiens, assembly GCA_014182575.1. Lineage (NCBI taxonomy): Eukaryota > Viridiplantae > Streptophyta > Magnoliopsida > Myrtales > Myrtaceae > Eucalyptus > Eucalyptus decipiens. The sequence goes on along the minus strand of CM024610.1, from coordinate 32,991,595 downwards.
TTGGATAATTTTTTTATAAATGCATCAGTTTTAGACTTTTCGTGGTATTAAAAGTCCAAACCAAAAATAACTAGAGTCTAGCCAACGTCTCCTCACCATGTCGCTCAAGAGAAACAAGGCTTAGGGTCTCAAGCCATGAATAAATTATACACGAATTTGTGTGTAAGAGTATATTAAACGAACAGCAAGAAGTGAAAAAGAAGTAAAAAGAAAATAATTGATGGAACTGTATATATCTGAAATATGCAAAGAAAAAAAAAGTGTAAAAAGTTTCGTGAATATTGAAAATTTAAGAAAAAATTTATAACGGCCGAGAGATTGAAGGATGATGTGTATTTGTCATATCGACCTCTATGAACATATCATATCAATATAAGATTATTGTCCATTTTACTAACGAACGCGAAAATTTATTATATAATTATAACGATGGAGATACACTAAATTGCAAATATATTTAAATCCTTTTCTAGTGCCTTCACTATGTCGCTTTGAGAGAAACAAGGCTTAGGGTCTCCCACCAGCAAATCCCTCGGTCCGTCCATGATCCCCGCCGCCCGTCCATTTGTGTCCGCATAGGGAAGTCGCGTCCACCGTGGCGGCAGCGACGACGGCTGCGGCGGCGGCGGAAACCGCGGTAGACGTCCTGGATCGGGGTCAGGATCGGGATCAAGCGGAATTCCTCCTTGGTAAGGTCGAAAGAGAGCATCGTCCTCGCCAACAGGCCGTCCGACGATGACGCGAGCCTCTCCAGAAGCCATTCCAGAGCCCCAGAAGCAAAGACGAAATCGGGAGAAAGACCGGCGCCGGGAGGAAGCGGCGGGGCTTTGCAGGCCCTCCACGATCGCTTGTCGAAGTCATAGATTCGAGCCCCCACCGTGCTGGCGCGAGTCTTCTCGTTAGAGTAGATTGCATCGATCTGTACCATCTTGTACGCGTTGGTAGAGCGATCGAACCCCAACCCGTAAACCGACATCTCCGGCGAAAGATCGGGCGCTCTTCGCAATCTCAGGATCTTTTTAGTAAGGGGATTGATCACGACCTCGCTGTTATGCTCGACGTCGGTCCGGTGCATGAAAAAGAGCAAGCCATTGCAGGTACCTCGCATCACGTAGCCTCTCGGCCCCGACAATTTATCTATCAGGGTCATCCGCGTCGCCGTCGCCGCTGCTCCCTGGTGCATCTTCAGGACCTGGACCTCCTCCCTTCCGTGCTCGCGGAACAGGACCAATCTTTCTCTGATGCGGTGCAGGCAGCTGCGGAAGTAGGGATCGTCGATGGCTTCCCGCCAGCGCCTGCAGACGCGCCGGTGTTGCACCAGCGACCTGCCCGGGACTCTGGAGAGGATGTCGGAGAGGATGGCCGGCGGAAGTTCGTCCATGCTCATGAAGAGCGGAGCCGGAGCCGCCGCCGCCGCCGTCGCCGTCGCCGTCTGCTTGAGGGCTGTTCAGCGCCGGATGTCAATCACAAGGAACGAGAAGGATCTATTTATCAACAGATTTATGGATAGATTTTCTGTTTCCTCGTTCTATTCGGATGAAGATCACCCCATGGAGATACGCATGGATCGATATCTTTCATCACCTTCCTCATCTTGGTTTAAACTCAGCATCACTATCTTTTCAAAATTACATACACACAAACATACAGATACGTGCGCATATTCTTTTTTATTTCTTTAGAAAAAACGCAAAGGCAAACAAATTCGTTAATTTTACAATGGCAATAAAGAAATTCAGATAAATATTTGTTTGTCAAGATCTGTATTTGGTGAAGTTTCCAATTTTACGACATAGCCTTATGAAATTTGGATGACATTTTTAAATTTCTAACGAAAAGTACGAAAAAAGAATGTACATTATAAGAAAATCACATTTATATCCCATAATACTTAAAATCAAACTCTTTCCCTTGATCAAGTATATCTCTAATTTAGCTTTGACTTGGTCATGTAGGTTCAGTTAACGCAATCAATTTACCAAAAAGCTAGTATCTTTGTATTTAAAAAATAAAATAAAAAACTGCTTCGTGGATATTGAAAATTTAAATATACATTTATAACGGTTGAGAGATTGAAGAATAATGTATATTTGTTATATCGACCTCTATGTACATATCATCTCGCGAAAAGATTATTGTCTATTCTATTATATATATATAATTATAACGATCAAGATACATTGAATTGTAAATATATTTAAATCCTTTTCTAGTGTCATCACTATGTCGCTTTGAGAGAAACAAGGCTTAGCGTCTCGCGCCGGCAGATCGCCAGCGGCACCCGCGGCGGGTCGCGCTTTATCCAAATAGGGAAGTCGCTGCGGCCGCTGCCACCTTTGAAGAAGACGTCCGGGATCGGGATCAGGCTGAATTCCTCCTTGGTAAGGTCGAAAGAGAGCATCGCCTTCGTCGACGGGCCGTCCGACGATGACGACGACGGGCGTCTCATCAGAAACCAGTTCAGAGCTCCCGAAGAAAAGACGAAATCACGAGAAAGACCGGCGCCGGGAGGAAGTGGCGGGGCTTCGCCGGCCCTCCACGATCGCTTGTCGAAATCGTAGATTCGAGCCGCCGCCGTGCCAGTTGGCTCGATTTGCACCATCTTATACGTGTTGGTAGAGCGATCCAACCCCAACCCATAAACAGACCTGTCCGGCGAAAGATCGGGTGCTCTTCGCGATCTGAGGATCCTTTTAGTAAGGGGATTCATCAGGAGCTCGATGTTATTCTTGACGTCGGTCTGGTGCATGTAGAAGAGCAAGCCATTGCAGGCGCCTTTGATCACGTAGCCTCTCCGTCTCGGGAGTTTAACCGTCTCGACCATCCACGTCGCCGCCGCTCCATGGGGCAGGATACGGACCTCCTCCTTTCCAGGCTCTTGGCACACAAACGCTTCTTCCTTCGAGCGGTGCAGCGAGTTGCGGAAGTAGGGATCGTCGATGGCTTCCCGCCAGCGCCTGCAGACGCGTCGGTGTCGCAGCAGCGACGTGCCCGGGACTCTGGAGAGGATTTCGGAGAGGACGGCCTGCGGAAGTTCGTCCATGCTGCTCTGCCCCGTATGTCCGTCACAACGAAGGAGAAGGATTTATTTATGAAGAGGTATTGGATAGATATTCTGTTTCCCTTTTCTATTCGGCAATGGTATTGAATAGATATTCTGTTTCCTTTCTCTATTCGGCATATATATATGGATTAGAGCACGTTGTAAACCTATTTATCTAAATTTTGAAACGTTAAAAAATTCGGAGCGTATTCCCACCTCGATAGAAAAGAAAAAGATTTATCTTTAAGGTGCGAGATATGTGGGCACCAACATATTAAAATAAGAAACATAACCTGGCTCAACACTTTATTGGAGAACTACGGCAAGTGACCCTTATATATATATCGCATATTCTTTTCTTTTTCTTTTTTTATAGAAAAAGCAAACATAAATAATTACATCAAATTTACAATAACGATGAAAAATTCAAATACATATTTATTTGTTGACATCTATATTTTGTGAAAGTTTCCTATGACCTTCTGAAATTTGGATGATATTTTTAAATTTCTATTGAAAAGTACAGAAAAAATGTATCTTTTTTTTAATATAAATAAATAGAACCTATTTAAAATTAGAAATTCGGATTTAATGGAATTAAGAGAATTACATTTATATCCCATAATACTTACCCACAAATAAATTTTTTTTTCTTGAGCAAGCATATCTTTAATTTAGCTCTGGCTCAGCCATGTAGGTTCAATTAATGCAATCAATTTACCAAAAATCTAGTATCTTTGTACTAAGGACAAGCATCCACAAGGTCTTTTGAAAGCAATACTCGACTTAGCTCACTTTTGTTCAACTATTGACTCGGTTTGCGAGGTGCCATAAAAAAAAAGTTGAATAAATACATTTATGGTGCGTTTGATGATCTTTTTACTTTAGAAAATAATTTCTATTTCAAAATAACTTTTTCCATTTTTTTTTCTTGGAAACAAAGAAGTAGATTTTTCTTACCAAAAAAAAAAAAAAAAAAACAAAGAAGTAGATTTTATTTATTTCTTATTTTCATTCAAAAACTATTCCCTAACCACTATCTATTATAGGGAATAGAAAAATTAGCTAACATATGGATTTGTGTCCTTTTTCTATTTTAGAGAACAAGAAAACATTAAAATAGAAAAGAGATGGTGTTTAACAAACATGTCCTTAGGATAGACATGATCAATGGCCCGGGCGCAAAAGGGAAAATAAGCAGGCTTAGCCGAGCAATTAAATTATGGGCCTACTGAGAAGAAGCATCTAGCTAAAAACTACATATCTTCAGATTCGGAATCACGCATGTTAGGGCGAATTTCCTATTTGAGTATTGTAAAGTTACTTCAATGGTTGAAACGGGAAATCACCACGACAGCCAAACTAGCTGACTCTAAAATTTGATTTCAATACCTATTCAACAGCACATGTGTAGTGGTTTTGAAGAGCCCCAGGGTAAATTGCCGGCAACGGGCAAACAAATCCCAAATAGTCCATATAAGAAAACCAGCTTGTAAACGATACGAAATCTCATGGTTTAATGGAAGCGTTCCGTCGATGAGAAGATTGAGATAACTCATGATCTCTCGAAGATGCGCATCCAGCCACTTCGATGCAGTAAGTTTTCTGGTGACCTTGACAAGAAAAGTATTAAGTTTGAGGGCTATCGCAGTCTCGAAGATTCTAGCATTGAAGATGAGAATTGACTGAGACACTAAGCAGCACCGCATAATCAAGGAGATGACACCTCTGTGGCAAGTGTGGTGGTAGTTGTATCAAGAAGAGCCCTAAGAGAAAAAACTAAAATAGAACCTTCCCAAAATAAAGCAGGAAAGTAAATTTAGGTTATCCTTAGGATGGCCCGACACTGGAGGAGGTACAAGCATTCTAAACTAATCATGTCTGAGCTTTCCCAAATTTCCACTGACAGAGTTGTTTCTCGCACAAAAGCTCACTCCTGGTATCATATGCAGGGGCTCTTTTAAGCAAATAGAATCAATGTGGTTCCTGGGAGTCAAATAATTGCCATTCTCCTTTGGCATAAGCAAGAAAGAATTGAAGATACAACACTACATACAGCTCACGGCCCCGCAGTTCTTCTTCCTTTGGACAGCTTCCTCACAGCTCTTAATTGTTTATTAAGAAAGCTAAGATTGAAAAGAATGCTGTAAGTTGACTAGCTATCTTGGTTTATGGTAACTCACCCATGATCAAGTCTGATTTTGACAGTTTGATTGATCATTCCTCTATCTTTCAATGAGTTTTATTTAGTTACATTTTTGTCCTAGAGTTGTATTTGGTGAAATATATAGTTTTATTGCCCAAAAGTATTCTTGCCTTTTTTTCCTTGTTCTGATTCATATACACCATACTTTTAAATGTAATATGCTATTGTTATTGTAGAATGGACTCTGTGCGAGCAAGTGGCAGTTGCAGCGATGGACTGCCAATCCCTAGATGTTGCAAAGGTAGAAATTCTCTCTTTTTCATGGATCAATGTGTATTCCTCCTTCACCTTAGCCTCTAGTTTATTATTGAAGGATTTGTTTTAAGTATCACTTGCTTGTGAAGGTTATTTCTGTTCATAATGTTGTGTTTAAGATCTTTACATGTTAAAATATGTACTTATATTACTATTTTTTTTAAAAAAACTGTGAACCGATGAACTTATATTTTAGTTAAGTCATAATCAACTTGCTGCTTGAACTTCAGTTTTTTAAGTTAAATTTGCCTCCTCATGTTTCATACAATCAAATTTCATTGATTGTATGTAATAATGAACAAGAATATCCTTATGTTACTTTAGGAAATTTTCTTCTTTTTAAAATTGATGTAGTGTTGCCCAACTATTCTGCAGGACTGTATCAAGGTTTTGCGTAAAAGGTTTCCAGATAGTAAACGAGTGGGTAAGTTGGACTATTCCATAGACTAGTTGATTTGTAATTCCGGAAAGTGTGGATCAAAATTCCGACGAAGTTGATCTTCTTACTTCATAGAGACTATCATCAGAGCCTTAGTAAATGTTTCCTGCCCCCAACGGGAGCTGCATGTCAGGTCACAGTGGTGTGTGTGAGCCAATTGTATCCTTGCATGCTTTCTTTCATCTGATTCTTTGTGATTCAAGAATTGCTAAATATTCTCCTTCTAATGATGCAAAAGTTTCAGTTAAGCTCTTTTTGACATAGAAAAGCCTTTCTACCAACAATGTTAGAGGTGTGGGGTTGTAGAATGACTGCTTGGGTGTTGCTATTGTTTTATTGGAGGGACTGCTGGGTGTTATCTAATTAGAGTTCTCGGATAAATCTTTTGGAATATGTTTCTTTCATAAAGCTGTGTAAAGTGTCATCTAACCAATTAGTGAGAGTTTAGCGTAAGATATTCAAGTGTGAATGAGATGAATGGGAACTATTGAGTTATTTAAGCAGTTAATCTCATGAATTGGATGGAGGGGTGAAAAGAGAGGAAACAAATTCCCAAGTATACGAGAAATTATGTTGAGGCAAATTGATACATTTTTTTGTTGTAAAATGTGAAATTTTTAAAGAGTGGAAGTGCGTGTGTGCGTGCGTGACAGAAGGCTAGTTAAGGAAAGGGGAGAAGAGAAGAATTGTAATGAATGATCAAAACAATGGAGAAATAATATTGAACCAACCATTTTTGACACACTTGCGTGGGAACTTGTAAGTGGTAACACCACTTTAATGTTGCTTGACATGTCCAGATTTTTTTGCTAATAGTTAGCAGGTTAGCTTCGAGGCAGGTCCAGCCCAATGAGGCTAGCTCAATGAGATGGCTATCTCTATGCCTTGGTTTACAGCTGTGGTTCATCTATGTATGTCTGGAAGTGGCCTTAGCCTATCAGATTGATGAGGATGTTGATGAGTAATGATGTCTCTATTGAAACTATCCGCCTGATGTGTGTCATCTTTGCATTGATGATGAAATAAGGATGACATGTTTCCTTCATGACAAGACATATCTCATTGTTACTTCATCTGATGTGATTGAGAACAAGTTCACACTATTTGCTCAATTTGTTATTTTAAATTCATGATGTATGAGCTGTTTTGCAGGGAGGCTCGAGGGTATGCTGCTTGAAGCTAAGGGGCTTTGGGCAGAGGCCGAAAAAGCTTACTCAAGTTTTCTTGAGGATAACCCTTTTGATCAAGTAAGTGTTGGCTCTTTTTCGTTACAGATACTGCCATCCATAGAAGATTAATGAAATAATCTGCTTTCTGACTTATATTTGAAGTAGCTAAGTCATATGCTTCTATGCCTGAATACTTTTCTCCCATGAAGGTAATACACAAACGGAGGGTTGCTTTGGCAAAAGCCCAAGGCAATATCTCTACCGCCATAGAGTGTCTCAACAAATATCTTGATACGTAAGACTATAACCTATAGATTGTTTATCAAATCTGGGGTGGCTTAATGCGACTTCACTTTTCTCTAATTCCCTTTTTCGACAGATTTATGGCAGATCATGATGCTTGGAGACAACTCGCGGAGATATACGTCTCCTTGCAGATGTAAGATTTTTCTATATTACCTCAGAAGATAATAAGGAGGCTACATTCGTATGTATTATGCTTCGAATTCCCATACTGAACTGTACTTTTTTCGTGCCTTCATTAGGTATAAGCAGGCAGCATTCTGCTATGAGGAGCTAATCTTATCTCAACCAACAAATCCGTTATATCACCTAGCCTATGCTGATGTGAGAGACAGTTATTCTTTTATTTACTTTCTGAATAGTATCTGTAATTGAAGTGGGATGGGTGAAGCAAACTTGGTATGATGTAGTATATTTTATGTGCAAACCCTCGTACAACACCAAACAGGAATACTTGCTTGAGGATATTCTCATTTGAATCAATATCTAAATTAAGTGGTTCCTGAGTAGAGATTTACTAGGACACTTTTATGAAGATGTATCTTGTAATGCCAAACTCTTTTCCTACATCGAGATCTACAATTTGAACCTTTCAATAAGCACCGTGTTTCGGTTTTGATGCTTTCTTTCATCATACTGTGAACGATCATTGCTCGTCAATAAAGCTAGATATAACTGACATATTCTTTTGGGAAAAACGAAAAAACAGGTGCTCTACACGATTGGTGGACTAGAGAACCTTCAGGCAGCTAAGAAATACTATGCATCCACTATAAATTTAACCGGTGGCAAGAATCGAAGAGCACTTTTTGGTGTCTGCCTGGTGAGTTCTCACGTCCTCCTTGAAAACTCAATTGTGGATAAGCGTTATACTCCATCTTACGTGCATAAAATGGGGTTACTTTGTTCATGGTTCAATTTGTCTTGTAAATTTCCTTTCCAAGTCACATGGAACTGCCTGTTCTTCTTTACCTCAGTGCACATCTGCCATCGGACAACTTTCTAAAGGACGGAACAAGGAAGATAAAGACAGCCCCGAGCTACAATCGCTGGCGGTGGTGGCTCTGGAGAAGGACTACAAGCAGAGAGCTCCTGGCAAGCTCCCACTGCTGACGTCTGCCTTAAAAAGCTTGAGAGTATCTTCGTAACTTCTGACATCAACAGAAGCTCTCCCATCGACGCCTGTGATCAGGAACCACAATGGGCCATCGAGGAGTCGCTCAGAGATCAGCTTGCAGTTTTAACTTATTTTACGGCTCATACCGTGGACGGAATTTTGATTGTTTTCACTGAAAGATATTTAGTACTGAGGATAAATTCTAGTGTTTAAGGTGCACCTGTCATTGTATTGACATTTAGGATGCCTCCCTGTGGGTTGCAGTAATTTATTGTCCCTCGTTCCTTTGAACGTAGTTGGTTTCACTTCTTTTGTTGCTGTGTTTCATAAGTATTTCATCCTGTTCTTGATAAAATGCTCCTCCTTTGGTCCCCTTTAAACTATGCTTGTGCTTACTTGATGTGTTTATCTGTTCGGTGTCTCAAAGACAGATGTATAGGGACATCATTCTCATGTATCCCGCTATCTTTATTTGCCCGACCCGTGTACGATGTGTTTTAACTTGTATTTGGACGCGAATCGACACGTTTTGTTTTGCTCGTCTGTTATCTGGCTCATCTCGATTGAATAGCATGGTTATGATGTCTCTACATCAAGGCAGAGATTGCATACATTGCTGGCACTTGACACGGTCTGCCGATGTACATAGATGGGGTCATGCCTAATCTACTGAACTCAAATTTAAATTTGGCACTAAGATAAGCACGAGTACTATAAAGACCATGTCACTTGACCGTCGAGCTTTATCATAGTGCTGCTTATCTTATTTCAAACTTAAGAAAAGGTTATTGTGCATTCTTTAAATGAGGAGCCATGATTATCAAGAAAATAAATGAGTTCTGAGGCTTGTTTTGCAGAAAATGGGTCATTTCTGGAAAAAGTTTTCTTGTGAGGAATTTATTTTCCTAGTAGAAGAAATTGCTTTCCAGGAAAATTTTCTACTATACTAAGGGAGCCTAAGTGTTCTTGGAAGCAGATTTTCCTGGTAGAACTAGTGTAATACACCAAATACGATGAAAGGGTAAAAAAGTCATTAATACAACATCTCTAAAGAACACCCTTGCAACTCATTCCCACTGCACCTCACTCAAAAATATTTCATCGAAATCGTGAATTCACGTTGGTGAGATCGAGTGATCGAAGATGGGATTTGAGTTCATATTGTTCAATCCTTCGACCAGCAAAAGAAGGGTCATTTATGTGCCGAGAAGAGCAAGAACTCCGTGTAAATCTCGTGATGGAATCACGAGCCTCTCTGACTACATCAAGAGGAAATATCATAGACAATGGCATTCTATCTTAACCAAACTCTTAACAAAACAGCAAAGTTGTAAATACAGAAATTACCAATTATGACTCGGTTTAAATTCGACATTCCCCTTATAATAATGGATAGAGGCATGATGAAATCCGTCCTCGTAAAAGAAAAATCAATGGCACACGATTAAAATCGAACATTCCCAAAATCACGTGGGCCAAAAGTCTAATTTCAAAAGTTCGACAGAAAATCGAACTTAGTTTAGTATTTTCATATGTAGCTGGGTACGAGTTGCGACTAAATTACAGTATTTATCCAAGCCAAAAACTGAATCCGTCCAATAGTATAGGGACGATCTTTGTAATTTCGTCTTTCTCCTCTCCTCGGCCGAGCCCCATCACATCACACTTCTTGCAAAGCTATGCAGAACAAGACCTCTTTCTCCTTTCGCGCCAATTCCTCTGCTCTTTCTCTCCGACCCCGACAGCTAGAGGAGAGAATGGCGACGCTAAGTACTCTAGAGATTATTCATTTCTAACTCGTGAAGATGATGATGGTCGTCGACCTTCGTCCAACAGTCCGATTTCTTCAAAGAATTCGTCGTTCACTCAGAAGAAAGAAGGAATGCGACTGAGATCTTTGTATTGTGAAGGTCTCCAGTGTCGGCACGCAAGAGGCATAGAAAAATCCTCCTTCGTGAAAGGGATATAGTAAGTGATCATGCTTTTGAAATTTTATCTAGATGTACATTTTTAAAGTTTGAGCCACGTGATCATCTTCATGTTGCTGATTGATTCATGTTACTGATTAATGCAGTTTTTTCAATATATTCTTTCGAAACTATATATGAATTTTACTTAACTCTCGGGATGCCTAAGCCAAGCCTTGCTCGATCGCACATTTGCTCGCTCACCCGAATCTCTGAAAGTTTTTAGAGAGAGAAGCTCCGGAAAGAAAGGAGCCTTTGTATTGCTAAAATACTTGGATGAATACAAATGAGGGGGGCGCACCCCCTTCTTATACTAAAGGCTCTCATATTACATTCATTGATTGAGAATTCATCCGGTGGATGAGATCGCACCGCCAAACCTACCAACTACCGACACTTATGACAAGAGAGTTCTAGACTTTAGTTCAATTACCGTATTGCCCACCCTTAGAACGTTCTAAACGTTCGGAAGAAGTCTTGTTGAGAATCCTAGAGATTGCAGGAGGTCCTCTACAGAAGGGCATGGCCCTTTAGTTGCATAAACCTCTTGGCCGTGACACTTGCACAAATGTACTATAAACACTAGAATTTTACGTGTAAAAATACGTGCAAAATTAAGGGCATTTGCAACCTAGGTGTTGAGGGGTCTAATTTATACTTGATTACTTCTATTAAGAAAATTTCCAAACATTATGATATGGGGAAAAATTGTTCAAAAATTTTCAAACCTATTACACTATTACCAACATAATCTTAGATCTTTTAATTACGCCAATTGAATCCCAAAATTTTTACAAATTCTCTCAAAATTGGCTAGTAATCGCTGCAAATTATGACCTTCACCCGGAATGTAAGCAAATATATCATGTCGATGTGGATACTTGCTGAGCTTTGAGATAGACAATTTTTAATAATATTTTAATTTTTTTCGATTTTCTAAATTTTCCTATTAATTATTTTTCTTCTTTTATTTTGGTTAAGGGCTAGTAAGGGGCCACTAGCCACAAGTCGAGGTCCAAAAAACCTGCTAACTATTGCTAGGGCTTGCGGCCCTCGCCCAAATGTGAACGAGGGCTGCAAGCCTTGCCAACTACTAGTAGGGGTTTTGCGATCTTCGCCGGTGGTTCCTAGTAAAAAGAAAAAAAAAGTAAATAAGGAAAATAGAAGGAAAAAAAAGTTTAAAGAAAAGAATAAATAATAAATAATTCGAAAAAATATATATTAAAATACTAGTAAAAATTATACGCGTTAATGTTGACCATACCGTGTAAGACAATTGGCATCCATGTTAGCGATTTCCAATTAAAATTAACCGGATTGGCTCAATTGGAATAACTAAAATTTAGAACTAAATTAACAAAAATGTAATAAATTTATAACTTTATGGATAATTTTTTCCAATAATGCTGAGATGTTGACGTGGGGCTTATATTTTGTAGGGCATTTGCGTTTCATACTTGGATAACTACATGTTAGACCACTGGTGAAGTGTTCTTTTCATATTCTACAGGTTATGGAATTTAGCATTTTAAAAAGTGATTTTGCAGAAGTTTACTGATAGTCTTGTACTCTTCTCGTAACCACCAAAATTTACCCTAGGAGCCACCACTCTCATATGAGAAAGAGGAGGTGAGTAATTTGAATCTTCATTTTCTCAGGGAGGTTGAAGTGAGGAGGGTTTAGTTTCAGGTGTAGGGTTTAACTCCCATGTTCTGCAAAGAAACATAGTAAAAGTTTGATGGTGAGTTGAGAGTTAAAGTATGATAGACAAAAAATAAATGTGATGTTGCTGCTTAAATGGTGGCTTTTGGCGGCAATTATAATTCTCTCATGGTGCTTGAAATGTGCTTATTTCTGTAAGGATTTTAATTGCTTGGTTTGCTTCGAAGTAGTCGTGCCTAGATTTAGACCCAAATCTTATGGCTTGAATGACTTAATTTTTGGTGAATTTAGAATCTTCCAAAACCAGCATGGGATAGGATAGCACGTACAGCTTGATTTCGATTGAATCCGACAGGATACTTTTGTGCTTTTTCCCAGTATCCTGTTTACTTCTCGAGTTCTTTTTCCCCCACTATGTTGGTTCAACATTCTTTTATTATTTCCAATCTCTAATTATTACCGGTCACAGGTTTCACGGAGATCAGTAGAAATATCCTTGAAAAGAAAATAAAGAGGCAACCATCGATACTCGAGTTTTATTTTAAAGGTCAATATAATGAAAAACTTTAAATTGATATATCTATAATAAATTTATTCAAAACTAATTTTTTACTATAGAAATCCCTAAATTAGTACACAAGTAACAACTTTATCTAAAATTAATTTTTTGATCACAAAAAATCTCAAATTAGTACACATATGATAAATTTATTCTTCATTAGCTTCCTTCAAATCTTGCTATTGAATTTGTTGACGTAGATGATATGTGGCAAGTTCACGTGAAAAATTATAGGGCAAATATCATGTAAAACCCTAAAATGGTACAAATCTGTCGGTGTATCTGTGACAAATTTGGAGTCATTTGTGATATTAATCTTGGGGAATTCCATGTGAACTTGCCATATCACTATACCACAACACAATGCCTTATCCATGCTAGTAAATTTAATAGTAAATTTTGATGAAGGTTAATGGAGGGTATTATTTGTTACATATGTACCGATTTGGAATTTTTTAGGTTAAAAATTAATTTAAAGTAAATTTATTATAGATGTTTCGATTTAGGATTTTTAGTGATAAAAAAAAGTAGTTTTCAGTAAATTTGTTATAAATGTACCAATTTTAGATTTTTCGTGGGATTAACCTTTATTTTAAGTTGTATCAATGGAGGCGAAAAGTCCAAACCAAAAATAACTAGAGTCTAGCTAATGTCTCCTCACCATGTCGCTCAAGAGAAACGAGGCTTAGGGTCTCAAGCCATGAATAAATTATACACGAATTTGTGTGTAAGAGTAGATTTAACGAATAGAAAGAAGTGAAAAATAAGTAAAAAGAAAATGATCGATAGAACTGTATATATCTGAAATATGTAAAGAATTATGCTATTTTCAGAAAAAAATATATAAAAAAAGTTTCGTGAATACTGAAAATTTAAGTATATATTTATAACGGCCGAGAGATTGAAGGATGATGTGTATTTGCTATATTGACTTCTATGAACATATCATATCAATAAAACATTATTGTCCATTTTACTAACGAGCACGAATACTTATTATATAATTATAACGATGGAGATACACTAAATTGCAAATATATTTAAATCCTTTTCTAGTGCCTTCACTATGTCGCTTTGAGAGAAACAAGGCTTAGGGTCTCCCACCAGCAAATCCCTCGGTCCGTCCATGATCCCCGGCGCCCGTCCATTTGTGTCCGCATAGGGAAGTCGCGTCCACCGTGGCGGCAGCGACGACGGCTGCGGCGGCGGCGGAAACCGCGGTAGACGTCCTGGATCGGGGTCAGGATCGGGATCAAGCGGAATTCCTCCTTGGTAAGGTCGAAAGAGAGCATCGTCCTTGCCAACGGGCCGTCCGACGATGACGCGAGCCTCTCCAGAAGCCATTTCAGAGCCCCAGAAGCAAAGACGAAATCGGGAGAAAGACCGGCGCCGGGAGGGAGCGGCGGGGCTTTGCAGGCCCTCCACGATCGCTTGTCGAAGTCATAGATTCGAGCCCCCACCGTGCTGGCGCGAGTCTTCTCGTTAGAGTAGATTGCATCGATCTGTACCATCTTGTACGCGTTGGTAGAGCGATCGAACCCCAACCCGTAAACCGACATCTCCGGCGAAAGATCGGGCGCTCGGGATTGATCACGACCTCGCTGTTATGCTCGACGTCGGTCCTGTGCATGTAAAAGAGTAAGCCATTGCAGGTGCCTCGCATCACGTAGCCTCTCGGCCCCGACAATTTATCTATCGGGGTCATCCGCGTCGCCGTCGCCGCCGCTCCCTGGTGCATCTTCAGGACCTGGACCTCCTCCCTTCCGTGCTCGCGGAACAGGACCAATCTTTCTCTGATGCGGTGCAGGCAGCTGCGGAAGTAGGGATCGTCGATGGCTTCCCGCCAGCGCCTGCAGACGCGCCGGTGTTGCACCAGCGACTTGCCCGGGACTCTGGAGAGGATGTCGGAGAGGATGGCCGGCGGAAGTTCGTCCATGCTCATGAAGAGCGCAGCCGGAGCCGCCGCCACTGCCGCCGTCGTCGTCTGCTTGAGGGCTGTTCAGCGCCGGATGTCAATCACAAGGAACGAGAAGGATCTATTTATCAACAGATTTATGGATAGATTTTCTGTTTTCTCGTTCTACTCGGATGAAGATCACCCCATGGAGATACGCATGGATCGATATCTTTCATCACCTTCCTCATCTTGGTTTAAACTCAGCATCACTATCTTTTCAAAATTATATATACACACACATACAGATACGTGCGCATATTCTTTTTTATTTCTTTAGAAAAAAGCAAACGCAAACGCAAACGCAAACAAATTCGTTAATTTTACAATGACAATAAAGAAATTCAGATAAATATTTGTTTGTCAAGATCTGTATTTGGTGAAAGTTTCCAATTTTACGACATAGCCTTATGAAATTTGGATGACATTTTTAAATTTCTAACAAAAAGTACGAAAAAAGAATGTACATTATAAGAAAATCACATTTATATCCCATAATACTTAAAATCAAACTTTTTATCTTGATCGAGTATATCTTTAATTTAGCCCTGACTCACTCATGTAGGTTCACTTAACGTGATCAATTTACCAAAAATCTAGTATCTTTATATTTTCAAAAAAAAACAAAAAACGCTTCGTGAATTTGAAAATTTAAATATACATTTATAACAATTGGGAGATTGAAGGATAATGTATATTTGTTATATCGACCTCTACGTACATATCATCTCAAGAAAAGATTATTGTCTATTCTACCGGTGAGCGCGAGTATTATATATATAATTATTAGTTATAATGATCAAGGTACATTGAATTGTAAATATATTTAAATCCTTTTTTAGTGTCATCACTACGTCGCTTTGAGAGAAACGAGGCTCAGCGTCTCACGCCGGCAGATGGCCGGCGACACCCACGGCGGGTCGCGCTTTATCCAAATAGGGAAGTCGCTGCCGCCGCTGCCACCTTTGAAGAAGACGTCCGGGATCGGGATCAAGCTGAATTCCTCCTTGGTAAGGTCGAAAGAGAGCATCGCCTTCGTCAACGGGGCGTCCGACGATGACGACGACGGGCGTCTCATTAGAAACCAGTTCAGAGCTCCGGAAGAAAAGACGAAATCACGAGAAAGACAGGCGCCGGGAGGAAGCGGTGGGGCTTCGCCGGCCCTCCACGATCGCTTGTCGAAATCGTAGATTCGAGCCACCGCCGTGCCGGTGCGAGTCTTCTCGTCGGCGCCAGTTTCCTCGATTTGCACCATCTTGTACGTGTTGGTAGAGCGATCCAACCCCAACCCATAAACAGACCTGTCCGGCGAAAGATCGGGTGCTCTTCGCAATATCAGGATCCTTTTAGTAAGGGGATTCATCAGGAGCTCGCCGTTATTCCTGACGTCGGTCCGGTGCATGAAGAAGAGCAAGCCATTGCAGGCGCCTCGGATCACGTAGCCTCTCGGTGTCGGGAGTTTGCCCATCTCGACCATCCACGTCGCCGCCGCTTCCTGGTGCATCGTCAGGATACGGATCTCCTCGTCCTTTCCGTACTCGAGGTACAGAACCACTCCTTCTTTCGAGCGGTGCAGCGAGTTGCGGAAGTAGGGATCGTCGATGGCTTCCCACCAGCGCCGGCAGACGCGTCGGTGTCGCAGCAGCGTCGTGCCCGGGACTCTGGAGAGGATTTCGGAAAGGATGGCCTGCGGAAGTTCGTCCATGCTGTTCTGCGCCGTATGTCCGTCACAACGGAGGAGGAGGAGGATATATTTATGAAGAGGTATTGGATATATATTCTGTTTCCCTTTTCTATTCGGCAATGGTATTGAATATATATTCTGTTTCCTTTCTCTATTCGGCATATGTATGTACATACATAGATACATATGTATGTATGTATGTACATACATACATATATATGTACATATATATATATATATACACACATGGATTTGAGCACATTGTAAAATAAGGAATGTAGCCCGGCTGGACACTTCATTGAAGAACTACCGCAAGTGACCCTTGTAGATGGGCAACCACCCGAGTTTGGATTCTTGTGTATATATATGTGTATCCATAAAATAATCTTGCTCCGAATAGAACAAGGAAACATAATATATATATATTGCATATTCATATATCGCATTTTCTTTTGTCTTTTTTTCAAGAAAAAGCAAACATAAATAATTCAATCAAATTTACAATAACGATGAGAAATTCAAATACATATTTATTTGTTAACATCTGTATTTTGTGAAAGTTTCCTGTTTTATGTCATGACCTTTTGAAATTTGGATGATATTTTTAAATTTCTATTGAAAAGTACAGAAGAAATGTATCTTTTTGTTTTTTTTTAATGTAAATAAATAGAACCTATTTAAAATTAGAAATTCGAATTTAATGAAATTAAGAAAATTACATTTATATCCCATAATACTTACCCACAAATAATTTCTTTTTTCTTGAACGAGCATATCTTTAATTTAGCTTTGGCTCGGTCATGTAGGTTCACTTAATGCGATCAATTTACCAAAAATCTAGTATCTTTGTACTAAGGACAAGCATCCACAAGGTCTTTTGAAAGCAATACTCGAATTAGCTCACTTTTGTTCAACTATTGACTCGGTTTGCGAGGTGCCATAAAAAAAAAAGTGAATAAATACATTTATGGTGCGTTTGATAATCTTTTTACTTTAGAAAATAATTTCTATTTCAAAATAAATTTTTCCATTTTTGTTCGTGGAAACAAAGAAGTAGATTTTTTCTTACCAAAAAAAAAATAAAAACAAAGAAGTAGATTTTATTTATTTCTTATTTTCATTCAAAAACTATTCCCTAACCACTATCTATTATAGGGAATAGAAAAATTAGCTAACATATGGATTTGTGTCCTTTTTCAATTTTAGAGAACAAGAAAACATTAAAATAGAAAAAGATGGTGTTTACCAAACACGTCCTTAGGATAGACATGACCAATGGCCCGGGCGCAAAAGGGAAAATAAGCAGGCTTAGACGAGCAATTAAATTATGGGCCTACTGAGAAGAAGCACCTAGCTAAAAACTGCATATCTTCAGATTCGGAATCACGCATGCTAGGGCGAATTTCCTATTTGAGTATTGTAAAGTTACTTAAATGGTTGAAACAGGAAATCACCACGACAGCCAAACTAGCTGACGCTAAAATTTGATTTCAATACCTATTCAACAGCACATGCGTAACGGTTTTGAAGAGCCCCAAAGCAAATTGCCGGCGACGGGCAAATAAATCCCAAATAGTCCATATAAGAAAACCAGCTTGTAAACGATACGAAATCTCATGGTTTAATGGAAGCCTTCCGTCGATGAGAAGATTGAGATAACTCCTGATCTCTCGAAGATGCGCATCCAACCCCTTCGATGCAGTAAGTTTTCCGGTGACCTTGACAAGAAAATTATTAAGTTTGAGGGCTATCGCAGTCTCGAAGATTCTAGCATTGAAGATGAGAATTGACTGGGACACTAAGCAGCACAGCATAATCAAGGAGATGACACCTCTGTGGCAAGTGTGGCGGTAGTTGTATCAAGAAGAGCCCTAAGAGAAAAAAAACTAAAATAGAACCTTCCCAAAATAAAGCAGGAAAGTAAATTAAGGTTATCCTTAGGATGGCCCGACACTGGAGGAGGTACAAGCATTCTAAATTAATCATGTCTGAGCTTTCCCAAATTTCCACTGACAAGAGTTGTTTCTCACACAAAAGCTCACTCCTGGCATCATGTGCAGGGGCTCTTTTAAGCAAATAGAATCAATGTGGTTCCAGGGAGTCAAATAATTGCCATTCTCCTTTGGCATAAGCAAGAAAGAATTGAAGATACAACACTGCATACAGCTCACAGCCCCGCAGTTCTGCTTCAGTCACACTGAAATTACAGTTTCAACCGAGCATCATCGTTCAGGAAATTCGAGTATCCCATTGTCAAGCCCGAATCAAAGGGAAATTTCGGCCAAAAACAATCCTTGAACACTCTCATTTGCATGCCCGGATCATACCATGCCTTAAATTTAGGATTGGCGCTCTCAAATCACATTATAATCAGTCTCCACGTCAGGCCTTGTTCCTCACGTTTCATCTCAGCGGGCGAAACAGAAGCTCGGTTTCTCGACTCGCCTCGTCTTTTTCCTCCTATCAAATTCATTCAGAAAGAAAAACTTCGCACAAAAATTTCCGAAGACCGAGTAAAACATGATATCGAAACCACCGGAATTCCAGATCCATTGCAAGAAAAGCAGCGAAACCCGACCTGCGTAGCTATCAGAAACTCGAGCTCCTTCGAAGGAGCTTGCGAGTGTCACTGGCGACTCCATCGAAGTTGTCGACAATGCTGAGGACCAAAAGGGTGCACAATCACCTCCTCGATTAGTCGAGAGGACGATTGCTGGGTCATAATCACGTCCATTTTCGCCAACCTGAATTCCGAATCACTATCTGCCGCCACCTTCTTGCAAGCAGAAGCTCTCTGGATTTATGCCTTTCGTGCTCACTTCTTCGTGTCATGTCACGGTCGTCAAGTTAAAAAGAGTACCCTACCACAATAATCTCGATCCGCTCCTTGGATTTATTCCGTATGCTTTTTACAGAATTTGATGTCATAACGCGTGACCAGAATTGCAATGTCGATGACTAATTCGTCACTTCCCTGGCTTATCGTATGACGGTCAATCTTTGGTGCAATTTGATTAGATCTCCATCATCTAGAGACAAGTTCGGAAAATAATTTAACTTCATAGTAATTCCTCAAAGTTGCATATTTCATGGATAGGAGGAAATTTCGATGCGCCAAAATTTGTGTGATGCTTGACAGATTCCCACCGCAGGTAAACTGAAAATCTCTCATCTCTCTATGAAGGTCACAAACTTCCCCCCCTCAATCAAATACTAAAAGAAGACTTAGTATCACTTCCAAAAACAACCGTCAGCAACCTAATGGTGGTCACCGTACTCCGACAAACAAGACTAGGCCAGATGAATTTCCCTTCAGGCACAACAGTGGTTTACAGGATCTGTGCCGCCGTGTTCAATTTTTCCGCTAAGCTGAGCTGTGTCCTTGTGATGCTCGACAGGTAAAGCAATAGCAACTGGTCCTGGTAACATATTAAGCAAACAAATGCATTGAGTCAGCTGAAGGGTGAAACCTATTTAATCACAAGTGCACCCAGCAAAAACGTTTTTAACCAATCTGAGCAACAATAGACCAAATTGAAGGACCCGACATGGAAATTGAGAGCAGCTTTCAGCTATGGCTGGTGTAGCAAGAACATTAAATGTGAATAAAGTGTATGAAAGGCAGCAAAACAAAGCTAGTCCAAGCATTAACTGGTGATAGACTACAAATTCTAAGTTCAGCCATGTATTAAGATTCAGGACCAGAAGTAGATTGTTTTTCAGAAATTAGTAGATTTTAAGTGAATCTTGAACAGATTACCTGTATACTGTCGTTCACGAGCTTATCAAAGGCCAGCGGTGACATTTTCGGAATTGAAGCTACTGAATCTGCTATAAATCTTCCAACACTGTTATCAGCAGGGGTGCGCCCTTCCTGGAAACAGTGAAGCAAAATAGTTATCAGACTTACACCAAGAGCAAAAAATGAAGACGTGCTAAAGCCAGCGGTCACTTTCTCACCACAACATCGTCGACATATTTATAGACGTCATCAATTAAAGCTAGCAGACGTTCCATAGAAGCTTCCATTCCCTCCAAATCGCCTGGGATTTTATCAACCGATTGCTTCTTCAAGATATCAACTGCCAGGACAAATTTGCTATGAGAAAACCCATTTAAACAATACCAAAAAACCAGGAAAAGAAAAATAATAGAACACATTCACATCAATCTAACCATCAGGACAACAAATTAGACATCATTAAAACTATAGATAATTCCGTTTTTCAGAATTGATCTACAACCCAAAGCCACGCTTTCTGCCTATCTCTCACTAAGACATCCGTCAGGAACCACACCAAAAATTTGATTAATAGTCAAAAACCCATTAAATTTAGGTCTAATAGGAACACCCATAGGCACTGCATCATTATAGCCGAGCATTAGTCAGATAATTACGTTGTATCTAAAGATGGAACACGATTCCTACGAGTACTTACATCCAACTCTCTCTGCTTCCACCATGCGCAGATCCAAAGAAATCTCTTGAAACTGGGCAGCAAGCTGTCGGTCCCCAAGAGTCAAATTAGTAGAAACATAAGCTTTGATCGAAGCCTGGCCATTGCTAAATCCTGTATCGACAGTCAAGTGTACAGGGTTCGAAACTTCTCTAGAATAAAACTCGTGGATCAATGCACTTCCACCAGTGACACCATCGCCAGTTGAATACCTGCACATGCAACCAAAGTTCCAAAATAAAGCACATTCAAATGCTCAAGGCACTTTTTTAAAGAGGACATGGGCAGTTAGGCAGGATCATTGAATCATTCCTCATGACTAGGACGTTGAAAGGAATGAACAGTGGGGAAAAGAAAGAAGAAGGAAAACAACTAAAAGACTCGGCATCTGAATAATACAAGAAATCGACCATTCACATAGTTTAAACAATCGTTTCAAAAATCAGATGGGTAAGCAAATTCATGTTGTTCCAAGTCCAAACTAGAAAGCAGCATCCTCGTCTTGGCCATATCCACCTAACAAATCTAGAATACTCATCCATCGCTTCCAAAGGCATCTTTAAGTAGACAAAGAGGTGATCAAGCACGGCAGCTTCAGGCAGGCTTGTACAACACAATGCATACACGAGAGAGCACAAGCAGTGCTAGTAGAGACAAAACTTCCAGTATAATGGTACTACTTATTTCAGTGTTGTAAATATGATGTTCTAATATAATAGAATTAAAGACTCTGAATTGTTGCAAGCATCAGCACCAAACCAATCCCAGTAAAACTCAAACTCTGAAATAAAACAACATAGTGATGAGAATTACCATCCAACAATGACTTCTTTCGGATTCACCTTTTGATGAGATATCAGCATGTTATGATGATATTCAATATCCAGTGCAACCTGCAATCCACACATATCTTAATACTCAGCTTCAGTACAAAAAGCAGTATCCATGATATCTGTGAATGGACAGCGATCCAGCTCGTACAAATTCATAGAGATGCAAGACCATCATGGTAACAAATTCATAGCCGACACATGAAACTCGCGAACCAATAATAAGGTACATGATTTTTCAGTAGATCGGGAGAATAAGAGGCGAATTAGATTGGAGATTCACTAGCCTATCAACATCTGAACAACCATGTCCATAATCCAATCGCTGAATCAAGGTCTCACCTCTCGCACGCACACTAAAAGACACATCGGGGTCAAGTAGCTCACAATGCGCGGCTAAAAGTTTTGTTTTTTCTTTCTGCGGACGGCAGACGGCGAACACAAATAGTTACGACAGACCCTGGAGCTCAACATGTTCAAGAAAACATCCTTCCAAGAAACGCCGGCATTCTATCGAACGACAAACGGGCAACAATTCTCGACTCACTCCGATCAGTCTCGAGAGACACACAATCACACAAAGGAACGAAACAGGGGGAACCAACTCCGACGCTCGATTCGAGCCATCTCGCATAGAACAATGCCCGCACAACCCAGAACGACGCAATCGCAAGGAAGAATCATCGATTCCACGCCTCCATATTCGCTCTATGCCGCAAGGCTTATGAACGGAACGCTATTTGAAAAAAAAAAGGCAAGAAACGGAGGAGAGTCGAAGGAGAGAAGCGGAGGACCTGGCCGGAGAACTCGTTGTGGGGGACGGCGTAGGAGTTGCGGATGTCGACGGTGCCGTCGGAGAGGACGGAGCCGAGGAGGGTGCCGATGACCCGGACGGCCTGGTCGGGGCGCCGGACGTAGCAATCACAGATGTTGAAGATCACTAGCGGGTGGACCCTCGCCGACAGGCTCGTCGACGGGGACGCGAAGTGCAGCGCCGTGGTCTCGCTCGCCGCCATGATTGTATTGCTGCGAATCTCCTTCCCAATTGCTGAAGAGAGAGAATGGAAGGAATTAGGGTTTACTTCCGTCGTGAGAGGGAGCAGGAGAAGGGGAGGGGAGATTTTATTTGGGCTTCGTGGGCCAAACCCCAGAGCTCATTATGGACCCAGACCCAGATTACTTTTGGTATTTTTTTCAACTTCTTGGCTATATGGACTCTGATTTTTATTGAAGGGGAGAATTCTACTAAAATATCCAAACTAGCCTAATTGCGATACATTCATCATGAACTTTTTCTGTGTGATATCAAAAACCCGAAACTGCAATCTATCACATATTTATCCTAAACTATTTATCAATATTTAGTTAAATGATTTTTCAATTAAAATAATATCATTTTTATTTCACTTAAGTTACATAGCTACAATGTCAATATTGTTTGCTTTCTGGCGTCTATGTAGATAGATTTTTCATAGTGTTCCTTGACGAAGGGCAAATATATCACATGGATATAATTTTGAGACTTTTGGTGTCGCATAAATTTTTTTGGAATAAATATATTACAATGTGCATAGTTTAGGGTTTTTTAGTTTTTTTTGGGTGATTTTTTCCCCTTTTTGAGAATTGACTTAAAATTTGAGTATTATAAAAATTTTGTGACTTGAATGTCAAGCTTTATCGTGCAAATTGATTGAGCCGCTTATCTTATTTCAAGCATAACAAAGGTTATCATCCATTCTTTAAATCAGGAGCCATGATTATCTTCAATACACACGAAGATAAAAGAGTTCCTATTGGTTCTTGGAAGCAGAATCCTAGTAGATCTAGTGTTGATTCACCGAATAGAATTAGGAACCAATTCTTATTTATACATAATTACGCAGCCTTGCAACTCATCCCCACTCTACCTTACTGAGCATATTTCACTGAGACCGTGAATTCGCTGTGGTAAGATTTAATTGATCGAAGATGGAGTTCGAGTTCATACTGTACGACCGTTCAACCGGCGAAAAAAGGGTAATTCGCGTGCCGACAAGAGCAAGAACTCCGCGTAAATCTCACCGTGGAATCACGAGCCTCTCTAGGAAATATCTTAGCCCTCGACATCTAGAGGAGATAATAGCAACGCTGAGGTACTCCAGGGACTATTCTTTCCTGTTTCAAGAAGACGGCGATCGTCAGCCTTCGTCGAGCCGTCCGGTTTCTCCTCCAAAGAAATTCGCCATGGACGCATAGGAAACAAAGGCTTCGGTTGCGAAGGTCTTCAAAGTTAGCGCCCAGAAGCGAAGAAAAATCTCTTCTTCATGGAGAGGAAGGGGAAAGTGATATTGCTTTTGAAATTATGGATAGATGTACAGCTTAATGTTTAAGCCACATGATCATCGTCATATTGATGATGCCTTGATGTAGTTCTTTAATAAATTCTTTTAAAATTATATATATATACTCTCACTTTCTCTCTCTCACACGTATTTGTATTATAAACCCTAGAATTTTACGTGTACAAAAAGTGACCTAGGTGTTGCTGGGTCTAATTTAAAATTGATTACATTTATTGTGAAATTTTACATAAATTATGCTATACGGATCTCAAATGTATAATGTCCACCCAAATATCTTATATTAAAAATAGGAAGTAGGGGATATTTTAGGAACGAAGGGAAAAATGCGGTTCTCTTCACACAATTGAATAGACAAAATGCGAGTTCTCATGGTCCATCAAAATTAGGGCTTTGAAGGAACTATATATGCGGTTATCTTTATTTGTATTTCTACCGCAAATTTCTCGTAGATATTTTCGTGATTCATATCAATCGAATTTTTAATAAGGATCCCAATTTCTCAAATTGTTACACTTATGACAAATTTACCTATCGTTAATTTATGTTTAATTGGATTAATACTGCGAAAATTACGAACTAATACAACTGTGACAACCGGAGGGTAAAACCACAAACCGATATGCCTGTTTACTATCACATGTTATTCAACTTAGTAATATAACTGTAAAGTTTAATAAAAATGGACGAATGATAAAATTATCACAAGTGTATTCATTTTGGAGAAAATAGTTTAAGGTAAAATTATCATACTCACACATACACACACAATATATATCAATTTGGAATTTTTTATAGTATTACCCAATATCAAAATTCATATAACCATCCGCCGCGGTGGCTCCGCTGAATAAGACTCCGTTGATCATTGCCCTTAAAGTGAGGGATTCGAAACCCAGCGGAAGTGCTTGGTGCCTTAAATGCTTGCATGGGGTGGTGGTTTCCTCGTGCGGTCGCAGGATTTGCCCGCTTGCTGCCGGTTGTACGAGTTTCCCTGGATCATCAAAAAAAAAAAAAATCATATAGAACTCGCCCAACGAACTATGGCGATTGATGCGGCCGAGGAAAGGCTCTCATCCAAGCTGGCCCCCAACGGGAAGTAGATTGGGGGTGTGTAATAAAAGGCTCGGAGGAGGGGCATTTGGGTAATTTGGCGAGGGCATAATACAGCTGTACGCCACCTGGTCCTTTTTCCTTTTTCCAGGGATCCCATGCTTCGGGGAAAACAAGACTTGGGACCAACCGATTAATATCCATCGAACAACGGCGATCATGTAATTCTACATCATACGGCGTAAATTATCAATGGTGTGCAAATCCAAGATCTTAAAGATGGCACGAAGAGAATGAGTAAGCGTGGCGATTCTAGTATAAATAGCTATGAATGTGCTTATCACATGAATAATTCTTATAAACTATTTCAACCCCACTTGCTATTGCTTTTCATTGGTGCCGTTATAGATCCTAATCAAGAAATAGAAAAAAGTCGATGCTTTGTTTCCGAAAACAATTAAAAAAACTAGCCCAAACTACTTTCATTTTTTTCTCTCTTTTCATTTCTTGTTTGTTTTCCCTTTCTTTTTCTCTTTCTCCATTCTTCCTCTAGCCGCTATCTAGCCATGGCAAGGGCTAGTGATCGGCTAGACGAGGTTTGGCGACCTCTTCAACATCTTGCCTAGCCACAGTCAAGGGTCGACATCGCCCAACTGTCACAAGGTCGGCCTTGCTAGGGGCTGGCGAGGTTAACAACTCTCATCTAGCCGGTGACTAGCTAGAGGAGAAGAAGAATAGAAGGAAAAAGAAATAAAAGAATAGAAAAGAAAATTTTCATAAAATTATTGAAAAATGAAAAGAAATGCTATGTCACAAAAATATTTGAGGGCCATATTAAACGCATTTCCATTCTTTTTTCTACTTTAGGAATATAAATTTTATATAATTATCAAACGACTTTGAATGCTCATAAACTCGTTCAGAGAACAGAATAAAAAAATTATTTTTTAGCAGAAATTATTTGTGGAAACAGAATGTTTACCAAATACACCTTAAATTTATTTTCTCAATAGAAATGAAAGATGAAAACTATCAAAAATATGTGTTTGTGTGTCCCCCCGGGGGGGATCTCTTTTGCTGACAATACCTATTTGAGCATCACTGTGGTTCTTAGGTATTAAAATTTAATTTCATACTGTTAGGTTTTACATCTGTAGAAATTTCCCAGCATGTGTGGCTTGGTCTAATTAATATTCCTATGCAAAAGGTGTCTGGCGATTTATTAAAGTTGTTCTTCATTCCGTGTTAAGGCTTTCTCTAAAGTCAATAATGAAATTAACATCTTGGATTTTTCGGCAGCTTGTTTGATGAAGCTGCTACTGGTTCAATTGGAAAAGAACATTTTGAGAAAGAACAGGAGAAATTTTTATCAGATCTAAAGTATATCCCGAAGAAGATATGTGATCAAGTGTATGCTTAATATTACTCTGCTTGTATTAGTGTTCTTATAGAGTATCTAGTAGGAAATAACTAATCCAAGAATAGTGGGTGAGTCGCTTAGAGGCAAGGCAATATGGGAAAGGGAAAATGACACTAATAGTCTATGAACTTTGGCCTAATGTGTAACGTGGTTCTTGACCTTTCAATTTGTTTAATGCGGTCCTTAAACTTTATCTCATTATGTAATGTAGTCCTTGAATTTTGTTTAATGTGGCCCTTGGATTTTTAGTACATGTTTAATCCAGTCAATACACTTTTATAAAAAAATGTTTAATGTTGCCCCTGAACTTGAATTAATGGAGGAACAATATCGAACATTTTTACTTAGTTCAGAAACTAAATTGAACATACACTAAAAGTCTAGGGACCACATTGAAAAAATTAAAAGTTCAAGGATTACATTTCATATTAAGCCAATGTTCACGAATCATTTGTGCTATTATTCCAATAGGAAAAGCACATTATTATAAATAATGCGGGTAGTTGATAGAATGGGAGATAGAATCTCCACCATTGGATTAATGAGAGATGTATGGTTGTAATCAAAGGAGTACTTGTATATATAGGGGTCTCTTTCCCTTCATTTCTATCGTCTCAATACAAAATCTAGAACTTCTCTCTCTATAGAGTTTTTCTCTCTACAATTCTTGTGAGAGTGGTAAGAGAGGCTGACTTTAGAAATTAGTAAGGTTGATTTGGAAAAACCCAGAACTATGTCATCTACGACATATTTATCCTAAACTATTTCTTGCGACACATTTATCCTCCATTAATGTTTAGTCAAATGATTTTTCAATTAAAATATTATCGTTTTTATTTCACTTAAGTCACATTGTTGCCATGTCAATACCGTTTACTTTCCGGCATCCATGTAGGCAGATTTTTCATGGTGTTCATTGACGGAGGGCAAATAAATCGATATAATTTTGAGACTTTTGGTGTCATGGAAAAAAGTTTGAAGTAAATATATTACAATATGCATAGTTTGGGGAGTTTTTATTTTTATTTTAAGAGTTTTGGTGTTGAGGAGGGTGCCGATGATCCGAACAGCCTGGTCAGGGCACCGGACGTAGCAGTCGTAGATGTTGAAGATCACTAGCGGGTGGACCCTCACGGACAGGCTTGTCAACAGGGACGTGAAGTGCAGCGCCGTGGTCGCGCTCGCTACCATGGTGGTGGTGCTGCGAAGCTCCTTCCCGATCGATCTGTTGCGGTAGAGAGAAAGAGGGAGAGAATGGAAGGAAATGCAGTGTTAGGGTTTACTTCCGTCGCGAGAGCGAGCAGGAGAAGGGGAAGGGAGGTTTGATTTGGGCTTTCTTTTGGTTTTGTGGGACAAAGCCTGTATCTCTCTTTCGTGGGCCAAGGCGCTAAGCTCAATCTGGGCCCGGGCCCAGATTGCTTTTGGGATTCTTTTCAGTTTCTTGGTTGTATAGATTTGATTTTTATTGAAGGGGAGAATTCTACCAAAATATCCAAACTATGCTAATTGTGATACGTTCATAATGAACTTTTCTTTGTAATATCAAAAACCTGAAACTATGCCATCTATGACATATTTATCTTAAACTATTTCTTGCGACATATTTACCCTCCGTCAATATTTAGTCGAATAATTTTTCAGTTAAACTAATATCGTTTTTATTTTACTTAAGCCATATAATTGCCATGTCAATACCGTTTGCTTTTCGACATTCATGTAGGTAGATTTTTCATGGTGTTCATTGACGGAAGGCAAATATATCACATGGATGTAATTTTGAGACTTTTGGTGTTATGGAAAAAAGTTTGGAATAAATATATTATAATATGCATAGTTTGTGGGGTTTTTATTTTTTTGGTGATTTTTTCCCCTTTTTGAGAACCCTTGCGACTTAAAAGTCGAGTATTATAAAAATCTTGTGACTTGACTGTCAAGCTTTATCGTGCAAATTGATTGAGCCCCTTATCTTATTACAAGCATAAGAAAGGTTATCATCCATTCTTTAAATCAGGAGCCATGATTATCTTCAACACAAACGAAGATAAAAGAGTTCGTATTGGTTCTTGGAAGCAGAATCCTAGTAGATCTAGTGTTGTACACCGAATAGAATTAGGAACCAACCCTTATTAATACATAATCTCTAAAGTACACAGCCTTGCAACTCATTCCTACTCCACCTTACTCAACATATTTCACTGAGATTGCGAATTCGCTGTGGTAAGCTTGAATTGATCGAAGATGGGGTTCGAGTTCATACTGTACGACCGTTCGACCGGCGAAAAAAGGGTAATTCTCGTGCCGAGAAGAGCAAGAACTCCGCGCAAATCTCGCCGTGGAATCGGGAGCCTCTCTAGCTACATCAAGAGGAAATATCTTAGCCCTCGACATCTAGAGGATAGAATAGCAACGCTGAGGTACTCCAGGGACTATTCTTTCCTGTTTCAAGAAGACGGCGATCGTCAGCCTTCGTCGAGCCGTCCGGTTTCTCCTCTAAAGAAATTCGCCATGGACGCAGAGGAAAGAAAGGCTTCGGTTGCGAAGGTCTTCCAAGCTGGTGCGCAGAAGCGAAGAAAAATCTCTTCTTCATGGAGAGGAAAGAGAAACTGATATTGCTTTTGAAATTATGGATAGATATACATCTTAATGTTTAAGCCACATGATCATCGTCATGTTGCTGATGGCTTGATGTAGTTCTTTAGTAAATTCTTTTGAAATTATATATAGAGATTTCCCCGACTCTCTCTTTCTCTCTCCCTCGCGTATATGTATTATACACCTAGAATTTTATGCGTAAAAATACGTGCAAAATTACGGGTATTTGCTACTTAGGTGTTGAAGGGTGTAATTTATAATTGATTACATTTATTGTGAATTTTTCCATAAATTATACTATACGGATCTTAAATGTATAGTGTCCACCCAAATATTTTATATTAAAAATAGGAAGTAGGGGATATTTTAGGACGAGAAAAGGAAAACTGCGGTTCTCTTCACACAATTGAATAGACAAAATGCGAGTTCTCATGGTCTATCAAAATTAGGGCTTGGAAGGAACTATATATGCGGTTCTCTTTATTTGTATTTCTACCCCAAATTTCTCGTAGATGTTTTCGTGATTCATATAAATCGCATCTTTAATAAGGATCCCAGTTTCTCTTTCTCATTGCAGCATGATAAATTAAGGGTCAAATTCGGAGGAGAGGAGATAGTAATTGAAGCTACGACATTTTGGCATTATAAGGAACAAATATAAATTTTGTCCATCATATAAAAAGAAATTTTTTGATCGGATATACCATCCAACATCAAACTAATGAGCAATAGGTGTTTAAGGGGCATTGATAGTTGTAATATCTAATTTAGACATCATACAAATTTGGCAAACCCTACAAATCTTTTAGCCTTGTGGACTTCTCGGGGTCCAAAGAGATTGCTGATTGAATCTTGACAGAAACTAACAATAAATATGGCGAAATTGATTGTGATTTTGAAATTTTAGTCTGTGAATTAATATGGGGGATTTTTAAATGGGTTTTAATAGGGGTGTGCAAGAGAACCGAGATCCGTTCGGACTGCCCAGAACTGGACCGGAACCTCTCGGAATCGGCGATTCTTGAGGGAACCGGTATGGTTCTTGGTTCCAATTTATGGGAACCGGTGGGTACCGGTCCGGTTCCCGGTTCCATGGGCGGATCCATCCACCTGCCCACCCGAACTGGACTAATTAATTTTTAATTTAAAGAAGAAATACTAATAACAAACCCTAATCAGGCTATTGATTTGTCTATTTTGGTGATATTTGAACGTGGTATTTAGCTGGGTTTTTTGCCAAGTTCTTCATTTGAGTTCGGGAAGTTGTGTAATTGTAATTTTGTGAGTTAAGAAGATATCTTTGTACATGTGAGATATGGTTGGGGATTTTTTATGCAGCTAACCTATTTGATGGATAGAAATTTTAGCTAGGTGTAATTTTATGAGCCAGTGTATGTGCCCGCAACGTCGACTTTATGTTTCTAATTCGTGGGTGTGGAATGCGTTTTCTTTCCCTGCTAAATTCATGGGGTTCGTTGCTTCTTAATGTTGAATTTGTTCTGCAAAGCAAGTGAAAGCAGTTTGTCAATACGAAGATGAACCGGTTCCATGGATCTACCCGAGAACCAGACCGGACCGACGGTCCGGATCCCGGTTCCAATTTTTCGGAACCGGTCATTAGCAGGCGATTCCTGGTTCTAGGTCGGGAACCGCCCACCCGGACCATGCACATCCCTAGATTTTAACGTGACTCCAATCTGCTCATTACTTGGCATTCTGTTTATACAAGTTGCAACATGCCTAGCTTATTATTTGGACGATTCTTCTTCTTCTTCTTTTTGGGTTTTAACAGTCAGGTGGTGTCCATTATACATTGTACCCAACCCGATTAGGGTTTTTGGTTCTGGTCCTATGCATTTCAGGTTGGATTCGGATTAGAGATAACATACATCTGTTATGATTTGGGAGAGGTAGCATAGAAACCCGATCCATTGACACTCCTAGACGGTATGGGGAAAGTCTTCTTCCCTATTTACATTATTGTAGCTTTTAAGGATTAGCACTTTCAGTAATTTACCTATTTGATCTCGTGCGATGCCCTTTGGTAGTTAAACTAGTTAAAATTTATTACCGTATGACACTTATGGTTCCAACAATGAATAAAGTATACACAGTCGACGGCTTTTGGTAAGCCACAATGTAGACAAAATAAACGATGCCTCAAGCCGCATGCCTTCACGACGCATGCTCTTGAATCACTTATAATGATCTGACTTTGACATACGTGTGCCAAATCCCAAAAGAAGTACACATCAGATGATATATTCAGAGGCCAGTACTTGACACTACTTCTTCTTTTTTTGGATCGCTCAGTACGAGACATTAGACACAAAAATTGTAAAAGCATTTGAACTTGGATTCTATTACCGTACACCAAGGGAGTTTTCTTCCTCTACATAAGTGGGCACGGAATCAAGAAGGTAAGCACATAAATACTCGAATGCGGAGCCAACATACGCTTCCATCTGAAGGCCGCTCGTGCAAAGAAAAAACTTCACTGGCTATTAAGCCGCATAAAAAATGATCCTTAAACGTAGAAGTGTACAAGGAGTTTGGATGATAACCTTTCTTATGCTTGAAATTAGATAAGCGGCTCAATCAATTTGCATGATAAAGCTTGGCAGTCAAGTCACAAGACTTTATAATACTCCAACTTTCAGTTGCAAGGGTTCTCAACAAAGGGAAAAAGTCAGGGGCCATGATTATCTTCGACACACACGAAGATAAAAGAGTTCGTATTGGTTCTTGGAAGCAGAATCCTAGTAGATCTAGTGTTGATTCACCAACTAGAATTAGGAACCAACTCTTATTAATACATAATCTCCAAAGTACACAGCTTTGCAACTCATTCCCACTCCACCTTACTCAACATATTTCACTGAGATTGCGAATTCGCTGTGGTAAGATTTAATTGATCGAAGATGGAGTTCGAGTTCATACTGTATGACCGTTCGACCGGCGAAAAAAGGGTAATTCGCGTGCCGAGAAGAGCAAGAACTCCGCGCAAATCTCGCCGTGGAATCGTGAGCCTCAGGTACTCCGGTGATTACTCTTTCCTGTTTCAAGAAGACGGCGATCGTCGGCCTTCGTCGAGCGGTCCGGTTTCTCCTCTAAAGAAATTCGCCATGGACGCGGAGGAAAGACAGGCTTCGGTTGTGAAGGTCTTCAAAGCTGGCGCGCAAAAGCGTAGAAAAATCTCTTCTTCATAGAGAGGAAAGAGAAAGTGATATTGCTTTTAAATTATGGATAGATATACATCTTAATGTTTAAGCCACATGATCATCGTCACGTTGCTGATGCCTTGATGTAGTTCTTTAATAAATTATTTTGAAATTTTATATATATATCCTTACTTTCGGTCTCTCTCTCCCACATATATGTATAAACCCTAGAATTTTACGTGTAGAAAAATTGCAAAATCACGGGTTTTTGCGACTTAGGTGTTGAAGGGTCTAATTTAAAATTGATTACATTTATTGTGAAATTTTATATAAATTATACGATACGGATCTTAAATGTATAATGTCCACCCAAATATTTTATATTAAAAATAGGAAGTGGAGGATATTTTAGGACGAGAAAAGGGAAAACTGCGGTTCTCTTCACACAATTGAATGGACAAAATGCGAGTTCTCGGGGTCTATCAAAATTAGGGCTTTGAAGGAACTATGTATGTGGTTCTCTTTATTTGAATTTCTACCGCAAATTTTTCGTAGATGTTTTCGTGATTCATATAAATCGCATCTTTAATAAGGATCGTGGCTTCTCTTTCTCACTGCAGCATGATAAATTAAGGGTCGAATTTGGGGGAGAGGAGATAGTAATTGAAGCTACGACATTTTGGCATTATAAGGAACATTTCAGAAATTTTGTCCATCATATAAAAAGAAGATCTTTGATTGGTTATAACATGCAACATAAACTAATAAGTAAGAAGCAATAGGTGTTTAAGGCAAATTGATAGTTGTAATATCTAATTTACACATCATACAAATTTGGCAAACCCTACGAATCTTTTAGCCCTGTGAGCTTCTCGGGGTTCCAAAGAGATTGTTGATTTAATCTTGAAAAAAAGTAACAATAAATATGATGAAATTGATTGTGAGTTTGAAATTTAGTATGTGAATTAATGTGGGGGATTTGTAAATGGGTTTTAACGTGACTCCGATCTGCTCATTACTTGGCATTCTGTTTATACAAGTTGCAACATGCCTAGTCTATTATTTGGACAATTCTTCTTCTTCTTTTTTTGGGGCTTTTAACAGTCAGGTGGTGTCCAATATACATTGTACCCAACCCGACTAGGGTTTTTGGTTCCGATCCTACGCATTTCAGGTTGGATTCGGATTAGAGATAACATACATCTGTTATGATTTGAGAGAGGTACCATAGAAACCCAATCCATTGACACTCCTAGACTGTGCAAGGAAAGTGTTCTTCCCTATTTTCATTGTTGTAGCTTTTAAGGATTGAGCACTTTCAGTAATTTACCTATTTGATCTCGTGCGATGCCCTTTAATAGTTAAACTAGTTAAAATTTATTACCGTATGACACTTATGGTCCCAACAATGAATAAAGGATACATAGTCGACGGCTTTTGGTAAGCCACAATGTAGACAAAATAAATGATGCCTCGAGCCGCATGCCATCATGAAGCATGCACATAAATACTTGAATTGGGAACCAACATATGCCTCCATCTGAAGGCCGCTCGTGCAAAGAAAAAACTTCACTGGCTATACTTCACATGAAGAAAGAATTTTTCAAACAAGCTGCATAAAAAATGATCCTTAAACGTAGAAGAAGTGTACAAGGAGTTTGCCTGTTGTCACTGTCGGTATACAAATTCAACTCCTAAAAGAATGTTGCCGTACTTCTATATACATGAGATGTTGAAGAATGGATACAACAATTTCCATTTGAGTATGGACAAAATGAAAGAATATTCATCCCCCAGGTATGTAAGCACCTACAAATGCTGCAACAAACAGTTAGAAACTAAACTACAATCTTCCTTTTTTTCTGTCTTCCCTTCCATCAGACCTCGCTAGCTACACGTGTCTTGATCGGCTTGAGCTTTATCCCCAGACTCTCAGGTGACAAAAGCTCCGGTGCTATGCAAGATCGGCTTGAGGGGCTAGTGGGAGTCGATTCATTGTTTAGAGAACATACAAAATGTGGTGGTCTATAGTAGCCAAATCCCATAAGAAAGAACTCGATCGGGATCAACATTGCATAAGGATGCTCTTCTGTCACCAAGGAACCACACGCCTGAACCTGCCAAAATGAGATGACTATCTTCAGAGGAAGTTGGTGAGCACCAATGAAAAACAATTAAATGCAAGTTCATCTCTTTTGGTTCCTGCTTATGCAAGAGAGAGGAAACCCATTAAACTGGCTGCGCTAAAAACAAACTAAGCTAAAAAGTCAACCACCAGTTTGAAGATGATCCAATCATCAGACGATGAAAGCCATGGGTTCCAAATCATCTCCTCTCAGCTGGTCTCACTTCTGTGCTTCACTAAGATATTGTATGATCATTTTCCAACTTTCTAAAACCTTTGAACATGTCTAAAAGTCCATAGGTAATCTTTAGTAACAACAAAGAGAATATTAAAGAAACAACAATGTGAGAACACTACCTCAACAAGAGCGCAGACTTTCCTGTCCATTTTGGCACTCATGTACACTGATTCAGCATGGAATGGACTGCTCTCACCCACAAAAATGAGTGTCTTGCAGTGCAAATTCTTCAAGCTGTCTGTCAGATCATGCCTCCTGAAAACATAGGGATCAGAGATTATGGGTCTCACTGAAAAGTAATAGTTTCTTGATTTAGAAATGCCCCATGGCATCACAACTCCACATGTACGAACATACATGGCAACCACAGATCGATCAATCTGCCAAAGTTATCCAGACAGGAGGCTTGTTATCACTCTTAGCACAGGGACAAAGATGGGGAATGTAAAGCGAGTCTGATTGCTGAACGAGGAGACTAGGTTATAGCTCATCTTTCACATTGTTCTGTGTCTTCAAGCATTGATCCAGATTATGCACTAAAATATGGTGCTTTGGGTCGACAGACAAGGTACAAACTGAAAGATACGGATTGCCAAAGAAGCAAATATCATCACATCCAGAAGATTAACCATCATGATTAGAAGCAACTCGCTATAGTCCTGATAATTGGTTTGAGGCAGTTTCATGTCATTAGGGATTGGAGATCAATCACTAGTTCTACGTCTAAAAACAGGTTCTGATTCAAACAATGACATTATTATAAGCTACCAGTTTGACAAGAAACTTTTAATCTAAAGTGCATTTAACTTTGGTCACATGCACTATCAGCACAGCTACTTGAAACCCAAAAATACAGTAGTCCTATATAGATCATGTTTAGATGCATTGAGCACCAGTTTATCAGTCTGCCACTTACCTATTCATGGCCTCAAGAAAGCGCATGACATTCAGACTTTGTCTTTCATCCAGCAACTGCAGGCACATGAGAAGATTGAGCGCATCTCAGTTGTGCATCAACATTTAAGCATTGAAATGACAACCCAACATAAACTGAGTCAGCCAAATAAATCCCGGTATAAAATAAGCTGACAATAATGAGTTCATAATCCCAAAAGAACTTCATGCTATTGATAAATAGATTTGTATTCATCAACAAACTGAACACATGAGGACTAAGCCTGTCACAAGTCCAGAGTTACAACTCACACAGGATCAACTCAAGAAACAAAACATAAATCCCGAGATTCACATAAAGGTCTGGAGAAGTAAGGACGGCTGCACAACAAACAACTTTGCAGGCATTTAGCTTCATTCCAACAAATTCTTCAATATATTTTGCTACATACCCGATTCAAAATCAAGTTGTGATAATGCAAAATCTCAATTATCTCAGGATTTCATTTTCATAAGATTTGTATCGATCCACCAATTGGCAGAAAACGTAATTCTGCAACAAGGACAGAGATGAACTGATCAGTTCCCAAAAACAAGCATCTGGCTGGAAACTGCATACCTTTCGACAAGTTTGAACGACGTCAGATTCTGAACCGTGCATGCTGCAGCGAATTTCCTATTGAAGTATTGTAACGTTACTTAAATGGTTGAAAAGAATAGCCCGCATAGGCAGCTATCCATTGCTTCTCACACTAACAAAGTGTAAAAATACCTTACTGAAGTACCGCTGGAGAAGAAACTCCTTCAATAAACCACACATGCCATAGAAGTACAAGAGGTTCAGCAACACCTACAAAAGTTAACGTCTTCATTAACTCGTTCATACTCCAACTTTCTTGTGCCAGAAAAGTCAATTATTTCCAGAGCACCAACCGCAGAGGATGTAACTAGGTTGCTTGTAAATTACTTTTTTCCAGGAAACAAATGTGATTGCTCTGTGAAAAGGACGAATTGACATTCGACAGCTACCTCTTTTCCAAGTAGCATATGAAGAATTAAATGATAATCCACCTCATAGATTGGAATATATAGAATTAGATCTGCACAACGGACAAATAAGATAAAAAGCCCTAGATTATATTTAAAATTGTTGGATACAAAAAACTCTTTTGTTCAAAACTTGTGGTAGTAATCTTCTAGTGTTCATCCTTACTGCAGTGACTGTATATTATATTATCCGGATGCAAAAGACCAGGTGATTGAGGCTAGAACCTTGTTATAAAGCCATTCAGTCCATGAA
Organism: Eucalyptus decipiens; assembly: GCA_014182575.1. Taxonomy (NCBI): domain Eukaryota; kingdom Viridiplantae; phylum Streptophyta; class Magnoliopsida; order Myrtales; family Myrtaceae; genus Eucalyptus; species Eucalyptus decipiens. The sequence continues at coordinate 32,954,828 of CM024610.1, read as the reverse complement.
GGTGCCTTGCAAATTGGGGAAACGAGAATCAGACCAAGAACCCTCTCTTTATACTTGAGCTGGCAAGTCCAGGAAATAATAATATCAATGTACGAATGACATATGGGAGGAACAAAAACAAGACAGAAAAGTGGCTTTGGTATGCTAATACTTACTGAAAAAAGAGTCAGGATGTAAGCACCGGCTGTTACACCTAAGCACAGAACTTCCTTCAGCCTGAAACAAACTCCGAGTCAAGCAAAAGAGAAATTGGAAGAGGTGAAAAAGCTCCTTTACACAAACCAATTTCAGAATCTAATTTAGAGCTACTTTTTGAGGAAACTTGACAGAAATCATGCTGTTGACTTTTGACCTAAATTGAACTTAGACATGCTCGGGGTCCAGCTAGCAACTAAACAATGTTAAAGAATGATATCATATAAGGATAAAAGTCAAAAACACCATCTTTTTCAAGCAAGCGTAGGTATGGTATGGTTATCCACAGGAATAATCTTTTCATGCAATCTTATGGGTAGGTTTTGACTTGGAGGAAATCAACACAGCCACTATCCATCCGGTCACATATATGTCATAAGGAGAGTAACAGAAAAGCTAGAGAAACTAAAATGTTATCGTACCCAAAGAAGTCAAGCACTTCAGCAATCTGGTCTGCAAGGTCGTCAACACTGAGAATCGGTGCGTCCGAAGAAATCACATCAGCACCCAACTGCAATACCTCTTCATCAAATGGCAATGGCCAACAGAGGCTCTATTAGAACCACCGGCAAGCATACCGACTTCAACGGGAATCATAGAAACACGCACACGACACCATACTTACATAAATGCCACAATAATACTAACCTCATGCCCAGGAGCATCAATGTGGTAAATGCAGAAGTTGTGCAACAGCAGAGAAGCAGCATCCGGGCAAAAGAAGAGACCTTGGAAACACGACACATCTGCACATAACACGGCAAGCCCAGAAGTCGCGTTAGTCCCCACATCGATCAATGGCCACAAAGAATTGTTCCCATAAACCGAGCCAATCATAGTTCACACCAAAACCCCTCATTGGACAAAGGTAACACGTCATTTCGGGCAACAATTAGCTCCGCCAATCAAGTCGGATCGACAAGACATAACTCGAACTAATCCTATCCACAATGGGAAACGAATTTCAGGCACAGGGCAAAGAACTCACAGCAACAATGGGGACTCTATGACTAATTTTACGCATCAACCCATTAGCAACAACAGCTCGAGCGGCCCGAAAACGGGCAAGAACGTACAATTGAGAGCGACGTCGGGATACGTTATGAGGGCGGGCTTCTCCTGATCGCCGCAGACGAACACGGAAACCGAACCTTTGCTCGTCTTCACCGCATGCTCCTGAAATCCCCCCCGAAGAAAAAAAACGAAGGGCAAAATGAAGTAATCACTGAGAAAGATAATGCCAAGAGCTTGAAGTGGAAGCTACTCGAGCTAGCTTCTACCTACCTTCCCTTCGAAAGGTACGGCGTCGACGTCGACGGACACTGAGTCGCTCGACTCGGCCATGACTCGGCTCGCTCGAAAGCTCAGAAAATGCAGCAGAAGCTCTGGCCCAGATACCGACCAGAACGAAGCTTGAAAATCTGAAACTCTCTCTCCCTCTCTCTCTCTCTCTCTCTAGAGGTTGCTTTTGCTTTCTCTCTCTGGCTCCCACTGTCTGGTATTCTCTCCTCGCTTTCTTCTTCTCCTTCGTGCCGGAGAAGGAGCGGGGCGATATGACGCTAGTGCCCTCGCGCGGACGGAGAAATAACGGGAGGGAGACGCCCCCCCGTTTCGGATGCGGATTTACGGTTTTGTCCTCCGGCCGAGGTTCGATGGCCTCCGGTCTGGTTTTTGGCCTGTTTCGGTTGAGACCGAAGTGACCGTTGGAGGGGCGGACCAACGGTCGGTTGCGGGGCTAGTATGGGGTGAGCGGTCGCTGTCTTTCGAGGGTGAAATCGCTGACTGGAACAGAGGTGGAAAAATGGAGAAAATGTACGACAATTGAGTTAATGATCGAGAAAATTCATGTGTAAAGTCAGTTAATAAAGACAGCGACCTTAGATTTAAGTAATGAAAGGCATTGTTTATTATTGAACTTTTTGCAAAGTATTAAAATCAAATCCCGACTTTTATTTTGTCTGCACCGACTCTTGGGAGTGTATTTTTTTACTTTGACATCGTCATTTTTCCACATAAATGAATTGTGGATGAGTTGTGGCTTGGCTAACCTCACAATTTCCCTAGCCTCATTCATATTATTGAAGAATTATCTCATGTCGCTTGAGAATGGGTTCTAAATAATCTTCATATTAATGTAATCTTCATTCACTTATCAATTTAAGCTTTTGGATTGGATTTTCAAATATAGTACAAGAGCCAGTCCTATCTTGTGCACGAATATGACATGCAATCCTCATTAATCAAATTTCATAAACTAGTTTATATGTGAGAGGAGGTATTGAAATATTGTCCTACATCATTTGGGTACCCTCCTCAGCATTTTTATTTGCTCCCTCAAAAGTCGATACTCGGTCATGTCGAAAACTTGGTGAAAGATGTCCCACATCGTTTAAATACCTCCTCCTCTCTTTCGTGTGTATATTTGCTACCTCAAAAGGCAGGGCTCAGTCATGTCGAAAACTTTGTGAGAGATGTTGAACGGTGCCCCCTCCCCCTCCCCTCTCACGCATGTTGTTGTGATGTAGCAACAACGACCATGTCGCGTTCGCTCGGACTCTAGGATGACGTTTTCTAGACCATCGTCGTGCTTGGTCCTCAATGGCACTACCAACCTATTTGGATGATGGTCCATATATTCGTGGCTCTCTCTCTCTTCCCTATGTTTATGTGGATGCAACTGTGACAACCATGTTGCATGCCTAAGTCCGGTACATCAGAACCTAACCGTGGTCGGGCTTAGTGGCACTACAACAATTCCTTCAACCTTCCTTCCCCTATCTCCTCCCAAAAAAATAAAAATAAAAGTTGAAAAATGTTTGATTAGTGCTTTTTAAGGTATCATTTGTGTCCGGCCAAAGTTAAAAAGAGACACCACTTGTGACTCCTGCGTAGCACTTAGAAAGGAAATGTAATGGCCACGTTTCACATTTCCTTTTTTGCTTATTTCTATGTAAAATAAATATGATTCAGGGACTCGATAAGCAAAAAATTTGAAATTCCAATTGAATATTTTGCAAAAGTCCAAAAACCATTTAAATTTAGTACTTTATTATTAAAAAAGGGGGGCAATCCTCCATCGCCCATCTAGATTCATAAATAGAACTTATTAGCATTTTCTACCCTCTTAAGTGTAAATTTCCTTGCAATGCTTTCACGAATGAAAAACACCAATCAAAATGTCGTCACTTTGAACTCCGACAATCCCGAACTCTAAAAAGCTGAGGAAGTTTTGGCTCATGTGACTTATACTCAATGTGAATCAGACGTGCTTAATAAAAAGTTCAAGGAGATGGTGAAGGGACAGATTCGGCAGATTAGACCGATGTCGATAGTCGATCGAATAACATCACCTCAAGTGCAAATCTATGAGGTTAATACTACAAAAAATTTCAAAATGACATACTTGTGACAAATTTACCTTAAACTAATTTTTTTATCACGAAAAACCTTAAATTTGTATGAATGTGATAAATTTAATCCAATTTAATTTTTTTACCATAAAAAACTCTAAATTATTATATTTATGACAAATTTATCTATCGTCAGTTTCCATTAAATTGTATTAATATCACAAAAACCATGAACTGATACATCTGTGACAAATAGAGAGTAAAACTACAAATTAATATCTTCGTCAAATGTCACATATTATTTAACTCATTAATTTAACAGTACAATTTAACATATTTATATATATCAATTTTAGAGTTTTTCATAATCAAAATATTAATTGCAGACAAAATTATCATACATATATATATATGTATTTGAGATTTTTCGTAATATTAATCCAAATCAAATTCGCATGGAACTCGCCGAACGGACTATGGCGATGGATGCGGCGGACGAAGAAATGCTCTAATCCAAAGCTGGCCACCAACGGCAACGGGTAGGAGGTCGGGGGTGTGTAATAAAAGGCTCGGAGGAGGGGCATTTGGGTAAATTTGGCGAGAGGGCATAATACAGCTGTACGCCACCTGGACCAGCCGCAAAAGGCAATGTCCCCCTCCCCAATTTCTGCTTCTTGATGCGCCAGCTCAGATGGCGTCCTCGCATTTTCGTGGATCGGGTCTTTTTGTCGGATCCTCCCCACGCCTTGTTAGAATCCAAGGCTCCGGTTTCGAGTGGTGCCGGATCTTTCTACCACCCGGGTTAGTCTCCACGTCCGAATATGACCGTCGCGTTCTGTGCACGCGGATCCAAGAGAATGTGCAAATGTGATGATTCACCGTTGCACGACCTTTTCGACTTCCTAAAAGAAAATGTGCTTATGCTCATGAGATGATTTTAGTCTCCCGTGAAGATAAGTATATCCCCCACAAGCGATGTTAGATCGCCTTGACATTTCAATAGATGCGACATTATGGTATTTGTGTATCCATAGGCGCATTATAGTAAGCAAGCTAAATAGCATTGGCTTACGGACTGTATTATCTTATAGTTATAAGATCGTTACATGACATCGTTTAGCTAATTCAGCCCCTACTTCTTATTGCTACTCCTCAATGCCATTGCAGAGTCTAATTAGAATGCTGGCTTATCACTGATTGGGACACTCTGGAAAAATGGAGAAAATGTATGGCTCGAAGAAATTGAGCCTATAATCGAGAAAATTCAAATGCAAAAAGTAGTAATAATCCATACCTACTTTAAGTAATAAAGACACTATTATCATTGAGCTTTTGGAGAGTAGTAAAGTTAAATCATGACTTTTATTTTGTCTACATCGATTCTTTGAAGTGTGAATTGCCGCTTGTGCTAACTTCGCAATTTCCGCAACCCTCTTTCGTATATTCGAGGCTTGTGCCCTGGACAAGGCCATACCGCACTCGTTTGGCAACTCCAGATCTCTCTCTCTCTCTCTCGTGTTGTTGGACCCTCATTGTGCTTGGACGACGCCTTGTGACCTTGCCAAGCTTTTTCTCTTTCTCTTTCTCTTTCTCTTCCCTATGTTGTTGTGGTGGTGGTGCAATTGTGACGACGATGCTACATTCGCCTAAGTCCAACATATTGAAACCCGTATATTGCACTTCACCTCATCATACCCAAACGATGTGGAATTCGATTCATTTATGCCCCTTTCGCCATTCTCGAGTCGAAGCTACACTTTGTCTCTTTCTCTTTCTCTTCCCTATGTTGTCGTGGTGGTGGTGCAACTGTGACAACGATGCTGCATTCACCCAAGTCCAACTTATTGAAACCTAATTGTGCGATGTAACCTGGTTGCAAGTTAAGACAAATGCCACCTATATATTGTACTTCACCTCATCATACTCAAATGATGTGGGATTCGATTCATTTATACCCCTTTTGCTATCCTCAAGTCAGAGTTGTATTTTGTTTGAGCCCCAAAATCCTTGTGATCACTCCCACTCTCAACGAATTAGGTTGTTACAAGCCTACCAGTTTTTGCGTGGTTCATTCCCAAACCTCACACTTTCGATTGGGTTCGGCTCTCATACCATAATTTTAAGCCCATTAGCTTCAAGATACCAGACCGATGTCGATAGTCATTCATGATGAATTCCGGCGACAGATCCGGTTTGACATCGGATCCTGGGTCAAGGAAGGTAATTTAGTGAAGGCATGATATAGCTGTACACCACCTGGACCACCCACCAGCGACGGAAGCATCAAAAGATGAAATTGCCTAGAAAATATCAGGTCCCTCAGTTATAACTACGTCGGAGGGGAGAGAAAGTATGGAATTTTCTACAACGTGGGCCCGTGGATTACACGTGTCGAGCATTTAGTGGATTTATACAAATCCTGCGTGTCTATCACTAAAGGTATCCGATATTTTCTCGGAATTTCCCCTCCAATTTTTGCTTTTGATGTGCCAGCTCGGATGATGCCATCAAATTTTTCGTGGACCTGGGTCCTTTTTCCTTTTTCCATGGATCCCATGCCTCGGAATAACAAGACTTGGGACCAACCGACTAATATCCATCGAACAATGGCGATCATGTAATTCTACATCATGCGGCGTAAATTATCAATGGCGTGCAAATTCAAGATCGTAAAGATGGCACGAAGAGAATGAGTAAGTGTGATGATTTGACTATAAATGGCTATGAATATACTTATCACTTGAATAATCATTTTAAACTATTTCAACCCAACTTGCTATGCTTTTCACCAGTGCTGTTATAGAGCCTAATCAAGAAATAGGAAAAAGTCACTTCTTTATTTCTGAAAACAATTCAAAAAACTAGCCCAAACCATTTTCATTTTTTTCCTCTCTTTTTTCATTTCTTGTTTTTCTTGTCTTTCTTTTTTTCTTCCTCCCTCCTTCCTCTAGTCGATATTTGGCCATGGCGAGGGCTAGCAACTGGCCATATGAGGTTTGGCGACCTCTTCAGCCCCTTGCCTAGCCACAATCAAGGGTCGACCTCGCCCAACTATCACAAGGTCGGCCTTGCCAAGGGCCGGTGAGGTTACCAACTCTCATCTAGCCAGTGAGAAGCGAGAGGAGAAAAAGAAGAGAAGGAAAAAGAAAGAAAATAAAATTTTCATAAAATTATTGAAAAATGAAAGAAATGCTACGTCACAAAAATATTTGAGGGTCATACTAAATGTATTTCCATTCTTTTTCTACTTTGAGAATAGAAATTTTATGCAATTATTAAACGTATTGGATGCTCATAAACTCATACGAGAGAATAGAATTAAAAAAATATATATGTTTTTAGCAGAAATTATTTCTAGAAATAGAATATTTATCAAATGCACCTTAAATTTATTTTCTCAGTAGAAATGAAAGATGAAAACTATCAAAAATATGTGTTTGTGTGTCCCGGGGGGGGATTTCTTTTGCTGACAATACCTATCTGAGCATCACTGTGGTTCTTAGGTATTAAAATTTAATGTCATACTATTAGGTTTTACATCTCTCAGAAATTTCCCAGCATGTGTGGCTTGTTCTAATTAATATTCCTATGCAAAAGGTGTCTAGCGATTTATTAAAGTTGTTCTTCATTCCGTGTTAAGGCTTTCTCTAAAGTCAATAATGAAATTAACATCTTGGATTTTTCGGCAGCTTGTTTGACGAAGCTGCTACTGGTTCAATTGGAAAAGAACATTTTGAGAAAGAACAGGAGAAATTTTTATCAGATCTAAGGTATATCCCGAAGAAGATACGTGATCAAGTGTATGCTTAATATTACTCTGCTTGTATTAGTGTTCTTATAGAATATCTAGTAGGAAATAACTAATCCAAGAATAGCGGGTGAGTCTCTTAGAGGCGAGGCAATATGGGAAAGGGAAAACGACCCAAATAGTCCATGAACTTTGGCCTAATGTGTAACATGATTCTTGACCTTTCAATTTGTTTAATGTGGTCCTTAAACTTTATCTCATTATGTATTGTAGTCCTTGAATTTTGTTTAATGTGGCCCCTGGATTTTTAGTACATGTTTAATCTAGTCAATACACTTTTATGAAAAATGTTTAATATTGCCCCTGAACTTGAATAAATGGAAGAACAATATCGAACATTTTTACTTAGTTCGGGAACTAAATTGAACAAACACCAAAAGTTTAGGGACCATGATGAACAAATTTAAAGTTCAAGGATTACCTTTCATATTAAGCCAATGTTCGTGAACCATTTGTGTCATTATTCCTATATGAAATGCACATTATTATAAATAATGCGGGTAGTTGATAGATTGGGAGATAGAATCTCCACCATTAGATTAATGAGAGATGTATGGTTATAATCAAAGGAGTACCTGTATATATAGGGTCTATTTCCCTTCATTTCTATCATGTCAATACAAATCTAGAACTTCTCTCTCTATAAAGTTTTTCTCTCTACAATCCTTGTAAGCGTGGTAAGAAAGGTTGACCTTAAAAATTAGTAAGGCTGATTTGGAAAGAATGCCTTTAGAAATTAGTAAGACTAACTTGGTTTTTTTTTTTGAAAGCCCCACAGGTAAAGTAACGCTAGATCAACTAGCCCATGTTGCTCTTCCAGTTGTCTCTCCATAATTGTAATGAAAGCTTGTGCTTGCAAAATAATGTGTATAAGTAAAAATTTCTCTTGGCTGTCACGTTACTCTAGTTGCCTCTCCATATTATAACGAAAGCTTGTGCTTGTGGAAGTGTATGAGTAAGAATTCCTCTTGGCTTAATTCATCCAATGGAAAATCCATATCCTCTTGCACCTAAAACTGAGTTAAGAGAATTGTAATCTCAAACTTAAAGTAGCAGTTTGCTCAGCGAGTTCCATCTATCAGCGAGTTCCATCTACCTCGGGGGGATTTTTCGAATGCGGAGCACTAAGGGGAGATGTCAAGTGGTTACAACATAGATAAATTTGAGAAGCTAAAGTAAAAAATAATACAAGTTGTGAATGATATGCCAAGATGTTTTAGAAATCCTTACAATTTACGTCATGTTACAACTATTATGCTTTTAACATACATTTTGAGTAATTGTTCACATTTATGGACCCGAAGTATAGAAATTATTTTGGCCATGTAGTTTGTACACAAACTAATATGGTTGGAAGTACATACGAAAAAGCAAACTTGTTTCCCTATATAGAAAAATAGGAAATACAGTAGAAAGCAAATGTCACCGTTCACAAGATTAATATGAGACTTGTTCATACGAAGTGAACATTGTTGAACGTGGGACGGATTTATTTTGCTATGGGATGCATGGGTGCATCGTGTGCATTATGCATCGAGATTGTCTTAAGAAAGAAGGCTCTAATACCAAGTTAAAAATAATAATATGGAAGATAGAATATGTGAAATTTGTGTATGTTTTGATATACATATTAATGAAGAATAAAGATATTATATTAATCAAGATATGCATAATTAAAGGGAGACATATATGCATTTTACGTGAAATCTTGAAAAATATAGATAATCAACATAAATATCATAATTATCTATAAGATAGAAAAATTATCCTAGACAACCCCTAATTATCTTTAACATTGAGAAAGAATAGGAGGACCTTTTATCGGAATTAAAGGATATCCCGTATAAGACATGTGATCGTAGGGTAAGTGTATGCTTAATGCCTAACCTATGTTATGAAGCTGTTTCACCATTCAAGTAATTTTCATGATGCTTGTGTCATGGTCGGAGATTTTCCATGCTTGTTAGGGTTTCTTGAATTCTTTAAAATATTGCTAGAGAAGTGTGCATTGTTGTACATTGTTGTAATTAATGCGAGTAGTTGGCAACGAGTGTGGTTGTTCCCTTGTGTAGTTATAAATGATATGAATGGCCAAAACATCATTTGTGTTGCAAATCGCTCTCCCCCCTCTCTTTTTCTTTTTTTTAGTTAAAATTAATAAATCAGAAGAGAAAAATGTGAAATTTGTATATATTTCAATTTACATACTAATGAAAAATACATTAGCCTATTTATTAACTTTACTAAAAATTATTTTAAGATAATATTTTCAATCAAGATATGCATAATCAATTGAAAATATACATACAATCTTGAGAGATACGAATAATCAACATTAATATCATAATTATCTCTAAAATAGAAAAATTATTCTAGAGAAATCTCAAATCATATCTAATAATTTTTGTTGGTAAAGTATTCTCGAAATAGTAAACTATGGTAACCTATCACGAAGAGAGGGACCTGGCAACCGGAGTTGTGGACTGGAGGGCGAAGGTGGATGGCCATTAAAAAGGCATAATACAGTTGTACGCCACTAGGAGCAGCGCCAGCTCGGACGGTGCCATCAAGTTTTCTGGATTGGGTCTTTCTGTTGGATCTCATGCCTTCGAGTATTAGACTCTAGCATGGCAATATTGAATGGTGCGAGTTTGAAGGGTCCCTTTTATGCAATAGGGCAAATGACATGAATTATCTTAGTCATTTAACTTTTAATTTATTTAATTTAATTCATAGATTTTCAATTTATTCAATGTCATCCTTGAACTTTTGATGTATGTTCAATATAATTCATAAATTATATGATATTTGAAGCGAATTTAACCTTACAAAGTGCTTTAAGGGCAAATGACATAAATTAGCTTGGTCCTTTAACTTTTAATTTATTTAATTTAATTCATAAACTTCCAATTTATTCAATGTCGTCATGAACTTTTGATGTATGTTCAATATAATCCATAAATTATATGATATTTGAAGTGAATTTAACCTTACAAAGTACTTTACAAAATTTGACTTTCGAAACTCAAGTTGGCTTGTGCTGAATTAAGTAGCAATTGACGAATATTCAAAAGGGTGATTCGTGACAATTCAATCATTTGTCTAATTACACCTTTCATCTAGTTAGAAGTTCTTCATTTTTAAGGTTTTTCATTCAAAAAAGATGTTTTTAATCTACTTATTAAGAGACAAAATAAGAGAGAACTTGTGTTTTTTAATGAATAAATTGTGCTCAAGATATACGTGCAATTAGAATTTCATTAAATGCTGTTAAAGAATTTAGGGCAATAGGTATTAGGTAACACGTTCCTATTTAAGAAACATCTCATGAGACAAGAACCAGGTGTACTATTTACGTTAGATTGGGCCAATGGTGCCCCATTAAATATTTTCAACTATTGAATGGTTTTTTCTTTAAAATAATGTGATTACTTTTTTATTTTATTTTACTCATGTCACAATCGAGTAACTACTTTTAGATAGCGAAAAGTAGTCGAGAGTGGCTATCAATGTCAATTTTCACTTTTAAGCAACAAATAACAAAAATAGCGTATGGAGACTTCCTTAATGAACATAGATCAAGTGCACTATTTACGTTAGATTAGGCCAATGGTGCCCATTAAACATATTCAAATATTCAATAGTTTTTTCATTAAAATAATGTGATTACTTTTTTATTTTATTTTACTTGTGTCACAATCGATTAACTATTTTTAGATGGTGAAAAGTAGGGGCCAATTCCATAAAAAAGCATGAACTTTAGGTGTTGTCCCAAATCTGGCCCGAACTTTCTTTTGTCTAAAAAAAAAGCACGAACTTTAGAGGTTGTCCCAAATCTGGCCCGAACTTTATTTTGTCTAAAAAAAAAGCACGAACTTTAGGTGTTGTCCCAAATACGCCTAAACTTTATTTGAGACAAAATAAAGTAATTCTATTACAAATAAGCTTTACATCTCTATTTAACTACAAGATGCACACACTTTTAATATCTCGCTTTAAGGCAATGTAATCTTCTGCTTTCAACCCAGCTTCTGACAGTGCAAACAGTTTGCCAATTGTTAATTGATCTAATGGCCCTAGCTATGTGCCTCGTCTCCTGGAACTGACCTACTGAATTATTTTTCCTATGAGAATCATCTGTAAAGTTCACCTCATTGGAAGGCAAACTTAAATTTAACACTTCTTCCAAACACTCAAATGCAAAGATCATTTCTTTGTGTTGGATATTATTCTTGACGTGGAAATGCCATGTTGGATGACTGTGGAATGAGGGTTAACGGATGGCGGATTTGGGACACAAGTGAAAATTTGTGCCTTTTTTTAGACAAAATAAATTTCGAGCCGGATTTGGGATAATACTTAAAGTTCGTCTTTTTTTTAGACAAAATAAAGTTCGGGCCGATTTGGGATAACACCTAAAGTTCGTCTTTTTTTGAGGCAAAAATAAAGTTCGAGTAGATTTGGGACAACACCTAAAGTTCGTGCTTTTTTATGGAATTAACCCTGAAAAGTAGTCAAGAGTGGCTATCAATGTCAGTTTTCACTTTTAAGTGACAAATAACAAAAATAGCATATGAACTCATTTAAAAATAAATCAAGTTATTTACCGTAACTTGATTTTGAACTAATTTAAGAGGTCAAAAGAATCTCTTTCTGGCAGACCAATATGATAATATTTTATCTTACCTTTACAAAAAAAATATATATATGATAGTATTTATATATGCATATATGGACATAAAGATAAACGCTAATCACGGCTTAAAAATCGGAAGACAAGCGCAATTAGCTATAATTCCTCCCTCCTTTGCTAGAGGCACGAGCAGAAAGAGCACCCAAAAATTAAACTTATGTTAATAAGTTTTTCTTTTTGAATTATTTCAATTAGTTCAGAATTCTGAATTTCAAACCCGACAAAATAACATTTGCCTGGGAATGGGCGAGGAATATCAAGACTGCCACTGTGGCGGTGTAGCTACAGCCCGTGCTAGCTAGGCCCCGCCTCGTTTGGTCCCGAGGGCGAACGGCGGGGACCCATCCCGTGAACCCACGCGGACCAAACCCACGGCTGCGATTAACTCAACCGTAACTCATGAGTCCCTATCTACGCGACACGTATCGATGGATTCCAAATACGATTGCGACACCACACGAGCTTTTGGTTCCACCTGCTGGCCGCGCGCTTTGCTTCATTTATTTTGTGAAAAATTAACAAGTCGAAAACTAATTTTACCGAAGTGAACGTATCTATAGTTTAAAAAAATTACTCAATAAAATATTTTTATTAGTGACAATAGATTATATCTGAATATTTTTATAAGCGATACCAATAGTCATTTAAAAAAAAATTATTCATCTTTTGTAAAACAAACGCACTTTAAACATTATTTCATAGCTATGAGAAAAATTCGAATTAAACAAAAATCAGTTTTGGGGCATTTACGGGTTAAATATTTTCTCATCGACATAAGATATGCAACCTTTCAATAAGCATAATACCATTAATAGTTCCAAATTGGTACTTATTGTTAATTTTATTTTAAACTTAATTTCATCTTACAAAAACAGCAAATCAAAACTGCAAATCAGTACCTCATTACCCTGAACAAAATATTGTCTTGTAAAAAAAATAAAATTCAAATGGGTACTCTAGATCTAGATATAGTCTCCATCTCATATCCCAAATTGTTATTAGAAGGTAGATTTGAGTCAGGGGACCTGATTTATGTTTTTTCGTAAAGTGAATATTAATTACAGGAAAGATGTGTTTGGGACTATCGATTATGAATTTTTGTATGATGAAAATCAATTTAAGGTAGTTGCATTTTGATGATATCAATGTAAGATTTTTATAATATCAACCCCTTTTAAAACGGTTTGGCAAAGTTCGGGCAAAAGGCAAATAGTTTCAAGCATAAAAGCAAGTATTGCTCAAGCTATTCGAGTCATGGAAATAAAGAATACTATTATATATAATATTTTGTTAATTTTGCACACCGTAAGTGAAAGTGATCAATGTGAGATCTATAATCATTTTGCATTACACGTGTAACTAATTCCATGTTTGATAAATAGGGTCTTTCGAGTAAGTAATTATTAGTGATTATTATCATAAAAATTTCTAAATTATGTCTATTATAACACAAATATTCAAACTTTTTTATGTCATTAAAAACTTTAAACTTACCAACTATACCATAAAACACTCCAATTTTTTTTTTTATGTTAAAAAAACTCCAAACTTATACTGATATGACAAATATATCCAAAATAAAATTAAATAAATGTTAATTTTTTTCGTTTTTTAAAAAAACTTGAAGATTATTATGTGATAATGGACATAATTTGAATTTTTTTTCTTTGTCGCATCCTAATTAGGAGACACATGTGTCGAAAAATGATTTTTTTTTTTCTTTTTTTTCTTTTTGGGGATCATAGTAAATCTTATTTGTGGGGATTATTGCCTCATTAATGAGGGGAATTCTCTTATTCGCCTGCGCCCGGATTTCGGAATGTGGGCGCAGGACCGATGAGCCGCAGCTTTCATTCTGTTTTCTCTTCCCTCCTCTCATCTCGAGACCCGCTACCGCCCTACGTTGACCTCACATAGAAAAGGCAAATTGCCTTTTTGTTTCCTCTTAAGTTATATTAAACAAGATCCGGTAAACACTCATTACCAATATCCCTTTCATTATATAATTGCAGGTTTGGCCCTGCACACAAAAATAAAGAAAGCTCCAAAAAGGTCCAACGCATGTAGCAATGCCTTGTGCCCTCTTTTTCAATGGGTTGTATCTTAACCCTCAATCAAAGCTTGTGCTTAAAACCTGGATCTAGGTTCTGCCCTACACACCCAGATTCACTCCCAATTCCCTTCTCTTTTGCTCCTTTGACCAGATGCCAACGCTACCTTTGAGACGTTCAAGATCTCAAAAACCACATTGATTTTACTAAGCAAAACTAAAGAGCTCCTTTTCTTGCCTCATTTTGATTCTACATGTGGAACTTGAACCCCAGAAAGATCACTGAGGAATGCAGTTAACAATCATAAATCCTACTAAGCAACCCGAAACCGGTCAGGCCCAATACAACAGTGGTCATTAATTTAGTTCATAGATAGATTTAGTACATCCACCTGAAGTAGACAATACAAAACAAGCTTTTTGGTCTGCGACAAACTAATTATCCCAGTGCACGCAAGATGAATCCAAGAATTCTTATGCACCAAATAAGACAAGCAGACGTGATCAATAACAACAACAGCAGCAGCGACAAAAACAACGATAACAACAACTGGCCTCACTTTCCCTCGCCAAAATATGGCGCCTCATTCGAACTCAAACTGTCTCAGGAATCCCCCTATTGAAAGAGAGTTCAACAAATAGACACGATGATGTTTTGCTCATAATCATAGACATGAGCAAACCCCACAATACCACAATGAATACAGAGAAGGATTCAAACTTTGAGATCTCCAACAAACGTTAGTAAAGAGGGGAAAAATGCCAAAGATTAGATTTGACAAACGGTCAGAGAAAGAGAACATGAAGAAAGAACAAAAGAATTTTCATCAAGAGGAAGGACTTCAGCTGGAAAATTATGATGACTCATCATGGTGCATAATAAACAAAACTGAAAGAATATTCCAAAAGCACCCATCCCTACTAAATGAGACAGTCTCCCTTGGGTGGACCTGGGTCTGTGTGGATGCAATGAAGCTAAGCCATCTGATCAGGTGCCTCCCATGCGGGACCGACTGATCTGAAGGCTAAGATTACACCAGTCCACGAAGATCAAGTGCAGGACAGATTTTCATCAGGTAGCTATCAATCGAAAAGACAACACAGTGGAACATGACAAACAGCATTCCATTCTCAATATTCACAACGCACATCACCAAGGTTGAGAAATTTGCACACAACTATATATTTCTACAGTCAAAAACTAGTTGCCCAGAAAATTGACCAATCAGAACACCTTTGTTGAGGAAGAAAAACATAATCCAATCTCCTCCGTAGTAATGGCAATTCAAGCACTAACACGTTCAGCAAACTAAGTGAACTACAAACTACACATACCATTCAGTAAAGCTGCATTTCGCCAATTGACTTTTGGAGCTTCCCGTGGCAAATGCCCTCACCTCATGGCTATTTGAAGTTTTCCAAACAATATAGGAGAATTAAAATCTAATATAGCATGGCATAAGAAAACCACCCTACTTGAGGAAGAATAGGATAAACTTACAGAGACTCCGCGAATTATAAAGCTTAGTAAGCCAATATCAGTATTAATTCAGAGAGCAATTACTAAATGAGTCACCATTCTGGTATCAGAGTTCTGCTTCTGAAAACTAAACTGAATGCCTTTTACATGATATGGCTGGAGGACTATTGAGTTGATGTGTTTCAGGGGCAGCAAGACGAGAATTACAAATGCTATTGTGCTTCATTGGGGTGAAAAGAGGAAGAGAGAAGCACTTCTACGGAAATAGGATAATCTGCTTTATAAAACCAAACGAAGCCTTTTCCCTACAATTAACATTTCCACGTCCTACTATCCAGCAACAAATGGTAGATGACATGTCAATAATGTACAAGAGAAACGACGTGTTGATCCGTTTCATGTCATGTTCTCTACTAGTAATATTGTATAGTGCAACTAGTCTTAATGTGTCAGAAATATCTAACACAATGGACAGACTCTTCAATTCCACGGGCATGGTTATGTAAATTCTCCAAGCAAGCTTAAGCACTGTGGCTGCAAAATCACTCGGATTGCCAGGACAGCCCTAAGTATTATAACTTTCACTAGACAAAAAAGGAGGGAATAAGATCTGAGTTTGCTTAAAAGCTGATGTGTATATTAACTTTGTTGAGGTAGTACTTACTGATTTTGTTGTATGCCAGGAGCACACAATCAAGGCAAAAGAACGGCAACCATTACCATAGTACTTCTGCAAGGAAACTTAAAGCTTCATAGATTATACAAAAGTTTCCAAAGTACTTGAGGAATATACAGACAACTCCGAACAAGTAAACTTCCTCTAATCTATTTAAATTGCTTGAGTAACATTTGAGTACTCACACAAAAGCGAAAAAATAGCAACAGGAGAAAAGAGACTGGGAAAAAGAAAAAACAAAGAAAACAAGAGAGAATAAATGGACCCATTTCAATAAAATTAAAGGTGTAATTCAATCACATAATTGATAAGAGTGGGGCAAAAACAACTCTTCAGAAGCTCCTTTTGTCAGTATTCCGCGAGGATTTCCTCAACCTATCTACTCATTCTTCCATGCGTGCAAAATCAGCGAGAAGCTAAGGCCTTGGGACTTTGAGTCTAAAAATCTTTGCGAGAAGGACCACTGCAACGCATTCGGCTCGGAGAAGGGCTGGCTATTCCATAACTTCTCCGCTGATAGGCATGTCTTGAACATGAAAACAGCATTTCCACTAGATGGATTAAACAGCCAATTATGAACATCCCAGAAAACTTCCACTGCCAAACCATCAACCAAAATGGTATGGTTTCCCCGAAACTTCCACCGCAGTCGCTTCACCTGCATCACGGACTTACTATCTACGCGAATCAGGAGACATGGTTCATTTACACCACTCGTGTCACATTCGATTACCAAGTCATGAGTTTGACCATTATCACAGAACTGTGCCTTCGTGACAAACATCTTCTTGCCGAAAACATGCTCTCTCTTCGCAAGAAAATAAGCATTCGAAGGCACCAGCACAGCATTTGTCTTCTTGAGAGCTTCTTTCCTCAAATCCCCCAAAAGCAAGATCATTTGCCGATCGACGACGACACCCACATAGAACCCCTCCAGTGGTTCGGGCCCAGATCCAAATTTCGCTGAGGAAAGGTCCCAGTATATGTCGATTTTACAGGAATAAGCTTCTAAACTCTTGGACCCTTTCCTCTTAGAGAACAACCAAGGCTTTATGTCCACCTTACACAAGCACTGGTTCGAGGAATCGTCAATCCCAACACTCAGGCCTTGACCCATCATGTGCTTACTCCATGTAATGGTGATTAAACAAGAGCGGCCGCGCAATCGGCACTGGTAAACCCGAGTGACCAAATTCTGCGCATTTCTCGCGGCGTTCGAAGACGAAGAATCGGCAACTTGCACTCCATTTTCACCAAAACAAGAAGGGAAATCTCTCATTTTGACATAGAAAAGCAGAGAACACTTCACAATTCAGTAACTTCGGAATCCCTCCTGCGTTCTTTCACAGTCACTCGATGTCCCACTTTTCGCATCCGACACAACCGCAAACAAGAAGACAAGACAAACACACAAAAAATAGAAGAACAGATCTCAGATATTATCAACAGGGTATCCGAGGAAAGACTGAACAAGAGTCAGAAGACGAGGCGACCCTCACCTCAAATTTGGTCAAGAGAGAACAGTTCCCAGAAACTCATCCCACGAACGCTCGGACATTATCTGGTCAAGACCCGGGTCGATCTGGAATCCCACACGGCCTCTGATGCATGTCTCCAAACACCCCTCCGCCCGTCCATCAATCTAAGAGGAGTTCAAAAGGGAATAACAACAGCAACAAGAGCGCACGTCTTGATTACAGGACAAATTTAGGGAATGTTAAGAGAGTAAAGAAAATAAGTTTCGAGAGAGATAGAGAGAGAGAGAGAGGCAGACAAAAAGTGGACTCGTTTCACTGTCAAAAAAACTTGCCCAAGAAAGAAAACCCAAAACCCATTTTCCACAGAGGAAGGAAAGAAGAGGGGGAAGGAAGCAAGGAAGACCCAAACAAAAAAGGTTTTAAATTTAAACACCCAAGTACGAAATAATGTGAATGGGAAATCAAAGTCACAGGAAGATAAAATGCACGACGGAGGAAAATTCAATAAATATATGCCCCTCGAGATAGCGACAGCTGCAATAATCCAACGGATGTGAAAGGCAGAGAGAGAGAGAGAGAGAGAGAGAGAGAGATAGATGGGAAGAATCGGTTAAGGATACATGGCAACTGGGAATTGCTGGAAAGACTGGGTTTTTCTTTCTTTCTTTCTGTTATTTTAAAAAGACTGGTTTTTTAAAGACCGCTCTTCACCGAGAAAAGCAAGAAAACAAGAACAAAAGTCACCCTCTGTCTCTCTCCATCGCTCTGTGATATTCTCTTATTCACTTTTCTCTATCATGGACTTTGCTTTTTTACCTGACATCTGCCCACATGCAAACAGTGAAGAGAGCCCAAGTCAGTCACAGCACAAGCACGTCTCTGTTGCGTTTGAGAGAGAGAGAGAGAGAGAGAAATGCTTTGAAGCGTAACGGAGACATTAATAACGTGGGACTCGGGGAGGTTAAAGTTATAATGGGGAAGCACATGAAGAGGTGCTGCTGTTTTCATGAATCTTGAGTTGGGTATTCATTCATTATCATGAGTTTCTTTTTGAAGGGACTCCTTTTTATTATTATTATATTCATTTTAGGTTTTTCTTTTGGGGGGAGATGAGGTGTGAGTGAGTACTAAGGAAGAAAAAGGGAAATAAAATAAATAGATAAATAGAGAGGAAACCTTAGTTGGGGTCTAGGGGTGGGGGCCCAGTAGCAAGGTCATAAATGCAAGCACGATGGCAACTCATCACCAATTTGCCCAGCAAGGATTAAGGAAAGATGCCCCGCCAAGAGGTTGTAAGTAGACCTATTAAATGAATGAGTAGAGTCGGACTTGAATCGGGTTGAAAATAATCCACTCCAAATTGACTAATTTAAGAATCGGGTTAAAAATAATCAACTTCAAATTGACTAATTTAACTCATTTCTACTGATTTCCATTATGACTCGTGCTCAACTCATATCCGACAAAAATCTATATTATTAACACTTCTTTATATATTTAGAAAAACTCGTATCTAAATTAAAGTGAAAGCATGGATTGAGCGAGCGTGAGTGAAGGCGAGGATAGTGAAGAGAGAGTTATAGAGGTGGGTTATATCTAAATAAATTGTGGAACAATTTAATACCCATATTAAATCCATTTATGACATACTTATTGAATATAACTAACTTATATAACCCATTAAATATGGATTGAGAAATGGATTTATGATCCATTTTGACTCTAATTACAAGAAATAGAATCTATAATTTGAAAAGCATTAATGTTATTATTTTTTTTGCCAAAATTAAAATGTCTTTTGTTGGAAAATTCTTAAAGGTGCTCTGCTTTGTGAATTCAAAAGTTCCTTCAGCAAAGAAAATGGATAAACTGGTATGAAAAGGATATAAATCACTCCCATTTTTAAACTAGTTAGGTAGCCCACACAATGTGGCAAACATATTATGCTCGAAGCTTTGAATAGTTAGTAATATAAGTTAAAGGAGATGTGATTTAAGAGATTGGCTGAGAAGGTTGTCAAATGATAATGAATAATTATTAAAAAGTCATGAGCCCATTGTACCAATGTTAATTCAATTATTAACTTTTCAATTTGATTAATTTAATTTTAAAATCTTTTGATCATTTATCAATAAAGCTTTTCCAATCAATTTTGGCAAAAAAAACTTAGTGTAGGTACCAACTGTCTTATGTGGCACAACTATTACTGACGTGGATAATACTAATAATTTTTAAATAATTTTTCACATTTTTTTTTCTTTTTTTGTGGTTGCTGGGCACTGTCAAAGCTGTGGACTAGCGGAGGGAGAAAAAAAAAGAGAAAATAAAAATGAAAGAAAAGAAAAGGGAAAAAAATTATAAAAAAAATCAGAAAATTTATTTAAAAATTGTTAATATTGTCCAAGTTAGTCTCAGTTGGTTAACATTAATGGTGTTCGATCAAAATTAGTAAAATGACTACATTGACAAATTATTGAAAAATTTAGGACTATATTGATCAAATTCAAAGATTCAATATTGAACTGACATTTCATATAATAACATTAGGATTTTTTTTTTAATATTCCCCAAATGATAATGTAATTAGTAGATAAATGCAGGGAAAGAAAAGACACCATAATCTTATGTTTGATATTAACCAAATATGTAAGGGAAATAAAAGTATAATAAAAGCAGAAAATTAAATTATAGAGCAACCTTTTGTTAATATTCATGGATTTTGTTTCGAAATCTCCGTGCTCAAGTTCAATCTGCCAGATCTTTTGCATACATAGAAGATCACTATTTTAGAAAAGTAAAAAAGCAAACCGATACACCTATGCGAAAAGTCCATCAAAGAAAAAAGAGGAGGGAGACAAATTGTCTTTTTACTGTTTCACCATCTTCCACCGGAAGCTAAAGTATGACTTTCTTTCCTCGTTTATTAGTTATTTAAATAGTCTTCTATTGTTTTACAAGTTAGGTCTATTAGGGGTGGGCATATTGTTCCGATTGAATTAGAAACCACTCGAACTGATTGATTTTAGGCGGTTCTTGAGGCACCAATCCACTTCTTAGTTCCATAAAACCGGAACCG
This sequence comes from Eucalyptus decipiens, assembly GCA_014182575.1. NCBI lineage: Eukaryota > Viridiplantae > Streptophyta > Magnoliopsida > Myrtales > Myrtaceae > Eucalyptus > Eucalyptus decipiens. The sequence goes on along the minus strand of CM024610.1, from coordinate 32,934,022 downwards.
GTGATCTTTGGTCCAATTCCTTGTTCTAGGGGAACCGGTTGATGAACTGGACTGGATATACATATTTTTATTTTTTTTTAATTTCTTAAAAATAACAACAAATTATAAAATAGCTACAAGTCAAGTGTTTCTTTGGGGAAAAGATTTTTTTTTTTTTTTTGGAGGGGGGGAGATTTACCCAGTCCATTATATGCCACTTTTGGGGGAAAGATTTACCTTCATAATGTTGAAATTTGGACGCGATATTGCCAAGTGATAGGCTCCATTAGATTGGATTAGATCGGTTGGTTTGATTTGGTTCCCAATTCCTGGATGGGATCGGACTGGAGTGGGAATTGGTTATCCTTAAGGTCTATGGCTCTTTATATCAATTAAAATCTATTTCTATCATCGTATAAAAGCTAAAAGGTGTAGCACAACAAATTGAAACTCATAGACTTTATCCTTACCTCATTTTCAAAATATATTAGAACCAAATTGAGTTAAATCACAAATAACTATATTTTAATTATTGTTCTAAAACCTGAATAAAATGTAAATACGTTATTATTATTATTATTATTATTTTTTAAATAAGATTCTGTTTTCCATTTCAACAAGGTCTTAAAAGGGCGGGTTCCCTCCAGGCTCAGATGGTAAAAAGTTCGCTCAACTTCTTGTAGTTTTAAGTTCAAGCACTGCTGAATGCACTCCGGCATTCAAATTCTGAATGCACCAAGCTAATACAAGGGCTTTTTAGATTGTCCGAAGAGGTCAACTAATTGAGGCACATAAAAGTTGCATATGGACACCATCCGATCGTTAAAACGGTTAAAGAAATTGTGCTTTGTAACTCGAGGAGGAGATAAAAAATGGGCACGAGGCGGAACTAGGATGGGATCACGTTCCCCGTCCCTACCTAGTGGATTGAAAACTTGCCTGGCCGTGGGGCAAGAGATAGGCCGGTATTCATCCGACCAATTTAGATTGGAAATTGTTTACGTGAACACCGTCTTCCTATGTTGCACGATTAGCACTAACATGAATATTTTTTTTATAATTTTTTTCTTTATTTCTTTCCCTTTTTTTTTTTGGCGAGTGGTTGGCCACAGGTCACTAGCCATGGTCGGCAAGAGCTGGCTGCCCTTAGGCGAGGGTGAGCACTGGCAAGGTGCCCCTCAACATGCATCGCTTGGGTAATGGTTTGACTCGTCGGGCCTCGCCTAGGCGAGGGTACAGTTTTTGGCCGAGGGAAGAAGCTGCGAAGCTGGGTTTCCACACGGAAAGAGTGTCCATCCTTTCGACGATGACGAGATGAAAGAAAAGAGATGAAAAGAAACCCCAAGTCAAGCGAAGCTAGAGGTGTATGAAAGTGAAGGAGGGATTGAAGACAAAGTCGAGAGTTGACTCAACTACAACTATGATAGGGACGCACCTATCAGGTAGCTGGAGAGAGAGGGAGACAAAAGAACTATGGTTCAGGATTTGGTCTCGCATTGAGGAGGCCAACCCTCGTGTAGACGAGGATCGGTGAGGCTACCTTGGCCTAGATGAGGGCTTGCTAGATCCGGTGAGGGGGTCGCCGGTGCTCACCCTCGCCCAAGCAAGTTTAGTCCTCACCGGCATGACCTATAGTTAGCCATCGGCAAAAAGAAAAAGGGGAAGAAAAATAAGAAAGGAAAAAAAGATTAAAAAAGTAATTTTTTTTATTAAAAATGTCCACATCAATGTTGGCAATAATATGTTAGACTACCGGCATTCACATTAACGATTTTCGACCAAATAAGTTTAAGATTAAATTGACCAAATTGAAATTAAATCTATGACTTTTTTGATACTTTTAGCAAGACAAAACGTTTGTAGAAACAAGTGTCCCGCATTGCTTATCTAGTAAACAATAAATTGAGCCTCCTTTTCTGTTGGACTAGTACTTGATAATCATGTTCCCTTACTCTTTTATTAATGATTGGAAAAATAGCATGACATTCAATTTAAATGAATTGCTTAAATTAAAGTTGAGTTCAGGACGAGTGGTAAACCAGAAAAGCGAGACGATGAAACTCCAATGTCCCGCAACTGCGGGGAATGGTCCCAGCGTGAGGCGTAAACATGACCTCCTCAATTACCGTGAGCCCGGAGGTTGGGACGCAAGCCGGGCCGCCCTGCCCCTTGCGGGGAGAATTTCCTGGTACGACAGAGAAAGCAGAAGATTGCATCTGAATGAGCGAACACACCTGGTCAACTATGGCCTCAAGGTCAGCTTGAGTGAATGGAAAAAAGTTGGCAACTTGGAAGACACGCTAGTACCTTGACTCTGGCCATTTTTCACGAGAAAGAGACTTGATATCGCACGTACTTTTCGGACGCTTGTCTGTCCGCTTATTCATGGTAATTTGAGACCAAAACATTCAAACCCTTAAATGATTTGCACCCTAGTCCCAAGTTAGTGAACCCAGCGATTCAAGAATTAATCCCCATAATGTCCCCGACTTTACATTTCAGTATCTTTTATTTAATCTCAAAAGGAAATTTTCCATCAAAATATAAATAATCTAGTATTTTGACTAATCTCCCTCTCTCTTTTAGATATTGATACAAAAATTCATAAAAAAACACATCTTTTGAGCAAAAGAATACCTCAAGTGTCAAAACTCGGTACAATGGAACACTTAAGTATCAAAATTTAGGAAAGTGATACTTAAGCGCCATTTTATTTTAAAAATGTGACACTTGAATGCTACATCCAGTGAATCTCGCTAGGAATAGTAATTTTTTATAAATTTTGCTCACTTACATGGCTCACCGGAAGGCTAACTCAGCAAACAAACACAAAAACGATGTCATTTTAACACAATTCCATTTTTAATGTAAAAATTAATTAAATTAATTTTTTAAAAAAGAGTGTGGCCCTTGGCTCGGTTAGATGAGGGCCGACAACTCGCCGGATTTGGGGGAGGGCCGCAACCCTCGCCCCAAATTTGGGCGAGAGCTTGTAGGCCCTTCGTCGATCGTCGGCTGGGGTCGTCGGCCCCTGGCCAAGGCTCGGTGACCTCGGCTGACCTTCCCACCACCTTCTCGGTGATGGCGGGGTAGTAGTGGCGGCAAGGGTTTAGCCCTCAACCACCGACTAAACCTCCTGCCTTTTTTTTTTTTTAAATTTAATTTAATTATTTTTCATACTAATTTTTAACTCATGTCAGTAGCAAAACGATGACATTTTGGCACTAGTCTAGTCACGTCAGCATGCAAAACAATGTTGTTTTGGCATTTGTTTAGCCACGTCAGCATGCAAAACGATGTTGTTTTGCACTTGACTCATTAGAAAATCATCACGTCAACGTTTGATCGGATTTTCTCGCCGTTGGCATTTAATTGATCTATTTTACTTTGATTTTGGCACTTTAGTGTCATTTTCTTAACTTTTGGCATTTAAATATCCCTTTGTGCTAAATTTTGGCTCTTCAGATGTCTCGGACTCCATCTTTTGTCACAAAGCATATATGAAATGTGTGTTATTCGGGCATGTTGTTTGGTGCACCAATTTAATTCCTAAACCATGTCACGATCCCAAGAGTTTTCTATTCTCCTTTTTCATTTTGTGGGTAATAATTTTGGTTTTCTTGGGTTTTTCGGGAAAAAAGAAAAAAAAAAGAAAAAGAGGATTACGTTGAAAGTTAAGCTCGGTAATTTGTCCAGCCAATTGTCATTAACAAAAATGAATCTCTAACATATGTGAGGCACACATTCGTTCAAAGAAAGGATCACACGGATACGACATTTTTTCCAATTTTGGCTGCATATTTTGTATTTATAATTAAATTCCTCTTTACCGATTTCGATCGAGGCAGTAGCAGATTTGCTGAAGATTTCATTCTTGGCCATGAGATTTGGTGGAGATTCACTACCGGAAGTTTGCATCGCTAGATTTCCCGCAACATAAAGCATTCCTCTCCTTTTCATGATAATAAGTCAATCTGAAGTAACCTGATAGATTTTCATTCTATGGGAAATCTGTAGCTTGCAATTGCATTGACCGATATCAAATGTGCTTTTGGTGACAAATCATCATCGGATGTGACACTTTCTTGCTATTGATATATTCGATTATTATCCGAGACGCTGATTTGGAAACCTGAAACCACTTTAAGAAAATGAGCAACTATGGTGATTTGAGCATTAGATTTTTTGGCCAAGAAAATAGATATCCTTACCATTTGAACCAAGGTCATTACCTGAGCCCGGTCATTATTATGCGATAATAGGAAATACCATTGAGAAAACTTAAGTCTCTCTTGAACCGTCACCTGGCTATCGTTAGTGCTATGCAAATAAATTGATGGAAGATTTTTCTCCAGAAAACACATAAAATATAGCTAAGTTAATTTGTGACTGCAGCATGGCCATTTCTGTGGAGATAGATGATCAAGACGGAAGACCAAAGTAATTGGGATGAGGGGGAATTTGAAATTAAAATGAAAGGAAAAGAGTGAGAGGATTTTGGAAGTATGGGGTCAAAGCGGCGCATGAGAAAGGGACTAAATTCGTGTGTGGACTCACAATGACAAGGATGAGGTTGAAATTTGTGAACAACTCAGAAATAATTAAATAAGTTTTAAGAGAACTTGACACTATTAGTCTAAACTTTAACTCAATGTGTAATGTCAATTTTGAATTTTGAATTTATTCAATATCATCTTTGAATTATTCTTGAATGTTGAATGTAGCTCTTAAACTTTCAATTTGTTCAATTAATCCCTCAATTTTCCATGATAGACTCAAATCAGTCACCCTCGGCGACCTGAGGCTCGTCTTTGCTGGCGTTCGAATGGCCATTAATGCAATGAAGTTGAGAAAGGAATACGACCTGGTAGTAAATCTAGTGAAGCCGGCGGCGAAGGAGACAAATCAAAGGGAGCTGAAGAGGGTGGGTATGACGAGCTAGTGATGAAGCTCAAGAGGTAAGATCTGGATATCAAGCAAATTATGCTGGGCAAATGAGATTTTTAAAGATTTTCAAATATTTTTAATCGTATCTTAGATTTTACCAAATATATGATGAGTATATTGAATATTTCTAGAGGGGACACCAAATTCAAAAGTTAACTTTATACAGAGTATACGTATTCAATTATTTTCATGGGATATGCTAAAGAAATTAAAATTGTAAGGGCAGTTAGCGATAGGCATGTATTGTAAGAGTGGAATCGGGACCGGACTAGTAGGGTCGATATCAGTTTGTAAAATCGGGGACTGGCGCCGATTTCTTTCTTCTTATGTTTTTTCCCGGTAGAAGTACAGCCCAAGTGCCATAACTTGACACCGGGGGACACTTAAGTGCCATAAATTTAAAATGGTATACTTGAGTTCCAGTTTTGAAGTTAAATGGACCACTTAAGTACCACTCTGGCGGCCAAATGGCTGATGTGGCGATTTTCCGGCGAGTTTGGTCCAAAACGGCGTCGTTTTGCACGCTGACGTGGCGGAGAAAACGCAAAAACGATGCCGTTTCGTGTCTACGTGTAAACAATAATATAAAAATTAATTAAATTAGATTTAAAATATTCAAAAATTTTTTTAAAAATAAGAAAAATTTTAAATTTTAAAAAATTAAGAAAAATATAAAAAATTAAGAAAAATTTTAAAATTTTTAAAAATTAAAAATTAAAAATTAAAAAAAAAAGGGGGGAGGTCGAATGGGGCGGTTGAGGGCCGAGCCCTCACCGCCGCCGCCTCCCGCCGTTGCTGGAAGGGTCGGCGATGGAGGGGGAGGGTTGGGCCGGCCTCGCCGCCCCCGGCCGGGGCTCGGCGAGGGCCCGCGAGCCCTCGAGGGCCACGACCCTCGCCTAGATCCGGCAAGGGGTCGCGGGCCCTCGTCGCCTCACCGCCGCCACCGAGAAGGGCTGGCAACGGAGTGGGGAGGGTCGGCCGGGTCGCCGGGCCACCGGCCGGGGGCGGCGAGGCCCGTGAGCCCTTGCCCGGATCTGGGGGTGAGGGTCGCGGCCCTCGTCGCGATCCGGCGAGGGCTCGCAGCCCTCGCCGTCGCCGGCCGGGGCCGGCAACCCCGGCCGACCCTCCCCCTCCGTCGCCGGCCCTTCCGGCGACGGGGAGGGAGGCGGCGGCGAGGGCTCGGCCCTCGGCCCGCCCGTTCGACCTCCCCTTTATTTTATTTTATTTTATTTTATTTTATTTTTTAAATTTTAAATTTTTTAATTTTTGAATATTTTAAATCTAATTTAATTAATTTTTATATTATTATTTAAACGTAGACATGAAACGGCATCGTTTTTGCGTTTTCTCCGTCACGTCAGCGTGCAAAACGACACCGTTTTGGACCAAACTCGTCGGAAAATTGCCACGTCAGCTATTTGGCCGGATTTTCGCCGGAGTGGCACTTAAGTTTCCCATTTTACTCCGATATTGGCACTTAAGTGTACCATTTTAAAGTTATGACACTTAAGTGTCCCTTCATGCCAAGTTATGGCGCTCCAGGTGTCCCAACCTCGTTTTTTCCCCCTATTCCCTGGTGGGTCTAGGAACAGTCAAATATCCACCCAATACTCAAATTCCATCTTATAGACCATAAGCAAGTTGACTGCACCGTGAAACATGGAACAGAAGAAGTTTGGGCCATCATTTTTACCATAAAAGTCTATACAAGTCAAAGTGAATGGGAAATTACACGTACCACACCCTAACCGTGTTTAAGGGTCTGTTCGTTTCGCGGAAAATAACTACTAGGAAAACGTTTTCCAGATTTTCCGGTGTTCATTTCACGGAAAATAAACTACTCAAGGAAAATTTTTCCATCGTTGGAAATAATAACCTTCAAAGATGAGGAAATGTTTTCCACAACTTTTTCCACCTTACTTCTTTCACCAACACATTTTTGTTTTTTTTGTTTTTTTGTTTTTCCTTTTCATCTTTCTTCCTTAGCCTTGGCCGGTCGCCGGCCACGATGGCGGTTACCACGGCCGTCAACCACAATGACGGTGGCCGCAAGCTAGCTTGAGCTCCGCCCTAGGCTGATGAGGCTCCGCCTAGCCCGATTTGGGAAAGCCAAGCTTGCCCGAGCCTGGCGAGCTTGGGCCTCGCCAGATCGGGCGAGGTAGAGCCTCGCCGGCTTGGGGTAGAGCTTTGGCCTTGCTAGATCTGGTGAGCTGGGTGGGGCTCGGGCCTTGCCGGAGCTCGCCAGAGGTTCACTAGTCTCTGGTGAGCCGCGATCTCGTCGGACCTGGCAGTAGAGCTTGGGCTCCCGATTTAGGCGAGCTTGAGCTTTGCCGCCAGATTCGGCGAGCTCGTGGCTCGCCAGAGCCCGGCGAACCTCCAGCGAGCTTGGGTGAGATCGGTCGAGCCTTGAGCTCGCTAGATCTAGCGACCGGGTCTTGGTCGGCCGTCGGGCAGCCGGCCATCATCCGGCGTGCGGCGACGAAGGAAGGAGGAAGGAGGAGGAGGAAAGAGGAAGGAAAAGAAAAAGGAAAAAAAGAAAAGAAAAAGAAAGAAAAAGAAAAAGAATAAAAATTTCGATTTTTAAAAATATAAATAATTAAAAATTCATTTTTTTAAATATAAAAAATAAAAATTTTTTTGGTCAATTAAAAATATTAAAATTCAATTTTTTGATAATTTTTCTCAAACAATTAAATTAACTAATGAACGGTATTTCCACTCAAAGTTCGGGTTTCAAATAGAATACGGAAAATATAGTCATTTTCCTGGAAAATGACTTCTGGGAAAATATTTTCCGGAAATTACCTATTTTCCGCGAAACGAACGGACCCTAAGTAATGTTTTGTAATACCAAGAATTCCATAAAAAAAAATATCGGTTCAGTCCACAGCTAGAATCGAGAATCTGTTTGGTTGTTGCCAATTTCAAATCTTAAGAATTGAGAACCATCCCGAACTGGTCAATTCGGTCTAGTCCAGTTTCAATGCTCACCCCTAATGCACATTGCAGCCAAAAATTGGACCTAGCGAAAAAATGAGAACTGTGTTCTTAGAGTTCCCCATGAGAACTGCGGTGATTAGGGTTTAGTTTGCAATATCGTCCTAAATATTGGTTTTTACAACTTTTTCCATTCATTTTCTTTTTGCATGATGGACGGAACAATGAAATTTAGCTTTCCTCTTCCCAAATTCTTCCCCGATTCACTCTACATTCTTTTGTCTCTCCATTCTAGATACTCCGTCGTCTTTCCTTCTTTGAATTATCCTCTTCCGTCTTGCACCAATAATATTAAGTACCAAATACCACATTTAGAACCACAGTTAAACTTCTTACCCTTTCCCAACAAAAAAGTTAATTCGGTTTTGTATTGCGTTTTGGTATAAAATTTTGATGGTTATGATATAGAATTGAAGTAATATTGCAACATGAAATTTAAGCATTGATTTTGATTGATATACAAACATGTTTATACAAGAACTCAACATCTCAACAAACTTCACTTTCTTATATATGTATATATGCAGAACGAGCTATAGATTCATCCACTCTTACCATAATAACCATTCTAAATTGTTCCTAGTGCCGCCATTATCGAAAACACTACCTCCACCTTCCTCTAGTCATCATCTCTACCATCTTGAGCTCACTGCCCCATTTCCAACAAACCTAGAACAGCGATCAACATGTCCGCTGCACCATTTTACTATCACCACCATTATCATAAGACCCATCAGAACATCGCGACAGTCGCCACTGCCGTTGACATTAGTATCGCTGCTATTGTCCATTTCCATTTGTTTCATCATCTTTCTTTTTCTTTCCGATGTTTGTTAGGTCGATGTGGCGTATACTTATCACCACTTCAGAAAAGCGATGGCCCTAAAGGGATAAACAGTGCTACTTAGCGACAAGGCATTGACCGGAAGCTGAGCAGAGTTTGCGCAAGACTGAGACATTGAAGCTGAGTCATTAAAGTTTTACGCTTGGTCAAAAAGTACATTGACTAGGGCATAATTCACCGTTCCCCATTATTCATATCGAAAAGCAACGTTATGTAGCCGTCCAATTGACTCCTCAGCTAAATGTCCGAAAAAATAATCAATGAAGTTCCACAATTCACGAACTGAAACCTGATCTTCCCCTTTTCTCTCCCTTCATTTTCTCCTACTTTTTGCTTTCGGGTTTCTTTCTTCAGCTCCTTTCTTTGGGAGGGAAATCGAGAATCAAGAAAACCCATCATTCCAAGATTCATGAAGTCAAATCCACAACAATATTCGCGCACAGAGAGAAAGAGATGGGGGGGTGTTGAGGAGACACGAATGATGAGGGTAAAATTAAGTAGGGGAGAGCTCATGCCAGACAAGAAAAGAGAAGAAAAAGGTCGAAGGAAGACAAGGTCGCTATCTTTTTGTCGACCTTCAGAGGAATTCTTGTCGATGAGTGACTGTCATTCCTATGCGCTCCATCTCTCTCCTCTCTCCTCCCCCAAAAAAGTGGCAATTGCAGCAAAATGTTCTCTTCATGTGCTTTGATGGTCATTCATGGGCTTTGTCTACTACTAAAAACAATGACTTGCAAAACAAATCATCCCCAAAAGAGACGATGATGATGATGATGGAAGATCGTCGCTCTTCTTGTGAAAAAGCTTCTCATGCCCGTTCTTCTTTGGATCTTAGTACCTCAAGAGTAGGTTGTCCATGTCAATATGAATGTTGGCTAGTTATTGTCATGGTGGTTATTATCCACAAACATAAGGCCAAATGCCCATGAGCTACAAAAGTAATCACTCAAACTCCTATAGATGAATGACCAAAAAAAAAAAAAAAATCCTATAGATGAGGTCACTCGATTTTTATGCTAGGGTTAGTTTGGGTTACTAGAGTCATTTTTCATTAGATAAAATCTTATTTTTGATCGTTCTAATTTAGGGGCTCTTTCAATCAAGTCCTTAATTTGTTCAATTATCTATAAATTCTCGAACTTGCATAAATTTTCTAATCAAATTCCATCTTGCAACAATTTCGACCAATTCAATTTGTTGTCGTTGTTGGACGGTGTTGGATTATGATGTAGAAAAAAAATTGCCATCTTGGTCAAGCAACTAATGTAATTTTGGCATGGTTGGGAGTAGGGGTGAGCATATCGAAGCCCCGGGACCTGGAACTGCTCGAATCAGATCGGACAAATGAAACTAGTATTTTTCAGTTCAATTCCTAGTTCTGGAGGGGGGGACCAGTCCGGATTGACTCTTTTTTTTTTTTTTAAATATATTTTAATTTCTTAAAAATAGCAATAAACCCTAAAATTGTAATAATTGTAGTATTTTTTTTTAAATTTTTTTGCTAAGTGGTCAGTTCTATTGGACTAGATCAGACCAGTTCGTTCGGTCTGGTTCTCAGTCCTAGGATCGTCCAATCTAGTCCCTAGTCCTAATAATGGGAGTCGGTCCTCCCGCTCCTGTTTTCATTTCCTAAGTGGAATTAGATCGGACCGGGAACCGATCACTCATAATTGGGAGACAGTTAACTTGAATTGATTGGCATTGGGTTGGGAGACTAAAAAGTAGAATTTACTTATTTTGTCAAAATTTGTAAACGGGGACATGAGAGTAGTTGACGGTAGTTAAAGCACGTTTTTAACGAATCAAGTGAAATCCACTGTCGGACCATCTTTAGTAAAGTGATAAGCAACCCCAAATAAATCATAACTATGATGACTTGATTAAATAATTTTGAAAAGACAGTGGTTTAATCAAAAATGGTTAATACAATGAAAAATCCCACCTATTACAATTACCTCATAAAAAATCCCAATTTAATACGCTTATGACAAATTTATAATCCGTTAGCTTCCATTAAATTTTATTATCAAATTGTCGAATTAGATGACATGTGGTAGCTGACGAGTATACCGGTTGGGGTTTTACTTTCCATTTATCACGGGTGTACTGGTTAACAATTTTTTTATGGTATAAATCCAATTTAACATAAACAAATGGAGGATAAATTTGTCACAAATTTACTTGTTTAGGGTTTTTGGTGGTTAAAAAATTAGTTTGGAGTAAATTTATTATAAGTGTATTAGTTTGGAATCTTTGGTGGTCAAAAATTAATTTAAGATAAATTTATCATAAGTAAATTTAGGTTTTTCATGGTATTAACCCAATTGAAAAATAACGGAGAAGTTTAATGACTGCGAAACTAATTTATCCGAACATATATCTTCTGTTGGGCTTGGTTACGGTTTTGCACTGACCAATGCCCAGAGCTGGTCCCAAAGATATGTTGGGTTTGAGGCAATTCATGTCGTGGGCCAAATTCAAGGCCTTGGGTCAACTACCAATTTAAACAAGCAAATCCTTGTCATAGGTAAGAGGGTGAGACACTGAATAAAAAATTTGAGGAGTTGGATTCTCCTTGCTCGACGATGTTAACGTGAATATCACATTGAGAAACAACATGAACATCGCCAATTGCTTCTATTGCAAAATGGAAGTTTTAGTTTCTTGACTTATGGTGCTACAAACCAAGGATAGTTTCAGAACTTATACCCAAATCAAAATACTATAACCTAACTTGTAGAGGAATCATGCAAAGAACACTTAACAATCTCACCATGTATAAATCAATGGATGGACATTCTCTCCTTTTGAAATTGCATCGACCTCATCCCATTTTCAAATGATGTAGAAGCTGCATGAAAGATTTTCATGGTCGGTCGTTTCCTCCCACCTAGGTTCAAGCATCTTCTCGCCAGACTCGCTACAAGGACAATGTCCTCTTCAAGAATTTGTGTCTGCCTGATCATGACAAGGACAGCATCCGCTTAAGTCTTTAGTTGCCTTGTGTTTCTCATTAATCAATTGTTTTGTTACAGGCATGGCAAATGGAATTACACTTTGACGAGAGCATGAATATGCTCGAATGACTCAACCCTATCCCGAGTTTCATGCTCTCAATGAAATATCTCAAATTCATGTTTTCCCATTAGAGATGACATATAAATATAAGACATATAAATATAAGGAAGTAAAAGAGAGTTAGTCTTAACCTTTATAAGAGTAATTGGGACATATGGATGCGACATCACACATCTAGCAATTGACCCCATCAAATGATTTGTTTAAATATTACAATAACTAAAGTCACTTGATAGGAAAAATAATCTTGAGTTACTACTAAATGTGATATTAACGTTGGATGCAAATTGCGCAATTCCAAGATCTCCATAACTAGAATAAGAATATGCATAATTGAGTAGAAAGATTAGCGCACCTATTTTGGGATCCATCATTCTTGAAGTGGAAATGGAAACATAATGTTCCACGCGCAATTCCTTCTCCTCTATTGCCCTTTGTATCATTGGCTCAATGAGGTGGCCCCCGTTTAGCGTTAGGTAAACGCTCCTTAGGTGAGGATACATGTGAGAATTATGGTTATAGAAGAGACTTGAGTAATATTTATAGAGTTTCCAGCCAGGCCCCCTCATTACGGGTCAGGCTCAACTCGGCCCACACTAACTAGTCCCATATTAGACTAATTAAGAAACTTTATATCTCACCTTAGACCAACCCTGTTTTACAGTAACTGTAAAATAATAAATTACAATATCAATTAATTTAGTCTACATTAGAAAAATTCTTACAATTAAGTCCTATTATATCCTGTCATGTTTTGCCCTGCCAAGCATCTTACCATATTCCGTGGATCTTTAATCCTGTATTCGTGTATATCTTGGATGGGTTGAACCTAATTCCAAACCGAGAGATTGCGTGTATCATATGTTGGTGATCAATGCCTTACTCTCGATTTAATATCTTATAATGGAAGACAGCAGCAAGAAAAGCGTGGTGAATTGATTGGGATAGGCGTCCAAAGGCAAAATCTAGTCATTCCGGTGAAGTTCCATTATATTTGCAAAAAAGCATCCGTGAAATAGGTGGATGACAAGCTTGTGGTACAGGAACAGAGCTCCTCCTGCATCTACATGCAAAGAGCAGCAACGTGATCATGCTTAGAATGCCGTCGTATGGTGATGGACGAAAGAATTGAGAACTGCCCTAAGCAAATAAATGTCACGCGCTCACAGAAGTTGCATGTGCAAAGCTAATCTATTAGCTGCAGTTGAAAGTATGAAGAAATTTTTTCCTCAATGCCAGATCGCCAAGGAAATGGCAGTCCATGGCTGCGAGTGCTGGTAGCATTACATTACAAATCCATGAAATGTCTAAACGATAAGTAAGCAAATTCTCCATAGGATTACTTGTCATTTAATTCAGAATAAAAGGGAAGAAAAAATATAAAAGAAAAGGTCCAAGCAGTCCTTTAGAATTTCGCCACTGCGCAAGATGTTGAAGATCAAGAAAAGCTGAAGGGCTTGAATGCAACCTTTTCTGCGTGGAACGAGCCCATTTCTCATCTTATCGGTTTCCAACAACTGCAAAACATAGTTAGAATTCAGTATTCGAGAGAATCAGGGGTAACAAATAAAGGACTCGGTTCATGATACGGAGTGGCAGACAGTTTCAGTTGGACAGCTTTTGAAGAAAGCATATTGAGTTCCATGATTTGATAAAATGTTCCATCTATTAAATCGTAGAAATGTAAAGAAATGATGAGAAAGCTGCTGTTGCAGCATCCATGAAGAGATTTCCCTTTCCCCCTCCTTTTTGGAGGCTTGGTCACCGATTAGAGAGTTGCGACCAATCCTCGAGCTCTATTGGCAAAATAGGAAAGTTAATGACGTTCTAAGTTGGATTGAACTGGAGTTGGCATTTGGTGGACTGAACATGTTTGGAATGGAGAAACTAGACAGAACAAAAGATTCAAGTATTTGCAGGACTTCTTGATGACAACTTCTGCGGTCACCGCCCTTCTTAAGCCACAATAGCATCTGAAATTATTTCTGAAATATGGTTTTATTTGGGAGACTTGGTATAGGATTAAACTAATGAAAACTCTTTAAATATATAATAATTTCTACAATAACACTTGCTATTAGAAAAAGCATTTACCTTGCTTATTGAATTTGGTGCGGATGGTTTCATGTTAGTAAGGTTTGGATGGTGGTATTAAGGTCGCCTTCCCAACGACCTTTATCATCCTCGCTAGAGAGTACTTTATCTAGTTTTGGTGTCCTCAAGGCACCCTTGCAGAATATTTTCATCTTGGGGCACTGCGTCACAACAATACGCACCAATGATGGGAACCTAAATGTGCAATTCGTGGGGGAGAAGCTCTCAAGGCTTGGTAAACCATCAAGTGCCAACATTTGCAGCTTGGGGAAGGAGATCTCCTCCGTTCCATTTCCATCATTTGTCACCACGTCTTGCATTGAACCACAATTTAGCAAGATTAGCTGAGTAAGGCACACTAGACTTGTCACTGCTGAGCAAGTCCCCATGTGAACTAGACCAGCGCAATCCACTACTACTAATTCCGTCAAGCTTTGGAGTGAAGTCGGAGATGGAAATATGATTGATAAACCAGGGCACTGCCCAAGGGACAGAAATTCAATATGTCTGAGGATTTCACCCATCAAGGAGCCACCTTTCCAGACTCGCTTGAGTTTACACAGGGAACTTAGCTCAATTCGCTTCAAATTTCCAAATGCACTTAGACTTGCTCCCTCGTGTCCAAAAGCATCTTCTGAAAATATCTCCTCGAAGGAACTACATCGCACCTTAAAATCTTTTAGATTGGGGAATCTCCGGAGAAGGAAGTTGGAGGGAAAGACGACATTTTCATTGTGGTAGCATTCCAAAACCAGCTCTCTGATTTTGCTAAAGATGTAAGGCTGCGGCATCATCACAACATCCTCCCACGCTAATATCATCACAACATCCTCCCTTGCTAATCTCCATCGCTCCAAGTGTGAAATGACCTGTAAGAATCTATTCAATTAGGCCATAAAAAGTCCATATCATAGTTATTGCCACAGCCACGACCCAATGACTAGGATGTCCTTCCATCTAGGGAAAGAAAAAAAATTTGGAGCCAGACAAGCAAGCATCGATGACCATTATAAAAGAGTTTGTGGTTAGTGGGGTGCTCAATTCAATGAAAACATGTCTTGCAAATTGGATGGAGAAAGTTATTAGTCAACAAAAAAATTTGACTCTTCGATTATTTTAATTGTCAGCTAATAAATTCCAAGAGCAAAAATAAACAGATATGCATTTGAACTAGTTCATAGAAATGAACTTAAAAACAAAAGTTATTTGTTTTAAAAAGTCTTGTTACTTATAGAGTAAGTAGATATGTTCCAATAGTAAGACAATTATATTAAGATATGTTTCAATAGTAAGACAATTGTATTAATATGTTGCACTCTATTTTATAACCTGTAGCCTTCATATCTATTTTACTACAGATCATAAGTAGCGCATGGGATCACGTTTCCATAATTCCGAGAAGAATGCATTCAAATCAACTAATTATTGACCAAAAAGACAAAAAAAGAAAAAAAAAGATTAGTACACTAAAAGTCCTAAAATTTATTATGAAAGTGCAATTGATACCTAAAACTTTTGAAAAGTGCAATCAAATTCTAAAATTTATTAAATTAGAGCAATAAAGTCATTTCATTAATTTCATCTACTTTGGTTAATGGAAAATGCTGATGTGACTTTTTTTATTTATTTTTTTCTCTCTCATACATAGCGATGATGCTGCTAAAACATTATATATAAGACTAAAACAATGTCGTTTTGGTCCAAATTTGTTTTTTTAATCTAAATTTTATTTAAATTAAAATTTAAAAATATAGAGAAACCATGATCGCTAGGAGCGGTCGACGATGGTGGGGGATGACCAACGAGGGTCATTGGGTCATGGCCAGTGGTCAACGACCCTTGCTTGAAGAAGGCTTGCAACCATTGCTTAGATCTAGCCAAGGGCCACTAGTGACAACTTGTTTTAGCACGTCATGTTAGCATTTTTGTTAGCCAAGTTGAGCGAAATTAGAGGAAGAATTTGATTACAAAAATTTGATAAATTTTAAGACTAAAATGTATTTTTTTGATAGTTTTAGGGCTCAATTTCACTTTCATGACAAGTTTAAGGATTTTTAGTGTACTAATAAAAAAAAAAAATCAACTGACGGGTTGTGGGCAAAAATGTGACAAGGCAAGATATAGATTGTATTACACAAATCTGATGGAAAAGAGCAAATAATTATAACAGATTGTTTTTTTTTTTTTTTTTTTTTTTGGGTAAAAGGTAAGAGGTATATAGACTTTTGCATAAAAAGTTATACAGCTGTATAGCAAGGGGGGGCTCCGGCACCAACTCACACTCAGAAGGACAGAAGATCCAAACGATTGGAAGGGGGCCGGGGCCAGGGGGGAGAAAAGGGGAGGGAAGAGCTGTGAGAGAGATACATTGCAGATAAAAGCAGCAGCAAAAGAAGGCCAAAACAGCGGCCAACAAAGAAGACAAGGGCAAAGAGCACACAAGACTGTGACCCACACAAGGAAAAGACACAAAGAGGAGAAGAGCAGGAGGGACACTAAGATGGGAACACAAGCCGCATCATCAAGAGAGATTCGGGAGAGATCCATTAGAAGCATCAACTAGCCATAGCAAGATGGGCAGCAATGTAGCAAAGGATAACTTCACCAAGCATCAAGTGGAGGAAGAAAAAAAAGGGGGGCAGTCAATAGTAAGCATAATCAATCAAAGATGGAGGGGTGGATGCCCTAGCTAAGTTGTAGTCTTCTATTACAGGGGTTGTCCGGGACCTTGGGGAATGATAAAGCCCTATCATTGACAGCTTTATGAAGGTGGTCCTTTAAAGCCGAGAGGTATAATCTTTCATTGTGAAAGATAATGTTATTCCTTACTTTCCAAATGAGATAACATAAGGCACCAAAGGTAAAGCGAGCCAAGGATTGGTGGAAGGTTGTATTAGAAAGGTGTTCAATAACCCATAAAAGATTGTCCTTCCAAGCATGATTCCTCCAAAGTAAGTTACAATTATAACATATTGTTCATTCTTACAATAAATAGCAAAATGAAATGTCAAATAAGCTAGGAAACAAATAAGAAGTTCATAATCCCAAATAATCCTACGTTTCTATCGTTTTGTTACATTAAACATGGAACTTAGTTCTTTGTTGGTATATCGCTCATTTTCTAATCAAATTAAGGTTGATAATTTTGAATAACCGTTAGTAACTTCAAAGGTGTTGATAAGCTAATGCAGTAAACGTTGGTAGATTATTAATTGGTGATCTTGAAAGTACAAACGAAAATATTGGTACTTTTCAAAACCTACCAAAAGTTGGTTAGTGACTAAAATCAGCTCCTATCTTAATTTAAAATATAGATCAAATTAAGGTTATTAAATTCAGATTAAATACTGTAATTTCAAAGGGAATTGGTTAGCCTCAAGTACACATAGTGGTTCATTATTAAAATTGTTCGTAATTTAGAAAGTATAATGACAAAAATGGTCTTTTCAAAACCTAACAAGATTAAAAGTTGTTACATGACTCAAATTAGTTTGTAATATGTTGGTATGTGAGTCAAATTAGGGTTGATAATTTTGAACAAAAGTTAGTATCAGCACAATAACAAGATAAAGAAATATTGGTACTTTTTAAAACCTTGCAAGATAAAATGTTGGCAAGTGACTAAAATCAGTTTGTATCTTAGTGGGACAAATGTTGGTACATCAATTGAATTAAGGTTAGTAATTTCAAATAAATGTTAGTAATTGTAAAGAAGTTGGAAAGCTGCAAGAATACATGTTTGTAGATTATTAAATTAGTTGGTAATTTTGGAAGTATGTTTGCGCTTTCAAAATCTAACAAGATGAAGAATTAGTAAGTGACAAAAATTGGTATGTTAATGTGATGAACGGTGGTACATCAATCAAATTAAGGTTCGTAATTCTGCATAAAAGTTAGTACTTCAAAAGTGCTATTAATCACAATAATCAATGTGGGTAGATTATAAAATGGTAATTGACTAAATTTAGTTGATATCTTAATGTGATGAAAATTGGTACATCAATCAAATTAATGTTGGTAATTTTAAATAAACGTTAGTAACTTTCAAAGTGTTGATAAGCCACAAAAGTGAATATTGGTAGATTACTGAAAGAATTAATTTTTTTTTAAAAGCAAAAATAAATGTTGGTAATTGTTAAAACTAGTTGACCGGCATGGAACTCTGTTTTGTATATAGAGTACGCTCCATTTGCCAAATAAACATAATACTCGATTTTTTTATTTATTTATAAATTTGGCAAATAAGGAATGTCAACTTAACGTGAATTGTCTATGCAAGTTAATCCAATAATTTTCTTTCTTTTCAACGTAACAATTAGGATGACTAGAATATATTACAATTACACAGAATATGAGCTGGAAATAAATAAATCTGATCCATCTTTAAATTTGTAGCAACTTACATGTGTGGTTAGGTGAGGATTAATAAGCACGAAATGTTTGACAATTTCAATTTCCAACTGAAAATAATAAGCACTAAGATAAATGCACATAAGCCGACGAAGACAAAGGTTGAGCGATATTATTAAGTATTTTACCTTCTCAAAAGAGAAGAGTGCAGGTCGGTTCTTGTTGATAGTAGTACCCTGGCATCCTTGGAGTTCACAAGCAAATGAGAATGACCTCATTTTACTGCAATGGGTCGCTGCCATTGTCTTCAAGAGTGGCCACTGTGAAGTGTGACTATTCCTAAAGAAGCTCCTTAGCTCTGGCAACTCAAAAAATCTCAAGTCAGTCAATTGTGGAAAGAAGAGATCACTTGTACTCATCTCTACTCCTCCGTCTTCATCCACTATGATTTCCACCACCCCACAATCCCCTACAAAGAGTTCTTCAAGTTGTGCCATACTCTTTGCCACCGAACTTGGAAATAAACTTTGAAGACTCTTACACTTGTGGGCCTTCAAGCATAGTAAGCGTTCAAATGTCATAGTCCCATGAGGATGTCCACTCCACACGTGCGTCATTTTTGGAAGTTGTTCCAAATTTAATTCTCTTAATTGAAAAGAGCTTGCGAAATGAGCTTTGCTCATATTTAACTCTTGGACATGAAATATCACTTCTAAGGAAGGACATTTTATCACAGTTAACTCCTCTAGGCTTTGAAATCCCGCAAGGATAGTTTCAGATGAGAATATGGATGAAAGTTCCTCACAATACTCCACTATGAGTGTCTTGAGTTTGCTAAAAGCATTTGAAGCAAGCTCATCAAGCCATATTTTCTCCAAATTATCCATGTGCAAGATCTTCATTGACTCCATATTAGGAAACTGAACCTGTTATTTTCATTTATATAAATTAACGCCAACTCTTTCTTCCCCTCATAAAAAGAGAACTTTAATTTCCAAAATAAGGAAAATCACGGAATAAGTATCATTGATAAAATGGAAAGAAAAGAAGACTAGGTGCACGTTATTTTCTTTTAAAAGATGCCAACCCCTAAAATCCATTCAAGAGAAAGCATCGATCGATAAGTTTGCCGTTTGATTTGTTTGGTTCCTCGTGTGAATTGGCATTTCTGTCTCTTTCCTCTCTCTCTAGTTTTGCCTTCCTTTCTTGCTATATGATTTCCCTTTAATTTTTATGATCATAAACCTTCTTCGCTATGCCCTTTCATTCTATAGTATCAATTGCTGACATGTGTATCATAGACCTTGTAAAAGCTCTTCAAACTTTTGGAGGTACTGAATGACACTGCCACTATTTTATAGATTTCATGTCAATGCAATTAAGTTACTTGCACATAATGCATGTAGCAACAACTCCCTTGCCATGCATAGATAATATTGGTTCATGGGGAGCCACGAATACAAATTTGCTGAGTCCATCACTCCATTTAACACCAAAGCTCCTTTGCTTATAATTTGATCAAGTGAAGAGTTTTAGTCATAATTGGGAAATAAATGTGTATTAGGAGTCCTAAATCTCTATCAAACGTAGTTTAACTCCTAAACCTTGCAATTCGTACACTCAAGTTCCAAACCTTTCTGAAGAAGCAGAATCAAGTTGTTTTAGAGTACAATACCTTAGATTATCTATGTCTCAGCCTTAAATTGCCTATGTTTGTAAAAATTTGTGACTAAATTACGCCAACTACTAGGTTTACAATTTGATTACAATTTTTGATAAAGTTATTGCACCAATTGAAAAACATATGACTCGATTGCATCTCATAGATAAATTTCAGGACTAGTGCAATAATTTCTCGACATCATCATAATAGTTGATCTTAGGGATAATGATAGGAGGTCCTTGATCTTACAGTGGATAAGATTTGAATTCAGGCCAAGCTCTTTAGGATCGTCTAGACTCTAGATTAGTCAAACAAGATGTCAACTGGAGCTTAGGCTCTTAGTAATATTTTTACTTCAATTTCATTATTAGTCGAAAATTTGAAATTGAAAGAAAAACATGTTAAGTTTTGGAGACTTAAGAAAAAGTATTGATATGCATGTCAGTTTGTCTATACTAAAAGAAAGTAGCCTTGAGATTTTTCTTGTAAAATCGAAGTCAAAGATTTGTAAAATAAAATGATAATTTAGCAGAAGTCAACCCCACAGACCCTTACATTGTCTAGCTGAAGCCATGAGAAACAAGAAACTAGACATGCCATTAAAGAAGAATGAGAGCAAACCTTTTTGACCTGTAAAAGTGGTTGCTGAGTTGAAATGTTGTCTTTTGGTTTCTTACAACTGATATCTCCTACAATCACCTTCACAGCTTTGCAGTCTTCAACAATCAATTCTTTCAAGGTGGGAAACTCATATGCGCAACTTCTTGAGCTGAAACTAATAAAGCTTTTAAGGGAACTAAGTTTCAATGTACGTAAATGAGAGAACTTTACTGCCTCCAACTGTTGCTCTTCACGTTCTTCCACGGAAACTACTTCCTGCATGTTATCGCAAGCAGAAACATCTAGCATCTCAAGTTTTTCAAGGGTCTTGGCTGTGTCATCTGTGAAGAGATATCTCAAACCATGGCAATTGTGCAAGCTAACATTAGTCAGACTAGGAAGGCCCAAAGTTGCTTTGGTGCTGCTTGTCACAAGCGAATTCAGCTTCGTCAG
Organism: Eucalyptus decipiens; assembly: GCA_014182575.1. Classification (NCBI taxonomy): domain Eukaryota; kingdom Viridiplantae; phylum Streptophyta; class Magnoliopsida; order Myrtales; family Myrtaceae; genus Eucalyptus; species Eucalyptus decipiens. The sequence continues at coordinate 32,913,017 of CM024610.1, read as the reverse complement.
GTGCCACAACTTCACTTCTTTTGCTAAAAGGACCAGACCTTTTTGTCTTTTCTTAGGATTGATAGCAACATGTTCCACTAATGCTTCCAAAGAGGCACACTTGACCACTTCAATCATTTGCAGGCTCTGGAACCTCTCTATTAAAATTGATGGAAAAATATGAGACAGATTATCACAATCTCCAACCGTGATTGATGCTAGTCTGCAAAATGATCCTTCAGGGAGATCCTCGTGCCATATCCTCCTTAATCCGCACAAAGACAAGAGCTTCAACTCCTGTAAGCTCGGAAAAAGAACCTATATGAAAGGACCATATGTAAGTTTCTTGACCATAAACTCCTGCAAGACCAGATTGGGATACTCTTGGATGCTCTAATATGCTCTAATATGTTAATGTACTCTCAAGAATCAAGTTGATTACCCAAGATCATACCATTTTTGCAACAGATGCATGGAGTAGCAAGAGGCTTTACAGGACGTGTAGACAAAAGAGTTTTCAACTGCTTCATTGGTGATAAGACTACAGCTACCGAGAATAATTTCTCCAATAAAAATAAAGTAGAAAATTCTAGAGATATTTACGCACATTTTGATTGAAGAAGACAGGCAAGGACGAGCCAGAGTCGATACAATTAAATGCAGGTTGTAAACCTGTATCAGCTGCCATCGGCTGTTGCTTCCCTTTGAATGAAGAGAAGGTCATCATTTTGGGGCATCTAGATATGCTTAGTCTTGTGAGGGACGGACAATGAATACAATACTTTCCATAGGAAAATGTCCTCAGATTTGGCAATTTCTCAAGAGACAAAGAAGTCAATAGAGGGAATTCTGAAGTGTCAGTGGTTGTAGCTTCCTCTGATTCTTCTTGCACATCCATAATTTCCTCCATCAATTCACAACTTCGTATTTCTATTTCTTTTATTTGCCCAAGTGCCTTAGCCATGGAAGAAGAAAAAAGAGACCTCAGTTTCTCACAGTTTTGCACCTTCAATGCCCTTAAGTTTTGAAAACACAAAGCTTTTCTTGGATTTTTGTTCCATATGCATCCCAAATTTGGTAAGTCACTCAAGGTTAATTTGGTCAATCGCGATAGAATCTCGACATCTCCACTAGTCGCCAATCCTTCAAGATCAAATACTTTTGGTATTAACCGACATCTTTCAATGGTTATGGCTTCCAAATTCTGTAGCTTTATTAGCAAATTTGATGGGATGATGCTCAAGATAGATGTGCAATCCTCTACGTTCAGAAATTTTAAGTTGCTCACATCTGAGAGAAACTGAGAGTTCCATATCTCTTCCAATTTGTGAAGTTGAGATAGCGTCAAGGACTCCAACCAAGGCACTGAAACCTTTCAAAATGAGGAGAATAACATTACGAAGGCATATGGATCAATTTTTTTCGCTTAGCAACGAGAGGTGAATAATCCCACATAATCTTATGACAGCCCCCGTAACTAGAAATTATTAAGACATGTTGCGTATGTAAAAATACAATCGGACATAGTCTCATATGATAGAGTTAAAGATAACGGGAGAAAACTGGAGTAGTGATTTCTGAATTTTACCTTATTCATCTAATAATTTTTCAACTTTCAACTTACGTATCATTTACTTATTATGTTTATGAATTTATAATCCCTAAATTATGGAGGTCATTGAATTTACCCTCACATTTTTTGCTCTCACTAAATTTTACAAACTCATGGAATAGACTCAACAAATTTTTAGTCATTGACTGTGGTCTTATCAAATATCTCAAACGACAGCGTAAACAACAAAGCTCAACTATTTTCTACCAAATAGTCGTGAACTAAATTGACAAATAGATTAAAAAAAAAAAAAAAGCACTATGCTTCTCATTGATTTGCTTATGTAATTTCCATTTGGCATTTTTTTTCCAAAGTATTCCTAAAAACCAAAATTTCTGATCGCATGTGGAATAGATGCCACATCTGCCAAAAGTTAAAAAAAAAGGTTCATCACGATAAGATTCATGGTTGACCATGGGATCCATGAACTGGTCATAACTGGCACCATTTCGGCATCATAGTCCATTTAAGCAAAGGATTTAATTTTATCTATATAAAAGATCTAATATACGCCTTCTCGTTATAAAAAAAGTTAATTTAAGCGGAAAGTTTTAATCATGTAGCCAACAAAAAGAATTAATTAAATTAACGGATGATTTTAGTCGAGTATCATGATTTTGCGGTTTGGGTCCCATGCCAAACATAATTCTAAAAACAAGTTTTAAAAGGGTTTCTATTCTTTTTATTTTATTCTAACAGAGTAGCTACATAAATTATTAAATCTAAGCGATAGTGCACTAATGAATGCTAGATGTTTTTCTAATTAATACTTTAAAGTAATTCATTGCATAAAAAGTAATTTAAACTTGTGCAGTGCACATAAAGTCTACCAGTAATATTAGAAAAATGGTCAGAATGGAGATGTGTGGTAAATTCGATCGCCAGAAAAGGTCCATAGCTTACATTAATTAGAAAAAAAAGAACTTAATTATCCCACTTACATCTTCTTAATGTATCAACCAAGTGAAATTGTTTTAGCAACATTTCAATTGTTTAGCATTTTGTGTTGGAAAGTATTGATTGTAATCTACTAACGGCGATTTTTGACAGGGGGCTAATGGGGCAGATTTAGGACTAAAGTTAAGGTGGTGATTTTTTTAAAAAAAAAAAAAAGTTCGGGATACATTTGGGATTGTACCTAAAATCAGGGGTTTTTCTATAGACAAAAAAAAGTTCGGGCATATATGGGACTAGACTTAAAGTTAGGGTTTTTTTAGAACAAAAAAGAAAAAGGTTTGAGATAGAATCGAGATTGGACATAAAGGTGGAGTTTTTTTTAGGGAATTAGACTATTAATTATGTAAAATAAATTTTCAATTTTTGTCTCAAGTACATTAATGTTAAAATATATGAGGCAATTAAGCTGGTTCTTCTTTTCCAAAATTGTATGTGAAATTACCACAAAAATCATAAATTATGCCCAATATGACACCCATACCCCAAACTTTATTTTTTCACAAAAACTCCAAACTTACATGTGACAAAAATACATTTGATCTATCGCAAAAAATACTAACTTTATTCACTGTGATACTAATACATAATCCTTTTTTTCATGTCATCATCCAAACTTATAGCAATGTGACAAAAGTTTAGTGTATTGTTGTCACAGTTGGTATGGTTTACGGACAAAAAGATTTGAAGTAGGTGTCACAATTGTTATAATTTAGGGTTTTTGGTGATAGAAAGAATTGTTTTAAATATTAGTGTCATAGTGAGTATAGTTTAGGACTTTTGATGGTATTAATCTAATTATAAAAAGTTGTGATAGGTATGGAAATATTCTACACAAAGTTCCAAGCCAATGATTCGTTATTGGAGAAGATAGCAACAATCATTTATGTCCATTTTTTTTATACAACCGTTAAGTGATGGAGCTATTATGTGACCACAAAATCGAAAATTGAATAATATTCGATAGGCTAATTTGTTTTTCTTGCTTTTGATACATGCATTTACTATGTAAAATTACAGAACTTTTGTACATTATATCTCCAAGGTAAATATTTCAACAAGTCAATTTCTTTTTGAAGTCTGCACGATGCATGGGACTTCATTTATTTTTATTATCTGGTCTGTCTGTCCTTAGATTTCATTATCAAGGATATCATTAACTGAGTAATGAGCTCACGATGTCTGTGTTTGTAACTCGTGGATTAAAAGACGAAGTCATAGAAGGTTTCCTCCAATTAAATTGGTTTTGGATAAAGGAAGACATGAAACTTTTAAAAGCATGAAATTTACCTGCTGCCCATTGAAGAATGCGATCCAATGGTCCACGTATTTAAAGAAGCTCGTCATCTTTGGCAAGTGTCGTAACGTCAGCCTACGCAAATTGCATGACTTCACTGTAGAATTATCATATATTTGATCTCCGTCTTCATCTTCCTCGGCATCTGCCACAAATTGCTGCATCAAGTGGCATTTTCTTATTTCAATCTCTTCAAGCTGCAAGAGTATTCTTGTCATGGACGAAGGAAACAAATGCTTGATTTCACCGCAACTATCCACTTTCACAATCTTTAATTTGCTGAAGGATTCTGGGGTAAGACAACCATAACAGAACTTTTCCAATTTGTTCAAATTCTCGAGAAACAACGATTCCAATCTAGTCAATGCAGTGCACTGGACACATTGTGTGGAGTGAACAACGTACTGAAGCAAGGGACTATTTTTTATTTGAAGATGCTTCAGTTCTTGAAAACCTTCGGTGCACAAATCATGAATGCTCTTATGGCCATCTCGCAATCCATCCAGGTGAAGAACTTGCGTTCTCTGCAAACATCTTTGCACCCACTCTTCATGAAGAAGATTGCCTGATTCTAGCCTGAGCTGTAAAGTTCTGGATTCTTTGTGTTCACATGACCAATCCCAAACATCCCCTATTTGGATTTTATGCTTGTTTAAGTTCCCAAATGGCAAGTCTCTTGAGAGATTGGCAGAATGAGGAATGGCAATGTACAAAGTGCTCAACTTTTTCATGTTCTTCAACTCAGTCAAGTTGACGTTGATTTGCCGTGCTTTACCCTCGGCCTCCCACTGATCAAAACTGTCTTCCATATATAGCACTTCTAGATTGACCAAGCTTCCAAGCACACCAGGTTCGATAACTTTGAGCTTGGTGCACCCTGTCAGGTCGAGATATCTCAATTCTATTAGTCCAGCTAATTCTTTGGGCAGTCGAGTGATTGTAGACTCAAAGAAACTTAGCAACTGCAATCCTTTCAGCTTTCCAAGAACAGTCACGTCCTCAAGATGGCATAAATCAAGGCATAGCGACTTGAGGTTTACAAGGAACTCGATCGAAGACGGTAGAGAGATGAAAGATAAGCAAGTCAAGTCCAAGACTTGGAGCTTCTGCATGGATTCAAAAAATGACTCGGGAATTTTGAGGGACGGGTTGTCTTCGAATAACAAAAGAATCCTCAAGTTTGGGCAGTCCAATTTTTCAGGAAGCTCGTCAATGCCAACATATGGGAAGGATATTGCGGTGCATTTGCTGAGCTCATCCTTTGACCAATCTTTAAACCCACAGTTATTTCTCCCAACCAAGGCGTTCCATTTCGTGGAAACAATATTGACGGCCTCATCAACAAAAACGTCATGCATTTTGAAAAAAAACATGCCATCACTATCTAGCAACAAAGAAGAGTCCTGCAAGCTACGTAGATCCAAAGTCAATTTATCTCTAGCGATTGCAGTGGTTTCGCTGAATCTCTTGTATAAACCCAAACCCATGCAGTAGATAAGGGAATGCCTGATGGAAATTCTCCCAAAGGTTAGAGCACAAACCAAGAACAATGATTTGATTCTCTCATCTTTTAACTCATTGTAATTTTGTGTCACTATTGATTCTGCACCCAACTCTTCTGTTTCTTTTGAAGCATTGCTCCATGTTATAAAATCTCCATGCTTCAACCTATCTGCCACTGAGAGAATTAAAAGAGGCAAGCCTCCACAATTCTTGACTACTCCATCTACCAAGGGTTTAAACTCAAGATCGTTAATTTTATTCCCCACTCTCCTTTCAAAAAGTCTTCGTGCCTCTTCATAATTTAGATTTTTGAGTTGGAATAGTCGGTCAGAGGCCATGTCATCGCGCAAAACATCTAGTTTTCTTGATGATAGCAATAGCTTGCAGCCTCGTACTTTATTACCATCTCCACAAGGGATTCCAACTTCCTTCAGCTCTAGCTTCTTCCACATACTATCTAGAATGATGAGAATTTTTTTTTTGGGATCACACTCTAACCTCTCACGCAAAAGATGTGCTCTCCCAAGAGCAGTTTCCATGTTCATTAGCTTCAGGCCTAGTGCATCAGCGATTTCTCCCTGGATTCTTTTCAGATCTGGACGGCGTGATACATCTGTTATGGCAACCTCATCAAACAGCTTATCTCTCTCAACTCGCCTTTTGATGTCATCCAAAAGCTTGGACTTGCCAACCCCACCTGGTCCAGAAACCCCAATCACACAGACCTTGTCATCCGCTATAGCCTTCATGACATCCTCCACGATCAAAGCCCTTGACTCTGGGACATCTTCATTTTTGTCGACAAATCTTGGAGCAGGAGTGCTAAAATTGACGATTCCTGGCGGAGTACTCTCATAGAAGACCCTCTGAAAGTTACCATTTTGGCTTTCCTTATGGAGTCCTTGAATTATTTGAGTCATCTTCTTCGCCTTCCTGCCCATTGGATGGCGCACTAGGGGGTTGGGAATCCACCCACGCAAGCAAGCGTCCTTTGCACTTTTGCCCCGTTCTAACAGGTTTTCTGCTTCCACGGCCTGCTTTGTCACACTGTCTAGCCAATTCTGAACATCAGTGTGTATACGTTTTCCGTCACGCCTGGCTTCATCGACGGAGTGCTGCACCCTTTCCTTTGCAGTCTCCAGCTCCTTGACTCTATTTTTGAGATCGTCGACGCAGCTCTTGTAGCACAGCACATACCGCAACTGATGTCCGACAGGAGCAATCAGGCAGTCACCGAGTTTCGACACAAGAGGCAATGCAACGGAGGTAACAGATGCGCAAGTCATGATTTCTTCTTTAATTCTAGAAGTTGCTTTCTGCCCCCTCTGTTGTCCCTCTTGTTGTTGCCTCTTTTTATTGTTTGCTTAAACAAATGGGTGGAAGGAAACTGAACGGAGAACAGAACTAATCACTCGATGTGTGAAAAGAAAGGAAGAGCAAAGTGATAAAACAAGAACAGCGAAATGAAACCAGGCTTAAACAATGAGTCGGGCTCCGTGATGCTTAGGGGCAATGCCCGATGATATGTCTGATCCTGATAGTGTGCGTAACGAGGGAGTATTTGAAAGCGAACGTGACGTTGCTCGCTCCCCTCTCGAAAACGGCATGATAAGTTAATCGCGTGATTTGCAGAAAAAGTTTTTAGCGGCTCATGTCTTTTAAGAGCTACAAGTCATGATGCATTTGGTAACGCTTCTATTTGAAACAATTTTTTATCAGAAATGATTTTTTCTAATTTTGTTCTCGGAAACAATTTATGAGCAAAAGAATACGTTTGGTAACTCCATAAAATTTTTATTCCTAGGATAGAAATGCATTTGGTAGGATTCTTCATATTTTTTATTATTTCTTTTAACTTTTTAATACTTTTATTATATTTTCTTATTTTTCTCTTTTCTCTTTGGCCAGTCACCAGCCACTACTATGGTTGGCAACCGGCTTAGGCGAGATCAAGTGAGCTCACCAGAGGCTCGCCTGGCCACCGATGAGCCTCAACCTCGCCTTGGCCTAACGAGGCCGAGCCTCGTGTCGGCTAGGGAGGCCAAGCCTCGCCATGGCTTGGCGTCATCGGGGATCGGCAATGCTCCCGAGGTCGTTGGCTCTCGTCTGGTTGGTCACCGACGTTGATTGTAACGACCCGGGCCCCGCTATATAATATTGTCCACTTTGGACAATGAGTCCTTACTGCTTTAAAACGCGTTATACAGATTAAGATTAAAGGGACCCAAGCCTTTATAAACTAGCCCAGGACTCCCCCTTTAAGCGATGTGGGACAGGAGACATGCCCTTGGCCTCACCGGCATACTGCCAAGGCAATCTCAGTCCATCCCTCCATATTGCCTTGGGTTTGGGTCGTCACATTCTCCCCCCCCCTCCCCCTTAAGGCACAGCGTCCTCGCTGTGGCCCCCACATGCGGTTAGGAGTCAGCTCTGATACCATTTGTAACGACCCGGGCCTCACTGTATAATATTGTCCGCTTTAGACACTGAGTTTTCACGGCTTTAAAATGCGTTATACAGATTAAAGGGATCCAAGCCTTTATAAACTAGCACATGACTCCCCCCGAAGCGATGTGGGACAGGAGACATGCCTTGGCCTCACCCACTTACTGCCAAGGCGATATCATTCCATCCCTTCGTACTGCCCCGAGTTTGGGTCGTCACACCGACCATGGTCAAGGCTAGCAACCGGCCAAAAGGAAGAAGAAGAAAAATAAAGAGAAGAAGAAAAGAGAAGAAGATAGAAGAGAATAAAAAAATTAGATTCTAGAAATTGTTATCGGGAACAATAAACTATTTTTTTCTATTTTTTAATTCTATTCCAAATCTATTCTAAGAAACAAAATATTTACCAAACTGATTTTTGTTCATTTTTTTATTCCCGGGAATAAAAGAACAGAATCAGTTGTTCTCGAGAATGAAAACAAACAGGCCCTCGATGTTTGTGAAAATCTTTTTGGTGGGGTAGCTAGGCCAAGCACTTGTAAGTCTTCTCCTTTGAAAATCATAGGTACAATTAATTAGGTCAAAACTTCATAAGAGTGAAAATGGTGAGAAAATGATATTATAAATGCCATAACTTATATGTCAGCTTCTCATTTTCCTTTCTTTAATTAGTTTTCACTAATCCATATTTTTTGGCATTTAACATTTTAAAAGTACAAAATGAGTATCCAATTTTTGTTAGTTCACTTTTTTTTTTTTGGGGTGTTATTTAGGTCTTTTTCTTTATTACTTATTGTGCTTCGTTTTCTTAAATGCCTTATTATTTCTATTACTATGTTCATCGGTTTTTCTTAATTTTTTACTCAGTAATATTATTGATACTTTTTATATTAATTATTTAATTAATTAATTTTTTCATTTTCTTTTTTATTTCCTTAACATAAATTGATGTAAGAGAATGATTTCTATTAAAGAACAAGTAGAAAATGTACATTTACCCTTCAAAGTTATATGCAATGCACATTCTAACAAAAAACAAAATTGATGGTGAATTAGGGGTGATTGATTCTAGAGTGGACTGATTCCCACCTAGAATCGGGAATTGAACCAGAAGGACCGGGTTTCACTTTGTAGAACCAAGAACCTATGACATTCGGACACTTCCTGCATAAATAAATATGTAGGAATTTGAATGTGATATGTCACAAGCGAAAATTTTAGTTGATTTTTAACGTTGTAGTATAGAAAGGTCCAACTTATATTTTATGTATATGTTGTTTCCAAAAAGTGATTCCATTAGAGTTACATTAATGATTATTTGCTTTTGGGCTGATAATCTAGAGCGGCGACGAAGTATGTAACGCCACATTGGTTGTAATGGAGATTGATACGCTCCAAGTTTACGTATTGGATATGCGATGAGTTTGTTCAGTTGTGATTCTTCTGGTGTTTGGCAACTTTAGCGGAATGTTTTAGTGAGTTCAAAATATCTTTCTAATTTATCATGGTTGGAACTAATTTCCTTGTTTAGGTATTGATTTATTGGATATGTGGTAACTTAACAAAATATCTACTTTGAAAATCATATACTTCAGCCATTGGTCTCTCTTTAAATTGTACATGTTTCTTTTCATTTTTACCATGTATTTTAAATTAGGGTTAATACCATAAAACATCTCAAATTGATATACTGTAACAAATTTACCTCAAACTAATTTTTTGATCATGAAAAAACTCAAATTAGTACATATTTGACGAATTTACCCCAAATGACTACAAAAAACCTCAGACTAGTATATTTGTGACAAATTCATCTTGAACTAATTTTTTGATTGCCAAAAAGTATAAATTGGTACATTTGTCACAAATATATCATCTGTTAAATTGGATTAATACTATAAAAAATCACAAAGCTGGTATAACTGTAACAAATGGAGAGTAAAATCCTAAACCGGTGTGCCAATTAACTATCACGTGTCATCTAACTCAACAATTTGACAGTATAATTTAACGGAAACTAATAGAGGGTAAATTTGTTACAATTGTACGAGTTTTGGATAAAATTGTTAAAGGCATGCCAGTTTTGGTATTTTGGTGGTAAAAAAATTATGTTAGGATAAATCCGTCACAGATATACTAATTTGAGATTTTTCGTGATATTGATTCTTTAAATTACATTCTCTTAGTTTGTGACATTGAACTTGGCCTAACATGATATCATATTCTTTTAAATTTTATTAATTAATGCTCTTGATGACTCATTCGGGATTTTCACTTGGCCAAAGAGGCTCTCTCTTCCAATCAAGATATCTCCTTTTAGCTACTCTTATTAGGCTACTTGTACCTTTTGGATTGTAAATCCCATCCCTCTCTTTACACCTAGAGTTTTCTAACGAAAGATCATTATTACATTTATCCTTAATTGGTTATTTTTATCTCTTAATAAGTCTTGGTCTCCTAAGTTCATTCCCCTTGGCTGCATCATTGAAAGGAACCATATCATTTTGCCACTTGTGACTTTCTAACAAAAACACTTCTCTTGCACTCTCCATCTAGCACTTTTTAACCTCAAGTCATCATTTCTTTTCACCTTGGTTACTTGATTTTATCTCCCTTGGCCGTATAATCGTATCTTTTTATGTCTTCAAATTTCAAAAGAATTCCAGCTTGTTCTTGCAAAGAAAAAATGAGATATCCTGTCACTTTCCTCATCTATTTTCACTTTCCCAACCTTTGATTTAAAAGAAAAAATTCAATACTTGTGTTGTTGAAGCTTCAAAATTCCACCATGAAGAGTTACCGGGTAATTTGGCAGAATTTATTCTCTTTTCTTAAGCTAGTTTTGTTAAAAGATTGAAAGTTGTTAACCTTTATTTTTATATATCTTGCTTTGAAGGTGGTTAAAGTTTTGAGTTGTCCAAGTTTTGTTTGAGGTAAGTGAAACTCTAGGGGCGAAGTTTGATCTACTTAGTACTCTTGACTTGATTGGTTGATGGTTGATAATTTTGTTTTGGCTTTTCTTCTCAAGTGTAGGTAAGTTTCAATGATGATATGTGAAATTTAGTGTTCACTTGAATTGGATAGATAAGCTTGTTATATGCCTATGATGTATTTGATTGATTTCCTATGGGATATATAGGTGTTTCTATGAGATAAGATGACTTTTTAAAGTGTGAAAAATATGGAAATGGTGAAACTAAACCCGAAAGTGATATTTTTGTAATTCGATTAAGTTACCGATAAACTAGCTAAGTGCCGAATAGGAATTCGCTTGTGTATATCAGTGAGCTACTATGTGGCATCTACACATCATGAAATATTATACCATATGCTTGCATTTGAGTGAATAATTATACAATGTTGTTAATCCATCGGCATATCATGATAAGAAAGAAGGTGCATCTACTTATGCACTTGTCATACATGGTTATTTTGTATTGTTTTAAACTCATAATTATTTGTTTGTACCGGGTTGAGTGATCCAATATTTTGCTACCTTAAACTTAGATATTTTATTTGTTGGGCTTCAGCTAATATGTGGGATGGATTCCTCACCGCCATTGTTTTTCGGAACTCAAATGTATTTTGATTGTGAATATCAAGTTGAGCTTGTATTAGAATTGTTAGTATTATATACAAAGCATTGGTCGTCGTGGGGCTGCTAGAGTGGATTTCCATCGATTTGTTGCTTGGTAGTGGAATATTGGCAGTGAGTTAGTTGGATCGCTGAGGGGTTTTGATGATCCTTCTTGGTTGGGACTGGGGGTGATAAATTCCGGGGCGGGTAGGTTCCAAAGCTAGAACCAAAAATCTATTCTGTTATAATCAGTTCCCAATTTTTAGACTCTGGAACCTACCCTATTTGCCTGAAAACGGTTATGGAACCTACCTTATTTTTTGGGTCCAATTCTAAGGTCTACCTGAGAATCTTTTTTTTTTTTCCTTTTTTCGTTCATTTTTACAACAAAATCATATGAGGTTATCGACAACAAAATAGTTCAAAGTAAAAGGTGAGCAACAAAATTACCATTTGCCAAAAGCAATCTATAAAATGAACACATAACATAAAACATATATTATAAAACTCCATTCCCATTCATTCATAAAAGAATAGGGGAAGAGGAAAGACTGGCAAGGAGTTCTAAGGAAGGACAAAGGACGAAGGAGTGCTAAGGTTAGAATTTAGGAGAAAAAGAAATTAGAGTTTTGGCTTTTTAGTTTATAAAACCGGTTTCGAAACCAATTCCAAAATAGGGTGGTTTGGTTTGGTTCCCAAGTGAGCATTCACTCGGAACCTATTCTCGGACCACTTTCAACCGGTTCCAAAAATTTGGAACTTGTTCTCAATTGGAACTGGTTCTCAAATTCATTTTTTGGGTGATCCGGTCCAGTTCTAGGGTAGAACTGGTTTAGTTACACACTCCTAGTTGGGACAGTGATGGCATGTCAACAGATAAGTTTGTCGATCCGTAGTTTAAGGACCTTTTAGATTAATGCTTCCAAAGATCACTCATAAGGATTGGACCAAAGTGTAAAGCGAAAGTGGAGACGAATTTTTGTACATAAGGTTTTGATGTATATTAGCTGAGGTTAAATTATTTGTACCACAAAAAATAAAATAGTTATCTTATCGGATGATGAAAGTGAAGTTAAATTATATACTCATTCAATGAACAAATTTATAGAAATTTGCGTCGATATAGAACCAGCCCGTTTGGTCATGGACCCACCCAGGAGCCAGACCGACTTGTTAGGATAATATATATATAATTTCCTTCAAGTTCACAAGCTTCACTACCAAAGGAGACGACACGACAGCAGTCTCTAGCTACACGTATGGTCAGCATTTCTCACAACAATAGGTTATAAATAAACAAACCCAAGAGAAGTAAATCAGAGAAACATCAAATTCAAACGAGCATTCATAATGTCAATCGTAAAGGTTTTCGTGCCCTAAATAAATTCAAAACAGTCCACCAAAAACAGTAGCTGATCTGAAAGGCAAGTTATAGCAAAGTACCCAAAGAAGAAAAAAACAAAACCTGAAATTATATCCATAGCCAGGACCCGACGAGCTCAATGCAACCAACCAGAGCGGGGAACGAAAAAAGAAACTTAGATACGCTCAACAGGAAACAAAACCCAGAAAGGCTGAAACTTTAAAGAGCGAGAAACGAAATGGTACCCGAAAAACCGTCGCTTTTCTTCAAATGTTCAGTAAAAGAGAGTCTGAGAGCGAGCTTGATTGAGAGTGAGCGACGAGCGTCCTGAGCGATGCTACGAAGAGTGAGCGTAGGGAGAGAGAGAGAGAGAGAGAGAGAGAGCCGTAAGTGAAGAAAGGGGTATTTAGGGTTTTCACTTTTCAATGTGAGTGAACTTTCAAGAATGGGTAATTAGTAATTAGGAATTTTTGCTTTGTAATAATAAGAAATACACACACACACACACACACACACACACACACACACACACACACATATATATATATATATATATATATATGTCGCTGATTTGGGTGGGCGGGCCTACACATGGAATCAGAAACCAAAAAAATATTCACTAGTTCCCATGGGAATCACCCAGAACCGGCCGGTTCAGTCTAGTTCTGGTAATTCTCAATTCAATCCAATCATTTTGCTCTACTTTAGGTTTAACAACTATAACAAAATGAAAGTTTAGGGAGGATAACGTGTAACAATTGTAAATTTAGGAGCAAACTTGTGCTATTGCCAAAGTCCAATGGGGATTGTGTTACCTAAAGAAAATTCACAGGCATCAATTGCGCTAATACAAGCAAATTTGCCAAAGTACCTAATATAGTCTAAGTGCGTGTTACATGGTTCAAGATCATTCAATACGAATTGAACACGTGTCAACATGAACAGAACTGGGCTTAAAACTTCAGAACAAATGTCGGTGTTAACTTTTATTAAGACGTCGTTTGAAGATATGTTTGATGTAATGATGGTGCTCACTTTGATCATTTGTCATTTTGTAGCCCTAAAGAATGAAATTAATTGATTCAGTTGATCTCAGGGAGAATTCGGCCAAAAAGCGTGAAGAACTTGTGGCTTTAGAGCTGTATTTATTATCTAGGCCGAGAAAACCCGAGTTTTGTTGTTGGCAAGACCATTCTGTCTACCAACGTGCCATGTCTCAAACAACCTTTAACTATAAACAGATATGTATAAATCTATATTCAGAATATAGAGATGATGTCTTGTTCTAGAAAAGGATGACAAAATGTAATACACAGAAAAGTCAAGCTGAAAGTTGGACAACATATAATTTTCAACATTTTTTCTATCATGAGTTATCACATGAGATTGTGGGGGTAGATGGAGCCTCCACAGCCAATGCAAGTGTTGAAGGAATGGGTTTTGTGTCTAAGAAAGAGTTACCTCTGAGCAGATCAAGTTGTGTCCAAGTCTCAATAGGCAGCACAGTCGCTAGATTACCTTCTCACTTCAACCTGGAGTGATCAAAGCATATATCTCAGCACATAAAAGAACGTCTCGGTGATTTGTTGTGATTGGCGTGGTGTTCATACCTCACGACAAGCAGAGCAGATCTGATGCGGCTCTCCTCCTCAAGCACAAGCCCTTGCTCTTAAAACAAACGACGAACCAGATGTGCTTCGGATGCACGCAACCTTTGATGAGGGAATTTATTTCTTTAATCCTGAGCTTTTCGGTGATTTGTCGTGATTGGTGTGGTAATCTTTCCTCCGGACAAGCAGAGCAAATCCGATCCTTTCCTCCTCTTCAAGCACAAGCCATTGCACTTTAACAAGCTTTACTTTTTCTCTGGCCCCAAAGGAGGAATCCCATTTGCTCGGAATACACGAAATCTGTAATGAAACAATCCCTTCTTGTCGATGAGCAGATCAACTTGTGTCCAAGTCTCAATAGGCAGCACGATCGCTAGATTACCTTCTCACTTCAACCTGGAGTGATCAAAGCATATATCTCAGCACATAAAAGAACGTCTCGGTGATTTGTTGTGATTGGCGTGGTGTTCATACCTCACGATAAGCAGAGCAGATCTGATGCGGCTCTCCTCCTCAAGCACAAGCCCTTGCTCTTAAAACAAACGACGAACCAGATGTGCTTCGGATGCGCGCAACCTTTGATGAGGGAATTTATTTCTTTAATCCTGAGCTTTTCGGTGATTTGTCGTGATTGGTGTGGTAATCTTTCCTCCGGACAAGCAGAGCAAATCCGATCCTTTCCTCCTCTTCAAGCACAAGCCATTGCACTTTAACAAGCTTTACTTTTTCTCTGGCCCCAAAGGAGGAATCCCATTTGCTCGGAATACACGAAATCTGTAATGAAACAATCCCTTCCTGTCGATGAGTGACTATCATTCCTATATGCTCCATTTCTCTCCTCTCTCTTCCCAAAAAAGTGGCAATTGCACAATATGTTCTCTTCATGTTCTTTGATGGTCGTCCATGGGCTCTGTCTACTACTAATAGCGATGACTTGCAAAACAAATTATCCCCAAATGAGATGACGATGATGACAATAACGGAAGATCATCTTTCTTCTTGTAAAAAGCTTCCCATGCCCGTTCTTCTTCGGATCTTAGCACCTCAAGAGTAAGTTGTCAATGTCAATATGGATGTTGGCTAGTTATTGTCATGGTGGTTATTATCCACAAACAAAGGGCCACCTGCCAATAAGCTACAAAAGCAATCACTCAAACTCCTCTCGATGAACCATTGGAATTTGGCTCAGTAGTCACCCTTCTCACATGAGAAGAGAGAGATGGGGGGTTTTGAATTCCCACCTTCTTAGGGAGTATGTGGTGGAGATAAGATAGTTTCAAGTGTTAGTTTTGATTCTTATGCCCTGCAAGGAAACAAGATAAAAGTCTCAGAATAAGAGTTAGAATAGAAGTAAATAAGACTGATAAAAAAAAAATTCTATCAATGAGGTCACTCTATTTTTTTTATTTATAGGGTTAGTTTGGGTCACTAGAGTCTTTTTTCGCTAGGTAAAATCTTACCTTTTGTCATTGGACTTATGCAATATTTTCAACTAAGTCCTTAATTTTTTTTTTTTTTTATATCTATTAGTAAATCCTTCAACCTGCATAAACTTTTGAATCGAGTCCTATCCAGCAAAAAATCTGGCCAATTCTAGTTGATGTGGCTGTTGGACCGTGCTGAGTATGATGTGGAAAAGAATTTGCATTCATGGTCAAGCCACTCTAGAAAAAAAATTTCAACATCATACTTGAGGATGGTTTGAAAGCCATGGAACTTGGCCGGGGGAACTTGACTGGAAAATCTATATAATCATTCAAGAACTTGATAAGACATATTGATAATATGAGGACCTCGACCGGAAAGAGTGCGTAAGTTCAGAGTTGAAAATTAGAATTTACCTATTTTGTTAACATTTATTAGAGAATTGACATGAGAGAGTAGTTGACGGTAGTTAAAGCAAACTATTAACGTGTCAAGTGACATGTAGTGTCGGACCATGTTCGGAAAAGTGACGTAATTAAAAATTTAAAAAAGACAGTGACTAAATCGAAATATAGTGCAGAAGTTAATGACCACGAAAATAATTTATCCGAACACAAATCTTCTATCGGGCTGGCTCTCGGTTTTGCACCGACCAAAGCCCATAAGTAGTCCCGAAGATATGTTGGGTTTGAGGCAATTCTTGTGATGGGCCAAATTCAAGGCCTTGGGTCAACTACCAATTTAAACCAACAAGCCCGAGTTCATGGTAAGAGGGGGAGAAACTGGGAGAATTGTCCAAAAAGACCTAAACTTATTGTAGTTTTACTAATTAAGTCCTAAACATTTTCACTTCTTACCGATTCAGTTCATCCGGCCAATTTTGGCCGGAAAATGCTGACGTGGACGCCGGCGATGCCACGTAGGACTGCCGGCGCGACGTAGACAATTTTTAATAATATTTTAATATTTTAAAATATTTTTGAATTTTTGAATTTTTGAATTTTTGAATTTTTTATTTTCTGTTTTTTTCCCTTTTTTTTTTTTTTTGGCTTTTTCTGGTGGTTGGCCACCGGTCACACCGATAGCTGGCCACCGGGCCTCGGTCGGCCGGCTGGCCTTGCTCGCCACAGGCGAGGCCCGGCCGGGCGACAACGACCCCCGGCGAGGGCGCCCGCCCCGGTGAGAGTCGACCTCGCCGGATCCGGCGAGGAGCCCTCGCCGGGGTCGTCCTCGCCCAAGCGAGCATTGGCCTCTCGATGGCCAGCCGAGGCCCCGCGGCGACGGCGACCCCCGTGAGGGCGCCCGGCCCCGGCGAGAGTGGCCGTCGCTCGTGGCCATTGGCCAGCCACCGGAAAAAGCCAAAAAGAAAAAAAAATAAAAAAGGGGAAAAAACAGAAAATAAAAAAAATTCAAAAATATTAAAAAATATTAAAATATTATTAAAAATTGTCCACGTTAGCGCTGACAGTCTTACGTGGCACCGCCGGCGTCCATGTCAGCATTTTTTGGCCAAAATTGGCCGGATGGACTGAATTGGCAAGAAGTGAAAATGTTTAAGACTCAATTGGCAAGAAGTGAAAATGTTTATGACTCAATTGGCAAAATTGCAAGAGGTTTAGGACTTTTTGGACAATTTTCCCGGAGAAACTGACCACAAAATTAGAAGGCTAGAGTTCAGTTCTACATGCTTGATGATGTTAACGTGAATACCCAAAGGGAGGAATAACATGTTCATCGCCAATTGCTGGCAATACAAAATGGAAGTTGTAGTACTTTAGCTGGTATGTCCATGATGGGGTGCGATTGGAACGCACCATTTCGTCTTGATGCGTTACGATGGAAAGACACTAATGGAGGGGTACGAATGGAGACGTATAAAAGTCTCCCGAATACAACCGTTGGGTTGCTTGGCAGATTATTCGCACCAAATTTTCTCTCCATTTCCATCAACGAAGAAAAGGGAATTCCATTTCACTTTTGCAAGAACAATCGACATTTACACCGTAGAAATCAGGCGTTTTCCTTGTGATTGCATCCAGACTAACGTGAGGTAGTGTTGTTCGTGATTTATTCACAATTCAACGTTCGTTCCGGGGCCATTTGTTGTATGCGTATCGGAATCAGGTAAGTCCTCTTCCGCCGACTTGAATTCCAACATTGGTATCAGAGCCCAATCGTGATTTCTGCCTTGTTTTTCATCGAGTTTTCTCATTTACCATTTGATATTGAGATCAAGAGTATGACATCTACACTGTTTGGATCTCTGATAGTTGGAATTGCCATATAAAAAACTCGAAATTGAACCAAAGCGAAGAACAGGTTCGGGTTCGCTTGCATCCGTACGGTTTTGGCCATTGTTTGAAATAATTTTTTGGTCAAAATTAATTTTTGAATATATAGGGTGAAAGAGCTCGTCGAGATGAGTCCGTTGATGGGTCGAGCGCTGCTGGGCGACGCCAGACGCGCCCACACGCACGGCCATAAGCTGCTGCGCGTGGGCGCCACTCCCATTGGTCGGCGAATCGGCACGTGCGCTAGCCGGCGAACCAGCGCGTGGTGACGTCACCGTGACGTCATCCAACTGCTGGTCACCGGATGACGTCATCGGTGACGCCACCGTCGGCGACAGTTGGCCGGCCGGCGACCCGACCCGACCCGACCCGACCCATGACCCAACCCGGGATCCGACCCGACCGTTGACTGGTCAACGGTTGGACCAGTTGGATTGATCGGACCGGTTGGACCGGCCAGGAGCCATTGGGCTTGCTGGCGCGTGCGCCACACGCACCGCGCACTCAGGCGGCGGGTGGGGGCGTGTGTGGGCTCCAATTGGAGCGTGGTCATCGGCGTTTGGTTCGTATGGATGTTCTCTACACTGTGGTATAATTATTTTATACTTTTTAATTTTATAAATGTATGAAAATGCTTTGGAAACCCTATGTACGCGTAATTTTTTGGGGTTTAATGCAGCTTATTCATTTGTAGCTTGTATTTTCTTGTGATTTGGGAAATACAGTAGCTAGCTTGTGTTCAAATGAAGTTATATATGCTGTGTAGAGCTTGGTTCAATGATATGATGTATATATTTTAATATACTTGCAATTTTCTAGTTGCTAAAAAATTAGAACAATGGTAGGAAATCCATTATATGTTGAATTGCGATTTTTATTATAGTTGAAGCATGATTATTGTTTATACGTTGGTTATTATCATGCTATATATATTATATATATATTTTTTTGTGTTAAGAAAAAATGTAGAAATTACATAAGATGATGTAATTATTTTTCCTAGTGGGAGTTCGTAGGTTAGTAGAATTGAAACGAGTTCTCATCTAGAACTTAAAATTTGTGCAAATTAAACTAATTAATGATAATAGAACAATTGTACATAGAAGTTGATTGGGAACATAGTAAACTTTTGCCTTTATGTCTTTTGTTGAGTTATCATTAATTTAGTTTGTCTTTGCTACAAATTAAATATGTGTGTTACTCTGTAAAGTTTGCTAGTATTGATTCTGCGTTTATTATGTCAATGTGTTATAGCAATAGATTATGGTATCGGCATCCAAGACTATTGTAGCTGACCTCAATAAGGGTGAGAAGCTGAACGGTGACAATTATGATATTTGGCACCAAAAGGTTCAATACATCTTTGAGGAGCAAGAGGTTTTGGAAACCCTCAACCATACCATGGATGAACCTGAGTATGTAACTTTATTTCAACACAGAAGAGATCTGGAAGCTTATCAAGCTTGGAAAAAGAAAAATAGCATTGCTCGCATCATGTTGCTGAGCTGTATGTAATATGATCTCATGTGTGAGTTTCAAAGTTATGATAAAGCTCAAGTTATGTGGGTTGCCTTGAATGATAAGTTTGGGGGTACATCTACCACTAAGCTGATGAGACTCACCATCAAGTTTGACACATTCCGAAAGAGCTCAAATGTAACGATGAGGCAGCATCTTCGGGAGATGTCAAACATGATTTGTGAGCTGAAGTCAGCAGGTCACTCTCTTACTGATGAACAGAAAGTTCAGGTTGTTATAAGGTCTCTTCCTGACAATTGGGAGCATATGATGATCAATATGGCGCATAATGAGAACATCATCACTTTTGATAATATTGCGTGTCATTTGGAATTAGAGGATGAGTGCCTAGAGGTTGCGAGATCCTCTACCCTGCTTATGTTGCTGAATTGAGTTCGCGCAAAGTTTCGGGTTTCAAGCGCAAGAGGAATTTTCAGTTCAATAACAAAGGGAAGATGACTGATCAGGCACCCAAGAGGGTTAAGACCTTCCGACGTAAGAAGCGTGGTGGGAAGAAGGACAAGACTAAGATGGAGTGCCACAATTGTGGCAAGATGGATCACTTTGCTCATGAATGCACTGAGCCGAAAAAGGTACCCTATTACTCCATTACTTTGACTAATGCTTTTGTTTCTAGTACTGTAATGCTTGTTGAATCTTATTCAATGTAGACTGTAGACTCAGGAGCAACAGACCATGTAGCTAGAGATCGAGAAGCATTTGTGGAGTATCGTCGGATACTGCATAGAAGAAGATGGATATATGTTGGGAATAACTCAAGAGTTGAAGTGAAGGGAATCGGCACATGTAAATTAATCTTACATGGTGGTCGAAACCTATTCCTGCATGATGTCCTTTATGCTCCAGATATTCGACAAAACTTGGTCTCTGTAGTTATTCTTCTTAGCTTAGGTTATGTATTGAATTTCCATGGTGATTGTGTTGACATTTTGTATGTAACAATTTATTATGATTCAGGTCATGTATCAAATGGTTTTATGGTGTTAGATATTGATTATGATCAATACAATGTTAATGTTGATGATTGTTTTTCTTTAATTGCGTCTTCTAATAACGTTGAGATTGATGCAAGTACTTGGCATGCTAGATTAGGTCACATTGGATTGCAAAGAATGCAAAGATTAGCTAGAGAAGGCCTTTTAGGGTCACTCACTAATGTTAGTCTATCCGTATGTGAACATTGTCTGGTGGGAAAAACAACTAAAAAACCATTCGGTAAAGGGACTAGAGTTGAATTTCCATTACATCTCATACATTCTGACATTTGTGGTCCTTTGAATGTGAGGGCGAGGTATGGAGTCTCATATTTCATCACTTTCATAGATGATTTCACACGTTTCGGTTATGTTTTTCTGATCTCCCATAAGTCAGAAGCATTAGACTGCTTTAGACGATATATAGCGATGGTAGAGAATCGGTTGAACAAAACAATAAAGGTATTGAGAATCGATCGTGGACGTGAGTATCTATCGGAGCAATTCAAGGTTCTTTGTGATGAAAAGGGAATTGTACGACAATTGACTATTCCTGGTACTCCACAATAAAATAAGGTAGCTGAGAGAAGGAATAGAACCCTATTGGAAATGGTTAGGTCTATGATGACGCAAGCAAAATTACCTATTTCCTATTGGAAAGATGCGTTATTGACTGCTGCCAATATACTTAACCGTGTGTCCTCAAAATCGGTCACTTCCACCCCTTATGAATTATGGACTGGTAGGAAATCAGACTTGAGTAGTCTACGTCCATGGGGATGTACAGCTTATGTTCATGATTCTTCCCATAAACATGGCAAATTAGGTCATAGAAGGAAGAAATGTATCTTTATAAGATATTCCGAACACTCCAAATGGTACGTGTTCATAGGTGAACAAGCTGATGGAAGTGTGATCGAAATGGAGTCACGAGATGTCACGTTCTTAGAGAACGATTTTCCTAATAGAGGTGAGATTGATAAGGACTTCCAATTATATGAGATGGAAGATCCTGATAACACACCCACTGATGTTGTAGAGAGAAATGAAAATTTACCTCAACATATAAGACCTAGTGGGAGTGTTGCATCGCCTGATGAATTGAATTCAAGAGAAATTCAATTGCGTAAAAGTAATCGTAAAAGTATTTCCCATTGTCATTTTGAGATTGAAGGAGAAGCATTTATGATTGCTCAAAAAGATGATGCCGAGCCTAAGACTGTTCAAGAGGCTCTCTCATCCTCTAATAAGGAAGAATGGAGAAAAGCTTTAGAAGATGAGATGGAGTCAAGGAGGGCAAATCATGTCTGGGACTTGGTTGATCTACCACCCAATCGTATGGTCATTGGAAACAAATGGGTCTTCAAGATTAAGCGTAGGGCGGATGGATCCATTGAAAAGTATAAGGCTCGCATTGTGGCAAAAAGTTATACTCAACAAGATGGTATAGACTATGAGGAAACTTTTTTTACCAATTATAAGGTTTGCCTCAATACGTCCTATTCTAGCCATCGTTGCACATTTGGATCTTGAATTACATCAAATGGATGTAAAGACGGCATTTCTCAATGGAGAATTAGATGAAGAAATCTATATAAAACAACCAATATGTTTCATAGCTAAAGGTCAAGAGCATAAAGTTTGCAAACTTTATTGCTCAATATATGGCCTTAAGCAATCATTTAGACAGTGGTATCTTCGTTTTCATCGAGTAATAATAATTTTTGGTATCACGATGATTGAAGAAGATCACTGTGTATATGTCAAGCGGTTCAAAGATAAATTTGTGATTTTATCATTTTATGTGGACGATATTCTGTTGGCTAGAATTGACAAGGTTTTGGTTATCACCATAAAAGAATGGTTGTCTTCCAATTTTGAGATGAAAGACATGGGAGAAGCTGCTTATATATTAGGAGTTAAGATCGAAAGAGATCGATCGAGGAAACTCCTTATTTTATCACAAGAGTCTTATATTATGAAGATTCTTGAGCGTTTCAATATGCAGCATTGTAATCCCATTGATACCCTTGTCATGCAAGGTGAAGGCCTAAATACTGAGATGTGTCCTAAGACTCCAGAAGAAATTAAAGTGATGAAAAATGTTCCTTACGCTAGTGCAGTCGGAAGTTTGATGTATGCTATGATGTGTACTCGACTCGACATATGCTATGCCGTGGGATTGGTGAGCCGATATCAATCAAATCCCGGTCAAGCACACTGGAAAGCAGTGAAGAGGATCCTAAGATACTTGAAGGGCACTATGGACTCTCGACTTTGTTGCCAAGGGAATGATTTACGCATATTAGGCTATTCAGATGCCGATTGGGGTGGAGACCTGGATGAGCGTAAATCAACTTCTGGATATGCGTTCTTGCTCAATGGAGGTGCGATTTCTTGGAATAGCAAGAAACAGATATGCACGGCCTTGTCTACGATGGAGGCAGAATTTATTGCATGTTCTGCCGCAGTGCAAGAAGCAGTATGGCTAAAACGTTTCTCGGAATATTTAGCCACTATCACTGAAGTTCTAAGACCAGTAACAGTTTATTGCGATAGTCAAGCAGCCATTGCCTATGTGAAAGATCCCAAGTATCATGGAATGACAAAGTATATTGACATAAAGAACAACTTCATCAGAGATATTATAACGCAAAAAGAAGTGATCCTACAATACATTTCAACCAATAGAATGGTTGCTGATTCATTTATGAAGGCTATTCCTAGATACATATTCTTGACCCATAGGATGTCGCTAGGATTGCGTAGAATGTGATATCTGTTATTGTAGAGGATTATTGGTCTATGTATTTGTAGACATATGTATTGTACTTATTTGTTTATTAGTGATTTGATGTTTTATCAATAAGTACAAATCCACTATGAGACTAGCACAAACACACGTATATTATTGAAAAGTATGTCGGCATGCAATGATTGACTCACTCACACAAGCAATCACCTCAAGTGCTTTAGAAAGTATGTTGGGATGAGACGTTATGTACAAATAAATGCTAAAGAGCAAGTCTGGTACTTAAAATATGTCGCCTTGATTTGAGTCAAGATGAGGTCTATGATTTGTCTATAACAAGACCGAACATGATAGTCCCACAATCATGTATGCTTGTAAGATGCCGGATGCGAGTACTTAATTGGGCGCTATAGAAAGCGAGCTGATATAGCACTCGAGCTAAACATGAGTATGTGAGAAGCATGTGACTATGTTTAGACTAAGATCTGTATGGTGGATATATTTGATAATTGACATACGCTATTATAGAAATAGTAATCTACTATAGCATGTAATTCATACTACATGTGCATTGTACGACCAATAAGGGAAGATGAGTAAAATTATTCCTATTTACTCATCGTGTGAGCCCTTGAGGTAATTTGTATTTTACCTCAATTTTGTGCCCTATGTTATTTCTGACTATGTTCTCAAAGTGAAAGATTAATGTTGCTACTTTAGCATGTTACGGACGGTCATGAATGGATATAGCCTATGGGACGTGTCTAGGAAAGTAGTTGTTTTGAAATTGAGAGAGACATGAGTGCGAAGGAAGACTGTTGTTGTTTTACATCTATCACATGTATTTACTAGTCGACCAATTATATCGCCCTATGTGGTTGCAGATGTAATTGTAAATACATGGTGTTTTAAGAATAGTCAAGTATAGCCTTTAAGGGATATGTATACTTGGACCGATGTAACAAAATATGTCTGGGGCATTGTGAGACATCGATTGTTTATTTCTTTTCGGGGTTGTAGCCATTATGTCATCCCTAACAGGTGCATAATTTGAGCTCCCAAGTGCAGGTGTACTCACTAGTCGCATGGCTTATTTGCTAGTATGAATTGTTTTGTAAAATTGATGAATGTTGAATGCCTTATATTCTTGATAAAGCGCTATCAAGCCCATCATGTCCGAGTGGGAGATGTAGTACTTTAGCTGGTACGTCCATGATGGGGTGCGATTGGAACGCACCGTTTCGTCTTGATGCGTTACGATAGAAAGACACTAATGGAGGGGTACGAATGGAGACATATAAAAGTCTCCCGAGCACAACCGTTGGGTTGGTTGGCAGATCATTCGCACCAAATTTTCTCTCCATTTCCATCAAAGAAGAAAAGGGAATTTCATTTCACTTTTGCAAGAACAATCGACATTTACGCCGTGGAAATTGGGTGTTTTCCTTGTGAATGCATCCAGACTAACGTGAGGTAGTGTTGTTCGTGATTTATTCGCAATTCAACGTTCGTTCCGAGGCCATTTGCTGTTTGCGCATCGGAATTAAGTAAGTCGTCTTCCGCCGACTTGAATTCCAACAGAAGTTCTAGATTTCTTGACTTATGCTGTCACAAGACCAAAGATTGTTTCAGAATATGTACACAAATGAAAGTACTATAACCTAACTAATAGAGAATTATGCAAAGAACAGCTCACAATCTCACCATGTATAAACCAAAGGTTGGACTTCCTCTCTTAATGAAATTGCATCAACATTCATTCAAATCTTGAACGATGCAGAAACTCAATGAAAGTTTTTTGATGTTATCTTCTTGTCCGTGGTCATTAGAACAATGCGATAGATTTCTTATCCTCTCGAGGTAGATTTCTTATCCTCTCGAGGTCCATCACAACTTTCACGGTCGCTTATTTCCTCCTACTTAGGTTCAAGCATCTACTCGCCAAACTAGCTACAGCGATGACATTTTCTACTCAATAAGCATCCCACTTGGAAGCTTCAACCTCTCATCCTCACTTCCAGATTTTCCTCGTTTTTTTCCTCGCGCCATTCGATATTCTCGTTGCTGGTTGATGATTTCTTTTGAAATGTCTTTTCTTCTTTTTTATTTTGTGGGTGTCTTCTCAGTGCGTGATGCTTAATCGTCAAATTGTGTTGGACGATAAAATAGGCGAGGAGAGCTGCAGAGAAGAAGGGAAAGTGGTGCAGACGATGAGGAGGAGAGAAAAAAGCTCAGGATGATGACCTAGGCGTTGATTACGAAATGGGCCTTGCTTGTGTTGGTGCTGGAACCCATTTTGGTATGGGTTTGAAGCCGGTTCTGTCTTCGATGTGCTTGATTGTTTGTTTGACCGAATAGACGAGCGTTTTGGTTTTGTTTTACCTGTTTGAAGAAAGAGCTAGTTTTATTTCCGGGCTTGACATATTCTGTCCTAAGTTGACTGTGATCCTTCTTCACTAAATGTCTAAATTACTTTGAGAAGAACAAAGAGAGATTTTTGTTTACAAACGGGCGCCGTTTTTCCAAGAATGGCCAAGCCATTGCCACGTTGGACTTATTCTTTTTTTTTTATTTAAGAAAAGCCATGTAAAAATAAAAATTTTATTGAAAAAGTAACGTAGGATTTTTGGTTGAAATTTGTCACTAGGGGCTATTAAGTAATTATTGTTTCTTCGTTTTGACACTTAAGTGATTTGGTGAAAAGTTTGTCTTGTGTAAATGGATGGAATGCTATTAGTATGACTATCAACATGACCATGCAGATGTGAGTTTGCTTTTAATCACTATGTTAAGATTTTAATGTGTTGTTTCTTTTGCTTTTGACTTATTGCGCCTTGAATTGCCTTGCGATATAACCAGTTAGCAAATGTGAAAACTAATTTGAATGACTAGAGCTATCATTTAGCTTTATGGAAAAAAAGTGCACATGCTTATGAATGTGCCAAATATTGAGAAATGAGTGCAATGTAAATTTATAAGATAGTACCCACGATAAACTTTTAATTATAAGTGATTGAAAAAGTGAGAAAAAAATTGGATGTCAATAAGCTATGAATTTATTAAGTTGTTAGATTTGTAACAACGAACATCTTATTAAAATTTAATTTTTATAATATCCCATTTCCATTAAACATAGGCATAATTAAATCCTTAAACGTTGGATCTTTTTTAATAGTAATATAGATATAGATTGAGACACTCTCAACGGATAAATTATCTCTCAATGAATTTATTGGAAACTCAGTTACGTTCCCCCATCCAGCACGTGCAATGAGCTTAATATATCCCTGAGAGCTACCGTGAAAGATTAATGACATGTCGATTTCTTCGATGCGGGTTTGTACAGGATTTTAACCCCATAACTGGTACTAATAAAGGTGAAAAGTGGCAAATTTATGGAGCCAGTACGTAATATAAAAATTGGGGGCTGCCTGGTCAAGACAATGAGAGCATCCATTTAGTACTTCAACATTGTGTTTTTGTAAAGACTACAGGGAGATAATATATATTCAGGAACTTGTGTCTCTCAATGATGTGTGACTGGAGAAGTCTTTAATTACTTTCTGTTGTTATAATCAATTGGGAAAATTTCAAATAAGGACCCTAAATGAGTCTATTTTTTCAAATAAGGACCTGAAGTGGCCGTTGTCCCAAATAAAGACCCGAAGTGGCTAACAAGTCTCAAATAAGGACCTGAACTTGCCGGTTGGCCAAAATGCTCACCGGCCGGCGAGAGTGTGACATTTCCGATGGCCGGAATATGAGCAATTTTGTCCAAAAAAAATATAGATAGAAATTAACAAACCCTAAAAACCACCCCCCAAACTCTTCACGTTCTTTTTTTGTCTTCGTTTCTTTCCAACGAAGAAGACAAATCTTGAGTAAAGCCACATTTTCGTTATTGAGACACTCGTGTGTAACGCGAGAACCTCAATTCTTCATTATATTTTCCTAGGTTCACCATACACTTTGATTCGCACTCGCGTTCAATTGAGGTCATTTCGTTCAAATTGAGAGAGGGAGGGAGGGAGGGCACGTACCTTTGGAACTCAGGGAGACAGGGATCTTGCTCCATCAACGGAGAATTTGGGTTCTCCAAATGAGAGGGGACAAAGAACGTAAAAGATGAAGAGCGGAAGAAGAAGAACATGAAGAGTTTGGGGGTTTTATTTTTAGGGTTTGTTAATTTCTATCTATAATTTTTTGGGACAAAATTGCCCATATTTCGGCCACCGAAAATGTCACACTCCCGCCGGCCAGTGAACATTTTGGCCGGCCGATAGGTTTAGGTCCTTATTTGAGACTTGTTAGTCACTTCGAGTTCTTATTTGGAAAAACGGTCACTTCGGATCCTTATTTGAGAAAGTAGACTCACTTTAAGTCTTTATTTGAGATTTTCCCTAATCAATTGGTTCATCATAGGCAGGGCAAGCAGAATTATAGTTTTGACGAGTGAATACACTTGGATGGCTCAACTCTATCTTGAGTTTCATGCTCTTCATTGAAATTTTTCAAGTTTATGCGCTTTCATATGAGAGACGGCTTATAAAATAAAAGGAAGTACAAGATAGAAAGTCTTGGCTATTATACGAGTTAATCATGACATATGGACATAACATCACAAATCCAGCGACTGACCTTGTCGAAGGACATGTTTAAATATTACAAGAGATGAAGTCACTCTATTGGAATGATAATCTCAAGTTAATATGTATAAATGTGGTATAAAGTCCTATCGTATCCTAGAGTGTTCTGCCCCTCCAGGTGTCTTGATCTTAAATCCCATACTCGAGTATTTCTTGGTTGGGTTGAATCTAAATCCAAACCAAGAGATTGCGCATGTAATATGTTGGTGATTAATGTCTTACTCTCAATTTAATGTCATCCAGTCAAAAACAAGCGAAAGAAAAGCGAGGTGAAGTGAGTGGAGTAGGCGTCCAAAGACAAAAGCAAGTGATTCCAGTGAAGTTCCATAATATTTGCAAAAAAATTTGCGAAATAGGCCGATGACAACCTCGTGGTTCAGAGCTCCTCCTGCGTCTACATGCAAAAAGCATCAACTTGATCGTGCTAAAGAGAAGCCGTCTCAAAGTGATGGATGAGAGAATTGAAAACCTAGCCTTAAGGAAATAATGTCACATGAACTCACGTAGGTTTTGTGAGTTATGAAGAGCGTAATCATTTTAGCTACAGTTGAGGGGAGGAACGAGTTTATTTCTACATTACAAATCACCAAGAAAATGGCAGTCCGTGGCTGCGTGTGCTGGTGGCATTACATTACAAATCCACGAAATGTCCAAACGATAACGGGATAAGTTGTCAATTTAATTCAGAATGGGAAGAAAATATATAAAAAGAAAAGCTTGAAGCAGTCCTTGAGATTTCGCCACTGTGCAGGATGATAATCAAGAAAAGCTGGAGAGCTTGAATGCAACTTCTTCTGTAAGGGGCAAGCCAGTTTCTCATCTTATCGTTTTCAGCAACTGCAAAACATCATCGAAATTCAGCAGTCTGAGAAAATTAGGGATAACACATGAAGGACTTGGTTCATGATAGTGTGGCACATAGTTGCTGTTGGATAGCTTTTGAAGAATATCGAGATAAATGATTTGAAGTGTTTCATCCGTTATATTGTATAAAGTGAAAGTAAAAAATGATGAGAAGGCTGCCCTTGTAGTATCTACAAAGAAATTTCCTCTTCCCCCTCTTCTATGGAGACATGATCACTGATTAGAGAGTTGCGACTAACCCTTGAGCTCTGTAATTGTCGGAATAAGAAAGTTACTGAAGTTCTAAAGTGGAGTGAAGCTGGCATTTGGTGGATGAACATATTAGGAATGAAAAAAAAAATCTAGAAAGAACAAAAAGATTCAAGTATTTGAAGGACTTGCTGAGGATAATTTCTGAATTGTGGCTTCATGGTCACCCTTCTGACGCCCTTCATCATCCATGATAACATCAAGATTAATTTCTGAACTGTGGCATCATTTGGGAGACTTGGGATTGGATTAGACTAAGGAGAACTCTTTAACTTTGGAATAATTTCTACAATAACATTTGTCATCAGAAAAAGAATTTACCTGACTTATGGATCTCGGTTTTGATCATTCCATGTTAATGAGGTTTGGATGGTGGTGTTAAGGTCACCCTCTCAATGCCCTTCATCATCCTTGTCAAGGAAGAATATTTCATGTAATTTTGGAGTTCTCACGACACCCTTGCAGAATGTATTCATCTTTGGGCACTGCTTCACAGTAACCTTCTCCAATGATGGGAATATGAAGGTGAAATTTGTGGGGGAGAAGCTCTCAAGGCTTGGTAAACCACCAAGTGTTAATACTTCCAGCTTGGGGAAAGAGATCTCCTCTACTACATTTCCATCATTTGTCACAACATCTTCCATTGCACCACAATTTCTTAGTATTAACTTAGTAAGGTGCACTAGACTTTTTACTGCTGAGCAAGTCCCCATATGAACCAAACCATCGCAATTCAGTAATTCTAATTTTGTCAAGCTTTGGAATGAAGTTGGAGAGGGAAGTACGATTGGTAAACTATGGCATGCCCAAATGAGTAGATCTTCAATCTGTTTAAGGATTTCAACCATCAAGGAGCCATCTTTCCAAAGTCGCCTTAGGTCACACAACCCAATAAGCGAAAGTTGCTTCAAATTTTCAAGTGTCTTGAGAGGTTTTCCCATGTCAATTAATCTTCCACAGGGAGTGGCTCCACCATATGCAAACGCATCTTCTGGAAATATCTCCTCAAAGGAGCTGCAGCCCACAACAAGCTTTTCTAGATTGGTGAATCCATGGAGAAGGAAGTTGGAGGGAAAAGTGACATTTTCGTCATGTTAGCATGTCAATTCCAATTTTTTGAGATTGCCAAAGCTGTGATGCCACATCATCACAACATCCTCCCTCACTAAAGTCAATTTCTCCAAGCGTGGAATGACCTGTGGAGAGAATCGGTATAATTAGGCCACCAAAAGTCCATATCATAGCTATTAACACAGCCAGGATCCAATAAATAATATGTCCTTCCATTTAGGTAAAACAGAAAACAGAACCGTTATGCTTTTGGCTGTTTTATCTTAAACCCAAAGAAAGCTTTTTGGAGCCAGACGAGCAAGCACAGATGACGATTCTAAAACGGATGTGTGAAAGGGATATTCGTTGTAAGTGGTATGCCCAATTCAATCAAAGTATGTTCCGTGATTTGGATAAAGAAAGTTATTAGTCAGCAAAAAAAAAAAAAAAAAAAAAAAATGGTACTTCAGCAATTTTAATTGCCAACTAATTAAATCCAAAAGGCAAAATAAATACATATGAATTCCAGCAAGTTCGTAGAACAAACTTGAAACAACACTGATTTATTTTACTAAATCGTGCTACTTATATAGTAAGTGGATGTGTTTCACTTGTAAGATGTCGTATTAAGATGTTGCACTCTGTTTTTTAAGCTGCAGTTCTCATATCAATTTTACTATAGATCACAAGTAGCGCATGAGTTCACCTTTCTATGACCGTGAGAAGAACGCATTCAAACTAAATTGATGCTTGGCAAAAACGAAAGAATTGACTGAAATTTAATACTTCAAAAGCGTTTATTATCACAGCAGTAAATGTAGGTAGATTATAAAGAGTTGGTAAGTGACTGAAATTAATTGATATCAAAATGTCATGAATCAGTCAGATTAAGGTCGGTGATTTCAAACGAAAGTGAGAAACTTTCAATGCGTAGTTACGCCCACAGAAGTGCCGGTACATTATTAAAATAGTTTGTAATTTTTGAAGTAAAAACGAATGTCAATACTTTTTAATACCTGTTGATAAATTACTAACGCGTGATTGGGTGGCCAAGTTATCTGCAGTATTTGATAGCTGCCGACCATGTTCACTATATACCAGCATGAAACTTTATTCGGTATCTATAGTTAGGAAACACTAGCAATCTGCCAAATAAATATAAAACTATAAAATATATTTTGGCAACCAAGTTTGATCGAAAATTAGATAGGTAAATCTCAGCCATTAGACATGCCGCTAACACAATGGACTAGATAAGACGAGAGCAGCTTATAAGAAGCATAACTATCCATGCAATTAATCCAATTAAAATTTTTTTTTAAAGTAACAACTAGGATCACTACAATAAATTTGAAAGAATATAAGCCGGAAATTATTAATTCAATCAATCTTCAGATATTTAAGCAAGTCACAAGTTTGGTTAGGTGAGTATAAATAAGAAGGAATGTTTGACACTTCCAATTTCCTAATGCAAATAACAAGCATCGAGAGACATGCACATAAACTAACGAAGATAAAGGTAAAGAGCAAGAATTAAGAATAATACCTTTTCAAAAGAAAAGAGTACAGGTTGGTTCTCGCTGGGAGTACTACCTCGGTAGCTTTGGATATCACCAGCGAATGAGAATGACCTTATTTTGTCGCAATGTTTCACTTGTAATTTCTTCAAGAGTGGCCATGTTGAAGTGTGACTATTCCTATAGAAGTTCCTTAGTTCCCGCAGAAATTCCAATCTCAGATGGGTCAATCGCGGAAAGAAGAAATCACCTTCACTTATCCCTACATCTCCTTCTTCCTCTGCTATAATTTCCTCCACCCCACAAACACATACTGAAAGTCTTTCAAGCTGTGTCATACTTTTTGCCACTGAGACTGGAAATAAACTTTTGAGACTCCAACATATGTCAATAGTCAAGCATTGCAAGTGTCTAAAGGTAAGGGTCCCATGAGGATCTCGACTCCACACGTGCTTCATTTTTGGGAGATGTTCCAAATTTAGTGTTCTCAATTGAAAATTGCTTGTGGAATGAGCTTCGCTAGAATTGAATTCTTGGACTTGAAATACCACTTCTAAGGATCCACAATTGGTCACAGTTAACTTCTCTAGGTTTTGGAATCTCACGAGAATAATATCAGATGAAAATATAGATAAAAGTTTATTACAATCCTCCACCATTAATGTCTTGAGTTTGCTAAAGGCATTTGAAGCAAGCTCATCAGCCCATATTTTCTTCATATTATCCATGCGTGAGATATTCATCGATTCCAGACCAAGAAATTCAATCTGTAATTTTTCATTTTAATTCATTAGAGTCAACTCTTCATCCCTCCCAAAAAAGAGAACTTTAATTCCAAGATTAAGGAAAATAACAGGATAGACATTAATGATAATATGGAAAGAAAAGAAGACTAGATGCACGTTATTTTCTTTTTAGCAGATGCCACCCCCTAAAATCCACTCTACTTATATCAAGCATTATATTTGATCAATACCACATCCACTCTACTTGTATCAAGCATTATATTTGATCAATACCACAACCCATAGCCTCGTCATCTAGACAAGCAAATTGATTTAGCCCGTCATATATTCATTTAGCTCGTTACAACACACACATATGCAACGGCCAATATGCTCTTCCATTTCTTCGAACCATTTAACTTGTGAATTATAAGGTATTGATGATTAAAAAAAAAAACATAGCACAAACCAATGCAGATCCACCTCAAAATTTTCTCCATCCAATTATAGGCTCAAGAAAACACAACATGTACAGAAGCAAAAAAAAAAATCCAACAATTAAATCAAAAGAATGCTCCAACCACTAGCTGATTTGTAATCTTAGTTAGTTTAGTTATTCGATACTATCAAAGGCTCAGGATATTAATTTTGATTTATTTCTCTGAACAGTTGAACTCTCTTATTTAAGTTGCCTAAAAATATAGACCAAAAAAAAAAAAAAAAGATAACTTGCTTTACCTCTAATGATGATTGATTTGATTACTAAGTTTGCTCATTTGCTTTATCTTTTTCCCCGTCTGAATTAGCGTTTCTATCTCTTTCATCTCTCTATAGTTTCTCCCCCTTTCTTATTATCTGATTTTCCTCCGCTTTCTACAAATCCAAACCTACATTTCTACATGCTTTGGACCGATATTAGTTGGCACCGGATGTAGTTTTTCATCATCAATTGGTATCTGTGCTAGATCTCTTTAACATTAGTTAGTATCAGAACTTAACTTCAAGTACGTCCTATCATTGTGCAACGATTCTAGATCAAAGGCCAATCCTAGGGCACTCATTTTAATTGCTACACTTACATTTCTAATCTGATGTGCTCAGGAAGAGATATGGCATTCAAGCCTATTAAAACTTCAGCCGCCACACTTGCTGATTTTGAGCCACTCTATGTTTGGGACGATTTTCTCTTTCAATATTGTTTCAATGTTTATTATAATATGTTGCATCAAAATTTAAAAAGAGTGGGGGTTATCGAGATTATTGAATTGATTGGTATGACAATTACGATGACTATGATTATCATGTCATTCAACAGTTCAAACCATCAAGACTATTACGACGATTGCTGTAATTATGATTATTATAAATCCTTAATAATCTTGAAGAGATTAAACTTGTTTTTTAAGGATTTGAGAGAAGATTCTAACAATTTTAATAAGAATTTTAATAGATTCAATTAAAAAAAAAGTGGTAAGGAAGACATGAAAAAGGTCCATAATCGATTCTTTAATGTGAAGTGAGGGGGCAGAATTCAACTAATTGATCTGGATAAATTTATTGAAACACCTACTGAAATTTATTCTAGAATAGTTCGTAGAGCCTTAAACTTCCTAGATGCATAATAAAATCTATTGATTCTAAATCTTCACGAGGGTCTTACATTTGTAGTCAACAAAATAAGATGAATGTAAAGATAAGAAGAAATATTCCGATCCACAAAATTGGATAATAATTGATTTCGATATATTTTTGTGAGAATTCCTTACCTTTTGTGGATTCCGTGATTATTTCATGTGGAGATTTCTCTAATTTTGTAACAACAGTTATGTCACGTTCTCCGCGTGTAGGGAAGATTTCTTGTAGGATAGAAATTGTTGTATTACTATCTGACTCACAGGAAAAGCCACCCGAGAAAGGACTTTGAGTTTTTTTGGGCCCGGAAAATTGATTTATGACATGATTCTCTAGCCATCACCATCATGCTGATTTGTTTCTTTATTTAGCTTACTTAGTCGTACTATTTAGAACCTAAGATAATTATTTTGATTTATTTCTCTTATTTTAAATATGCTCTCTTGCTCGGGGGAAATTGATTTATGACATCATTCTCCGACTGTCATGATTCGTTTTTTATTTAGCTTTCTTAGTCGCACTATTTAGAATTTAAGATACTTATCTTGATTGATTTCTCTTATTTTAAAATTCTTTCTTAATTTGAACTCTCGTTTTGAATCTTTTGATTTTGATTTTGATTTTTTTGCTAAACGTCATGTTTTATTAACCTATAAAAATAGGCCAATATACCAATACTCTTCGGTTTTGAGGATGAATTCATTGATTAATGAGTTTGCCTATTTGATGTTTCTTCTTCCTCACCTGACCTGGCATTCCGTGTCTTTCCTCCCTCCCTCCCTCCCTCCCTCCCTCCCTCTCCCTATTTCCCTCGTTTATTGCCATCTGATTTCGCTTCAATTTTTACGATTCTGGAACAACTCTGCCATGCACTTTCATTCTATATTATAAATTGCTAACTATGTTTCCTACGCTTAGCAAAAACTCTTCAAATATTTTGTGGTAGCGCCATTTAACACCAAAGCTCCATTTTTAAGCATTTGATCAAGTTGACTAGATTTGACCCCAAAAATAATAATATTAAGTTAACTACTTGCAGTTTTGGACATAATCAGTAGATAAGGGTGCCTTGGAAGTCCTAAACCTTATATAGAAAATGTAGTCAAGTTCTAAACCTTTCAATTAATCCGTTCAAGCTTTAAACCTTTTTGAAAAAGCACAATCAAGCTATTTTAGTGCACACAAATTTAGAGTGTCTCTATGACAACCTTAAATTGCATTTGTTTGGAAGAACTTAATTATATTAATTGAAAGGTTTAAGACTCAATTGAATTTTTTAATAAAGGTTTAGAACT
Organism: Eucalyptus decipiens; assembly: GCA_014182575.1. Lineage (NCBI taxonomy): Eukaryota > Viridiplantae > Streptophyta > Magnoliopsida > Myrtales > Myrtaceae > Eucalyptus > Eucalyptus decipiens. The sequence goes on along the minus strand of CM024610.1, from coordinate 32,877,718 downwards.
TCATTGCAGCAATTAAAAAATTTATGACTCGATTGTATTTCATGGATAAGTTTCGTGACTTGTGGAATAATTTTCCCGTTATAATCTTCATAATTGATCTTAGGGATAATGACAGAATGAGTGTTAAAACTTGTGCCAGGTTTGGCATGTGTAAGTCCTAAAACTTTTTTTTCTTATCATTTAGTCTTAAAACTTGTTCCGATGAGGTAGTTGAATCTTTCCATTGCCCACACTAGTTTCAACTGATATGTGGTATTTTTTTTTTATTGTCAATTTTCCTTGTTTATTGTAAACATGTGGTGTTGATAATTAAAAAAGAAAATGTTAAAAAAGGAAGAAAATGAAAGAAGAGAGAGGCCTTGAGGGCCTTTGTACTGGCGGGGGTCAGCAACCCTTCCCTTGAACCTGGCGAGTTTGGCTGGCCCTTGCCAAGCCATTAGCAGTTATAAAACTTGCATTCCTCAACACCACATGAGTGTGCGCTCGCCCTCACCCAAATCTGACATGGGCAATAACAGGCCATTGCTTTCTTATGGTAAGGGCCACAATCCTTACTAGTGCCCTACAAGGGTCGAATGCCCTTGCCATGGTCCCTGGCGAGTGCCAATCGCCCTCAACATGACTCTGACGAGGGTTGTTGGCCCTTGTCAACAGGAAAGGGAGCGGCACTACGCAGCCCCTTTCCCCTTTCACCTGCAATCTCTTGTAGGACCTTTTTTTCTAAGTTTTCATTTTCTTTAAGTTTCTAGAGTTGGACTTTTTTTTTTCCTAATGTGTAGTCCTTTTTATCAATTTTTCTGAGGTGGCAATAGTGAAAACAGAGCCCTTATGTGCTGGAGGAAGCACCATCACCACGTTAACAGCCACGCAGGACTCAAAAAATGATAAAGAATGCACTATTTCCATCTATAAAAGACAGACGACTTAATAAATCCAGAAATGCATAAAGCGTGGAAATTTTATGAATTAAATGCACGAAAAAAAGGTTTGGGAGTTAAGTATCTAACCAACACAAGTTTTAAGACCCATGTCATTATCTCCTTATCTTGCACCTAATAAGATTTAAATCTGAGCCAACCTCTTTAGCATCATTTAGAATCTAGATAAGTTAAAAGATGTTAATTGGAGCTTAACTTCATGTTAATATTTGTACTTCAGTCACAATATTAATGAAACATTACACTAGTCTAAAATTTGAAAATAAAAGGAAATATAACAAGTTTTGGAAACTTTTGAAGAAGTTTTGATATATGTGTTAATATGTTTGTATTGAGGGGTAATATCATGAAAAATCCCAAATTGATATACCTGTAACAAATTTACTCTAAATGATTACAAAAAACTCTAAATTGGTACATTTGTAATAAATTTACCCCAAAATAATTTATAACCGTAAAAAACCCCAAACTGTTATATTTGTAACAAATATATCTTCCATTAAATTGAATTAATATCATAAAAAATCAAAAATTAGTACTATTATGACAAACTGAGAATAAAATCTCTAATTGGTACACCGGTGAACTGTCACATATCATGTAACTTAGTAATTGAACAGTAAAATTTATAAAAACTAACAAAGGGTAAATTTGTCACAAATATACCAATTTGGGTAAATTTGTCAAATGTGAACTAGTTTGGAGTTTTTGGTGGACAAAAAATGAATTTGGACTAAATTTATCAGAAGTATACTAGTTTTGGTTTTTTCGTGGTATTAACCTTTGTATTAAAGAAGTGGCTTTAAGATAAAAGTCAAGATTTGTAAAAGAAATGACGAGTTAACAAAAGTCACCCCATAGATTCTCAAATTGTTTAGCTCAAACCATTAGGGGCAAGAAATTAGATATGCCATTAAAGAAGGATGAGTGCAAACCTTTTCAACTAGTAAAAGCGGTTGCTGCGTTGGAATGTTGCCCTCTAGTTTTCTACAATTGGCATGTCCTAGAATCACCTCCACAGCTTTGCAATCTTCAATAGTAAACACTTTCAAGGAGGGCCACTCTGAAATATGCTTTCCATGGCAAAAACTTCTGAGTTTTGGCATATTGTGAAGACATAGAGCGACAAGTTGAGGAATTACAATTCTATCGGCTACTTCTTCAGGTTTCTCTTTTTCTCGAGCAACAATGTACTCCATCTCTCCGCAATTAACTAGATGAAGATGTTGGAGTTGTCCCAGACTTTTTGCCATAAACATTGTAAAAAGGTTTCTTAGACTTGGGCACTCCTTAACTATTACAGAAGTCAGGTTGTGAAAGGAAATATTCAGCAAACCCTCATTCTTCCATATGTCTGTCAAATTTGGGAGATCACATAAAAATAGCTCCCTCAATGGACTGCTTCTTGCAGCTTCTCTATCCATGACACCAAGCCCCCCGAGTGCATAAATGCCTTCTATCGAATTGCATGACACCACTGTCAAGGACTCCATATAGTGAAGCAGCCTCTTCCACATTAATGAAGGAATAACTTTCAATAGGTTGTGACATTGCTTCACCTCAAAGACCTTTAAGCAGCAAATGGACTCATCGGGCATCTCATTCTTCCAAAATTCTCTTGATGGAATTCCTGTTAGACGTAGCTCTTCTAATTTGGGAAATATGACCTGTAGAAGCATCACCTGGCTAAAGTCACAACATGTGGCAAAGAAGCAAAGTTGCTTATAAAACTAGAGCATCAAAAAGAAGAAACCAAATCACATGAGCAGTGATATTGCTGAGATAAGGGAAAGAGGAAAACCTTCTCATCAAATAAAGAATATGGACCTTCATCAAAACTAGGAGCTCCCTCATTCATCATCTCCACAATTAGTGCCTGCGGCCTCAATATAAATGCCTTGAGTTTAGTGCACTCCAAAATTGAGAGAATTTTCAGGAAGGGAAACCCATATGCACAACTTCCTGAGCTGAAACTAATCAAGCTCTTAAGGGAACAAAGCTTTAATGTATGTAAATGAGAGTAATTTACTGCATTCGACGTTTGCTCTTCACCTTCTTCTATGGCAACTACTTCATGCATGCTACTGCAATTAGAAATATCTAGCACTTCAAGTTTATCAAGAGTCTTGGATGTGTCATTTGTGAAGAGAAATCTCAAATTGTGGCAACAGTGCAAGCTAACTTTTATTAGACTAGGAAGACCCAACGTTGCTTTGTTGCTGCTTGTCACAAGCACATTCAGCCTTGGCAAGTGCCACAACTTCACTTCTTTTAAGTCTAGGAGGACAAGACGTTTTTGCCTTTTCTTAGAATCAATAGCAACATGTTTCATTAATGCTTCGAAAGAGGCACACTTGACTACCTCGATCTTTTTCAAGTCCTCGAACCTCTCTATTAAAGTCGATGGAAAAATATGAGACAGATTTTCACAATCTCCAACCATGATGGATGCTAGTCTGCCAAATGATTTTTCAGGGAGTTCTTCTTGCCATATCCTCCTCAGCCCGCACAATGACAAGAGCGTTAACTCCTCCAACCTTGGAAAAAGAACCTGTATGAAAGGACCATATGTTAGTTTCACGACCATGAACTCCTAAAAGTCCTGATTTGGATGCTCTAATATGTTAATTTATTCTCAAGAATGAAGCTGATTACCCAAGATTATACCATTGTCACAGAAAACGATAGATGCTTGTGGTTGCAAGAGGCTTTACGGGACAGGCTAACAGATAGAGTTTTTTAACGGCTTCATCGGCGATAAAACTACAGTTGCCAAGAATAGTTTCTATAATAAACATAAGATAGATAGACAATTCCAGAGATATCTACTCACATTTTGATTGAAGAAGACAGGCGTGGACAAGCTAGAGTCAATAAGACCACACGTTTGTTGTAAACCTGCATTAGCTGTCATAGATTGTTGCTTTCCTTCCAATGAAGAGAATGTCATCATTTTGGGGCATCCAGATATCCTCAATCTTGTTAACGATGGAAAGTGAATACAATACCTTCCATTATAGAATGTCTTGAGATTTGGCAATTCCTCAAGAGACAAGGAGGTTAATAGAGGGAACTTCAAAATGTCAGTGGTTGCAGCTTCCTTTGATTCTTCTTCTTGCACATCCATAATTTCCTCCATCAGTTTACAACTTGTTATTTCAATTTCCTTTATTTGCCCAAGTTCTTTAGTCATGGAAGAAGAAAACATAAACCTCAGGTTCTCACAGTTTTGCACACTCAGTGCCCTTAAGTTTTGAAAACAAAATGCTCCTCTTGGATTCTTGTTCCAAATACATCCCAAACTTGGTAAATGGCCCAAGGTTAATTGGGTCAATTGCGACAGAATCTTCATGTTCCCACTTGCTATAAGTCCTTCAAGGTCGAATATTTCTCTAATTGATTGACATCTCTCAATGGTTATAGCTTCCAAATTCTGTAGCTTTATTAGCAAATTTGATGGGATGATGCTCCTGAGGAACGTGCAATCCTCTACTGTCAGAAATTTTAGGTTGCTCACATCTAAGGGAAATTGAGAGTTCCATATCTCTTTCAATTTGGGAAGTCCAAATAGTGTCAAGGACTCCAATAAGGGCAATGAAACCTTAAAAAGCCGGGAGAATAACGTTACAATACTTGTAGCTAGAAATTATAAACATGCATTGCGTGTGAAAAAATAATGAAGGAAACAATATCATAAAAACAATATCATAAAATAGATTTAAAAATAATGGATGAAAAAGCAGAATAATGATTTTTGAATTTTATCTTAGTCTTCTTTACAGGTTATCAACTTTACACTTACTCTTCATTTACCTGTTATGCATTTGGACTTTATTATGTCGGGAAAATCTCTTATATGCTTTGAAAATGACGATATTAATCAAAGGCTATTAATATGTGCATGTGAATATGTATGTAGAACTGCTACTTACGCAAACCACATGCAAATAGTGTTAACAACAAGACGACTAAGGCATGAAAACGCTTTGGTTCTGCAAAATGAGAACAAGCTATTGGTGGAAATAATGTCTAAATTTGGATGGACCTTTGTAGAAGGAGAACAAGCGTGAGGAATCTATAGAACATGAGGATCTCAATTTGCTTGGAGGACCCTCTTTGTAGAAAGTGAGCAAACACTATAACGAAAATTCGAGAAAAGTCTAGGAGCATCGCTTTGCAAAAGCAATACATACTACCATACGAGCCTTTAAAATCCTAGTGGGAAGACCAAGTTCTTCATCAATTTGAATTGAACTCAAGTTGGTGTTTCACAACTATCTTCAAGTGATGGAATCCACCATCAGCAGCCTGGGGTGAACTAGACCTATTTTGCCATTTTCGCGAAAGCAGAAAAGATGTTAAGTAAACTACAGAAGAAGAGATTTCTACTTTGGGAAATGGTCTTTAACGCTCCGTAGAAAGATTCTCCGATGGTCAAAGGAGGTCAGAAAAATAGCTATTTGACTAGAGAAAAGTTCCAACGAATACTTTCAAGATATAATGTCCTTAATAATATATCAAAGTGGTTGGTGGAAGTGGAAGAAACTCACAAACATCTCTTGTCGCATTGAATTCTCTTGATTTCTCGTTTGTAAAATAGAGTGATTTTAATTTTAAATCTCTATCGAAGATGTAAATATTTATAATTTGGAAAGAGAGTAATATAATATTTGTGAGGGTTGGTCAAGTTTGCAGAAGCAAATTCAGAAGCTTCAAGTAAAAGAAGCACTTTCTGTACATGTTGTAACATCTCAAGAATTACATAATGAATTCTAGTCATGTCGACACTATTAGAGCTCAGAGAATGAAGTAGGCCAAATGGAAGGTCAAACTACTATACATTAGATTTGCATTTCTTGTATTCCTTAAACTCTTTCAATTCTATATGATAGAAGATTGTGATTCTGCATAAGTGTTCATGTTTCTACAACATAAGTGCACTCTTTATACACTGTCCATCACGTATTCATGAAAAAGTATTTGAGTTTCCTAGAACAACCAATTCACTTCCTCTTGGTTGTTGTGCCTAGTCACTAAATTGATGTTATGGGATATTTTGCGCTTTTTGCCTAAATGTAAGAAACTCATGGCATAGACTCAGTTAATTTTTTTGGTCATCAAATGTAATCTCATATGATTTCTTAAAGGACGTGTAAAAGAGTGGTCTCACTTATTTTCTACCAAATACTCATGAACTAAATCGGCCAATAAAAAACTATAATTAATACCCTTAAAATTCTCGAATTGGTACTCATAGCACATTTGCTTCAAACTAATTTTGGTCTCACAAAAAATCCCAATCTAGGACCCCTGACCCAAATCCATCCACCGTTAACATGCTCTAATATCTTGTTAAAATATAGGTGTCATTCTTATCTGTCAATCCCTATTGCATCTTTCTTCTCTAGATCGGCCTTGTAGTTGTAACTCTCATGTCTGTTGATACGTACACATTTTAATGGCATACTGGGCAGAATACCAATGGAGGGTTGATTTGGATGACTGGTTTGGCATTTTTTGTGAGACAAAATTTAGTTTGAAATATGTGTCATTGGCGTACTAGGTTTGGACTTCTACTGGTGTTGACCACAAACAAATATACTTTTATTTGATTTGCTGGTGTAATTTGAGTTTGGCACTTTTTTCCAAAGTATTCCAAAATAAATTATGAGAGAAAGAATAAAGTAATCAGAAAAGTTTATTGTTCATGAGCATAGCATGGCCTAAATTCTAGTTTAGATGTGTTGCAGAGTTGATGCCACATCGGCCAAAAGTCATAAAAAGGGTTCACCACTATAAGATCCATCGTAGGCCATAAGGTCCATGAACTTGGTCACAATAGCACCATATGGGCATCAAAGTCAATTTGAGCAAAGGATTTAATTTTCCTATCTAAGGACGTAAGATATGCTTTCTTGTCATAAAAAAAGTTAATTTATGTGGAAAGTTTTGTCATGTAGCCAAGAAAAAAATAACTTAATTTACTAAGTGATTTTATTAAAGCATCATGCTTTTGCGGTTTGGATCACATAATAAACATAATTTTAAAGAATAATTTGAAAAGGGTTTCCACTTTTAATTCAAACATAATAGTCACAGATATTGCTAAATCCAAGCGATATTGATATGTTTCTAATTAATAATTTTAAGAAATATTTTATAACAAAAAAAAAAACTAATTTAAACATGAGCAACGCACATTAATTCTGCTGATAATATTAGAAAAGTGGTTAGAATGAACTTTTTTGGTAGATTTGATCCCCACAAAAGGTCCATTGGCTACAGGAATTAGAATAACAAAAAAATAATAATTATCCCACTAACATCTCGTTAATGTATCCTTTGATTTCGTAGTCACATGACAATTCAATCAATTCACGTATAAGATACATACATACATACATACATATACATACATACATACATACATATATATATATATATATATATTGGAACTTTGTGTAGAAGCACATTTTCACAAAGGTCCATTCACCTACCACAACTTTTTACAATTATTGGGGAAAAAAAAGCAACTTAATGAGATTATTAGCAAGTCAAAACATCGTATGGTCCTCTTTAAATATGTTGATAACATAACACAAATAAAGTGAGATGTAATTAACAAATATGTAAATATTTTTATGCAGTCACATCTTACATAGCAATTCCATTTTGAAAAATTAAATTATTAGTCGATAAATGCATATTACTTACTAAAATTATCCAAACTTTAATTATGTCAGAATTCAAAAGTCAGTTTTTTTTTTTTTTTTTTTTAAGTCCAAATAACCTTTTGGACTTCAACTAATACTTTTGAAGGGTAAAGAGGAAATTGAAAAAGACTACAAAAGCCGAAAACTTTAATTTCGTCTGTCTTTCATCATATATATATTTTTTGGTCAGAATTCATTAGATTTCATTATCGAGGGTATCACTAATATAGTAGGAAGCTAAATCATGCTTAAATAAAATATATTTCTATAACTTATATATTCAAATGAAGGCAATGTCCATGTTTGTAACTCTTGGATCAGAAGACCAATTGGAGGAGGTTTTATCCAACTAGAATGGTCCGTATGGGGGCAAACGTAACACTTTTAGAGAGCACGAAATTTACCTGTTGCCCATTGAAGAATACGACTGAATGATCCAGAGTCTTATAGAAGCTTGTTATCTCTGGCAAGTTTCTTAATGTCAACCTACCCAAATTGCATGACTGCACTTTGGGATCATCATGTATTTCATCTCTATCTTCATCTGCCTCGACATATGTGACAATTTGCTGCATCAAGTAACAGTTGCTTATTTCAATCTCTTCGAGTTGCAAGAATATTCTCATCATGGACAAAGGAAACAAATGTTTGATTTCACCACAATTATCCATTTTCACAATCTTTAATTTGCTGAAAGATTTCGGGGCAAGACAACCATGACAAATCTTCTCCAAGTTGTTTAGATTCTCCAGAATCAATGATTCCAAAGTCGTGAATGCAGTGCAGTGGACATTATCCATGGAGTGAACAACGTAGTGAAATGAGGGGCTATTTTGTACATGAAGATACTTCAATTCCTCAAAACCTTTGAAGCATAAATCGTGAATGCTATTATAGCCATGTTGTAATCCATCAAAGCGGAGATCTCCCGTTAACTGCAAACAGCGTTGCACCCACTCCACGAGAAGAAGATTGCGTGAATCCAGCTTGAGCTTTAAAGTTCTAGATTCTTTGTATTCACCTGACCAATCCCAAAGTTCCCCAATTTGGATTTTATAGTTGTTCAGTTTCCCAAATGGTAGGTCTATTGAGAGATTGGCTGAATGAGGAATGGCAATGTACAAAGTGCTCAACTTTTTCATATTCTTCAACTCAGCCAAACTGGCGTTGCTTTGCGGTGCTTCATCCTTGGTCTCCCACTGATCAAAACTGTCTTCCATATACAGTTCTTCTAAACTGACCAAGCTTCCAAGCACGCCAGGTTTGATGACTTTGAGCCTAATGCACCCTCTCAAGTCCAAAAATCTCAATTCTGTTAGTTCACCTATTTCCTTAGGCAGCCGAGCGATGCAAGATTTGAAGAAACTCAAGAACTGCAACCCTTTCAGCTTTCCAAGAACGGTCACATCCCCTAGATGGCACTGGTCAAGACATAGCGACTTGAGGTTTACAAGGAACTCCATCGACAAAGGTAGAGATGTGAAAGATAAGCCAGTAAAGTCCAAGACATGGAGCTTTTCCATTGATTCAAAAAATGACTCGGGAATTTTGAGAGACGGGTTGTATTCATTTAACAGAAGCATCTTCAAGCTTGGGCAGTCCAATTTCTCAGGAAGCTCATCAATGCCAACACGAGGGAAGGATATCGCGGAGCATTTTTCGAGCTCATCTTTTGACCACTCTTTAAACCCATCGTCCTTTCTCCCGGCCAAGGCGTTCCATTCTACGGAAGCAATGGAGATAGCCACATCAATAAATATGTCATGCATTCTGAATCTTTTCATGTCATCACTATCTAGTAACAACGAAGAGTCTTGCAGGCAACGTAGATCCGTAATCAACCTATCTCTAGCGTTTTCAATAGTCTGGTTGAATTTTCTGTATAAACCCAAACCCATGCAGTAGACAAGGAAATCCCTCAGGGAAGTTCTCCCAGAGTCCAGAGCACAAATTAAGAACAATGATTTGATCCTCTCATTTTCTAAATCATTGTAATTTAGTTCCACTATTGATTTTGCGTCCGACAATTCCGTATTGGTCAAAGCATTCCTCCATTCAGCCAAATCTCCATGCTTCAACCTTTTTGCCACCGAGAGAATCAAAAGAGGCAATCCTCCACAATTCTTGACCACTCCATCCACCAAGCGCTGAAACTCAAGATCCTTAACTCTATCACCCACCATCCTTTCAAAAAGTGTTCTTGCTTCTCCATGCTTTAACTCTTCGAGTCGGAATTCTTTATTAGAGCCCATGTTAGTGCGCAAAACATCTCGATTTCTAGATGATAGCAATAGCTTGCAGCCCTTTACTTTATTATCATCTCCGCAAGGAATTCCCACTTCCTTCAACTCTAGCTTCTTCCACAAATTATCTAAAATGATTAAAACATTTTTCTTAGAATCATACTCTAACCGCTCACGCAAACGATCTGCTCTCCCACGAACAGTTTCCACATTCATCAGCTTCAAGCCCAGTGCATCAGCGATTTCTCCTTGGATTCTTTTCAAATCTGGATTCTGTGATACATCCGCCATGACAACCACATCAAACATCTTATTTTCCTTAACTCGCCTTTTGACGTCCTCCAAAAGCTTGGACTTGCCAACCCCACCTGCTCCACACACGCCAATCACACAGACATTGTCATCAATAATAGCCCTGATAACATCGTTTGTGATTTTAGCCCTCGACTCCAGGACATCTTCTATGTTGTCAACAGATGTTGTAGTAGAAGTGGTGGCAGAAACAATTCCTGTCGGATTATTCTCATAGTAGACCTTCTGGAAGTTACTATTTACACTTTTCTCATTGAACCTCTGAATGACTTGAGTCATCTTTTTCACCTTCCTGCCAATTGGATGGCACACCATAGGGTTGGGAAGCCACCCACGGAAGCAAGCAGTTTTTGCACTTTCGCTATGTTTTAACAAGTTTTCTGCTTCCGTAGCCTTATTCTCCACGCTTTCCAGCCAATTCTTAACATCAGATTGTATGAGTTTTCCGTCATTCACGGCTTCTTCAACGGAGTGCTGCACCCTTTCCCTCGCAGCCTCCAGCTCTTTGACTACATTTTTGAGATCTTTGACATATCTCTCGTATCGTAGCACATATGCAAAATGATGTCCAATGGGAGCAATCAGGTACTCACCGATTTTTGACACAACCGAGATAGCACATGCCTCGGTCATAATTTCTTCCCTGGTATCTAGAAATTCCTTGCCCCACACCCCCCACCCCCCTCCCGGTTTTCTGTTGTTGTTGCCTCCTTTGCTTAAACAAATGGGTGCAAAAGAAACTGAACAGAGAAAAGAACTAGTCACTCTTTATATGAAAAGAAAGGAAGAGTAAAGTGATAAAACTATGAGAACAATGAAACAGAACCAGAGAGAGAGAGAGAGAGCTGAGTGCACGCAAGCATTGTAAATATACCGAGAGACTGAGGAACATCAGTAAGAGGAATAGAATAATTTTAAGGCCTTCCCCAACGCTGGTATAATCAGAATGAGGTGAAAAAAAGAATCAAAGGAAGAAAGAAACGACATCAGCAAAATCCATGCAAACGTGCAGTTAATATAATCACGGTACTTGGCGCCCCCAAGTAGTTACTGGTCTACGTGGAAAATTTGCAGATGATCTTACGTGGACAGGCGACACTTTACTGATCAACCAATTGCGATAGAAGGCTTTCATTTTATTTTCTGTTGTCCACGGGGACGACTCTTCAAGGGCTCCAACCAACTTTGCAGTCTCCATCACAATTCCACGCTCTCGAGTGTGTTCAAGTTTGAATCCAAAACACGAGGAAGAAACATTTACATGCAGACTAGTTCAACAATTGTCGATTCTTGTAAATATTGACAGTCAGAATTAGTTAAAACCTTTTCTCGATATTTTAAGGCTTAAAACATTTCTTTCATCTTCATGATTTTACAAGAAAGCAATGAATACTTTTTAAAAAGATAGTGAACAGACGTCATTTGATAGCTGGTACCTGTTTGATGTTTGTACCATCCACCACTTGGATTTGAATATGTACGAGGTTCCAAATAATTCTTAAGAGTACAGCAGATGTCATGTCCCCTATAAATTAAAAGGGAATTTCTTTAAAATGGCTACATCTAAATGTTGGTATTCACATTTTACTAATCCAAACTGAACACGTGTCAACATGAAGAAAAGTGGGCTAATATAAAAACATTGAATAAATGTTGGTATTCACATTTCACTAATATTTAAAATATCTTTGGGGTAACGTTGGTGCTCACTTTGATCATGTGTTATTTTGTAGCCTTAGAAGAATGAAATGAATTGGTTTAGTTGATCTGATGGGGAACTCGGCCAAGAAGCAGAAAGAATTTGTGGCTTTAGAGATGTACTTTTCATCTTGGCCATGCAACCCCAAGTGAAGACTTTACTAAATGAAATCTGTCTATTGTTAACAGAGCATTTTCTCAACCAAAGTATCATGTCTTAAAGATGTAACTATTATGAGAAGGGAAAGATGTTCGAAGAAAAAAAGAGAGGAGAAAGTGGAAACAACAAATCGGGCAGATGTACAGGGAAGTTGGGGGGAAGTTACTAGTAAAGAGCCTGTGATGAGTTGCACGTGGTAGCATTCGTCCTCGAAGTTGGAAGTTGGAAGTTGCAAAAGAGGGGCATTGAAAAATCGAGTTAGGAGTGAACTGTTATTATTAGTATTAGGTTTATAAACGCAAGTGATTTAGGATTGTAAAGCTCTCTCAAGCAAATCTATAATCTATGTTTTTCTTTTTTTTTTTGGTACCAGGAAATCTATAATCTATGTTTATCTCTGCTTTTCGTTCACCATTTACTTCTTATACACAGTTTACTTTTTTCAATTCAATTATTATTATTATTATTATTATTATTATTATTATTATTATTATTATTATTATTATTATTATTATTATTATTATTATTATTTTGCAATCTTTAAGTCTTCTCCGTATTAGCTTCACATAAATTCGCACTTCATTGAATCCCCACTTAGTGCGCGAGGTATGGAACCGTGGAGTGATCTTGGTTGCTCTTGGCATAATTTATTTTCCTTTGACACATAGTTCGATTGATTTTATCTATTCGGAGATAGAAATATAAATTTGTCTTTTTGGTTAACGAATTGTGACCTTTTATTTTCTCTCAAAAGCCCATCAATAAGGAGAAATTAACTTTACAAATTTTACTTGGATACATTAATGATTTCGAACATGTGCTAAGAAAGTTGATTTCTCACAAAAGAACTTGAAGATGTATCTACGGTTATGCACATTCCTTGTTCGTGATGGAAACGACAAGTGTGATGGAGGTGCTACTAATCAATCAAAGAACTTGAGGTTATCAACGATTTGCTGTGATCCGTATGAGTCTCCCTAAAGCTCAACGGTGCTTACTATATTCTACTGTTTATGAAGAAGATAAGCAAGCATTTCTACAATTCTTCATACGACTTCATTCAAATTTGCACATGAGAGAAGGTGACTTGCTAGCAGACTTTATCTCGGCGTTATGGACGTATAATCTCCTCTCATACCATCACATCTTGTTGATGAAATTCCTTTCATTATTGTGTCTACACCATTTGAAACAAGTTTTTAAAGGATGTAAATAAAATTCATTCTAAACAAGTTTTAAGAAAAATAAGCATCATGAGTGATAATAATTGCAAAAAGGTATTATGGGAATTACATGTGATATTTGTATACTTTAAAGGATGTCAGGTTTTTGCAATGAGTAAAAATCAAATGTTTTTTTTTTTTTTGTAAGATAGTAAAAAAAAATCAAATGTTTTCTCTTCTTTTTTTTTTCTTTTTTTTAATGTCAATTGTAATAGACTAGAGATGAAATTAGTGTTTTGCAGTGTGGAAGGCACATTATGGGTTTAGCGTTTGAGAAGAAGTTACCCTAAATAATCAAAGTGTGTTCGATTCTCGAAAGACAGTACAATAAAAGGATTACTTACTTAAAACAAAGAGGAGCGTCTCGGTGGTTTCTCGTGATCGGTGCGGCGCTCTTACCCATTTATTTCTCCTCTTCAAGCACAAGCCCTTGCGCTTAAACATATCTTTACTTTTTGTTTTGCCCCAAAGGATGAACCAGATGTGCTTAATATGTTCGAAATCTATAATGAGGCAATCTACTTCTTTAACTCTCACCTTTCGTCCAAAACCAGTAAAACAATCCGTTCCTCTAAATCGGTAAGAATACCCCCACCGAGATTTTCTTAATTCTTTTTGTAATTAGAACACGTGGCCACGCAAATCAAAGTGAAAAGAGTATTTAGAAATGATAGTGTTGACACCTCAATTTTAATTAGTTTTATTAATTAAGTTTTTAATTTTTGTCTTTTTGGATAAATAGATAATAAAAAAAAACAAAAACAACAAAAAACAAATAAAAATAGTAAAAACAAAAGCAGAAAAGCCCTCGCATGGGCCCATGAGGCCCATTCCGCATCGGCCCAGCCCGGCCAAGTCTTCTTCTTCCTCGCGCAGTTGCAGCGCACGCGCAGGGGGCGCGACGCCGGAGCGGAGGGGAGGAGCAGCAACGATGCACGTGGAGCAAGGGGGCTGGCATCGGATAAGAACGTGGGAGGGGCAGCTGGCGTCGGATGGGGACGCCGGTTCGGCCGGCGGAGGCCGCTTGGTGCACGGGGACCGGCGGTCGAAGCTCCGTCGACCGGCTGCCCCCTCGCCTATAAATAGGCCCCCGTCTCCGTCGTCGAGGACACACGCCGAGAACGATCGAAGGCTGCAAAGCTTCGAGCTTCCTACTGAGAGACTTCAGAAGGGGAGCCGAGGTCGAGCAAGCCCAAATCCGAAGGCTCGCGGCCGGAGAGGGAGAAGTCCCGCCGGAGACACACACAGAGAGCGAGAGAGAGAGAGAGAAAGGCCACCGGAGCTTGGGGTCCCCTGAGAGACTTCGGGGAGCTCGAGCGCCGGCGAGCCGTGGAGTGGTGAGCTCGGAGGGGTCCCCGAGAGACTTCGGGGAGCTTGACGAGCGAACCCGAGGGAGAGAGAGAGTTCCGGCCAGATTTGACCGAGCCCGGGTCTCGCCGTCGCCGTCGTCGCTCGCCGTTCCTCCACCGTCACGAGCCGCCCTCCTGCCGTTGCCGTCCCCGTTCGAGAGAAGGTAAAAAAGGGGCGTCGCCGTTACCGTTGCCGTCGCCGTTGTCGCCTTCATCGTCACCGCCGTAGTCGCCGTCGCCGACAAGCCCCTCGGTTTCCCCCTCTGGCGCCGCGGATTCGCGAACCCTAGGGTTGGCGATTTTCCGGGTCGCCGAGTCGGATCCGGGTCTCGGAACCGGGTAGGGTTTCGCGAGATTCGGGCCGCGATTCGGGTCGGATCGGGGTAGGGTTTGCGGGGAGTCGGGTCGCTGAGCGGGCTGTCGGGCCGGGTTTTCGGGTCGGGCCGGGTGCCCCCGAGCGCCCGGCCACGGCGCCGTTTTGTTTAATATTTAAAAAAAAAAAAAGTCGGGCCCGCTACGCGGGCCCGTCTGCGTTTCGGGCTGGCCCGGGTCGAACCCGACCCGCGGATCCGACCCGGGTCGGTTTTATTTTATTATTTTAATATAAAATAATATTCTATAAATAATAAATAAATGGTTTATTTTCAAAAAAAAAAAATCAAAAATGTTTTAATTTCCAGAAAATAAAAAAATCAAAAAATGTTTTAAAAAATGTCAAAAAATGTTTTATTTTAAAAAAATCGAGAAAAATCAAAAATAATTTATTTTCAAAATGTTTTAAAAAATATTAAAAATATATTTTATTTTCCGAGAAATCAAAAAAAAATCAAAAAATTTCATATTTTCCAAAAAATGCCAAAAATCCAAAAAAAGTCAAAAATTCATGAAAAAGCCAAAAAAATTCAGAAAAAGCCAAAAAGACTTGTATTTTTCCAAAAATACCAAAAAAATCCCAAAATTCCATTTTGTGTCCAAAAATTAGAAAATGACTCAAAAATGTTTTTCCTCCCAAAAATGCATGGAAAATCCTTTGAACACCAAAAAACCTCGGGGTTTAAACAAGATTAGGTACCGAAAGGGCATTAATGATTAACTAGTGTAATCAAGTCCCCGATCCTAATTTCTCTGCAGTTGCGCAGAGTGAGTATTTCTCCCGATACTTCACTTGGGTTTCTAATCAACCCACCCCAAATCGATTAGTGGCGACTCCATTTTAAAAATTGATTTACGGGTTAAAACTCGATTATTAAAGTCGTGAATTGGTGGACTTGGGAGAGTCCGGGCATAACTAATTTCAGCCGAGCCATTAGCCTCCTTAGGCGCCCGTACCCGATTGTGGGCGCCAAAAAAAAAAAAGAGGTCGCGACAGCTTGGCGACTCCGCTGGGGAATTTGAAGACTTAGGCCATTTTATCTTTGTTTAAATGCTTTGCTGACTTGGATTTTTTTTCTTTTGTGCAGGGTAATAGCTTAAAGTTTTTATTTTTATTATGTTAAAATAAATTGTTTTGTGATTATAAACTGCTGTGCATCCTTAAATGTTTTAGCACTACACATGGCACACACAACCCGGCCGCCGGACCTGGGCCGCCATTGGATTTCTAGGATGGTGTTAAGAAAGATACGACCTCGAACGCGAGACTGCGATGTAGAGGTTGCCTTTCTTTTCCCCGAATTTCTTAGCCGAGGTTAGGAGGGTATACTGCTAACGCGAGACTGCGACGGGCGGATATCCTTTTAATCTCACCAAACCTTCTGAGTTAGAAATCGAGCCGCACGTCCCACGCGCATGTCTTTGTGCTTGCCATTTTTCTTTAAAAGCAAAGTGATTTCTTTACTTTTACTCAGTCTTTTTATTTGGCCCATGGCAATGTAGGATAAATTTTTCAAGTCCTAGTTTATATACGATGGGGAAAGACGATATCCAGTTCATTCCTGCTCCCAAGGCAGAGCTCTTCAGATGGTGGGGTCAATTAGATCAGTTTGCCCAAGAGCGTGTGAAGGCCAAAGTCGGTCATCTCCTATCATTGATCCAAATCACTGTTCGTCCTAAAGTCATACAAGCCATGGCACATTTCTGGTGCCCAAAGACAATTACCTTTATATTCGGTAGGTTTGAGCTAACCCCAACCCTGGAAGAATACAGCATCATCACTGGAATGCCTCTTGAGAAAAAGCTTGTCAAGCCATCGATAGGCGCCCTCCCATGGCGCAGTTTAGCACGACTTTTAGGAACTGAAATCCATGTCATGAGACAAATTCTCGAAGATAACCATAATACCTGCCCACTAGAATTTATGAATGCTTGTTTCCAAAATCAGCCTATGACCCAGAAAAGTGAGATTTTCCTCCTTGCCTTTTTCGGGCTCATCATCTTCCCCCATCAAAGAAATGCCATAACTCCTAAGATGGCATGGATAGTTGCTCAGATCTTAAGAATGGGGAATTATGTCAACATGATTTTAACTGAAACATTCTTGTCCTTTAATCGTTTTAAAGACAACTCGGAGAAAATCATGCGAGCCTCTCCTGAAATTTTACAAGTCTGGTTCTTTTCTCACTTAAGCGAATTTCGAGACTTCATGCGATCGCCTGAAACGAATGCTTTTGAAAATCCATTACAAAAATTTATGGTTTTAGGACCATACATTCCCAATCAAAGCTGTTTAAATTGGGTAAACTTCCTAAGAAACCCAACTCCCGAGGCATTCCAATGGTGTGCTGGTTGGTTCCATGAAAAGAGGGCCCGCTTTGCTTACATGCGCACCCGCCCAATTCCATTGCTCGGCCTCACCGGCGCCATTCCCTACTACCCGTATCGGGTAGCACGACAATATGGAGCTCTTCAGGAGATCCCACCGCCTTTCAAGATGATGGTCCCTCCAGTTCTTTTCAACACAAGCCGTGACTATGAATTCGAAATTTCTACTGCTGAGGAAACGTGGGACAAGTGCCATCGTAAAAGGATTGTGATACCTGAAGGGCTTGAGGGAGAAGAAAAAGCCCACCACGCCTCCATGTCCTACATCCACAACCATCGCATCCCGAAAAGATGGAAGCCATTAGTCCCTCACTCAATCAGTGAGATCAGCCAGCACGAGCAAGCAGAGCTCATGGAGAGGGATTTGGGAATGGACTGGATGCACACCTCAGAGCGAGTTCAAGGAAGTAGGCGTCCTTGCAAGAACAAGGCTCCCCGTCTCATATAAATTGACAATCATGTGCCCCTTAGTGTAAATAGTGTGAAAGTTTTGTCCCATTGTTTAGGGACTTTTGTTTAATATCTAGTATTTTATTCTGTCATTTCAATTTCAAGTTTTAGATGTCAGAAGTCTACGGTCTATAAAATCCTCTTTTGATAAATAAAAAAGCAGTTAGACCATTGCCATGGGTTAGTCTTTGTTTACTTCCGTGCTCACTCTTTGTCCTCGCAACAAACAGGTAATTATGAATCGCTGGCCACCAATCGCCCGTGATTGGCCTCATGCAATAGGACCCGATCAGAATGATGTACAAAATCATCTCATTAACATTGAAGACGGCATGGAACAGATGTCCATTGTCCTTCAACAACTCTCGAGACAAATGAAATCCACTCAAGCTAAACCCAACTCTGTAGTTGCCTTAAACACTGTCATGACACCTGCGAATTTGCCAGAAAATAGCCAATACCATAGACAGTTTGAAAGGATCATGAAAAAGTTAAGCCAGCTGCAGGAACAGAATCCCATGGACCTGTCCAATTACGTCAGCATTGAGATCCCTGAAAAACTCAAAGCACCTGAATGCGAAAGGTATGCTGATACCTCCCGCCCAGAAACCTACTTGCAGGCCTACTTGGTCCGAAGGATGATTCAATCATACCAATCAAGCTTGATTGGCCCCGCCTTGCGATGGTACATTGTCAGGAAGATTAGTCCCCTTAAAACCTGGAGGGAACTAATTTATGTTTTTCACCAAGAGTACAATATTGACATCACCCCTGACATCACCTTGCCCTACAAAGAGCCGGTGATCACGGAACATGAGGAGCCATTGATCGCTGAGATAAGAGAAGAGCATGTCAACGAAGCCTTGCATGATAAATGGGCAGCTAAGCAACATCCTGTTACTAGAAAATTTCCCACTAGGAAAGGCAAGGAGCCTTTGTACGAGATCATAAACTCAGAGCCTGCTCAAGACCAGGGCACGACTGGACAACTCCCCAAGCTTACTCCAAGAGCTAGAGTCCAAAGAGCACCAACCCCTATCAACCTGGAAAGTGAATCAGACAGTGAAACTCTAATGTCTCTCACTTCCCTTGACAGAATCAAGCTAGCAAAACGAAGAGCCTTACTCAAAAGGTTTGAACCAGAAGCCAAGAAAAGAAAGCCTGAGCAGATCAATGCAGCATCTGCCGACGAGCCACCGCACCAAAGCTTCGAGCATTCCCAAGAGTACAACCCTGAAGACGTCCCGGCCCTAGAATACAATCCTAAGGACTTCCAAATAAGATTTCAATAATGAAACTGACGATTCATCGTATAACTGTTTCCTACTCTCATCCGGGGATGAAGGCCCGTCAGAAGAAGAAGCATATGTCTTTATTCGCTACGATCCCAACGAAGTACTAAGCTTGTCCTCTGACCATGAGGATAGCTTCAATACTTCATCCTCATTCGGAAATTTTGACCAAGAAGAAAGCAATGGGGTAATCTCAACAGAGTCCAACTTCCCCGAAACAGAAAAATTCATCACTACAACAAATATGCAATGGGGGAAACCAAAGGTGGCCTAACCAGGATACATCAAGCCTGTCTTGCGCTCATAGGATCATGACCCTTGGAGAGATGTGGATACCTAATCTCCGTAAGTATAATGGCACAACTTGCCCCGTGGCTCATTTACAGTACCTCCACGCTGAAATGAGCCGATACTATGGCCCGACGTCATTCACAACTCAAGCCTTCCAAGAAAGTCTTACGGGGTCTGCATTACAATGGTTCATCACAGCAGATATCTACCTCATGAGAGATTGGAATGAGCTGTCTTCTGCATTCCTGCTTCAGTATCAAAGCCAGATTGGGACTGGAGTGTCTTGTCAGAACTTGGTTCACTTCAGAAGAAGACCAATGGAGGATTTCCGAGCATATGCAAGGAGGTGGGAGGCTTTCATGATGCAAACTTACCCTCAGCTGGCCGAAGAAGAAATGATAAAGCTGTTCATAGGGGCTTTACCTCGCAAGCATCGCTGTTGGCTGCATGGGTTACACTTCCATAGCTTCAACGAGGTAGTCGTCGCATGCGGATACTTCGAGTCTACTGAAGGCGAGGAATTCAAAGACGCTTAGCTTCAAGATTAGCACTATCAAAGCGTTCCTTTACACAGGGGTTTTCATGAGTTTTTATAATTTCATGTTTCTCATCTTGTCTAGTGTGCTACTGTTGTATTTTCCATTCCAAGTACTCTATTGTACAGTTATAATATTTTGTTTTAAGAGCATGAGGCGGTACTCCAAACCAGCCCGGTGATGTTATCCAACCATGAAAAAATATTATCCAAGGAGAATACTGAGGGCTGGACTTCCTCATGCTTTTTCTCCCCTAAAGACGTATTTTGAAAATAAAAAATATTTCATCACCCAAAAGCTTTTGTTAAAACAAGATGATTAATCATGTTTGTCTTTCTGACTCACTCACTTCATGTCTCAGAAGATCATTCCCGTCCCTTTTGACTTAGTGTGACAGGGGGCATTTAAAGCAAGCGCATCATGTGAGCTCGCCAAATTCAAAAACACCATTTCAAGAAGGCAGTGGGACAAGAAGTTCTTCCTACACCAAAAGAGAGCATACGGTTGAAATCAAGCCATCCCCAGGAGCTCTGTGCACTCCATCTCGCTCCTGCCCAACTCCTTCTCAAGCCGGAGCAACATCTTCTTCCCTCGAAATGCCCGAGCAACTAAATGTTACGGTTTCATCAATGGGATTTCCGGCTTCGAAAAGTCAAGAAGTGCAGAAAAGGAATTTCTTCTCTTCCTTTGAATTGGCTACTATCAACAGGGAAGAAATCCAGACAGTTGAAGCGGTCTCTAGCCCCTATTCAAAATGAGGACCTAGAAACCTGACTTCCTATTTATACGCATACTCTGGCAAGAAGTAATTGCCATCAGAGAATTTGAGGTTCTAATTGTCCATCTCAGATTTCATAGAAGCTTGAGGTACATGACTTTTGCCCAATGATGCTATAGTTAAAAACAGAAGGAGAAATTCCACAGAAGGAAGGCGTTGAAGATAAATCAATAACCATCAATCATGCATACATGGCCATGAGTGAGGAAGGCCAATCGAAAGAAATGTCAAACTGTGCCGACGCGAAAAGGCTGTCATCAACATTCAAACATCATCGAGTCAAGAAATACAAACTTTGGAGAAGAGTAATTTGGTATCGTTTCCAATGCTCCCCTTCTTTGAATTCACTTTTGACATATTCCCCTATTGATAGGAAGCACCGGGATTCAAGAGCCAAATTTGATGGTTAGGCAAATCAATATTGGCCAAGCTAGTACATGGAAATGACTCGCATCAAATTTACCTAGCTTCGTGTAAAAAGACATGTCATCCAGAACCAATTCGAGAATAACCGACCTAACGAAACAAGGGGCATAGGACTTCGTGTCCCCTCTCTCACTTCAAGTTCACCCAATCATCTCGCAAACCAAAGAAGAGTAAAGTTGTATCGACTCCAGCCATTCGACTCTTGAAAGAGTTCATGACTAACACATTCCCTCTTGTTCGTTGCAGGATCACCTGACTGTCAAAAGCAAGGATAACGAATTAATGAGAAGCATGTCTTGTTTGCTGCAGGATTACCCAACTGTCAAAAACAAATATAACAAATCAATGAGAGGCATGACAAACTCTCCCAAGCAAAATGGCGTCTCAAGTATCGCCAAAGCAAATGACAGAGATCCTTTAGGCCTCAATTCACCTGTAATTTTGACCTTGTTGATTGATCCATTTTCTTCTGCAAGGGCAAAAGCAGAGATACCCGATCAAATCCCCAACCCCGGCTGATCCTTCATGTGTCATATCCCTAATCAATAGGGACAACCATCGATAGCCATTTGTGAATAACTCTTTTGATGTTCAAAATTCAACACATTTGTAAGTACAATACCACCAAGTAAACACCCCTAAAGCTGTTAATAGGGTTTCTTGAGTCAAAACCATTCACTTGTTTTGAAGAGTTCAAACTCCATATTCAAAATGTTGCATGTCGTTTCCGATGAATTCTACATGATGATTTTGCCTGTCTAAGTCACTGATTCCACTGAGGATTATTAGAATAGACAGCTAAGTGAAGAATACAAGATTAATTGAGCATGCTGGATGAGGCGCGTCAGAATGATGAAAGGCAAGCCATATCCTACACACAGTCCCCCCATCTATACACTTGTGAGATGAGCGCAGAAGATTCCATGGCTGTAGGGTAAAGAGTTCTCTCGCGAATGGTACGATAACCAAAATAGTGAGAGGCATTCCATCGCTCATCCCATTGAGCCCAATACACTGGTGAAGCTTCTCTCATATCCTTGTCAAGAACCACCCCCACACTTTGGGCGAGATCGAGACAAAGCAAAAGATCACAAGGTGAGAAGAGAGATAGAAATTTTCTTGCTTGCACTTGCATCAATCTTCGGGTGTCTTTATTGCATATGAACACTCGCGTTAATTTAAGTGCCCTAGAATGACGAAGAGCAATTCTTTCTCTACGCACTTGTATTCATTGTATAGCTCAAGCGAGTCTGTAATTTTACCCTCACATGGAGGCAAAACAGAAGTTACTGCCATTTAAGCAGCATAGCCTAGAGCGCCTACTGAAGATGAAGACTCAAGAGTCTAATAACGGTGTTTCGATTGAACTTGCCTAGGCCAGTTCCTCCAACGATAAGAATGAAAAAACAGGGGCATAAAAAAGCAGTGTACCTGGTAAAAGCAAGGTCAATGCCCATAAATGAAAAACTGGAATAAAAAATAGGGGCATGAAAAAAGCAGTGTGCCTGGTAAAAGCAAGGCCAATGCCCTTTAGTCAAAAATACAGCCAAGAAAAAGTTGTTGTTGTGGTTCAATTGATAGAGCCTCCATCTAACAGTGAGAATAAAGATCGGTGACAAATGCCAAGGCAATCGCCAGTTCTCGTCCCTTTACACATGAGCCAAGCCTACGTTGCATCCCATTGTAAAAGTCTCTTCAGACTAGGGCACTTCAATTAATGTAGGATTTCATATGTGCATAAACATCGCTCGAAGAAGTACGAGCAAGATTACTTTATCTCTTTTCGCAGGATTCTTGACTTGCAAGTCCGGAGACGATCATGCGGCGCTCCATTTATAAGCCTTGACCTTGATGGTCCCCTTCAATGAGCCGTTGGCCAAGACTTCATCACGCTTTCAACAAAGACCTCTCACATTGGTAAAGTCGTACTATTTGCGAGAATACTCGGACCCCGCCGACATGATGACAAAGTGAGATAGTGTGGTCCTTATAAATCCTGCATCAATGGTCGGGATAGCCTTTTCCATGAGAGTGAGCGGAAAGTCCTTTCAGACTGAAAGTCCCTCATCTAGCATGCTCAAGACATTTACATTCTAAATGAAGGTTGTCTTTCAAAATCTTCCCCAATGGAAATCAAAAGATGCAAAACTGACAAAATTATCATGCATGAATCTCATTTGAACTCATGAATTTACAGCATATACAATCATATGTGCATATTGTGCAAATAGCAGACATACTCATAGAGATCAGAGATATTGCCAGGTAAGCATATCTCTATCCCCATTTGTCTTAAGGTACCTATCACTATCCAGGTACTTTCTTCTTGACACTCGATCTATACGAGTCATCCCTTGAGTTTGGATGCTTGCAACTGTCTTAGCATCCCATTATCTTTGAGTACCAGCCACCGTTTGGATACTCCCCCTTTCTTGACACTTGACCTATTCGAGTTGTCTCCAGAGTATTGATACTTGTGACTGACCAAGTATCCCTTTTATCGTTGAATACCTACTGCTGTCTAGGTATCCCTATTGTCTTTGAGTACCGGCCATCGTTCGGATACTCCCTTTTCCTGACACTTGACCTATTCGAGTTGTCCCCAGAGTATTGATACTTGTGACTGACCAAGTATCCCTTTTATCGTTGAATACCTACTACTGTCTAGGTATCCCTATTGTCTTTGAATACCGGCCACCGTTCGGATACTCCCTTTTTCTGACACTCGACCTGTTCGAGTTGTCCCTAGAATATTAATACTTGTGACTGACCAAGTATCTCTTGGAGTACCTACTGCTATCTAGATATCCCTATATCATCAAGTACCCACTGTTGTCTAGGTACTTCCTTTTCATGACACTCAACCTGCCCGAGTTGTCCCCAAATAATATAGCAGCTGTTCAAGCATTCCATTGCTTTGCTTGGCACCGCCACCTAGGTATGCTTCCTTACAATTGGACCAGCTGAGTGGTCCCAAGTCGTATCATTAAATACTTGTGTTCATCCAAGTATCCCAGTATTTTGTACACCTGTGGCTATCCAGGTGTTCCACCCCTTTTAAATGCCTGCGGCAATCCAGATAAGCCTCATGCTACATTCAAATTCCCTTTACCAGAAGGTGAGAGACCTTCACGAATATCCCAGATACGTCCTCAATATTCCCCTTTACTAGGAGGTGAGAGACCTTTAGGAATATGCGAGGCATGCCCTCGATATTCCCAATTACCAGGAGGTGAGAGACCTTCACGAATATACGGGGCACGCCCTCGATATTCCCTTTACCAGGAGGTGAGAGACCTTCATGAATACGCGAGGCACGCCCTCGATATTCCCAATTACCGGAGGTGAGAGACCTTCACGAATATACGAGGCACGCCCTCGATATTCCCCATACCAGGAGGTGAGAAACCTTCACGAATATTCGGGGCACGTCCTCAATATTCCCAACTACCAGGAGGTGAGAGACCTTCACGAATATCTCAGGTACGTCCTCGATATTCCCAATTACCAGGAGGTGAGAGACCTTCATGAATATCCAAGGTATGTCCTCGATATTCCCAACTACCAGGAGGTGAGAGACCTTCATGAATATGCGAGGCATGCCCTCGATATTCCGAATTACCAGGAGGTGAGAGACCTTCACGAATATGCAGGGCACGCCCTCGATATTCCCATTACCAAGAGGTACACCCTTGATTCTTCCAAAGAGTTTGTACCCAATGATCGTCCAGTACCCTTCGATACTTGTGATCATCCGTATCTCCAAGAGTTTGTACTTGTGATCGTCCAAGTACCCCCTCGATACCCGTGATCATCCGGGTATCCTCCAAGAGTTTGTACCGTGATCGTCCGTGTACAATCTCCCAACAAACGATGCCCCGAGAAAGGTCGGCGCATCTCCCGTCAAGGCGACCGAAGAAAGGTTCGGGTCCTAGACAACCAACTTATTGCTTTAACAAAGACCAAGAAAGGTTCGGGTCTTGGAAAAGCGATTCCCGTCAAGGCGACCGAAGAAAGGTTCGGGTCTTAGACAACCAACTTATTGCTCTAACAGGCGACCGAAGAAAGGTTCGGGTCCTGGAAAAGCAATTTCTCGTCACGGCGACCGAAGAATGGTTCGGGTCCGAGACAAACCACTGATTACTCCAACAGGCGACCGAAGAATGGTTCGGGTCCTGGAGGAGCAATCTCCCGTCAAGGCGACCGAAGAAAGGTTCGGGTCCTAAACAAATCATGGATTGTTTTAACAGGCGACCGAAGAATGGTTCGGGTCCTAGAAAAGCAGTCTCTCGTCACGGCGACCGAAGAATGGTTCGGGTCCGAGACAAACCACCGATTACTCCAACAGGCAACCGAAGAGTGGTTCGGGTCCTGGAAGAGCAGTCTCCCATCAAGGCGACTGAAGAAAGGTTCGGGTCCTAGACAAATCATTGATTGTTTTAACAGGTGACCGAAGAATGGTTCGAGCCCTGGAAAAGCAACCTCCTCATATCACCAGGTAAGATGACGCCTTGATACTTGCCAAAACTCGGGGTTTGCACCCTATCTCACTCACTCCCGGTAAGTAACTACAGGTATCTTCTTATCTATCTTAGTATATGTAAAGTTATATTGCTCTTTTCCCGCATAGAATAATAGGTCTCAAATAAAGTATAATCTATTGTGCATGCTTGGATAAAATTGAGGCATCAGTCTGTCTTTGAATGCAACCTCCGCGAGCTCACCTTCAAAGAGGGGCAGCTGTTGACACCTCAATTTTAATTAGTTTTATTAATTAAGTTTTTCATTTTTGTCTTTTTGGATAAATAGATAATAAAAAAAAAAAAAACAACAAAAAACAAATAAAAATAGTAAAAACAAAAGCGAAAAAGCCCTCGCATGGGCCCATGAGGCCCATTCCGCATCGGCCCACCCCGGCCAAGTCTTCTTCTTCCTCGCGCGGTTGCGGCGCACGCGCGGGGGCGCGACGCCGGAGCGGAGGGGGAGGAGCAGCAACGATGCACGTGGAGCAAGGGGGCTGGCATCGGATAAGAACGTGGGAGGGGCAGGCTGGCGTCGGATGGGGACGCCGGTTCGGCCGGCGGAGGCCGCTTGGTGCACGAGGACCGGCGGTCGAAGCTCCGTCGACCGGCTGCCCCCTCGCCTATAAATAGGCCCCCGTCTCCGTCGTCGAGGACACACGCCGAGAACGATCGAAGGCTGCAAAGCTTCGAGCTTCCTACTGAGAGACTTCAGAAGGGGAGCCGAGGTCGAGCAAGCCTAAATCCGAAGGCTCGCGGCCGGAGAGGGAGAAGTCCCGCCGGAGACACACGCCGAGAACGATCGAAGGCTGCAAAGCTTCGAGCTTCCTACTGAGAGACTTCAGAAGGGGAGCCGAGGTCGAGCAAGCCCAAATCCGAAGGCTCGCGGCCGGAGAGGGAGAAGTCCCGCCGGAGACACACATAGAGAGCGAGAGAGAGAGAGAGAGAAAGGCCACTGGAGCTTGGGGTCCCCTGAGAGACTTCGGGGAGCTCGAGCGCCGGCGAGCCGTGGAGTGGTGAGCTCGGAGGGGTCCCCGAGAGACTTCGGGGAGCTTGACGAGCGAACCCGAGGGAGAGAGAGAGAGTTCCGGCCAGATTTGACCGAGCTCGGGTCTCGCCGTCGCCGTCGTCGCTCGCCGTTCCTCCACCGTCACGAGCCGCCCTCCTGCCGTTGCCGTCCCCGTTCGAGAGAAGGTAAAAAAGGGGCGTCGCCGTTACCGTTGCCGTCGCCGTTGTCGCCTTCATCGTCACCGCCGTAGTCGCTGTCGCCGACAAGCCCCTCGGTTTCCCCCTCTGGCGCCGTGGATTCGCGAACCCTAGGGTTGGCGATTTTCTGGGTCACCGAGTCGGATCCGGGTCTCGGAACCGGGTAGGGTTTCGCGAGATTCGGGGCGGCGAGAGTCGGGCCGCGATTCGGGTCTGATCCGGGTAGGGTTTGCGGGGAGTCGGGTCGCCGAGCGGGGCCGTCGGGCCGGGTTTTCGGGTCGGGCCGGGTGCCCCGAGCGCCCGCCACGCGCCGTTTTGTTTAATATTTAAAAAAAAAAAAAAAAAAAAAATCCAGTCGGGCCGCGTAGCGGCCCGTCTCGCGCTTCGGCCGGCCGGGTCGAACCCGACCCCGCGGATCCGACCGGGTCGGTTTTATTTTATTATTTTAATATAAAATAATATTCTATAAATAATAAATAAATGGTTTATTTTCAAAAAAATCAAAAATGTTTTAATTTCCAGAAAATAAAAAAAATCAAAAAATGTTAAAAAATGTTTTATTTTAAAAAAATCGAGAAAAATCAAAAATAATTTATTTTCAAAAATTTTTTAAAAAATATTAAAAAAAAAATATTTTATTTTCCGAGAAATCAAAAAAATCAAAAATATTTCATATTTTCCAAAAATGCCAAAAATCCAAAAAAAGTAAAAA
Organism: Eucalyptus decipiens; assembly: GCA_014182575.1. Lineage (NCBI taxonomy): Eukaryota > Viridiplantae > Streptophyta > Magnoliopsida > Myrtales > Myrtaceae > Eucalyptus > Eucalyptus decipiens. Next base: position 32,850,111 of record CM024610.1, on the reverse strand, counting down.
ATTCATGAAAAAGCCAAAAAAATTCAGAAAAAGCCAAAAAGACTTGTATTTTTCCAAAAATACCAAAAAAATCCCAAAAATTCCCTTTTGTGTCCAAAAATTAGAAAATGACTCAAAAAATGTTTTTCCTCCCAAAAATGCATGGAAAATCCTTCGAACACCAAAAAAACCTCAGGGTTTAAACAAGATTAGGTACCGAAAGGGTATTAGTGATTAACTAGTGTAATCAAGTCCCCGATCCTAATTTCTCTGGTTGCGCAGGAGTGAGTATTTCTCCCGATACTTCACTTGGGTTTCTAATCAACCCACCCCAAATCGATTAGTGGCGACTCCATTTTAAAAATTGATTTACAGGTTAAAACTCAGATTATTAAAGTCGTGAATTGGTGGACTTGGGAGAGTCCGGGCATAACTAATTTCAGCCGAGCCATTAGCCTCCTTAGGCGCCCGTACCCGATTGTGGGCGCCGAAAAAAAAAAAGAGGTCGCGACAGATAGCACAGAATTCATCACTGCGGTTTTGTCCAATTTGCCCAGATCAATAATTGCAAGTGACCAACTGACAAAGACGAACGAAACAAGGCGACAAAAAATCACAAACTTCAACGACGCACAGCCGGCGATCAGGAAATTAACTGAACGGTAACATGGCTGCAAACTGCTCATAGATGTTCTCAAATTATTGGTCTTTCACTAAACGACGTTTTAATCGATAGACACTTAGGTGTTCACAGTGGAAATTAACTTTAACATGACGCCAAGACACTTAGGCGTTCATAGTGGAAATTAACTTTTACATGACGCCATTCTTTAAGAGCCACGTCATCATCTTCTTTACTGGCAACTTCCGCAAGATATTTATATATGATGTGGGGTGGTCTGTGAACTAAGACGTTTTCCTAAAACCCTTCCGGACAACTGTTGATTAATAAGTAATAATTTTTATGAGCACATCATAAGATTGTCCTTTCTAACTTACAAATGGGTGGAAAGAAATTAATGTTTCTTTCTTTAATCTATCATTAGTACACGACAAAATATAATCGTGAGGGGCTACCTAATAATTGATTACTTAATTACTCCTGTATTTGAAAATATCTCAGCAACAGATTGCTCATTGTTAGGAACCTCCATTGGTGTTTTAATTGATAACAAGCCAATTTTGCTTGACTCTATGGACTCGTGTGAATCTTCTCTTAGTTAAATATGGCCCTTTTTCACATGAAATCAATTTCACTTATATCATTTGAGTGTTTGGTCTGATCACTTCCCTTCAATCCCAAAAGATAAGAGCAATGCTTGAAAGTCGGCAGTACAAACCAATTTTTGGTCAACTGAAGCATTTTGGTGTTTTATTTATTTTTTATTTTTTGCATTAATAAATACATCTTGAAGCATTCCTTTATTGAGTGTACATGCGGGGTGAAAAAATATGCCACCTCTGATATTTGGGGTAAAAAAACGTATCCAATTATTCTGAAGAGGTCATGTATCGATTGGCAATGGTTGGCCTCGAATTAATTGATCATGAATTGGTCTTTTGCTAATAGACATTCTCAAATAATTGGTGTTTTTGCTAAAAAATTTTCTTTTTTTTTTTTTGCATTTTTGACAGAAATTAAGGATAAAAGAAAGATTTCTTTAAAAAAAAAAAAAAAGAGATGAAAATGCATAATTACGCCTTAAAAGTCATGTATTGCATATGCTAATGAAAATCATAAAGGAGGGTTAATAGCTGTAACAAAATAAAAGTTTAGGGAGGGTTTATAGCTGAACATTTAGGGCAAGTGTGTCCGGGGGTCTATATTATCTAAAGAAAATTCACACGCTCAAACTACGCTGATCTGGGCAAATATACAAACAGAAAATATGTATTACAGTCCAAGTGCATGTTACATGGTTCAAGATCATCCAATACGGACCGAAGACCTCTCAACCCAAACAGAAGTGGGCTAATCTAGAAACATTGGTATCAACTTTTATTAATACGCATTTTAAGGTATGTTTGATCTAATGGTGGTAGTCATCTGATTATGCGTCATTTTATAGCCTGAAAGAACCGACTTAGTTGATAGTACGGACGATTCGGCGAAGAAGCATCAATAACTTGTGGCTTTAGATATGTACTTATCAGTTGGCCGTGCAACCCCAGGTGAAAACTTTACTAAATGAAAATTTGTTATTGTTGGAAAGAGCATTCTCTTTACCAACTTCCGATATCTTAAGATGTAATTATAACGAGAAGGGGAAAAAAGAAAAAAACGGAGAAAGTGGAAACAACAAGGCACACGTACAGGGGAGTTGGGGGAAGTTACTAGGGAAAGCTCTTGATGAGTTGAACGGTTATTACTAGTATTAGCTTCACAAATTCCAGTGTTTTAGGATTGCAAAGCTCCCTCTTTCGACAATCAAGCTAATTTATAATCTATGTTTATCTCTACTTTTGATCACATGGATGTTCTTTACTCGCAATTTACTTTTCTGGTACAATTTACAAATCTTACTTTGGTACATATCATTAATTTTGTTCTTGATTTTGAATACGTCTAAGAAAGTTGATTTCTGGCAAAAGAACTAGGAGAAGTGCATATGATCATTCACATTCTTTGTAACGCAATGGACACGAAAGGTGTGGTTGAGGTGCTATGTAGTGATCCAAATAACTTGAGGTTTTCTACGACTTGCTTGGACCCACGATGAATTTCCTTAGAACTCAACGATGCATCCTTTGATCTATTGTTTACGGAGAATATAAGCATTTTATTTCATCTTGTTCCCCCATTTCTACAAGCATTCTTCATGCAACTTCATTCGAATTTGCACGTGAGAGAAGGTCACTTGCTAGTAGGCTTTATGTCTGCGTAATTGGACAGATGACCTCCCCTCATACTGTCGCATCTCGTTGATAAAAGTCCGTTCTTCATTGTGTCAAATCATTTAAAGTTCTTGAAGGATTTAAGAAAATCATTTACAAATTTTTAAAGAAAAATAAGAAATATATGTGAGGAGAATGTTGAAAAAATCTCATGTGAATATCACTTGAAATATATGCATGCTTCAAAGGATGTTAGGTGTTACGCAATGAGTGAAAATCAAATGCTATTTTGTATTTTTCCTATCAATTGTAATATATTATAGAACGAAAGTGGGCTTTTCTGGAGGAGCAAAGTAGAGATGAAATCGCTATTATGAGCTTTGAGTTTGAGAAAGAGTTACCTTTGAGTAAGTCCAAGTTGTTTCCGAGTCCCGAAAGACTGCACACTCGAAGGATTGCCTTCACGCCTCGAGCTGCAGTTATCAAACAAAGTATCTTAGAACAAAATGGACTGCGTGATTTTGCCGCGATTGGCGTGGTGTTCTTACCGATGCTCTTCTCCTATTCAAGCACAAGCCCATGCACTCATGCACAGCTTTTACCTTGTCCCGGTGGATGAACCCCCATGAGCACGGTGCATACGGAATCTCTGATGAGCCAATTTACTTATTTAACCCTAACCTTCTGTGCAAGACCACCAAAATAATTCCTTCCTCTAAATTGGCAAGAATAACCCCATCGTAGGCTTCAAGAATATTCTCTTGATTCTCTTTATCCGGTTAGAATTCGTCACACTATCACAAAAAAAAATAAAGAGTAAAAATTAAAAAGAAAAAGCGAGACGTAAAATTTTGTCTTGATTGATTCTTAAATTAGAGTTATATTCAATGGAGGATTTCATTATAATTAACACTTGATACATCTCAATTATATTCCTTAATCATAAGAGCGGGATCCTCAAATTATGTCCGTATTTAATCGGCTCTATTAGTACTATGCAAAAACAACAAAAGGAATAGGAGACATTGTTGTCCTCAGAGGAGCTTGTAGTCTGCTATGGACTTTATTATGGCCATTTAAACCGCGCCGCGTACTTCAATAAAAATGCAAAAGGACAAGGATCCATGATTGTGCTATAAGAACACGCAACGGAGGAGGACCACATTGTGATGTCCTTGATGCTTCATGTCCGAATAAGGCCACGGATAGACATGCAACAAGTAAAAAGACCAAGATGACACTAAGTTTACAATATTTATTAAAAAAGTTGAGATAAGGATGGTGTCAATGTCATGGCTATTAATATCAAAGCCTTTTAAAAGATCATTTAAGAATTATAGTTTTGAAACAGTAATTACTTAAATAACTGAGAAGGAGAATTTGATGCAACTCATCAATGTCACTTAGATAGACACTTTAAAAAAGTTATGTCCATAAATTGATCTTTCATAAAGTTTTGACATTAAAATGATCAATCTTAAAGTTTTAGCATGAAACATTTTAAAATTATATGATACGTGATTTATATACCGAACACGTAGTTAAAAGCCTCAAGTTTTCACAAATTGAGAAATTGGGGTGATTCCCAAAAGGTCTCTAACGTCGATCCTTGCCGTTCATCAAAGAGAAGTAAGCCATTTGTACAAATCTCCAAGATCCGTAGTTCAATCTCAAAATAGAGCAAGGCCAAAGAAGAAGCAAGTGTAAACTAACAAGAGGTGAGAAAAAAAAAAAAAAAAAACGTACCCACTTCCCTTTTCTTTTTTGAGGAAAACAAATAGACGTTTCTCATTTTTAAATAAAATTATTTGAAAAAAATGTATATTCCATGATTTTGCTTTTGAGTCTAACCAAAAAAGAAAAAGAAAAGTAGTGGCAAAGTCAATTTAATGCTCTTGACTTATGTAGCTGTTTTCTCAATTTTCTAATTTTTAAAAAATTAAGAGCACAAATCTTATGAATAATCAATTCAATGCCAATGATTTATGAACGATCAGTTTGGTTTCAAAATTTTCAAAGATCGCTTTATTGATCCAATATGCAATTTATTGATCGCTTTATCTCGAAGCACATGCAATTTTCTGATATAAGGAAAAGACGCCGCCGGGGGGGGGGGGCTTAGTCTAGATGATTCTAATTAAGCTTAGGGTCTCCGGTTCACTTTCTTTTGTTTTTGTTTTTTTGTTTTTTGTTTTTTGTTTTTTGTTTTTTTCCATTCTTCCAATGGAAAAGGATGTATTCAATACCTTAACGGACTGTATAGCAGTTTTGGACCTCAAGATAACATAATTATTATTTCAACATTTGCTCACTTTATTACTTAATATATTATTTATAAATCATATAATATGGGATTATATTGAAATACTTAAATCGGTGTTATCATTTTATAACTAATATAAAAATAGTTAAAATTGATAATCTAACATTAGTTGAGTGAGTGGGAGAAAAGAGCAATTTTTTAGGAACAGCTATATTATAGTCTAACCAAGGTGTGATAGCAATAACGTCATATGAATAGCCATTACAGTTTACAATGGAAACTGTAATAGGATTGTACTCTAATAGTTATTATTGCAAGCAAACATTATAATAGACAGTCGACCTACAACAAATTTGCAATGTAACGGTCATTATTGTAACCAAACATGTTAAGATTTAACTGAGTAACCAAATTCTCATACATATCACCAAAACTCTAATAAAAGGCCTAATAAGAATTCCGATAATCCTATTTAATACATGCTTATTTGACAGATTATAATTTAAATGATTTGTTTTTAGAAAAATAAATAAGTATATGAGTATCTCGCGGATTGGCAGAGAAAAGTTATATTGAGAGCATCAAATTAACCTGAATGAGTGCTCAATGGTGGCACTAAAAATTCAATTATGTCTAATTTAACTTGCATTCTACAAAGTTTTGATCAAATTTGTAAACATGATATATAGTGGAATTTTATGCCGCTTATCCTGAGGAGTATGTTACACCAACCAAATAATGTAAATCCTGTTTCTAATATACTTTTCTATCTTCTGACGTATTATTGTTTGATTGCTCATTTCCTTTTTCAGCAATAATCAGGATAAATGTAATGATAAGGAGATTCTTTTCTTACCAGTTTGAATTATATGTATTTTCTTATATTGGCCGATTTTGTTTGTCTAATCTACCTTCAGCAAATTCACCATGAAATCCATAACATTTCAAATATTTTGCAAGTAATTTTTTTTTCTAAAATATGAAATAAATTCTAAGAGACAAAATGTATAAATTTCAATTGATCCCATGATCCTGATTATACTCTACTCCTATTCTAACTCTCACTATCAGACTTTCGTTATGTTTCCTTATAAGATGTGGGAATCAAAACTCATATTTGAAATTAAATTATCTCCATCCCCCTCTCCCACCCTCTCCCTTTCAATGTGGGAAGGGTGCCAATAAACCCCAATGGTTTGGTCCATGTATATGTTTACTTTACTCAATAATGAGATATCTTCCAAAAAATTGGCCCTCCATGTTCCGGGGAAAAATCATTACTTTAAAACTTTTATTAATTTATTAATAAGCACTCTAGAGGTAATTCCTTTAAGAGACAAGTTGTGGTTATTTTGATCTTAAAAAGCCATGGTTATCTTAACTTTTTCGGTCCAATCAAACGTTGTATGGCCAATAGTAACATTAGCATCACTTTTGGAAAAAGCAAAAGGACAAGAAGATAATTATTGTCGTCTCAAGACTTGTAGTGGATTGTGGATCTTAATATGGAGACTTTTGCTATTTCACCTCCAAATAAAACAACAGATGGACACGAGAAGCATGAAAATACCAAAATTGTGCTGAGTTCACAAAAGTTCATCCAATTAAATATTGCATGTCCATGCGAAACGCACCGTCTTTCTAGGAGTAAATGATTCACAAAATTAGTGTTATTTTGGAAAAAAAAAAAAAGCAAAGGAAAAAGCAAACATTATTGTCCTCTAAGGATCTGCAGTGGAGTGTGACAATTGATGGACTTGTGAGATATGAAAAGTCCAAGATGATCCAAAGTTTGCAAAAGTTCACCTGAAAAAATCGAGATGAGGACAATGTAAGAGTCATAGTTGTTGTACATCGTTTTTTTTTTTTTTTTTTTTTGTGTTGAAAGTACCTAAACATTATATAAGCATCACAATTTTTGAAAGATTGTTCATTTAAATAGCTACGGCCGCAAAAAAATCTAACTTGGCTCACGATTTAGGGGACAATTATAGTCCTCTAAGGACTTGTAGTGGACTGTGGACCTTATTATTGAGACTTTTGCTACTTTGCATCCAAATAAAACAACAGATGGACATGAGATACATGAAAATACCAAAATCATCCTAAGTTCACAAAAGTTCATCCAATCAAACGTTACATGTCTATGTGAAACGCACCATATTTCTAGGAACAAATAATTCGCGACATTAATATTACTTTGGGTGGAAAAAAAAGGCAAAAGCAAAAGCAGACATCATTGTCCTCTAAGGACCTGCAATGGATTGTGACAATTGATGGACTTGTGAGATGCGAAAGGTCCAAGACGATCCTAAGTTTGCAAAAGTTCATCCAGCAAAATCAAGATGAGGATAATTTCAGTGTCATAATTGTTGTACCACATTCGTTTTAGTGTTAAAAGTTTTTAAACATTATTTAAGTATCACCATTTTCAAAAGATTGTTCATTTAAATAATTCCAGCCATGATAAAGTCTAACGTGGCTCACAATTTAGTGGACAATTATTATCCTCTAAGCACCTGTAGTGGACTATGGACCCTATCATGGAGACTTTTGCTACTCCATGTCTAAATAAAACAACGGATAGACATGAGAGACATGAAAATACCAAAATTGTCGAAGTTCACAAAAGTTCATCCAATCAAACGTTACATGTCCACGTGAAACACACAATGTTTCCAGGAGCAAATAATTTGTGACATTAGTGTTACTTTAGAAAAAATAAAAAAGCAAAAGGAAAAGTAGACATTATTATCCTCTAAGTACCTGTAGTGGATTATGACAATTGATGGACTCGTGAGGTGCGAGAAGTCCAACATGATCCTAAGTTTGCAAAAGTTCACCCAAAAAAAGCGAGATGAGTATAATGGTAGTGTCATGATTGTTATACAACGTTCATTTTAATGTTGAAAGTTTCTAAACATTATTTAAGTATCACCATCTGCAAAAGATTGTTCATTTAGATAACTTCGGCTGCAAAAAATCTACTGGGGCTCGCGATTTAGTGGACAATTATTGTCCTCTAAGGACCTGTAGTGGACTATGGATCTTATTATGGAGACTTGCTATTTCGCGTCAAAATAAAACAACAGATGGATATGAGAGATATGAAAGTACCAAATTCGTCCTAAATTCACAAAAAATTCATCCAATCACATGTTACATGTCCATGTGAAACGCACCATGTTTCTAGGAGCAAATGATTTGTGACATTAGTGTTATTTGGGGGGGAAAAAAACAAAAGGAAAAGCAGACATTATTGTCCTCTAAGGTCCTACCGTGGATTGCAACAGTTGATGGACTTGTGAGATGCGAAAAGTCCAAGACAATCCTAAGTTTAAAAAAGTTCACTCGAGAGAATTGAGACGAGGACAATGTTAGTGTCATAATTGGTGTAGGGCATTCATTTTAGTGTTAAAAAATTTTAAACATCATTTAAGTATTACAATTTCAAAAGGTTGTTTCATTTTAGTGCGAATTTCGTGCTCTCGCGGGCTTAGTCTAGATGATTCTAATTAAGCTTAGGGTCTCCGGTTCACTTTCTTTTGTTTTTGTTTTTTGGTTTTGTTTTGTTTTGTTTTGTTTTTTTTTTTTTTTTTTTTCCAATGGAAAAGGATGTATTCAATACCTTAACGAGCAGTTTTGGACCTCAAGATAACATAATTATTATTTCAACATTTGTTCACTTTATTACTTAATATATTATTTATAAATCATATAATATGGGATTATATTGAAATACTTAAATCGGTGTTATCATTTTATAACTAATATAAAAATAGTTAAAATTGATAATCTAACATTAGTTGAGTGAGTGGGAGAAAAGAGCAATTTTTTAGGAATAGCTATATTATAGTCTAACCAAGGTGTGATAGCAATAACGTCATATGAATAGCCATTACAGTTTACAATGGAAACTATAATAGGATTGTACTCTAATAGTTATTATTGCAAGCAAACATTATAATAGACAGTCGACCTACAACAAATTTGCAATTTAACGGTCATTATTGTAACCAAACATGTTAAGATTTAACTGAGTAACCAAATTCTCATACATATCACCAAAACTCTAATAAAAGGCCTAATAAGAATTCCAATAATCCTATTTAATACATGCTTATTTGACAGATTATAATTTAAATGATTTGTTTTTAGAAAAATAAATAAGTATATGAGTATCTCGCGGATTGGCAGAGAAAAGTTATATTGAGAGCATCAAATTAACCTGAATGAGTGCTCAATGGTGGCACTAAAAATTCAATTATGTCTAATTTAACTTGCATTCTACAAAGTTTTGATCAAATTTGTAAACATGATATATAGTGGAATTTTATGCCGCTTATCCTGAGGAGTATGTTACACCAACCAAATAATGTAAATCCTGTTTCTAATATACTTTTCTATCTTCTGACGTATTATTGTTTGATTGCTCATTTCCTTTTTCAGCAATAATCAGGATAAATGTAATGATAAGGAGATTCTTTTCTTACCAGTTTGAATTATATGTACTTTCTTATATTGGCCGATTTTGTTTGTCTAATCTACCTTCAGCAAATTCACCATGAAATCCATAACATTTCAAATATTTTGCAAGTAATTTTTTTCTAAAATATGAAATAAATTCTAAGAGACAAAATGTATAAATTTCAATTGATCCCATGATCCTGCATGGGTGTCAAATTCCTAGTTGTTTTGAAAGCAAGGGCAATTATTAGGTCCATATATGTGTGTGTGTGTATATATATTATTGATCCTACTCTATTCCTATTTTAACTCTCACTATCAGACTTTTGTTATGTTTCCTTATAAGATGTGGGAATCAAAACTCATATTTGAAATTAAATTATCTCCATCCCCCTCTCCCACCCTCTCCCTTTCAATGTGGGAAGGGTGCCGATAAACCCCAATGGTTTGGTCCACGTATGTGTTTACTTTACTCAATAATGAGATATCTTCCCAAAAATTGGTCCTCCATGTTCTAGGGAAATATTATTATAGTAATACTTTCATTAATTTATTAATAAGCACTCTAGAGGTAATTCCTTTAAGAGACAAGTTGTGGTTATTTTGATCTTAAAAAGCCGTGGTTATCTTAACTTTTTCGGTCCAATCAAACGTTGTACGGCCAATAGTAACATTAGCATCACTTTTGGAAAAAGCAAAAGGACAAGAAGATAATTATTGACGTCTCAGGACTTGTAGTGGACTGTGGATCTTAATATGGAGACTTTTGCTATTTCACCTCCAAATAAAACAACAGATGGACATGAGAAACACGAAAATACCAAAATTGTCTTGAGTTCACAAAAGTTCATCCAATTAAATTGCATGTCCATGTGAAACGCACCATCTTTCTAGGAGCAAATGATTCACAAAATTAGTGTTACTTTGGGAAAAAAAAGGCAAAGGGAAAAGCAAACATTATTGTCCTCTAAGGATCTGCAGTAGAGTGTGACAATTGATGGACTTGTGAGATACAAAAAGTCCAAGATGATCCAAAGTTTGCAAAAGTTCACCTAAAAAAATCGAGATGAGGACAATGTCAGAGTCAGTTGTTGTACATCGTTTGTTTTTGTGTTGAAAGTATCTAAACATTATATAAGTATCACAATTTTTGAAAGATTGTTCATTTAAATAGCTACGGCCACAAAAAAATCTAACTTGGCTCACGATTTAGTGGACAATTATAGTCCTCTAAGGACTTGTAGTGGACTATGGACCTTATTATTGAGACTTTTGCTACTTTGCATCCAAATAAAACAGCAGATGGACATGAGAGACATGAAAATACCAAAATCATCCTAAGTTCACAAAAGTTCATCCAATCAAACGTTACATGTCTATGTGAACCGCACCATGTTTCTAGGAGCAAATGATTTGCGACATTAGTGTTACTTTGAGAAAAAGAAAAAAAGCAAAAGGAAAAACAGACATTACTGTCCTCTAAGGCTTGCAAACAATTGATGGACTTGTGAGATGCGAAAAGTCTAAGATGATCCTAAGTTTGCAAAAGTTCACCCAAAAAAATGGAGATGAGGATAATGTCAGTGTCATAATTGTTGTAATACATTTGCTTTAATGTTAAAAGTTTTTAAACATTATTTATCACCATTTTCGAAAGATTGTTCATTTAAATAACTATAGTCGCAAAAAATCTAACATGACTCACGATTTAGTGGATAATTATTGTCCTCTAAGGACCTATAGTGGATTGTGGACTTTATTATGGAGACTTTTGCTACTTCGTGTTCAAATAAAATGACAAATGGACATGAGAGACATCAAAATACCAAAATCGTCCTAAATTAACAAAATTTCATTCAATCAAATGTTATATGTCCATGTGAAACGCACCATATTTCTAGGAACAAATAATTCGCGACATTGATATTACTTTGGGTGGAAAAAAAGGCAAAAGCAAAAGCAGACATCATTTTTCTCTCAGGACCTGCAATGGATTGTGACAATTGATGGACTTGCGAGATGCCAAAAGTCCAAGACGATCCTAAGTTTGCAAAAGTTCACCCAGCAAAATCAAGATGAGGATAATTTCAGTGTCATAATTGTTGTACTGCATTCATTTTAGTGTTAAAAGTTTTTAAACATTATTTAAGTATCACCATTTTCAAGAGATTGTTCATTTAAATAACTCCGGCCACGATAAAGTCTAACGTGGCTCACAATTTAGTGGACAATTATTATCCTCTAAGCACCTGTAGTGGATTGTGGACCCTATCATGGAGACTTTTGCTACTCCATGTCTAAATAAAACAACGGATGGACATGAGAGACATGAAAATATCAAAATTGTCGAAGTTCACAAAAGTTCATCTAATCAAACATTACATGTCCACGTGAAACACACGATGTTTCTAGGAGCAAATAATTTGCAACATTAGTGTTACTTTAGAAAAAATAAAAAAAGCAAAAGGAAAAAGTAGACATTATTATCCTCTAAGTACCTGTAGTGAATTATTACAATTGATGGACTCGTGAGGTGCGAGAAGTCCAACATGATCCTAAGTTTGCAAAAGTTCTCTAAAAAAAAAGCAAGATGAGTATAATGGCAGTGTCATGATTGTTGTACAACGTTCGTTTTAATGTTGAAAGTTTTTAAACATTATTTAAGTATCACCATCTGCAAAAGATTGTTCATTTAAATAACTTCGGTTGCAAAAAATCTACAGGGGCTCGCGATTTAGTGGACAATTATTGTCCTCTAAGGACTTATAGTGGACTATGGATCTTATTATGGAGACTTGCTATTTTGCGTCAAAATAAAACAACAGATGGATATGAGAGATATGAAAATACCAAATTCGTCCTAAATTCACAAAAAATTCATCCAATCACATATTACATGTCCATGTGAAATGCACCATGTTTCTAGGAGCAAATTATTTGTGACATAAGTGTTATTTGGGGGAAAAAAACAAAAGAAAAAGCAGACATTATTGTCCTCTAAGGTCCTACCGTGGATTGCAACAATTGATGGACTTGTGAGATGCGAAAAGTCCAAGACGATCCTAAGTTTAAAAAAGTTCACTCGAGAGAACTGAGACGAGGACAATGTGAGTGTTATAACTGTTGTAGGGCATTCATTTTAGTGTTAAAATTTTTTTAAACATCATTTAAGTATTACAATTTCAAAAGGTTGTTCATTTGAATAAGTTCGGCTGCAAAAAATCTGATGTGGCTCACCAAAGTCATTGAAATGGACATATACAAAAAAGTGGTTTATAAAGTTTTGGCATTATAGTAATCGTTTTTAAATTTTTGGCACTAAACATTACGAAAATTATGTTATGCATAGTTTATGTATCAAATATTGTTAAATGCTTCAATTTTTTCACAGATCGTGAAATTGGGATTATATTGGTTTCCAAATGTTCTCTAACATTGATCCTTACGGCTGATCAAAGAGAAGTAATCCATTTCCATAAGGCTTCAAGCTGTGTTGTTCAACGTCAAAATGGAGCAAGGTCAACGAGGAAACAAATACGGAGTAATGAGACCTTTAAGTACTTCCTTTTTCTTTTTGGACAAAAACAAATAGATCTTTGGGATTGTAAACTGATTTATTTGGAGAGAGTGTTTACTCCATGGTTTTGCTTTTGAGTCTTATTGACACCTGAATTTTTGTTCACAATTACAAAAATGAAAAATAGCAAGTTAAAATAAGAAGAGAAGAGTCTCCAATTCGGCTATTTATTTAATTGGCACAAGCCCATCTATTAAGTCCATTACTTCGACCCATAAAAGCCCAGAAGTCAGGCCATTATCTGGTTTTGGTGTATTTAAGCCCGTTCTAAGGTATGGCCCATGAAGTTCAAAAGAGACCCAAAAAAAAGTCCCCTCTGAAATCTAAAGACACCTCCGCCTGCTTTAGCGGCGACGAAATCCCCACTGGTCCACCATCGCCGGCCACAATGAGCATGTATACTGGACCAGAGCTAGAATGTAGAGCGCTTGTTGAGGGGACTTGAGAGGTTTCTGAGCGGCTAGAAGTCGATCTCTTGCCCCTAAAGGAAGCTCTGTTCTCCCCTGATTTCGGTGGGGAAGACTCGAAGCGCTCCATTCTCAGTTAAAATCTTGTCGCTGTCGTGTGCGGTCGAAAGGAGAAGCAGTTTAGTTCGAGTGCCTAACTCAAACGAAGCCTCGGTGAGAGTTTGCTTGTGCTGATCTATTGAACAGAGACTTGAGCTGCCAATCATCATTTTTGGGCCTTGTAAATCGGCTTAGTCCGCCCTTGTTGTGCCTTCTGGGAATATGTACAAACCTTCCCAAGTCAGAGATTCAGAACTAGCGTTACCTCTGAAGGAGTCCTCATAAAGACTGAAAGATCTTAACCAGTGGCCGCCTCGAATAATCGACAAGAAAGTCCGTGGCAGCGGCATCTGGAAGGCCTTCAGATATTTGGACATCGTGCTCTGAGGCCATCTCTCTGCATCTGTTTTTGGCGGTAAGTAGCCCGTCTAGCTGAGTAAAAGGAATGGCCCTGGTAAGTAGCAGCAGAAGCTAATTATTTCGCTAATCTGTCTAAGATGACAGCAGAAGCGACAGCATCAAATTTGGCTGCCCCATTTGATTTTTTTCAGGACCAACCGACGGATTTGCAGCTATATTATTTCGGCATTTTCATGATGTTCACCCACAACTTCCAGGGAAAAAAAAATTCTTGAAAAATTCGCGATTCTATACACACTCAAATGTCATTCCACGCTCAGCAAAAGTGGTTTGGTTTGGGGAAATTATGCAAAGCTTGTTGATCCGTTTTGTAGAGTTACCTAGAATTCTCTAAACTACAATTATCTTGAAGATCATAGAAGAATTGTTATGCAGTGGCTTATAATTTGTCCATAGCTGAAGCATGTATATGATGACACAATTGAAGCTCTGGCACAAAAATTGCTAGAAATATAACCAGAAAAGCTCAAGTTAATGCTCCAACCTTACTGGGCTCTTAATTTGTCCATGACCAAGTTGAAGCAAGTATCTGTGACCCAAGCACAGATAATTTGCTGATAGTGTCGATGGAAAATAGGCTTGTAGAGCTCGCATATTGTGTGCAGACCAATCAGCTCAACTATAAATCCCATGTACATAGCTTGCTCACGTGCACCAACCATTATAATACAATAAATTCCTCCCAATTTGTCCCTTTGCTGATAAATCTCATACACACATACACATACCTTCACATCCAAGTCTATGCTAGATACTAACCAAATTCTAACAGAATCGAATGGAAGCGCTTAAATGGGAAAAGCTAGTACATATCTTTACCAATGCCACTAGTTAAAATCATACCAAAAATGGGAGTTAAAGTCGTGGGTGGAATTCTTCATGAGATCATATCATTGTTTATGTAGATGGTTGGGATTTCTTTGATGAGGTGCCAATAGTCGCCCGTATGTTTTGAGCATCACTTTTCGAGAAGTTTGCAGTCTCCGATGGACATATCCTCAAGCAAGAAAGGGAGGCTGGCCTTGGGCAAGTATCACGGGTCAATCAATTACAAATGATCACATACTCGTGTGGCCTTAGGATTATTATCCCAAGTCAACCTTACACATACTCAGCTCACACAAACGAAGTATGTGACTGAAGCTCAGATAAATTACTTGTGAACAAGAGTTTACATTTGAAGGGGGAGGGTTTTCTATTTATACATGAGCAGGCTTGATCCTAGCCTTTGATCCTCTCTCGATCAAATGGTCATATTCAAATATGTACAATTATTACAAGGCTACATGTAGCTCAAGAGGCCCTAAGGCGCGGGGAAGCCCGAGGGACGTCTACCATTGGTCTACAAGGTCAATCCATAGGGAACCCAAAGGGTCACCTAACACAATGCCTGACACAAGGATTTGAACAGCCACCGGCTTATCTTGTGTTATGCATGGGCCGGTTCGCATTACTCATCGGTTGACTCGTACATTGATTGTGGGTCGTTCCTAGATCATTCATGGGCAACTCGTGGGTTGGCCCTTGTATGGGACGCGACCTCGTCCTTTGGACGTCTTGGATCATGCTCGTCCTTGGGTCATGTCAATCTCTTCCACCTATTCAAGCGACGCCCTCGTCACGTCCCTAGCATGGAATGCTTCGATGTGCTTCATAAATTGCTACAAAGTCTCGGAGGGTTCCCAACTAGCTTCACTCTTTGAAAGGCCATTCCATCAAACTAAGTATTCTCTCCTTGGGGCACAATACCTCTTCAGAGCGACTCAGTCGGCCATGATGCATTTGACCTCTCAATCATACGAGGTTTAAGCCTCAAGGGGTGCCTGTTGGGATATGCCTTGGTTTGGGTCCTCCTCATCTACATGGAATGGTTTGAGCATACTTACGTGAAACACGGAGTGTACATTTAGTTTGGTCAATAAGTCCAGCTTGTATGCAACCTTCTTGATCCATTGTAGCACTAGAAAGGGACCTTCATAGGGAGGGATCAGCCCTTTATGCACGTCTGGATATTCATGGCCGATTCTCCAAATCAAAATATGGAATCCAACCCTTCTAACCATATGTGGTTCAAGCAAACAATCTTTCTCAAAATATGACCACCCCCTCCAAACAATTTTTCACTGTTGACGATATTCCCTATACCAAATGGCCAGAAAGATTTAAGGAGTTCCATACTTGGTTAAACGCCCAAGCTTTTACCAATCAGGATAAATACGATGTCATTTTTGGTTTCATCATAAGGTTCACAGGTAGCCTTAACATTGGCGGCAATCGGTGATAGAACAAGATCAAGTTCAATTTCTACTTTCACCAGATTTTAGCCATACCATAACCCTCTTCTACTATTTTTTCATTGGAAAACCTTCTGACCTTCATGAGCTCAAAAGAAGAGAATTCTTTGAAAGAAAATACTGTTCTCTCCAAAAAAATCATCTCGATAAACATTATCGGGAAATGCTCAAGCTTTTATATAGTATTGGGGCCGATACAAACCTAAAGCAAATCTTTCTGAGTTTCATCCCCAAAGAGTTATCCCAAAAGCAGTGACCATACCGGTCCTTGTAGTATTGGACAGGGTTTCCATTACTCTGAAAATATTGAACAAGCTTTTTGGGATTTGGCTCGGAAATCGACTGAGGAACACATGGTTTAATCATAAAGAGGGTTTGGAAAATAGAAGGACTTTCTTCATTTTCCTTGCCAAATTTGATTGACACAATGCTATCTTTCTTTCTGACAAATTTGGAGTCTGAAGACTGGAAAGACTTGTTGTTCAGATGTAGCTTCTCATAGTTGATAATCCAGGTTTCTAGAAGGAGCTTGGCCAACTTTTCCTTTGGGATTTGTCTGGGAACATGAATGCATGATGCTTGATCATTCTGCATAAAGACGAATAAAGCATCTTCATTTCCATTGTGGAAATTCAAATCAAGAGCATGGTTCTGCACTCAATACACCATTTGATAATGTAGGGTTGCTGCAATAGAGTCGACAGTTTGGGGAGCTCCAGTGAGCTGCACTTAGACTTTTAGAAAGGAAAGTAACCAGGGGTCTGAAAGAGCGATATTGAAGTTTGGATATAAGGTTACAAAGACTGTTCCGGCATTCAGAGTGGTTTCAACAATACTAATGCAAACACGCTGGTATTCTAAGAACCGAGTATCCGATAAACGCGATTATTGCCACAACCAGCAAGTCCTTGCAACCATGAAAAGTAGGGGCAAGGCGAATAGCTCCATAATGGACATGAGAATATCCCTATTGGGTTTATTGCCTAGAAAACTCTGGAGGGATTTGAAGAGTAACAAAATACTCATTTTCAGTGGCAGGAATGGGATGTTGGTCGAACTTGGAGGATTGGATGTACTCCTTTACTTCCTTTGGAGTTTGGCAGATGAGTTGTTGGATGGAGCGAATGGGAGAAAATGATAAGGTAGGTTTAGCAAAAGCGGAATAAGGGTTTATAAGGGGAAGTTGGGTTTTAGAGATTTTGGTTTCATTGCTAAGAGAGACTTTATAAAGATAGTCGATCTTAGACACATTTGACACACGAAAATCTAAAGGGGTTGAAGAAATATGGAGATGTGGTGAAAGAAACCGGTGCTTCTAGTATTTCTGGATCAGTTATGATATGAAGAGATCTTCTCAGCACTGGATTCACTTACTGAGTGCATGGAACGGATCTTATTAAAATCTAAACAATGGCTCTAATACCATGAATGGACCTAGACTTAGAACCAGGGAAGACGGAGTCAGTTTTCTTGTAGGTATGTCTTCCCATAGTGGGCGAACCTCTTATTCAAGTCCTTCAAGGACAGTCTTTTAGCAGAAAACTACTCTAACCTTTAGTTCAGAGTCTAGAGACACTTAGAGATGCCAGAATGGTAATATTTTTAAATATCCGAGCTACATTTCTCAAAAGATCCTACCAGGTTGGAGAAGAAGATGAGTCATTTGAAATAAAGTGAGTGTTTTGTATAAAACTCTCAATGGCTTTCTAAACTCCTCTTTTTCTCCAGTCTGATAGGATCCTTTGAGAAATGCAACTCGAATAGTTATAAATGTTACCATCCTGGCATCTTTAAGTATCTCTAGGCTCTAAACTAAATGTCAAAATAGTTTTCTGCTAAAAGGTTATCCCTAAAGGGCTCCCAGACTGGTTTTGGAAATGATTTTGTAAGTATAGGTCAAAAACTCTATTTTTTCCCCTTATTTCTATTCTTTCTATTGCAATCACACGGCGTTTTTCCTCTTGGTTCTCTCAAACACGCACAGCACTCCTCTTTCATCGTTCCTCTTCCTCACTTGCTTCCCTCCCTCATCAACTCCCTCTCGCACTGTCCGATAGACGGATGGTTTTCATCGTTGCCAAATTCTTGTGTACCACATGGATTGGCTTGCCTAATTTTTTTTTTTTTTTTTATTATAGAATGAGTTATGCTTGCGTAAATGAATAGCTTCATATAGTATTTGTGGGAATAAAATTAATATTAGACCCATATTTGTTGCTAATTCTTTACCTTATGATTTTATTTATTATAATTAGCCCCGTGGATCCTTAAGTTTTTGTTTAGTCAAAAAATTCATGTATTTATATATTACAAGTGCTTAACGTTTCGATATAAATTAGGAAGATTACATTATTTTCCCGCGTATTAATATAAAATTCGAAATCGTATAGGATATTGGGAGATTGCAAAACATGTTCCAATGGAAATAGGGTTAACCCTGAAACCAGATCGGAAAAACAGAGTGTGTCGGATACATGGTCCAATATAAAAAAGGTCAGATACATGGTCCAAAAAAGGGGAATCGGTTATAACAAGGTTGGGTATAGGATCAAAATCTAGACCCTACTTACCCTGGACCCGATCACCCTAGTGACTATTGACCCATCAATTTTGGACAAACCTAGCCCGTTTACATAGTCTAATTCATCCAAGCCATGTTAAAGGGTCAAAAGAAATTCAACTCCAGGCCTTCGGATTGCAGCGCATGAACCAAACCATATTAGATAGGCCGCATGATTGGTCAATTTGTGTAAAAATCAGCTTCATGCCCCTGAACTTAGCCCATCACGATTGGCTTATCAACTCAAGCCCGGCCTACACCCGCCTCTTTTCTCACGCTCTCTCCGAGGAGGAGGAAGCGCCCGCATGATGAAGAGAAAACCAAAAACGAGGTAGCTGAGCGAGGAGATCCCATAGCCAACCACCTCATGCGCGAACCCTTCTATAGAACCCTTTTGTGAATGCATTTTTTCTTTATTATGACCGTTCGCAGACAGGGGGCAGAGATGATTCGCGGACCCACCTGCGTTCGGCCTGATTCTTCCGATCGGAGAAACGGAGGAGCTGTGCACTCGCCTGGCCTTCGTCATTCGAACGTTCGCGTCCCCGTCGATGTCCCGTGGAGCTCGCTCTCCCCTATTTGCCGAGCGAGCTCCAGGCAGCCACTCTTCTCGAACCAGGTAAGCTTAAAGTCTTCTGTCCTGCCCTGTTTCGGCCGAACTCGGGACGGAGACCTGTTGTTTTATGATCGTACATATGCTGGTTGTGATCATGTCATCACCTGTTAATTTCGTGTCTTGCTTGCTCATCCTTTGTGTATCGCACCGTGACTTCGAGTCCCTAAGTAACTTAATGTCCTGCTCTCGTTCAATGCCCACAACACGTTTGATAAAATGTGCAAACCAAGTTAGCGTGTAGTCCATTACTTTGAGCTCTTCTGAGCATGTTGCCTTTCATTGATAATGAGCGTGACTTCCATTAGAAATCTTTGGTGAATGAAACCATCTCCATAGTATCTTTATATGGGCTTCTCGGTTTCTTTTGTCCTCACTGTGGTGGTGGCTTATGGTAGTGGTCAATGATGGGAGGCGGCTGCTGGTAGAGGTCCGATGAAGGAGGTAGTGAATTGTGTCCGTAATTTGTGCTTTGGCATGTTGAGTTTTAACATTGGTTTAAAGTTTATACCACTAGTCATTGCGTTTTGTTGCGGTCTCTATCTCTGGGGACTGGAGCTAGTCAGGCGGTACTTGCCGGAAGCAGTTGACAGAGTCGGCCTCGTAGTGGGGGAATGGTCGCCGGCCATGGCGGTGGTCCGGTAGTCGGGAGCGGCCGGAGATGAGCCGGGTCCGGGCTGTCCGTCATGGCTCGTCTCTGGTTGGTTTCGGTCGTATGGGGAGGATGAACAGGCTGAGAGCTGGGCTTAAGTGGTTTAATAAGAAATGGGTCTGATTTGATTTAAAGTCATTTTGGGCTGGATTTTAGGTTTAAATGGGCCAAATGAGTTGTGGGCTTAATGAGAATTAGACTCGGGCTAGCCGCGGTTTTATAAAGTCTGGGCTGGACGAAATTTAGTCTGGGCTGAGGTCCATTGGAGGAGTTTTGGGTAAACTAGGCCTTCATTTGTGTTGTTGAAAAAAGAGGGCTTAAGACAAAGCCCACTTGTGCCCATTAGCCCAAGTACCTGGGCTGGGCAATACTCGTTGGCCCTCGCGTGAGATGGGAGGCGGCAGTGCCAGCCCCTGCTCCTACCCCCTCCGCTATTCCCCTCTGATTTTTTTATTTTTGTTCTTTTCATTGCTTCTATTTCTAATTTTCAATTTTTTTACTTATTTTCTCCGACGTGGCGCCAAGAAACTATACCAATTTGTGTTCGAGAAAACTCCATCCCAACATTAACAATTGCGTAGGATTGGAAAAAAGAAAAAGAAAAAAGAAAAACGACATGAGATTTTTCATCCAATTAAAACATGACGTAAGTCATTAAATGATTCAAATGCTTGGATTTTACAAGTCTCAGTACCCAAATTAATGAAATTTAAGTGTCAAAACTTCAAGCGCCTCAGTACAAATTCTAGTCAGAAATTCAGAACTAGCGCTACCTTTGAAGGAGTCTTCACAAAGACAGAAAGATCTTAAGCAGTGTCTGCCTTGAACATTTGACAAGAAAGTCTGCGGCGGCGGCATTTTGAAGGCCTTTGGATACCTGGACATCGGACTCTGAGGCCATCACTCTGCATCTGTTTATGGCAGAAGCAGCCTGTCTCACGGAGTAAAAGCTATGACCCTGCTAACTAGCAGCAGAAGCTAATCATTTTGATAATCTGACCAAGATGACAACACAAACGACAGCATCAAGTTTGGCTGCCTCCTTTTGATTTTCTCAGGTCCAACCGACGGATTTGCAGCTAGATTATCTCCGCATTGTCGTGATGTTCACACACAATTTCAACAAAAAACAAGCATGAATAATCCGAATTCTAATGCGCACAACCAAATGTCATCCCACATTCAGCAAAACTTGGTTGGTTTGTCGAAATTATGCGAAGCTGTTAAATTGTCGATCCATCTTGTAGAGTTTCCTAGAATTCTCTGAACTACAATTATCTAGAAGCTCCTAGAAGAACTGTTCTGCAGTGGCTAATATTTTGTCCATGGCCCAAGCATGTATGTAATAGACACAATTGAAGCAGATATCTCTGGCTCAAAATTTGCTAGAAATCTAACCAGAAAAGCTCAAGTTAATGATTCGTAGCTGTGGCACTGGAGAACTGACCATTTCAACTCTACTGGGCTCTTAATTTGTCCATGGTTAAAGCATGCAGATGATAAAAACACAGTTGAAGCAAGTATCTGAGACACAAGCACAGATAATTTGCTGATTGTGTCGATGGAAAATAGGCTCATAGAGCTCGCATATAGTATACAGATCAATCAGCTCAACTATAAACCCCATGTACCTAGCCAGCTTGCTCATGTGCACCAACCATTATAATACAATAAATACCTTCCGATTTGTCCCTTTGCTGATAAATTTCATACACATACACAATACCTTCACATCACGGTCTATGTCAAATACCAACACCAAAATCTAACAGGATCAAATTGAAGCACTTACATGGGAAAAGTTAATGCATATTTTTACCAACGCCAGTAGTCAAAATCACACCGAAAGTGGGAGATAAAGATGTGGGCAGAATTCTTCATGAGATCAGATCATTGTTTATGTAGATAGTCGGGATTTCTTTGATGAGGTGCCAATAGTTGCCGGCGTGCTTTAAGCATCGCTCTTCGAGAAGTTTGCAGTCGCTGATGGACAAATGCTCAAGCGAGGAAGGAAGGCCGGCCTTGGGCAAGCACCTCAGCTTCCGGCATCCACGAGTGTACAAACGCTGGAGAGAGCAAGGGAGGCCACTTGATAGACTCTCTAGGTTCATCATGTCGGAGAGATTAAGATAGGTGAGAGAGGAAGGGAGGAGATCATGGTCATTGCCGTCACCCTCTGGAGGAAAGCACACCATATCTCCAAGTCCGCCAACACTCCCGTCGATCCATAAAGATTGGAGCGACGCGAGTGTGTGCAAGCCCCACTCTCCCACATGCTGCTCCATGTTCACGCAGACCCTCACCTCGAAGGTCTCTATATTGGGAGGCAACCCTCCCCTGGGAAAGCATTTGATGTTCTCGCAATCGATAATATATAGGCTCCGGAGGAATGTGAGGTGATGCAATTTATCAGGTAGAGACTTTTTCTTCGGGCAACTCCAGTGGCTGAACTCGGACATGCTGGCGGGCAGCGGAGGGAAGTGCTCCAGCTCCAGAGCGGGACACCCGTATATCGTCAAGCGAGTGAGGTGGGAGAGCTTGTGCAGGCTCCGGGGTAAGCTTCCCAATTGCTCGCAATAGAAAATTCTTACATCTTCAAGCCATTGGACGTGGTGTCGGTGGCCCGAGTCTGAAACTATCTCCGCCAGTGACTTCACTCCCTTGCTGTTATGAATCTTAAGCTCCTTGAGGGTCGCCGGTAGTCCGCCCTTGCCGAATGGTGATGCAGGCAGCGAATCGCATCAGTAGATTCTCAATTCTCTCAGACGAGACGTCTCATTGCCAATCTTAGTGCCTACGGGCAAATGCTGGAGATTCTCGCAGTTTTCAATGGTCAATGATGTCATAGAAGCGGGCAAACCGGTCTCTGGAAAGGACCGGAGTTTCGGACAATTAAGAACGATCAAGCCACGAAGAGAGGCCAGATTGTGCATCTCGTTTGGAAGCTTCTCTAGGTTTGAGCAATCGCTCAATTTCATAGCTTCGAGGCGGCTAAGCAACTCTCTATCACTTTCTTCAGCTATAAAAGATACGAGCTCAGGACAACTTGTGACATCTAAGCTCTTCAGACAAGCAAGATTCTGAACATAATCTCTGTCCTGCCACAAGTGTATCAGGTTTTTTGCATCTTCTTACCTCAAACTTCTCTAACTTGGTCAAGGAGGTCGTGTACCCAAGAGGAAAGCAAGCGAGCCCCTCGACATTTTCGACAGCAAGAGTGGTTAGAGAAGTCATGTTAAGCAAGATCCTAAAAGTCACCTCGTTACAACTTCTGAAGTATATGTAGCTCGTGGAGAGAGAGAGAGGACTAACGGCAGGCGAGGCATCCAGAAGCGGACACGAATAATATCAAGCCTCACGAGGGCATCTAGTTTTCCGGGCAATCGTCCCTTCAACATGGGACAATTGCGGACCATTAGATGCTGAAGACAAGGGAACGTCGCTTTTATTTCATCGGCGCCACCAAAATGAGTCCAATCCTGCCAGAATGACATATCCTCGAACTCCAAAATTGTTAAGAAGGAAAAGGCTTTCTGATTTCTTTTCGTCGTTCAACTTATGCAGCTTTTCTAATCAAGCCCTTAAAATTTTAATTTACTTATAAAATCTTTAACTTGCATAAATTTTCTAAGCAAATCCCATCTGGCAACAATTCCGATCAATTCAATTTGTTGTTGCCATTGAACCATGCTGAAGTACGATGTGCAAAAACTAATTACCTTTATGGTCAAGCCACTTTGCAAAAAACTTTTCAACGTAGTGTTCTGGCAAAGTTGAGAGCCATGTTAACTCGAATTGATTGGAACTCGGTCGGGAGATTTGATTGGAAAATTTATTTAATTGTTTAAAAGCTTGAAAAGACAAGCTGAAATATCGAACTACTTGGATAAGAACTGGTGCAAAAGATCAGGAGAAAATATTCAGTGGTTAGCAACTGCCACGTCATCGGCTGACCTGGCGTATATGCTCCATTGAAAAAGCGACATCTGTCCGGTGACTTGAAATATTAGGAATTGAAAAATTAAAAGCGAAGGGGCTCGGACGCTCTTTTCTCTCTCCTCGGCGAGCCACCGACACAAGAATAATAAATGCATTGTCTCCGCTCAAAACCCTCTCTCTCATCTTTTCAATTTACGCAGCGCTTTATCTCCCCCATTCCTCTTTCTCTCTCATCTTTCCAATTTTTCAAGCTATGGCTTCGTCACCAGCTCTCTCTCTCCTCTTTTCAGTGCTGGTTTCTCCCAGATCAACAAGAAGACAGAATTTTTCTTCTTCCATCTTCTCCAGAAAGGCGAACGTTGTGGTGATTTCCGTTAACGCAGATCAAGCACTTGAGCTGTCAAAGCCGGCATTCCTGGTATCGCGGACGCAGCACGCGAAGAAGAATCAGGCCTCTTCGGGCTCCCCTCAACGTCGGAGAGCGTCGCCCGCCGAGCGAGACCCTCGGACATGGAAGGCTCGGAGGCGAGTTTCCTGGAGAACTGGTGCTGTACGCGGCCAGCGCGGCGCTCAGTTGCGTCGTCATATTCGCCGGGCTCCGTCACCTCGACCCAAACCAGGGGCCTCCAAGATGGCCCTCGAGCACAAGAAGGAAATCGCCAAGCGCCTTTCTTAACAGGTATTAGCTACATACATGAATATAAAGAAGACAAACCCAGGCTAGTCCACCAGTCAATATCGACCGAGAAAGTTCTCATCGATCAGTAGAACAACCCATAGCTTTCGGACTCGGGTCTGCACAACCTCCTCGCAGACGATGTGGTCCTCACCATGCTCAAGGCTAGCACTGCCATGGGCTACCTCGCCCCGGAGTACACAAGCACCGAGAAGAGTGACGTGTATGCCTCTCGGTGTTCCGGGTGCTCCGGATCCTATCGGGAAGCGTGTGATCACTCCAAAGAATCCGGCACAGTGGAAGCATGTTATTTCGAGGAATTCGTCGATGAGGACCTTGAGGGAACTTCTCCGAGACCAAGGCGACCCAGCTCGCTTTCTTTTGTTTAATTTAAGGAGACCGTGTTGTAAATGATTATGCTGTTCAGCGATGGATGAATCGACTGTTTCTGACTTAATACTATGAATCCGAAACTTCTTTCGACAATGTGTTTGGTGAACCGCTATTTGCTTTAGCGAAATTGAATGTTTTAAGTCCCTGGTCTCGAATGTGCAGAAATGTCATGTTTCTCAATAATTTCTTTCCCTTCTCACGCTTTGAGGGCCAAAGAGAGGCAAAACTCTGGAGAAAACACAGCTTGTGTATAGAAAAGAAATAACAAAAAATGTAGATTTACATTACACAATTTAGTGAATCTCTGTTTACATTTGCAAAATTTTTTAGGAGTTCGTTTGGATGGCCAAATCGAGATCCAGCAAAATTCTTGGTCCTCTCGTTTCTCCGGCAAATCCAAAAAGCAAACGCATCCCGTCCTCAAGCTTCAATCTGTCTCCTCGGCGGCGAGATGATCTTAAAAACACTCTTCGCGATGCAAGTCGTCCATCAGGCAAAGACTCCGCCACCACCACCACCGCCGGCTTTAGCACCTTTTGCAATCCTAATCACCATAAGACCCTTCCCCTATCGGAAAAAAGTGAGCTCTCAATCCACTCCACAACGTGCCCTCGTGAAGGTAATTGTACCCCACAATGATCCCTCCGTCGCCTTCTCGCGCCGCCTCGAACGCCCCGCGCGGGTGGTCGCCTCCGCAGTCTAAGACACGAATTCCGCGACCGAACCACTTGGCGATTTCTTTCTTGTGCTCGAGGGCCATCTTGGAGGCCCCTGGTTTGGGTCGAGGTGACGGAGCCTAGCGAATATGACGACGCAGCTGAGCGCCGCGCTGGCCGCGTACAGCACCAGTTCTACAGGAAACTCGCCTCCGAGCCTTCCATGTCCGAGGGTCTCGCTCGGCGGGCGACGCTCTCCGACGTTGAGGGGAGCCCGAAGAGGCCTGCTTCTTCTCCGCGTGCTGCGTCCGCGATCCTGTGAATGCCGGCTTTGACAGCTCAAGTGCTTGATCTGCGTTAACGGAAATCGCCACAACGTTCGCCTTTTCGGAGAAGATGGACGAAGAAAATGTCGTCTTCTTGTTGATCTGGGAGAAACCAGCACTGAAAAGAGGAGAGAGAGAGCTGGTGACGAAGCCATAGCTTGAAAAATTGGAAAGATGAGAGAGAGAAAGAGGAATGGGGGGAGATAAAGCGCCCGCGTAAATTGAAAAGATGAGAGAGAGGGTTTTGAGCGGAGACAATGCATTTATTATTCTTGTGTCGGTGGCTCGCCGAGGAGAGAGAAAAGAGCGTCCGAGCCCCTTCGCTTTTAATTTTTCAATTCCTAATATTCCAAGTCACCGGACAGATGTCGCTTTTTCAATGGAGCATATACGCCAGGTCAGCCGATGACGTGGCAGTTGCTAACCACTGAATATTTTCTCAAAGATCAGAGACTAAAAAGTAGAATTTACCAATTTTGTTAAAATTTCTAAACGTGGACATTACAGTAGTTGACGGTAGTTAAAGTACATTATTAACGTGTCAAGTGAAATGCAGTTTCGGACCGTCTGCAGTGGTGGTAAGCAACCCAATAAAAGTCATAACTATAACCACGAAACTAATTTATCCGAACATATATATCTTCTATTGGGCTTGGCTTACGGTTTTGCGCTGATCAGAGCCCAGAAATGGTCCCACAGATTTGTAGGGTTTCGAGGCAATTCTCGTCATGGGCCAAATTCAAGGCCTTGGGTCAACTACCAATTTAAACAAGCAAACCCTAGTTCTTGGCAAGAGAGTCAGACACTGACCCAAAAAATTAGAAGAGCTATATTCTCCTTGCTCGACGATGTTCTTCACACCGCTACCTGGTCGCACGCCACTGCCGCCAGTCGCCTGCTGCCGCCCGGTCGCACGTTGCCGGTCGCCCACGTCCTCAGGCGTTTAAATGTCACCTTCGTTCTTTTAAGGGGTTGGGTTGGGAGAAGAGAAAAAACAGAAGGTTGGGTTTTTAATAAATTCACCTTTTCTTTTTATTCATAATTTGTTTGGACAAAAATACCCTTGTTCTAACCGTTGGAAAAGTCATACGCTTGCCGGCTGGTGCGCATTTGATTGGCTGGTGAACTCATGCCTTTATTTGAGATTGATTTGGGCGCTTTTATTTGTAATTATATATCTCTTCTAGGTCTTTTTCTTTTTTGGAAAATGACTTCACTTCAGACCATTATTTGGAATTTTCTCAAAGATTAATGACATGTCGATCCCTCAAATGCTAGTTTGTATAGATTCTTGTTGACACCTAAATTTGGTGACCAAGTTATTTATTTATTTATTTATTTATTGCATTAAAAATTAGGAAACCCCTAAAAAAAATAGAATTGCATAGCATATAATTTTAGGAGCACTTTTTTATTCTTATTTATTTATTTGCATTGGGTTAGTGACGGATGGGTTTGATTTGGTGGTTCTGAACTTTAATTTAACAAGTTAGACTAAGCTAAGAAAGGTAGCAAATTGGCCCAAGTCCGTATCTGAGATATTACGAACTCATCTTTGCGAAATTTCAAATTTGAAAAAAAAGTCATATTGCAAATTTGAAAAAAATCAGTGGAGAATATTCTTTTTTGCAAAGCAAATCTATAAGAGATGAGGAAATTAATAGGATTTTGCATTCGGGAAGTTATAGGTGATTTTCGTGCATATTGAAAAAGGAAATAAAATATACTTCGAAGATCACATTCTTGGCTGATAAAAGGAGCTGTGTATGGAGAGAGAAAAGGAGGCCACACATATTGATACATACAGGCACACAAGAGGGGGTCTTTTCTCTTTTGATCACTTCGTAGGGGGACCGTTTTTTTAGAGAGAAATTGGCAAAGTGTTCGTAAGGGTTTGTTCAAGGGGGGGAAGATTATCAATTTTCGGAGGACGCAATTGTAGTGCGAGAGAGGGCTGCACACAATAGACACGGCCGCATTGAGAAGAAAGGAGAGCATTTAGAGAAAGTTCAAAGCCTAGTCCCTTCCTCGCGGTTGCTATCCCCTGTCGAGCACTCCGGCCGCTTCATCTTGCCTCAAAGCCGACCTGCACCAGTGAAGATCCAGCGTTACGACCAGTTCCTTTTATCGCTTCCTCGTTGACACGGAGACCAACGTTTTTGCTCACGGTCAGCAACTCTCATCGGTGCCTCGTAATTGTGCCCGACGGAGCGACCAACGGATTCATCCCCTCACGCCTTCATCGATGAAGTTTGCTGACTATCACCCAACAAAGCAATAGCCTGTTAAAATATGTAATATATTTTATTATTCTAAATAAATTCCAATTATTGCCCAATTTATTACCCACGTATATTAAGTAATATTTGTCTGTTATTATATTACCATAATGGTCTTGATGGAAGATACCGGTAACGTAACCAACGGAATAAAATCGTCAGGTACTAACGGAATAAAATCGTCAGGTCGTCTGATTCAAACCCTTACGATACAGAAAAACACACCATCAGGTTTTGGAAGGGGATTGACTAGTAGAACAGGACATACGTTTTCTATATTGCAGATTGATCGTGTTGTGTGGATCCATCAAAGATTTTGAGGTTTCCCACTTCCAGATTTCATCAATGGCTGGAGGTATGTTGGTATTTATGTTTCCGCTATTCGATCCCGAATTTTGTATGAATTTACTTATAATGGATAAATCGGGATCTCCAAATTTTTGTTTATATTCATTCTAACAGTTGGTATCAGAGCCCTTATTTTCAATCTCTGCCTTGGTGAAACTTTTGGAATTTATTTTTATTGTATTATATGTGGGTAAATTTCGGATTTGTATATGGCTTGGATCGGAATTTAGAATTCCGGCCAAATTCGAGCTACCCATCACGTGATAATGGATCTGAATGATCACACCGCCATTAGGAAGAGAAACCCATAAATTTTTTCGACATATTACTGATCGTCCAAGGTTAATCGAGCGGTGAATTTTTGGTGGTTAGGGTTTTATAGGGTAGATTGTTTTTTGCTTAATTCTGGTCCATACATGGTCGTTTTTGCCGGATCTCGAATCTATTCGTTCGTCCCGGCGTTCTCTTCGAAACCCATCAACCAATTTGGTCGGACATGGGCTGTGGGAGGAGACCCAGACGACGGAACAGAGGCGGTCGCGGCGGAAGAAGCGGCGGAAGAGAGCCCGAAAGAAGACCACGCGCCCGAGCGCAGCAGCAGGCACGTGCAACGCACGCGCTCGAAGGGCTGCAGCGGGCGCGTGTGACGCACGCGCTCGAGAGGCTGAAGCGGGCGTGTGCAATGGGAAAAGCGCTCGTGCGTTGCACGCGCGCCTATGATTTCTCAATTTTGCCCCTCCGCCTTTAGGAAAATTGTGATTCTGCCCTTGCCCGCTCAAAATTCCAATTTCCCCGGGTGTGTAAACTTACGATTTTGCCCTTTGGGCGTAAAATTCCTGTTTTACCCCTTAAGAGTAAAATTCCAATTCTGGCCTTGCGTGCAAAATTCCTTTTTTACCCCTTTTGCACGTGATTTTACTGTTCTACCCTAAAGTGCAATTTTATGAAATTTTTTAAAAATAAAATTAAATGTGTAGTGATCCATATATATTTAATTAATTAAGGATTAGCCACAGCATCTTTGATTATATTAAATTATATACATTAAGAGCCTTTGGATCACATATAGTTGAAGACAATAATTGTAATTATTCACATTAATATTATGAATTTTATCCCACATGAATTTTCAATATATTAATGTGATTAATTAGGATGAAGTATTATTTTATCTTTCTTAATTTACCCACAGGGATTAAGGAAGGGAATATAATTTAATAGTTTCATCATGAAGTAATTATGAATCAATTTAAATTAGAAACTTAGCCCACAGGTAGTTTTTGATGTTATGTGATTCATATTTTAAAACATGTTTTACATTGGTAAAATATGATTTAAGTTTATTTGCCTCAAATATATTGATACATAAGTTTCCTTTGATTATGATGCAGTCTTACCACCTACGATTAGTTCTGGTATAATTGTTCCCGAGCTAAATAGAAATAACTTTAAAGAATGGAGAGAATTAGTTCTTCTTCAATTGGGGTGCATGGATCTTGATTATGCTCTTAGGTTATAAGAACCACCTAAACCTACTGAGAATAGTACTCATGCTGAGCATACTCATTATGCTCAATGGGAGCGGTCCAACCGTCTCAGTGTGATGTACATAAAGACAAAACTCTCTGCTAGCATTCGTGGTTCAGTCATTCAGCATAATAATGCCAAGGAATTACTGAAGGCTATTGATGCTCAATTTGAGTCTTCAGAGAAGGCGCATGCCATGACCCTAATTATGAAGTTCTCATCATTGAAGCTTACCAATATAAGAGGTGTGCATGAGCACATCATGAAGATGAGGGACATTGCAGCTCAGTTGAAGAATCTTGAGGTTGGGATATCAGAATCCTTTCTTGTATACTATATCCTAAATACTCTCCCACAAGAGTATGCCCTATTCAAGATCTCTTACAACACACATAACACTAGATGGTCAATTAATGAACTCATGACCATGTGTGTTCAAGAGGAAGAGAGGCTACTAATGGAGAAAGGAGAAAGTGCTCATATGGCAACACATGATAAGTATAAAGGGCAAGGCAAGCAAAAGGGAAAGGGTAAGATGCCTCTACCTCCCCAAGTTGGCATTAAGAAGGAATCCAAGTGCTTCTTCTGTAAAAAGAAGGGGCACATGAAGAAGGATTGCGCTAAATTTAAGGCGTGGCTCAAAAAGAAAGGTAACCAACTCACATGTGTATGTTATGAAACTAATATGGTTGATGTGAGTCACAACACTTGGTGGATTGATTCTGGTTCTACAATCCACATTTCGAATTCCTTGCAGGATTTTCATAACTAGCGGAAACCAGTGGGAAGTGAACAAGGCATCTATTCGGGAAACAAGATGCACTCACGTGTGGAAGCTATTGGGACATGCAGATTAGTTCTCAATAGTGGTTTTGTTTTAATTTTGGAAAAGACCTTTTATATTCCTAGTTTTTCTAGGAATTTAATTTCAGTTTCAAGACTTGTACCTTTGGGATACTCCTTTGAATTTTCAAATTTAACATTTAATTTATCATATAAATCTGAAATTGTTGGGAGTGGTATTTTATCTGACGGTCTCTTTCGAATTAATTTACAAGACAATGCCGTTAATAATGCGATGCACGTTCATGATAATGCTGGGATAAAACGATGTGTTGTGAATGAGGATTCCTCTATGTTGTGGCACCGGAGGTTGGACATATCTCCATGGATAGAATTAAGATACTAGTAAATGATGGAGTACTTAATACTCTAGATTTTACTGATTATGACACTTGTGTGGACTGTATAAAGGGAAAACAGACTAACAAATCAAAGAAAGGTGCCAAGAGGAGTACATAAATATTAGAAATCATACATACAGATATTTGTAGTCCAGATATGGACTCAAATGGTCAGAGATATTTCATTTCTTTCATAGACGATTATTCACGATTCATGTATCTCTACTTGCTTCGTAATAAGCACGAAGCACTGGATGCCTTTAAGGTATTTAAAACCGAAGTAGAGAAACAATGCGACAAGCAAATTAAGATCGTGAGATCGGATAGAGGTGGAGAATACTATGGTAGATACACTGAAGATGGACAAGCACCTGGTCCATTTGCAAAGTTTCTTGAAGAGCATGGGATTATTGCCCAATACACTATGCCTGGTTCACCGGACCAAAATGGTGTCGCTAAAAGAAGAAACCGAACATTATTGGACATGGTGCGGAGTATGCTTAGCAACTCCAAACTTCCTAAGTTTTTGTGGACTGAGGCTCTTAAAACGGCTGTGTACATATTAAACCGAGTTCAAACCAAGGTTGTTCCAAGGACACCTTTTGAATTATTCAAAGGTTGGAAACTGAGTTTGCGACATGTACGTGTTTGGGGATGCCCATCTGAGGTAAGAGTCTACAATCCACAAGAAAAGAAGTTAGATCTAAGGACTATAAGTGGGTATTTTGTTGGATATGCCGAAAAGTTCAAAGGATACAGATTTTATTGTCCATCTCACACCACTAGGTTTGTGGAATCAAGAAATGCTAAATTTCTTGAAAATAATCTGATTAGTGGGAGCGATCAATTCAAGGACTTTGTTCCCGAAGAAGATCATTCAGATACTCAACCTTCCACCTCAGATACTGGATTGGTTGTTGCTTACGCGCGCCCTTCGCCCAACCGGTCGCTGAGCAACCAATCATTGAAGATCCACAACCTGCTGATATTGATCCGGTAGACCAAACTGTTCAGCAATTACCAGATACTGTTGAACTTCCAGTAGAACAGCATACTCCTCAGGAGGATGTTGATGCGACATTAAGAAGGTCTACTAGAATGAAGAAATCAACAATTCCTAATGACTACATTGTGTATCTACAAGAATCTGACTATAATGTTGGAGCTGAAAGTGATCCTGAGTCGTTTTCAAAAGCCATGAGTTGTGATAAATCTAATTTATGGTACAATGCCATGAAGGAAGAGATGATTTCTATGGCATCAAACGAAGTCTGGATTTAGTTGAGTTGCCTGATGGTGCAAAGGCTATTGGTTGTAAATGGGTCTTCAAAACTAAGAAGGATTCATCAGGCAATATAGAGAGATACAAAACCAGACTCGTTGCCAAGGGATTTACTCAAAAGGAGGGAATCGATTACATGGAGACGTTTTCTCCTGTATCCAAGAAAGATTCTCTTCGTACTATTTTGGCATTGGTTGCTCATTTTGATATTGAGTTACATCAAATGGATGTGAAAACGGCGTTCCTCAATGGAAAATTAGAAGAAGTGGTTTACATGAAACAACCAGAAGGATTCTTCTCTAATGCTGGTGAGCATTTGGTATGCAAGCTTAAAAGGTCTCTATATGGCTTGAAATAAGCATCCCGCCAATGATACTTAAGATTCCATGAGGTCATCTCTTCATTCGGTTTTAAAGAGAATACCATGGATCAATGTATATACCAGAAGGTTAGTTGGAGCAAAATTTGTTTCCTTGTGCTATATGTAGATGATATTTTACTTGCAACCAATGACAATGGGTTGTTATATGAAGTGAAATAATTTATCTCTAAGAGTTTTGATATGAAAGATATGGGTGAAGCATCTTATGTCATTGGCATTAAGATCCACAGAGATAGACCTCGAGGTATATTAGGACTATCTCAAGAAACCTATATCAATAAGGTTTTAGAGAGGTTTCGGATGAAAGATTGTTCACCAAGTATAGAACCCATAGTGAAGGGTGATAGGTTTAATTTAAACCAATGCTCGAAGAATGATTTTGAAAGGGAACAAATGAAAAACATTCCATATGCTTCTGCTGTTGGAAGCTTGATGTCTACTCAGGTTTGCACTTGACCTGACATAGCCTTTGCTGTGGGAATGTTGGGAAGATACCAAAGTAATCCAGGTATGGACCACTGGAGAGCTGTAAAGAAGGTGATGAGGTACCTTCAAGGAACAAAGGGACACATGCTTATGTACAGACGGGCGGACAACTTGGAGGTGGTTGCTTACTCAGACTCAGACTTTGCTGGCTGCATTGACTCCCGTAAATCAATATCGGGATATATTTTTATATTCGCTGGCGGAGCTGTATCCTGGATGAGTACAAAACAAACCTTGGTTGCCACTTCCACTATGGAGGCATAGTTTGTTTCCTGTTTTGAGGCCACCTCACATGGTGTGTGGTTGAAAGGTTTCATATCAGGGCTTAGAGTTATGGATTCCATTGCTAGGCCATTAAGAATATTTTGCAACAATTCAACTGCAGTTTTTATGGCTAAGAACCACAAAAGTAGTAGTCGAAGCAAACACATCAACATCAAGTATTTAGCTATCAGAGAACGTGTTAAAGAGAAGAAGGTGGTTATAGAACACATAAGCACTGGATTGATGATAGCTGATTCTTTAACTAAAAGCATGTCGCCAATGAGTTATAAGGATCATGTTTCTAAAATGGGCATTGGTCCAATCATGTAAATTTTTCTTTATATGGAAGAATTTATGAGACTTTTATTCATTTATAATGTTTTTCTCAATACAGTTGTATACATTCAGTTATTATGAGAAAAATAATTACGTTTGACCTGGAGTAAATATAAGGTTTATTCATTAAGTTATTTGATTACATATGGGCTGATGAAATACATGGTGATACACGGAAGATAATACTCGCTCTAAGAGGACTCATCGCCGTGATTCATGTGTTTTATTTCAGTATGAAGTTTTGTGGGTTTGGGTTAATAATTCATTTGAAGGAATATTGGGATCAAGTGGGAGAATGTTAAAATATGTAATATATTTTATTATTCTAAATATGATTCCAATATTAAATTCCCAATAAATTCCCTATATAAATTCCAATTATTGCCCAATTTATTACCCATGTGTATTAAGTGATACTTGTCCGTTATTATATTACCATAATGGTCTTGATGGAAGATACCG
The DNA here is from genome assembly GCA_014182575.1 of Eucalyptus decipiens. NCBI lineage: Eukaryota > Viridiplantae > Streptophyta > Magnoliopsida > Myrtales > Myrtaceae > Eucalyptus > Eucalyptus decipiens. The sequence continues at coordinate 32,815,405 of CM024610.1, read as the reverse complement.
GTAACGTAATCAACGGAATAAAATCGCCAGGTCGTCTAGTTCAAACCCTTACGATACAGAAAAACACACCATCAGGTTTTGGAAGGGGATTGACTAGTAGAACAGGACATACGTTTTCTATATTGCAGGTTGATCGTGTTGTGTGGATCCATAAAAGATTTTGAGGTTCCCACTTCTAGATTTCATCAATGGCTGGAGGTATGTTGGTATTTATGTTTCCGCTATTCGATCCCGAATTCTATGTGAATTTACCTGTAATGGATAAATCGGGATCTCCAAATTTTTGTTTATATTCATTCTAACATAGCCCACTTCGATAGACAAACAGGAGGACGTGCAACAAAAATTTCCCTGGGAGTAGCCATAGCAAGATAACACGGTCAAAGGTCAAGGTCTTTAACAAAGAGCTTTGTCGTGTTTGTGAATTCACGGTGAACCAGCAATTTATCTCAGCATTCTCCCAGCAACGATTTAGCAACCTCACCGTCTGTTGGCGCTTTCTCATCACTACTCTAGCCCAGCCACGTCGGTCATTGGGGAAACATCGTTGCAGCAAGTCAATTAATGACCCGAGGGGCCCCTACCGTGTGATCCACCCCCTTTGTGTAAGCCGTGCCCTGGACTAGGTTGAGCTTTCACGTGAAGATGAGCATATAGTCAAGCGGTGAAAGGAAGAGAAGCGTCTTCTGCCAACGTCCGCGTTCCTTCAAGATCACTAGCCGCAAGCTCTACCTCCGCAAGCTCGCCCACACCGCGAGTCATCTAGCCTCCACCATCGAGTGTTGCAACCCTTTCCCGGTCACCTGTTGAGCGGATTCCATTCGGTTCAAATTTGGTAATATTATTTGCGAAATTAAATAATTATCGAAATTAAGTAATTATCTTATCTAAATTTGATTTGGATATTTTATTGCTAATATATCTTTTCAATATCTTACATGCATATTTGAATCATAGGCGTATTCCCAATTAGGGTTTATTGCCTAATTCACAACCGCACACCGATTTTTTATTCCATCTATAAGGCTCTAGATAAAAGAATTAATCATGCGGGAATGAAATTGATATTTTGATCTTTAAGGCCTAAAATCAATTTATTGATTTTATTAGCGAAACAATCAAATTTGATTAGATATCATTTCCAAATTCGAACGATGCATGATTTCTTTGATGATCATGAATGATTTGGTGTTTATCTTTTAATCGCTTTATTTATCCCAAAAATACAAAAAAAAAATTGCATTTGCATATCATGTAGATTAGAATTGATTTTTTTAAATTGAATTGCATGATAGAATAGTTAGTTTTTTTAGAATTCATGTTTAGATGGTACTTTGGGATTAAATTACATGTCGAGAGAAATGTCTAGGTTAAGATAGGAATCAGATTAGTCTATTTCCTAACTTAAAATAGATTATATCTCACTTTAGTTAGATTTTTATATTTTAGCAATTTTAATCACAAATTTTTATAAAAAAAAATATAAAAATATCATGCGCATGTCATATAGAACTAGGTTCATGAAATGCATGCCATTTAGTGATTGTTGCTAGGTCCATTTAATTAGAAATTGCCCGTCATTAGAATTAGGTCATTTGATTGCATATAGATTAGAGTTTTATTAAATAAGAGAAAATCCTGAAAAAAGATTGAGTGATTGCGTGTTAATTAGAAGTCATATCTAGGATTATTAATGTGAATTATGATCTAACACTGCAGATGCTTTCGTTACCATGAGGTATGTCTTGCAATTTATTCACCGTTTTATCTGGGTATTAAATTGGTGGTTTGCACACCCGCATAATCACCTCATATGTTAGGGAGGTAAATTAAAATCAATTCAAGCTGCTTGCGAAACGTTTTTTTCGAAATAAAAGAGAAAAGTACCGAAAGGACGTTAGAGAAATCTAATGTAACCAAGTCCCCGAACTCACAATCTTTGGTTTGTAGGAGTAAAGTAAATGTCCCGTTACTTTACTTGGGTTTCTAATCGACCCACCAAAAATAGATTATGGGCGACTCCTAACTGAAAAATCATTTGCATGTTAAGAAATTGAACCTAAGTCGTGAATCGGTATGGGCTTGTGAGAGCTCGAGCTGAATTTAGGCTTAGTAATCCATTAGCCAAATCCTAGGTAGTTCACTCGAAAATTTGATCACGACAATTCTTAAGGCCATAACTGGTATAAATAAAGGTGACAAGTGTCAAAATTATAGAGCCAGGTTGTGAATACATAAATTGGTATATGCCTGGTCAAGACAATGAGAGCACAATTAATACTTCAATACTGTGTTTTCCAAAGACCAAAAGGAGATTATATATACTCAAGAAGTCTTGTCTCTTGATGATGTAGAGTAGAGAAGTCTTTCATCGCCTTTTATTTTATGGAACAATTGTTTCATCACAGGCATGACAAGCGGAATCATACTTATTACCAGAGCATGAATTTGCTCGGATGACTCAACCCTATCTTGAGTTTCATGCTTTCCAATAAAATGTCTTTAGTTCATACTTTCACGTGAGTGACGACTTATAAATTAGAAGGGAGAAAAAGAGAGGAACTCTTGATTATTATAAGAGATATTGTAAATACGGATGTGATATCACACATCATCGATTGACCCTGTCAAAAAAATTGTTTTAATATAACAATAAATGAAGTCACGAATTATAATCTCGATTTAATACATATAAATGTGATATGAAGCCCTACTGGTGCCCTCCAAGGGTCATACCATATTCCGAGGATCTTTAATCCCATATTCAAGTAATCCTTGGTTGGGTTGAACCTAAATCCAAACCAAGAGATTGCGCTTATAATATGTCGGTCATCAATGTCTTATTCTCAATTTGATATTGTCCTGTTAAAAACAAGTGAAAGAAAAGCATGGTGTAAGTGGTTGGAGTTGAAGTCCAAAGGCAAAATCTAGTCATTCTAGTGAAGTTCCATTATATTAGCAAAAAAAAAAGTCTCCGAAATAGGCCAATGACTGACTTGTGGTACAGTGCTTTACCTGCATCTGCATGCAAAGACAATCAACGCGATCACAAAACTAGATCATGATCATTTTAGCTATGGTCGAGAGATAGAAGAAATTTATTCCTACATGCCAAATCACCAAGAAAATGGCAGTCCATGGCTGTTTGCTTGTAGCATTACATTACGAACTATCCAAACGATAATCAAGCAAAGTCTTTATAGAATATGTTGTCATTTAATTCAGAATAAAAGGGAAGAAGAAATATAAAAGAAAAAAGGTCGAAGCAGTCCTTGAGAACTTCACCACTGCGCAAGATGATTATCAAGTTGAAGTGCCTGAATGCAACTTCTTCTGAATGGGACAGGCAAATTTCTCATCTTGTGAGTTTCCAGCATCTGCAAGAGATCATAAGAATTTAGTATTTTGAGAGAATCAGGGGTAACGCATGAAGAAAAAGCACTTGGTTCACGGTATAGAGTGGCACATAGTTGCAGTTGGAAGCTTTTAAAGAATGCATATTGAGCTCCATGATTTGATAAAATGTTCCATCAGTTATATCGTACAAAATGCCAGTCAGAAAACGATGAGAAGGCTGCAGTTGCAACATCTATGGAGAGATTTCCTTTTCCTCCTCTTTCTGGAGACTTGGTCACTGATTAGAGAGTTGTGACCACTCTTTAAGCTCTGTAAAAGTGTGCTTCATCTACATACGTAGGCGAAATAGTGAAGTTACTGAAGTTCTAAACTGGGGTTAAATGAAGCTGGCATTTAGTGGACTTGACATGTTGGGAATTGAGAAACTAGAAATAACAGAAAGATTCATGTGTTTGAAGGCCTTGCAGGGGATAATTTCTGAATTGCGGTATTATGGTCACCCTACTGACGCCCTTCATAATCCACAATAGCAGCATCTGAAATAGTTTCTGAATAATGTTATTATTTGGGAGGCCTTGGATTCATTCAGCTAAGGAGAACTCTTAAGCTTTAGAACAATCTCTGCAATAACATCTATCATTAGAAAAGGCATTTACCTGACTTAATTAATTCGGAATGTTTTGTTACATGTTAATGAGGTTTTGATGGTGGCATTAAGGTCACCCTCCCAGCGCCCTTGTTCATCTTCCTTGGAGAGGAATTTTTTCTCTAGTTTTGGTGTCCTCAAAGCACCCTTGCAGAATACGTTCATCTTGGGGCACTGCCTCACCATAATATGTACCAATGATGGGAACCTGAAGGTGCAATTCGTGGGGGAGAAGCTTTCAAAGCTTGGTAAACGTTCAAGTCTTAACACATGTAGCCTGAGGAAAGAGATCTCCTCTACTCCATTTCCATCATCTGTTACCACGTCTTGCATTGCAGCACAATCTTCTAGGATTAACTCTGTAAGGTACACCAAACTTTTCACTGCTGAGCAAGTCCCCATATGAACCATGCCAGCGCAATCTTTTACGTGCAAATGTCCCAAGCACCAGAATGAAGTCAGAGATGGAAGTAAGGTTGACAAACTAGGGCATAGGTGAACATGCAGAGTTTCGATCTGTTTAAGGATTTCAGCCATCAAGGAGCCATCTTTCCAGACTTGCCTCAGGTTATACAGGTGATTCAGCCAAAGATGTTTCAGATTTCCAAGTGCCTTGATTGGTGTTTCCATGGCATTTAGTTCTCTAGAGGGAGTTGCTCCCCCATGTCCTAACGCATCTTCAGGAAATATCTCCTCGAAGGAACTACAGATCACCACAAGATGTTCAAGACTAGGGAATCTCCGAAGAAGGAAGTTGGAGGGAAAAACGACATTTTTATCATGATAGCATGCCAATGACAGCTATTTGAGATTGTCAAAGATGAAATGCTGCATCATCTCAACATCCTCCCCCGCTAATGTCAAACTCTCCAAGTGTGGAATGACCTGTAGGAATCCGTTTAATTAGGCAACCGAAGTCCAAATCATAGCTATTGGCATTGCTACGGCTCAATGACTAAAATGCCCTTCCATTTAGGAATATCTGAAAAAAAAAAAAAAAAAAAAAAAAAAAAAAAAAAAACTAGAGCAAAACGAGCAAGCATCGATGACCATTATAAAATGGATGTATAAAAGGTACGTTTGTTGTTGGTGACGTGCGCAATTCAATCAAAATATGTTTCGTGGTCTAGATAAAGACAGCTATTAGTCAACAAAAAAATTTGATACTTCAGCTATATCAATTGTCAACTAATTAAATCCATAAGGCAAAATAAACAGACAGGCATTTCAACAAGTTCATAGAACAAACTTTAAACAACAGTTATTCGTTTTGCTAAATCGTGTTACTTACGTAGTAAGGGCACGTGTTTCAATAATGAGATGTATAAATATGTTGCCCTCCGTTTTATAAGCTGCCACTCTCTTATCTATTTTACTATATATCATAGGTAGCGCATGACTTCACCTTTCTATAATTATGAGAAGAATGCATCCACTGAACTTATGATTGGCAAAAACGAACAAAGACAATTGAACTGATGGGACATGGGCGAAAAAGTGATGAAAAGATTATACTTCAAAAATTTTATGGAAATAGAGTAAATAAAAATAACAAAATGTTCATTCTCACAATAGCAAAACGGGTCAAATAAACCAGGAAACAAACCAAAAGTACATAAACCCCAATATATGGACCTTTCTAGGGTTCCTTGGGGTTGAGAACGGAACCTAGTTCAGTGTTGATATATCGCTAATATACCATTCAAATTAAGGTTGATAATTTTGAATAGATGTTAGTAACTTCATAAGCATTGGTAAGACACAAGAATAAAAGTTGGTGGTTTACTAAATTACTTGGTGATTTTGAAAGTATAAAGGAATACTGGTACTTTTGAAAACTTACAAGATAAAAAGTTGGTCAGTGACTAAAATAAATTGGCATTTAATTTGATGAAGGTTGGTACATCAATCAAATTAAAATTGATAATTTTAAATAAAAGTTAGAAATTGCAAAGGCTTTGGTTAGCAACAAGAGTATATATTGTTGATTGTGGAAGGAGTTCGTAATATTGGAAGTATAAAGAAAAAACCAGTACTTTTCAAAATCTAACAAGATGAAGTGTTCGTAAGTGATTGAATTTAGTTGGTAGGTTAATGCCACATATGTTGGTATAGCGATCAAATTAAAATTCATAATGTCGAATATAAGTTAGGAACTTTAAAGGCATTGGTAACCACCATAATAAATATTGGTAGACTGTTAAAATCATTGATAATCTTGACATAGAAAGAAATGTTCATGCTTTTCAGAACCTAACAAGATAAAAAGTTGGTGAGTGAATGTGGGTATACCAATTTAATTAAGGTTTGTAATTTCAAATAAAAGGTAGTAATTCGAAAGCGATTGGTAATCAAAACAATAATGTAGGTACATTATGAAAATTTGGTAAGTGACTAAAATGAATCTATATCTTAATGTGATGAATGTTGGTATACCAATCAAATTAAGGTTGATAATTTTGAATAAAAGTTACTAATATGTGATTGGTCAAGCAAGTCAGTTGCGGTATTTAATAATTACCAATGATGTTCACGACGTAACGGCATGGAACCTGATTGAATTTAGAGTTACAAAACTCTAGCAATCTACTAGACAAACATCATATTATAATTTTTTTTATTATTGGGGATGAGGAAGGTCAACTTAGATTAAATAAGTAAACTACAGCCACCACTAAAAACTAACTTTAGAGACAAGGCTTCTTTTAGTGAATGGTTAGAAGCATGACTATCTATGAAAGCTAAACCAATAAAAAGTACCTTTCGAGACAAAGGTAGAAAGCTAGGATTAAGGATTGTACCTTTTCAAAAGAAAAAAGTGCAGGTTGGTTCTCGCTAGTAATACTACCTTGACAGCTTTGAATTTCTCCAGCAAATGAGAATGGCCTCATTTTGCTGCAGTGTCCCACTTCCAATTCCTTCAAGAGTGGCCATGTTGAAATATGACTATTTTTGTGGAAGCTCCTCAGTTCTGGCAATGTCATTAAACTTAGGGTGGTTAGTCGAGGAAAGAAGAGATCACTTGTGCTCGCTTCTACTCCTACATCTTCCTTCGGTATAATTTCCTCCACCCCACAATGCTCTACCCCAATCTCTTCAAGTTGCGTCATACTTTTTGCCACCGAGATTGGAAATAAACTTTTGAGACTTTCACACTTGCAAACCTTAATCCGTCGTAAGCATGGAAATGTAAGAGTCTCATGAGGATGTCCACTCCAAACTTGTTTCATTTTTGGAAGTTGTTCCAAAATTAATTCTCTCAATTGGAAAGTGCTTGTGGAGTAAGCTCCACTCATATACTCTTGAACTTGAAATACCACTTCTAACAAATCACAATTGGTCACAATTAACTTTTCTAAGTTTCGAAATCTTGCAAGGATAGCATCAGATGAAAATATGGATAAAAGTTTCCCACAATGCTCCACCGTTAACATCTTGAGTTTGTTAAAGGCATTTGAAGCAAGCTCATCAAGCCATATTTTCTCCATGTTTTCCATTCGTGAGATCTTCAGCAACTCCATACTAGGAAACTCACCCTGTCATTTTTCACTTTAATTTATTAGAGCCAACTCGCTGTCCCTCTCAAAAAAGAGAAAACTTTAATACAACCATATTAGGGACACTGCTGACAAGAATAGTGAAGTGAGTGGGTAAAATTCAACCAACTAATTTAGATGAATTTATTGAAACAGCTTCAGAAATTTATAAATTCAGGAATGTAATTTCTTTAAATCTATTAATTTTGAATTTTCACAGGAACTTATACAATTATAGTCGATAAAATAAATATGAATATAAATATAAGGTAAAATCTTCCCATCCACAAAATTTTGTAGATGTTGATTTGATATTTTTGGTGAGAATTCACTTCCTTTTGTGGACTATGAAATTCTTTAATGTATTGATGTATGACATGATTCTCCAACTACCTTGCTGATTTGTTTCTGTTATTTTAGATGCGCTTTCTCAATTTGAACTCTTGTTTCTAATAATCTATACATACAGGCCAAGATACTAAGTTTCTTTAATTCTGAGGATAAATTCTTTGATTAATGAATTTGTCCATTTGGTTTTTCTCTTCCCCGCCTGAATTAACATTTCTGTCTCTTTCCTATTTTTTTTTTTTCCTAGTTTTTCCCTCCATTCTTGCTATCAGATTTCCCTTCAATTTTTATGATTCTGAACCTACTTTGCTGTGCACTTTAATTCTATATTATCATCTGCTAACATATGTATCACACACCTTGTCAAAGCTCTTCAAATTTTGGGTAGTAGTGAATGACACCACCATTGAATCATAAGTTCCTTGCAGTGTAATTAAGTTGTTTGCACATAATGCAGGTAACAGCAACTCTCTTGCCATGCACAGAGAATATTGGTTCATGTGGAGCCATGTATACAGATTTGCTGAGTCCATCGTTCCATTTAACACCGAAGCTCCTTTGCTTATAATTTGATCGAGTCGATTACTTTTGACCCCAAAAAGAAAACTCTTAAGTACTTGCATTTTTAGTCATAATTGGGAAATTAATGGGCATTCAATTCAAAGCCCTAAATCTTATCTATGAAATGTAGTCACATCCTAAAATTTTCAATTGGTTTGCTCAAGTTTTGAACCTTTTCGGAAAAGCGCAATCAAGTTCTTTTAGTGCGCAATACCTTAAATTGTCTATGTTGCAACCTTTAATTAATTTTTTTCGTATAAATTTAGGACTTAATTATGGCAACTAAAAGGTTTAGATTTGGTTGCATTTTTTAATAAAGGTTTAGAACTTTATTGCACCAATTGAAAAAGTTATGACTTAATTGCATCTCATAGATAAGCTTTAGCAATTATGGAACAATTTTCTCATCATCATCTTTATAATGGTCTTAGGGACAATGACAGAAGGAGTTCCTGAAACTTACATTGAATAAGATTTAAATTTGAGCCAACCTCTTTAACACCATCGCTCTAGATTAGTTAAAAGATGTTAATTGAAGCTTAGTATCTCAATGATATTTTTATTTCAGTTAGAGTATTAGTCTAAAATATGAAAATGAAAGAAAATATATTAGGTTTCGGAAACTTGTAAAAAAATTTTGATATACCATGTCAATATTAAAGAAATAGCTTTGAGATTTTTCTTATAAAATCAAAGTCAAAAATTTGTAAAAGAAAATGATAAGTTAGCATAAGTCACCCAACAGACCCTCGTCTAGCTCAAACCATCAGGGACAAGAAATTAGATATCCCATCAAAGAAGAATGAGTGCAAACCTTTTCAACCAGCAGAAGCGGTTGCTGCTTTGGAATGTTGCTCTCTAATTTTCTACAATTGGCATGTCCAACGATCACCTCCACAGCTTTACACTCTTCAACGGTAAACTCTTTCAAGGAGGGAAACTCATATGCACAACTTCTTGAGCTGAAACTAATCAAGCTCTTAAGGGAACAAAGCTTCATTGTACGTAAATGATAGAACTTTACTGCCTTCAAATTTTGCTCTTCACCTTCTTCCACGGCAACTACTTCCTGCATGCTATCGCAACCAGAAACATCTAGCATCTCAAGTTTTTCAAGTGTCCTGGCTGTGTCATTTGTGAAGAGATATCTCAAACCGTGGCAAGTGTGCAAGCTAACATTAGTCAGATTAGGAAGACTCAACATGGCTTTGGTGCTGCTTGTCACAAGCTTATTCAGCCTCGGCAGGTGCCACAACTTCACTTCTTTTACTAAGAGAACCAGACTTTTTTGCCTTCTCTTAGGATCGACAGCAACATGTTCCACTAATGCTTCCAAAGAGGCACACTTGAACACCTCAATCAATTTCAGGCTCTTAAACCTCTCTATTAAAGTTGATGGAAAAATATGAGACAAGTTTTCACAATCTCCGACTGTGATGGATGCTAGTTTGCTGAATGATTCTTTGGGAAGATCGTTGTTCCATATCCTCCTCAACCCGCACAAGGACAAAAGCGTCAACTCGTCCAAGCTCGGAAAGGAAACCTGTGTGCGAGGAGTATATGTTAGTTTCTCGACTATGAACTCCTAGAAGTCCTGATTTAGATGTTTAAATATGCTCGAATATGTTAATGTAGTCGCAAGAGTTAAGCTCGTTACCCAAGTCTATACCATTGTCATAGAAAAACAGCATAAGCATGGATTATAAAGAGGCTTTGCGGGACATGCTGACAGATAAGAATTTTCAACTGCTTCATCGGCAATAAGAACAAAGCTACCAAGAACAATTTCTATAATAAACATAAAATAGAAAATTCCAGAGATAGGTACGCACATTTTGATTGAAGAAGGCCGGCAAGGACAAGCTAGAATTGATAAGACCACATGTTTGTTGTAAATTTGTATTAGCTGTCATCGACTGTTGCTGTCCTTCGGATGACAAGAATGTCATCATTTTGGAGCATCCAGATATCCTCAGTTTTGTTAAGGATGGACAGCGGACACGATACTTTCCAGAAAAGAATGTCCTGAGATTTGGCAATTCCTCAAGAGACAGAGAGGTTAATAGAGGGAACTCCACAATGTTGGTAGTTGTAGCTTCCTCTGATCCTTCTTCTTGCATATCCATAATTTCCTCCATCAGTTTACAAGTTGCTATTTCTATTTGTTTTATTTTCCCGAGTGCTTTAGCCATGGAAGAAGAAAAGAGAAACCTCAAGTTCTCACAGTCACGCACCTTCAGCGCCCTTAAGTTTCGGAAACATAATGTTCTTCTTGGATTCTTGGTCCATATGCATCCCAAACTTGGTAAGTCACTCAAGGTTAAGTTGGTCAACCGCGGTAGAATCTCGACATTTCCTCTGGTTGCTAACCCTTCAAGGTCGAATACTTCTTGTATTAACTGACATCTGTTAATGGTTATGGCTTCCAAATTTTGTAGCTTTATTAGCAGGCTTGATGGGATGATATTTAAGAGGAACATGCAACCCTCCACTTTCAGAAATTTTAGGTTGCTCACATCTGAGGGTAATTGAGAGTTCCATATCTCATTCAATTTGGGCAGTTCAGACAGTGTCAAAGACTCCAACCAGGGCATTGAAACCTTCCAAGGCCAGAAGAACAACGTTATGAAGGCATATACATCGATTTTTTTAGGTGCGAGGCACGGATGACCCCACATAATCTCATAACAGTGCTTGTAACTTAAAATCATGAACACGCATTGTGCGGAAAAAATAAAAAGCCACATTATCTCATAAAATAGATTTAAAGATAATGGAAGAAAAGGCAGATTAACGAATTACCTTATTCTGCTTTAATATTTATCAACTGTATACTTACTCATCATTTATCTATTATGCATTTGGACTTTTTAAAATATGTGATAATAAGAGACTATTTATAATCCCTGAATTATTGACGTTATTTAATTTACCCTCACATTTTGTGCAACGTGCCTAATTTTAACTAATTCATGGCATAGACTCAATTAAGTTTTTTGGTCATTGAATGTGGTCATACATAATATATTAAACGACAATGTAAACAGACAGTCTCAATCATTTTCTATCAAATAATCATAACTAAACTGACAAATAGATAAAGGTAATTTCAGTCTGGCATTTTTCCCGAAGGTATACCAAAAAAAATTCTCTCATCAGAAGATTGAAAGTAAACAATCTTTATAAAATTATGAGATATACTAAAGTAGTTAGAATTTTGTTGTCCCCATGCATGGCACGGGCTAAATTTCTAGTATGGATGTAATGTGTAATTGATGCCACATTGGCCAAAAGTTAAAAAAAAAGAAAAGGATTCAAGACTATAGATCCATGAACTGGTCATAACATCACCATATGGACATCAAAGCCAATTTCAACAAAGGATATAAATTTATCCATATAAGGATCTAAGATTTTTGAATTTTATCTTTGTCTTCTTTAAAGTTTATCAACTTTACACTTACTCATCATTTACCTATTATGCATTTGGACTTTATCATGTCGAGAAAATCTCTTATATGTTTCGAAGATGACAATATAATCAAAGGCTATTAATATGTGTATGTGAGTATGTATGTAGAGCTGCTACTTACGCAAGCCATATGCAAATAGTGTTAACAACAAGACGACTAAGGCATGAAAACGCTTTGGTTCTGCAAAAAGAGAACAAGCTATCGGTGGAAATAATGTCCAAATCTGGATGGACCTTTGTAGAAGGAGAACAAGCGCAAAGAATCTATAGAACATGAGGATTTCAATTTGCTTGGAGGACCTTGTTTGTAGAAACTGAACAAACACTACAACGAAAATTCGTGAAAAGTCTGGAAGCATCGTTTTGCAAAAGCAATACATACTACCATACGAGCCTTTACAATCCTAGTGGGAAGAGCAAGTCCTTTATCAGTTTGAACTGAACTAAAGTTGGTGTTTCGCAACTATCTTTAAGTGTTGGAATCCACCATAAGCAGCCTGAAGTGAACTTGACCTATTTTGCCATTTTCGTGAAAGCAGAAAAGATGCTAAGTAAACTACAGAAGAAGAGTTCTCTACTTTGGGAAATGGTCTTTAATGATCCGTAGAAAGATTTTCCGATGGTCAAAGAAGGTCGGACCAATAGCTATTTGACTAGAGAAAACTTCCAACGAATACTTTCAAGGTATGAAGTCCTTAATAATATATCAAAGTGATTGGTGGAAGTGGAAGAAACTCACGAACATCTCTCTTTGTTGCATTGAATTCTCTTGCTTTCTCGTGTGTAAAATAGAGTGGTTTTAATTGTAGATCTCTATGTAAATATTTATAATTTGGAAAGAGAGTAATATAGTATTTGTGAGGGGTGCTCAAGTCTGTAGAAGCAACTTCAAAAGCTTCGAGCAGAAGAAGCACTTTCTGTACATGTTGTAACATCTCAAGAATTATATAATGAATTCTAGTCACGTCGACACTATTAGAGCTCAGAAAATGAAGTAGGCCAAATAGAAGCTCGAACTACTGTACATTAGATTTGCATTTCCTCTATTCCTTAAACTCTTTCATTTCTATATGATAGAAGATTGTGATTTTGCATAAGTGTTCATGTTTCTACAGCACAAGTGCACTTTCTACACACTATCCACATATTCATGAAAATGTATTCAAGTTTCCTAGAACAACCAATTCACCTACTCTTGGTTGTTGTGCCTGGTCACTAAATTGAGGTTACGGAATTTACCCCCTCACATTTTGCGCTTTTTGCCTAAATCTAAGAAATTCATGGCGTAGACTCAATTAATCTTTTTTAGTCATTAAATGTGGCCTCATATAATATCCCAAAGGACGTGTAAAAGAACGGTCTCACTTATTTTCTACCAAAAGCTCATGAACTAAATCGGCCAATAAAAAGTATGATTAATACCATTAAAATTCCAAAACTGGTACTCATAGCACATTTGCTTTAAACTAATTTTGTCTCATAAAAAAATCGCAATCCAGTACCCCTAACCCAAATCTATCCACCGTTAACATGTTGTCTAATATCTTGTTAAAGTATAGGTGTCATTCTGATCTGTCAATCCCTATTGCTTCTTTATTCTCTAGATCTGCCTTGTAGTTGTCTGTCATGGGTGTTGATACATACACATTTTAATGGCATATTGGACAGAATATTAATGGAGGTTGGTTTGGATTACCAGTTTGGCATTTTGTGGGACAAAATTTAGTTTGAAATAAATGTGTTAATCGCGTACTAGGTTTGGACTTTTACTGGTATTGACCATAAAAACCTATACTTTTAATTGATTTGCTGGTGTAAATTGAGTTTGGCACTTTTTTCCATGGTATTCCAAAATAAAATTATGAGAGAAAGAATAAAGTAATCAGAAAAGCTTATTGTTCATGTGCATAGCATGGCCTAAATTCTAGTTTAGATGTATCGCGAAGTTGATGCCACATCGGCCAAAAGTCATAAAAAGGGTTCATCACTATGAGGTCCATGGTTGGCCATAAGATCTACGAACTTGGTCACAATAGCACCAATATGGGCATCAATGTCAATTTGAACAAAGGATTTAGTTTTCCTATTCGAGGACGTAAGATTTGCTTTCTTGTCATAAAAAAAAAAAATTAATTAATTAATTTATGTGGAAAGTTTTGTCATGTAGCCAAGAAAAAAAAATAATTAATTTAATAAATCATTTTAGTCGAGCATCATGCTTTTGCGGTTTGGGTCACATGATAAACATAATTTTAATGAATAAATTGAAAATGGTTTCCACTTTTTATTCAAACATAATAGTCACATATATTGTTAAATCCAAGCGATATTGCACGAATGAATGCTGGATATGTTTCTAGTTAATACTTTTAAGAAAATTTACAAAAAAAAAAAAAACACACTAATTTGAACATGTGCAACGCACATTAATTCTACTATAATATTATAAAAGTGGTTTTTTTTTTTTTTTTTTTCGGTATATTAGGAAAGCAGTTAGAATGAACATTTTAGGTAGATTTGTCCCCCACCAAAGGTCCAGTGGCTACAGGAATTGGAATAATAAAAAAATTAATTATCCCATTCACATCTCATCAATGCATCCTTTGATTTCGTAGTCACATAACAATTTAATCAATTCACGTAAAGGATATATAAAAAAATTTATATAATGGAACTTTTTGTAGAAACCCATTTTCACAAAGGTCCATTCACCTACCACAACCTTTTACAACTATTGGGGGAAAAAAAGAAGCAACTTACTGTGATTATAAAAAAGTCAATACATCGTATGGTCTTCTTTAAATATGTTGAAAACGTAACACAAATAAATTGCAATGTAATTAACAAATATATAAATATTTTTATGCAGTCACATATTCAAAGCAATTCCATTTTGAAAAATTAAATTATTAGTCGATAAATGCATATTACCTAGTAAAATTATACAAAACTTCTGTACATTATATCTTCAAAGTAGATATCTCAAAAAGTCAACTTTTTTTCTTTTTTAAGTCCACATAACCTTCGGGCTTCAACTAATACCTTTGAAAGGTAAAGAGGAAATTGAAACAGGCTAAAAAGTCGAAAACTTTAATATGTTATTTTGTCTGTCTTTCGTCAGATTCCATTATCGAGGGTATCATTAATCTAGTAGGAAGCTAAATAATGCTTAAACTAGACACATTTCCATGACTTATATATCCAATTGAAGGCAATGTCCATGTTTGTAACTCCCAGACGAGAAGACTAATTGCAGGAGGCTTTCTCCAACTAGAATGGTTTGGATGGGCAAAACGTAACTGTTTTAGAAAGCATGAAATTTACCTGTTGTCCATTGAAGAATATGATCGAATGGTCCATGGTTTTATAGAAGCTTGTCATCTCTGGCAAGTTTCTTAATGTCAACCTATGCAAATTGCATGACTGCACTTTGAGATCATCATTTATTTCATCTCTAACTTCATCTGCCTCGGCATCTGCAACAATTTGCTGCATTAAGTGGCAGTTGCTTATTTCAATCTCTTCAAGTTGCAAGAATATTCTCATCATGGATAAAGGAAACAAATGTTTGATTTCACCACAGTTATCCATTTTCACAATCTTTAATTTGCTGAAGGATTCTGGGACAAGACAGCCACGACAAATATTCTCCAAGTTGTTTAGATTCTCGATAATCAACGATTCCAATCTCGTAAATGCAATGCAATGGACATTATCCATGGAGTGAAAAATGTGCTGAAATGAGGGGCTATTTTGTACATGAAGATGTCTCAATTCCTGAAAACCTTCAATGCATAAATCGTGAATGCTATCGTGGCCACTTTGCAATCCGTACAAGTGGAGATCTCGTGTTAACTGCAAACAGCGTTGCAGCCACTCTTCGACAAGAAGATTGCATGGATCCAACTTGAGCTTTAAAGTTCTAGATTCTTTGGATTCATCTGACCAATCCCAGATGTCCCCTATTTGGATTTTATAGTTGTTCAATTTCCCAAATGGCAGATCTC
This sequence comes from Eucalyptus decipiens, assembly GCA_014182575.1. Lineage (NCBI taxonomy): Eukaryota > Viridiplantae > Streptophyta > Magnoliopsida > Myrtales > Myrtaceae > Eucalyptus > Eucalyptus decipiens. The sequence goes on along the minus strand of CM024610.1, from coordinate 32,799,478 downwards.
TTGAGAGATTGGCTAAGTGAGGAATGGCAATGTACAAAGTGCTCAACTTGTTCATGTTCTTCAACTCAGCCAGGCTGGTGTTGCTTTGCGGTGCTTCATTCTCGGTCTCCCACTGATCAAAACTGTCTTTCATGTACAGCTCTTCTAAATTAACCAAGCTTCCAAGTACGCCAGGTTCAATAACTTTGAGACTGGTGCACCTTGTCAAGTCCAAAAATCTCAATTTTGTTAGTTCACCTATTTCTTTGGGCAGCCAAGCAATGGTAGATCCAAAGAAGCTTAGGAACTGCAAACCTGTCAGCTTTCCAAGAATAGTCACATCCTGTAGATCGCACCAATCAAGACTCAGCGACTTAAGGTTTTTAAGGAACTCAATCGACGAAGGAAGAGAGGTGAAAGATAAGCCAGTCAAGTCCAAGGTTTGGAGCTTCTTCATAGATTCAAAAAATGACTCCGGAATTTTGAGAGACGAGTTGTTTTCAACTAACAGAAGGATTCTCAAGTTTGGGCAATCCAATTTTTCAGGAAGCTGATCAATGCCAACAAAATGGAAAGATATCGCAGTGCATTTTCTGAGCTCATCTTTTGGCCAATCTTTAAACCCATGATCCGTCGTCCCGACCAAGGCATTCCATTCCGTGTCAATAAACTTGTCACACATAGAGATGGCCACATCAACACATATGTCATGCATTCTGACACATTTAATGACATCATTATCTAGTAACAAAGAACAGTCCTGCAGGCTACATAGGTCCGTAATCAACCGATCTCTAGCTTTTTCGATGGTCTTGCCGAATTTTTCAAATAAACCCAAACCCATGCAATAGATTAGAGTATCCCTTAAAGTACTATTCCCTTTGTCTAGAGCGCAGACCAAGAACAATGATCTGATCCTCTCATCTTTTAAGTCATTGTAATTTAGTTCCACTATTGATTTTACATCCAACCCTTCTATTTTGGTCAAAGCATTCCTCCATGCAGCCAAATGTCCATGTTTCAACCTTTTTGCCAACGAAACAATCAAAAGTGGCAAGCCTCCACAATTCTTAACCACTCCATCTATCAAGGTCTTAAAGTCAGGATCGTTAACTTTGTTCCCCACTATCCTTTCAAAAAGTGTCCGTGCTTCTCCATGTTCTAACTCACCAAGTCGGAAGTCTTGGTCAGAGCACATGTCAACGCGCAAAACATTGCGGTATCTAGACGCTAGCAAGAGCTTGCAGCCTCTTACTTTATTCTCGTCTCCACAAGGGATTCCAACATCCTTCAACTCTAACTTCTTCCACAGATTATCTAAAATTATGAGAATATTTTTCTTAGGATCACTCTCCAACCGCCTACACAAAATATCTGCTCTTGCATGGACAGTTTCCTCATTCATTATTTTCAGACCCAATGCATAAGCGATATCTCCCTGGATTGTTTTTAGATCTGGATTGCGTGATACATTTGCCTTGACAACCACATCGAAGAGGTTCTCTTCCTTTACTTGCCTTTCTACGTCCTCCAAAAGCTTGGACTTGCCAACCCCACCTGATCCATACACCCCAACCACACAGATCTTGTCATCAACTATAGCCTCCATTATATCCTCTGTGATTGAAGCCCTTGACTCTAGGACATCTTTCTTGTCAATCGATCTTGCAGCGGAAGTGGTAGCAGTGACAATTCCTGTTGGAGTATTCTCATAGTAGACCTTATGGAGGTTACTATTTGGGCTTTTCTCACGGAGTCCCTGAATGACTTTAGTCATCTTATTCACCTTCCTGCCAATTGGATGGCGCACCAAAGGGTTGGGAAGCCACCCGTGGAAGCAAGCAGTTTTTGCAGTTTCCTCATGTTTGAACAAGTTTTTTGCTTCCTTAGCCTTACTCTCCACATTCTCCATCCAATTCTTAACATCAGAGTGTATAAGTTTTCCATCATAAACGGCTTCATCAACAGAATGTTGCACCCTTTCCCTTGCAGTCTCCAGCTCCTTGACTCCACTTTTGAGATCTTCGACGCATCTCTCATAGCACAGCACGTACGCAAATTGACGTCCAATGGGAGCAATCAGGTACTCACCGAGTTTTGACAAAAGATTCGATGCAACAGTGGTAGCAAATGCGGCCATAATGTTTCTCTAATCTCTAGAAGTTCCTTTTCCCTCCCTCTTTTGTTCCTCTGTTGTTGCCTCCTTCCATTCTTTGTCTAAACAAATGGTTGCGAATGAAACTGAACGCAGAACATAATTAGTCACTCGATGCATGAAAAGAAAGAAAGGGCAAAGTGATAACACAATCAAAACAGCCAAACAAAACCGAGCTTAAACAATGAGTCGGGCTCTGAGACGCTTTTGGGGGCAATTGGCGAGAGTGTGAAAGCGTACGTGGAGTTGCTGACTGCCGAAAACAGCATGATAGATAAATTATGTAATTTGTGGTGGTACAGGTCTTTTTCGGTCCATGACTTTAAAAAGCGAAATCAGAATGCCATATTCTTTTTGGTGGGAAGCCTGCCAAGAACTCTAACGTTTCAAGAGAATTAAGCAAATCTTGTCCCATTTAAATACACATGTGAGGATGGAAACATTTTCATGAGTGAAAAAGGTTTATATAATAATTTGCTACACAAGTCTTTTAAGTCAAAATACTTTCATAACTCAAAATGGAAGGAATAGTCTTATTTTAGCTGCTAGAAGAATCGGACGATGATGATTAATATTTTGGAGTGGACTGACACCATAACTAGTGGCTCGATATGCTCAGGGGCAGGTCTCGCTTGACTCTCAGGAGCACCTTTTTTTTATACTACACGAAATTGTAATTTGAGCCTCAAAAGAGATATAGACCGTGTTAACAATTTAGCAGTCGAAAAAACGACATCATTAACTGGCCCATTGCTGAGCAATCTGCCGAAACAATTGGGTAAAAATAATATAATCAGGATTCATTACGACCGATTAAAAGCCGTTTCTTCAAAATGAAAACAACTTATAAGAAAGGGCGGTCCCTCAACCTACCTAAATTGAATATACAATCCTACCGAGTGAAGCCGTACAGTGGTAATTCCGAGGCCGTATGGTGGTTGTTCCCAACAGTCAAAAAGCATAATAAATAAATAAAAAATTCAAGGACCGCCATGCCGTAGTTCACAGTAGCAAAGTGTATTTGCTGACCAACAAGCAAGTTTCTCCATTTAAAAAGAGGAGTTCCAAAGGGTTCCAAAAAAAAAAACTTTCTTTTTTGTAATCGGTAAACAATATACACTATTTTGTAAAAACGGAGGAAATTACACAACATCATTGCACTTTAGGGTTGGTACATGTTTATTCTTTGATTTAGCTTTTCTATTCATCTTATTAACATCATAACATGGGGACGGTGCGAGACCCCCTACCCTGAATAGAGCAAATTTTCTCCGTAAAGAATGCATTGCGAGGCATTCGCCAGGGTGACATGCGGCGCAAGATGAGGCAGGTACTAGCCCTATCTGGCCCAGCTAATCCTCCAATTTGTATCATTTTAAAGTATCATATTTAGTTAATCTAACATACGTTAATCACAAGGAATATTATACAATGCGCATTTCTATTGAGTATAACCGATCATAGTAAAATTTGACTAAACTTTAGATATAAAACTAAGGTAAAATTAAAAAATATATATGTTACTAAGTGAATAGTACCAAAAAAAGTTACAGACAATTAATATAAATAAGTAGAATTCAATCTCAAGAGTTTGGGAAATTTTTTATAAGTCTGAATCATGTGAATTTGAAGTAGAATAGTTATTATGGGATTTTTTAAAAATCATTTATATTTGTTACGCCTATCATAATTTGTATTATGCTATTTTGTAAGTAAAATTTATTGAAATTATTTTCATATGAAAAAATTCGCCCAATCTGTGAAGATTACTAATGGGAAGAGTTTTGGATATAGTAATTTTTCCTATCATTAATTCTTTTTAAAATACAAAAGCACAACCAGAATGATAAATTTATGAATTACTGAAAACGGGGCGGTGGTGGCGGACAAAAGATGAAATATAAAGAGTACGAGGTCATGGTGCAAAACATCCTTAATAGCAAGTTGTGTTCCGTGACTCAAGATCAAATTTTCTCTCTACATAAAATCAATTTTAATGATCGCAGAAATAATTTAATTAACAATTTATTGATTTCCGAACATGGAAGATTATTTAAAATTACTTAGTTTTTTGGTCGATATTAGCTACTTAGTTGACAACAAACAGAAGGGTAGTGATGAGAGAGAAGATAGGGTAAATTGGTTCTTCACTTGTTTCCAAATATAGAAGGTTACATTAATCGGTTAATAAAAAAAGTGGTGTGTATCCAATCAAAGAGGGGGTGGAAATAACTCCATCTAAGAAAAGATAGGGTACACTTATGAACAAATGAAAGTGAAAAAGGTCACGTTTTCAAATTAAAAAGTATGTATCTTGAAATTTTAGCTGCCTCTAACTCATTTTGAAGGACAGAAACTATAAAGATGTAAAATCATGTTCAAGATCATTATCTCTGTACAATAAACTGAAGCCATCTTGTTGACTAGATAAATTCGTGAACCATTTGTCCAGTCTTTTTAATGGAGAACCTTCAATCAAACTACAAACTTTTCGTTAATTAGGTAGCGATCCATGAAAAAATTGATGAGTATAGAATAATTTGAAGAAGATCCATTCTACTAATCATGTCAAAACCCTTCATCGAAATAAAAATCAATTACTACAAAAATCATCTGACTTTTCGTCTTCACTGGATAGATCATTGGATCAGTCTTACCTGGGTCATTTGTTTCTCTGAAAGTGGGACATATAAATTTCTATGGTTGATTAGTATTTACAATCTGAATGTTCAGAACTTATCATGATGTTTTTTTTTTGGTAAAGTGAACTTACCATGATGTTTTTTTTTTTTTTGGTAAAAAGAAAACTTATCATGATGTTGGTATACACTTATGCTAATATTTTGTGTTAATTTATGTCTGATGTAATGTCGGTGCTCATTTTGATCATATGTCATTTTGTAGCTTAAAGAACGAACTTGAATCGACTTAGTTGACCTCAAGTAGGAGAACGGCCAAGATCATAAAGAATTTGTGGCTTTAGAGTACATGTTATATTGGCCGAGCAAACTCATATAAAGGAGAATGCATTTATCTGAGGTTGTGTCACATGGTAGTGACACATACCACGTGGTGTAACAAACTCATGAAAAGCCAATCAGAAATGAGTACATAACACACATGGCGTTAAATAGTAAGAGATTTATAGCAGGCGAATGACAATTAATGACTACATCACGTCAGCCCTACTATGCGATATAACCTCATTTAAGATAATTTTCCTTACAAGGACTTGAGAAGGTGAAATTTGTTTGTTATTGGCAGGGGCACCCTCCCTAAAGTCCAATGTCTTAAGGTGTAATTATCATGAGAATGAAAAAAATTTGCAAAAGTAATAGTAAAGTTACGATTCAATACGGCAACTGAAAGCCGTTTCTTCAAAATAAAAAGAAACTATAGAAAATGGTGGTCCTTCGACCTAGCTAAGTTGAACATGCAATTCGACAAAGTTATGCCGATTTGTGATGAGTTCTCTCTAGTGTAAGACCACCTTGCCTGGTTCACTAGACCGAGGTAAACTCGGTAACAAATGTGCAAATTTTCCATTTTAAAAAGAAGCTCCAAAGGGTTCCAATACTCCCCCACTTCCCCACTTCCCCCTTTCTCATTTTAGTAATTGGTAAACAAGATACACTAGTTCGCTTGGTCTTTTTGAATAAGTGACATAAAGTTCTCATGGACAGACTACTTTTGGTTGGAGCAATGCGTAAACAAAAAATTCGTCACTCAATCTAATTGCATGTTAAATCGTTCAGATTTATTAATCTGAACCAAACACGTGTCAACACGAACAAAAGTGCACTAATATAAAAACGTTGAATAAACGTTGATGGTTCAAGATTATCTAGTCCGAAACGCATAAGTGTCAAAAAAAAAAAAGTGGGCTAATATATAAAAAAAAAAAAAAATGAATACACGTCGGTAAACGTCGGTATTCACATTTCACTAATATGTTAGTTTAAGATATCTTTGGTGTAATGTTGGTGATCACTTTGATCATGTGTTATTTTGCAGCCTTAAAAGAATGAAATGAATTGGTTTAGTTGATCTGATGGGGAACTCGGCAAGAAGCAGAAAGAATTTGTGGCTTTAGAGATGTACTTTTTATCTTGGCCGTGCAACTCCAAGTGAAGACTTAATTAAATGAAATTTGTCTATTGTTGGCAAGAGCATTCTCTAAACCAAAGTGCCATGTCTTAATGGTGTAACTATTATGAGAAGGGAAAGATGTTCGAAGTAAAAAAAAGAGAGGAGAAAGTGGAAACAACAAATGGGGCACATCTACAGGGAAGTTGGGGGGAAGTTACTAGCTGTGAGCCTGTGATGAGTTGCACGGGGAAGCATTCGTCCTCGTAGTTGGAAGTTGCAAAAGAGAGGGACTGAAGAATCGAGTTAGGAGGGAACTGTTATTATTAATATTAGGTTTATAAACGCAAGTGATTTAGGATTGTAAAGCTCTTTTTCGAAAATCAAGCAAATCTATAATCTATGTTTATCTCTGCTTTTCATTACACCATTTACTTTTATGCACAGTTTACTTTTTCCAATTCAATTATTATTATTATTATTATTATTATTATTATTATTATTATTATTATTATTATGATCATCATCATTTTTTGGCAATCTTTAAGTCTTCTTCTTATTTAGCTTCACATAAATTCGCACTTAGTGGAATCCCCACTTTGTGCGCGAGGTATGGAACCGTGCAGTGATCTGGGTTGCTCTTGGCGTAATTTATTTTCCTTTGACGCATAGTTTGACTGATTTAATCTATTTGGAGATAGAAAATTTAATTTGTCTTTTTTGTTAACGAATTGTGCCCTTTTATTTTCTCTCAAAAGCCTATCAATAAGGAGAAATTAACTTTACAAATGTTCTCTCAAAAGCCCATCAAAAGCCCATTAATGATTTTGAACGTGTGCTAAGAAAGTTGATTTCTCACAAAAGAACCTGACCATGTGTCTGCAGTTATGCACATTCCTTGTTCTTGATGGAAACGACAAGTGTGACGGAGGTACTACTAATCAATCAAAATAAATTGAGGTTATCAACGATTTGCTGGGATCCATATGAGTTTCCCTAAAGCTCAATGATACTTGCTATAATCTATTGCTTATGAAGAAGATAAGCATTTTGTTTTCTTTTATCGCGTTCCACCATTTCTATGATACTTCATACGATTTCATTCAAATTTGCACATGAGAGAAGGTGGCTTGCTAGCAGACTTTATCTCGGTGTTATGGACATATAATTTCCTCTCATACCATCACATCTTGTTGATGAAAGTCCTTTCATTATTGTGTCTACACCATTTGGAACAAGTTTTTAAAGGATGCAAACAAAAATCATTCTAAACAAGTTTTAAGAAAGTTAAGCATCATGAGTGATGATACCTGTGAAAAGGTCATATGTGAATTACTTGTGATATTTGTATACTTTAAAGGACGTTAGGGGTTTTGCAATGTATAAAAATCAAATGCTCTTTTTTTCTTTAAAGTCACTTGTAATAGACTAGAGATGAAATTAGTGTTTGGCATGAGTGGAAGGCAAGTGATGGATTTTGTATTTGAGAAGAAGCTACCTCAGTGCAAATCAAGATGTGTCCAAGTCCCAAAGGCAGTGCAATAAGAGGATTACCTTCTTCATGCCTAAACTTGGAGTCGTCAAAGTAAACATCTCAAAACAAAGGGGAATGTCTTGGTGATTTCTCGTGATTGGCGCGGCGTCCTTACCCATTTGTTTCTCCTCTTCAAGCACAAGTCCCTGCACTTAAACAAATCTTTACTTTTTGTTTTGCCCCAAAGGACGAACCAGACGTGCTTAATATGTTCGAAATCTATAATGAGGCAATCTAATTCTGTAACTCTCACCTTTCGTCCAACACCAGCAAAAAAATCCCTTCCTCTAAACCAGTAAGAATACCCCCACTGAGATTTTCTTAATTCTTTTTGTAATTGGAACACGTGGCCTGCAAATCAAAGTGAAAAGGACATTTAGAAATGATGAGCACAGAATTCATCACTGTGATTTTGTCCAATTCGCCCAGATCAATAATTGCAAGTGACCAACAGACAAAGACAAACGAAACAAGGCGACAAAAAATCACTTCAACGACACACAGCTCGCAATCAAGAAATTAACTGAAAAGTAAAATAGTTGCAAACTGCTCATAGATGTTCTCAAATTATTGGTCTTTCACTAAACGATGTTTTAATCGATAGACACTTAGGTGTTCATAGTGGAGATTACCTTGTGTATGACGCCATTCTTTAAGAGCCACGTAATCATCTTCTTTATTGGCAACTTCCGCGAGATGTTTATATATGATGTGGGGTGGTCCCGTAAATTAAGATGTTTTCCTAAAACCCTTCCGGACAACTTTTGATTAATAAGTAAAAAATTTTAGAGCACGTCATAAGATTGTCCTTTCTAGCTTATAAATGCGTGGAAAGAGACTAATGTTTCTTTCTTTAATCTATCACCAGTACAGGACAAAATATAATCATAAGGGCCTAAGTAATAATTTCTTCATCGCCATAATTGATTAATTAATTAGTCCTGTATTTGAAAATATCTCACTAACGGATTGCTCATTGTTAGGAGCTTTCACTGGTGTTGTAATTGATAACAAGCCTATTTTACTTGACCCTATGGACTCATGTGAAGCTTCTCTTAGTTAAATATGGCCCTTTCCACATGAAATCAATTTCACTTATATCATTTGAGTGTTTGGTGTGATCCCTTGACTTCAATGCCAAAAGATAAGAACAATGCTTGAAAGTCGGCAATACAAACCAATTTTTGGTCAACTGAAGCATTTTGCTTTTTATTTTATTTTATTTTATTTTTTGCATTATTAAATACATCTTGAAGCATTTCTTTATTGAGTGTACATGCGGGGTGAAAAAATATGCCACGTCTAACATTTGGGGTAAAAAAAAAGTATCCAATTATTCTAAGGAGGTCATGTATCAATTGGCAATGGCTGGCCTCAAATTAATTGATCGCAAATTGATATTTTGCTAATGGACGTTCTCAAATAATTGGTGTTTTTGCTAAATGGTTTTTTTTTTTTTTTTGGCATTTTTGACAGAAATTAAGTACAGAAAAAGATTTCTTTAAAAAAAAAAGGACCAAAATACATAATTACGCCTTAAAAGTCATATATTGCATATGCTAATGAAAATCATAACTGAGGGATAATAGGTGTAACAAAATAAAAGTTTAGGGAGGGTTTATAGTTGAACATTTAGGGCAAGTGTGTACTATTCCCTAAGTCCAGGGGTCTGTATTACCTAAAGAAAATTCACATGCGAAAACTACGCTGATCTGGGCAATTATACAAACAAAAAATATGTAATACAGTCCAAGTGCATGTTACAATGTTACATGGTTCAAGATCATCCAATACGAACTAAAGACCTGTCAACCCAAAAGAAAAGTGGGCTAATGGAAAAATATATGTGTCAACTTTTATCGATATGCCATTTTAAGGTATGTTTGATCTAATGTTGGTAGTCATCTGATTATGCATCATTTTGAGGCCTTAAAGAATTGATTTTGTAGATCTTAAGGACGATTCGGCCAAGAAGCATCAATAATTTGTGGCTTTAGAGATATCCTTACCATTTGGCCGTGCAACTCCACGTGAAAACTTTATTAAATGAAAATTTTAAATTGTTGGAAAGAGCATTCTCTTTACCAAGTGTCCATGTCTTAAGATTTAATTATTATGAGAAGGGGAAAAACAAAGGAAAAAAGCGGAGAAAGTGGAAACAAGAAGGCACGTGTACAGGGGAGTTGGGGGAAGTTACTAGGAAAAGCTCTTGATGAGTTGAACGGTTGTTACTCGCATTAGCTTCACAAATTCCAATGATTTAGAATTGCAAAGCTCTCTCTTTCGACAATCAAGCTAATTTATAATCTATGTTTATCTCTACTTTTGATCACATGAATATTCTTTACTCGCAATTTACTTTTCCGGTACAATTCACAAATTTTATTTTGGTACATATCATTAATTTTCTCCTTGATTTTGAACACGTGCTAAGAAAGTTGATTTCTGGCAAAAGAAGTAGGAGAAGTGTATATATGATCATGCACATTCTTTGAAACGCAATGGACATGGAAGGTGTAGACCGTAGTTGAGGTGCTATGTAGCGTCCCAAATGACTAGAGGTTTTCCACGACTTGCTTTGACCCACGATGAGTTTCTTTAGAGCTCAACGATGCATCATTTGATCTTATAAGCATTTTATTTTCATCTTGTTCCCCCATTTCTACAAGCATTCTGCATACAACTTCATGTGAGAGAAGGTCACTTGCTAGCAGGCTGTATGTCTGCATTATTGGACGGATGAACTCCTCTCATACTGTGGCATCTCGTTGATGAAAGTCCGTTCTTCATTGTGTTAAAACCATTACAAGTTCTCAAAGGATGTTAAGAAAATCATTTACAAATTTTTAAAGGAAAATAAGAAATATATGTAAAGAGAACGTTGAAAAAGTCATATGTGAATATCACATGAAATATATGCATGCTTCAAAGGATGTTAGGTGTTACGCAATGAGTGAAAACCAAATGTTCTTTTGAATTTTTCCTATAAATTGTAATATATTAGAGAACAAAAGTTGGGCTTTTCTGGAGGAGCAAAGCAGAGATGAAATCGCTATTATGAGCTTTGAGTTTGAGAAAGAGTTACCTTTGAGCAAATCCAAGTTGTTTCCGAGTCCCAAAAGACTGCACAATCGAAGGATTGTCTTCACGCCTCAACCTGCGGTTATCAAACCAAATATCTCAGAACAAAATGGACCGCATGATTTGCCGTGATTGGCGTGGAGTTCTTACCGATGTTTTTTTCCCTCTTCAAGCACAAGCACAAGCACTCGCACTTACACACAGCTTCTACCCTTGTCCCAGTGGATGAACCCCCACGGGCTTGGCATAAAAGGAATCTTTGGTGAGCCATTTTACTTATTTAACCCTAGCCTTTTGTCCACGACCACCAAAACAATCCCGTCCTCTAAATTGGCAAGAATAACCCCATCATAGACTTCAAGGATATTATCTTGGTTCTCTGTCTTGTTAGAACTCATCACACAATTATAAAGAAAATAGAAAGTAAATATCAAAAAGAGAAATTGATACATAAAATTTTATCTTGATTCATCATTAAATTAGCATTGTATTTAGTAAACAAATTTCATTATAATTTATATATTATACATCATTTTTATATCTCTTAATTACAAGAGCAGAACCTTCAAATTATGTGAATTTAATGACTTTACTTTTACTTTGGAAAAACAACAAAAGGAGTAGGAGATATTATTGTCCTCAAAGGAGCATGTCTGTTATAAAAAAAAAAGAAAAAAAGGAGCATGTAGAGTACTATGGACTTTATTACGGCCATTTACACCGTGCCACGTTTCCAGGTGCAAAAAGTCATTTTACTTCGATAAAAATGCAAAAGGACAAGAATCCATTATTGTCCTGAACACGTTATAGAGGGGGACCAAATCATGATGTTTCTGATGCTTTTGTCACGGGCCGAAAGATGGACGACCCGTGAAGTTCCCAGAGTCCCCTGATCGGCCCGTGACACTTTCATGTCAGAATAAGACAACGGATAGACACGCGACAAGTAAAACGACCGAGATGACACTAAGTTTATAATATTCATTAAAAAAATTGAGATAAGGAGGACGTCAATGTCGTAGCTATTATTTAACACCCATTTTAATATCAAAGCTTTTTAAAAGATCATTAAAAATTTTAGTTTTGAAAGAGTAATTACTTAAATAATTCTGGAGAAAGAGAATTTGATGCGATTCACCAGAGTCACTTAAATAGACACTTTTAGAAAGTTATGTCTATAAATTAATCTTTAATAAAGTTTTGACATTAAAATAATCAATCTTAAAGTTTTAAAATGAAACATTTTAAAATCATATGATACTTAATTTATATACCGAATACGTAGTTAAATGCATCAAGTTTTCACAAATTGAGAAATTGGGTTGATTCCCAAACGGTCTCTAACATCGATCCTTGCAGTTCATCAAAGAGAAGTAAGCCATTCGCACTAATCTCCAAGATTTGTTGTTCAATCAGCCATTTGCACAAATCTACAGGATCTGTTGTTCAATCTCAAAATAGAACATGGCCTAAGAAGAAACAAATGTAAGCTAACAAGATGTGAAAAAGAACGTACTCACTTCCCTTTTCTTTTTTGAGGAAAAAAAGTAGATGTTTCTCTTTTTAAATGAAATTATTTGAAAAGAAAATGTATATTCCATGATTTTGCTTTTCAGTCTAGCCAAAAAAAAAAAAAAAAAAACAAAAGTAATGGCAAGGTTAGGATAATTGCTTTGTGATTTTTGCTCTTGACTTATGTAGCTATTTTGTCAATTTTCTAATTTTCAAAAAAATTAAGAGCACAAATTTTATGAATAATCAATTTAATGTTAATGATTTATGAACGATCAGTTAAGTATCAAAATTTTCAAAGATCGCTTTATTGATCCAAAATGCAATTTTTCCTAGTTTGGACACTTCATATGTGAAGCACATGCAATTTTCGGATATAAGGAAAACACTGGGGGCTGGGCGAATTTCGTGTTCTCGCAGGCTTAGTCTAGATAATTCTAATTAAACTAAGGGTCTCCTTGTTCACTTTCTTTTGTTTTTATGTTTTCTTTTTATCTCATTCTTCCATGGGAAAGGATATAATATGGGATTATATTAAAATACTTAAATCGGTGTAGTCATTTTATAAATAATATAAAAAAATAGTTATAACTGATAATCTAACATTAGTTGAGTGAGTAGGAGAAAAGAGTAATATTTTAGGAATAGCTATATTATTAAAGTTTATAATGGCCGTAATAGGATTATACTCTAATAGTTATTATTGCAAGCAAATATTATAATAGACAGTCGACCTAAAACAAATTTGCAATGTAATATTCATTATTGTAACCCAACATGTTGTTAATATTTAACTGAGTAACCAAATTCTCGTACATATCACCAAAACTCTAATGAAGGGCATAATAAAAATTTCAATACTCCTATTTAATACGTACTTATATGACAGATTATAATTTAGGATGAATTTTTTTTAGAAAAATAAATAAGTATATGAGTATTTTGCGGATTGGCAGAGAAAAGTCAAATTGAGAGCGTCAAATTAACGTGAATGAGTGCTCAATGGTGACACTAAAAATTCAATTTGTCTGATTTAACTTGCGTTGTACAAAGTTTTGATGAAATTTGTAGACATGATATATAGTGGAATTTTATGCCGCTTATCCTGGGGAGCATGTTACACTGACCAAATAACGTAAATCCTATGTCTAATATACTTTTCTATCTTCTGATTTATTTTTGTTTGATCGCTTGTTTCCTTTTTCAGCAAAAATCAGGATAAATGTAATGATAAGGAGATTCTTTTCTTACCAGTTTGACTTATATGTATTTTCTTATATTGGCCGAATTTTTTTTTTTTTTTTTTATAATCTAATCTACTTTCAGCAAAGTCACCATGAAATTCATAACATTTCAAATATTTTGCAAGTTATTTTTTTCCTAAAATATGAGACAGATTCTAAGAGACAAAACGTATAAATTTCAATTGATCCCATGATCTTGCACAGGTCAAATTCCTAGTTGTTTTGAAAGTGAGGGCAATTATTAGGTTCATGTATATGTTTTTCTTGTTTTATCAATCTTACTCTATTTTTATTCTAACTCTCACTCTCAAATTTTTTCCTTGCCTCCTTATAGAGCGTAAGAGTCGAAACCTATATCTAAAATTAAATCGTCTCCATCACAACTCTCTTAAGAAGGTGTGGATTCGAATCATCAACTTCTCACTTCCCATGTGGAAAGGGTGCCAGTAAACCCCAATGGTTAGGTCAATGTATATGTTGACTCTACTTAATAATGAGATGTCTTCCCAAAAAATTGGTCCTCCATGTTCCAGGGAAAAATCATTAAGTAATTGATTAATAGGCACCCTAGAGGTAATTCCTTTAAGGGATAATACCCTAAAAAACTCAAAACTGGTATACTTGTGACAAATTTACCCCAAGCTATTTTTTTGACCACCAAAAACCCCAAAGGTATACTTTTGACAAATTTATTCCAAACTGGTACACTTGTGACAAATTTACCCTATGTTAGTTTTCGTTAAATTTTATTCTCAAATTATTAAGTTAAATGACACGTGACGCTTAACCAAGATACCAATTTAGGATTTTACGTTCTTTTGTCACAGCTTTACAATTTTTATGATTTTTTTGTGGTATTAATCCAATTTAAAGATAGGGTATATTTGTCACAAATTTACCAGTTTAGGATTTTTTGCAGTCGAATAAATTATTTTGGGGTAAATTTGTCATAAATGTACCAGTTTAGGGTTTTTTATAATCAGTCGGGGTAAATTTGTCATAAGTTTACCAGTTTAGGGTTTTTCATGGTCAAAAAAATAATTTAGGGTAAATTTGTCACAAGTGTACCAGTTTGGGATTTTTCAAGGTATTAACCATTCCTTTAAAAGACAAATTGTGGTTATTTTGATTTAAAAAGCTGTGGTTATTTTAACTTTTTTGTGTCCAATCAAATGTCCCATGACCAATAATGACAATAGTTTTTTTTTGGTAAAAGCCAATAACGACAATAGTTGTCACTTTTGGAAAAAGCAAAAGGACAATGATAAATTATTGTCCTAAAAGGACCTATAGTGGACTGTGGATCTTAATATGGAGACTTTGCTATTTCACGTCCAAATAAAACAACATATGAACATGAGAGACACAAAAATACCAAAATCGTCCTGATTTCACAAAGACTCATCCAATCAAACATTTCATGTCCATGTGAAACACACTATGCTTCTAAGAGCAAATGATTCACGACATTAGTGTTACTTCGGAAAAAATGAAAAAAGCAAAAGGAAAAGTAGACATTATTGTCCTCCAAGGACTTACAATGAATTGTGACTAGGGGTGTACAAAAAAACCGGGACCCGCTCGAACCGCCCGAAACCAGTGGTTCTTGAGGGAACCGGTCTGGTTCCCGATTCCAATTTATGGGAACCGGTGGGTACCGATCGGATTCCTAATTTCATGGGCAGATCCGTCCACCCGGACTGAACCGATTATATTATAATAATATATTAATTTTTCATATTAAAATAAATTTCGAAATTATTAATTAGCAAACTTAAATTTTAGGGCTCTATCTCCTCTCATGGTTTCCATGTTTTTATAAGAATTTAGTAAAGTGTGTAAGGTACTTTTTAGCAACTCAACATATGGCTTATTCAAATGATACTTTCGGGACTTACATAGGACATTGTGTTTAAGAAAATGTGAAATACCGGTGGAATTGTTTCTACGAAAATAATTCAGTAAAGCAAATGTTATAAAAGATTGAGCACTGTTAGGGGATAAAGGAAACTGCGATCTACATATGACAATCATCCAGAACCTTGAACTTAAAGAATATTTTATATTTCAACTGAAATGATTCAAAAATGGGAAAAAAAAAAAAAACCTATTTCTCTTCTTTAGTAGTGTTTTCCAATCAAATAAAGAAAAATGGTACCCTTAATTAAGCCGGTTCAATTTAAAGAAAAATATTTTTGATATGAAAAGTACTCATGGCAGGATTTGGAAAACGATATTATTATTGGTGAGACCGGTTCCATGGATCCACCTGAGAACCGGACCGCCCGGTCTAGTTCTCAGGTGGATCCATGCAAGTAACGAGTGGTTCCCGGTTCTAATTTTTTGGAACCGATCCTTAGCGGGCGTTTCCTGGTTCTAGATTAGGAACTGCCCACTCGAACCATGCACACCCCTAATTGTGACAATTGATGGACTTGTGAGATGCAAAAAGTCCAAGATGATCCTAAGTTTGCAAGAGTTCACCCCAAAAAAAAAAAAAAAAAAAAAAAAAAAAAAAAAAAAATTGAGATGAGGACAATGTTAGAGTCATAATTGTTGTACGACATCTGTTCTAATGTCAAAAGTTTTTAAACATTATTTAAGTATTACCATTTTTGAAAGATTTTTCATTTAAATAGCTATGGCTACAAAAAAAATCTAACATGGTTCACGATTTAATGGACAATCATTGTCCTCTAAGGACCTATAGTGGACTATGGACCTTATTATAGAGACTTTTGCTACTTTGTGTCCAAATAAAACAACGGATGGACATGAGAAACATGAAAATACCATAATCGTCCTAAGTTCACAAAAGTTCATCCAATCAAACCTTACGTGTCCATGTGAAATACACCATGTTTCTAAGAGCAAATGATTTGTGACATTAGTATTACAATGGGGGAAAAAGGGCAAAAGGACAAGCAGATATTATTGTCCTCTAAGGCCTGCAGTGGATTGTGACAATTGATGGACTTGTGAGATGTGAAAAGTCCAAGATGATCCTAAGTTTGCCAAAGTTCACCCAGAAAAAAATCTAGATGAGACTAATGTCAATGTCATAATTGTTGTATGACATTTGCTTTAGTGTTAAAAGTTTTTAAACATTATTTAAGTACCACCATTTTCGAAAGATTGTTCATTTAAATAACTCCGGTCGCAAAAAATCTAATATGGCTCACGATTTAATGGACAATTATTGTCCTCTAAGGAAACCTATAGTGGACTGTAGACCTTATTATGGAGACTTTTGCTACTTTGCTTCCAAATAAAACAACGGATGGACATGAGAGATATGAAAATACCAAAATCGTCCTAAGTTTACAAAAGTTCATCCAATTAAATGTTAGATGTCCATGTGAAACGCACCATGTTTCTAGGAGAAAATGATTCAAGACATTAGTGTTACCTTCGAATAAATAAATAAATAAATAAATAAATAAATAACAAAAGGAAAATCAAACATTATTGTCCTCTAAGGACCTACAGTGGATTGTGACAATTGATGGACTTCTGAGATGCGAAAAGTCCAAGATGATCTTAAATTTGCAAAAGTTCACCCAAAAAAATCGAGATGAGGATAATGTCAATGTCATAATTATTGTACAACATTCATTTTGGTGTTAAAAAATTTTAACATTATTGAAGTATCACCATTTTCGAAAGATTGTTCATTTAAATAACTCATTTAAATAACTCCGGCTACAAAAAAATCTAATGTGGCTCATGATTTAGTGGACGATTATTATCCTTTTAGCACCTGTAGTAGATTGTGGACCTTATCATGGAGACTTTTGCTACTTCACGTTCAAATAAAATGATTGATGGACATGAGAGACATGAAAATACCAAAATTGTCCTAAGTTCACAAAAGCTCATCCAATTAAATGTTACATGTCCATGTGAAACCCACCATGTTTCTTGGAGCAAATGATTCAGGACATTAGTGTTACCTTGAAATATATAAATAAATAAATAACAAAAGGAAAAGCATACATTATTGTCCTCTAAGGACCTACAGTGGATTGTGACAATTGATGGACTTCTGAGATGCGAAAAGTCCAAGATGATACTAAGTTTGCAAAAGTTCACCCAAAAAAATCGAGATGAGGATAATGTTAGCGTCATAATTGTTGTATAGCATTCATTTTAGTGTTAAAAGTTTTTAAACATTATTTAAATATCACCATTTTCGAAAGATTGTTCACGTAAATAACTCCAGCCACCAAAAAATAAAAATAAATAAATAACATGGCTCACGATTTAGTGGACGATTATTATCCTCTAAGCACATGTAGTAGCCGTGGACCTTATCATGCAAACTTTTGCTAATTCATGTCCAAATAAAGTAACTGGACATGAGAGACATGAAAATACCAAAATCGTCCTAAGTTCACAAAAGTTCATCCCATCAAACACTATATGTCCATGTGAGGTGCATCATGTTTCTAGGAGCAAATGATTTGCGACATCAGTGTTACTTTGGAAAAAATAAAAAAGCAAAAGAAAAACATACATTATTGTCCTCCAAGTACTTCCAGTTGATTGTGGCAATTGATGGGCTTGTGAGATGTGAAAAGTCCAAAATGATCGCAAGTTTGCAAAAGTTCACCCAAAAAAATCGAGATGAGGAAAATGTCAGTGTCATAATTGTTGTATGGTATTTATTTTAGTGTTAAAATTTTTTAAACATTATTTAAGTATCACTATTTTTGAAAGATTGTTCATTTAAATAACTTTGGCCGAAGAAGAAATCTAATGAGGCTCACGATTTAGTGGAAAATTATTGTCCTCTAAGGATTGTAGTGGACTATGGATCTTATTATGGAGACTTTTGCTTCTCAGCGTCCAAATAAAACAATGGATGGACATGAGATATATGGAAATACCAAATTGTCCTAAGTTCACAAAAGTTCATCTAATCAAACATTACATGTCCTTGCAAAACGCGCCATGTTTCTAGGAACAAATGATTTATGACATTAGTGTTGTTTTGGGGGGGGGAGGGAAGGCAAAAGGAAAAGCAGACATTATTGTCCTCTAAGGTCCTACCATGGATTGCGACAATTGATGGACTAGCGAGATGCAAAAAGTCCAAAATGATCCTAAGTTTGCAAAAGTTCACCCCAAAAAAAAAAAAAAAAAACCGAAATGAGGACAATATTAGTGTGATAATTGCTATACGACGTTCATTTTAATATTAAAAAATCTTAAACATCATTTAAGTAATACGATTTAGAAAAGATTTTTCATTTAAATAACTTCGGCTGCAAAAAATCTAACATGGCTCACCAAAGTCACTTAAATGAACATTTTAAAAAAAAATGGCATTAAATTCATGTTTCATGAAGTTTTGGCATTATAGTAATCATTCTTAAAGTTTTGGCACAAAACATTTCGAAAATTATGTGATGCATATTTTATGTATCAAATATCGTTAAATGCATCAAATTTTTCACAAATTGTGAAGTTGGGGTTAAATTGGTTTCCAAATGTTCTCTAATACTGGTCCTTACAGCTGATCAAAGAGAAGTAATCCATTTCCATAAGGCTTCAGGCTGTGTTGTTTAATCTCAAAATGGAGCAAGGTGAGCGAGGAAACAAATACGGAGTAATGAGACTTTTAAGTACTTCCCTTCTCTTTTTGGACAAAAACAGATAGATCTTTGGGATTGTAAACTGATTTATTTGGAGAGATTGTTTACTCCATGATTTTGCTTTTGAGTCTTATTGATACCTGAATTTTTTTGACAATTACAAAAATGAAAAATAGCAAGATAATGGCAAAAAGAGCAAAAAATAATAAATAAAATAACATAAAATAAGAAGAGCAGAGTCTCCAATTCGGCCATTTACTCAATTGGCACCAGCCCATATATTAAGTCCATTACTTAGACCCATAAAAGCCGAGAAGTCAGGCCATTACTAATTTTGGGTGTCATTTAAGCCCGTTCGAAGGTATGGCCCATGAAGTTCAAAAGAAACCGAAAGAAGTCTTCTCTGAAATCTCATCTCAAGTCACCTCTCCCTGCTTTAGCAGCGACAAAATCGCCACCGGCCCACCGTCACCGGCGACAACGAGCGTGTATACTGGAACAGAGCTAGAATGGAGAGAGCTTGTTCAGCGGACTTGAGAGGTTTCTGAGCGCCTAGAAGTCGCTCTGTTGCTCCTAAAGGAAGCTCTGTTCTCCCCTGATTTCGGCCGGGAAGACCCGAAGTGCTCCATTCTCAGTTGAAATCTGGTCGCCGCCGTATGGTAGAAGCAGTTTAGTTCCTGTGCCTGATGGTAACGAAGCCTCGATATGTTTCTTGGAGAGTTTGCTTGTCCTGATCTATTGAACACGTACTTGTGCTGCTAATCATCATTTTTGGGCCTTGTAAATCAGCTTTGTCCGCCCATGTTTTGCCTTCTGGGAATATGTACAAACCTTCCCAAGTCAGTGGTTCAGAACAAGCGTTCCCTCTTGAAGCAGTCTTCATGAAGACTGAAAGAACTTAACCAGCGGCTGCCTCTAATTTCCGGCAAGAAAGTCCGTGGCGGCGCCATCTGGAAGGCCTTCGGATGCCTGGGTATGGGGCTCTATGGTCATCTCTCTGCATCTGTTTTTGGCGGTAAGTAGCCTGTCTCGCTGAGTAAAAGGTATGACCCTGCTCACCAGCAGCTGAAAGCTCATTATTTCGCTCATCTGTATAAGATGACAACAGAAGCGACAGCATCAAATTTGGCTGCCCCCATTCGATTTTTCTCAGGACCAACCGACGGATTTGCAGCTATATTATTTCGGCATTTTCATGATGTTCACCCACAACTTCCAAGGAAAAAAAAAGCTTGAAAAATCCGTGATTCTATACACTCAAATGTCATTCCACACTCGGCAAAAATGGGTTGGTTGGGGAAATCATGCAAGCTTGTTGATCCATTTTGTAGAGTTATCTAGAATTCTCTAAACTGCAATTATCTAGAAGATCCTAGAAGAACTGTTATGCAGTGGCTTATAATTTGTCCATAGCTGAAGCATGTATGCAATAGACACAATTGAAGCAGATATCTCTGGCACAAAAATTGCTAGAAATCTAACGAAAAGCCGAAGTTAATGATTCATAGCTGTGGCACTGGAGATGTCACGCCCCGACCCTCTTGGGAACGCGCCCATCCTTCTTAACCGGTCAATTTTAAACTGCAATATCCCAGGACTAAGTATCGTCGACCCTTTCTTTTTATTCACGCATGCAGAAATAGTTATAAATCCCTAGACAATAAAACAATGGGATAGAAGAGCAGGCCATATTTTTTTTTTCTTATTGAAATTCACAACCACACTTTTATTAACAGTACACTTGTCTCACACTTATCTACACTAAGACAGGGTTTACAAAAGGGATGGGATCTCAATCCACATCCGGGTTATACTCAAGATCCCTCTTTAGATCATCTTCTCCTTCAAAAGTCTTTCTCCCCTTCAGGTTCCTTGTCCTCAGCTTCTCCTTAAGGTCCTGAAATGGTTATTCAATAACCAATGAGACCACGTCTCAGCGAATTCTATCCCCTAATACCCGATTAGTAAGCCAATACACTATGGGTTGCCTAAACACGCACGAGTCAGAGGACTTACCTTAGTCTCAGATTCCATATGCATATTAGTACAGTTCAATAGATACTCAAACAATTACATCACCGATCGAAGCATCGATCAAACGACTTAATCGATTACATGATAGTCGGACCATTTCTAAGTCGTTTATCTCACACCAAGCAATTCCTTAGATTTAGTGGCTTTACAGTCCCATCCGACCTTTTCCAGATCTAGTGGCTTTATGGTCCCACCTGACCCTTTCAAGACCTAGTGGCTTTACAGTCCCACTCGACCCTTTCATATTTGATTTAGGAATAAATATTAAATTCACTCCTAAATTACTTTAGCACCAAATAAAGCTCAAATAAATAAACGGATTGCACCACGACAATCAGCACGAAATTCGGCCACCGGCCATCCCTATTGAATTTCCGGAAAAATAATTAATTAAATAATTAATTTCGAAAAATAAATAAATAAATATTAAAAATCCAATTTAGGCCCGTATTGCCTGATTGGAGCCCGAAACGGGTTGGGAAAAATCCCGAGATACATTCAATAAATATTAGAGGCTCTCTATTTGCTAATGACTAAGTCTAACCACCTAACATGCATCATTAAGTCACTAATTTAATTGTTCTAACCTAATCTAACCACATAATTACACTTAATTAAATCTAACCAACCCTAAGCATAATTAGCAAACTAATAAAGCATTAGTGAGTAAAACTCACTTGCACTAAACGAAGGCCAGGACACCGAGACGACAACGCAACTGCGGCCGAACTTGGGCTGACTTCTTTAATCACTTGGGCTTGAAAAATACTAAATTGTGGGCTGCTTGCTGGGCCAGAATTAAACTGAAAATGGGCTCTCTCTTTGGGCTGAAATAAGCTAAATTGCTAGGCTTCAATTCTAATTGATGATGGGCTGAGTTTCCTTGGGCTGAAGACTCAATGGGCTGCGGCAACAATTGAAGATACAAGCTGAAGTTTTCGTGGGTCGCTTCTGTCCAAACGTGGGCTGGGCTTGTGGCTTCGGTTGTCCAAGGAGCTGATGACGTGCGGGTCGGTGAGGCGTGGAGCTGCTTCGAGGCTTCGGTGGGGTCTTCGCTGCTGGAGAAGACACAAACGCAGCTGCAGGAATTTCACTCGGTGGTCAACAGGGTGGGAGGAAATCAATTGTTGTTGACCGAAGGAGACGGACTAGTGGACGCGTGGGCTGGCGTTCGTTGGGTTGATGGGCCGAGAACGCCTGGCAGCAAGAGAACAAGAAGCAGCTTCGCTCGGTGGTCTTCGCTAGGGATGCTGGCGTGCGGCGCTGGAAATGGGCAGCTTCGGTCTTCGAGATTCACGGGTGCTACTTCGTTGGCTTACGGTCAACAAAGGGGAAAAACTTGATGGTTTTGTTGACTGAGGGAAGGTAGGCCGTGGACATGTGGCGCTGCAGCTTCGGTGAAGTAAAAGAAAAAGAAGAACAGCCGAGGAAATGAAAGCGAAGCCAGAAGTTCACGCGAAGGAGATGGACGGCGGTTGAGCTGGTGTTGCTGGCAGCTTCTGCTTCCGCTGGCTTCTTCGTTGCTGCAAGCATGCGGAATGGAGCAAAGAGGAGAAGTCTTGGACGGCAGCTAAGTGAGAGGGAAGAGAGAGATGGATAGAGATGGAGTTGAGGAGCCCACCAGCCTTCCTTTTCCACTTGATTATCCCCTTAAACCCTTCCTAGCCAAGTCTTCTTCCTTGGCTCACCTTAGGCCAACAATGCACTCTCCAAAACATCTCAATTGGTCCAAAAATTGCTAGGGGAAGGGGGCTACGAATTTTAAAATCATGGCTTCAAATTGGACACTCATCACATCTCAATTTCATCTCAAATGGCCTCCATAAAATCAATTTAAAGTCCAAATTAATGTTGCCTTTTTTTTTTTTAAAATCCGAATTTCACAATTTTTCGGGACATTTATTTCTTCGAAGATTTCCCAAATTCGACGTCCAATTTGATGTAGAAAAAGTTTGCATAATTTCTATAGGTCCCCTTCGCCTTATAGCTCAGATTGAAAGTTGAAAATCTCTTCAATCGACCAATCTAAATTTCTGTTGATTTTCCGTGGCGTCTGAATCGACTTTCCGTAAAAATCTTAGAATTTATGAAAAATCTTATGAGACTGAGTTGACAGTCCTAAAATAGCTCGTAACATCACATAACTTTCAATTTCTGAAATCAAACTCGAATTGGCGGTTAATTTTCATTCAACATGTTTTTAGCGTGACCTAGACTATCAGGTAGTTTTCAGAACTTTTTAAGGCAAATGACCCGTGGTCGATTTTCTTCGAGCCACTATGAACCCACTCGACTCAATGGAGACTCTTGATTGTCGTGAAAATTTCAATGATTCAATTACGAACACAGGGTACCAAAACAATAAGAAAATCAGTCTAATGTCGGCTAACAAGAATTTTCTAATTCAGTGGTGTCACCCACGATTAGCCACATATCTCTATCGATCCAGTCTATCTCTGATTTCAAATCGATTTTTAACTGTGTCATAATGACCTCTAAAGATGGACACGGTCGAGAAGCCGATTTCTGATCGAGTTTTCAAGTCTATTGCCTTAAAATGCCTTAATAATTTCCCCAGATAGTCTAGTTATCTCGAGAGTGATCGGCTCCGAGAATAACCCTATAGGTGCGTCAATGAAATGCCTGATTTATTCAATAGAAAACAGAGTCGAAAAATCTGGATGTCACAGGAGAACTGGCCTATCCAACTTTATTGGGCTCTTAATTTGTCCATGACCAAGTTGAAGCAAGTATCTCTGACCCAAGCACAGATAATTTGCTGATAGTGTTGATGGAAAATAGGCTCGTAGAGCTCACATATTATGTGCAGACCAATCAGCTCAACTATAAATCCCATGTACATAGCTTGCTCACGTGCACCAACCATTATAATACAATAAATTCCTTCCAATTTGTCCCTTTGCTAATAAATCTCATACACACATACACATACCTTCACATCCAAGTCTATGCTAGATACTAACCAAATTCTAACAGAATCGAATGGAAGCGCTCAAATGGGAAAAGCTAGTACATATCTTTACCAATGCCAGTAGTTAAAATCATACCAAAAATGGGAGTTAAAGTCATGGGCGGAATTCTTCATGAGATCATATCATTGTTTATGTAGATGGTTGGGATTTCTTTGATGAGGTGCCAATAGTTGCCCGCATGCTTCGAGCATTGCTTTTCGAGAAGTTTGCAGTCTTCGATAGACATATCCTCAATCGAGAAAGGGAGGCTGGCCTTGGGCAAATATCATGGGTCGGTCGATTACAAATGATCACATACTCATGCGGCCTTAGGATTATTATCCCAAGTCAACCTTAAACACACTCAGCTCACACAAACAAAGTATGTGACTGAAGCTCGAATAAATTACTTGTGAACAAGAGTTTACATTTGAAGGGGGAGGGTTTCCTATTTATACATGAGCGGGCTTGATCCTAGCCTTTGATCCTCTCTCGATCAAATGGTTATTACAAGGCTACATGCAGCTCAAGAGGCCCTAAGGCGTGGGGAAGCCCAAGAGACGTCTACCATTGGTCTACAAGGTCAATCCATAGGGAACCCAAAGGGTTGCCTAACATAACGCCTGACACAAGGATTTGAACGGCTACCGGCTTATCCTGTGTTACGCATGGGCCGGTTCGCATTACTCATCGGTTGACTCGTACATTGATTGTGGGTTGTTCCTAGATCATTCATGGGTAGCTATGGGTTGGCCCTTGTATGGGACGCGACCTCGTCCTTTGGAAGTCTTGGATCGTGCTCGTCCTTGGGTCGTGTCAATCTCTTCCACCTATTCGAGCGACGCCCTCATCACGTCCCTAGCATGGAATGCTTCGAGGTGCTTCCTAAATTGCTACAAAGTCTCGGAGGGTTCCCAACTATCTTCACTCTCTGAAAGGCCATTCCATCGAACTAAGTATTCTCTCCTTGGGGCACAATACCTCTTTAGAACAACTCGATCGGCCATGATGCATTTGACCTCTCGATCATACGAGGTTTAAGCCTCAAGGGGTGCCCATTAGGATATGCCTCGATCTGGGTCCTCCTCATCTACATGGAAGGGTTCGAGCATACTTACATGAAACACGGAGTGTACATTAAGTTTGGTCAATAAGTCCAGCTTATATGCAACCTTCTTGATCCGTTGTAGCACTCGGAAGGGACCTTCATAGGGAGGGATCAGCCCTTTATGCACATCTCGATATTCATGGCCGATTCTCCAGATCAAGATATGGAATCCAACCCTTCTGAACCATATGTGGTTCAAGCAAACAATCTTTCTCAGAATATGACCACCTCCTCTAAACAGTTTTTCACTGTTGACAATATTCCATATTCCAAATGGCCAGAAAGATTTAAGGAGTTCCATACTTGGTTAAACACCCAAGCTCTTACCAATCAAGATAAATACGATGTCATTTTTGGTTTCATCACAAGGTTCACAGGTAGCCTCAAACATTCGTGGCAATCGGTGATAGAACAAGATCAAGTTCAATTTCTACTTTCACTAGATTTTAGCCATGCCATAACCCTCCTCTACTATTTTTTCATTGGAAAACCTTCTGACCTTCATGAGCTCAAAAGAAGAGAATTCTTTAAAAGAAAATGTTGTTCTCTCCAGAAAAAACATCTTGATAAACATTATCGGAAAATGCTTAAGCTTTTATATAGTATTGGGGCCGATCCAAACCTAAAGCAAATCTTTCTGACTTCCATCCCCAAAGAGTTATTCCAAAAGCAGTGACCATACCGGTCCTTGTAGTATTGGACAGGGTTTCCATTACTCTAAAAATATTGAACAAGCTTTTTGGGATCTGGCTCGGAAATCGACTGAGGAACGCATGGTTCAATCATGAAGAGGGTTGGAAAATAAAATGACTTTCTTCCTTTTCCTTGCCAAATTTGATTGACACAATGCTGTCTTTCTTTTTGACAAATTTGGAGTTTGAAGATTGGAAAGATTTGTTGTTCAGATGCAGCTTCTCATAGTTGATAATACAGGTTTCTGAAAGGAGCTTAGCCAACTTTTCCTTTGGGATTTGTCTGGGAATATGAATGCATGATGCTTGATCATTCTGCATAGAGATGAATAAAGCATCTTCATTTCCATTGTGGAAATTCAAATCAAGAGCATGGTTCTGCACTCAATACACCATTTGATAATGTAGGGTTGCTGTAATAGAGTCGGCAGTTTGGGGAGCTCCAGTGAGTTGCACTTGGACTTTTAGAAAGGAAAGTAACCGGGGGTCTGAAAGAGTGATATTGAAGTTTGGATATAAGGTTATAAAGATTGTTCCGTCATTTAGAGTAGTTTGAATAGTACCAATGCAAACATGCTGGTATTCTAAGAACCGAGTATCCGATAACGCGATTCTTGCCACAACCAACATGCCATTGCAACCATGAAAAGTAGGGGCAAAGCGAAGAGCTCCATAATGGACATGAGAATATCCCTATTGGGTTTATTGCTTGGAAAACTCTAGAGGGATTTGAAAAGTAACAAAATACTCATTTTCAGTGGCAGGAATGTGATGTTGATCAAATTTGGAGGACTGGACGTACTCCTTTACTTCCTTTGGAGTTTGGCGGATGAGTTGTCAGATGGAGCGAATGGGAGAAAATGATAAGGTAGGTTTAGCAAAAGCAGAATAAGGGTTCATAAGGGGAAGTTGGGTTTCAGAGATTTTGATTTCATTGCTAAGAGAGACTTCATAGAGATAGTCGATCTTAGACACATTTGACACACGAAAATCTAAAGGGGTTGAAGAAGATGGAGATGTGGTGAGAGAAACCGGTGCTTCTAGTATTTCTGGATCAGTCATGATGTGAAGAGATCTTCTCAGCACCTGATTCACCTACTGAGCGCATGGAACGAATCTTATTAAAATCAAAACAATGGCTCTAATACCATGAATTGACCTAAACTTAGAACTAGGGAAGAAGGAATCAGTTTCCTGCAGGTATGTTTTCCCATAGTGGGCGAACCTCTTATTCAAGTCCTTCACGGACAGCCTTTTAGCAGAAAACTACTCCGATCTTTAGTTCAGAGCCTAGAGACACTCAGAGATGCTAGGATGGTAACATTTTTAAATATCTAAGCTACATTTCTCAGAAGATCCTACCAGGCTGGAGAAGAAGATGAGTCATTTGAAGTAAAGTGAGTGTTTTGTGTAAAACTCTCAATGGCTTTCTAAACTCCTCTTTTTCTCCAGCCTGGTAGGATCCTTTGAGAAATGCAGCTTGAATAGTTAGAAATGTTACCATCCTAGCATCTTTAAATGTCTCTAGGCTCTAAATAAAAGGTCAAAGTAGTTATTTGCTAAAAGGTTATCCCTAAAGGGCTCCTAGATCGGTTTTGGAACTGGTTTTGTAAGTACAGGTCCAAAACTCTATTTTTTCCCCTTATTTCTATTCTTTCCCTCACAATCACACGGCGTTTTTCCTCTTGGTTTTCTCAAACATGTAGAGCACTCCTCTTTCATCGTTCCTCTTCCTCACTTGCTTCCCTCCCTCATCAGCTCCCTCTCGCACTGTCCGATAGACGGATGGTTTTCGTCGCTACCAAATTCTTGTATACCACATGGATTGGCTCGTCTAATTTCTCTTTTGTAGAGTGAGTTATGCTTGCATAAATGAGTAGTTTCATATAGTAGTTGTGGGAATAAGATTAATATTAAACCCATGTTTGTTGCTAATTCTTTACCTTATGATTTTATTTATTATAATTAGCCCTGTGGATCCTTAAATTTTTGTTTTAGTCAAAAAGTTCATGTATTTATATATTACGAGTGCTTAACGTTTTGATACAAATTAGGAGGATTACGTTATTCTCTCGCATATTAATATAAAATTTGAAATCGTATAGGATATTGGGAGATTGCAAAACAGGTTCCAATGGAAATAGGGTTAACCCTGGAATCAGATCGGAAAAACAGAGTGTGTTGGATACATGGTCCAATATAAATAAGGTCAGGTACAGGGTCCAAAAAAGGGGAACCGGTTATAAAGGGTTGGGTACAGAATCCAAATCTAGACCCTACCCACTCTGAACCCGATCACCCCTAGTGACTATTGACCCATCAATTTTGGACAAACCTAGCCCGTTTACATAGTCTAATTCATCCAAGCCATGTTAAAGGGTCAAAAGGAATTCAACTCCAAGCCTTCAAATTGTAGCGCACAAACCGAACCATATTAGATAGGCCGCACGATTGGTCAATTTGCATAAAAATCAACTTCATGCCCCCGAACTTAGCCCATACTTGATTGGCTTATCAACTCAAGCCCGGCCTGCACCCGCCTCTTTTCTCACGCTCTCTCCAAGGAGGAGGACGCACCCGCATGATGAAGACAAAACCGAAAACGAGGTAGCTGAGCGAGGAGATTGCATGGCCGACGACCTCACACGCTAACCCCTCTATAGAACCCTTTTGTGAATGCATTTTTTCTTTATTATGACCGTTCGTCGACTGGGGCAGAGAGGATCTACGGACCCACTTGTGTTCGGCCTAATTCTTCCGATCGGAGAAACGGAGGAGCTGTGCACTTGCCTGGCCTTCCTCATTTGAACGTTCACGTCCCCGTCGATGTCCTGTGGAGCTCGTTCTCCCCTATTTGCTGAGCGAGCTCTAGGCAGCCACTCTTTTCGAACCAAGTAAGCTTAAAGTCTTCTGTCCTACCCTGTTTCGGCCGAACTCGGGATAGAGACTTGTTGTTTTGTGATCGTACATATGCTGGTTGTGATCATGTCATCACCTGTTAATTTCGTGTCTTGCTTGCTCA
This sequence comes from Eucalyptus decipiens, assembly GCA_014182575.1. Classification (NCBI taxonomy): domain Eukaryota; kingdom Viridiplantae; phylum Streptophyta; class Magnoliopsida; order Myrtales; family Myrtaceae; genus Eucalyptus; species Eucalyptus decipiens. The sequence continues at coordinate 32,770,462 of CM024610.1, read as the reverse complement.
TACTTTGTGTATCGCGTCGTGGCTTCGAGTCCCTAAGTAACTTAATGTCCTGCTCTCGTTCAATGCCCACAACACGTTTGATAAAATGTGCAAACCAAGTTAGCGTGTAGTCCATTACTTTGAGCTCTTCTGAGCATGTTGCCTTTCATCGATAATGAGTGTGACTTCCGTTAGAAATCTTTGGTTAATGAAACCATCTCCATATTATCTTTATATGGGCTTCTCGGCTTCTTTTGTCCTCACTGTGGTGGTGGCTTATGGTGGTGGTCAATGATGGGAGGCGGCTACCGGTAGAGGTCCGGTGAAGGAGGTAGTGAATTGTCCGTAATTTGTGCTTTGGCATGTTGAGTTTTAACATTGGTTTGAAGTTTATACTACTAGTCATTGCGTTTTGTTGCGTTCTCTATCTCCGGGGACTGGAGTTGGTCAGGCGGTGTTGACCGGAAGCAGTCGACGGAGTCGGCCTCGTAGTGGGGGAATGGTCGTCGGCCATGGCGGTGGTCCGGTAGTCAGGAGCGGCCGGAGATGAGCCGGGTCCGGGCTGTTCGTCATGGCTCGTCTCTGGTTGGTTTCGGTCGTGTGGGGAGAATGAACAGGCTGAGAGCTAGGCTTAAGTGGTTTTAATAAGAAATGGGTCTGATTCGATTTAAAGTCATTTTGGGCTGGATTTTGGGTTTAAATGGGCCGAACGAGTTATGGGCTTAATGAGAATTAGACTCGGGCTGGCCGCGGTTTTATAAAGTCTGGGCTGGACGAAATTTAGTCTGGGCTGAGGTCCATTGGAGGAGTTTTGGGTCTGATCTGGTTTGGGTAAACTAGGCCTTCATTTGTGTTGTTGAAAAAAGAGGGCTTAAGACAAAGCCCACTTGTGCCCATTAGCCCAAGTTTTCGAGGTCAGCGCGTGGAGCAAATTCGGATCGGGCCACGGAGGCCCGGGAAAATAACAAAGAGGTAGAGTAGGAGTACTGGTGTTTGGGGCACAAGCACGCGATCGCTAGATCCAATGGAGCTAGTTGAGACAACAAAATAGTAATAAGCTACTAGAGCATCGAGCCTTCAAAAAGTCACCAAGAACGGGGTCTTGAGGGCCGACCCGCCCTAGCTCTATAGTGGTGATTGTGGCACCACCTTGGCCTTGGACAGATTCGATGAGGGCAAGAAAGCCTCCACCAACTGGCATGGAGGGTGACATGGCGAGGCCACCTACTTTCGCAAGTACCTGGGCTGGGCAATACACGTTGGCCCTCGCGTGAGATGGGAGGCGGCAGTGCCACCCCCTGCTCCTACCCCCTCCGCTATTCCCCTCTGACTTTTTTATTTTTGTTCTTTTCATTGCTTCTATTTTTAATTTTCGATTTTTCTACTTATTTTCTCTGATGTGGCGCCAAGAAACTATACCAATTTGTGTTCGAGAAAACTCCATCCCAACATTAACGATTGCAGAGGATTGGAAAAAAAGAAAAAGAAAAAAAAGAAAGAAAAACGACATTAGATTTTTCATCCAATTAGAACATGACGTAAGTCATTAAGGGTGCGTTTGTTTGTGTTTTTGTTAAAAAATTATTCCGGGGAACAGAAAAAAAAAATATATATATATATATTTCTGTTCCGAGGAACAATTTTTGACCGAAAGACGCGTTTGATAAACTTGTTCCGGGAATAAAAAATGAATAGAAACACTTTTGGTAAATTTGTATTCTTTTTTTGTTTCTTTTAATTTTTTAATATTTTTATTTTATTTTTTCTTTTTTTCTTCTTTTGGCCGGTTGCCGACCTCGGCCATGGACGGCGACCAGCCGATGAGGGTCGGTGGCCTCGCCTAGCCACGATGAGGCTTGTCGGCCCTCGGCGAGACTCGGCCTCGCTTTGGCTAGGCGAGCTCGAGCTCATCGAGCCTCGCCAAGGGCCGGCGACGCTCGGCCTCACCGGGGCCGGCAACCCTCCGGCGAGGTTGCCGGCCCTCGACGGCCAGTCGCCAGCCATGGTCGAGGCCGACGATTGGCCAAAAAAAAAAAGAAGAAGAAAAGAAGAAGAAAAAAAAAAGAAAAGAAAAGAAAGGAGAGAGAATTTGTTTTTCAAAAGCGTTTTTGGAACAAAAAAATAACTTTTTTTTGTTTCTTATTTCTGTTCCAATTTTGTTCCGGGAGCAAAAAAACAAAAAATCTGTTCATGAACAAAAAAAAAAAAAAAAACACAAACATGCAAGCCCTAAATGATTCAAATGCTTGGATTTTACAAGTCTCAGTACCCAAATTAATGAAATTTAAGTGTCAAAACTTCAAGCGCCTCAGTACAAATTCTAGCCAGAAATTAAGAACTAGCGCTACCTGTGAAGGAGTCTTCACAAAGATTGAAAGATCTTAAGCAGTGGCTACCTCGAACATCCGACAAGAAAGTCTGCGGTGGCGGCATTTTGAAGGCCTTTGGATACCGGACATCGGACTCTGAGGCCATCACTCTGCATCTGTTTATGGCAGAAGCAGCCTGTCTCGCCGAGTAAAAGCTATGACCCTGCTAACTAGCAGCAGAAGCTAATCATTTTGATAATCTGACTAAGACGACAACACAAACGACAGCATCAAGTTTGGCTGCCTCCTTTTGATTTTCTCAGGTCCAACCGACGGATTTGCAGCTAGATTATCTCCGCATTTTCATGATGTTCACACACAATTTCAACAAAAAACAAGCATGAATAATCCGAATTCTAATGCGCACAACCAAATGTCATCCCACATTCAGCAAAACTTGGCTGGTTTGTTGAAATTATGCGAAGCTGTTAAATTGTCGATCCATTTTGTAGAGTTTCCTAGAATTCTCTGAACTACAATGATCTAGAAGCTCCTAGAAGAACTGTTCTGCAGTAGCTAATATTTTGTCCATGGCCGAAGCATGTATGTAATAGACACAATTGAAGCAGATATCTCTGGCTCAAAATTTGCTAGAAATCTAACCATAAAAGCTCAAGTTAATGATTCGTAGCTGTGGCACTGGAGAACTGGCCATTTCAACTCTACTGGGCTCTTAATTTGTCCATGGTTAAAGCATGCAGATGATAAAGACACAGTTGAGAAGCAAGTATCTGTGACACAAGCACAGATAATTTGCTGATTGTGTCGATGGGAAATAGGCTCGTAGAGCTCGCATATAGTGTACAGATCAATCAGCTCAACTATAAATCCCATGTACCTAGCCAGCTTGCTCATGTGTACCAACCATTATAATACAATAAATACCTTCCGATTTCTCCCTTTGCTGATAAATTTCATACACACATACACAATACCTTCACATCACGTTCTATGTCAAATACCAACACCAAAATCTAACAGGATCAAATGGAAGCACTTACATGGGAAAAGTTAATGCATATTTTTACCAATGCCAGTAGTCGAAATCACACCAAAAGTGGGAGATAAAGACGTGGGCAGAATTCTTCATGAGATCAGATCATTGTTTACGTAGATAGTCGGGATTTCTTTGATGAGATGCCAATAGTTGCCGGCGTCCTTTAAGCATCGCTCTTCGAGAAGTTTGCAGTCGCTGATGGACAAATGCTCAAGCGAGGAAGGAAGGCCGGCCTTGGGCAAGCACCTCAGCTTCCGGCATCCACGAGTGTACAAGCGCTGGAGAGAGCAAGGGAGGCCACTTGATAGACTCTCTAGGCTCCTCATGTCGGAGAGATTAAGATAGGTGAGAGAGGAAGGGAGGAGATCATGGTCGTTGCCGTCGCTGTCTGGAGGAAAGCACACCATATCTCCAAGTCCGCCAACACTCCCGTCGATCCATAAAGATTGGAGCGACGCGAGTGTGTGCAAGCCCCACTCTCCCATATGCTGCTCCATGTTCACGCAGACCCTCACCTCGAAGGTCTCTATATTGGGAGGTAACCCACCCCTGGGAAAGCGTTTGATGTTCTCGCAATCGACAATATATAGACTCCGGAGGGATGTGAGGTGATGCAATTTATCGGGTAGAGATTTTACATTCGGGCAACTCCAGAGGCCGAACTCGGATATGCTGGCGGGAAGCGGAGGGAAGTGCTCCAGCTCCAGAGCGGGACAACTGAATATCGTCAAGCGAGTGAGGTGGGAGAGCTTGTGCAGGCTCCGGGGCAAACTTCCCAATTGCTCGCAATAGAAAATTCTTACATCTTCAAGCCATTGGACGTGGTGTTGGTGGCCCGAGTCTGAAACTATCTCTGCCAGTGACTTCACTTCCCTGCAGTTATGAATCTTAAGTTCCTTGAGAGTCTCTGGTAGTCCGCCCTTGCCGAATGGTGATTCGGGCAGTGAATCGCATCCGTAGATTCTCAATTCTCTCAGATGAGATGTCTCATTGCCAATCTTAGTGCCTATGGGCAAATGCTGGAGATTCTGGCAGTTTTCGACGGTCAATGATGTCATAGATGCTGGCAAACCGGTCTCTGGAAAGGACCGGAGTTTCGGACAGTTAAGAACGATCAAGCTACGAAGAGAGGCCAGATTGTGCATCTTGTCTGGAAGCTTCTCTAGGCTTGAGCAATCGCTCAATTTCATAGCTTCGAGGCGGCTAGGCAGCTCTCTGTCAGATACGAACTGAGGGCAACTTGTGACATCTAGGCTCTTCAGGCAAGCAAGATTCTGAGCATAATCTCTGTCCTGCCACAAGTGTATCAGGTTTTTGCATCTTCTTACCTCTAACTTCTCTAACTTGGTCAAGGAGCTTGTGTACCCAAGAGGAAAGCAAGCGAGCCCCTCGACATTTTCAACAGCAAGAGTGGTGAGAGAAGTCATGTTAACCAAGCTCTTAAAAGTCACCTCGTTACAGCCTCTGAAGTATAGCTTGCGGAGAGATGAAAGACTAACGGCAGGTGAGGCATCCAGAAGCGGACATGAATCGATATCAAGCCTCACAAGGGCATCTATTTTTTCCGGCAATCGTCCCTTCAACAAGGGACAATTGCGGAGCATTAGATGCTGAAGACAAGGGAACGGCACTTCTGTATCTTCGGCGCCATTAAAATGAGTCCAGTCCTGCCAGAATGGCATATCCTTGAACTCCAAAGTTGTTAATGATGGAAAAGGCTCTATAGTTTCGTAAAATTCGGAGCCCACCGAGCACACAGCATCCAGACCTTCGATGTGCAGTTCTTTCAGGGAGGATAGCAGCCCAAGTGATGGTAATGATCCGACGTTACGACAGCCACACAAGCGCAAAGAGACCATGTTGAGATGCGATGGATTTACCAACCAGAAAGGGAATTCAATGCCGCTGTAGTGGGAGATTGTAAGATCTTGAAGGTCTTTATGAGGCTGAAGAAAGTCAACGACCTTCATTTCAAGCTCTGCCTTCCGCGAATCTACAAGGGGTTCGCTCCATTTCATGATTAACCGGTCAATTCCACGCTTCATATGTAGATTAGCATCCTTAGCATCTCCAAATTCTTTTACCCTATGCAACTCGAGATTAACAGTTCCCCTCTAAGTTGCTCAAGGTGTTTTAACTCCTTTAACCTCCGCCCGTTCTCTGTTCCCACGATAAACTTGGACAAAATCTCAAGATTCACCAAGTTACCTATACGTCGTGGCATGGTTTGTAGGCTCCGGGTTTCTCGAATGTCGAGATATCGTAAATTAATCAGCTTCTCAACACCTTGAGGCAATCCAGCAAGGTATGGGCAACCCCGTAATATCAAAGCCTCTAGGTTGAACAGCCCACCGATGGATTCAGGAAGCCTTTCAATCTCAGTGTAAGATAAATTAAGATAGTGCAGATGCCTCAATTTACCTACACAGTCCGGTATCGTGTTGATGCAATAATGACTCAACGAAAACACCCTCAAATACTTCAAGTCCGACAGCAAGTCACCTAGCACGCTTTGGGACAAATGCAACATCGCGAACTTCCTGGGTCGCAGTTGCAATGAGATGAAGCTTCTTAGTCGCTTCATTCTGTGATACACCGTAAGTCTTTCGGATGCAATTCCGTAGCTCGAAATGAAGGATGCGTGACGAGCTGAAGATGCATTACTCTCATTGCTCTCTGACTCAAACCCCCGTGAGCTAAAGTGCGTCAGGCCAGCAACTGACTTTGCGAGGTCATTCAGAAGATCATGCATCGAGAACCACAAACTGTTGCTGCTTGATTCTTGAAAAAACGATCTCGATACTAACTCCTTGAAATAATTAAGACCTGTCTTCCAGAGGTTCTCTCCTTCGCTTCTGTGTACCAAGCCCTCCGCCATCCACCAATGGATCAACTCATCCCTTTCTATTTCGTAATCCTTGGGAAAGATCGCGCAGTAAGCAAAACATCGAGGGGGGAGATGGTGATAGCTGAGTTTCAAAGAGGGAAGGATCTCGTTTCTCTCTTTTGCTAGATCCCAAATTCGGCTGTTGGATATAGCTTCCCACTGGTGGGAATCGACGTCGGTACGTAGTAGTCCGCCCAACATCTTCACAGCCAACGGCAAGCCTTTGCACTTCATCACTATTTTCTCACCGAATGATTTAAGAGGGGTGTGGCGGTCGAAATTTTTGGCGCCAAGAGCGTGATAGGCCAGTAAAGTCAAGCAAGCATCTTCAGGCAACTCCTTCAGAGGGTATGCCCGAGCACCGGCCATTGAAGCAACACGGAGGTTACGAGCTGTAAGGACGATCACGCTCCCCTCAGCTCCGGCTTGGAAAGTCTTCAGGAGATTGGTCCACTCTTCGTACTTCTCTGTCCAAACATCGTCCAAAACGATAAGGAACCTCTTCCCAGACAGATGTTTCCACAACTTCTCTTGGGGCCGGTCTAGGTCGTTGCCTTCGCGAGACAAACCAGGGATATCCTGCAAAATCCTCTTTGTAATGGCGGCCACCTCGAAGTCATTGGACACGCAAGCCCATGCTTTGACATCAAAATAGCTGGCGTCATGATAGACTTGCTGGGCTAGAGTGGTCTTTCCGACCCCTCCCATCCCTATTATGGGAATTATTTTCGGGATCGCATTTATGTTGTTGATGCCTTCTTCTTCTTCAATCAACAATTGAAGGATCTCCATCTTTTCCTTCTCCCTACCTACAAAACAAGGCTCTGGGACACACGTCGTGATAGGCCGCTGCTGGGCTCGGTGGGATGCGAACTGGCTGGCCTCCTTCTCCGTCAGGCTCGGGCTATTTTTCTGGTCGATAATCTCCTGCAGTCGATGGTCGATATCCTCTATCTTGGACCTCATTTTCTGGTCACGCACGAACTCTTTGGGACTGAAGTAGCTCGGCACGACCAGAAGTGTCTTGCTCGCCCTCCTGGAATCCGCCTTCTGCTTCTTAATCCTGGCTTGAGCATCGAAGTCGTAGAGCAAGTCCTCGATGTCGTAGGCCAAGTTCCGGAGGTCCTCCAGCCACAACTTGACTCCAGCATCACCAGTCAACTGCTTTTCCTCCGCGTCTTCCAGAGTGCAATGCAGATGGTTGTGAACCAAAGTGTGCGATTGAGTGGAAAATGGAGGCAAAGCTGATCTCTCAGGTCCTGGGAGGTCGGACCACGTAATGTGATAAAACTAGAATATCAGGTAATATTTGGGAAAAATATTGTTGTTTTTTTTCTCATTACAACGAAAATGTCATTTGACCTTTTTGCTGGACAATAAAAATGGCTGTGAGCGAAAAGCTTCACCGATTGCTATTACTAGAGCATTGAGTTCCATCTGGACATACCATTGGTAGTTGTCTTCTAAAATATTTCATACGAACAAAAGAAATATAGGATTGGAGAAAGGTGCTATTTTCATCTCTACCTAAATCCCCTCCTCTGTTACTAGATAGACAAGATCGGTCTTATTAGTTTACATATTCGCACGGTCTCCCTTAACCTAGTTATTTTTCTTTTACGGTTTTCTGTATTTAAACTTAGGATTAATATCCTGAAAAACTCAAATTAGTATACTTATTACAAATTTTCTCCAAACTATTTTTTTGACCATGAAAAATCCTAAATCGATACATTTATGACAAATTTACCCCGATTAACCATAAAAAAAAATCTTAAACTAATACATTTATGACAAATTTATCCCAAACTAATTTATTTTACCGCGAAAAACTTCAAACTGATAAAGTTGTGATAAATATACCCTCTGTTAAATTGGATTAATCCAAAAAAAAAATCACAAAAATTGTAAATTATGATAAACGGAGCGTAAAATCTCAAATTGATATATTAATCAACTATCACATGTTATTTAACTTAATAATTTGATAATAAAATTTAATAAAACTAACAGAGGGTAAATTTGTCACAAGTGTGCCAGTTTAAGGTAAATTTGTCAAAAGTATACTAATTTGGGGTTTTTGGTAGTCAAAAAAATAGTTTTGAGTAAATTTGTCACACACAGGTGTACCAGTTTGGGATTTTTCATGGTATTAACCCTTAAACTTATTGCTATTCAAAAAATAAAAGCTAATCTCATCCTCATCATTGCTCTTATATAAATTTATTTATTCCTCATCCCTCCTAATCCTAATTTTGACTTCATTTGTCTAAAAATTATTTCCAATATATCTATTTTCTATGTAAAAATTATGTGTTTTGTTCCATGTAAGACGTTCTAGGAGTATTCAAAACCCAAAAATTATTGGCGTGAAAAAGTTATGGACATTGAGGAATTTTGATATTTTCCGGTAGACACTCCATGAATAATATTAACTTTTGTTAATCCAAAATGAATAATAATACACCAACGATTTAAAAGAAATTTTTATTCGATGCAAAGCTTTGTTCTAATTTTTTTTTACCATTTTTTAAGTTTCACGTTGTGGAATGCAACTATGATTTTTGTTTTGAAAAATCTTTAACGGTGGTTTCTTTTATTTCATCCGATCAATCTATGTAAATGACAGCCAATGAAGAAGATATGCATAACAAAAATACGAATTTTATAAATATGAGACTGTTAAAAAGTGGGTTTGTGCCAAAATTTTGGTATATTCTACTTGGCAATCAATTCATAAATTTATCGATATGAAAAAATTAATTCATGAATTTGCTTGACATCGCATAGAAATTTCTCTCTTCGACAAAGTTAATTCTAGCTAAAGTAAAATCTAAAAAAAAAAAAAAAATCATTCATTTAATATTCACGGCATACCAACAATAAACAAAAACAAAACATGTAATATTCTTAATTATGTCAACTAGATAAATAGAAAGCTAAAACAAAGGAAAAATAAATAAATTTTGAGCACCATTTTAAATAGAAATTAAATAGTCGAGGGCAATTTTGATGGATTTAGTCATATAAAGGTGAATGTAGCCTATATAATGTAAAGAAGAAGAGGACTAGCTTGTGGTCATGTCGGGATAAGTAGCACTGTTGAGAAATAACATCGTGAATAAATTCTGAACCAAGAAATCTGATTTCTGATGATTTAGAGAGTAAAATATGTTACTTCTTAAGAAATGACCATAGAATGGTGAAGATACACCTGATTAAGTTTTAGTCTACAAAATATGATTTACTCATACTATGATCTGACGTCCAGTTTAGCACTAAAATTTTTTGAACGTTGCTTTGTGCCAAAACTTTTCAAAATCGTTAATTATAAGACACTCTCATGGTTTATGTCCAACTTATATTTTACATGATATTATTCAATAAACGCATTTCTGTGCGACTTTTTAAAATGGTTAATATCATAAAAAATTTCAATTGAGTACACCTCTAACAAATTTATCATAAACTAATTTTTTTACTATAAAAAATCCCAAATTTGTATTTTTGTGACGAATTTATCCTACATTAATTTTTATTAAATTATATCAATACTATGAAAAACATAAACTAGTACAAATGGATTGTAAAACCCTAAATTAGTATACTTATCAACTGTTATGTGTCATCTAACTAAGTAATTTGACGGTAAAATTTAATAGAATAACAAAAGGTAAACTTGTCATAAGTTTATGAGTTTGAGGTTTGAGGTAGTAAAAAAATTAATTTGAGATAAATTTGTCACATTGTATCGGTTTAGAATTTTTAATGGTATCAACCCTTTTCAAATGCTAACATATATGACATGGCAAATTGCCACGGAAGAAGACTCTACTAGCTCATCAATATCTCTTGACGATCTATGGATCAATCCATCCTCTTGAGCTCAAACCCATCCTTGACAAAGTTTCTCGAAGTCAGTTCCTCTCCCACCCTCGCGAGCTACACTACTACCTCCCATACCTAATTGAATTGACTTGTGAATCTATGGGTTTCAATCGAAAATATGGGTTAAACTAATATATAGTCACGACTTTGGCTTTTTAGTTAGATAGAAATGAGAAAAGATTAAGGAGTAGAGATAGAGCACACAGTTGATATAAAAGGAGGAGATGATGACCATAGTGATGATCTCTAAATTATATCACAATACAAAGAATCAAGATGTCACCTGACTCCCACCCTCAGATATGCTTCCCTCTTCTTTTTGCAGCTATTCTGGGACTTCAAATTGCTGATTTCTCTTTGCTTTGTTTGTGCTCACTGCCTCAATTTATTGAGTGCAAGGGCAGAGAAAAACTGGGTCACCGAAACGTGAATGAAGTGCATATCATTGTCGAGTGTTAATCAGTGAGTTTTTCTTGAGCACCCATAAGAAGAATCCGAACTTTTTAGAACCCACCAACAAGAAAATCTTCCAATTTGATCCCATTTCTTGATCCTTCCATTTCCCTTCCTTTTGGGTATATCCTAGACTGAGATTGCTCAATCACAATAATTTCGCTGTAATTGACAGAACTAACCCTTTCTATTGACTCTGTTCAATGCCATTGTTGTCTCCAGTGTTGAACAATTTGGTCATTGACTTTCCCACCGTCACTTTCTCCAAAGAATTTGGGGCAATAAATTCATGGCGTTAAGTTAAGAGCTTGTCCGGTCCGTCAAAATGAAGCTTCTTCTAGCTCCTATGCAAGAATAAGCAAGGACCATAAAAGTTGAGATCCCAAACGTGTAGCCATTGTAATATCTCCCACAGAAACAAAAGAACCAATAACAAATGCGGAATCAGTGCCTTCATTAACAAGCTTTTACTTAACTAGGTTGATGTTTCTTTTCCTCTGGATGCGATACACAAGCAGGTCATGAGCACTTATCAGCTTACTCGATCATGCATTGTCACACGCACAATCATGCTGGTGTGCATTATTGCGTTCAGACGCCTCATGTATGCGGGTCAATATGTCTCGGCCATGTCGCGTGCTCTTGAAATTTTCTCAAAATCAGCAAAAAAGAAAACAAAAAGGGAAAATAATGAAGTGGTTTATGCCGAAATCAACCAATTTTCACGAAATGAGTTGTCAGTATGATTGTTTCTGTGTTGTCACATTTATTGAAGCATTGTATGTGCTTGTCCGGCCCAACACTTTCAGGAAGAAACTGATGCAATCCAGATGAACAAGTAGTCTCACAAAGTTCCAAAGAACCAGGAGTCCAACTGCATTCACAGACAATTATATGGGCCGGGACAAAGCTCCACTCTGCAAATTTTTGGGCGGTGGTCGGAGCGAAAGAGTACACCGGCTTGATCAAGATGGTGTGACTTTTTCTGCAACAAAATGAAGAGGTGAAGAAGGAGAAAGCAAATTCCACGATAGATTGTCGGCCCTACATTGTTCGTTTAGCAATGTGATGAAATACGAGTTACAGGACCAATGGAAAGGAGCGCAATAAGTAACGGCTCGGCCCGTTCTGGCAGAAACATTGCCAACAAATGGTTCAGAAGCAAAAAGCAAACGGTCACAAAAATGAAAAAGAATGATGATTATCCCCTTCACATCTCGATGCAGCTTTTTGGATGATTTCTCCGGAAGAATACCAAAAAGGAAATCTTGGCAAGAACTAGATATGCTAGACCTAGTTTAAGTGAAGAATTAAACACAAAGATCAAATATGAATTAAGTGGAAGAACCAAAAATAGACTAGAATGAGGGTTAGTACAGGAAATAACAATGACCAAATTTATCAATTAGCTTGGCGTGCCCATAATGGCCGTAGAGAAATAAGATCTTAAAAAAACTGTCTTACTAATGTCGGACCTGTCAGACTCTGGAAGGATCATCGCAGAGCCACCTCCAACATTTCATAGAATGCTCCTCGTAAGTACTCACTCCTCTGTGCCCCATGCCTCCAGATTGCCACTGTGGTAGCAGTCGTTGGAGCGGCCTTTTCCTTTCATCCACCCAACTTAGTCTGTCAGGTTGACCTATATCGGGTCCTCTGAACTGCTTCTGGTCAAAAGCTCCAACAATATGACCCGGAGTGCATAAACATGGCTCTTCCGTGATGGCCACGGTTTACTTGAGCTGGTGAATTCAGGCGGTCAAGGGCGCCGGAGTGCAGTACCTGCTTGGTGGTGCCAGACGGCATCATTAATCTGTGGAGACTGTAGTGTGTGACGAGGGCATTGAAGTCCGGAGTTTCAAACAAGATGTTAGTTGACCTCAGGTTGCTGTGCGGTATTCCCTTCTTGTTATTGAGGAAGTTCAAGCAACGCGTCATATATACAGTGATCTGGAGCCTTGTGTCGAGAGAGGAGGGTGATAGTTTCCTTGGATCCATCTTTGCTGCAAAGAGCTTCAAACATGTGCCAAGGACTCGTAGGTGTTCTTAATCAACGCTAAGTAACATTCAATTGCTTCCAATGTTATCTTCAGTATTATCTCGATCCATGCCAATAGGATTTTCCAGAGTGAAATGATGATGAACAACTTCAATTCCCAAATAAATAAGGGTATATTTTGTTGGAGAAAACTTTTACTTGTTTTAAAGTTGACAAAACGTTTCCATCAGTCTAGTCTAAAGATTAGTAGACTCTTTTGTCAAAGTCTGAAGACTGTCAGACCGCCAGATTCAAGATTTAAAGTCTGCCCTCATTGACTGTTTCTAGACCGTCGAAGAAAGACTTATCCAGAATCGTATAAGGATTTGTTTCGAGCAGTTAAAGAATATCTCACGCCTAAAGATAGCATCTCAGGATCTTTTATTCGTTTTGAAATTAATTCGAGTAAGTTTGATCCATTGATTGACAAATTGTACATGGAAGGTTCTACTTATGAAAACTTAGATCCTGATTGTATGGGCAAGCAAGATTGATGGGCTATCTTCATATTCCTTAAATAACTCAAGATCTCCCTAATTGATTTTGTCCAACTGGAAGATTGGAAGAACTCCTTTGGAAGGTGCCAACGGTTATGAAGGCATGGATGAGTATTTAAAGAAGACATCCTAGTTACTTGAAAGTGTGTGTAATAGATAAATTTCAAAGTCTAAACCTCCTTGTTCTTTGCCGATTCAATTGTTAAGTGAGAATTTGTACTCAAAAGAGTCTAGACATTTGTGAGGCCTTAAGGAAGTGTAGTTGAGTCTCTACACTGTGGAATCAACGACGTGATCTTGTAACAACTCTTTTGATTCATAGTGAAATCCAGCCAGTGGGCTGTCAGTGCGGGAAAGTGGACGTAGGCTTGAATTAAGCCAAACCACTATAAACTTCGTGTTCTTATTCTCTTCTCTAATCTCTTTAATTCAGTTCGTAATTTTATTTGCATAAGTGTGATTTCCTTTGCAAAGTCTATTGTTTGCCAAACTCAGGTTAAAAGTAAGATCTTATCTTATAGTTTGCAAAATTTGTTTTAGCACCTATTCACCCCCTCTAGGTGCTCATACTAACACTCCCAATTGGTATCAGAGTTTGTGTACTCATTTAAATTGAAATGCTTTTATTTTAGAGTTAAAGATCCATGGCTAGTATGTTGACTCCAGGTTTGATTGAGGGACAAAGCAACACCAAACTGCCTTATTTTGATGGAAATAAATATAGCATATGGAAAAACAAGATGAAAGCATTCCTAAGATCGAAAGATCCTCTGGAATAGGATGTGATAGACAAATGAATCATTCCTAAAGTTACAACAGTCTCAGAAAGAGGAAAAGAAGCTGCAGAGGCTAGCGAGATGACTCAAGAAGAGATAACCAAGAGACAAGCTCTTAATGCAAAAGCAATTTATTCCTTATATTGTGCATTATCTCCTACTGAATATAACAGAATATATTCTTGTGAAACAGCTAAAGAAGTCTGGGATAGGCTACACATTACCTATGAAGGAATAGATCGAGTGAAAGAAACCAGAATCAATATCCTACTCGGTCAATATGAAGCCTTCAAGATGAAGCCATGAGAATCTATCATTGACATGTTTAGTCATTTTACAGAAATTGTGAACGGTCTTGAGTATCAATGTCAACCAATCTCAGAACCTATGAAGGTTAACAAACTGTTCCTAGACTTTCCAAAGATTGGAATCATGTAAAGACGTCAATAAAGGAGACACAAAGAATCATGCCACTCTTCGTTGACGAATTAGTTGGTACACTTCAATCCTATGAAGTGGAGCAAATTAATGAAGAAGATGATCTCAAAGGTAAAAAATCTATTGCTTTAAAATCTAATGATGATTCTGATGTTACAAATTCTGAAGATGATATGAATGATGAAGAGCTTGCCCTCATGATAAAAATGTTCAGAAAACTGAACAAAAAGGGAAGAAGATTCAATTGGAAGAAATAAAGTTCTCAAAAGCTTCAAAATAAATCAACTGAGGATGATGAATCCAATAAAAACATGATTTATTTTGAATGCAATTAAAAGGGACACATCAGACCCAACTGCCCTTTGCTGAAGAGAAAGAAAGGAAAAGCTGAAAAATACAGAAATACACTCAAAGCAGAAACTTGGAGTGATACTGAATGCGAAGAAAGTTATGATGATTGTGCTAATATCTGTTTAATGGCAAAATCAAAATTAGATTTAGACCCTGAGACAGATTCAAACTCAGACAGTGAAATCGAGGTAAGTAACTTAAAAATTCATACTAAAGTCTCTAAATATATTGATGAACTGTGTCTTAGTCTCAAAACTTCTCTTAAGAGGATTTTCGAACTAAAAAGGGAAAATTCTACACTAAGGCAACAAGAGATTGTTTGGAAAGAAAAGTTCGAAAATTTAGATGAAAATTTTATTACTTTGAAAGAAAATTCAGACTTTCTTTCAAAAGAAAATACATTTTTAAAAACTGATATTTCAAATATCTCAAAAGGTTTTCTATAGGATTTGAGAAATTAGAAAAGATTCTTTTAGCACAAAGACCTTACTTTAACAAATCAGGTTTATGAATGACTCTGAAACCATTTCTCTAATTAATTTTCCAAAAGTAAAAGAAAGAATCAAACAAAGACCTACAAAAGAATTTTATAGAAATTATTTTCAAATTTTTTTTTGTAAAACCTGTTGGCCACAGTGCTCTTAAATGTTCTAAGTACAATAGCTCATAACACTTTAAGAAAGAATATCCTATGGTTTGGAGGCCTGTAAAGAAAGATTGGGCAAAGACCGTATATTGCACTAACTCAATTGGACCAAAGAAAGTGTGGGTACCAAAGAAAGCTTGAGTTTCTTTTTTAAATACAGATCACTATCAAGAAAATGTCAAATAGTACTTAGATAGTGGATGTTTAAGACATATGACAAGAGATTCAAGATGTTTCATAAAGCTTAAATAAGTTAATGGTAGAAAAGTCTCTTTTGGTGGAAACAGCAAAGGAAAAATTATTGGTTGTGGAACAGTAAAAATTGGAAGTCTCACAATAAACAACGTTTCCTTAGTAGAATGACTCAATTACAACTTGTTGAGCATCAATCAACTCTGTGATACTGGCTTCAAAATCAATTTTCAAGAAAGAACATGTTCGAGAACCAGTAAAGATTTCTTTTAGACTTTTACGGGACGAAAACATGAAAATATATATCTTCTGGATATCAATCCAGAAAAATCTCAATGTCTAATCTTAATTCAAGATGAAGCAAATCTCTGGCATAGGAAACTTGGTCATATCAACATGAAGTAAATTGCCAAGATCTTTTCAAATAAGCTTGTTCGTGGACTACCCAACATGATGTATCAAAAGTCTGAATTATGCACACCATGTGTGTTGGAAAAACAGGTCAGAAGTTCTTTTAAACTAATAAATCAAGTTTCAACTAATCGTGTGTTGTGGCTCCCACATATGGATCTCTTTGGACCAACTAGAGCTCAAAGCATCGGTGGAAAGAAATATTGTCTAGTAATTGTAGATGATTATTCACGATTTACTTGGGTATACTTTCTTTCAAGTAAGTCTGAAACTTTTTCTTATTTTGTAAAGTTTGCTAAAAAAATTATAGAATGAGAAAGGGTATGTTATTTCAAGCATTCAGACAGACCATGGAAGTGAATTTGAAAATCAAGATTTTACTAAATTCTGTGATGAATCTAGTTTTCAGCATATGTTCTCTTCTCCATACACTCCCAAACAAAATGGAGTTGTAGAAATGAATAATAGATCGTAACAAGAAATGGCTAGAACACTTTTAATTGAAAGTAACATTTCTTCTCGTTTTTTGGGCTGAAGCTGTCTCTATAGCATGTTATGTTATTAATAGAGTTTTCTTAAGGCCAATTCTGGAGAAAACTCCCTATGAGTTGTTCAAAGGAAAGAAGCCAATCGTTTCCTATTTTTATGTGTTTGGTTGTAAATATTTTATATTGAAAAATCCAAATGATCGAATTGGTAAGTTTGAAGAAAAATCAGACGAAGGAATCTTCCATGGATATTCAACCACCAGCAAGGCTTACAGAGTATACATCAAGAAGACTTTATATGTGGAAGAGTCGATGAATGTCAAATTTCAAGATCAATCGATTCAGACTCAATCTGAAGAATCTGAACCTGCTCCAGACTCTACAAAGTCTACTTCCCCTGAAGCAACTCAGACTTCAGAAGGACAACAATGAACGAATATTGAAGAATCAAATGAAGAAGAAGTTTAGCAATTTGTCAGACCAACCAGCAACTGGAAGTACAAGTCTAGTCATCCTAAAGAACTAATTATTGGTAACATTAATGAAGGGATTCAAACAAGATCCAAAAGGCATGAAGAGTCTAGTTTTGTGGCTCTTATTTTTGAAATAGAATCCAAAAGCATAGAAGAGGCTTTAACTGATGAAAGCTGGATTGAAGCTATGCAAGAAGAGCTCAAGCAGTTCAGAGTTAATGACTTTTGGGAATTAACTCCTAAACCTAAAGGTAAATCTGTTATAGGAGCAAAATGGGTTTTCAGGAACAAAATGGACGAGAAAGGAAAGAATATAAGGAACAAAGCAAGACTCGTGGCCAAAGGATAAACGCAAGAAGAAGGGATTGATTATGATGAGACTTACGCACCAGTAGCAATGTTAGAAGCAATTAGATTATTACTTACTTTTGCTTGTTATAAAAATTTCAGGTTATTCCAAATTGACGTTAAAAGTGCATTTCTGAACGGATTTATCCAAGAGGAAGTTTATGTGGAACAACCTCCCGGTTTTGAAAACCCAAGGAAACCATACTCTGTTTTCAGCTGAAAAATGTGCTATATGGTTTAAAACAAGCTCCTCAAGCTTGGTACGATAGGTTAAGTAAGTTTCTAATCCAAAATGGCTTTGTTAAAGGTAAAGTGGACACTACTCCATTTATTAAAAAGGAAAATAAAAACTTTTTACTTGTTCAAATCTACGTTGATGATATTATTTTTGGATCACTTAACGAAAATCTATGCAAGAAATTCTCTGAGTCTATGCATGATGAATTCGAGATGAGCATGATGGGTGAACTATCATTTTTTCTTGGACTACAAGTGAAACAACTGAAGGAATGAATTTTCATTCACCAAGAAAAATATACCAAAGAACTTGTCAAAAAGTTCGGTTTAGAGAATTGCAAAAAGACTGATATACTAATGTCAAGTTCTTTGAAGTTGAACGAAGATGAAGGAGGAAAGAAAGTTGACCAAAAGCTATATATGAGTATTATTGGTTCACTTCTTTATCTTACTGCTTCTAGACCTGACATTTTGTTTAGTGTTTGCATTTGTGCCAGATTTCAATCAGATCCCAAAGAATCTCATCTAAGTGCTGCGAAACGCATCATCAAATACGTTGCCACAACTTCTAAATTAGGTCTGTGGTATCCTATGTAGCACGAACACTCTCTGAAAGCTTTCGTGTCGTGTCCGACACTCCGACACGTGTCCGACACGCTCCGACACGTCCCGACACGTTCCGACATGCGGTCAACGAGTGTCGAAAAATCCAACACGTGGTCAACTCTCTCCGACACGCTTCGACACGCGAGTCCAGAATTCCAACACGCGATTCCGACACGCACGGGGTCAATTTTAAAAATTTCTAATACTTATGGGGTCAAAATATAAATATACACAAAAAGAAGTAATAAAAATGCTATAAATATACACGCACGAGGTCAATTTTTTTTTTCAGTTTTGTTTTTTTAGAATTTTTTTAGTTTTTTAAAAAGTCTTTTACTATGAAAGAAGTAATAAAAAAATGCTATATATGATAAATAAATTAATTTAAAAATATCATTTCAGCATTTTTCTTTTTCATGTAATTTAATTATCAGATATTTTTATTATTATTAGGGCTAATTCCATAAAAAAGCATCAACTTTACGTTGATGGACAAATCTGGCCAAAACTTTTTTTTGTCTCATGAAAAAGCATGAACTTTAGGTCGAGGGACAAATCTGGCCCGAACTTTTTTTTGTCTCGTAAAAAAGCACCAACTCTAGGTTAAGTGACAATTCTGGCCCCATTTTTTTTTTTGTCTCATAAAAAATCACAAACTTTCGCTTCTATCCAAAATCTAACCCCTACCATTAACTTTCTATTTTAAGTTAACCTTATTTCAGGAGAAAATGTTCTAGCTGTGAGATTGGTGGATCTCATTTGTGGTTTTTCTTGACAGGCGATGATCTACAGCTTCATATTATAACAAAACAATAAAGCATAGCTAGAGAAATTTAATGTGTAGATTTTTTTACTTGTGAGATGACACAGTTTCACGTTATTCTTCAAGCTGTAGCTCAAACAAGAAGACAATTAATGGTGTTAGCCAGTAAGTGCACATGGATTTATTGATAAAAACAATCAATGAATTTAAGTTAAGGAGGGGCTAGATTTAGGATTTAAGCGAAAGTTGGTGATTTTTTTTTTAAACAAAAAAAAAATGGGCCAAAATTGTCACTCGACCTAAAGTTGATGCCTTTTTATGTGACAAGAAAAAGTTTGGGCCAGATTTGTCACTTGACCTAAAGTTTGTGCTTTTTTACGAGACAAAAAAAAGTTCGGGCCAGATTTGTCCATCGACCTAAAGTTGGTGCTTTTTTTTGGAATTAACCCATTATTATTATAAATATATTTAATATATAACGTGTCGGAACGTGTCGAAATTCTCTATTTTTAAGAAATGACGTGTCGGCGTATCGTGTCGTGTCGCGTCGCGTGTCGCGTGTCCGTGTCGGTGCTACATAGGTGGTATCCTAAAGAAAGAGACTTTACTCTCCTTAGATACTTAGACGCAAATCTAGTAGAATGCAGAGTTGATAGAAAGAGCACTTCCGGCACTTGTCAATTACTTGGAAACAGGACAGTATCTTGGTTTTCGAGGAAGTAAAGTACAGTAGCTCTTTTAACAGCGGAAGCAGAATATGTGGTTCTTGGAAATTGTTGTTCTTAAATCTTATGGATAAAACAACAACTAAGAGACTTTGGAATCGAAGACTCATGCACTGAGATCAAATGTGACAACACCAGCGCAATTAATCTCACAAAGAATCCAATTCTTTATTCAAGAGTAAAGCATATAGAGATTCGACATCATTTTATTATAAATGACGTTCAAAATGGAGAAATCTCAATTCAATTCATTGAATCAAAAAATCAGCTGGCGGATATTTTCACAAAGCCACTAAAGAAAAATCTATTTGAATCTATTCGATCCAGACTTAATATCCTAAAGTCTAAAGAAGCTCAGACTCAAGGATAAAGGTCTAAAGACGCTCAATTTCAGAAGTTCAAGATTCAAGACTGTAAGTTATTTAAGTTCTAGCAATATATTTTTGGATAAAATTTCGAAAAGGTATGATTGTTTATTAATTAGTAATTGATTGATGTTATCTTCCCAAGTTCTTTGAAATTATGGAAATTATTATTTTCAAAAAGGAAGTTATCTTTTTGAAATGACAGTTATCCATTTTTCAAAAAGGCAGTTAATTTTAAAAGGGAATTTCTCTTCCAACGATTCGTATACCTCGTTTCGATTGCTTTATATAATGTTTGTTTTCTTCACAAACCCTAAAAGCGAAGAACTTTCTTTTTACTTTTTCTCTCTAGTTTAATCCTTAAAGTTTTCATCTTTCTCGCAAATCGAGTTTGGAAACTCTCTCAAAGACTGTGATAATGTCGTTCCAAAGAAAATCTTCAAGGATTGCAAGCAGGGGACCACGGCATGTGTGTGAGGGTCCCACACATTTTGATCTTACTGAGGAAGAAGATCTTTTAAGGCAACAGCAGAGTCCACAACATTCTCAACCGCGTCACTCTCCTCAGGCTAGTCCACAGAATGTTCAGCGACACCAAGAGAAGGAAGAAATTTTGGAGGATGTCGATCCTGTAAGGACTCTTAAACTTGCTTTTTCTTTCAAGCTCTACTCTGCCCTAAAGGTTGGAGGTTCTTCGATGACCTTCATTGATGAATTTTTGAAAGAAAATGGGTATAAAAATGAAACCCATCTTTTACAAATGATGGAACGTTTGGGGATTGCTCCTGCTGGTTCGGCAGAAAAGGCTTTCGCAAATTTCCCCAGTGATCCACGTTTTGGGGGTCTTAATCAATCTGATGGAACTAATGATGATGAAAAGATGTTTGCTCATTTCAAGCCTAGAATGGGTGTTGTTGCGAATATTTGAGAAAAAAATGGTAGATTTGTTTCGTTCGGAAGAACATAAACGAGTTTACTTTAAGTTGCTGAAGCGTGGGTGATGAACCCAAGAAGTGTAGATTTTGATTTTCTCGACTCCCTGAACGTGAAGCTACGCGAGAAATTTACTTTACTTCAACTTGAACGATTTTGCTCTGAGACAACAGTTGCTCATCCAGAACTTACTGCGTATTTCTATTTCAATCTAAGCTTCTTGAACGCGAATAGATTCTCTTTCAGTGTTAGAGACCAAGATTATGTGGTTGATATGGACACTTTGGCTGATGTGATTGGAGTTGAGAGAGGGATGTTTCGATCAATAAGTGTCTATTGGTCGTGTGACTGTGGAGCTTGTTCGGGACAGAATGGCAGAAGGTCGAATTTCGTACTCGAAGATGAATGCCTCAAATATCTTGCTGCATAAGATGGTGATTAATTGTCTTAGAGCCAAGTCCACATCAAATATTGATGTCTCTAATTCAAAAGCAAAGCTGATGTATGCTATCAACATTGGTGAAAAGTTCTCTCTACTGCACACTATCATGGTTCACATGTATAGATCGATGGTCAAGGACAAGAGACAACTTCCTTATTCAGCTCTCAATATTCAGCCTCCTAAGATTCTGTGCATTCGCACCTATGATCCAATGATGATAGGACTAAAGATGGTTTCAAAGATGCGTATGAAAGAACTAAATAAGGCTTTAGAGCGCTTTAAAGAGAAGACCCCTGTCAAGACGCAACAAGACCCTGTGGCTGCAAAACGAAAAGGCAAGGAGCCTATGTCAGCTCCTTCAAGGAAAAGGAGAGCACTCATCTTGCAAGATGAAGGAGATGATGAAGATACCACCATTTCTGCTCTTGCCTTAAGGAATTTACAGTGGCTTGTTCCAGAGACAGAGGATAGAGAGAATCAAGAAAGAGAAGAAGCAGAGAAAAGAAGAGAAGAGAAGGAATCGATGAGGAAAGAAGCAGACGAAGGCAGAACTGCAAAAGACGAACCAAGAGGAGAACAAGGTCATCATACCATTGAGGAGGAAACAGAGCATGAAAAGTACTTCTCTCTAACTGAAGGCACTAATACAGGGGGAGCTGCTGAGAAAAGAGGTACTTCTTCATTTGCTTTTACTAGTAATTGTGTTAGTCGTTCTCCTCCCGATCCAGAAGATGTATATGTTGCTTAATGTCCTGAAGAAGATGTTGAGGTTTCATCTCCAAGTCTGGGTGCTCATGCTGAAGTCCCATCATCTGCAAATACTCCATAAACTGATCATGCTAAAGTAAGCACTCAAACTGACAATTCAGCAGATTTTAAAAGATTGCTTGATGTTCTTATGGAGATGAGAGGTCAGATTTATGCCTTGGGATGCGAATTTCAGAATATACAGAATGCTACTCAGGTTTCTTTAGTGTCATTGCACGATCAAATTCAGACCCTTTCTATTCAAGTTCAAGCAACTACCAAGGGTGAAAAAGTAGCGCAATTGAAGGAGGATCTGAGAAAGTTGGAGGAGACTGTCAAGTCGATGGGAGATTCCAGCTCGTTCACGTTCCAAAACAATCTTAAATTTATCACATTTTGTTTTTCTTCTCTACCTTTTTAATGTTGACAAAAAGGGGGAGAAGTGGTGCTGATTTGGTTTAGCTTTTTAGCTTTGTCTTAAATTTTTGGACTGGTGTGTTTAGACTTCGGTTGACTTTGCACTTTGGTTTGGTTTGGATTGTTTAATGCTGGCAGTATCTTAAGCATTGTGGTATTCATGGCAAAGATAGTTGTTTTGTGGGACTAACCCATTTCCTGTGGATGCAGATTCGATACTATCTTAAACATAATCCATTTATTTTATGAGAAATTCTTGTTTGCTTAAGTATTGTCTTGCAGGTCAAAAGTATCCATATCCAAATCTGTAGGAAAGTTTTATCACCATAAAAAATGGAAAGATTGTTGGAGAAAACTTCCTTACTTGTTTTGAAGCTGACAAAACGTTTCCATCAGTATAGTCTAAAGATTAGTAGACTCTTTCGTCAAAGTCTGAAGACTGTCAGACCGCCAGACTTAAGATTTAAAGTCTACCCTCATTGACTGTTTCTAGACCATCGAAGAAAGACTTATCCAGAATCGTATAAGGATTTGTTTCGAGCAATTAAAGAATATCTCACGGCTGGAGATAGCATCTCAGGATCTTTTATTCGTTTTGAAATTAATTCGAGTAAGTTTGATCCGTTGATTGGCAAATCGTACATGGAATGTTCTACTTATGGAAACCTAAATCTTGATTGTATGAGCGAGCAGGATCGGTGGACTATTTTCACATTCCTTAAATAACTCGAGATCTCCCTAATTGATTCTGTCCAACGAGAAGATTGGAATAACTCTTTTGGAAGGTGCCAACGGTTATGAAGGCATGGAGGAGTATTTAAGGAAAACGTCCTAATTACTTGAAAGTGTGCACGATAGATAAATTACAAAGTCTAAAGCTCCTTGTTCTTTGTTGATTCAATTGTTGAGCGAAAATTTGTACTCAAAAGAGAGTCTAGACATTTGTGAGGCCTTGAGGAAATGTAGTTGAGTCTCTACACTGTGGAATCAAGGACGTGATCTTGTAACGACTCTTTTGATTCATAGTGAAATCCAGCCAGCGGGTTGTTAGTGCGGGAAAGTGGACATAGGCTTGGATTAAGCCAAACCACTATAAACTTCGTATTCTTATTCTCTTCCCCGATCTCTTTAATTCAATTCATAATTTTATTTTCATAAGTGCGATTTCCTTTTTAAAGTCTATTGTTTGCCAGACTCAGATTAAAAGTAAGATCTTATCTTATAGTTTGCAAAATTTGTTCTAGCACCTATTCACACCCATCTAGATGCTCATATTAGCACTCTCATATTTTACATTGCCCAACCATAGAAAAAAATTAATGCATAAGCACCAACCCTCTGGATAACCAACTAGGTCATTATGTTCATCAAATTCACTATGACTATGTTCAGGACCAAAAACCTAGCCAGTTGAAAATTGTCATCTTGTACTAGCTTTGCTCCATATGTCGAGATGGTTAAGGTGCTCTTCCGTGGTTGACATGTCTGACTCTTGATGACCATCTTCTACTTTTTCTAGAGATGCACTTTATTTGCAATGCCGTCACTTGCAGAAGATAGTCCACCTAGTAAGACAGCACTAAGACCTCATCTGGCTAATCTCTCACATAGACCATGGTTTAATAAGGGTAGAGCATCACTCAAAGAGGATTGCAGTTTATTCAATTATATAAAAATCAATGTGAATATGGATTATCAACTTCTGCTTTTCTAAGCAACAGTTCATTGCCAGTTTAAGCTTTGAGAATCACGACCTAAATATGTGTATCGATAGCAAGACCATGGCAATGTTTGGATCACATATTAAAGATCACATATTAAAGGTCTAATATCAAGTCAAGCATAAATACGGGCAAGGTTACCTTCAAGATAAAGGTTACCTTCCCATGACTTCTGCAGGAGCACACAAAAGTTCTTCTGCTGTGAAGATAAAGGACCTGTCAAATAGATGCAAGTCACCATCCAACTAGTCCGGAGAACCAACCTTGAGCACACTGGGTTCGTTAGAAGGCAATGGATTTGAAGAAGACAATAGAGATATAGGAGAAGAAACCAGTTCATCTATTCTTTCAACATAGCTAAGATCCACATTTACTTTTGCAACTGATGAATTTGATTCTGATTGAGGAGAAAGCCCATCTGAGCGTATGGCAGCTATCTGGATTTAAAGTAACTGAGGACGATGGGGCTCCAATATCTTTTGGAAAAATGATGCGAGATTAGCTGCAGAATCACCTAGAGAATGACCAGTTTTCCATATATTTTCTTTCAAATCTTCACCTTCCATTTGTTTTCTGCTGCAAGAGATAAGGAAGCATAGAAGAGCTATCATATAAGCACCTCCAACCAGATCTGCAATAAGGGCAATCTTAGTAGCAGTTCTCATACGTTTCCCGAGTTCACTCAATCCTATCTGGTGGCCCTTCCGGAGATTTTGGTGCATAAGGAGAAACCAGCAAATAGTTTCCTGGATGCAATGCAGAATCACGAAATCTTCTCAAGTTTTCAGGCACAGTGCCTGAGAAATTATTGTAAGACACATTAAATCCTTGAAGTTCATCAAGCAGATTATCGGGAAGGCCACCTTCAAAGTTCTTGGGTGAAAGATCCAGATATACTAAGTCACAATATCTGTCGATTTCCCAAGGAAGAGAGCCACTCAATGAGTTACTTGACAGATCAATAATTCAAAGGCTAGAGTTCTGATCGGAGACTACAGAAGAATGATCAAAATTTTCCTCAAAAAGGATTGAACCATGAGTTAAGATCAGAGAATTTGGTTGAGCTAAACAAACTAAGGAAAAAGGGTTCCACTGAGCTGGTTGAGGCTAAGACCTATTACTTTCAATTCTGGATATGTGCCTAAGACTTGGGGAAGAGGGCCTCCTACTACATTGTCCAAGATCTGGAATGAAGCCAGTCTCAAAAATTGAGAAGTTTGGATAGGTAATGTTCCTGTCAATGAGTTGGAACTCCTTCCACAGAGTTTCCTCAACTCTATAGTCATGAAAAATTGCCAGAGGGCATGCTCAAGTCTATCGTGGCACAATGCTCTATACAGATGGTACCGAGCCCAACAGTCTGTTTGAAGATAAATTAAACTTCTTCAAAGTTGCAGAGGTAACACATCCAACTGGGCCTGCCAAGATGATGAATGACATCAGAATTACCGTAAGCGTTACAATCAGATTCAGTTTTGTGAAGAAACCTGGAAATTTTGTTTTGCTAACTATAATCTGTGTAGTACATAAAAAGCTGTGAAAGCCAAGAACCAAATTCACATGTCACATTTGCTAATCTCATTAAAAAATTCAGGCTTCACCTTCATTCCAGTTTGTAATATTAATCAAAACCTCCCTTGAACAGAGATTTTGTGTCAGTACATTATCACATGGCAAGAGCAATGGCGATAATTATAAGAACCATATAAGTGCTTTTAGAAAAATAATCATTTCAGAATAACATGCCAAATGCAAACTCCATGGAAACATGCAGAGTGAGTCTCGATTAAAGTTACTTTTCCCAAAATTATTTTTAAAGGTTGGTTATGGCACAACACATACCAAACAGAAGGTGAAAGCATTAGATTTTTAGGACAGTTTCTCCGATTTCTTCAAGTTTCAAAGGAGGTGCAGAGACTTGTAAAATTTTCCTAACATACTTCTAGGGGTTCCTTTTCTTTTTCAAAGAGTAAAAATCCAAACACATGCTTCTAAAAGTTTTCAGATACATTACTTTGTTGTAGCTAAAGAAACATGTCATCTTCACATAGCAGGAAATCTATCTTCACTGTAGATATAATCATCCCCTGCACAGAATGTTTCTAAATGGACTGAACGAACTGGGCAAGAGAATTTGGAGGAAAGCAACAGAAACCCGCATCAAACAGGAGTGCAGTAAATTGGTGAATCTGAGACACCTTCAAGCTGGTTATCACTAAGATCCATCACAGACTAAATCATAGAGCTCTCCTGCAACAGCACTTGCGGCAAAGAACCCAACAACTGGTTGTTCCCGAGCTGGAGAATCCGAAGAGACTACAAAGTTGAAGGAGGGTATTTTACCCACTAACCTACTGTTACTAGCATCAAACACCTCCAAACTGTTAAAAATGGCATCCCATTGTGCAAAAATAGCTCCCCTGCTAAAGAATTGGAGCTAAAGTTCAGATAGCGAATTGAGGAAAGGAAACTAGAATTACCAAGCTACCAGGTCAAGTGAAATGGAGAGCTGATTATAGCTCAGATCAGCATACTCTACGCTACAGAAAACAGAGAGCAGCTTCGTGACATCTCCAGCAAATCCATTACCATGCAAATCTAACTATTTCAATTGATCTAAGCCTGAGCTAACCTCTGAGACGATCCCTGTCAATTGGTTTTTAGATAATGAAAAATTCTGAAGCATGATGAGGCCAGAAACAGCAACTAAGCTGAATTTCTCAATTAGGCCCACAATGTCAAGAGAAAAGCTTTTGTGACATGACCTTCACTACACATGACACCGTGCCAATTCTGGGGACACCCATCAGAGGCCAAGGACTTGGAATCATATGAATCAAGAAATTGCCCTGAGCGGTCCCTCTGGATCCCTTTCTTTAGCTCCAAAAGCGCTTCTAAGTCTAACTGCGCAAGAGCATTGACTATGAAGAGGCAAATTATCAAACATATCATCTGCATTCCTCACTCCACAGCCCCAGCTCCCAAAACTTCTGCCGCTGACAAGCAAGATTGACCGAGAGAGAAAACGAAGACATTCTCAAGATGTAGCCCAAAGCAATGGATCAAATTTGGAAGCACAAAAAGGCATCACCAAAGTAGATCAAAAAGAGAGAGAGAATTTACAAAAGACACAGACAAAAGCCAAAAAAATCATAATTGGAGTAAGGCCGCGAGCTAGCCGAGTGAAAGACCCGATGAGAACAAAAGCTAAAAGGTCCCCCAAAAAACTACCATGAAAAGTTGACATAACCCGAAATCTTTGAAGCACGAGAACGACTAGATCACGCAACAACAAAACACCCTTTTCCCGAAAATTGCAAATCTAAAAGTACCGGCAGACAATCATCGAGTCGATAGAGAGAAATGCGGATAATCCCACTTCTCCAACAACAAGGAGTTGATGAAAAATTGTAGGCACCTTTATGAAACGAACATGCAGAGGCAATGCACAGCGATGATGAGCGGGGAGCCAAAGATAGGATGATGACGAGAACCAGCTCGAGCTTTCGACAGTTGACGACAACGGAAATGGCAAAGAGACACGGACCCGCACGGTCGGTACGACGTAGTGCGAAGGAAGTGGATGATAAACACAGACCAAAACGAAGACGTTTTCTCGCATTGTATTGATTCTATTTCACTTCTCTCTTACGTTTTCCCGATCTATATCAGTCTACTACAGGTTTCTATTGTTGGTATTTCGAGATCGATGCCATTTGGATTGTAACCGGAGAAACCGCTTCACTATTCATTTGACATATTTACGCCGATAAGATGATGTATTGATCGTGTGATCCACTTGTCGATTTTAAAAGATTTGATTGTTTAACTATTGCTTCGAAGACATTCAATTAGTAAGATCCTAATTATAATCCATTCACCTAAGTAATCGTGTTTGTCTATGTTCACATTAAGGTTAAAGATTTGAGATAGATTGACACAACTGATTGTTGAAGTATTGTTTTATATCATTGGATAACGAGTTTTAAGTGCTTTTTAGATGTGATGTCCCTTTTTATATAATTTTAAAATTTTGAATTGAATTTTTTAACATAATATCAGAGCTAATGTAATCAATTTTCCCATTAGTAAAATTTTCTTTATATTCATATCATCTCCTTGAAAAAGCTTTATGGTGTGCGAAAACTAGAACAATTTTCTTAAGACTACTTTTCCACACATAAGCTCCCACGGGATGGTTTACATGAAATTTATTGAGCACTTAGAAGATAAGTCTATTATTTCTTGGCATCCTTTTATTGTTGCTTTACTTTGATCCTGAAAAAACTTAAAATGTATATCATTAATTAATTAATTCTCTCTCTCTCTCTCTCTCTCTCTCTCTCTCTCTCTAAGATTCTTATTATGTCTATTTGCAAAGCGTGGGAATAGAAAAGCAGAATTAAATCGACAAAAAGAAAGGGTCGAGCAGTGTAGGGTCAATTCAAATTCTAGCTGAAACTTACTCATTGAAATCGGTTTTTCACGTATCAAAAAAAAAAAAAAATCAAATCGGTTTTCAAACTATCATAGATTTCGAGGTTGGTTTCGGGATTTATTCAAGTTGTACTTATATTCTTAAAACTCATATTTATAATTTGAAAATTATCAAACATTAACAAAATTAAAGTCTTAGTCATGGAAGTTCATATTAATGATTCAAAATTATACACTGATATGACATATCGCAAGATGGCATGAATAAATAAAATAAGAAAAACACAAACATTAACAGCTACATAGGATTGGAAAAATGACAGAAAGAAAAACAACATTGGGCTTTTCATGCAATTAGAACACGAGGAAGTCATTAAATGATTCAGATGCCGTGGACATCAGACTCTGAGGCCATCTCTCTGCATCTGTTTTTGGCGGAAGTAGCCCGTCTCGCTGTGTAAAAGGCATGACCCTGCTCACCAACAGCTGAAAGCTAATTATTTCGCTAATCTGTCTAAGATGACAACAGAAACGACAGCATCAAATTTGGCTGCCCCCATTTGATTTCCTCAAGTCCGACAGACGAATTTGCGGCTAGACTATTTCCGCATTGTCACGATTTTCACCCAAATTCCTTCCCCCCCGGCCCAAAAAAAAAAAAAAAAAAAAGCTTGAATAGTCCGAATTCTACACACCCAAATGTCATCCCTCTCTCAGCAAAAACGGGTTGGTTTGTTGAAACTATGCGAAGCTGTTAAATTGTCCGTCCAATTTGTAGACTTTCCTAAAATTCTCTGAACTACAATTATCTAGAAGCTCCTAGAAGAACTGTTATGCAATGGCTAATAATTTGTCCATGGCCGAAGCATGTACAAGATAGATGCAATCGAGACAGATATCTCTGCACAAAAATTGCTAGAAATCTAACCAGAAAAGCTCAGGTTAATCTTTCATAGCTGGGGCACTGGAGAACTGGACTCTTAATTTGTCCATGGTTAAAGCATGCAGATAACAGACGCAGTTGAACAAAGTATCTCCGATGCAAGCATGGATAATTTGCCGAGTATGCCGATGGAAAATAGGCTCGTAGAGCTCGCATATTGTATACAGATCAGTCAGCTCAACTGTAAATCCCATGTACCCAGCTAGCTTCCTCATGTGCACCAACCATTATAATACAATAAATTCCTTCCGATTTGTCCCTTTGCTGATAAATCTCATACACACATATACAATACCTTCACATCATAGTCTATGCCAAATGTAACACCAAAATCTAACAGAATGAAATGGAAGCGCTTACATGGGAAAAGTTAATGCAGATTTTAACCAATGCCAGTAGTCAAAATCCTACCGAAAATGGGAGATAAAGACGTGGGCGGAATTTGAGATCAGATCATTGTTTATGTAGATGGTCGGGATTTCTTTGATGAGGTGCCAATAGTTGCTGGCGCGCTTTAAGCATCGCTCTTCAAGAAGTTTGCAGTCGCTGATGGACAAATGCTTGAGCGAGGAAGGGAGGCCGGCCTTGGGCAAGCACCTTAGTTTCCGGCATCCACGAGTGTATAAGCGCTGCAGAGAGCAAGGGAGGCCACTTGATAGACTCTCCAGGTTCCTCATGTCGGAGAGATTAAGATAGGTGAGAGAGGAAGGGAGGAGATTGTCGTTGCCGTCGCCCTCTGGGGGAAAGCACACCACATCTCCAAGTCCGCCAACACTCCCGTCAATCCATAAAGATTGGAGCGATGCGAGTGTGTGCAAGCCCCACTCTCCCACGTGCTGCTCCATGTTCACGCAGACCCTCACCTCGAAGGTCTCTATACTGGGAGGTAACCCTCCCATGGGAAAGCATTTGATGTTCTCGCAATCGACAATATATAGGCTCCGGAGGAATGTGAGGTGATGCAAATTATCAGGTAGAGACTTTACATTCGGGCAACTCCATAGGCTGAACTCGGATATGCTGGTGGGAAGCGGGGGGAAGTGCTCCAGCTCCAGAGCGGGACAACCGAATATCGTCAAGCAAGTTAGGTGGGAGAGCTTCTGCAGGCTCCGGGGCAAACTTCCCAATTGCTCGCAATAGAAAATTCTTACATCTTCAAGCCATTGGACGTGGTGTTGCTGGCCCGAGTCTGAAACTATCTCTGCCCGGTGACTTCACTTCCCACTGCAGTTATGAATCTTGAGTTCCTTGAGAGTCTCTGGTAGTCCGCCCATGCCGAATGGTGATTCGGGCAGTGAATCGCATCCGTAGATTCTCAATTCTCTCAGACGAGACGTCTCATTGCCAATCTTAGTGCCTATGGGCAAATGCTGGAGATTCTGGCAGTTTTCAACGGTCAATGATGTCATAGATGCTGGCAAGCCGGTCTCCGGAAAGGACCAGAGTTTCGGACAGTTAAGAATGATCAAGCTACGAAGAGAGGCCAGATTGTGCATCTTGTCTGGAAGCTTCTCTAGGCTTGAGCAATCACTCAATTTCATAGCTTCGAGGCAGCTAGGCAGCTCTCTATCACTTTCTCCGGCTATAAAAGATACGAACTGAGGACAACTTATGACATCTAAGCTCTTCAGACAAGCAAGATTCTGAACATAATCTCTGTCCTGCCACAAGTGTATCAGGTTTTTGCATCTTCTTACCTCAAACTTCTCTAACTTGGTGAAGGCTCTTGTGTACCCAAGAGGAAAGCAAGTGAGCCCCTCGACATTTTCGACAGCAAGAGTGGTTAGAGAAGTCATGTTAACCAGGCTCTTAAAAGTCACCTCGTTACAGCTTCTGAAGTATAGCTCGCAGAGAGACGGAAGACTAACGGCAGGTGAGGCATGCAGAAGCGGACATGAATCAATATCAAGCCTCACGAGGGCATCTAGTTTTCCGGGCAATCGTCCCTTCAACTTGGGGCAATTGCGGACCATTAGATGCCGAAGACAAGGGAACGGCGCTTCTAATTCTTCGGCACCGTCAAAATGAGTCCAATCCTCCCAGAGTGACATATCGTTGAACTTCAAAGTTGTTAAGGATGGAAAAGGTGGAAAAGGCTCTGTAGTTTCGTAAAATTCGGAGCCCACCGTGCGCACAGCATCCAGACCTTCGATGTGCAGTTCTTTCAGGGAGGATAGCCGCCCGAGTGATGGTAATGATCCAACGTTACGGCAGCCACACAAGCGCAAAGAGACTATGTTGACATGCGAAGGATTTCCCAGCCAGAAAGGAAATTCAATGCCGCTGTAGTAGGAGATTGTGAGATCTCGAAGGTCTTTATGAGGTCGAAGAGAGTCGAGGACCTCCTTTTCAAGCTTTAGCTCTGCTTTCCGCAAATCTTCAAGGTGTTCGCTCCATTTCATGATTAATTGGTCAATTCCACTCTTCATGCGTAGAATGGCATCCCTAGCATCTCCAGCGTCTTTTACCTTTTTGCTCAATTTCATGATTGACCGGCCAATTTCACGCTTCATGCATAGATTAGCATCCTTAGCGTCTCCAGTGTCTTCTATCTGATTGCTCCATAACTGGTCAATTCCACGCTTCATGCGTAGATTAGCATCCTTAGCATCTCCAGTGATTAACCGGTCAATTTCACGCTTCATGCATAGAACAGCATCCTTAGCATCTGTAGCGTATATTGCCTGTTTGCTCCATTTCGTGATTAACTGGTCAATTCCATTCTTCATGCGTTCAATAGCATCCTTAGCATCTCCAGCGTCTTTTACCTGTTTGCTCCATTTCATGATTAACCGGTCAATCCCACGCTTCATGGGTAGATTAGCATCCTTAGCATCTCCAGCGTCTTTTACCCTATGCAACTCAGAGATTAACAGTTCCCCTCTAAGTTGCTCAAGGTGTTTTAACTCCTTTAACCTCCGCCCGTTCTCTGTTCCCACGATAAACTTGGACAAAATCTCAAGATACACCAAGTTACCTATACGTTGTGGCATGGTTTGTAGGCTCCGGGTTTCTCGAATGTCGAGATATCGTAAATTAATCAGCTTCTCAACACCTTGAGGCAATCCGGCCAAGGTATGGGCAACCCCGTAATATCAAAGCCTCTAGGTTGAACAGCCCACCGATGGATTCAGGAAGCCTTTCAATCTCAGTGTAAGATAAATTAAGATAGTGCAGATGCCTCAATTTACCTACACAGTCCGGTATCGCGTTGATGCAATAATGACTCAACGAAAACACCCTCAAATACTTCAAGTCCGACAGCAAGTCACCTAGCACGCTTTGGGACAAATGCAACATCGCGAACTTACTGGGTCGCGGTTGCAATGAGATGAAGCTTCTTAGTCGCTTCATTCTGTGATACACCGTAAGTCTTTCGGATGCAATTCCGTAGCTCGAAATGAAGGATGCGTGACGAGCTGAAGATTCATTACTCTCATTGCCCTCTAACTCAAACCCCCGTGAGCTAAAGTGCGTCAGGCCAGCAACTGACTTTGCGAGGTCATTCAGAAGATCATGCATCGAGAACCACAAACTGTTGCTGCTTGATTCTTGAAAAAACGATCTCGATACTAACTCCTTGAAATAATTAAGACCTGTCTTCCAGAGGTTCTCTCCTTCGCTTCTGTGTACCAAGCCCTCCGCCATCCACCAATGGATCAACTCATCCCTTTCTATTTCGTAATCCTTGGGAAAGATGGCGCAGTAAGCAAAACATCTCTTCAGATGAGGGGGGAGATGGTGATAGCTGAGTTTCAAAGAGGGAAGGATCTCGTTTCTCTCTTTTGCTAGATCCCAAATTCGGCTGTTGGATATAGCTTCCCCGGTGGGAAGCGACGTCGGTACGTAGTAGTCCGCCCAACATCTTCACAGCCAACGGCAAGCCTTTGCACTTCATCACTATTTTCTCACCGAATGATTTAAGAGGGGTGTGGTGGTCGAAATTTTTGGCGCGAAGAGCGTGATAGGCCAGTAAAGTCAAGCAAGCATCTTCAGGCAACTCCTTCAGAGGGTATGCCCGAGCACCGGCCATTGAAGCAACACGGAGGTTACGAGCATGTAGGACGATCACGCTCCCCTCAGCTCCGGCTTGGAAAGTCTTCAGGAGATTGGTCCACTCTTCGTACTTCTCTGTCCAAACATCGTCCAAAACGATAAGGAATCTCTTCCCAGACAGATGTTTCCACAACTTCTCTTGGGGCCGGTCTAGGTCGTTGCCTTTGCCAGACAAACCAGGGATATCCTGCAAAATCCTCTTTGTAATGGCGGCCACGTCGAAGTCATTGGACACGCAAGCCCATGCTTTGACATCGAAATAGCTGGCGTCATGATAGACTTGCTGGGCTAGAGTGGTCTTTCCGACCCCTCCCATCCCTATTATGGGAATTATTTTCGGGATCGCATTTATGTTGCTGATGCCTTCTTCTTCTTCTTCTTCAATCAACAATTGAAGGATCTCCATCTTTTCCTTCTCCCTACCTACAAAACAAGGCTCTGGGACACACGTCGTGATAGGCCGCCGCTTGGGCTCGGTGGGATGCGAACGGGGCCTCCTT
The DNA here is from genome assembly GCA_014182575.1 of Eucalyptus decipiens. Lineage (NCBI taxonomy): Eukaryota > Viridiplantae > Streptophyta > Magnoliopsida > Myrtales > Myrtaceae > Eucalyptus > Eucalyptus decipiens. Next base: position 32,736,339 of record CM024610.1, on the reverse strand, counting down.
CTCCGTCGAGCTCGAGGCTATTTTTCTGGTCGATAATCTCCTGCAGTCGATGGTCGATATCCTCTATTTTGGACCTCATTTTCTGGTCACGCACGAACTCTCTGGGACTGAAGTAGCTCGGCACGACCAGAAGTGTCTTGCTCGCCCTCCTGGAATCCGCCTTCTGCTTCTTAATCCTGGCTTGAGCATCGAAGTCGTAGAGCAAGTCCTCGATGTCGTAGGCCAAGTTCCGGAGGTCCTCCAGCCACAACTTGACTCCAGCATCACCAGTCAACTGCTTTTCCTCCGCGTCTTCCAGAGTGCAGTTTATTCGCCGGAGCTCCTTCTCCCATTTCTTCAGCAGGGTGCGGAGTCCCTCACGCCGCATGAGGCTAAGCAGCTCGCCTGAGGTTAACTTGTCGAAGAGCACCTGGAGGATGGTGCTGAGAAGCATCTCTCCAATGGCTGCTGCCATCTCCCCAAGGAGGATTGAACTGCAATGCAGATGGTTGTGAACCGAAGTGTGCGATTGAGTGGAAATTGGAGGCAAAGCTGATCTCTCAGGTCCTGGGAGGTCGGACCACGTAATGTGATAAAACTAGAATATCGGGTAATATTTGGGAAAAATATTGTTGTTTTTTTCTCATTACAACGAAAATGTCATTTGACCTTTTTGCTGGACAATAAAAATGGCTGTGAGCGAAAAGCTTCACCGATTGCTATTACTAGAGCATTGAGTTCCATCTGGGCATACCATTGGTAGTTGTCTTCTAAAATATTTCATACGGACAAAAGAAAGGTGCTATTTTCATCTCTACCTAAATCCCCTCCTCTGTTACTAGATAGACAAGATCGGTCTTATTAGTTTACATATTCGCACGGTCTCCCTTAACCTAGTTATTTTCCTTTTACGGTTTTCTGTATTTAAACTTAGGATTAATATCCTAAAAAACTCAAATTAGTACACCTATTACAAATTTTCTCCAAACTATTTTTTTGACCATGAAAAATCTTAAATCGATACATTTATGACAAATTTACCCCGATTAACCATAAAAAAAAAAAATCCTAAACTAGTACATTTATGACAAATTTATCCCAAACTAATTTATTTGACCACGAAAAACTTCAAACTGATAAATTTGTGATAAATATACCCTCTGTTAAATTGGATTAATACAAAAAAAAATCACAAAAATTGTAAATTATGATAAACGGAGCGTAAAATCCCAAATTGATATATTAATCAACTATCACATGTTATTTAACTTAATAATTTGATAACAAAATTTAATAAAACTAACAGAGGGTAAATTTGTCACAAGTGTGCCAGTTTAAGGTAAATTTGTCAAAGGTATACTAGTTTGGGGTTTTTGGTAGTCAAAAAAATAGTTTTGAGTAAATTTGTAACCAGTTTGGGATTTTTCAGGGTATTAACCCTTAAACTTATTGCTATTCAAAAAATAAAAGCTAATCTCATCCTCATCATTGCTCTTATATTAATTTATCTATTCCTCATCCCTCCTAATCCTAATTTTGACTTCATTTGTCTAAAAATTATTTCCAATATATCTATTTTCTATGTAAAAATTATGTGTTTTGTTCCATGTAAGACGTTCTAGGAGTATTCAAAACCCAAAAATTATTGGCGTGAAAAAGTTATGGACATTGAGGAATTTTGATATTTTCCGGTAGACACTCCATGAATAATATTAACTTTTGTTAATCCAAAATGAATAATAATACACCAACGATTTAAAAGAAATTCTTATTCGATGCAAAGCTTTGTTCTAATTTTTTTTACCATTTTTTAAGTTTCACGTTGTGGAATGCAACTATGATTTTTGTTTTGAAAAATCTTTAACGGTGGTTTCTTTTATTTCATCCGATCAATCTATGTAAATGACAGCCAATGAAGAAGATATGCATAACAAAAATACGAATTTTATAAATATGAGACTGTTAAAAAGTGGGTTTGTGCCAAAAGTTTTGTATATTCTACTTGGCAATCAATTCATAAATTTATCGATATGAAAAAATTAATTCATGAATTTGCTTGACATCGCATAGAAATTTCTCTCTTCGACAAAGTTAATTCTAGCTAAAGTAAAATCTAAAAAAAAAAATCATTCATTTAATATTCACGGCATACCAACAATAAACAAAAACAAAACATGTAATATTCTTAATTATGTCAACTAGATAAATAGAAAGCTAAAACAAAGGAAAAATAAATAAATTTTGAGCACCATTTTAAATAGAAATTAAATAGTCGAGGGCAATTTTGATGGATTTAGTCATATAAAGGTGAATGTAGCCTATATAATGTAAAGAAGAAGAGGACTAGCTTGTGGTCATGTCGGGATAAGTAGCACTGTTGAGAAATAACATCGTGAATAAATTCTGAACCAAGAAATCTGATTTCTGATGATTTAGAGAGCAAAATATGTTACTTCTTAAGAAATGACCATAGAATGATCAAGATACACCTGACTAAGTTTTAGTCTACAAAATATGATTTACTCATACTATGATCTGACGTCCAGTTTAGCACTAAAATTTTTCGAACGTTGCTTTGTGCCAAAACTTTTCAAAATCGTTAATTATAAGACACTCTCGTGGTTTATGTCCAACTTAAATTTTACATGATATTATTCAATAAACGCATTTCTGTGCGACTTTTTAAAATGGTTAATATCATAAAAGATTCCAATTGAGTACACCTCTAACAAATTTATCATAAACTAATTTTTTTATTATAAAAAATCCCAAATTTGTATATTTGTGACAAATTAAACCTACATTAATTTCTATTAAATTATATCAATACTATGAAAAACATAAACTAGTACAAATGGATGGTAAAACCCTAAATTGGTATACTTGTCAACTGTCATGTGTCATCTAATTAAGTAATTTGACGGTAAAATTTAATAGAATAACAATAGGTAAACTTGGCACAAGTTATATTTACCTTTACCAAAAAAAAAACTTGTCACAAGTTTATGAGTTTGAGGTTTGAGGTAGTAAAAAAATTAATTTGAAGTAAATTTGTCACATTGTGTATCAGTTTGGAATTTTTAATGATATCAACCCTTTTCAAATGCTAACATATATCACATGGCAAATTGCAAGCCACGGAAGAAGACGCTACTAGCTCATCAATATCTCTCAACGATCTATGGATCAATTCATCCTCTCGAGCTCAAACCCATCCTTGACAAAGTTTCTCGAAGTCAGTTCCTCTCCCACTCTCGCGAGCTACACTACTACCTCGCCTACCTAATTGAATTGACTTGTGAATCTATGGGTTTCAATCGAAAATATGGGTTAAACTAATATATAGTCACGACTTTGGCTTTTTAGTTAGATAGAAATGAGAAAAGATTAAGGAGTAGAGATAGAGCACACAGTTGATATAAAAGGAGGAGATGATGACCATAGTGATGATCTCTAAATTATATCACAATACAAAGAATCAAGATGTCACCTGACTCACGCCCTCAGATATGCTTCCCTCTTCTTTTTGCAGCTATTCTGGGACTTCAATTTGCTGATTTCTCTTTGCTTTGTTTGTGCTCACTGCCTCAATTTATTGAGTGCAAGGGCAGAGATAAACTGGGTAACCGAAACGTGAATGGAGTGCATATCATTGTCGAGTGTCAATCAGTGAGTTTTTCTTGAGCACCCATAAGAAGAATCCGAACTTTTTAGAACCAGCCAACAAGAAAATCTTCCAATTTGATCCTAGTTCTTGATCCTTTCATTTCCCTTCCTTTTGGGTATATCCTAGACTGAGATTGCTCAATCACAATAATTTCGCTGTAATTGACAGTACTAACCCTTTCTATTGACTCTGTTCAATGCCATTGTTGTCTCCAGTGTTGAACAATTTGGTCATTGACTTTCCCACCGTCACTTTCTCCAAAGAATTTGGGGCAAAAAATTTCATGGCGTTAAGTTAAGAGCTTGTCCGGTCCGTCAAAATGAAGCTTCTTCTAGCTCCTATGCATGAATAAGCAAGGACCATAAAAGTTGAGATCCCAAACGTGTAGCCATTGTAATATCTCCCACAGAAACAAAAGAACCAATAACAAATGCGGAATCAGTGCCTTCATTAACAAGCTCTTACTTAACTAGGTTGATGTTTCTTTTCCTTTGGATGCAATACACAAGCAGGTCACGAGCACTTATCAGCTTACTCGATCATGCATCGTCACACGCACAATCATGCTGGTGTGCATTATTGCGTCCAGACGCCTCATGTATGCGGGTCAATATGTCTCGGCCATGTTGCGTGCTCTTGAAATTTTCTCAAAATCAGCAAAAAAAAAAAAAAAAAGGGGAAAATAAAGAGGTGGGTGGTTTATGCCCAAATCAACCGATTTTCACGAAAAGAGTTGTCAATATGATTGTTTCTGTGTTGAGTGTCACATTTGTTGAAGCATTGTATGTGCTTGTCGGGCCCAACACTTTCAGGAAGAAACTGACGCAATTCAAATGAACAAGTAGTCTCACGAAGTTCCAAAGAACCAGAAGTCCATCTGCATTCACAGACAATTATATGGGCCGAGATAAAGCTCCACTCTGCAAATTTTTCGGCCACGGTTGGAGCGAAATAGTACACCGGCTTGATCAAGATGGTGTGAACTTTTTCTGCAACAAAATGAAGAGGTGAAGAAGGAGAAAGAAAATTCCACGGTAGATTGTCGGTCCTACATTGTCTGTTTAGCAAAGTGATGAAACACGAGTTACAGGACCAATGGAAAGGAGCGCAATAAGTAACGGCTCGGCCCGTTCTGGCAGAAACATTGCCAACAAATGGTTCAGAAGCAAAAAGCAAACGGTCACAAATATGAAAAAGAATGATGATTATCCCCTTCACATCTAGATGCAGCTTTTTGGATGATTTCTCCGGAAGAATACCAAAAAAGAAATCTTGGCAAGAACTAGATATGCTAGACCTAATCAAGTAAAGAATTAAACACAAAGACCAAATATGAATTAAGTGGAAGAACCAAAAATAGACAAGAATGAGGGTTAGTACAGGAAGTAACAATGACCAAATTTATCATTTAGCTTGGCGTGCGCATAATGGCCGTAGAGAAATAAGATCTTCAAAAAACTGTCTTACTAATGTCAGACCTGTCAGACGCTGGAAGGATCATCTCAGAGCCACCTCCAACATTAAAGTCCGGAGCTTCTAACAAGATGTTAGTTGACCTCAGGTTGCTGTGTGGTATTCCTTTCTCATTATTGAGGAAGTTCAAGCAACGTGCCATATATACAGTGATCTGGAGCCTTGTGTCGAGAGACAAGGGCGATAGTTTCCTTGGATCCATCTTTGCTGCAAAGAGCTTCAAACATGTGCCATGGACTCGTGGGTGTTCTTAATCAATGCTAAGTAACATTCAATTGTTTCCTATGTTATCTTCAGTATTATCTCAATCCATGCCAATAGGATTTTCCAGAGTGAAATGACAATGAACGACTTCAATTCCCAAATAAATAAGGGTATATTTTACATTGCCCAAGCATAGAAAAAATTATTGTATAAGCACCAACCCTCTGTATAACCGACTAAGTCATTCTGTTCATCAAATCCACTATGACTATGTTCAGGACCAAAAACCTAGCCAGTTGAAAATTGTCATCCTGTACTAGCTTTGCTCCATATGTCGAGATGGTTAAGGTGCTCTTCCGTGGATGACATGTCTGACTCCTGATGACCATCTTCTACGTTTTCTAGAGATGCACTTTATTTGCAATGCCTTCACTTGTAGAAGATAGTGCACATAGTAAGACAGCACTAAGACCTCATCTGACTAATCTCTCACATAGACCATGAGTTTAATAAGGGTAGAGCATCACACAAAGAGGGTTGCAGTTTATTCAATTATATAAAAATAAATTAGAATATGGATTATCCACTTCTGCTTTTCTAAGCAACAGTTCATTGCCAGTTTAAGCTTTAAGAATCACGAGCTAAAATACTTAGACATGGAAACAGGTCTATTGATAGCAAGACCATGGCAATGTTTGGATCACATATTAAAGGTCTAATATCAAGTCAAGCATAAAGACGGGCAAGGTTACCTCCAAGATAAAGGTCCATGCTTGCTGCATGGATATAATTAGATATGATAAGCTTTTCATGCTCCTTTAACCCGCCCGTAGTAACCCTGTAAGGGAACTAGATTTGGAAGTTTGATGCTCCCAAGTTTCTTGAACTCCCTAGTGAAGTCTTTCCTTCCTTTTGCTATTCCTTCGGTCGACCATTTGACAACCAAAACATGGCCGGAATGAAGTGCAGCTTTACATGATGTTACATGACAACTCCTTCCCATGACTTCTGCAGGAGCACACGAAAGTTCTCCTGCTGTGAAGATAAAGGACCTGTCAAATAGATGCAAGTCACCATCCAACTAGTCCAGAAAACCAACCTTGAGCACACTGGGTTTGTTAGAAGGCAATAGATTTGAAGAAGACAACAGAGATAGGAGAAAGAAACCAGTTCATCTATTCTTTCAACATAGCTAAGATCCACATTTACTTTTGCAACTGATGAATTTGATTCTGATTGAGGAGAAAAGCCCATCCAAGCATATGGCAGCTAATCTGGATTTAAAGTAACTGAGGACAATGGGGCTCCAATATCTTCGGGAAAAATGATTCGAGATTGGCTGCAGAATCGCCTAGAGAATGACCAATTTTCCATATATTTTCTTTCAAATCTTCACCTTCCATTTGTTTTCTGCTGCAAGAGATAAGGAAGCATAGAAGAGCTATCATATAAGCACCTCCAACCATCTGCAATAAGGGCAATCTTAGCAGCAGTTCTCATATGTGTCCCGAGTTCACTCAATCCTATCTGGCGGCCCTTCCGGAGATTTTGGTGCATAAGGAGAAACCAGCAAAGAGTTTCCTGGATGCAATGCTGAATCATGAAATCTTCTCAAGTTTTCAGGCACAATGCCTGAGAAGTTATTGTAAGACACATCCTTGAAGTTCATCAAGCAGATTATCGGGAAGGCCACCTTCAAAGTAGTTGAAGAGAGCCACTCAATGAGTTACTTGGCAGATCAATAATTCAAAGGCTGAAGTTCTGATCGGAAACTACAGAAGAATGATCTAAATTTTCCTCAAGAGGGATTGAACCATAAGTTAAGATCAGTGAATTTGGTTGAGCTAAACAAACTCTATATGTACCTAAGACTTGGGGAAGAGGGCCCCCCACTAAATTGTCTGAGATCTGGAATGAAGTCAGTCTAAAAAATTGAGAAGTTTGGATAGGTAATGTTCCTGTCAATGAGTTGGAACTCCTTCCACAGAGTTTCCCCAACTCTATATTCACGATAAATTGCCAGAGAGCATGCTCAAGTCTATTGTGGCACAATGCCCTATACAGACAGTACCAAGCCCGACAGTCTGAAGATAAATTAAACTTCTTCAAAGTTGCAGAGGTAAAACATCCAACTGGGCCTGCCAAGATGATGAATGACATCAGAATTACCATAAGTGTTACAATCAGATTCAGTTTTTGTGAAGAAACCTGGAAATTTTGTTTTGCTAACTATAATCTGTGTAGCACATAAAAAGCTGTGAAAGCCAAGAACCAAATTCACATGGCACATTTGCTAATCTCATTAAGAAATTCAGGCTTCACCTTCATTCCAGTTTGTAATATTAATCAAAACCTCCCCTGAACAGAGATTTTGTGTCAGTACATCATCGCATGGCAAGAGCAATGGCAATAATTATAGGAACCGTATAAATGCTTTTAGAAAAACAATCATTTCAGAATAACATTCCAAATGCAAACTCCATGGAAACATGCAGAGTGAGTCTCAATCAAAGTTACTTTTCCCAAAATTATTTTTTAAAGGTTGGTTATGGTACAACACATATCAAACAGACGGTGAAAGCATTAGATTTTTAGGACAGTTTCTCCGATTTCTTCAACTTTCAGAGGAGGCGCAGAGACTTGTGAAATTTACCTAACATACTTCTAGGGGTTCCTTTTCTTTTTCAAAGAGTAAAAATCCAAACACATGCTTCTAAAAGTTTTCAGAAACATTACTTTGTTGTAGCTAAAGAAACACGTCATCTTCACGTGGCAGGAAATCTATCTTCACTTTAGATATAACATCATCCCCTGCACAGAATGATTCTGCATGGACTGAATGAAGCAGGCAAGAGAATTTGGAGAAAAGCAAAAGAAACCCGCATCAAACAGGAGTGCAGTAAATTGGTTCAAGCTGGTTATCACTAAGATCCATCGCAGACTAAATCATAGAGCTCTCCTGCAACAGCACTTGCAGCAAAGAACCCAACAACTGGTTGTTTCCAAGCTAGAGAATCTGAAGAGACTACAAAGTTGAAGGAGGGTATTTTACCCACTAACCTATTATTACTAGCATCAAACACCTCCAAACTGTTAAAAACAGCATCCCAATGTGCAAAAATAGCTCCCCTGCTAAAGAATTGGAGCTAAAGTTCAGAGAGCGAATTGAGGAAAGGAAACTAGAATTACCAAGCACCAGGTCAAGTGAAATGGAGAGCTGATTATAGCTCAGATCAGGATACTCTATGCTACAGAAAACAGAGAGCAGCTTCATGACATCTCCAGCAAATCCATTACCGTGCAAATCTAACCATTTCAAATGATCTAAGCCTGAGCTAACCTCTGAGACGATCCCTGTCAATTGGTTTTTAGATAATGAAAAACTCTGAAGCATGATGAGGCCAGAAACAGCAACTAAGCCGATCCCAATTGGGCCCACATTGTCAAGAAAAAAGCTTTTGTGACATGACCTTCACTACACGTGACGCCGTGCCAATTCTGGGGACACCCATCAGAGGCCAAGGACTTGGAATCATATGAATCAAGAAATTGCCCTGAGCGGTCCCTCTAAATCCCTTTCTTCAGCTCCAAAAGCGCTTCTAAGTCTGACTGCGCAAGAGCATTGAATACGAAGAGGCAAATTATCAAACATATCATCTGCATTCCTCACTCCACAGCCCCAGCTCCCAAAACTTCTGCCGCTGACAAGCAACATTGACCGAGAGAGAAAACGAAGACATTCTCAAGATGTAGCCCAAAGCAATGGATCAAATTTGGAACCACAAAAAGGCATCACCAAAGTAGATCAAAAGGGGAGAGAGAATTTACAAAAGACACAGAAAAAAGCAAAAAACAAATCATAATTGGAGTAAGGCCGCGAGCTAGCCAAGTGAAAGACCAAAGCCACCATGAAAAGTTGACATAACCCGAAATCTTTGAAGCACAATAACGACTAGATCACGCAATAACAAAACACCCTTTTTCCCGAAAATTGCAAATCTAAAAGTACCGGCAGACAATCATCGAGTCGATAGAGAGAAATGCGGATAATCCCACTTCTCCAACAACAAGGAGTTGATGAAAATTTGTAGGCGCCTTTATGAAGCGAACATGCAGAGGCAATGCACGGCGATGATGAGCGGGGAGCCAAAGATCGGATGATGATGAGAACCAGCTCGAGTTTTCGACAGTTGACGACAACGGAAATGGCAAGAGACACGGACACGCACGGTCGGTACAACGTAGTGCGAACTGCGAAGGAAGTGGATGTTAAACACAGACCAAAACGAAGACGTTTTCTCGCATTGTATTGATTCTATTTCACTTCTCTCTTACGTTTTCCCGATCTATATCAGCCTACTACAGGTTTCTATTGTTAGTGTTTCGAGATCGTTGCCATATTGATTGTAATTATGGAAACTGCTTAACGATTCAATTGACATATTTACGCCAATAAGACAATGTATTGATCGTGTGTTCCTCGTGTCGATTTTAAAGTATTTGTTGATTTAACAATTGCTTCGAAGACGTTCAATTGGTAAGCTCCTAATTATAATCCATTCACCTAAGTGATCGTGCTTGTTTATGTTCACGTTAAGGTTAAAAATTTGAGATAGGTTGACATAACCATTTGTTGAAATATTATTTCATATCACTTAATAACGGGTCTTAAATGCTTTTCATACGTGATGTCCTTTTAGGTATGAGTTTAAACTTTTGAGTTGAATTTTCTAACATAATATTAAAGTTACTGCAGTCAATTTTCTCATTAGTAAACTTCTCTTTATATTCATATCATCTCCTTGAGAAGGCTTTATGGTGTGGGAAAACTAAAATAATTTTCTTAGACTCCTTTTCTACAAATAAGCTCACATAGAATGGAGAACCATTGTCACATGAAGTTTACTGAGCACTTAGAAAATAAGTCTGTAATTTCTTGGCATCCTTTTATTGTTGCTTTACTTTGATCATAAACAAACTTAAAAATGTATATCATTAATTAATTTATTTTCTCTCTCTCTCTCTCTCTCTCTCTCAAATTCTTATTATGTCTTTTAGTAAAGCGTGAGAGAAAGAAGTAGAATTAAATCAAAAAAAAAAAAAAAACCTTGGGGTGAGCAATGTAGGGTCGATTCAAGTTCCAGGTAAAACTTACTTGTTAGAATCAATTTTCAAAATATCATAAATTTCAAGGTTGATTTCAGGATTTATTCAAGTTGCACTTACATTCTTAAAACTCATATTCATAAGTTTGAAAATTATGAAACATTAACAAAATTAAAATCTTAGTCATGAAAACTCAGATTAATGATTCAAAATTATGTATTAATATGACATATCGTAAGATGGCACGAAAATATAAAATAAAATTAAAAAACACAAAAAAATTTCTAGATTTCAAGTTTCATCTTTTACGTATCGGAACTCGTTGTTAGAAGAATTAAACAGGTTGAAGAAGATCAAAAGGTCAAGAAGTCAGTAACAGTAGAAAAAAGCTAAACCTGAAGAAGTAACTGGAACAGAGGAAGCAAAAACAGGGGAAGGTCGTGAGTTGGCGATCCAAGTGAACGAATGTGCTGGCAATCCGTGACAACGGGAGCTGGCGATCCGTGAAAGCAAAACCTGAATCGAGAGAAGCAGGTCAAGAAGTTGCAGGTCGGAAGAATTACACGTGTGTTGTTCACATCATTCGGTTGTAACAATTCTATTAACAGAAAATAGTTGAGCTAGTAACAAGTATAAAAGGAAAAGAAAGAACGAGAGAAAGCTAGCTAGAATTCATTTGTTAGTTTCTAAGAGTTACAAGCTTCTTTCAATTCATCGAGAGTTTCCTCTTCTTCTTCTTCTTCTTCTGTATCAGAGGAGTGATGAAAGATTGTAAAGAATAAACTTGAAGTTCTCAAGAAGAAATACAACGAAGCCGAGGTATTCTCATTACTTGTTCAAGATCCAAAACTCCTCTCATATATAGATCTTGTTACGTATTCGATTTCTTCTCATGGTATCGAGCATGATTTCCGGGTATGATAGATCTGGTGTGTTCTTATTGCATGATGTTATAAAGATCATGATATCTCACGATAGTTTACTTCAAAGTCTACTTTGGATTATCTGCGAATTTTAAAAGTCTTTGAACATAGAAGAATGGCCACTAGACTTCGAAGTATCCATTCCCTATTCATGTGAATATAGGGAACTTTGTTACCATCAAGTTGAATGAAGAAAACTTTCTGTTGTGGCAAGCTCAGTTTAATAGATTTCTGAAAAGCCAAGATTTAATCGGTTTTATTGATGGTGAAACTTTACCTCCAAATCGAATGATACAAACTGAGACTGGAGAAATGATGAACCCTGATCACCTGGATTGGATAAAAACCGATCAGCTTATATCTTCCTGGATAAGCGGTGCAGTATCAGAAAATATTCTAAGTCTAATAATTGGCTTAGAAACCTCACTTGAAGTATGGCAGGCTCTCATAAATAGATTTACACAGAAATCTGTTGCAAAGGAGTTTGAGTTGAGAGGAAAACTTCAAGCCTGCAAGAAAAGAAACAGATCACCGAGTGAATATCTCGAGAGAATTCAAAACCATTTGCGATCAATTGAATGCAATTGGAAAGCCATTGACGATATAACAAGAATGTTTGGCATATTGGAAGGGCTAGGTCCCGAATATGAAACTTTCAGGACAACCATGTATTGTCTTAAGCCTCGCCGGAGTATGAAGAAGTAATCTCACAACTTGAGAGGTTTGAAACTCGATTAAAAACATACTCCATGAATGAGTATAACTCTAACCTCGGCCTATTATGGGCAAAGGAAAGCTGGAACAAGTCAGAAAGAATCAATCCCGAAAATCAAAGAGAAAGTTTTCGAGGAGAAGTTAACTATGGCGAGGTCAGCCCTTTATTAGAAGAGAATATGGAAATAATTCTGCGAAGCTGGAAGGAATCAATTCAATAGAATGAATAACCTGTATTCAACTCAGCAAGGTTAGGTTAATAAGGATAACTGGTCTGGTTATGGACAAGGATTTCGACCTTATTCAAATCCTGCACAAAGGTATCAAAATGTTAGATCTTATCCACCACAAAGCTCAAATGGTGATAGACAAGCACAGAACACAAAGCCTACTAATAATGTCCCTCTACAATGCCAGATCTGTAAGAAATCGGGTCACACAAAGACTCGGATGTTGGTATAGGTTCGACAATTCATACCGGGCGGATGAGATACCAACCGCATTAGCAGCGGTACACATTGAAGAACCCTATGGCTCGAATGGTATCCGGATACGGGGGCTACATCACACATTGCCTCGGAACCTGGTATGATTCAAACCTATAATACATATAGTGGTAATGACACCTGTCATGATAGGAGATGGATCTCATTTGTCAATCTCATGCATTGGTAATGGAATACTAAATACAGGGAATAGCAAATTACCTCTGAATGATGTATTAATAGTCCCTGCAATCACCAAGAATCTTCTATCTGTATCAAAACTGACAGATGACTATCCCTGTTCTTTTATTTTTGATAAACATGGGGTATATATGAAGGACAATCACAGTCATACAACGGTGAAGCTAGGAAGGAAAGTCAAGGGGCTCTACCAGGTGGAACCTAAAGCTGCAGAAGTTTTCTTCACACAGACTCACGTTTGCCAATTTTTAAAACATAGAACCTATCTTGTGTACTCTAGAAATTGAAATTGAATTGGATCGATTTCATCTCCTAATCTTAGATCTACTTATCAACCATGGCCATCTCTAAAAAAAAAGAAACTCTAGAAAATGCCATCAGAAACTGGTCATCTCGCGTGGACCGTACCTCTGTAGTTCTATCATTAGTAAACAATCACTTAGAAAAATGTCGTGAACAGTCCAGGCTGTTCGCTCACTGCCTCACTACACCGGGAGTACCTGGACCCCTTCTCCATATTATATTTATCCGAGCCAGCTCAGTGGCAACCCACTTCTTCTAAGTGATGACTGATGAGTGTTTAATCATACCACTTGTGTGCAGAAACTTTTATAAAAGGATTGGCCCGCGAGAAGGAGAAGGAAAATGCGGGAAAAAAAGAGAAAATCACAAAGGGAGAAGGATCAGTCGCCGAGAGTGAAAGTGAGAGTGAATGTAGAATGTTGCAGACATGAGGCAGGAAAGAGAAAATAAAAGGGAAAAGATGAGCTGGATATATTTTTTTAAAATATATATATACTAATCCAATTAAACTGAGAGGACTCGAGAATCAAATCGATACTCACCAATTTGAGTAAATTAGAACTGGGAATTGACCCGATCCCTAGGCCAGTTTAACTCGTTTCCTAGCAGTTCTCAATTTTTTTACACACCCATGCTCATCACCCTTAAAGAAAATTAATATCATTTATAGCACAACGGTATTCCACACTTTTTGTAGACTAGTATTTTTTTTTTTTTTTGGGTCAAAGTAGACTAATATTAAATAGTAAGTCGTGTTCCACTCGACGAGAATTGGGAGCTCTTTTCCTTAGTTTATGATGGCTTACCTTTTCAAGAAAAATGACATAGATGGTCCTTAATTTTTAACTCAGTATGCAATATTCTCCATGAACTTCTAATTAATATCATGCGATCTATAACAAAAATAAAAGATAAAAAATAAAATAAAAAATAAAAAAATATCATGCGGTCTATAAATTTTAGTCTAATGCATAATATCATTTTTGAACTTTTAACTTGTTTAGTGTGATCCTTGAATTTTTTGTACATGTTCAATTTAGTCCCTTGAATTATATGAAAATAATTAATATTTTTTTAGTGACTTGAATTGAAGGAATGACAACATAGAATATTATTATATAATCTAGGGATTTACCAAAAGTTCAAGAACCATATCGAAAAAATTAAAAGTACATGAATAGCATTGCACATGGGGTCAATAATCACGGACCATTTATGTAATCATCCCAATTGTTTAGGATGATTTGTCTGCTCAGAACATATGCTAATAAATCTCTCTCTCTCTCTCTCTCTCTCTCTCTCTCTCTATAATATGTTATGAATCTTATCAGTTTACCCTCACTCGCATAATGGTGGCATCATGGTTGTCAATGTCAAACAAGGTTGGTCCAATCTTCACAAGCAATTTCTTCAGAGCTCACGCTAGCGGAACGTTGATCACGTTGGCGAGGGCGTCTACTGTCGAGCTGTCCACAAGTGAGTACCTTGGCCCTTAGAGAGAAAGAGGCAAAGTAGGAATAGTGGCGCAAGGAGCACAGGCATGCGATCGCTAGATCCAATGGAGCTATAGTTGAGACAACAAAATAATAGGGAGCTACTAGAGCATTGAGTCTTCAAAAGTCACCGGGGACGGGGTCTTGAGGGCTGACCCACCCTCGCTCTATAGCGGAGTTTGTGGCACCACCTTGGCCATGGCCAGATCCGGTCAAGGCAAGCAAGCCCCCACCAACCAGTATCAAGGTTGATGTGGCGAGGCTAGCCGCCTTCACAAGGACCCAGGCAATCCTCATCAACCCTCACCTGTGAAAAGGAGATAGTAGTGCCACCTCTTCCCCCAATATCCCACCGCGGCGATCCTCTTTGATTTTTTTTATTTCTGTTTTTTTTTATTCATATTTGCTTCTATTTCCAATTTTCAATTTTTTTTTTCAATTTTTCTAGTTATTTTGTCTGATGTGGCAGCAAGAAACTACACCGTTCTGAGCTTAAGGAAACTCAGCCAAAACATTAACAGCTACATAGGATTGGAAAAATGACAGAAAGAAAAACAACATTGGATTTTTCATCCAATTAGAACACGAGGAAGTCATTAAATGATTCAAATGCCCCAGACGCCAGACTCTGAGGCCATCTCTCTGCATCTGCTTTTGGCCGAAGTAGCCCGTCTCGCTGTGTAAAAGGTATGACCCTGCTCACCAGAAGCTGAAAGCTAATTATTTCGCTAATCTGTCTAAGATGACAACAGAAACGACAGCATCAAATTTGGCTGCCCCCATTTGATTTCCTCAAGTCCGACAGACGAATTTGCGGCTAGATTATTTCCGCATTGTCACGATTTTCACCCACATTTTCCAGAAAAAAAAAATAAAAAAAATAAAAATAAAAAAATAAAAAAAAAACTTGGATAGTCCGAATTCTACACACCCAAATGTCATCCCCTCTCAACAAAAATGGGTTGGTTTGTCGAAACCATGCGTAGCTGTTAAATTGTCCATCCAATTTGTAGAGTTTTCTAGAATTCTCTAAACTACAGCTATCTAGAAGCTCCTAGAAGAACTGTTATGCAATGGCTAATAATTTGTCCATGGCTGAAGCATGTACAAGATGGATGCAATCGAAACAGATATCCCTGACACAGAAATTGCTAGAAATCTAACTAGAAAAACTCAGATTAATGATTCATAGCTGTGGCACTTGAGAACTGGCCACTTCAACTTTACTGGACTCTTAATTTGTCCACGGTTAAAGCATGCAGATAACAGACGCAGTTGAACAAAGTATCTCTGGTGCAAGCATGGATAATTTGCCGAGTATGTCGATGGAAAATAGGCTCATAGAGCTCGCATTTGTGACATCCTGAATTTTTCACTTCTGTTTTTAATTAAATTAATCGGGCATTTCATCAACGCGTCTATAGGGCTGTTCTCAGAGCTGATCACTCTCGAGATAACTTGACTATCTGGAGAAGCCATTACGAAATTTTAATGCAATAAATTTGAAAATTCGATCAAGAATCGGTTGCTCGACCGTGCTCATTTGCCGAGATCATTACGGCACAGTAAAGATCGATTAGAAATCAGAGATAAGTCGATTTGACTGAAATATTTGGTTAAATGTTGATGATTCCACTAAATTACAAAATTCTCATCGATCGACACTAAATTGATTTTTCTATCGTTTTGGTACCATATGTCTGTATTTGAATTCTCGAGATTTTCACGACAATCAAGAGTCGTCAATTTGTCGAATGGGTTTATTGTGACTCGAAGAAAATCGATCACGAATCATTTGCATTAAAAAATTTCTGAAAGCTACTTGGTAGCCTAGGTTACACTAAAATCACGCCGGATTAAAATTAACCGCAAATTTGAATCCGATTTTAAAAGTTGAAAGTCCTGTCATGTCACAGGTTATGTTTGGAAAGTCGACTCATTTTTCGAGGAATTTTCAGAGAGTTTGGGATTTTTACGAAAAATCGTTGTGGACGATTCGGAAAACAAATGGAAATTCGAATTGGCCACTTTGAAGGAATTGTTGGCATCTGGTAAGAGTGAATTGGTGAATGGAAGTTGTTTGGGTTTTTTCTGAATTTAAATTGGACCTCAATCGGATTTGTTTGTTCAGAAAATCGGATTCCGAGAAAAATAAATTAGAATTCGGAATTGAAGGAAATGGCCGTTTTTGTTGCCCGAGATTTATTGTTTGAGGGAAATTGGGTGCAAGAAAGCAAGTGAGGATCAAGTGCTTTAGCATGGTAATTTTGGGGATTAAATTAGACTAAACAAAAGCAAGTGGGACAAGGATTTTTGGATTATAGGAAATTTTTAATTTTCTTTATTTTTTTCCCTATTTTCTTATCCCCTTGCCGCCCACGTTCCCCCTTTTCTCTCTCTCTCTCTCTCTCTCCCGCTCACTCGCGCGAAACCCCCACCGGCAGCCCTCTCTGCCGTTTTCCATTTTGCTTCCCCATTTCATTGGCTTTTGTCAATGTTATCTCATCTCTCTCTCTCAATTATTCCTCTCTTGCCGACATCCCCATCCCCATTCTTCTCTCTCTTTCTCTCTCCCTCTGTTTTCTATCTGTCCGTTTTGGCTCCTGCGAACACCCACCCCCACGGTCTTCGTTCCTTTTTCTTTCATTTTCCCTGGCTTCGGCCGCCTGCAGCTTGGACGAACAGTTTCTGGTTTTGTTCTTCATTCCCGTCCTTCGGTGTCCCGCGCTAACTCAGCCACGCAAATCAGCCCGCCAACTGAGGAACCCGAGCAGAAATCGTGAGGCTTTTCTGGCCATTTTTCGGGCCTCAGCCGTGCCCCATTGCCGTCGCCACTTTGGAGAGGATCGAGGCTCGTCACGTCCCCATCGAATTGAACCAAGCGATTCGTTAAACGAGTGAGTTTATTTCACTAATCCTTGCTTAGTAAGTTAATGCCATTTAAGGGTTGTTTAGATTAGACTAATCTTGATTTAGTGGATAATTATAACGGTTTAGTAAATTAGTTGATTATCGATGCATGTTAGGTGGATAGTTTAGCGTAATTAAGGCCTAGATAAGCTCTAGAATTTATCTAGAGTGGTTCAGAAATTTTCTAGGCCTGTTTCGGTATTTAATTAGATTTTTTGGGCCTAAGTGTGAATTTTTAGCATTTAATAATTAATTTTCGAAATTAATTAATTATTTATTTATTTTCTGAAAATTAGACCAGGATAGCAGGAGACTGTAATTTTATGTTGATTGCAGTGGTGTGATCTGTTTATTTAATTGAGTTCTAATTTGTGATGATTGTGCATGATTTGTATTTTAGGAATTTATTCTTAAATTCATTTAATTTCAGTAATTGAGTTGAAAATAACCGGGCGTCGGTTTACAACACCAAAAATATTTTGGTGGACTATATAAAATGGTGGGATTTATGAAAAGGAAATTATGGTATTTTGGCTAAGGTCGACTGTGTACCCACACACGATATTTTATTGAGTATGATAAAAATGGAAAAATGGCCTTAGAATAGCAGATCAATGGATCTGGTAGCTTTTGGCGAGCACACATACCATGAGAGTATGGCTGGTAGCTTCTGGTGAACATAACAAATATATCAAATCAGTGGATCTGGCAGCTTCTAGTGAGCATAATGAATATATCATATCAGTGGATTTGGCAGCTTCTAGTGACCTATACTATCTATATATTGACTAGAATGAGTAGTCCTGGACTATGGTTGGACTCATAGATAATATTGATTGAGATGATCGAATAATGGTTATGTTGACATGGAATCGACTGAGTTAATTGATCGATGATTCGATCTCATTGAATAATTTGATGTGGTGAATTGATTCGATGAAATATAAATTGTATTGGCCTACAAGAAGGAACTGAGGCTAAGGTAAACCTTTTGACTTGTAAATGTGCTTAGGCAACCCTTAGGGCGTATTTTCTTCCTAATTGGGTCTTAGAGGGATTGAACTTGATAAGACGTTATCTCATCTCATTGTGGGATAACAATTTCAAGTCCCTAGATGGTGGTTGTGAAGCACCAGCAACCCTGAGTTTGGAAAATAGAGGCTGAAGAATTGGCAATCGGGTCTGACTAGTGGGTGTTAGGACAGTCCCCTTTTTGTTAAACCGACATTTTTGTAAACAACCTAAGTTTATAATGAACCAGTTTGTCTATAAAAGACTTGCCTTGATTTGAAAATTTTAGTCTTGCTCTTCTATCCCAATTGTTTGTTGTTTGAGGATTTTATATCTGCTTCAGCATGCGTATTTAACTGAACGGGTCAGCGACGCCTCTTGGGACGTCGCTATTAATTGACCAAGGAGGAATGGGCACGCACTCGGAAGATCGGGGCGTGACACATATTGTACACAGATCAGTCAGCTCAATTGTAAATCCCATGTACCTAGCTAGCTTCATCATGTGCACAAACCATTATAATACAATAAATTCCTTCCGATTTGTCCCTTTGCTGATAAATCACAATACCTTCACATCATAGTCTATGCCAAATATAACACCAAAATCGAACAGAATGAAATGGAAGCGCCCACATGGGAAATGTTAATGCGTATTTTTACCAATGCTAGTAGTCGAAATCATACCGAAAATGGGAGATAAAGACATGGCCGGAATTCTTCATGAGATCAGATCATTGTTTATGTAGATAGTTGGGATTTCTTTGATGAGGTGCCAATAGTTGCCGGCGTGCTTTAAGCATCGCTCTTCGAGAAGTTTGCAGTCGCTGATGGACAAATGCTCGAGCAAGGAAGGGAGGCCGGCCTTGGGCAAGCACCTCAGCTTCGGGCATCCACGAGTGTATAAGCGCTGGAGAGAGCAAGGGAGGCCACTTGATAGACTCTCTAGGTTCCTCATGTCAGAGAGATTAAGATAGGTGAGAGAGGAAGGGAGGAGATCATGGTCATTGCCGTCACCCTCTGGAGGAAAGCACACCATATCTCCAAGTCCGCCAACACTCCCGTCGATCCATAAGGATTGGAGCGACGCGAGTGTGTGCAAGCCCCACTCTCCCACATGCTGCTCCATGTTCACGCAGACCCTCACCTCGAAGGTCTCTATATTGGGAGGCAACCCTCCCCTGGGAAAGCATTTGATGTTCTCGCAATCGACAATATATAGGCTCCGGAGGGATGTGAGGTGATGTAATTTATCAGGTAGAGACTTTACATTCGGGCAACTCCAGAGGCTGAACTCGGATATGCTGGCCGGAAGTGGAGGGAAGTGCTCCAGCTCCAGAGCAGCGCACCCAAATATCGTCAAGCGAGTGAGATGGGAGAGCTTGTGCAGGCTCCGGGGCAAGCTTCCCAATTGCTCACAATAGAAAATTCTTACATCTTCAAGCCACTGGACGTGGTGTTGGTGGCCCGAGTCTGAAACTATCTCCGCCAGTGACTTCACTCCCCTGCAGTTATGAATCTTAAGTTCCTTTAGAGTCACCGGTAGTCCGCCCTTGCCGAATGGTGATGCGGGCAGCAAATCGCATCCGTAGATTCTCAATTCTCTCAGATGAGACGTCTCATTGCCAATCTTAGTGCCTATGGGCAAATGCTGGAGATTCTGGCAGTTTTCGACGGTCAATGATGTCATAGATGCTGGCAAACCAGTCTCTGGAAAGGACCGGAGTTTCGGACAGTTAAGAACGATCAAGCTACGAAGAGAGGCCAGATTGTGCATCTTGTTTGGAAGCTTCTCTAGGTTTGAACAATCGCTCAATTTCAGAGCTTCAAGGCGGCTAGGCAACTCTTTATCACTTTCTCCAGCTATAAAAGATACAAACTGAGGGCAACTTGTGACATCTAGGTTCTTCAGGCAAGCAAGATTCTGAGCATAATCTGTGTCCTGCCACAAGTGTATCAGGTTTTTGCATCTTCTTACCTCTAACTTCTCTAACTTGGTCAAGGAATTTGTGTACCCAAGAGGAAAGCAAGCGAGCCCCTCGACATTTTCGACAGCAAGAGTGGTTAGAGAAGTCATGTTAACCAAGCTCTTTAGAGTCACCTCGCTACTGCTTCTGAAGTATAGCTTGTGGAGAGACGAAAGACTAACGGCAGGTGAGGCATCCAGAAGCGGACATGAATCGATATCAAGCCTCACAAGGGCATCTATTTTTTCGGGCAATCGTCCCTTCAACATGGGACAATTGCGGATCATTAGATGCTGGAGACAAGGGAACGGCACTTCTATTTCTTCGGCGCCATTAAAATGAGTCCAGTCCTGCCAGAATGACATATCCTTGAACTCCAAAGTTGTTAAGGATGGAAAAGGCTCTATAGTTTCGTAAAATTCGGAGCCCACCAAGTGCACAGCATCCAGACCTTCGATGTGCAGTTCTTTCAGGGAGGATAGCAGCCCGAGTGATGGTAATGATCCAACGTTACGACAGCCACACAAGCGCAAACAGACCATGTTGAGATGCGATGGATTTCCCAACCAGAAAGGGAATTCAATGCCGCTGTAGTAGGAGATTGTGAGATCTTGAAGGTCTTTATGAGGCTGAAGAAAGTCAACGACCTTCATTTCAAGCTCTGCCTTCCGCGAATCTACAAGGGGTTCGCTCCATTTCATGATTAACCGGTCAATTCCACGCTTCATATGTAGATTAGCATCCTTAGCATCTCCAGCGTCTTTTACCCTATGCAACTCAGAGATTAACAGTTCTCCTCTAAGTTGCTCAAGGTGTTTTAACTCCTTTAACCTCCGCCCGTTCTCTGTTCCCACGATAAACTTGGACAAAATCTCAAGATTCACCAAGTTACCTATACGTCGTGGCATGGTTTGTAGGCTCCGGGTTTCTCGAATGTCAAGATATCGTAAATTAATCAGCTTCTC
The DNA here is from genome assembly GCA_014182575.1 of Eucalyptus decipiens. Lineage (NCBI taxonomy): Eukaryota > Viridiplantae > Streptophyta > Magnoliopsida > Myrtales > Myrtaceae > Eucalyptus > Eucalyptus decipiens. Next base: position 32,714,938 of record CM024610.1, on the reverse strand, counting down.
AACACCTTGAGGCAATCCAGCAAGGTATGGACAACCCCGTAATATCAAAGCCTCTAGGTTGAACAGCCCACCGATGGATTCAGGAAGCCTTTCAATTTCAGTGTAAGATAAATTAAGATAGTGCATATGCCTCAATTTACCTATACAGTCTGGTATCGCGTTGATGCAATAATGACTCAACGAAAGCACCCTCAAATACTTCAAGTCCGACAGCAAGTCACCTAGCACGCTTTGGGACAAATGCAACATCGCGAACTTCCTGGGTCGTGGTTGCAATGAGATGAAGCTTCTTAGTCGCTTCATTCTGTGATACACCGTAAGTCTTTCGGATGCAATTCCGTAGCTCGAAATGAAGGATGCATGACGAGCTGAAGATGCATTACTCTCATTGCTCTCTAACTCAAACCCCCGTGAGCTAAAGTGTGTCAGGCCAGCAACTGACTTTGCGAGGTCATTCAGAAGATCATGCATCGAGAACCACAAACTGTTGCTGCTTGATTCTTGAAAAAATGATCTCGATACTAACTCCTTGAAATAATTAAGACCTGTCTTCCGCAGGTTCTCTCCTTCGCTTCGTGTACCAAGCCCTCCGCCATCCACCAATGGATCAACTCATCCCTTTCTATTTCGTAATCTTTGGGAAAGATTGCGCAGTAAGCAAAACATCTCTTCAGATGAGGGGGGAGATGGTGATAGCTGAGTTTCAAAGAGGGAAGGATCTCGTTTCTCTCTTTTGCTAGATCCCAAATTCGGCTGTTGGATATAGCTTCCCACTGGTGGGAATCGACGTCGGTACGTAGTAGTCCGCCCAACATCTTCACAGCCAACGGCAAGCCTTTGCACTTCATCACTATTTTCTCACCGAATGATTTAAGAGGGGTGTGGTGGTCGAAATTTTGGGCGCCAAGAGCGTGATAGGCCAGTAAAGTCAAGCAAGCATCTTCAGGCAACTCCTTCAGAGGGTATGCCGGAGCACCGGCCATTGAAGCAACACTGAGGTTACGAGCTGTAAGGACGATCACGCTCCCTTCAGCTCCAGCTTGGAAAGGCTTCAGGAAATCAGTCCACTCTCCGTACTTCTCGGTCCAAACATCGTCAAAAACGATAAGAAACTTCTTCCCAGACAGATTTTTCCACAACTTCTCCTGGAGCCGGTCTAGGTCGTTGCCTTCGCCAGACAAACCAGTGATATTCTCCAAAATCCTCTTTGTAATAGCAGCCATGTCGAAGTCATCAGACACGCAAGCCCATGCTTTGACATCGAAATAGCTGGCGACTCTATTGTCGCAATAGACTTGCTGAGCTAGAGTGGTCTTACCGACCCCTCCCATCCCTATTATGGGAATCATTTTCGGGATCGCATTTATGTTGTTGATGCCTTCTTCTCCAATCAACAATCGAAGGACCTCCATCTTTTCCTTCTCCCTACCTACAAAACAAGACTCTGGGACATGCGTGGTGAGACGCCGCCGCTGGCCTCGGTTGGACGCCAGCTGGTTGGCGTCGTTCTCTCTCAGGCTCAGGCTATGTTTCTGCTTGATAATCTCCTGCAGTCGACTGTCGATATTCTTTATTTTGGACCTCATTTTCTGGTCACGCACGAACTCTCTGGGAGTGAAGCAGCTCGGCACGACCAGAAGTGTCTTGCTCGCCCTCCTGGAATCCACCTTCTGCTTCTTTTGCCTGGCTTGAGCATCGAAGTCAGAGAGTAAGTCCTCGATGTCGTAGCCCAAGTTCTGGAGGTCCTCAAGCCACAACTTGACTCCAGCATCACCAGTCAACTGCTTTTCCTCCGCGTCTTCCAGAGCGCAGTTTATTCGCCGGAGCTCCTTCTCCCATTTCTTCAGCAGGATGGGGAGTCCCTCGCGCTGCATGAGGCTAAGCAGCTCGCCAGAGACTAACCGGTTGGAGAGCACCTTGAGGAAGGTGCTAAGAAGCATCTCTCCAATGTTCGATTCCATCTCCTTAAGGAGGATTGAACCGCAATGCAGATGGTTGTGAACCAAAGTCTGCGTTTGAGTGGAAAATGGAGGCAAAGCTGATCTCTCAAGTCCTGGAAGAGAAGGGAGAGGGGTGAGCGATAGGTCGGACGACGTACTGTAATAAAACTAGACTATCATGCAATGTTTGGGAAAAATATTGTTGTTTTTTTTTTCATTACAAGGAAAAAAATGGTTGTGAGCGAAAAGCTTCACCGATTGCTATTACAATAGCATTGAGTTCTATCTGGACATACATTGGTAGCTGTCTTCTCAAATACTTCATAGGGACAAAGAAAGATAAGATTGGAGGAAGGTGCTAAATTCATCTCTACTTAAATCTCCTCCTCTCTTACTAGATGGACAAGATCGGTCTTATCGGTTTTCATATTCGCACGGTTTCCTTTAACTTAGTTATTTTCCTTTTACGGTTTTCTGTATTTAAACTTCTTGCTATTTAGAAAATAAAAGCTGATATCTTCCTCATCATTGCTCTTATATTAACTTATCTATTCCTTGTCCCTCCTAATTCTAATTTTGATTTCATTGTCTAAAAATTATTTCCAGTCTATCTATTTTCTATATAATAATGTGTTTTCTTCCATGTAAGACGTAATAGGAGTATTCAAAACCCAAAAATCATTGGTATGAAAAAGTTATGGACATTGAGGTATTTGATATTTTCCGGTAGACACTCCATGAATGATATTAACTTTTGTTAATCCAAAATGAATAATAATTCACCGACAGTTTAAAAGAGATTATTATTTGGTGCAAAGCTTTGTTTTAATTTTGTTACCGTCTTTCAAGTTTCACGTTGCGGAACGGAACTGTGATTTTGTCTTTAAAAACCTTTGATGGTAATTTATTCTTTTTCATCCAATCAATCTATTAAACGTATAACTATGTAAAAGACAACCAGTGAAAAAGATGTACATAACAAAAATAGGAATTTTATAAACATAATACCGTGTTAAAAAGCAGGTTTGTGCCAAAATTTTGTATATTCTACTTGACGATCAATTCATAAATTTTATTGACCAAAAAAATCAATTCATAAATTAAATAATAATTCATTTAATATTCATGGCAAACCAACAATAAACATAAAAAAAAAAGAACATGTAATATTTTTAATTATATCAACTAGATCCAACATAAATAGAAAAGGCTAAAAAAAGATGGAAGGATAAATAAATAAATTTGGAGCATCATTTTAAATTGAAATAAAATAATTGAGGGAAATTTAGGTGGATTTAGTCGTATATGGAGTGAAAATAGCTTATATAATGTAAAGAAAAGGAGGACTAGTTTGTGGCCATAGCAAGATAAGGAGGACAGTTGAAAAATAAAATCGTAAATAAATTCTGAATCATGAAATTTGATTTCTGATGATTCAGAGAGCAAAATATTTTACTTCCTAAGAAAATGACCGTAGTGTGATCAAGATACACCTGACTAGGTTTTAGTCTACAAAATACAATTACTCATACTATGATCTGACATCCAATTTAGTATTAAAATTTTCTGAACGTTGCTTTGTGTCAAAACTTTTCAAAATAATTAATTATAAGATACTCTCACGGTTTATGTCCGACTTAAATTTTACATGATATTATTCAATAAATGCATTTCTACTTACTTTTTTAGAGGGTTAATATCATTAAAAAAAAATCCAAATTAGTACACCTATAAAAAATTTATTATAAAATAATTTTTTTATTACAAAAAATCCCAAACTTATATATTTATGACAAATTTTACCTTCCATTATTTTTTATTAAATTAGATTAATACCATGAAAAACTATAAACTAGTACACTTATGACAAACGAAAGCTAAAACCTTAAGTTGGTATGCTTGTCAACTACCACATGTTATCCAACTTAGTAGTTTGAAGGTAAAATTTAATGGAATAACATATAGTAAACTTATCACAGGTTTACGAATTTAAGGTAAATTAGTTTGAAATAAATTTGTCACATATATGTCAATTTGAGATTTTTCATAATATCAACCATTTTCAAATGCTAACATGTATGACGTGGTAAATCGCAAGCCATGGAAGAACACGCTACTACCTCATCAATATCTCTCAACAATCTATGGACCAATCCGTCCTCGGGAAAACCTTGCCATCCTTGACAAAGTTTCTTGGAGTCAGTTCCTCTCCCATCATCGTGACATACATGGCTAGCTCGCCCACCTAGTCGAATTGACTTGTGAATCTATGGGTTTCAATTGAAGATATGGGTTAAACTAATACATAGTCACGACTTTGGCTTATTAGTTAGATAGAAATGAGAAAAAATGAAGAAGTAGAGATAAAGCACACAGTTGATATAAAAGGAGGAGATGATGATGATGATGAGGATCTCTACATTATATCACAATACAAAGAATCAAGATGAAGTTGGAGCCGGGCATTCGTTTCGCATTATTCACCCAAGCTTCATCCTTCATTCTGGTCATGGATAGATCACCCTCAGCTATGCTTCCCTCTTCTCTTTGCAGCTATTCTGGATCTTTAATTTGCTGATTTCTCTTTGCTTTGTTTGTGCGCACTGCCTCAATTTATTGAGTGCAAGAGCAGAGATAAACTGAGCAACCGAAACGTGAATGGAGTGCATGTCATTGTAGAGAGTAGTACCTGCCTGGCCTGGCGGTGCCATCTACCAATAAAAGATAGGTTTGAAAAGTAAAAAAGAGGGAACAAACAAAAATAAAAATAAAAATAAGTGTTCTAAAGGGGAAAAAGGGACAATCGGCTGAGAGCGTGTCGATAGGTTTGGAAAGACAGAGGAAATGATGAAAAGGAAACATAAAAAGAAGTGTTATTAAGGGGAAAATGTAACCATCGGCTGAGAGCACCGACAGGAGAAAAGGAGAGAGAGAGAGAGAGAGAGAGAGGAAAAAGAAGAAAAAGGAAGAAGAAAAAGAGGGGGTCGGCATGTGCACGCCGTGGACGACTCGTCGAGTGGAGTCAACTAGTAAGCGCTTGCGCCCCCTCATTCGTTCAACCGAAGTATTTTTCAAGTTTAAGACTCAAATTCGGAATTTTAAAAAAATTGAGTGGCGAAATCGATGAACCGCATATTTGTATAGTAGTTATAGTTTATAATGTTGTGGGGCTATAAGATTTTGCGGATCTTGCCTTTCCCTGAAGCAAAATTTCAAAGTTTCCTCCGCGTGATGAACAATACGTGTCCAGCAACTCCGGGCCCATTTTTTGTCGGCTTTCTGCTTGATTTCGGGACGGTCAAGTAAGAATTCTTATAATATGTTTGATGGGCTTTCTATTAACTATAAATACGTTTAAAATAGGGTTTGTGGAAAGAGTTATGGCGCAACGAAGTTTCACGCTCAAGTTCCACATTACGGATGGCTTGAAGAATCGCTTCCGATATGCGATTTATTAGCGCATAGGTGCCATTTTATTGATGACTAAGTATAGTTTAGTTGAGTCATTAGTTAATATAGCATTTTATTTGATTTTGATATTATTTCTTGCTTATACGATATGAATACAAGTTCGTTGATTCGAGGGAGCCTCGTTCAGGTGAGTAGTGCTATATTTTCTTTGGGTTTATAAAACCCACGCCTTGAAGTATGTATATATATATACATGTTGAATGGAAAAGAGCATTATTTTGTTGCATAAAGTGAGATCGAGTATTCATTACTTTTCGGTTATTTGAGAACGGTTTGAGAAACGTAGTATGAAATGTGCCGTGACAGTTTGCGTATGTTTATTATTTTATGGAAAGGTTTATGAATGATTTGAGAATTGGATGAGAAATGGCAGAAGGTTATGTTGCAAAAAGTTATTTACTTGGTTCATGAGATTGAGTTTTGAATTGGATTTCCAATATTAGAGGATGATGGATTGTACTCAATATGACTGTGAATCCAATAAGGGGTTTGGGCATTTACTATATTTTGGTAACTGTGAATAGCTTGAGAAATGTTTTAGGAAAGGTAATATACTTGGTTTATGATATGAGTTCTATAACAATTTGAGAAATGTTTATGAAATGCGTTTTGAAATGTCGCGGGTTTATGAAATAGATTATGAAAATAATGTGAGATGTGCCTTGTGAAATGTATGGTTCAATGAAAGGTTTGCGAAACGATATATTTTGGGTTTGCGAAACCTTCTAGTGAAAGAATTACATTGACTTGGAGTATAGTTCCATGAAAGCTCTAGAAAGTATTTTCAAATTTTAAATTGGTTTTGTTGAAAAAAAAAAAATCTGTGAAAGCCTTGTAAAATCAACTATGATATAAATGGGTATATGACTAAGTGTTATACGATAACGTAACTTCGGGGATCCACCTCTAGAGTTTTGTAGTCAAGAACTAATTGCTACACAATAACGTAATTTCATAGGAGCCACCTCTAGAGTCTTGTACTATTGATAAATGTTGATTAAGAACTAAGTGTTACATGATAACGTAATTTCGTGGGAGCTATCTCTAGTGCCTTGTACTATTGATATATGTTGGTCAATGACTAAATGCTATACAATAACGTAATTTCGTGAAAACCACCTCTAGAGCCTGGTGCTTGATATATGTTGGTCAAGGACTAACTACTATACTACAACGTAATTTTGTGAGAGCCACCTCTAGAGCTTTGTATTACTCAAGGACTAAGTGTTACACAGTGATGTGGTCTCATGAGAGTCACCTCTAGGGCTTTGAGATGTGATGGGTTATGAGATTGATCAAATGGGCGTGTGTTTTGATATGAGATGGATCCATAAATAGATCACTAATGTGCGATTTTGATGAGATTGATTAATGGACTTAATCATTGATGATTATGGATGATTTTAATGAGTATTAAGCTTGTGGTTATGAAACAACTCATATGATTTAATATATACCACTCACTGAGGTATAGTCATTCACCCTTCCCTTTCCTAACATTTCCAAGTTCATGGGTCAGCAGCTAGTAAAATAAGAGTGCTTTCGAGGGGACCTTTGAAAGTGAACTTTGGATATAATTTGAGGCTGCATATTTCAAAAGGAAGGATGGCCTGTCACCCCATCTTTGTAGGATTTGGGGTGTGACAGTACCTGCTTGGTGGTGCCAGACAGCATCATTAATCTGTGGAGACTGTAGTCTGTAACGAGGGCATTAAGGTCCTGAGCTTCTAACAAGATGTTAGTTGACCTGAGGTTGCTATGCGGTAGTCCCTTCTTGTTACGCAGGAAGTTCAAGCAACACACCACATATACCGTGATCCGAAGCCTTGTGTGGAGAGACGAGGGCGATAGTTTCCTTGGATCCGTCTTTGTTGCAAAGCCCTTCAAACGTGTGCCATGGACTTGTAGGTGCTCTTAATCAATGCTGAGTCACATTCAATTGTTTCCAGTGTTATCTTCAGCATTATCTCGATCCATGCCAATAGGATTTTCTAGAGTGAAATGACGATGAACCACTTCCATTCCCAAATAAATAAGGATTATGTAGCACCGATGAGATACAAGATATGACACGACACGCCGACATATCATTTTTCAGAAAATAGAGAATTCCAACACATTTCGAGACATTATATATTAAATATATGTTTATATATTAATGCATAAATAAATAAATAAAAAGAGCCCATAATTAATTTACACTAAGAACATTAATCCAACATTAATTTGACAAATTTAACTACATCCCATTACAATAATCCATAAAATTTGAAAAAAAAATAAATAAATAAGCAATGCACATTCCACTAAATATAGGGATATGTGCATTACAAGTCCTGTGGTATTTTTAAATTTATTTATTTATCGTACGCGGTATTTTTTTATTACTTTTTAAAAAATATTATTTAAAGAATAGTAAAAAAAAATTTAAAAAAGCTAAAATAATTCTAAATAATTAAAAAATAATTAAAAACAAAATAAAAGCAAGGTCACGGTAGTGGCTAGGCATGCCGCGATCGCTACTGTTGCCACCGCCATCGTCAAAGGGAGTTGGTGAGGTTGACAACCCTAAGCAGTGGAGGGGAGGTGGCCCTCACCGACCCAAGCAAGGCCACCTGGGTGAGGCTCACCCAAATCTAAGCGATGCCTCGGCTGGGGCCGATAACGCTTACCTAGATTTGGGCAACGCTGGCCCTCGCCTATGGCCGGTGAGGCTCCCTAGACTTAGGCGAGGGCCGACGACCCTCGCTAGGCCCGAGTGAGGTTGTGGCGTCACCTAGATCTGGGCAAGCCTCGCTCAAGCCTCAGCCGAGGCATTGCCCAAATTTGGGCGAGTCTTACTGGCCCTTACCTAGTCGACAATGGCCTCGCCTAGGCTGGTGAGGGTCCCCCCTCCACCACCTAGGACCTCGCCTCGCTGGCCTCCCTCCGATGGTGGCAGCGGTGCCCGGCCAAGATCCCTACCCCTTTTTTTTCTTTTTTTTCATATATTTACATTTTGACCCTTTCAAGTATTGAAAATTTTCAAAATTGATCCTATGCATGTCAAAATCATGTGTCAGAATTCCAAACTCGTGTGTCGGAGCATGTTGGGGAGAGTTGATCACATGTCGGATTTTTTAACACTCGTTGACCGTGTGTCGGAACGTATTAGACACGATACAAAGGTTCCCAGAGAGTATCGGTACTTTTTAAGATAAGGGTATATTTTATATTGCCCGAGCATAGAAAAAATTAATGGATAAGCACCAACCCTTTGTCTAACCGACTAAGTCATTCTGTTCATCAAATCCACTATAACTACGTTCTGGACCAAAAACCTAGCCAGTTGAAAATTGTCATTCTGCGCTAGCTTTGCTTCATATGTCGAGATGGTTAAGGTGCTCTTCTGTGGATGACATGTCTGACTCCTGATGACCATCTTCTACATTTTCTAGAGATGCACTTCATTTGCAATTCCTTCACTCGCAGAAGATGGTGCACGTAGTAAGACAGCACTAAGACCTCCAAGATGATCTGACTAATCTCTCACATAGACCATAAGTTTAATAAGGGTAGAGCATCACGCAAAGAGAATTACAGTTTATTCAATATAAAAAAAAAATTTGAATTTGGATTATCTACTTCTGCTTTTCTAAGCAACAGTTCATTGCCAGTTTAAGCTTTAAGAATCACAACCTAAAATACTTAAGACATGGAAACATGTGTATCAATGGCAAGACCATGGCAATGTTTGGATCACATATTAACGGTCTAATATCAAGTCAGGCATAAAGATGGGCAAGGTTACCTTCAAGATAAAGGTCCATGCTTGCTGCATAGATATAATTAGATATGATCAGATATGATAAGCTTTTCATGCTCCTTTGGCCCCCCCATAGTAACCCTGTATTGGAAATAGATTTGGAAGTTTGATGCTCCCAAGTTTCTTGACTTCCCTAGTGAAGTCTTTCCTTCCTTTTGCTATTTCTTTCCTCAACCATTTGACAACCAAAACATGGCCGGGATGAAGTGTAGCTTTACATGATGTTTCATGACAACTCCCTCCCGTGACTTCTGCAGGAGCACACAAAAGTTCTCCTACTGTGAAGATAAAGGACCTGTCAAATAGATGCAAGTGACCATCCAACTAGTCCAGAGAACCAACCTTGAGCACATTGGGTTCATTAGAAGGCAATGGATTTGAAGAAGACAACAGAGATATTTGAGAAGAAACCAGTTCATCTATTCTTTCAATATAGCTAAGATCCACATTAACTTTTGCAACTGATGAATTTGATTCTGATTGAGGAAAAAAGCCCATCTGAGCATATGGCAGCTGATCTGGATTTGAAGTAACTGAGGACGATGGGGCTCCAATATCTTCTGGAAAAATGATTTGAGATTAGCTGCAGAATCGCCTAGAGAATGACCAGTTTTCCATATATTTTCTTTCAAATCTTCACCTTCCCTTTTTTTTCTGCTGCAAGAGATAAGGAAGCTTAGAAGAGCTATCATATAAGCACCTCCAACCATCTGCAATAAGGGCAATCTTAGCAGCAGTTCTCATACGTGTCCCGAGTTCACTCAGTCCATCTGGCAGCCCCTCCGGAGATTTTGGTGCATAAGGAGAAACCAGCAAAGAGTTTCCTGGATGCAATGGTGAATCAGGAAATCTTCTTGAGTTTTCAGGCACATTGCCTGAGAAATTATTGTAAGAAACATTAAATCCTTGAAGTTCATCAAGCAGATTTTTGGGAAGGCCACCTTCAAAGTAGTTGGGTGGAAGGTCCAGATATACTAAGTTGCGGAATCTGTTGATTTCCCAAGGAAGAGAGCCACTTAATGAGTTAGTTGACAGATCAATAATTCAAAGGCTGAAGTTCTGATCGGAAACTACAGAAGAATGATCTAAATTTTCCTCAAGAGGAATTGAACCATAAGTTAAGATCATTGAATATTGTTGAGCTAAACAAACTAGGAAAAAGGGTTCCATTGAGCTGGTTGAAGCTAAGACCTATTACTTTCAATTCTGGATATGTGCCTAAGACTTGGGGAAGAGGGCCCCCTACGAGATCTGGAATGAAGATTTTGTGTCAGTACATTATCGCATGGCAAGAGCAATGGCAATAATTATAGGAACCATATAAGTGCTTTTAGAAAAATGATCATTTCAGAATAACATGCCAAATGCAAACTCCATGGAAACATGCAGAGTGCGTCTCAATCAAAGTTACTTTTCCCAAAAATTATCATGAAAGGGGTTGGTTATGGTACAAAACATGGCTACAGGCTGTGAAAGCGTTAGAAATTTAGGACAGTTTCTCCAATTTCTTCAAGTTTTAAAGGAGATGCAGAGACTTGTAAAATTTGCCTATCATACAAAAACTTCTAGGGGTTCCTTTTCTTTTTTGAGGGGAGAAATCCAGCAAAGGCTTTTGAATGTTATCAGGAATTAAGCTTGTCATAACCAAAGAAACATGCCATTTTCATGTGGCAATATATCTAGCTTCACTGTAGATCTAATCATCCCCTGCACAGAATGTTCTGAATGGACAGAACAAAATCAGGCTGTAGAATTTGGAGAAAAGCAAAAGAAACTCACATCAAACAGGAGGTGCATTAAATTGGTGGATCTGAGATACCTTCAAGCTGGTAATCACCAAGATCCAGCACAGACTAAATTATAGAACTCTCCTGCAACAGTGCTTGCGGCAAAGAACCTGACAACTGGTTGTTTCTGAGCCAGAGAATCCGAGGAGACTACAAAGTTGAAGGAGGGTACTTCATCCACTAACCTATTGTTACTAGCATCAAACAGCTCCAAACTTTTGATATGTGTCGTTCCATCGTGCAAAAAGCTCCCCTACTAAAGAATTGGAGCTGACGTTCTGATAGTACATCAAGGAAACGAAACTAGAATTGCCAAGCACCAGGTCATGCAAACTGGAGAGTTGATTATAGCTCAGATCAGCGTACTCTACGCTACAGAGAGCAGCTTTGTGACATCTCCAGAAAATCCATTACCGTGCAAATCTAAGTATTTCAATTGATCTAAGCCTGAGCTAACCTCTGAGACAATCCCTGTCGATTGGTTTTTAGATACTGACAAATTCTGAAGCATGATTAGGCCAGAAACAGCAACAAAGCTGAATTTCCCAATCAGGCCCACATAACCAAGAAAAAAGTGGTTGTGACATGACCTTCACTAAACGTGCCATGGTGCCAATTCTGGGGACACCCATCAGAGGCCAAGGACTTGGAATCATAAGAATCAAGAACTTGCCCTGAGCAGTCCTTCTGGATCCCCTTCTTTAGCTCCGAAAGCGCTTCTAAGTCTGACCGCGCAAGAGCATTGACTACGAAGAGGCAAATGATCAAACGTATCATCTGCATTCCTCCCTCCACAGCCCAAGCTCTCAAAACTTCAGCAGCTGACAAGCAAGATTGACAGAGAGAAAAAAACGAAGACATTCTCAAAATGTAGCCCAGAAAAAGGGAACTGAGTGAGAAACGGATCAAATTTGGAACCGCAGAAAGGCCTCACCAAATAAGATCACCCAAAAAACAAACAGAGAGAATTTGCGAAAGATACAGACGAAAGCAAGAAAAAAATAACTGGAGTAAGGCCGCAAGCTAGCCAAGCGAAAGACCCGGTGAGAAGTAAAGCTAAAAGGTCCGCCAAAAAGTCACCATGAAAAGTTGACATAACCGGAAATCTTTGAAGCTCAAGAACGACTAGATCACACAATAACAAAACACCCTTTTACCGAAAATTGCAAATCTAAAAGTACCGGCAGACAATCATCGAGTCGATAGAGAGAAATGCGGATAATCCCACTTCTCCAACAACAAGGAGTTGATGAAAAATTGTAGGCACCTTTGTGAAGCGAACATGCAGAGGCAATGCGAGGCAGCGATGAGCGGGGAGCCAAAGATCGGATGATGATGAGAACCAGCTCGAGCTTTCGACAGTTGACGACAACGGAAATGGCAAGAGACACGGACACGGACACGCACAGTCGGTACCATGTAGTGCGAAGGAAGTGGAAGTTGGCAAGAGACACGGACACGCACGGTCGGTACAATGTAGTGCCAAGGAAGTGGAAGTTAAACACAAAGCAAAACGAAGACGTTCTCTCGCATTGTATTTGTATTGATTCTATTTCACTTCTGTCTTACGTTTTCCCAATCTATATCAGTCTACTACAGGTTTCTATTGTTAGTGTTTTTAGCCAGAGGTCATTCTGGAAGCACAATATATATGTATATTGAGATCATAGTCATTTTGATCGTAACCATAGAAACCGCTTAACGATTCAGTTGACATATCTATGCTAATAAGACGATGTATTGATCACATGTTTCTCATGTCGAGTTTAAAGTATTTGATTGTTTAACAATTGATTCGAAGACGTTCAATTGATAAAATCGTAATTACAATCCATTCACCTAAATGATCGTGCTTGTTTGTACTCACGTTAATGTTAAAAATTTGAAATAGGTTGACATAATCTATTGTTAAAGTATTGTCCCATATCACTTGACAATAGATCTTAAATGCTATTTCTATTTGTTTCCTTCATTTATGAGTTTAAACTTTTGAGTTGAATTTTCTAATATAATATCAAAGTTAACGCTAACCATTTCTCTATTAGTAAAATTTTCTTCATATTCATGTTATCTCCTTGAAAAGGCTTTACGGTGTAGGAAAACTAAAATAATTTTCTTGGACTCCTTTTCCACATGTAAGCCCACACAGATTGGAGACCCATTCTCACATGAAGTTTATTGAGCACTTAGAAAATAAGTTCATTATTTCTTGGCATCCTTTCATTGTTGCTTTACTTTGATCACAAAAAAACTTAAAATGCATATCATTAATTTATTTATCTTTTATCTGTCATTTTCTCTCTCTCTCTCTTAGAGTCCTTTTTATGTCAATTTGTAAAGCGTGAATATAGAGAAGTAGAATTAAATAAATAAATAAATAAAATAGGGCTGAGGAGTGTAAGGCGGATTCAGGTTCTAGCTAAAACTTACTCATTTGAATCGATTTTCAAAATATCATAGATTTCAAGGTTGGTTTCAAAATTTATTCAAATTGTACTTATATTCTTAAAACTCATATTTATAAATTTGAAAATTACGAAACATTAATAAAATTAAAATCTTAGTCATGGAAGCTCAGATTAATAATTCAAACTTATATATTAATATGACATATTGTAAAATGGCACGGAAATATAAAATAAGAAAAACACAACAAAAAAAAAATCGAGGTTCTAAGTTTCATCTTTTACCTATCGGAACTCATTTGTCAATTTTTAAAACATAGAATCTATATTGTGTACTCTAGAACTTGAAATCGAATCGGATCCATTTCATCTCCTATTCTCATATCTACTTTGAAACCACACTCGTCTCTAAGAAAGAAACTCTAGAAAATGCCATCAGAAACTGTTCATCTTGCGTGGACCGTACCTCTGCAGTTCTATCATTAGTAAATAATCACTTAGAAAAATATCGTGAACAGTACAGGCCGTTCGCTCCCCGCCTCACAACACCGGATGTACCTGGACCCCTTCTCCATATTATATTCATCCGAGCCGGCTCAGTAGCAACCCACTCCTCCTCTACTCTCCTTCCACCGCCGCCGCCGCCGATGGCCGACCCCGCCGCCCCCGCCGCCCCCGCCCGCCCCACCAAGATCATCGCCGGGGCCGACCCTTTTGGCGCTCCGCTCAAGGACGCCCTCGTCACCCACCTCCGCGAGGCCCTGCACATCGAGGTCGAGGACCTCGGCACCGGCCCCTACTACTCCATCGCCGCCGACGTCGGCCGCCGCGTCTCCTCCTCCGGGGGACCCGAGACCCGCGGCCTCGTCGCCTGCGGCACCGGCTGCGGCGTCTCCATGTTCGCCAACAAGTTCCCCGGCGCCTTCGCGGCGACCTGCCTCTCCGTGGCCGACGCCGTCAACGCCCGCTCCATCAACAACTCCAACATCCTCGCCGTCTCCGCCGTCTACACGCCTCCCGAGCCCGCCGTGGAGATCCTCCGCGCCTGGCTGGACACCCCCTTCAAGTCCCCCTGCCCCGCCAACGGCGACCGCCCCTGGAGCGACGACATCCAGGAGTTCCTCGACCGGGCCCTCGTCGAGACGCCCAAGATCGGCGCGCCGGCCTCGGAGCCCGACGAATCCGCCTCCTGCGCGATCTGTTGCCTGGTGAAGCGGCGGGAGCTGAACCCCATCGACATGATCCCGGGGGGGTCGATGAAGATACTCCGGGAGACCCCGACGTCGGCGATCGTGCGGTTCAAGGCCGGGAGCGTCGAGCCCGCGCACCACCACACGTTCGGGCACGATCTGGTGGTGCTGCAAGGGAAGAAGAGCGTGTGGAACTTGACCAAGAAGGAGAGGTACGACCTGGTGGTCGGTGACTACCTGTTCACCCCGGCCGGGGACGTGCACAGGGTGCAGTATCACGAGGAGACGGAGTTCTTCATCAAGTGGGATGGCCACTGGGACATGTCCTTCGACGAGGATCTCGAGACTGCCAAGAAGGCCATCGCCGAGGAATCATCGTCTTCGTCGTTACCTTGATTTGTATGTTTCTCTGTTCTTGCTGATACCCATTACCCACGAAAGAGAGTTTGCCATGGGAGTCCTTGCTGTGTGTAGTTTATGCGATATGTCAAGAGAAGGGTGATGTGATCTTGTGGAGTTAAGGCATGTCTGAGGCATATCTGTAATTAGCTGAAGTTTGGTGTTGCAGAGTATGTAAATGCATAGAGCAGAGACTTTTTCAGCTGATATGTTTCCATGAGTGGTTGAGTCTTGAGTGATGGTTTTCTCTGTTATCGGTTTAGACTGGAAGAAACAGACTGTTTTTGTATGAAATAGGCTCACCACATTGGCTTGAATTCCACATTTCACCATCAGTAATGTGAATATTATCTTGTTTTGGGCAAACACGTGTTATTTACAATCACAATTCCATGAGGTTAGTGTGGTTTTCAATGAATTCCAATTTACCAAACTGAGATAATATGCCGGAGTAAGAAAAATTTGTCATAGGAAAATTGAACTCGGAGTTAGGAGGGGTGTGAAGGAGAGAAGGAGATTTGTAAGGTTTCCCGCCTGTTCAGTAGAGCTGTGGCCGAATTAGAAACTGCTATAGTCTTTGACATGAGGCTCTATAGTATTTTTTTCAAAAGCGACTTGAATTGTGATTAAGGATGTTGCTACTTTGATGAAGCACTCGACAAACATTTTGTTGTTGTAACACGGTGAGAAGTAGATAAGGAGATTTGTAAGAGTTTGCACTTGTTCGTTATGATTGTGGCTGAATTGGAAACTGTTATAGTTTTCAACGTGTTATGGCTACGAAATGTTTGCCGAATACTTCATCAAAGTAGCAACACTCTTATTCACAATTGAAGTCGCTTTGGAAAACCATATTAAACAGCCTCATGTCAAAAAGTTTTCACTAATGTGGTGATGATTTGTGAGATTTGACTTGTATGTTTGGTAATGCATTGAATGAGCAGAGACTTTTTCAGCTGATATGTTTTATGTGTGGTTGAGTCTTGAGTGATGATTTTCTCTATTATCAGTTTAGATCGAAAGAAATAGAATGCTTTTGTATGAAATGGGAGCACCACATTGGAATGAATTCCACATCCATGCCACCAAAAATGTGAAAGTAATCTATCTTGTTTGGGCCATTCACCTGTGTGTTTAGAATCACAAATCCATGAGGTTAGTGTTTGCTCTCAGTGAACTCCAATTTACCAAACTGAGATGAATTTGCTGGAGGAAGAAAAATTTGTCATAGGGAAATTAAACTCAGAGTTAGGAGGGGTGTGAAGGAGAGAGATTTGTATGGTTTCGTGCCCATTCGGTATTCCCATAGCTGAATCGGAAGCTAAATACCAAGCTTTGCTCTGAAAGTGTTGCAGCAATGATATGTTTACTGAATACCTTATCAAAGTTGCAACATCCTTAACTTGTTTTGGAAATACTGTACGAAACAGTCTCATGTTAAAAAAAAAAATTGTTGATGTTGGGTATGTCGTGAGACTTTTGTAGCTCATATGTTTGGCAATACATATTTGATTTTGCAGCACTTGAAAAAGATGCGACAGTTCTCTAAGGATTGTAATGCTGCTAAAGTTTTGTAATTGTGAAGTCAATATATAACTCTGCAATTAAGTAGATGATTAATTTTTGCTGGTTAGCTGCTATTTTATAGAGAAAGTACCAAAACCTTTTCATACAATGACAGAAAGGGCCATTTGAATCCCGTGCAATCCTTTTGTGGCACGCACAAAAGACGTAGTTATGGATGTCAAGCGATTTGTATTTTTTTACCATCAATGTTAGGCAATTAGAGAAACCATAGTAAGACAGCACTAAGACCTCATCTGACTAATCTCTCACATAGACCATGAGTTTAATAAGGGTAGAGCATCACACAAAGAGGATTGCAGTTTATTCAATTATATAAAAATCAATTTGAATATGGATTATCAACTTCTGCTTTTCTAAGCAACAGTTCATTGCCAGTTTAAGCTTTAAGAATCACAACCTAAAATACTTAGACATGAAACATGTGTATCGATAGCAAGACCATGGCAATGTTTGGATCACATATTAAAGGTCTAATATCAAGTCAAGCATAAATACGGGAAAGGTTACATTCAAGATAAAGGTCCATGCTTGTTGCATGGATATAATTAGATATGACAACCTTTTCATGCTCCTTTAACAACCCCCCCCCCCCGGCCCGCAGTTAGTAAGCCTGTATAGGAACTAGATTTGGAAGTTTGATGCTCCCAAGTTTCTTGACTTCCCTAGTGAAGTCTTTCCTTCCTTTTGCTATTCCTTTCCTCAACCATTTGACAACCAAAACATGGCCAGAATGCGAGTGTAGCTTTACATGATGTTACATGACAACTCCTTCACATGACTTCTGCAGGAGCACACAAAAGTTCTCCTGCTGTGAAGATAAAGGACCTGTCAAATAGATGCAAGTCACCATCCAACTAGTCCAGAGAACCAACCTTGTGCACACTGAGTTCGTTAGAAGGCAACGGATTTGAAGAAGACAACAGAGACATAGGAGAAGAAACCAGTTCATCTACTCTTTCAACATAGCTAAGATCCACATTTACTTTTGCAACTGATGAATTTGATTTTGATTGAGGAGAAAAGCCTATCTGAGCATATGGCAGCTATCTGGATTTAAAGTAACTGAGGACGATGGGGCTCCAATATCTTTTGGAAAAATGATGCGAGATTAGCTGCAGAATCGCCTAGAGAATGACCAGTTTTCCATATATTTTCTTTCAAATCTTCACCTTTTATTTGTTTTCTGCTGCAAGAGATGAGGAAGCATAGAAGAGCTATCATATAAGCACCTCCAACCAGATCTGCAATAAGGGCAATCTTAGTAGCAGTTCTCATACGTTTCCCAAGTTCACTCAATCCTATATGGTGGCCCTTCCGGAGATTTTGGTGCATAAGGAGAAACCAGCTAAGAGTTTCCTGGATGCAATGCAGAATCAGGAAATCTTCTCAAGTTTTCAGGAACAGTGCCTGAGAAATTATTGTAAGACACATTAAATCCTTGAAGTTGATCAAGCAGATTATCGGGAAGGCCACCTTCAAAGTAAATGGGTTAAAGGTCCAGATATACTAAGTCACAGTATCTGTCGATTTCCCAAGGAAGAGAGCCACTCAATGAGTTACTTGACAGATCAATAATTCAAAGGCTGAAGTTCTGATCAGAGACCACAGAAGAATGATCTAAATTTTCCTCAAAAGGGATTGAACCATAAGTTAAGATCAGTGAATTTGGTTGAGCTAAACAAACTAAGGAAAAAGGGTTCCACTGAGCTGGTTGAGGCTAAGACCTATTACTTTCAATTCTGGATATGTGCCTAAGACTTGGGGAAGAGGGCCCCATACTAAATTGTCTGAGATCTGGAATGAAGCCATTCTCAAAAATTGAGAAGTTTGGATAGGTAATGTTCCTGTCAATGAGTTGGAACTCCTTCCACAGAGTTTCCTCAACTCTATATTCATGAAAAATTGCCAGAGGGCATGCTCAAGTATCGTGGCACAATGCTCTATACAGACGGTACCGAGCCCAACAGTCTGTTTGAAGATAAATTAAACTTCTTCAAAGTTGCAGAGGTAACATCCAATTGGGCCTGCCAAGATGATGAATGACATCAGAATTACTGTAAGTGTTACAATCAGATTCAGTTTTGTGAAGAAATCTGGGAATTTTGTTTTGCTAACTATAATATGTGTAGTACATAAAAAGCTGTGAAAGCCAAGAACCAAATTCACATATCACATATGCTAATCTCATTAAAAAATTCAGGCTTCACCTTCATTCCAGTATGTAATATTAATCAAAACCTCCCTTGAACAGATATTTTGTGTGAGTACATTATCGCATGGCAAGAGCAATGGCAATAATTATAGGAACCATATAAGTGCTTTTAGAGAAATAATCATTTCAGAATAACATGCCAAATGCAAACTCCATGGAAACATGCAGAGTGAGTCTCCATTAAAGTTACTTTTCCCAAAATTATTTTTAAAGGTTGGTCATGGTACAACACATACCAAACGGAAGGTGAAAGCATTAGATTTTTAGGACAGTTTCTCCGATTTCTTCAAGTTTCAAAGGAGGCGCAGAGACTTGTAAAATTTGCCTAACATACTTCTAGGGGTTCCTTTTCTTTTTCCAAGGGTAAAAATCCAAACACATGCTTCTAAAAGATTTCAGAAACATTACTTTGTTGTAGCTAAAGAAACATGTCATCTTCACATGGCAGGAAATCGATCTTCACTGTAGATATAATCATCCCCTGCACAGAATGATTCTAAATGGACTGAACGTACGGGGCAAGAGAATTTGGAGAAAAGCAACAGAAACCTGCATCAAACGGGAGTGCAGTAAATTGGTGAATCTGAGAAACCTTCAAGCTGGTTATCACTAAGATCCATCACAGACTATATCGTAGAGCTCTCCTGCAACAGCACTTGCGGCAAAGAACCCAACAACTGGTTGTTCCCGAGCTGGAGAATCCAAAGAGACTACAAAGTTGAAGGAGGGTATTTTACCCACTAACCTATTGTTACTAGCATCAAACACCTCCAAACTGTTAAAAATGGCATCCCATTGTGCGAAAATAGCTCCCCTGCTAAAGAATTGGAGCTAAAGTTCAGATAGCGAATTGAGGAAAGGAAACTAGAATTACCAAGCACCAGGTCAAATGAAATGGAGAGCTGATAATAGCTCAGATCAGCATACTCTACGCTACAGAAAACAGAGAGCAGCTTCATGACATCTCCAGCAAATCCATTACCGTGCAAATCTAACTATTTCAATTGATCTAAGCCTGAGCTAACCTCCGAGACGATCTCTGTCAATTGGTTTTTAGATAATGAAAAATTCTAAAGCATGATGAGGCCAGAAACAGCAACTAAGCTTTTCCCAATTAGGCCCACAATGTCAAGAAAAAAGCTTTTGTGACATGACCTTCACTACACGTGACACCGTGCGAAATTCTGGGGACACCCATCAGAGGCCAAGGACTTGGAATCATATGAATCAAGAAGTTGCCCTGAGCGGTCCCTCTGGATCCCTTTCTTCAGCTCCAAAAGCGCTTCTAAGTCTGACTGCGCAAGAGCATTGACTGCGAAGAGGCAAATTATGAAACATATCATCTGCATTCCTCACTCCACAGCCCCAGCTCCCAAAACTTCTGCCGCTGACAAGCAAGATTGACCGAGAGAGAAAACGAAGACATTCTTAAGATGTAGATAAAGCAACGGATCAAATTTGGATCCACCAAAAGGCATCACCAAAGTAGATCAAAAAAAGAGAGAATTTACAAAAGACACAAAAAAGCAAACAAATCATAATTGGAGTAAGGCCGCGAGCTAGCCAAGTGAAAGACCCGATGAGAACTAAAGCTAAAAGGTCCGCCAAGAAGCCACCATGAAAAGTTGACATAACCCGAAATCTTTGAAGCACGAGAACGACTAGATCACGCAATAACAAAACACCCTTTTCCCGAAAATTGCAAGTCTAAAAGTACCGGCAGACAATCATCGAGTCGATAGAGAGAAATGCGGATAATCCCACTTCTCCAACAACAAGGAGTTGATGAAAAATTGTAGGCACCTTTATGAAGCGAACATGCAGAGGCAATGCAAGGCAGCGATGAGCGGGGAGCCAAAGATCGGATGATGATGAGAACCAGCTCGAGCTTTCGACAGTTGACGACAACGGAAATGGCCAAGAGACACGGACACGCACAGTCGGTACCACGTAGTGCGAAGGAAGTGGAAGTTGGCAAGAGACACGGACACGCACGGTCGGTCCATGTAGTGCCAAAGAAATGGAAGTTAAACACAAAGCAAAACGAAGACGTTTTCTCGCATTGGATTGATTCTATTTCACTTGTCTTACGTTTTCCCAATCTATATCAGTCTACTACAGGTTTCCATTGTTAGTGTTTTTAGCCAGAGGTCATTCTGGAAGCACAATATATATGTATATCGAGATCATAGTCATTTTGATCATAACTATGAAAACCGCTTAACGATTCAATTGACATATCTACACCAATAAGATGATGTATTGATCATGTGTTTCTCTTGTCGATTTTAAAGTATTTGATTGTTTAACAATTGATTTGAAGACGTTCAATTGATAAAATGGTAATTACAATCCATTCACCTAAGTGATCGTGATTGTTAAAATATTATTCCATATCACTTGACAATGGATCTTAAATGCTTTTTATATGTTGTCTCTCTTCATTTATGAGTTTAAACTTTTGAGTTGAATTCTCTAACATAATATCAAAGTTAATGCAATCGATTTCCCTATTAGTAAAATTTTCTTTATATTCATGTCATCTCCTTGAAAAGGTTTTACGGTGTAGGAAAACTAAAATAATTTTCTTAGACTCCTTTTCCACACGTAAGCCCACATGGAATGGAGACCCATTCTCACATGAAGTTTATTGAGCACTTAGAAAATAATTCTATTAT
The DNA here is from genome assembly GCA_014182575.1 of Eucalyptus decipiens. Classification (NCBI taxonomy): domain Eukaryota; kingdom Viridiplantae; phylum Streptophyta; class Magnoliopsida; order Myrtales; family Myrtaceae; genus Eucalyptus; species Eucalyptus decipiens. The sequence goes on along the minus strand of CM024610.1, from coordinate 32,693,464 downwards.
TTCTTGGCATCCTTTCATTGTTGCTTTACTTTGATCATGAAAAAACTTAAAATGTATATCATTAATTAATTTATTTTTTGTTGGTCATTCTCTCTCTCTCTCTCTCTCTCTCTCTCTCTCTCTCTCTCTCTCTCTCTCTCTTAGAGTTCTTTTTATGTCTATTTGTAAAGTGTGGATATAGAGAAGTAGAATTAAATTTAAAAAAATAAAAAAAAGTAGGGCTAAAGAGTGTAGAATTCAAGTTCTAACTGAAACTTACTCGTTTGAATCAGTTTTCAAAATATATAGATTTCAAGGTCGGTTTCAGGTTTTTATTCAAGTTGCACTTATATTCTTAAAATTCATATTTATAAATTTGAAAATTATGAAACATTAACAAAATTAAAATCTACCCACCCATGGGTAGCGCAAATAGTGTGAGTACTCTCTCTCATCATTGAGGTTGAGAGTTCGAACCCTCTCATTGCATTCCATGACTTAAGTGGGGCCCTAATGAATTTTACGTCTAAATAGCAGTTGTGTGATTTCCGACGGTTCCTCAATCATTAAAAAAAAAAAAAAATTAAAATCTTAGTCATGAAAGCTCATACTAATAATTCAAAATTATATATTGATATGACATTTCGTAAGATGGCACGAAAATATAAAATAAGAAAAATACAAAGATTTTTTTAGGTTCTAAGTTTCCTTTTACCTGTTGGAACTTGTTTGCTAATTTTTAAAACATAAAATCTGTGTTGTGCACTCTAGAACTTGAAATCGAATCGGATCTATTTCATCTCCTATTCTCGGATCTACTTTGAAACCACCGTCGTCTCTAAAAGAAAGAAACTCTAGAAAATGAGAAAATGCCATCAGAAACTGTTCATCTTGTGTGGACCGTACCTCTGCAGTTCTATCATTAGTAAATATTATAATCACTTGGATCCATTCATTTCGTGGAAAATGGGCCATTTTTGAAAAATATTTTCCCAAAAGTTATTTTTCAAGAAAATGACAATATTTTCCCGTGTTCGGCGAAAACTTGAAAATGTTTCGGAAAATATTTTCGTGCGTTCGGTAAAAAAAATATTTTCCGCTTCCCAGATTGGCGAGCGCGAGTGTCAAACTCAAGGCTAACCAGATCAATGAGCGTGAGCTTGAGGTCAATGAGCTTGAGGTTCACCTGATGATGGCCAACGACTAGCTAAAAAAGAAAAAGATGGGAAATAAAGAAAAGAAAATAAAAATAAAATAAAAAATAATTTTGATTAAAAAGAAAATTAAAATTTAAAAATAATTCAAATAAAATTAAAAAATAAAATTAAAAAATAATTCGAATAAAAAAAAAAAAAAAGAAGAAATGGAAAGAGGAAGTGAGGATTTAAATAAGAGAGATCAAGTGAGAAAAATATTTTCCATTTTTTAAAAGTGAAAAACATTTTTTCCCAATTTAGAAGATTTTTTACCTTTTATAGAAAATATTTTCCCAAAAATTCATTTTCCATAAAACAAACGCCGTAGTGAGGAAAATATTTTCCATTTTTCAAAAGTGAAAAATATTTTTTCCCGATTTAAAAGATTTTTTTACCTTTTATAGAAAATATTTTCCCTAAAGAATTCACTTTCCATAAAACAAACGCCGTAGTGAGGAAAATATTTTCCATTTTTCAAAAGTGAAAAACTTTTTTTCCCAATTTAGAAGATTTTTTACCTTTTATAGAAAATATTTTCCCAAAAATTCACTTTCCATAAAACAAACGCCGTAGTACGGAAAATATTTTCCATTTTTCAAAAGTGAAAAACATCTTTTCCCAATTTAGAAGATTTTTTTACCTTTTATAGAAAATATTTTCCCTAAAGAATTTATTTTTCATAAAACAAATGCCGTAAAATCTAAAAAATATTTTCCCGAAATTTATTTTTTTGAAACGAACAGAGTCTTAGAAAAATATTTGAACGGTCCAGGCTGTTCGCTCCCTGCTTCACTACACGGGATGTACCTGGACCCCTTCTCCATATTTATATTCATCCGAGCCGGCTCAGTAGCAGCACTCTCCTCATCTACTCTCCTTCCACCGCCGCCGCCGATGGCCGCCCCCACCGCCCCCGCCGCCGCCGCCCGCCCCACCAAGATCATCGCCGGGGCCGACCCTTCTGCCGCTCTGCTCAAGGACGCCCTCGTCACCCACCTCCGGGAGGCCCTGCACATCGAGGTCGAGGACCTCGGCACCGGCCCCTACTACTCCATCGCCGCCGACGTCGGCCGCTGCATCTCCTCCTCCGGGGGACCCGAGACCTGCGGCCTCGTCGCCTGCGGCACCGGCTGCGGCGTCTCCATGTTCGCCAACAAGTTCCCCGGCGCCTTCGCGGCGACCTGCCTCTCCGTGGCCGACGCCGTCAACGCCCGGTCCATCAACAACTCCAACATCCTCGCCGTCTCCTCCTTCTACACGCCTCCTGAGCCCGCCGTGGAGATCCTCCGCGCCTGGCTGGACACCCCCTTCAAGTCCCCCTGCCCCGCCAACGGCAACCGCCCCTGGAGCGACGACATTCAGGAGTTCCTCGACCGGGCCCTCGTCGAGACGCCCAAGATCGGCGTGCCGGCCTCGGAGCCGGACGAATCCGCCTCCTGTGCGATATGTTGCCTGGTGAAGCGCCGGGAGCTGAACCCCATCGACATGATCCCGGGGGGGTCGATGAAGATACTCCGCGAGACCCCGACGTCGGCGATCGTGAGGTTCAAGGCCGGGAGCGTCGAGCCCGCGCACCACCACACGTTCGGGAACGATCTGGTGGTGCTGGAAGGGAAGAAGAGCGTCTGGAACTTGACCAAGAAGGAGAGGTACGACCTGGTGGTCGGGGACTACCTGTTCACCCCGGCCGGGGACGTGCACAGGGTGCAGTATCACGAGGAGACGGAGTTCTTCATCAAGTGGGATGGCCACTGGGACGTGTTCTTCGATGAGGATCTGGAGACTGCCAAGAAGGCCACCGCCGAGGAATCGTCGTCGTCGTTACCTTGATTTTGTATGTTTCTCTGTTCTTGCTGGTACCCTTTCCCCGCAAAAGAGAGTCTGCCATGGGGGGTTGTTCTTGCTGTGTGTAGTTCATGTGATATGTCAAGAGAAGGATGATGTGATCTTGTGAAGTTGAGGCATGTCTGAAGCATATCTGTAATTAGCTTAAGTTTGGTGTTGCAGAGTATGTAAATGCATGGAGCAGAGACTTTTTCAGCTGATATGTTTCCACGAGTGGTTGAGTCTTGAGTGATGGTTTTCTCTGTTATCTGTTTAGACTGGAATAAACAGACTGTTTTTGTATGACATAGGCTCACCACATTGACTTGAATTCCACATTTCACCATGAATAATATGAATATTATCTTGTTTTGGGCAAATACATATGTATTTGCAATCACAACTACATGAGGTTAGTGTGGTTTTCAATGAATTCCAATTTACCGAACTGAGATGAATTTGCTGGAGTAAGAAAATTTTGTCATAGGGAAATTAAACTCAGAGTTAGGAAGGGTGTGAAGGAGAGTGAGATTTGTATGGTTTCGTGCCCATTCGGTATTCCCATAGCTGAATCGGAAGCTAAATACGAAGGTTTGCTTTGAAAGTGTTGCAGCATTGAGATGTTTACTGAATACCTTATCAAAGTTGCAACATCCTTAACTTGTTTTGGAAATACTGTACGAAACAGTCTCATGTCAAAACAAATTGGTTGATGTTGGGTCTGTCGTGAGGCTTTTGTAGCTCATATGTTTGGCAATACATATTTGATTTTGCAGCACTTGAAAACAAGATGCGACAGTTCTCTAAGGATTGTAATGCTGCTAAAGTTTTGTAATTATAAAGTCAATATATAACTCAGCAATTAAGTAGATGATTAATTTTTGCTGGTTAGCTGCTATTTTACAGAGAAAGTACCAAAACCTTTTCATACAATGACGGAAATGGCCATTTGAATCCCATGCAATCCTTTTGTGGCACGCACGAAAGACATAGTTATGGATGTCAAGCGATTTTTTTTTTTTTTTACCATCAATGTTAGGCAATTAGAGAAATTGATCGACCAAATTAATCACATGAAGTTGCCTTAGTCATTTAGAGTCCAATGCGGATTTGTGCAAATTAGGTGCTAGACTTTTCTTTTTCTTTTTTTTTTTATTGGTAAAAGATCGCTGCTACTTCTTTTTTCTGTCAAAAAATATCGTTATTTTTGTTGTGATCGATGAAGCATACCTCACGTTAAAAGTTCAACTTTCATATAATGTCAAAAATAAACTTAAATCACACAATTTTTCATCTGAAGATTTAGTTTTTGCATGATTAACTAGAGATGGATAAATTCCCACGACTCCAATATATTTAGATTTTAGCGCACATGCCTTCAAATGATTAAATCCACCCAAAAAAGGGCAAAATACAAACTCATCGAGTGGTTTACGTGAGCTGATTGATTAAGAGAAGAGAGGCCAATCTTCTTTTGGGCCTAGCCATGCGATTCCAAAGTACCACGACATTCAGATGGGGCCCACGTTGATTCCCTATGAGGTCGACCGTTAGGTCTGTCTTCGTTTTTGAACCTTTGCAAGCTTATCTTCATCATCATCTTCATCCTCTAACCTCCAGACCAAAAATGGCGGGATCGCTTGCATTGCGGGGCCTTCTCCAATAACTCTGCGCTCGATGGTTACTTAACTTAGTCTCAGCGCCCGCTTCCCCCACCGCTTTCTCTTTGAGCTCCGATCTCTCAATTTGTGGAGCTTGCTTTTCTTCTTCTTCTTCTTCTTCTTCTTCTTCTTGGTTGTTTCACTCTCTGAACCATCGACGATGTTCACTCTCAGAAAGCTCATCGGTTGCGATGCTGCCCGCAATGGAGTTGATCAAGCTTGCCGTGAGCGGAGTCGGGGAGATCATTTTTACGGGTACCTTCGCTTCCTTGCCTTTACTCTCTATGCTTCCTTCCTAGCAACAAACCAAATCTGTCCGATCATGCTCCAATATCAAACTTGCTTAGTAGATTTGCTGACTAATTGTCGGAAATGAGCAGAGTATTTTCACGAGAGGAGGTCTATGATGTAAAGAGGTGGGCGAAGAGGTTTTTCGCAGAGGAACAAGAAAATTGGTTGCCAAGATTGTAAGTTGTTTTAGTCCACAGATGAACTGGGAAAAGTTATTGCAAGGAAACTTAAGAAGAGATTTTACAGGAATTTGTCTTTAAAAATATTTCTTGTTTTTTTCGATTTTGTAAGTAATACAAAGTACTTATTCTCAGAATTTTTTTTTGTTTAAATAATTTATTTTTCAAAAATACAAACCGACGAAGTTGCAAGCAAATCCATTGAATATCCGGAGGAAGAGAGCCACTTAATGATGTGGCCCGCCACCCCATTTTGTTGTTCGAGCAAATTCCAACCTAATTTCGACTAAAATGAAGATTCCATCACAATATTAAAGGTCCACGTAGGATTAAAAAAAAAAACATTGAATCGGGAATTCAAAGAAGCGACGCCATAGATGGTTTCAGTACCCAGAACAACGAAATTAAAGTTTTTAAATTCCAAATTTCAAGATTCGTTTTATTATTACATTGTCGCGTCAAAGATCGGATTCTTGATCGTACGATCACAGACCCGACACGACCCCCCGCACAACGCAACTGGTAGCAACCGACCAACGAAACAAAATCCTTCAACACAACTCCCTCCCCCTGTCTAAAAAAAAAAAAAATCCCTCCCCCTATCTCTCCCCGAAATCCTCCGTCGTCGCCGAGCTCTCGACAGCCGCCGCCAATGGCTGATTCCCCCGCCCCCAACTCCGCCGGCCCCGAAATCCCCGCCCTCCCCCTCACCAAACTCATGGTGGGGGCCACTCCTTTGGGCGCTTTGCTGAAGGACGACCTCGTCTCCCGCCTCCGCGAGGAGCTGGGCATCGAGGTCGAGGACCTCGGCACCGACTTCACCATCGCTGCCGCCGTTGGCCGCCGCGTCTCCTCCTCCCACAGATCCGGGGCCCGCGGCCTCGTCATCTGCAGCTCCGACCACGTCGGCTCCATCCTCGCCAACAAGTTCCTCGGCGCCTTCGCGACGGCCTGTCGCTCCGTCGGCAACGCCATGGCCGCCCGATCCATCTGCAACTCCAACATCCTCTTCGTCTCCCCCAACTCCGCGCCGCTGGCCTCCGCCTATGACATCCTCCGCGCCTGGCTAGACACTCCCTTCGAGTCCCCCTGCCCTACCTCTGACGGCCAGCTCGGGAGCGACGGCCTCCAGGAATCCCTCCATCTAGCCCAATTCGAAATGGCCCAGATAGGTGGGCGGACCTCGGAGCCAGGTGGTTGCGTTTCCTGTGCGATCTGTGGCCTGGCGAATCCCCAGGTGCCAAATCCGTTCGAAATGATTCCAGGGGGATCGGTGAAGATAATCGCACAGAACCCGGTATCGGCGATCATGAGGTTCGAGGACGGAAGCGTCGAGCCACCGCACCACCACACGACCAGGTGGTGCTCAAGGGCAAGATGAAAGTGTGGAACTTGAAAGAACAAGAGGCACTATAGAGTCAATATTCGACTTGGCAGTTAAGTAGATAACTAACTTTTGCTGGCGAGCTGCTATTTTACGGGGAAAGTACCAAAGCCTTTTCATACAATTAGGAGGACCATTTTAATCATAAGCAATTCTTAGGTGGCACGCAAAAAAGACAACACTCAGGGAAGACCCTACCGTAACATAAATAACATAGGTATTGATGTCAAGTGATTTTTTCTTTTCACCATCGATGTCATGCAATTAAAGAGATTAATCGACCAAATCAATCACATGAGGTTGCTTTAGTCATCTAGAATTGAACACGTATGTATGCAAATTAGGCGCTAGATATTAATTTTCTTCATTCGTTAAATACATTGGTTTTTTTTTTTTTTTTTTGAAAAAATATAGCTATTCTTATTGCAATTGACGAGTAACACCTCATGTCCAAATTTTATCTTTCACCTAACGTCATAGATAATCTTAAATCGCACTAGTATTTTTGCATGAGATTTACGTTTTGCTTTAAAGTAGAGATGGACAAATTCCAATGATTCTAATATTTTGAGTACACATGCCTTCAAATGATTAATCCACAAAAAAGAAAAAAAAATGAAATGAAGGCCAAGGGCAAGATACATACTCATCGAGTGGTTAGTCATGGAGCAGAGACTTTCTCAGCTGATATGTTCCTCGTGTGGTTGAGTCTTGGGTGATGATTTTCTTTGTTACCGGTTTAGACTGAAAGAAACAAAATGCTTTTGTAGCAAATGGGAACACCACATTGGCTTGAATTCCATATCCACACCACCATAAATACGAATGTTGTCTTGCTTGTCTTTAGAGTCACAAATCCATGAGGTTAGTGTTTTCCTTCAATGAATTCCAATTTACCATACTAAGGTGAATTTGCTAGAGTAAAGAAAAATGTTGTCATAGGAAAATTAAATTCAGATTTAGGAGGGGTGTGAAGGAGAGAAGGAGGTTTTGTAAGGTTTCGCCCCGTTTAGTATACATATGACTGAATCGGAAGCTGCTACCAAGTTTTGAAAGTGTCGTAGCATCAAGATGTATACCGAATGCTTTATCAAAGTTGAAACATCCTTATCCACAATTTAAATTGTTTTGGAAAAATTATACTAAACAGTCTCACCTCAGAAAATTTTTTTTGATGGCGGGTGTGTCATGAGACTTTTTTCGAACTTGTATGTTTGGCAATATATTTCTGATCGTGAAATTTATTGCTTTGGAATTCCTTGCCTCGCATCTGTTGCGGCTGCCTTAACAGCGTTGCCTCTACCCTCTGCTATTGCAACCTCCATTGTGGGGTGGGATGATCCTTTGCCGAGCCTCAATGAGGCTAGTGACCACCTCCTTTGGACTGGCCATTCTTCAGGAGTCTTCTCTACTGCTTCGGTTTGGAGCCTGCTAAGGCCGAGGGGTCCTAGGGTTTCCTAGTCGAAACTTGTTTGGAACTCCTCCCTTATTCCTCAATACTAGTCCCACCTTTGGTTGATAGCTCGCAATCGCTTCCCTACTTAGGTATTGTTGCTTGCTTATCAGAGAATACCGAATGCTTCTTGTGCATTTTGCTCGGCTAGGCCAGATTCGGTGGACCACCTTTTCTTTGGCTGCCTTATTACTGGCAACCTCGCCTCTTTTTGGGCGGCCAATTGTAACTTACCTTGGCGTAGTCGGTCTTCGAAGGAAAATCTCCAATGGGCTATTGATCACCTTTCGGATGCTACTTTCCACCATTTCCTGGCTCGCTTTGCCTTTGGTGCCTTATGTTATCTCATTTGAAAAGAGAAGAATAACATTCTATTTCACAATCAAAAGTTATTTTTCCCGGCGTTAAAAGAGCACTCTGTAAAGCCATTAAAGACAAGGCTTCAACATTCTCCAAGGTCCCAAATATTCCTCGTAATAGGAGACTTCAATTGAACTGGGGCCTTCACCCTTCATTATTTAATTATGTTTTTTGTGGATTTGGTTTTACTACTGCCAGACTTTCCAAGGCTTTCCTTGTGCCTCCTCCCTTGTGGCTAAAGGGCACCCTTCCTTGTTTTCTCTCATGAGGGTCTCTCCCCTCCGTCTATTGACCCTCGATTGGTGTTGTTGCTGGTCCCTTTGCTGCTACTTGCTGTTGCCATTTGCTTGACGTCCACAGGGTGCCTTGGCATCCTCCTTCCCGGCGCTCCGCCCAGCTAAGGCTCCTGGGTCCGTTGTGTTGACTCGTGTTTTTGTAGTTCTTTCCCTGTGCAAGCCACAGTTGTTTGTATGCTCTTCTTGGTTTTTTTTCTTGTTTGCGGGCCTCTTTGTTGCCCTTCTACTTTGGGTGCTCCCCATTCTTTGTATCCTCGCCACAGCTTCTTTTTCTTTTCTTCCCCCCCCCCCCGGCACCTCTCCACTCATTGCGTTTCTCTCTCTGAGTGCAAGTTGGTGCCGGGGCTCCCCTTGCTGTACAGTTTTATAGCATTTTGCAATAGTTAATATATATCTTACCTTTACAAAATATATATATATACCACCCCATTTCTGATTGTGCAGCACTTGAAAACTAGGTGAGTCAGTTCTCTAGGGATTGTATGCAGCTGCAGTTTTGTAAATGTAAAGTCAATTCAAATGGGCAATTAAGTAGATGATTAATTTTTGCTGGTTAGCTGCTATTTTACAAAGAAATACCAAAACCTTTTCATACAATGAGGAATAGGGCCATTTGAATCCTATGCAATCCCTTCGCGGCACATTTACATAGGGATAGATGATGAGCGGTTTTTTTTTTTTTTTTTTTTGCCATCAATTAGGCAATTAAAGAGATTGATTGACCAAATTAATCACGTGAAGTTGCCTTAATCATTTAGAATCCGACATGTGTGTGTGCAAATCAGGTGCTAGACATTATTCTTTTTTTAATTGGTAAAAGATCAATACTGCTTAAAATATCGTTAGTTTTGTTTCAATTGATGAGAAATATCTTACGTTAAAATTTCAACTTTCCCAAGACGTAAAAGATAAATTTAAACCATGCTAGTATTTTCGCTTGAAGATTTGAATTTTGCATAATAATTAGAGTTGGATAGATTCCCATGACTCCATTATATTTAGATTTTAACGCACATGCCTTCAAATGATTAAATCCACCCAACAAAGGGCAAAATACAAACTCATGGACTGGTTAGTTACGCCAGCTGGATTGATCAGAAGAAGAGAGGTCAATCTTCTTTTGGGCCTAGTCATGCGAGCCCAAACTATCACGAAATGCAGATGGGCCCCACGTTGACTCACGGGAGGTCAACCTTCTTTGGGCTCATATGAGTCGGGCCCATTCCTAACACCGTTCCTTCGGCCCATTATATCTGTCTTCGTTATTGAATCTTTGGAAGCCCATCTTCAACCTCCGGACCAGAAATGGCGGGAATCGCCTGCGTCGCGGGGCATTGCCCGATAACTCTGCGCTCGATGGTTACTCTCAGCTTCCACTTCCCCGCCCGCGTTCTCTTCGAGTTCCGATCTCTCAATCTGCAGAGCTCGCTCTTCTTCTTCTTCTTCTTCTTCTTCTTCTTCTTTTTGGCCCTTTCTCTCTCTGAACCATCGACGCTGTCGCCCGCGATGCTGCCCACGCCGGAGTCGAGGAGATCATGCTTACTGGTAACTCGACTTCCTTTGTTTTACTCTATGCTTCCTGGTAACAAACCAAATCTGTCTGATCATGCTCCAAAATCAAACTTGCTTAATAGATTTGCTTACTAATTATCTGAAACGAGTAGAGTATTTTCTTGAGAGGAGGTCTATGATGTAAAGATGTGGGTGAAGAGGCCTTTTGCAGAGGAACAAGAAAATAGGTTGCCTAAGATTTTCAGTTGTTTTAGTCCACAAAGATGAACTGGGAAAAATTATTACAAAGAATCTTAAGAAGAGATTTTACCGGAATCTGTCTTTAAAAACATTTTTTGTTTGTTCGATTTTGTAAGCGGCACAAAGCACCGCAGAAGTTGCAAATCCATCGAATTTTCCTAGGAAGAAAGCCGCCTGACGATGTGGCCCCAGTACGGCGTTTTGTTGTTCGAGCAAATTCCATCATAATTTCAACTAAACAAATGAAATTCCCGTCAAAACATTAAAGGTCCGCGCAGGATTAAATAAATTAAAAAATCAGAAAAACGCTAGATGGCAATTAAAAGAAGGACCCGAATGTATGGTTTAAGGTTCCGAAACGATAACAAAGCTTTGAAGATCGAAATGCTGCACCGAAGAAAAAAGATTCGTTTTTTGACCAAAGCTATCGCGTCAAAAACTCTCAAAAAGAGAGGTGTAGAATTCATCAGTTGACCGATCATATTAACCCCACTCTGCAGGATCGTATTTGTAAATCGTATTCTCGACAATACGACCACACGGACGACGCAACTCAGTAGCAAGCAACCCCTTCAGCTCAACTCTCTCCCCGACATCCTCCGTCGTCCCCAAGCTCTCAATCACTCCCGCCGATGGCTCTTTCCTTCGCCACCCCCACCATCGCCCGCGCCATCGAACTCAGAGGCGACCTCAAGCCCATCGAAGCCGGACCCGCCCCGACCAAAATCAGTGTCGCCGCCAAAGTCATGGCCACCCCCACCACTAACACCGCCCGCCCCGCCAAACTCATAGCCGGCGCCACTCCCTTCGGCGCTCCGCTCAAGGACGCCCTCGTCTCCTTCCTCCGCGAGGAGCTGGGCATCGAGGTCATCGACCTCGGCACTGGCCACTCTATCGCTGCCGACGTCGGCCTTCGTGTCTCCTCCTCCGGCGGATCCGGGGTCCGTGGCCTCGTCGTCTGCGGCGTCGACTCCATCGGCTCAATGCTCGCCAACAAGTTCCCCGGCGCCTCCGTGACCGGCTGCCGCTCCGTCGATGAGGCCGTCGACGCCCGCTCCATCTGCAACTCCAACATCCTCGTCGTCTCCCCCCTCACCGGGGGCTCCGCCAAGGACATCCTCCTCGCCTGGCTGGACACAGCCTTCAAGTCCCCCTGCCCTGTCTCCAACGGCCAGCCCTGGAGCGACGACGTCCAGGAATCCCTCGATCGATTCCACATCAAAATGACTAAGATCGGTGCGCTGGACTCGGAGCCGGGTGGTTGCATTTCCTGTGCGATCTGTTGCCTGGCGAATCCCCAGGTGCCGGATCCGTTCGAAATGATTCCAGGGGGATCGGTGAAGATAATCCAAGAGAACCCGACATCGGCGACCGTGAAGTTCAAGGCTCAGAGCGTTGAGCCGGCGCACCACCACACGTCCGGGCACGAACAGCTGGTGCTGAAAGGCAAGATGAGCGTGTGGAACTTGAGCAAGAAGAAGGTACGACTTGGTGGCTGGGAATTACTTGTTCACGCCCGGTGGGGATGTGCACATGGTGAAGTATCATGAGGACACGAAGTTCTTCGTCAAGTGGCACGGCCACTGCGACATGTTCTTCGACACTGCTGAGAAGGCCATCGACGAGTAATCGTCGTCGTCTTCGTCGTCATTAGCTTGTTTCGTGAGTTTCATTATTCTTGTTTAATGTCCCATAAATAAAGTCTGCCACGGTGGCTGTCTTGTTGCGCTGTTTGTTTTAGAGAGTATAGCTTGTTTCGTGAGTTTCATTATTCTTGTTTAATGCCCCATAAATAAAGTCTGCCACGGTGACTGTCTTATTGCGCTGTTTGTTTTAGAGAGTGTGCCAGAGCAGAGAGAATTTTCTGCTGACATGTTCCGTTGCCGAGTGATGATATTCTTTGTTATTGGTATAGATTGCAAGATATAGAACGCTTTTTTTTTTTTTTATGAAACAGGCGCACCGCATTGAATGCAAACTTACCAAACTTAGATGAATTTGCTGGAATAAGAAACATTTGTCATAAGACAGTTGGGTTCAAAGTTAGGAGGTATGCAAAAGAGAGAATGAGATTTGTGAAGTTTCTTGCCCGTTTGATATACCTGTGGCTGAATTGGAAGCTGCTATCAATTTTGAAAGATGTTTACCGATTACTTTATCATAGTCGCAACATCCTTATCCATAATCAAACTTGTTTCAAAAAACTGTACTAAACTATCTCGTGTTGGGAAAATTTTAGCTATCATTGAGTGTGTCGTGATGCTTTATGTTTGGTAATACATGTTTCATTATAGATGAATTTACTGAAGTAAGATACGTTTGTCATGGGACAATTAAACTTGGAGTTTTGAGGGGCGTGAAGGAGAATATGAGATTTGTAAGGTTTTGTGCCCATTCGGTGTGCATGTGGCTTAATTGGAAGCTGCTATCAGCTTCAAAAGTATTACAATATTGAGATGTTTATTGAGTACTGTATTAACATTGCAATATCTTTATCTACAATTGAACCTGTTTCAGAAAATTGCACTAAATGTTCTCGGGTCAGGAAAATTTTAACAGTCGTTGAGTGTGTCGCGATATTTGAAAATTTGTATGTTTGGTGATACATGTTTGATTTTGCGGCACTTGAGACAATTTCTCTAGGAAATTGTAATAACCTGCTACAGTTTTGTAACTGTAAAGTCAATATTCAACTGGGAGAGCATTTAATTTTGCTGGTGGGCTGCCTTTTTACAGCGAAAGTACCAAAGCCTTTTCATACGATGAGGAGATAAAATTTTTAATGATGAGCAATGCTTAGGTGGCACACATAAAAGACTAGTCAGGGAAGACCCTACTATAACATATCTACATAGATATAGATGTTAAGTGTTTTTTTTTTTTTGCCATCAATATTAGACAATTAAAGAGATTGATCGACCAAATTTATCACGTGAGATTGTTTTAGTCATCTAGAATTGAACACGTATGTGTGCAAATTAGGCGATAGATATTAAATTTCTTCATTGGTTAAATATCTTTGTTTTTTTTTTTTGTTGAAAAATATCACTATTTTTGTTGCAATTGACGAGTAACACCTCATGTCAAAATTTTAACTTTCACATGATGTCATAGATAATCTTAAACAGCACTAGTATTTTCGCATGAAGATTTAGGTTTTGATTAATAATTAGAGCAGGATAAACTCCCATGATTCCTTATACTTAGATTTGAGCACATATGCCTTCAGATGATTAATCTGCAAAAATATAAATAAATAAATAAAATTAAAGGCCAAGGGAAAAATACAAACTCATCGAGTGGTTATGCCAGCAGATTGATTAGAAGAAGAGAGGCCAATCTTCGTTTGGGCTTAGTCATGGAGCAGAGACTTTCTCCGCTGATATGTTCCACGTGTGGTTGAGTCTTGGGTTATGATTTTCTCTGTTATTGGTTTAGACTAAAAGAAACTTAATGTTTTTGCATGAAATGGGCGCCCCACATTGGCGTTAATCCCATATTTACACCATCAGAAATGTGAATGTTGTCTTGCTTGTCTTTAGAATCACAAATCCATGAGGTTAGGGTTCCTTTCAATGAATTCCAGTTTACCAAGCTGAGACAAATTTGCTGGAGTAAGAAAAATTTTGTCATAGGAAAATTAAACTCAGAGTTAGGAGGAGTGTGAAGGAGACAAGGAGATTTTTATGGTTTCACGCTCATTTGGTATAAACATGTAGCTTAATTGAAAGCTGCTACATCCACAATTGAACTTGTTTCGGAAAACTGTACTTAATAGTCTCATGTCACAAAATTTTAGTTGCTGTTATTGGGTGTGTTATGAGACTTTGTAATTTGTATATTTGGTATTGCAGCACTTGAAAACTAGATTAGATAGCTCTTTAGGAATTGCAATAAGCTGCTACCATTTTGTAGATGTAAGTTAGTATTCAACTCAATCACGAAGTAGATGACTAATTTTTGCTGGTTAGCCGCTATTTTACAGAGAAACTACCAAAACCTTTTCATACAACGTGGGAGAGGGCCATTTGAATTGTGTGCAATCCTTTGGTGGCACACATAAAGGACAACAGTTAGGGAAGACTATGCTATAGCATATTTTCATAGGTAAAGACGTTAAGCGATTTTTATTTTTATTTTTATTTTTTTGCCATCAATGTTAGGCAATTGAAAAGATTGATCTACAAATTAATCATGTGAAGTTACTTTGATGTTACACATTAATTTTTCTCATTGACAAAATATGATTTTTTTTTTTTTTGGGTCTAGAAAATACTGTTATTTTTGTTGTGATCGACAAGTAACATCTTACCATAAAACTTCAACTTTCACATGAAGTCGAAGAAAAACTTAAATTACACTAGTATTTTTCGCCTGAAAATTTAGGGTTTGCATAATAAATAGGGATGGACAAATTCCCACGATTCCATTTAGATTTGAGCAAACGTACCTTCAAATGATTAATCCACACTCACACATGAAAAGAAATTAAGGCCAAGGGCAAAATATAAATTTGTCGAGTGGCTATGCCAGCTGATTGATTAAAAGAAGAGAGGTCAAATCATCCTTTGGGCCTACTTATGTGAGCCGATTGGGAAAATCGGTGCGGCCATTTGCTGGGAAAAATAGAATGCCACTTCTGAGGACAGCAATGTATGCTAAAGGTTAGCTATTCTGCATGTTTGCAGCTTGTTTTTTGCTTGACCAGGTCAAACTAGAATTCATCTCCCAGTCTCTTTCATCTCCATTGAAATGCATATATCTGCTCTTCGTGACCATGTGTACTTGAAGGAAAGTATAGAATTTAAAAATAGATGCCCATGCCAACAATTGCACACATTCTTCTGAAACTTTGCTTCATGATGCAGCTGGTGATCTGATTTTGCTTAGTAACCATGTTCATATTTACGTTCTTACTTTAGCATAGATTTTGTGTCGCAGTTGGATATGATAATGATATTTCTCCCACCCTGGAATTCTTGGTTATAAGTTTTAAAGCCTGTATTAGGCTGTCAAATTGGTGTCCAATCTATCTGATCAGGCTAACTTTCGTTACCTGCATTGATGTCGTTGGAACCAGTGTTGGGGTAATGTTCGGAAGTTTAACCATCACAATTCATATTAGAATGTGATTCCATGGATTGTTGTCTGTCAATGCCTTGTTGGATTGCAAAACCTTCGTACCTCCTGTTGAGGCTGGGCTTCCATGAGCCATAATTTTGATATAGAAACTACTATTAGCACAGGAATGATGTTAGCTAAACTTGATGCAGGAAGGATTGAGAAAATCCTGTCTTCTTTATTTTGCAGGTGTTGAAATATATTGTGCACCGACAGCTGATGCGAGGGACATTTGGCAAGCATCTATGACACATATTGCTCTTGAGGGTGGATGTTTTGTTTTATCAGCCAACCAATTTTGTCGTCGGAAAGACTACCCGCCTCCACCAGAGTATGTTTTTGCAGGAACAGATGACGATCTTAACCCAGATTCTGTCATATGTGCTGGAGGCAGTGTAATTATATCTCCATCAGGAAATGTTTTGGCCGGACCCAATTATGATGGTGAGGCACTCATCTCAGCTGACCTTGGTATGTTCCTTGCACTTGCAGCTCGCGTGCACTTTAAATCTCTGGAAGTTAGCTAACCAAGGAGATTATGATCTCATTTTAGTTGTGAGGGCTTCAGGTTTTTCCTCATGAGCTTGATTTACTTATCGTGTAATGATGTGCAGACCTTGGAGAAATAGCGCGGGCCAAGTTTGATTTTGATGTGGTTGGGCATTATTCAAGGCCTGAGGTGCTTAGCCTGACCGTGAGGGACCATCCAAGTAACCCAGTTACCTTTACATCGACATCCGGGAAGCCTGAAGGCCCTCGCAAATAGGTTATGTTTTCTTTCACGGAGCCAGGTCCAAATCATGGCAAATAACGCCTAGCAAATGTTGGTCCCAGTGGGAACCTTCTGATTGTTTGTTTCAACTTTTTGGACTCCTGATTGTTTGTTCAACTTTTTCGACTTCATGGGCTATTGTAAATTCTGATTGCAAGCAACATAATTCATAAATACTTCCTGCTTGATAGTAGAGAAAGCAATGTTATATTTCAGTTGCATAGTAAACATGTCTAGCTTGTGCTGTAGGACTCTTGTAACTAGTCTGTATCTTGGCAATGAAATAAGAACATTAATGACTTTTCTCTTGAATTAATTCAATCTTTTCTTTCGGTAGATCAGTGACGAGTTTTTTTTTTGGGGGGGGTTGGGGTTTCGCCGTTTCAATATTTTCCAGTTCCATGCACCTGGTCTTATTTCAACAGGTGGTTTGTCTTATAACAAATGCTGGCCCTCATGCCAGAGAATCTGTTTGGCCAGTTGACGACGAAATGAGTTGTTAAGGAGCACATGGAATGATGAAGAGCATAGGTGGAATTATTCTCTCATGTTGATCATAACTCTCGTGGAAAAGTTCATTTTAAGTTCTTTCAGGCAGATGACACCGGTCTTGCAAACTGGGACAGCAGCAACATCAAACTGGTACTTAGCAGCAAGAACTAAAATTGCGAATTGGGATGGTTTTTAACATCGGCACTAGACCAGCAACACATACAATTATAGTATCAAAATTCTCGAATAGGACTAACGCGAGGACATCGTTCGCTAGCAATTTCTAGTATTCCCTGCCTGACATGGAGATGAGCGCAAAAGGAAGAAGGAAAAAAACTCTAATCCTGACTCGCTTCGATTTCGCATTCATTACTCTCCCACGGTCCAACTCTCCATGCCGTGATCTTGCAGAGGCAAGGACTGGCTCCATGGCCTGATCGGATTGGCGAAATTCGACAGCTGATGGTCCTTCAGGCCTGCGAGTGCTCTGTTTCTTCTGGTTTTGTCTTCCTTGTTGCTGTCCATTTTAGCTGGCGAGAAGAACTCTATTAGTCTCCCTGCGTTGAACCCATTCAGATGGTCATGAGTTCTGGCACCGTCGTGAAGATTCGCCCCTTTAGAGTTTCCTCTTCTTAAGGAGATGCTCTCCCATTGAATTTTGTCGGATGAAGATCTCCTCCCATTGAAGTTGAACTCATTATCTACCGAGACCCATTTCAAGTTCTCTTGATTAGTATCGTCGCGCGCGTAGCTCCACTTGTAGCTCCTGGTGGTGTTGTCCATGTTCAATTCGATCGAATGAAGATCGCTTTCTGTGGATTCATTTCCTTCGCACTCCTCTCCATCAGCTTCTTTATTTTCTCAGAATAATTCGTTTTCAGCGCATTCAAGATTGATCTTGTCGCTCAAGAACGCCTCGAGCTCCTTGGCTTTCTCTGATTTCGGAGAATTCTCATCTTTACTCATTTTGGATCTCATGTAGGCCTCGAGCTGAGCCCTCAGCTTTTCGACGGCGGCATTCTTCTCTTCAAAATGGTACTTGGCCTCTGAAAGTTTCGTCTGCACTCTCTCCTCGCGCAAAACATCCGCTAGCTGAAGTATTTCCCTCTCGTTCTCCACCTCTTCAAGAACTTTGGCGGATTCTCTCTTCAATTCTTCCACTTGCGCCCGGTCCTCTCCAATCCCTCTCGCTAACACGTCGCAGACCTGCTCCAATATTTCCTTAGCCCTCTTCTCACTCTCGAGCTCTTTCATCGCCTTGGAAAGAGATGACTTCATGCCAGCCAGTTCTTGGCCAAGCTTCTTGTTTAGTCTCTCCGTTTGTCTTCTCAATTTCTTTTCCATGTCGACTTCCTCCGCCATATGTGAAATGGCAGTGCGGATTCGTTCCCGCTCCTTTCTTCTCCAAGACGCCTTTTCTTCTGCGAAATGCTTCACGAGGAAATCAATCTGGTGAGAATGAGACCTCTCTTCATGGATCAACTGCTCAACCTGGATGATGGAACGATCGAGCTCGACTCCTAAGGCTGAGACGAGGGCTATAGTCGGTTTATGTTGCTTCTTGAGACCACCGACCGAAAAAGAATTTTCAGAAGCTCCTTCGACGTGGTTAAACTATTAACGACGTCCTTTAGAGGGCTCAATGACAAGAACCAAGACCTCATAAACTCATGACTTCCATCAAATCTCTGAAAGGACAAGTCAGCGACCAAACTCCCAAAATTTCACAAGAAATGCCCAAATTCTTAGCACTAAAAGTTCTGCAAGCAAATGAAGCTAGCGACGAAAGCATTATAGAAGAAGGGGGGGTTTTGAAGGGCGAAAAAAAGATTGACAATGCAATCCTATGCCACTCAGAGTAAAAATAATCGTTTTATCCTTTTCCTGAATGCAGTAACTTTCATAAATATGGAAGTAAATAAATGATGAAAATTTGATGGTGTACCAGCAAATCCATTATGTCGATGTATTTGAAACATTCACGATGCTTTCTAGTTGCTATGGTATATATTCAGAAACAAAAATAACTAAGGACTGTTATAGCCTCTTTCTCCAAGATGCCCATAAGAGGAAAGGACATATCTAATATACACATATCAACGGATGCAGGATGAGACGATCTTACTGGAAGTTTCTTGAAGAAAGCTTCTCGAGTACTGCATGGATGATGCTGGGATTAAATTTAGAAGGCAAGGATGACTTCACAAGCCAATCTTTTGGTGGGTAAAACTGACAAAAAATTGATATTAAAGTAAATATTTCAATGCTTTTTGGAGTTATGTATTTTACTGAAATAGTTATCATATGCCACTTTTCTTGATTCATATGCCAAAAATCAAGCTTAGCAGGAAAAGAGAGAGCTGTAAATAAGTAGACGAAAGTAATGGAGTGAGTGGAGCAAGGGGCAAAAAATTTGTAGAAGCTATACAGTTTGCTTTGAGCTCCGAATACTGAGAGCAGATGATCATCATGGGGGGTTGACTTCGTCATTAAAAACGCACATTGCAGAAAGCACGACCTATTTCCGACGATAATTGTACAAAAGTCAATGCCAAATGCCCCTGAATATATAGTTCTAAAATATGTCTGAAATGTCCCTATATTTTTCCTCACATATATAGATGATTGCCTTTCATAACTAGTCGCGTGATGACCAGACCTGCAAGAAAAATTTACCGGTCAATGCTGGGGCACATTGCCACCGATTTTAAAAGGCCAAGGAGTAAATTGCAAAAAGTGAGAATTCAGGGGTAATTCATATACAACCCCAAAGAATGTATGGGGCCAGAAACTAGAAACTAGAGATGAGAGTTACTTTCAAAGTCCCTACACATACATACGAATGGAAACTAGAAACACAGAAACTAGAAACACGTCTTCTGGCTCCAAATGTCTTTCAAACTTCGGCTTCTCAGTTTTGTGGGTTTTGTCTAGCTCGAATGCGAGCGGATCTTCTTAGAGAGAGCTGTTCTTGGGCTGCATCATCCTCCCCATTTTGATTCATCCTCGAATTCTCGGGAGATGAATGTCGAACATTGAAGGGCGCTGTCTCTGTCGCTCTCTTTTTGCATGGAACCGTCAGCTGAGAGTCGGTGGGTGTACTCAACTGTACGGCAAGAAGAGCCACTCGAGCAGCTTGAATCTCTGCTTGTTTCTTGGTTCTTGCAGTGCCACCAGTGTAACAGATTCCTCTAACCTCAACGGTGCATGAAAAGAGAGGCGCTCTCCCTGATGCTTCATCCTTTCGGCATTCATACCGGGGAATCGCATAATTCAGCCTCTGTGCATATTCCTGAAGGAGGTTTTTGCATAACCCCGTTTCATGCTGCAAAGAACAATCACCGTAACAAGTCCAAACAGAAATGGGTCACAAACTAATTTAAATGCAAAGAATGATCTGGCCCAAAAAAAGAAAAAGGAAAAAGCAAAGAAAACAGCCACAAGGGAAACGGTGAAACAGAATCCATCTTGCAGTCGCAAACTAAAGAAAGATAAAAGGATCAGAAACATAATCATACACAACCACTAAACAATCAAATCATCTCCTCAATATCAAGCATGCACATGTACAGCAGAATTCTTTTGCATGACACATAAATATGATCGAAATAGGCTAAGTAATACTTCAATTTCTTAATGAGGTATTGCAGGCGCCACAGCACACTTATAATTAAACTACTCAGTAATCATAATATTAAATCAGCTCCTCATTTCTAACTATATGCAGTAAATCTGCAAAATTGTGTTCCATTACAAAAATAAGGAGAACACCTATATTATCATGGATATGCTATAAAATATATTTACAATTTAATTCTATTTAGTACTGCCTATTGAACTTACAACCGGTTGAGAAATGCCTTCACTGATTTCACCGGACTTTGCTAACTCCAGCAGCGCAACTTCGGCAGCTGACTGCTCGGCTGCCTTCCGATTATAGAACCCAGGTAAAGAATTATATTTGACACCATTCACAGTCACCGTTGATCTGAATTGAGGTTCATGTGAAGGACCTTCTTTTATGGTCTCATAAAGTGGAGTTGATAGTCCCGTTTTCTGTGCATAATCTTGCAATCGACTCTTGAAGAGGTTGCAATTTGAGACACCTGCATTTTATCCAAAAACACATCATTAATGATTAAATGAAGTTGGAAATTCGGAAATATCAAAAAAGGCAATTAAAAGTGGAAATGCCCACCATAGTGTACATGGGCACCGAGAGAGAGAGAGTTCTAAGCACTGTGCACTATAGGGAAGGGGAGAAGATTGATATCCATCTTTAGAACTTTAAGTAAAACAAGAAAAGAAGGATTCCTTCTTCGAGAGGTTTACCACTTCAAGAAACAAGCATGCACAGAAATTTCAATGAAAGATCAGAACCAAAAAATACTACACCCGGGGATGCACAGAAATTTCAACGAAAGATCAGAACCAAAAAATACCACACCCGGGGATGAAATTAGTGGGCATTATTTATCCCAAATTTCTTAGTAGGAGTCACTGATGTTCCACAGGAAAAATCAGGGGAAAAGATCAGCAATTTCTCGAGCGGAGGGAAATCTCCTCTTGTAAAGTTTAGCAATTTGCCAAAAAAGGGTATCAACCATAATTTCATCATTATTATAATTTTCAGGAGTACACAAAAAAGATGAACAATGTGATCATTCTGCTCAATGAACGCAGAATTGACGAAGCGCCAGAGAGATTACATCCCCTTTCACGCACACTGGAAATCAAAAGAAATCGTGACGGCAGTGCTGCACAAGAACAAAGAAGGGAAAGGGCAATAGAACCCCTTGAACAGCAATGCTTTACACACTTGAGAACATCACAAGTCAGCCGTAATTTACTCAGCCGATAGTCATTCCTCGCAAAAAGAGGGAGGCTCGAGAAGGAAAGGCTCCAACTTTGACAGCGTACATGATCAGATTTTCAGAAAAAGAAGCAATGGTCCAGCTGGGTTCCCGCACATGATGCTACCCACCAAGCAAAATGAAAGACAAAGAACAGGGAACACTCTGGAATTTTTCACAGAAAGACTCCAACGTCGGCAACATATCCTCAGAGAGAGAAAGAGCGAGAGTAAAATCTGCACATACCCCTTTCAAGATGAACGCACGAAGCAGAGAATTACCTGAGAAGCCTGGTATCATTGTTTCGGAACTACGACGAGCTCTCTCTCGCGGGAGATGGGGAGGTGAGAGGGTGGGAAGAGGGTGAAAAATGGAGAGGCTAGTGAGGTATGAGGTAAAGTAAAGGGAACGCGAGTGATTGTTGCTTGATAAGCAGCCACTGCTCTCCCTATCCCCAAAGTTGACCCCTGCTCTTCCGAGGGAATAATGATTTTCAAACTTGTACTTATCACCGTATAAAGGCAATTCAAACCTGACAAAGTAAAGCAGCAGAGCCCCCACCTGCCCTATAACCGTAAAGGCAATTTCACCGTGATCTCGTCAGGACAAAAAACCTCTTCTATCGGGACGACGCGCGACGGATTTCAAGTGAACTTGACAGACAGTAAAGCAGCAGAGCCCCAAAGAGACGAAGACGGAGAACACAGGCGACAACTTGTTCAAAATCGCCGGACGCACACGGTCAGAGGAGGACAGAGGAAAGGCGCCAGGCAGCCACCGGCCGAGCCGAGAATGTGGCTCGGGAGAGTGTATTTAAATTTAAATATTGGGTTCTCCTAATAAAAATTGATGGGCCTTGACGTGATGTTGGCTTTCTATCGTGCCAACGTGCTTTTCTTTTAATTATTTTTTTTTCTGGTCTTATTACATTCGAATCAGACAGGGTTGTGAATAGTATTCAAATTGAGGCAATGTGCTAACTCATATTAGCCTCCAGCCTGTTGCCATAGTCATACTGCTGCAAGCACGATGAAAATATCCGGAGGAAATAAAGTGTGTGGAATGGGCAGTTTGCTCAAGTTGCTCACTATTTCACATTTTTCTACCCTTAAAGCATTACGGTTTTGAGTTTCTTATGCTTTTTTGTTGTTTGTTTCCAGGCAAGTTTGAACAAATTCCCAGTGTCTGCTAATATGCTTGAGATTGCATTCATAGGGAGTTAAGCAGCAGGTAGCTCCTTAATCTAGAACATTAACCTAGAGCAGAGAATGGCTCATTTTTGTTGTAGAGGATTTACTATCAAGTCTTAAATAGGAATAATACAATATTTTCATAATCCCATAGTCTCGATTCCTTATAATGAAATGAAAAGCTGGAAAATCTAACACAATTTCAGAATTCGTTCCCTCTCTTTTTCCATTTTTTGTTGGGTAGAGTTGAAACAGGATTTTCTTCATTTTCCTTATTATCTTTTTTCTTGTTCGGAAGACTACCCAGTATTGATTGCCATGATGAAGAGGGAAGCTACGAGCATTTTGACATTCTGAGACATGAGGTAAAAGAGTTTTTAGAGAGAAAAAGACGGAAAGAAAAATTACATATAAGTGAAGGATGCGGCTTGGCATCAGCTAAAAGAGCTTTTAGAGAGAAAAGGACGGAAAGAAAATAGGTGTGCTAGCAGTTAATAATTGCCATGAAGAAGAGGGAGTGTAGCGGAGGGAGCGCAGTACTCTCCTAGCAAAAACTAGAGAGAGGAGAGAAGAGGTGAGGAATAAAATAGTGAGAACAATTTCGAAGATAAATATCTCCCTCCTTCCTCCTCTCTCCCCGATTAATGATGGGTCCAATCGGGGAGAGGAAATAAGAAATTTGTTGCTGCGTTTCTGTTGTACTCTCACTAGGCTCAACTTTTTTAATATTATTTATTTTATTTTATTTTATTATCGAACAAGAGATGAGGAAAAAGATAAATCAACAGGAAGATATCTAGGCCGATGGGCCAAGATGGTCGCGTCGGAAGAGCTCACAGCTACGTCCCTATCCATTGAAGCCGTCCGGGGAACGTAAGGCTCATCCCCAGCAGCCATCGAGGTCCCTACACCTTTAATATCTTAGATTAATTCAGCGTCGAAACTCAAAGAGGAACTTCGGTAGGTGTGACAGATTAATTCCTCTTTTCATTTATTTAGTCCGGAGGTTTTGGGTCTTTTGACTTTTGAGGCCTCATTTACAATAACACTTGGTGAAGAAAAAGGAGAAGAAGGAGGAGGAGATATTATTTAACTTAATTTATAAATGTCAAATCAAAAATCAACATTAATAAAAAAAAAATAGATGTAAAAAATAAAAAAGCAAGAACTTTTATGTTGTGCAAAGGATGTTTTTTATTAGTTTTATGAGGCTATAAGTAACATTTTTCACTCATATACTAATTTTTTCGATTTTCCAAAAAACATGAAAGTACTATAAGTTAAAAATGAAATATAATTTTGACTGTTTTTGTTTTCTCTACCTCCACAAAAGAAAATCACGTGGGAAAAACTTTTTGAGGGCCATGAGCGAAAAGCAATAAAAGACAAAGCTTTTAGACCTTCCTCCGTGCATTTTGTCCTGTCATGAATTCGACCTATCCTGAGTCAAAATGGATAAAATGGATGAGTCAAAATGGATGGACTGTTGTGTCCACGACGGTGACATGCAGTCTCTCTCGGTCCCTTTCTATTTTTCATCGGTCCCCTTCTATTTTTCATTCGGGGAATGTGCTGCATGAATAAATTATGAGGCCCTTATTTGAAATTGGCTCCGTCCGTCAATATGTAACATATAAATACCATTTGTTGAGCCGGTTGATAATTAGGAAAACCAGAAAAATCAAAAATCAAAATCTGGAGTGCAATTTAAGAGTGATTAGGTACGGAAGTTTGGTCCTCCTAAGTTACCAAGATATGAATGTTCATTTTTTATCACCATAGCAAAGAGCACACCGTCAGAGTCCAAGCAAGAAACCAAAATTCATAGCTAGATCATAACCCAAGGGATAAGACCAAGTTCATAGCATGGGTGGAAACCATTTCTTCCTCTGAATTGCCAAGTTTTATTTTCCCTATAATCCGCAAGAGAATACTAGTGCAGTACTCTCTCTGTGTTTGAGCTGTATAGCGTGTGATACCACCCCAAGTAAAAAAAGAGAAAGAAAATGGCGTCATCTTCTTCATTCCAGAGGACTTTGGCAGCACACTTAGATTGGTTGGCAATGGCCTCCTCAATACTCCTTCTTCTGTTGATGAACTCCTCACGCTTCTTGATTTGCTGAGCCGTAAAGCTTTACTTGCATTGGGATTTTTTTTATTTGTGTTTCATTGGGATAAATTTGAATGGTTGAGGTTGAGGATGAATGAATCGGCTTATGCAAATTCTCCCTGCCAATTCTAGTTCGCTAATGACCGGAAACTTGCTGTCTTAAGGTTAAGCCATGCCCTTACTTTGCAGTTTGGATCTGACTTAGCAGGGGCCAAGCTACAGCAAGACTTTTGCTCCTCCTAACCGTGTAGTCTAGAAATCATAGCCAGTGTAGTCGGACGTCCGGGCAGTATGGGGAGTATGGGGAGTATGGTCAGCTAAGAAAAAGAGGAGAAGGAAGAGCCGTCTAAACAATTTGACTTTCTATCTTTGTTTTTTGGTCTTTTAAAACAAATTCTTTTATGAAATTATTTTCACCTAATCTAATATGCTTAGGCATCATTTGGATTCTAGTTTAAGAGTTTAACTTTTTTTAATCTTTTTGGTCTTTTGAAAATTATTTTTGGTATTATTACATGAGTGCAAGCCCATTCCCAATCCATGCCTTATTTGGATTATCATTAATCACGAATCAATCTTAGTAAATAGTAGGAGGTGAGTGAATAGGGGTATGCCGGTGAGGCCGATTCATTCTTTATGAATTCTTGATTTTGTTTTGTTACCTCAAATAAATACTAAATTTTCAATTGACCAAAATCTACTAAAGTCATCCGGTACTATGGACCACTATATTAATGATGTTGTTGGAGTTGGACGGATTTGGTCTCTGAGAACAGTTGGATATGTGGAGTTGGATATACTCTAATACTTTCTAATACTTCCTAATATTGCACCGTAGGCACTCTATTTTATTAAACTTTTTGGTTTTATGAAACTTTTTGATCAAATTTCTTGTGAATTCAATTTAATCCAATTCTAGACTAAACTAAGAAGCGTTCTCCCCCAAAATTTCTTTTTAATTGGTAAATAAATATTTGACGAGAGGATTTTTCTTCGTAATTAAGTAGCAATAATTGTCCTATACATTTAACTTTTTCTCTTTATGACATTTAGGATCCACCATGTGCTCTAATCATTAGAGAGAGTTTTCTTTTCTTTATAATAGGAATTCTCCTTTACTTCATATTTGTATGATGTATGAATGAGCACTTTTCAAGGAAAAATACCAACAAAAAAAAAATTCCTAATGCAAATAGGATTAGGAAATTCTTTTGTTATGGATTGGATCAATTCAATTGCAAACATCAGAACGGTTCTAGAACTTTCCTTTCTAGATCCATGGGGAGAACATTTTTGAAAAGTTTTTTTTTTTTTTTCATTTCCCCTTACTTGCCCTTTCGTCGTCATCCACAGCCGGCATGTTAGGTAGTCATGCCTTCCTATATGAAAACTCCAAGGCCCGCCTCATGGCATCCGAGGAAGAGGAAAAATAACTTCTTGTTGCTATGTAATAGAAGTCAAAAAAATAATGAAATAATGAATAGGTAGTTTTTAGCAGGTAGTTCATTATCATATCATTAAGTACTCATCATCATGAAAAATGGATTATATGCCAATTGATTTGTTTAAACTTGTATATACCCTCTACAAATTACCAAAATCTAGATTCAGGCGACAAGTATTTGTTTTTTTTTTTTTTTGGTCGGAAAGATATTTCATTGATTAATCCGGGGATGCCGAATTACAACTTAACTGAAAGTCCAAACATAAAATAAAATAAAGCTCCAGCAGGGGATGAGAGACCCAATTACTTGGTAAAGAGTCGGCATTGTGAGACTTCGCAAGCTAGTCTGCCACGCGGTTGGATTCCTGAGCTTCATACCGCAATGTAACATTTAGCATTTGGGCCAGCAATTCTCTACAGTCCAGGACAGTCGGACGAGAGGCCCATGCCACTTCTGTTTGGCCCAAGATGGCTTCCACGGCGTAAGTGCAGTCGCTGGATATACACACGGGGGAAGAGAAGATGAGATGAGTTCGTGCGGCAGATGGGAGTCCTATCAGAGCTGTTCGTTGTCTTCTCAACCAAAGTAAAGCTTGTTGGACAGCTAGGGTTTCTCCCTCTTGAGCCGATTGAGCTCGAAATTTCTGCGCAAAGCCTCCGATACACACACCCGCTTCTCCTCTACATATACCAGCAATCGATCCCTCTGATTTCTCGGCCAGCCAAGAGCAATCGACGTTGATCTTCAAGGAGCCCGTAGCTAGAGGCTGCCAGGTGTGCGGATCTGATCTCTTTATTTTTGTCCGTGGGTTCCATTTCTCGTAAAGCTGGTGAGAGAGTAGGGCTTCATTAATGATCTGTTCTTGTGTTTTTCGATTCCCGTTGAAGATCAAAGCGTTGCGGCTTTCCAGATGAGCCAAAGGGTGGTCGCGAAAATAGCTTTTTGACTTACTGTGATTCCAGAGCTGAGGTATTCACTCACCCATCGGTATGTTCTTGTTATAGAGGTTGGAGAAACATTCATGTCAGTATAATGATGCTGCCAAATCTTTCTTGTCCACAGGCAAAGTCCAAAAAGGTGTTCGGAGGACTCCGGAAATTGGGAACATTGTGGGCATGTCGGCTCAGGTATAATCTTTCTCCGGTATAGATTGGCTCTAGTAGGAAGGCCTTCATTGTATAAACTCCACATAAAGTGTCTGATTCTCGGTGTCGTCTGTAGATGCCAGATTTCTGTCCATAGTTGTTGCGGCACCTGATATGAAGAGGATGCATGGCATTCTGTTTTGCTTGTGTTGGCTGCTTGTAGTTTATGATACCCGTTTTTAGTTTTGTACTCCCCTGAATTATGCCCTGTCCAAATTAGACGGTCAAGTCTGGCAAATATGCTGAGTGTAGTTGCTTGAATTTCCTCTGAGGTTTGGCTGTCAAAAAGCTCTGTGATCATCTGATGTTTCCATGTGCGCGTTGTTGGTTCAATGATATCTGCCACTAACTTAGGATCATCACGGTTCGCTGGTCCCCCAATACTTCCTGACATTAACCAACGGTCATCTCTCAAGTTGATGGATTTTCCATCTCCGACCTCCCATTTTAGATCAGGTTTTAGGGCATCACGGCCTATTAAAAGGCTTTGCCAACCCCAAGATGGTCTGGCTCCTCTTGTAGCAGTCCATAGATTACCTTAGGGAAATAGAGGCCTTTAAATATTATGCTCCACAAGGCTTCAGGGGCTTTCTCTAATCTCCAGGCTTGTTTTCCCAACATGGCTTTGTTAAATTCCACTAAATCTTTAAACCCCATTCCTCCTTGTGCATTCCTCTTCTTCAATACTTCCCAACTCTTCCAGTGAATACCTTTTTGCTGTGCGTTCTGTCTCCACCAGAAGGCTGAGATTTTCCTTTCAATTGCTCGATAAATAGATAGAGGAATCTTAAAGATATTCATGGCATATTGGGGTAATGCCTGAACAACCATTTTAATTAACACCTCTTTCCCTGCCTTCGATATTAATTGTTCTTTCCATCCCTCCAATTTCCTGTCCACCCATGCAATGATCCAATCTAGCATCTGTTTTTTAGTTTGGCCCCAATCAGATGGTATCCCTAAATATTTCCCAGTTTTCTCTAGGATAGGAACCCTCAGTTCAGCTGCAATATTGTTTTTTAAATCTTGTGGACAGCTAGCCCCAAGAAAAACACCAGATTTGTTCAGGTTGATCGACTGACCAGATGCAAAACAGTAACAATTTAGAATATTAGCCAGATTCTGAGCTTCCCTAAGAGTACCATCCAAGAAGAAAATAGGCGTTGTCTGCAAAGAATAGATGGGATAAGATAGGGCAGTGTGGGTTTAATTTGATACCCTTTAAGGTCCCATCCATAATAGCCTTAGTCACCATGTGGGAGAGAGCATTTGCCATAATAATGAATAAATAAGGTGAGAGAGGGTCCCCTTGTCGAATACCTCGAGTTGGAGTGAAAGAATCCCCTGGTTGGCCAATAATTAACACCCGGAAGTGAGCTGAAGATATACAAAATTTGACCATATTCACCCATTGCTCATTAAATCCCATCTTCTTCATACAGTCACATAAAAAGTCCCACTCAACTCTATCATAAGCCTTATGCATGTCTAGCTTCAGCACGGCTTGGAATTTTCGACGTCGCTTTCTAACCCGTAGTTGATGTAGGACTTCTTGAACAATAAAGATGTTGTCCTGTATTTGCCTACCCCCTACAAATGCGCTTTGTTCCGGGGATATAATAGATGGGAGCCAAGGTTTCAGTCTATTTGCCATGACCTTTGTAATAACTTTGTAACTAAAGTTGCACAAGCTTATAGGCCTGAATTCTGTTATGCTTTCAGGATTAGCAACCTTGGGGATAAGCGTGATAAAGGTCTCATTAACGGCTGTATCGAATCTGCCTTCTTTGAAAAAGGAATCCACTAGATGAAATATGTCTTCTTGAATAGTAGCCCACTGACTCTGATAGATTAGACCACTTAATCCGTCTGGTCCAGGGGCTTTGGCTACCCCCATTTGGAAAACCACTTGCTCCACCTCCTCCATAGTAACCTGGGCTATTAACTGCTCATTCATTTCCTCAAAAACAGCAATTGGACAATGCTCTAGAACTGGTTGATAATGCCGAGGACCCCCGTTCTATACAACTCTTTGTAATAGGTGGTGATGTGGTGTTTAATGACATGAGGCTCTCGACTCCACCTATTCTCTTCAATCTTCAACATCTTGATTTGATTCTTTGTCTCCTTTGAATTGTGGTAGCATGAAAAAATTTTGAGTTCCGATCGCCCCACTTTAACCAGTTAATTCTCGAACGAATGCCCCAATACATTTCTTCTTGTCACCACAAAGAGCTAATTTTCTCTGTGATAGTATTATATTCCTCTGCCCTTGCTGTCTAGTTTGCCCTGTTTGTGATTTGAATGAGCTGATGGCTTAGCTGGTCAATCTGTTTTGAAGCATTTTTGAAAGATGCCCTGCTCCATTTTCGCAAATCTTCGGTTACCCTTTTTGTTTTCTGTACCAGATCTCCTTGCTGCCAATTCTCTGACTTCCAAGCATTGTCTACTATAGTTACACATTCTGGATGATCTAACTAGAAAGCCTCAAACCTGAATAATCTATGTCTTTTTTGTTCCCCTGCATTTAAACATAATAAGAGGGGACTATGATCAGACCCGATTGCTGGAAATGCAAAGGCTTCGGCACTGGGAAATAGAATCCTCCATTCGAGGTTGCAAAATACTCGATCAAGCCTTTTTTTGGACTAAATCATCCCCATCTCTCTTGTTAGTCCACGTGAATGCGCACCCCTTACTTTCAATATCTATCAGAGAACATGAGTCAACAAAGTGCCTAAATGCCGTCATTCGAAATCTTTGTGTTAATCGTCGGCCTATCTTCTCCCAATGATATAGCACCTCATTAAAGTCACCAATACAAAGCCAAGGTGCTGTTGTCGCTCCATGTCTAGTATGAAGTAGGTTCTAAAGAGATACTCTCTCATGGAAGTCAGTAGATGCATGTAAGAAGGAGATCTGCATTTTATATCCATTTCCAGTCACTTTACATGAAAGATCAATGAACTCTTGGCAGTTATGCTCAATAGTAAGTTGTACCAAGTCATCCCAAAGTAACACCAAGCCTCCCGCTGTGCCGATAGGATTAACAACAAACATAGAAGAGAATTTTAGACTTCTTTTGATATGTTCCACCCTATGGTACTGATTTTTGGTTTCCATAAGGAAAACCAAGTTAGGTCTCTCGCGAGCCACAAGGGCTCGTAGGTGCTGGACTGTCAAGGGAGAACCTAAACCTTGACAGTTCCAGCTTAGCACCTTCATGGCTTTCTTAGTGGCTTATTAGGGCTAGCCACCAAAGCTCGTGCTGTTTCGCCTTCCCATAGTTGAATTGGCGTTTCCAGAAATTTGTCCATGTCCACAAGGGTTGTCATGCTGCTCTTTCTCTCATACGGGGTGAATCGTTTTAACTTTTTTGATGTCTGTTTTTTTTGTTCTCCGATTTGGCTGCTCCTGTAATCCCCATCTCTGCATCATGCATTAGATGCTCTATCGGTAGTTCCACATTCTGCTGGATGCGTTTGCCTTTTTTCTGTGCTGCAAGTTCTGTAGAGAGTGATAATTCTGGTGTTGTTTGTATTGTAGGATGATAAAGAACAATGGCTTGCCTGCCATCTGTTGATGATTTGCTGTTCAAGTAATCAGTAGAAGGGATAACCGGTGTCTAAGGAATCACTTCCTCTTCAGTTAATGTAAGATCTATCTCCCCATAAAAGTTAGTCCAACAAGGGCTGCATGTCTTTACCTCTGCTTTTAACCAAGATCCATAACGTCCCGGTTTGTCTTGAGGAAGACTAGATTCTTCGGCGACAAGTATTTGTTGGCAAACCAGTATTTGTTGGCAAACTGGGCAAACCAAGGGCAAACCGGGTACTTGGGTACTCTTTAACTGACTTCTTAATTTTTTTAAATTGGAAACATATGCACACAAATACAAATGTTGTGTGTGTTCCGTGCTATTTCTTTGTTTCGTCATGAAACGAGATTTTCTCTAGTAAAATTCTAATGGGAAAAGTCTCTCTGCTATTACCTTTCTAAATAACTTGAACTTATTTTTCTCCTTCCTCCACCACCGCGTGAATACCAATTCGAATTAATATAGTGGTCCATACGGCGAACACATCAAAGAAAAGTTTTCTGGACAGCGGAGGTTTCTTGGGGCGCGTGTGCGGGCTGTCTTTCCGGCGAGTTCATGTTCATGAGCACCCTAAGATGGCTAAAGATTGGCTAACAGTTGACGAATGGTTTCTGGGATTTAGAAAATGATCACCATGGGGTGGTTTCGAGGTGAGAGCTGAAGGGAGATCGCTTTTGCCTGGTCTTTTTGAGTGCAAAAAGCAGATAAGTCAAAAAAGTTCCTCCATTATGTATCCATAATCCGAGCGAGAGGAGGCTTGCCAAGGACTAAGGAGATCGGACGGCTGGGATTAGCCTGACATTCCTCGGACGGCTTGACCTTCCAATAATAAAATAAAATATAAATTGCAACACACTATAACACTGCACGAACCAACCTTTTCTCTCTCTCCGCTACGCTACCCTACACTCACTTCTACTTCTAGCTTGTTGGAATTAATTGCAACAACAAGACCTCATACAATGTTGATATTAGGTACCCTAACAATGCCATGCAATATCCATTCACGCGTCGACACCTGTTTTCAAGGCCCGCCACGTCTGCTCTCTCTAACTGACTTTTTAATTTTTCTAAATTGGAAATATATGCACACAAATACAAATATCATGTGTGTTCCGTGCTATTTCTTTGTTTCGTCATGAAACAAGATTTTTTCTAGTAAAATTCTAATGGGAAAGGTCTCTCTGCTATTACCTTCCTAAATAACTTGAACTTATTTTTCTCCTTCCTCCACCAGCGCGTGAATACCAATTCGAATTAATATAGTGGTCCATACGACGAAGACATCAGAGAAAAGTTTTCTGGACAGTGGAGGTTTCTTGGGGCGCGTGTGCGGGCTGTCTTTCCGGCGAGTTCATGTTCATGCGCACCTTAAGATGGCTAAAGATTGGCTAAGGGTTGACGAATGGTTTCCGGGATTTAGAAAAGGATCACCATGGGGTGGTTTCGAGGTGAGAGATGAAGGGAGATCGCTTTTGGCTGGTCTTTTTGAGTGCAAAAAGCAGATAAGTCAAAAAAGTTCCACCATTATGTATCCATAATCCGAGCGAGAGGAGGCTTGCCAAGGACTAAGGAGATCGGACGGCTGGGATGAGCCTGACATTCCTCGGACGCCTTGACCTTCCAATAATAAAATAAAATATAAATTGCAACACACTGCAACACTGCACGAACCAACCTTTTCTCTCTGTCCGCTACGCTACCCTACACTCACTTCTAATTCTAGCTTTTTGAAATTAATTGCTACAACAAGACCTCCTATAATGTTGATATTAGGTACCCTAACAATGCCACGCAACATCCATTCACGCGTCGACACCTGTTTTCAAGGCCCGCCACGTCTGCTCTCTCTAACTGACTTTTTAATTTTTTTTCAATTGGAAACATATGCACACAAATACAAATATTGTGTGTGTTCCGTACTATTTCTTTGTTTCCTCATGAAACAAAATTTTTTCTAGTAAAATTCTAATGGGAAAGGTTTCTCTGCTATTACCTTTCTAAATAACTTGAACTTATTTTTCTCCTTCCTCCACCACCGCGTGAATACCAATTCGAATTAATATAGTGGTCCATACGGCGAACACATCAAAGAAAAGTTTTCTGGACAGCGGAGGTTTCTTGGGACGCGTGTGCGGGCTGTCTTTCCGGCGAGTTCATGTTCACGCGCACCCTAAGATGGCTAAAGATTGGCTAAGGGTTGACGAATGGTTTTCGGAATTTAGAAAAGGATCACCATGGGGTGGTTTCGAGGTGAGAGCTGAAAGGAGATCGCTTTTGGCTAGTCTTTTTGAGTGCAAAAAGCAGATAAGTCAAAAAAGTTCCTCCATTATGTATCCATAATCCGAGCGAGAGGAGGCTTGCCAAGGACTAAGGAGATCGGACGGCTGGGATGAGCCCGGCATTCATCGGACGGCTTGACCTTCCAATAATAAAATAAAATATAAGTTGCAACACACTGCAACACTGCACGAACCAACCTTTTCTCTCTCTCCGCTACGCTACCCTACACTCATTTCTACTTCTAGCTTGTTGGAATTAATTGCTACAACAAGACCTCCTATAATGTTGATATTAGATACCCTAACAATGCCACGCAATATCCATTCACGCGTCGACACCTGTTTTCGAGGCCCGCCACGTCTGCTCTCTCTAACTGACTTTTTAATATTTTTAAATTAGAAACATATGCACACAAATACAAATATTGTGTGTGTTCCGTGCTATTTCTTTGTTTCGTCATGAAACAATATTTTGTCTAGTAAAATTCTAATGGGGAAGGTCTCTCTGCTATTACCTTTCTAAATAACTTAAACTTATTTTTCTCCTACCTCCACTAGCGCGTGAATACCAATTCGAATTAATATAGTGGTCCATACGGCGAAGACATCAGAGAAAAGTTTTCTGGACAGTAGAGGTTTCTTGGGGCGCGTGTGCGGGCTGTCTTTCCAGCGAGTTTATGTTCATGCGCACCCTAAGATGGCTAAAGATTGGCTAAGGGTTGACGAATGGTTTCCGGGATTTAGAAAATGATCACCATGGGGTGGTTTCGAGGTGAGAGCTGAAGGGAGTCGCTTTTAGCTGGTCTTTTTGAATGCAAAAAGCTGATAAGTCAAAAAAGTTCCTCCATTATGTATCCATAATCCGAGCGAGAGGAGGCTTGCTAAGGACTAAGGAGATCGGACGGCTGGGATGAGCCTGGCATTCCTCGGACAGCTTGACTTTCCAATAATAAAATAAAATATAAATTGCAAGACATTGCAACACTGCACGAACCAACTTTTTCTCTCTCTCCATTACGCTACCCTACACTCACTTCTACTTCTAGCTTGTTGGAATTAATTGCTACAACAAGACCTCCTATAATGTTGATATTAGGTACCCTAACAATGCCACGCAATATCCATTCACGCGTCGACACATGTTTTCGAGGCCCGCCACGTCTGCTCTCTCTAATTGACTTTTTAATTTTTTTAAATTGGAAACATATGCACACAAATACAAATATTGTGTGTTTTCCGTGCTATTTCTTTGTTTCGTCATGAAACAATATTTTGTCTAGTAAAATTCTAATGGGGAAGGTCTCTCTGCTATTACCTTTATAAATAACTTGAACTTATTTTTCTCCTTCCTCCACCACCGCATGAATACCAATTCGAATTAATAAAGTAGTCCATACGACGAACACATCAGGGAAAAGTTTTCTGGACAACAGAGGTTTCTTGGGGCGCTTGTGCGGGTTGTCTTTCTGGCAAGTTCATGTTCATGCGCACCCTAAGATGGCTAAAGATTGGCTAAGGGTTGACGAATGGTTTTCGGGATTTAGAAAAGGATCACCATGGGGTGGTTTCGAGGTGAGAGCTGAAAGGAGATCGCTTTTGGCTGGTCTTTTTGAGTGCAAAAAGCAGATTAGTCAAAAAAGTTCCTCCATTATGTATCTATAATCCGAGCGAGAGGAGGCTTGCCAAGGACTAAGGAGATCGGACGGCTGGGATGAGCCTGACATTCCTCGGACGCCTTGACCTTCTAATAATAAAATAAAATATAAATTGCAACACACTGCAACACTGCACGAACCAACCTTTTCTCTCTCTCCGCTACGCTACCCTACACTCACTACTACTTCTAGCTTGTTGGAATTAATTGCTACAACAAGACCTCCTATAATGTTGATATTAGGTACCCTAACAATGCCACGCAATATCCATTCAGGCGTCGACACCTGTTTTCGAGGCCCGCCACGTCTGCTCTCTCTAACTGACTTTTTAATTTTTTTAAATTAGAAACATTTGCACACAAATACAAATACCGTGTGTTTTACGTGCTATTTCTTTGTTTCGTCATGAAACAAGATTTTTTCTAGTAAAATTCTAATGGGAAAGGTCTCTTTGCTATTACCTTTCTAAATAACTTGAACTTATTTTACTCCTTCCTCCACCACCGCGTGAATACCAATTCGAATTAATATAGTGGTCCATACGGCGAAGAAATCAGAGAAAAATTTTCTGTACAGCGGAGGTTTCTTGGGGCGCGTGTGCGGGCTGTCTTTCCGACGAGTTCATGTTCATACGCACCCTAAGATGGCTAAAGATTGGCTAAGGGTTGACGAATGGTTTCCGGGATTTAGAAAAGGATCACCATGGGGTGGTTTCGAGGTGAGAGCTGAAGGAAGATTGCTTTTGGCTGGTCTTTTTGAGTGCAAAAAGTAGATAAGTCAAAAAAGTTCCTCTAATATGTATCCATAATCTGAGCGAGAGGAGGCTTGCCAAGGACTAAGGAGATCGGACGGCTGGGATGAGCCTGACATTTCTTGGACGCCTTGACCTTCCAATAATAAAATAAAATATAAATTGCAACACACTGCAACACTGCACGAACCAACCTTTTCTCCCTCTCCGCTACGCTACCCTACACTCACTTCTACTTCTAGCTTGTTGGAATTAATTGCTACAACAAGACCTCCTATAATGTTGATATTAGGTGCCCTAACAATGCCACGCAATATCCATTCAGGCGTCGACACCTGTTTTCGAGGCCCGCCACGTCTGCTCTCTCTAACTGACTTTTTAATTTTTTTAAATTGGAAACATATGAACACAAATACAAATATCGTGTGTGTTCCGAGCTATTTCTTTGTTTCGTCATGAAACAAGATTTTGTCTAGTAAAATTCTAATGAGAAAGGTCTCTCTACTATTACCTTTCTAAATAACTTGAACTTATTTTTCTCATTCCTCCACCACCGCGTTAATACCAATTGGAATTAATATAGTGGTCCATACGGCGAAGACATCAGAGAAAATTTTTCTGGACAGCGGAGGTTTATGGGGGCGTGTGTGCTGGCTGTCTTTCCGACGAGTTCATGTTCACACGCACCCTAAGATGGCAAAAGATTGGCTAAGGGTGGACGAATGGTTTCCGGGATTTAGAAAAGGATCACCATGGAGTGGTTTCGAGGTGAGAGCTGAAGGGAGATCGTTTTTGGCTGATCTTTTTGAGTGCAAAAAGCAGATAAGTCAAAAAAGTTCCTCCATTATGTATCCATAATCCGAGCGAGAAGAGGCTTGCTAAGGACTAAGGAGGTCGAACGGCTAGGATGAGCCTGACATTCCTCGGACGGCTTGACCTTCCAATAATAAAATAAAATATAAATTGCAACACATTGCAACACTGAACAAACCAACCTTTTCTCTCTCTCCGCTACGCTACCCTACACTCACTTCTACTTCTAGCTTGTTGGAATTAATTGCTACAACAAGACCTCCTATAATTTTGATATTAGGTACCCTAACAATGCCACGCAATATCCATTCACGCGTCGACACCTGTTTTCGAGGCCCGCCACGTCTTCTCTCTAACTGACATTTTAATTTTTTTAAATTGGAAACATATGCACACAAATACAAATATCATGTGTGTTCCGGGCTATTTCTTTGTTTCGTCATGAAACGAGATTTTGTCTAGTAAAATTCTAATGGGAAATGTCTCTTTGCTATTATCTTTCTAAATAACTTGAACTTATTTTTCTCCTTCCTCCACCACCGCGTAAATACCAATTCGAATTAATATATTGGTCCATACGGTGAAGACATTAGAGAAAAGTTTTCTAGATGGCGGATGTTTCTCGGGGCGCGTGTGCGGGGTGTCTTTCCGGCGAGTTCATGTTCATGCGCACCCTAAGATGGCTAAAGATTGGCTAAGGGTTGACGAATGGTTTCCGGGATTTAGAAAAGGATCACCATGGGGTGGTTTCGAGTTGAGAGCTGAAGGGAGATCGCTTTTGGCTGGTCTTTTTGAGTGCAAAAAGCAGATAAGTCAAAAAAGTTCCTCCATTATGTATCTATAATTCGTGCGAGAGGAGGCTTGCCAAGGACTAAGGAGATCGGGCGGCTGGGATGAGCCTGACATTCCTCGGACGGCTTGACCTTCCAATAATAAAATAAAATATAAATTGCAACACACTGCAACACTGCACGAACCAACATTTTCTCTCTCTCCGCTACGCTACCCTACACTCACTTCTACTTCTAGCTTGTTGGAATTAATTGTTACAACAAGACCTCCTATAATGTTGATATTAGGTACCCTAACAATGCCACGGAATATCCATTCAAGCGTCGACACCTGTTTTCCAGGCCCGCCACGTCTGCTCTCTCTTCTTTTCATCTTCTGCGCTTCCGTCTGGCTCCTCTCTCTTCTCACTCTCTTCGAAATAACTCTTGGCGAGTGGCTCGCTTCGGCTCGGCTCCGTTGGCAGAAGAAAGGACGACTCCCGCTTAAAATTTCTCACTCCTCACTTAAATATTTTGGGTTTTGTCTTTCTCTGCTCGTGAAGAGCAGAGAACGAGCTACACTTCCCCTGTTTCCTTTTCTCAACGCATCCCACCCCACCCCACGAGCGGCCCCCGCCTCCGGAGGGGGAGTGCCCGAGCCACGTGGCAGGCGGAGGAGGCGCGAGTGACGACAAGAAGGCGGAGGAGGCCGAAGTGACGCGGTTGCCGTGGAATCTAAGGCCGAGGAGGGTGGTGAACCCTCCGCCGCTGTCGTTGAGGAATGGCGAGGCGTTTCACGACGTCGCGGGCGGCGCGCTCGACGGGGACAAGGAGAATTACGCCGTGCAACAGCAGTAGCAGTTGCAGCCGCAGCCGAAATTCGTGCGGTCACGAGGCTTCGTGGGGGAGGGCGAGAGGAAGGAGAAGAAGAGGAAGTTTTGGATATCGTTGTCGAAGGAGGAGATCGAGGAGGACATTTTCATCATGACGGGGTCGAGGCCTGCCGTATCGGTTGCATGAGATCTCGGTGGACCTGGGCAAGGCCGACGGCGCAGCGAAGAAGGAGAGGCGCGGGCTAGAGGGCTGGAGAAGGATTCCCGCTCGCTATGGACGAGGTATGTGGATTGGCTACACCAGCACTGGAGAGCCGAATTGTGCTCTCTCCCTACGGCCAATTTCGCTCACCTCTCTCCGTCCCCCGACTCGCGACCTAGAAGCAATAGCTCTACCCTCTCGTCTGATCTTCCGTCGACAACTTGCTTTCCACTCTGCTCGAAGCGGTCCTTCGAGAAGCCCTAAATTTGCGACTGCAAGTCAGGTTCGATTTTATTTCCTGAGTTTGTATGGTCACATCTTTATTTTGGGGGAGAAAGTACTTAGAGTTTCTGATTCTAAGCGCAGCAATGCTTATCTGGTATACACTTGTAGCTTAATTGAAAGCTGCGATATCCACAATTGAACTTGTTTCGGAAAACTGTACTAAATAGTCTCATGTCACAAAATTTTAGCTATTCTTATTCGGTGTGTCGTGAGACTTTGTAACATGTATGTTTTGTATTGCAGCACTTGGAAACTAGATTAGACAGCTCTTTAGGAATTGCAATAAGCTGCTACCATTTTGTAGATGTAAAGTTAGTATTCAACTCAATCACCAAGTAGATGACTAATTTTTGCTGGTTAGCTGCTATTTTACAGAGAAACTACCAAAACCTTTTCATACAACGTGGGAGAGGGCCATTTGAATTGTGTGCAATCCTTTGGTGGCACACAGAAAGGACAACAGTTAGGGAAGACTATGCTATAACATATCTACATAGGTAGAAACGTTAAGCGATATATATATATATATTTTGCCATCAATTATAGGCAATTGAAAAGATTGATCTACAAAATTAATCGTGTGAAGTTACCTTAGTTATTTAGAATCAGAAACGTATGTATGCAAATTTGACGCTACACATTAATTTTTCTCATTGACAAAATATGATCTTCTTTTTTTTTTGGTCTAGAAAATACTGTTATTTTTGTTGCGATCAATGAGAAACATCTCACCTTAAAACTTTAACTTTCACATGAAGTCGAAGAAAAACTTAAATTACACTAATATTTTTCGCCTGAAAATTTAAGTTTGGCATAATAAATGGAGATGGACAAATTCCCACGATTCCATTTAGATTTGAGCAAACGTACCTTCAAATGATTAATCCACACACACACATAAAAAGAAATTAAGGCCAAGGGCAAAATAAAAATTTGTCGAGTCGCTATGCCAGCTAATTGATTAGAAGAAGAGAGGTCAAATCATCCTTTGGGCCTACTTACGTGAGCCCAGAGTATCGCGACGTTCAGATGGGCCCTACAATGACTCCCTAAGAGGTCGAGTTTATTTGGGCCCATGTGAGTCGGGCCCATTCTTGACAACGCTCCTTGGGCCCATCAGATTTGCCTACGTTATTGAATCGTTGGAAGCTCACCGTCATCTTCATCTTCAACCTCTGGACTAGAAATGGCGGGAATCGCCTGCATCGCGAGGCCTTCTCCGATAACTCTGCGGCAAAGGAAGCATCAAACCCACACTGGAGTGATCGAGCTCGTTGTGAGTGGAGTCACGGAGATTCTCAGGGTTTTTGTCTGTCGTGAAGGACGGCAGGTACCTCGACTCTGTTTCTTTTACTCTGTGAGCTTACTTGCAACAAACAAAATTTGTCTAATCATGCTCCAATATCAGACTTGCTTATTCGATTTGCTTACTAATAATCTGAAACGAGTAGAGTATCTTCATGAGAGGAGGTCTATGATGTAAAGCTAGAGAGCACATATACTTTTTGAGAGCCTCTGTGTTGGTGTCGGACACTCTGACACGTGTTCGACACACTCTAACACGCGGTCAATTGATGATGGACATCCGACATACTGTCAACTTTCCCAATATGCCAGCAACATGCGAGTTTGGAATTCCAACATGTGATTTCGACACGAATGGGGTCAATTTTAAAAAATTTAATAAATTAGGGGTTAGAATGTAAATATAAAAATATTTTTAAAAAAAAAAAAAAAAGGGAGAAAGGAAACCCTATCTTTTGATAGTGAAATGTGGATTATTTTTCTTAGGATGTGTGCACTATAAATCTTAAAACTTGTTGCAAAAATGCAATTGAATCCTAAAATTTCAAAAAGAGCAATTGAGTTTTAAAACTAGTTAAATTGGTACAATTGAGTTTTTCTGTTAACACCATCAATTTGTCTAACAAAAATTATTATTAGGGCATATTTAAATTATTATTTTTCCTACATAGCATTTTTTATTACTTTTTTTCTTAAATCTTATTTAAATAATAGTAAAAAACTAAAAAGAAAGCTAAAATAGTTTTAAAAACTAGAAAAAGGAGCAAAGATCATGGCTGGGCATTGCGACCACCACCCATTGCCCGGGGGTGGCTGGCCATGGTTGGCCCTGGGTAAGGGCTAGCATCACGCAGCCAAGCCTTGTTAGCCCCACGAAAGGGCCGGCGACCCTCGCTAGGCCCAAGCAAGGCTCGCATAGATCTAGGTGACGCCGGCCCTCGCTTAGGCCTAGCAAGGGTTGTAGGCGAGGCTTAATGTCCACAGGCGAGA
This sequence comes from Eucalyptus decipiens, assembly GCA_014182575.1. Taxonomy (NCBI): domain Eukaryota; kingdom Viridiplantae; phylum Streptophyta; class Magnoliopsida; order Myrtales; family Myrtaceae; genus Eucalyptus; species Eucalyptus decipiens. Next base: position 32,652,477 of record CM024610.1, on the reverse strand, counting down.
GTTGGCCTCACCTAGATATGTGCGAGCCTCATCGGCCCTTGCCCAAGTCTGTGATGGCCTCGCCCAAGTTGGTGACCTTCATCGATCCCTCCAGCAATAGGCAGTGGTGGCAGAGTTGAGCCACAAATCTGGACTTTTTTTTTTTTGGAAAAAACCACCAACAATCTCAAATTTTATACTACAACACATTTATCCAAATTTTTTTTCATAACACAAAAGACCCCAAACTTATGCCTGTGTGACACATTTATCTCAAACTAGGGTATTTTCATCTTTTATTTTTAATTATTTTTCTTTTTCTTTTTCTTTTTTCTTCTTCTCTCTTCCTAGCGTCAGCCATGGCAAAGGCAAGCTAGACGTAGGTGATGGTGTCATGTTAGGGCCGCCCTCACCGGCCCAAACGAGGGCACCCTCGCTTGAGTTCTGCTTCCCTCTACCATGGCCAATGGAGGGAAGAGAGAAGAAGAAAAAAGAAAAAGAAAAGAAAAGAAAACGTAGAAAAAGGAAAGAAAAAGAAAAAGAAATTAAAAGTAAAAGATGAAAATACCCTTCGACCATAGAGTTTGGGGTAAATGTATTACAGTTAATAAAGATTTGGGCTTTTTGTGCCCAAAAAAATGTTTAGGGTAAATTTTTCACACTAGGCAAAGTTTGGGGTTCTTGATAACTTTTTCCCTCCTTTTTTACAATTTTTTTTTTAAATTAGCTTTTTATTTTTTTCTATTTAAATAAGATTTAAAGCAAAAAGTAATTAAAAATGCCATGTAGGAAAAATAAATTAATTTAAAAATGTCCCGTCAATATTTCTTGTTAGACAAATTAATAGTGATAACGGAAAAACTCAAATGCACAAATTTAATAAGTTTTAGAACTTAATTATACTTTTTGAAAGTTGCAACTTAATTGCATTTTCATAACAAGTGTTAGGACTTATGGTGCATATATCCTCCTTTTTTTTTTTTTTTTGACTTATTGTTAAATGTTAAACTTAATAGTGGAATGTGAATTGTTTGTTTTTTCTTTAAGTTTTATGGATTATTGGAATGGAATGTAGTTGAATTTGTTAAATTGACATAATGAATGATATTAATGAATAATGGATTGATTTTTTTAATGTAAATTCAATCTGGGCTTTTTTATTATTTATTTATTTATGGATTTGAATCAATGATAATTTATCACGTGTATATAAAAGTATGCATTTAATATACAACGTGTCATAATAAATTGAAATTCTCTATTTCTTGAGACATGATATGTTGGTGTATTATGTGATGTCGCATGTAACATGGGAATGTCGATGTTTTTTTTTTTTTTTGGACAAGTGGGAATGCCGATGCTTACATAGATGTAAAGATGTGAGTGGAGAGGTTTTGCAGAGAAAAAAAAAAGGTTGATCAAGATTGTAAGTTGTTTTTAGCCCAAAAAGATGAACTGGGAAAAGTTATTACGAGGAATCTTAAGAAGAGATTTGACAGGAATTTGTCTTTAAAAATATTTCTTGTTTTTTCGATTTTGTAAGTAATACAAAGTGCTTATTCTCAGAAAATTTTTTGTTTAAATAATTTATTTTCCAAAAAAACAAACCGACGAAGTTGCAAGCAAATCCATTAAATTTCCGGAGGAAGAGAGCCATAGGCGGAGCACGGCGGCGTGGGGTTGCAGGAGATGACGAGGATGTTGGAGTCGCAGAAGGACCCGGGCGGTGGCGTTGCGGACGGAGCGACAGGCCGCCGCCATGGCACAGGGGAACTTGTTGGTGAGGATGGAGCCGATGAGGTCGGAGCCGCAGACGACGAGGCCACGGACCTCACATACATCCAAGGAGGAGACTTGGTGGCGAACGTTGGTGGCGATGGCGAAGCCGGTGCCGAGTTCCTTGACGTCGATGCCCAGGTCCTCACGGAGGTGGGAGACGAGGGCATCCTTGAGCGGAGCGCCAATAGGAATGGCCACCACTTGATGAGTTTGTATTTTGCCCTTGGCCTTTAATTTCTTTTTTTCTTTTTTCTTTTTTTTTGTGTGGATTAATCATTTGAAGGCATGTGTCCTCATATCTAAATATAATGGAATCATAGGAATTTATCCATCTTTAATTATTAAGCAAAACGTAACTTTTCATGTGATAATATTAGTGTGGTGTAAGTTTATCTTCGATGTCATGTGAAAGTTAAAGTTTTAACATGAAGTGTTACTCGTCAATAGCAACAAAAATAATGATATTTTTTCAACAAAAAAAAAACCAACCATATTTACCAATGAAGAAAATTAAAATATAGCACCTAATTTGCATACATATGCGTTCGATTCTAGATGACTAAAGCAACCTCATGTGATTGATTTGGTTGATCAATCTCTTTAATTGCATAACATCGATGGTGAAAAGAAAAAATTACTTGACATCAATACCTATGTTATTTATGTTACAGTAGGGTCTTCCCTGAGTGTTGTCTTTTCTGTGTGCCACCTAAGAATTGCTTATGATTAAAATGGTCCTCTCTTGGTTGTATGAGAAGGCTTTGGTACTTTCCCTGTAAAATAGCAGCTCGCCAACAAAAGTTAGTTATCTACTTGTAACTTAACTGCCAAGTTGAATATTGACTCTATAGTTACAAAACTGCAGCGAATTATTACAATTTCCCAAAAAATTGTCTCAAGTGCTGCTAAATCAAACAGTATCACCACCCAACATACAAGTTACCAAGTATCACGACACACTCAACGATAGCTAAAATTTTCGGGACATGAGATCGTTTATTCTAGTTTTTGCGAAACAAGTTCAATTATGAATTAGACTGTTGCAATTATGATAAAGTACTAGGCAAACGTCTCGATGCTGCGACGCTTTCAAAGCTGGTCACAGCTTCCAATTCAGCTATAGGTATATTGATTGGGTGCGAAACATTACAAATCTCATTCTCTCCTTTGCACACCTCCTAACTTTGAATCCAACTGTCCTATGACAAATTTTAATCTAATTTTGGTAAATTTGCATTCATTGAAGACCGCAGTGACCTCACGGATTTGGGATTCAAAAACAAGATGACACATTCACATTTTTGGTGGTGTAGATGCGGAGATCAAGAGCGCCTGTTTCATGCAAAAGCATTCTGTTTCTTTCAATCTATGCCCATGACAGAGAATATCATCACTCAACAACGGAACAAGTCAGCTGAAAATTCTCTCTGCTCTTGCAAATCCTCTAAACCAAACAGCACAACATGACAGCCGCCATGGCAGACTTTATTAATGGGGCATTTAGCTAGAACACTGAAACTCACAAAGCAAGCTACTGACGTTGACGACGGTGCCGATGACTACTCGTCGATGGCCATCTCAGCAGTGTCGAGATCCTGGTCGAAGAACATGTCGCAGTGGCCGTGCCACTTGACGAAGAACTTCGTGTCCTCATGATACTTCACCATGTGCACATCCCCACCGGGCGTGAACAAGTAATTCCCGGCCACCAAGTCGTACCTCTTCTTCTTGCTCAAGTTCCACACGCTCATCTTGCCTTTCAGCACCAGCCGTTCGTGTCCGGACGTGTGGTGGTGCGCCGGCTCAACGCTCTGAGCCTTGAACTTCACTGTCGCCGATGTCGGGTTCTCTTGGATTATCTTCACCGATCCCCCTGGAATCATTTCGAACGGATCCGGCACCTGGGGATTCGCCAGGCAACAGATCGCACAGGAAACGCAACCATCCGGCTCCGAGGTCCGCACGCCTATCTGGGCCATTTCAAATTGGGCTCGATCGAGGGATTCCTGGACGCCGTCGCCCCAGGGCTGGCCGTCAGAGGCAGGGCAGGGGGACTTGAAGGGGGTCTTTAGCCAGGCGCGGAAGATGTCGTAGGCGAAGTCCCGCGGCGTGGAGTTGGGGGAGATGACGAGGATGTTGGAGTTGCAGATGGACCGGGCGTCGACGGCGTCGTCGACGGAGTGACAGGCCGTCGCGAAGATGCCGGGGAACTTGTTGGCGAGGACGGAGCCAACGTGGTTGGAGCCGCAGACGACGAGGCCGCGGGCCCCGGATCCGCGGGAGGAGGAGACGCGGCGGCCAACGTCAGTGGCGATGGTGAAGCTTATGCCGAGGTCCTGGACCTCGATATCGAGGTCCTCGCGGATGCGGGAGACGAGGGCGTCCTTGAGCGGAGCGCCGAAAGGACTGGCCCCCGCTATGATTTTGTTGGGGCGGGCGATGGCGGCGGCCATGTTTTTGAGGGCCTGGAAGTCGAATGCGAAAGAGAGGCCGGCAGCTGCGGTGGGGCGGGGGCGGGGGAATCAGCCATTGGTGGCGGCGGTCGAGAGCTCGGGGACGATGGAGGATGTCGGCTGGGGGGGCGGATGGGGGCAGAGAGAGGGAGAGCGTTGAGCTGGAGGGGCTGCTTGCAGCCGAAGCAGAAGAGAGAGAGAGGGAGGCAAGAAGAAGAATCGATGGAGAGACCCAAAAGAGCTTGCTTTTGATTCTACCTTTGTTGAAAGGACTTATAAAGAGTGGATGGTTTTGGACCCTTTGGAGAGCAAAGATTGCTCGATCAAGAGGCCCGGAAAGAGCAGCAGGAGCAAGCAGAGCACACAAAGACTGAGCGAGAGAGAGAGAGAGAGAGAGGGAGCGCAGAGCAGAGAGAGCTGTGGGGGGGGTGAGAGAGACAGGAAGTTGTGGTGGATTTATAGGGGGAAGGCGACGCTAACCGACACCTTAGACACCACCCGACCCCACCCCTCCCCACTCCTCAAAAAGTGGTGGGGCCCAGTGAAAGTAAGGGGGGCCCACAACTGTGGATAAAAAAATGTTAAAAAGATCATGAGGATGAGGTAACAGTGCTCGAGGGAGTAAAGTCTACACAAGCAATCTCAATAAATGTTGTTGTTTTATCAAAGAGAATGGAGGAATATGCCACTGCAACAAGAAAGGGAGTGAGTAGTAAGTTGACAGCTCTATTAGCTACAAGTGCAAGTGCACGTCACTAGTTCAACTAAGAAGAATGGAGTCGATGGGGTCAAAAGCACAACTCAGAGCTCCATGTGTTCAAATACAAATGGAGCTTTATTACTAAAGAACCGTTATTCTGTTTTACAAGACTAACAGAATAAGCAACAGTTTATTTTTTTTGTTAGTTCTGTTTCTTCATTATTCTTTGCTTTAGATCATGTAATATAAAAGAGAGAAGAATGGGAATATGTGGATTGAGCTCTCAGATGAAACTGTTTATTGAATACATAATACAGAGAATCAAAAACACTTTCAATTCATCTTTGTTCTTCTTCTCTGTTCATTCCATTTTTCTTCACATGGTATTAGAGCCAATCCTAAAAGCTCAAATCATCTTTGCTGGCTATTCCATTCAAGCAACCGATCGCTTGCAAAATCCAAACGAATTCGAGGCAAATCGAAGCAGCTTCCGAGTTTTCACTAATTGAATCTTTTGATTATGAACTGTGCAAGGTTTTGTTGTTGAGAGATCTCGGATTGCTCTGTGCAAGGTTTTGTTGTGGTGATGCACACAAAACTCCGTCTTGTAAAGATCAACAGGTGATTGTGACTGCGAACGTACATCATCAAGGCCCCTGAGAACACAAAATGACAGCAATAACACAAAAATATCATTTCCCAATCCATGTCAATATATCTAACTTTGTCACGATAAAGTTAACTAAAGATAACTTCCTTCTTTGGCAAGCACAGTTCCATAGATTCTTACGAAATCAAGATCTTCTTGGATTCATCAATGGTGAAATACCACCACCGGCTCAAACATTGCAGGTTGAGGTTGAAGGTCATGAATTTGAAACAATGAATCCTGATTATACAAATTGGGTAAAAACTGATCAAATTATATTATCATGGATTAGTGGAGCAGCATCTGAGAACATTCTGAGCTTGATCATTGGGTTGGAAACTTCACATGAGTTATGGCAAACGCTACTTAATCGCTTTACGCAAAAATTAGTAGCTAAAGAGTTTGAACTAAGAGGGAAGTTACAAGCTTGCCAGAAAAGAGATCGAACATTATCTGTTTACCTCAGGGAATATAAATCAATTTGTGATCAGCTTAATACAATTGGGAAGCCTGTAGATGAGATAACCAACATGTTTGGTGTTCTAGAAGGATCATGATCAGAATATGAAAGTTTCAGAACTACTATGTATTGCTTGAAACCTTAAACAAAATATGATGAAGTAATCTCTCAGCTTGAAAGGTTCGAAACTAGGTTGCAAACCTATTCCTCAAGTCAATACAATCCTAATCTAGCCTACTATGGACAAAGAAAGTCTGAAGCTCTGCAGAATTCTAGTTTCGGAAGCCAAAGAGATAATAGTCGTGGGGGACACAGTTATGGCAGAGGACATGCAATGAACAATAGGAATCGTGGGTATGGTTATCCTGGAACTGGAAGAAGTCAAAATTACAGGCCAAGTAATTTGAGTCAGAATCAAGAGGATCAGCATTTCAAGCAGTCAAATAATTGGTCTAACTTTGAACTTCACGGTCGTTTTCTATGGGGACGTTTCGAAAGACACTGTTTTGGGGGCTTTTTGTTGTTGGGAATTGAGCAGAAATCTCAGTGGCAACGCTCGTAATTTTAAGCAAGGACAGGCCCCACTTTCGACATTTCCGGACCGGGATCGATTCCGACTCTATTTCCGACTCTGGCAATAAAAAGCAAAAAAGCAATTCCCAACAACAAAAAGCCCCCAGAACAGTGTCTTTCGAAACGTCCCCATAGTTGACCCAAAAAAAAAAAAAAACGTCCCCATAGAAAACGACCGTGAAGTTCAAGGCCGGGAGCTTCGAGCCACCGCACCACCATACCTCCGGGCACGAACAGCTGGTGCTGAAAGGCAAGATGAGCGTGTGGAACTTGAGCAAGAAGAAGAGGTACGACTTGGTGGCTAGGAATTACTTGTTCACGCCCGGTGGGGATGTGCACATGGTGAAGTATCACGAGGACACGAAGTTCTTTGTCAACTGGCACGGCCACCGCGACATGTTCTTTGACCAGGATCTCGACACTGCTGAGATGGCCATCAACAAGTAATCGGCGGCGGCGGTGGCGGCAGCGTCGTCAACGTCAGTAGCTTGCTTTGTGAGTTTCAGTGTTCTAGCTAAATGCCCCATAAATAAAGTATGCCATGGCGGCTGTCTTGTTGTGCTGTTTGGTTTAGAGGATTTGCAAGAGCAGAGAGAGTTTTCAGCTGACTTGTTTTGTTGCTGAGTGATGATATTCTCTGTCATGGGCATAGATTGAAAGAAACACAACGCTTTTGCATGAAACAGGCGCTCTTGATCTCCGCATCTACACCACCAAAAATGTGAATGTGTCATCTTGTTTTTGAATCCCAAATCCGCGAGGTCATTGTGGTCTTCAATGAATGCAAATTTACCAAAATTAGATTAAAACATTTGCATAGGACAGTTGGATTCAAAGTTAGGAGGTGTGCAAAGGAGAGAATGAGATTTGTGATGTTTCGCGCCCATTCAATATACCTGTAGCTGAATTGGAAGTTGCGACCAGCTTTGAAAGCGTCGCGGCATCGGATGTTTGCCGAGTAGTACTTTATCATAGTTGCAACATTCTTATCCATAATTAAACTCGTTTCGCAAAAACTAGAATAAACATCCCGAAAATTTTAGCTATCGTTGAGTGTGTCGTGATACTTGGTAACTTGTATATTGAGTGGTGATACATGTTTGATTTAGCAGCACTTAAGACAATTTCTCTGGGAAACTGTAATAATCCGCTGCAGTTTTGTAACTATAGAATCAATATTCAACTTGGCATTTAAGTAGATAGCTAACTTTTGCTGGCTAGCTACTAAAGCCTTTTCATACAATCAGGGGAGGACCATTTTAATCATAAGCAATTCTTAGGTGGCACACAGAAAAGACAACACTCAGTGAAGACCCTACTGTAACATAAATAACATAGGTATTAATGTCAAGTGATTTTTTCTTTTCACCATGGATGTCAGGTGATTAAAGAGATTGATCGACCAAAATCAATCACATGAGGTGGCTTTAGTCATCTAGAATTGAACACGTATGTATGCAAATTAGGCGCTAGATATTAATTTTCTTCATTAGTTAAATATCATTGTTTTTTTTTTTTTTTTTTTTTTTGAAAATATCATTGCTTTTGTTGCTATTGACGAGTAACACCCCATGTTAAAACTTTAACTTTAACATGACATCAAAGATAAACTTACACCACACTAGTATTATCACATGAAGATTTACGTTTTGTTTAATAACTAGAGATGGATAAATTCCCATGATTCCATTATTCTTAGTTCTGAGTACACACGCCTTCAAATGGTTAATCCACAAAAAAATAAAAAATGAAATGAAGGCCAAGGGCAAGATACATACTCATCGAGTGGTTAGTCATGGAGCAGAGACTTTCTTAGCTGATATGTTCCACGTGTGGTTGAGTCTTGAGTGATGATTTTCTTTGTCATCGGTTTAGACCGAAAGAAACAGAATACTTTTGTATGAAATAGGACCACCACATTGGCTTGAATCCCACATCCACTCCACCATAAAATGTGAATATTGTCTTGCTTGTCTTTAGAGCCACAAATCCATGCGGTTAGTGTTTTCCTTGATTGAATTCCAATTTACCAAACTGAGGTGAATTTGCTAGATAAGAAAATTTTGTCATAGGAAAATTAAATTCACAGTTAGGAGGGGTGTGAAGGAGAGAAGGATATTTGTAAGGTTTCGCCCCATTCAGTATACCTATGGCTGAGTTGGAAGCTGCTACCAAGCTTTGAAAGTGTTGCAACATCGAGATGTTTACCGAATACTTTGTCAAAGTTGCAACATCCTTATTCACAATTGAACTTGTTTTGGAAAAACTGTTCTAAACAGTCTTGCGCCAGAAAATTTTTGTTGATGTGGGTGTGTCATGAGACTTTTTCTGTAACTTGTATGTTTGGCAATATATTTCTGATTGTGCAGCACTTGAAAACTAGGTGAGTCAGTTCTCTAGGAATTGTATGCTGCTGCAGTTTTGTAAATGTAAAGTTAATATTCAAATGAGCAATTAAGTAGATGATTAATTTTTGCTGGTTAGCTGCTATTTTACAGTGAAAGTACCAAAACCTTTTCATACAATGAGGAATAGGGCCATTTGAATCCTATGCAATCCCTTCAAGGCACATTTACATAAGTATAGGTGACGAGCGATTTTTTTTTCCATCGTTAGGCATTTAAAGAGATTGATCGACCAAATTAATCACATAAAGTTGCCTTAAGTCATTTAGAATCCGACATGTACGTATGCAAATTAGGCGCTAGACAATATTATTATTTTTTTAAAAAATTGGTAAAATATCACTATTGCTCCTATTTTTGTTGAAACGAATATCGTTATTTTTATTTCAATCGATGAGTTGGATAAATTCCAACTTTCCCATGACGTTAAAGATAAACATAAACCGTACTAGTATTTTCACTTGAAGATTTGAATTTTGCATGATAATTAGAGTTGGATAAATTCCCATGATTCCATTATATTTAGATTTGAGCACACATGCCATCAAATGATTAATCCACAAAAAGAAAAAAGAAATTAAGGTCAAGGGCAAAATACAAACTCATCGAGTGGTTTACGTGAGCTGATTGATTAAGAGAAGAGAGGCCAATCTTCTTTTGGGCCTAGCCATGCAAGCCCAAAGTCTCGCGACATTTAGATGGGTCCCACATCGACTCCCTGCGAGGTCGACCGTTAGATCTATCTTCGTTTTCGAACCTTGGCAAGCTCAACTTCATCGTCATCTTCATCCCCTAACCTCTTGACCAAAAATGGCGAGATCGCGTGTATGGTGGGTCCTCCTCCAATAACTCTATGCTCGATGGTGCCTCTCAGCATACACTTCCTGTCCGCGTTCTCTTCGAGCTCCAATCTCTCAATTTGCGGAGCTTCTTTTACTCTTTACGCTTCCTTCCTAGCAACAAACCAAATCTGTCTGATCATGCTCCAATATCAAACTTGCTTAATAGATTTGCTTACTAATTATCCGAAATGAGTTGAGTATTTTCATGAGACGAGGACTACGATGTAAAGATGTGGGTGAAGAGGCCTTTTGCAGAGGAACAAGAAAATAGGTTGCCCAAGATTTTCAGTTGTTTTAGTCCACAAAGATGAACTGCGAAAAATTATTGCAAACAATCTTAAGAAGAGATTTTACCGGAATCTGTCTCGAAAAATATCTTTTGTTTGTTCGATTTTGTAAGCGGCACAATGCACCGCAGAAGTTGCAAATCCATCGAATTTTCCTAGGAAGGAAGCCGCCTGACGATGTGGCCCCGGTACGGCGTTTTGTTGTTCGAGCAAGTTCTATCATAATTTCAACTAAGCAAATGAAATTCCTTTCACAACATTAAAGGTCCGCAAAGGATTAAATAAATTAAAAAATCAGAAAAACGCTAGATGGCAATTAAAAGAAGGACCCGAATGTATGGTTTCAGGCTCCGAAACGATAACAAAGCTTTGAAGATCGAATTAAAGATTCGTTTTTTGACCAAAGCTATATCGTCAAAAACTCTCAAAAAGAGAGGTGTAGAATTCATCAATTGGCCAGACCAGCTGGAAAACGCCGTCACGGACCGACCGATCATATTACTTTAACCCCACTCCGCAGGATCGTATTTGTAAATCGTATTCTCGACGATACGACCACACGGACGACGCAACTCAGTAGCCAAAGTCATGGCCACCCCCACCACCAACACCGCCCGCCCCGCCAAACTCATAGCCGGCGCCACTCCCTTCGGTGCTACGCTCAAGGACGCCCTCGTCTCCTTCCTCCGCGAGGAGCTGGGCATCGTGGTCGTCGACCTCGGCACTGGCCACTCCATCGCTGCCGACGTCGGCCTTCGTGTCTCCTCCTCCGTTGGATCCGGGGTCCGCGGCCTCGTCGTCTGCGGCGTCGACTCCATCGGCTCAATGCTCGCCAACAAGTTCCCCGGTGCCTCCGTGACCGGCTGCCGCTCCATCGATGAGGCCGTCGACGCCCGCTCCATCTGCGACTCCAACATCCTCGTCGTCTCCCCCCTCACCGGGGGCTCCGCCAAGGACATCCTCCTCGCCTGGCTGGACACAGCCTTCAAGTCCCCCTGCCCTGTCTCCAACGGCCAGCCCTGGAGCGACGACGTCCAGGAATCCCTCGATCGATTCCACATCAAAATGACTAAGATCGGTGCGCTGGACTCGGAGCCGGGTGGTTGCATTTCCTGTGCGATCTGTTGCCTGGCGAATCCCCAGGTGCCGGATCCGTTCGAAATGATTCCAGGGGGATCGTTGAAGATAATCCAAGAGAACCCGACATCGGCGACCATGAAGTTCAAGGCTCAGAGCGTTGAGCCGGCGCACCACCACACGTCCGGGCACGAACAGCTGGTGCTGAAAGGCAAGATGAGCATGTGGAACTTGAGCAAGAAGAAGAGGTACGACTTGGTGGCTGGGAATTACTTGTTCACGCCCGGTGGGGATGTGCACATGGTGAAGTATCATGAGGACACGAAGTTCTTCGTCAAGTGGCACGGCCACTGCGACATGTTCTTCGACACTGCTGAGAAGGCCATCGACGAGTAATCGTGGTCGTCGTCGTCGTCTTCGTCGTCTTTGTCGTCTTCGTCGTCTTTGTCGTCATTAGCTTGTTTCGTGAGTTTCATTATTCTTGTTTAATGCCCCATAAATAAAGTCTGCCACGGTGACTGTCTTATTGCGCTGTTTGTTTTAGAGAGTGTGCCAGAGCAGAGAGAATTTTCTGCTGACATATTCCGTTGCCGAGTGATGATATTCTTTGTTATTGGTATAGATCGCAAGAGATAGAACGCTTTTTTTATGAAACAGGCGCACCACATTGAAAGCAAATTTACCAAACTTAGATGAATTTGCTGGAATAAGAAACATTTGTCATAGGACAGTTGGATTCAAAGTTAGAGGAGGTATGCGAAAGAGAGAATGAGATTTGTGAGATTTCTTGCCCATTTGATATACCTGTGGCTGAATTGGAAGCTGCTATCAGTTTTGAAAGTGTTGTTGTATCGAGATGTTTACCGATTACTTTATCATAGTTGCAACATCCTTATCTACAATCAAACTTATTTCAAAAAACTATACTAAACAATCTCATGTTGAGAAAATTTTAGCCATCGTTGAGTGTATCGTGATGCTTTATGTTTAAAAATACATGTTTCATTATAGATGAATTTACTGAAGTAAGATGCATTTGTCATAGGACAATTAAACTTGGAGTTTTGAGGGGTGTGAAGGAGAATATGAGATTTGTAAGGTTTTGTGCGCATTCAGTGTGCATGTGGCTTAATTAGAAGTTGCTATCAGCTTTGAAAGTATTACAGTATTGAGATGTTTATTGAGTACTGTATCAAAATTGCAATATCTTTATCCACAATTGAACTCACTTCAGAAAACTGCACTAAACATTCTCGCATCAGGAAAATTTTAGCAGTCGTTGAGTGTGTCACGATATCTGGAAACTTGTATATTTGGTGATGCATGTTTGATTTTGCGGCACTTGAGACGATTTCTCTAGGAATTTGTAATAACCTGCTATAGTTTTGTAACTGTAAAGTCAATATTCAACTAGGAGAGCATTTAATTTTACTGGTGGGCAGCCTTTTACAGGGAAAGTACCAAAGCCTTTTCATACAATGATGAGATGACCATTTTAATGATGAGCAATGCTTAGGTGGCACACATAAAAGACAACAGTCAGGGAAGACCCTACTATAACATATTTACATAGATATAGAGGTTGAGTATTTTTTTTTTTGGCCATCAATATTAGACAATTAAAGAGATTAATCAACCAAATTTATCACGTGAGATTGTTTTAGTCATCCAGAATTGAACATGTATGTATGCAAATTAGGCGCTAGATATTAAATTTCTTCATTGGTTAAATATCATTGGTTTTTATTTTTTGTTGAAAAAATACCACTATTTTTGTTGCAATTGACGAGTAACACCTCATGTCAAAATTTTAACTTTCACATGACGTCATAGATAATCTTAAACCGCACTAGTATTTTCGCATGAAGATTTAGGTTTTGCTTAATAATTAGAACGGGATAAATTCCCATGATTCCATTATACTTAGATTTGAGCACATATGCCTTCAAATGATTAATCCGCAAAAAGAAAAAAAAATTAATTAATTAATTAATTAAAGGCCAAGGGCAAAATACAAACTCATCGCATGGTTATGCCAGCTGATTAATAAGAAGAAGACACGCGAATCTTCTTTTGGACCTAGTCATGGAGCAGAGACTTTCTCGGTTGATATGTTCCACGTGAGGTTGAGTCTTGGGTGATGATTTTCTGTGTCATCAGTTTAGATTGAAAGAAACTGAATGCTTTTGCATGAAATGGGCGCACCACATTGGCTTGAATCCCACATCCACACCATCAGAAATGTGAATGTTGTCTTGCTCATCTTTAGAATCACAAATCCATGAGGTTAGGGTTCCTTTCAATGAATTCCAGTTTACCAAGCTGAGACAAATTTGCTGGTGTAAGAAAAATTTTGTCATAGGAAAATTAAATTCAAAGTTAGGAGGAGTGTGAAGGAGACAAGGAGAATTTTATGGTTTCGCGCTCATTTGGTATACACCTGTAGCTTAATTGAAAGCTGCTACATCCACAATTGAACTTGTTTTGGAAAACTGTACTAAATAGTCTCATGTCACAAAATTTTAGCTGTTGTTATTGGGTGTGTCATGAGACTTTGTAACTTGTATGTTTGGTATTGCAGCACTTGAAAACTAGATTGGACAGCTCTTTAGGAATTGCAATAAGCTGCTACAATTTTGTGGATGTAAAGTTAGTATTCAACTCAATCACCGAGTAGATGACTATTTTTGCTGGTTAGCTACTATTTTACAGAGAAACTACCAAAACCTTTTCATACAACGTGGGAGAGGACCATTTGAATTGTGTGCAATCCTTTGGTGGCACACATAAAGGACAACAGTTAGGGAAGACTCTACTAAAACATATTTACATAGGTATAGACATTAAGCAATTTTTTTTTTTTTTTTGCCATCAATGTTAGGCAATTGAAAAGATTGACTTACAAAATTAATCATGTGAAGTTACCTTAGTCATTTAGAATCCAAAACGTATGTATGCAAATTTGATGCTACACATTAATTTTTCTCATTGACAAAATATGATCGTTTTTTTATTTTTTTATCGAGAAAATACTGTTATTTTTGTTGCGATCGACAAGTAACATCTCACCTTAAAACTTTAACTTTCACATGAAGTGGAAGAAAAACCTAAATTACACTAATATTTTTCACCTGAAAATTAAGGTTTTGCATAATAAATAGAGATGGACAAATTCCCACTATTCCATTTAGATTTGAGCAAAAATACCTTCAAATGATTAATCCACACACACACATAAAAAGAAATTAAGGCCAAGGGCAAAATACAAAGTTGTTGAGTGGCTATGCTGATTGATTAGAAGAAGAGAGGTCAAATCATCCTTCGGGCCTTCTTATGCGAGCCCAAAGTATCGCAACACTCAGATGGGCCCTACAATGACTCTCTAAGAGGTCGAGTTTATTTGGGCCCATGTGATCGGGCCCATTCCTGACATCGCTCCTTGGGCCCATCATATCTGCCTTTGTTATTGTGCATGATAAAATTTCTGCAACAAAAATTGATTTCTGGCCAGAAATTGATTTCTCAATTTCTATTTCAGAAACTGATAAGCTATTTTAGCTTCTGATTTTTTCTTCAAATTTATTTCTGGAATAGAAATCTGTTTCAGAAATAGATAAATCAAATTACGTTACCAAACGGATTTCTGTTCCAAACCTGTTCTGGGGAACAGAGAAACAGAGAAATCAAGAAACATAAATTTTATTATGTGCAGCCTAATCGCTGGAAGCTCACCATCATCTTCATCTTTATCTTCGACCTCTGGACCAGAAATGGCGGGATTCGCCTGCATCGCTGAGGCCTTCTCAGATAACTCTACGACGAAAGAAGCACCGGACCCACGCTAGAGTTGATCGAGTTCATTATCGGTGGAGTCACCGAGATTCTCAGGGTTTTTGTCTGCCGTGAAGGAGGGCAGGTACCTCGACTCCCTTTCTTTTACTCTGTATGCTTACTTGCAACAAACAAAATTTGTCTAATAATGCTCCAATCTCAGACTTGCTTATTTGATTTGCTTACTAATAATCTGAAACGAGTAGGGCATTTTCATGAGAGAGGGTCTATGATGTAAAGTTAGGGAGCACGGATACTTTCTGGAGCTCCTATATTGGTGTCGAACATTCCAACATGTGTCCAACGCACTCTAACACGTGGTCAATTGATGTTGGACATCCCATATGCGGTCAACTCTTTCAATATGCCAACGACACAAAGTCTGGAACCTTGACAAGCGTTTCCAATACAAATGGAGTCAATTTTAAAAATTATCAATAAATTAGACGTCAAATATAAATATAAAAATATTTTTTTTAAAAAGGAGAAAAAAACCCTATCTTTTCACGGTCAAATGTGGATTTTTTTTTCTTGGGACATGTGCACTATAAGTCTTGTCACGAAAATACAATTGAATTCTAAAACTTTTAAAAAGTACAATTAAATTCTAGAATTAATCAAATTAGTACAATTGAGTCATTCCGTTGACATTGTCAATTTGTCTAATGGAAAATATTGACGAGGTATTTTTAATTAATTTATTTTTCCTACGTGGCATTTTTTATTACGTTTTTCTTTAAATCTTATTTAAATAATAGTAAAAAGACTTTAAAAAAGCTAAAATAATTTTTAAAAACTAGGAAAAAGAAGGGCAAGGATCTTGGCTAGGTGCTGCGACCATTGCCCATTCCTCGAGGGGGGCCGGCTATCGCCGACCTCGGTAGAGGGCTGGCATCACCCAAGCGAGTGTCACTATCCCCACGAAAGGGCTAGCGACCCAACTAAGCTTAAGCAAGGCTCGCCCAGATTTGGGCAACATCAACCCTCATTCAGGCCTAGCAAGGGTTGTAGGTGAGGCTCGACTGCCACAGGCGAGGCCTGGCATCTCCCATATATGCCCGAGCGCTGGAAGGACTAGCCTGAGGCTCGACTTGGTGCCTAGGGATTACCTGTTCACGCCTGGTGGGGATGTGCACATGGTGAAGTACCGCAAGGACACGGAGTTCTTCATCAAGTGGTACGGCCACTCCGACATGTTCTTCGACCAGGATCTTGACACTGCTGAGATGGCTATCGACGAGTAATCAGCGGCGGCCACGGCGGTGTCGTCAACGTCAGTAGCTTGCTTTGTGAGTTTCAGTGTTCTAGCTAAATGCCCCATAAATAAAGTCTGCCATGGCGGCTGTCTTGTTGTGCTGTTTGGTTTAGAGGATTTTGTTGGAAGATATGCAGCGATAGCTCGTAAAATTTGATAGAAGATTTGATCCGATTATGATTATGTACAAATCAATTAAAAATTAGATTTAGATTAGATTGAGTCATTGAATCTTTAACTTTCATTCATTACGTACATCTTGTATTATATCTACAAGGAACTGTACATTAGACAGATTATTGAAGACAATATACACAAAAAACCTCTCTAAGCTCTTCGTCTTCAGTCCCGTTGATTTATCTTCCTTTATTCTCTTTGATTTCTTTCAGATTTGCAAGAGCAGAGAGAATTTTCAGCTGACTTGTTCCGTTGTTGAGTGATGATATTCTCTGTCATGGGCATAGATTGAAAGAAACAGAATGCTTTTGCTTGAACAGGCGCTCTTGATCTCCGCATCTACACCACCAAAAATGTGACTGTGTCATCTTGTTTTTGAATCCCAAATCCATGAGGTCATTGTGGTCTTCAATGAATGCAAATTTACCAAAATTAGATTAAAACATTTGTCATAGGACAGTTGGATTCAAAGTTAGGAGGTGTGCAAAGGAAAGAATGAGATTTGTGATGTTTTGCACCCATTCAATATACCTGTAGCTAAATTGGAAGCTGCAACCAGCTTTGAAAGCATCGCAGCATCAAGATGTTTGCCGAGTAGTACTTTATCATAATTGCAACATCCTTATCCACAATTGAACTCGTTCCGCAAAAACTAGAATAAACGATCGTATGTCCCAAAAATTTTAGCTATCGTTGAGTGTGTCGTGATACTTGGTAACTTGTATATTGAGTGGTGATACATGTTTGATTTAGCAGCACTTGAGACAATTTCTCTGGGAAATTGTAATAACCCGCTGCAGTTTTGTAACTATAGAGTCAACATTCAACTTGGCAATTAAGTAGATAACTAACTTTTGCTGGCTAGCTGCTACTTTACAGGGAAAGTACCAATTACCAAAGCCTTACAACCGGGAGAGGACCATTTTAATCTTAAGCGATTCTTAGGTGGCACACATAAAAGACAACACTCAGGGAAGACCCTACCAAAACATAAATAACATAGGTATTGATATCAAGTGATTTTTTCTTTTGACCATCGATGTCATGCAATTAAAGAGATTGATCGACCAAATCAATCACATGAGGTTGCTTTAGTCATCTAGAATTGAACACGTATGTATGTAAATTAGGCGCTAGATATTAATTTTCTTCATTGGTTAAATATCATTGGTTTTTTTTTTTTTTTGTTGAAAAAATATAACTATTCTTGTTGCGATTGTAATATCTCATGTCAAAATTTAACTTTCTCCCGACATCACAGATAATCTTAAATCGCACTAGTATTTTCGCATGAAGATATAGGTTTTGCTTAATAATTAAATATGGATAAATTCACATGATTCCATTATACTTAGATTTGAGCACACATGCTTTCAAATGATTAATCCACCAAAAAAAAAAAAAATTTGAAGGCCAAGGGCAACATACAAACTCATCAAGTGGTGGCCACTCCTATCGGCACTTCGCTCGAGGATGCCCTCGTCTCCCACCTCGGTGAGGACCTGGGTATCGACGTCAAGGAACTCTGCACCGACTTCGCCATCGCCACCGACGTTGGCCGCCAAGTCTCCTCCTTGGACGTATCCAAGGTCCGTGGCCTCCTCGTCTGTGGCTCCGACCTCATCAGCTCCATCCTCGCCAACAAGTTCCCCTGCGCCATGGCGGCGGCCTGTCGCTCCATCCGCAATGCCGCCGCCCAGGTCCTTCTGCGACTCCAACATCCTCGACATCTCCCCCAACCCCACGCTGCCGTGCTCCGCCTATGATGGCTCTCTTCCTCCGAAAATTCAATGGATTTGCTTGCAACTTCGTCAGTTTGTTTTTTTGGAAAATAAATTATTTAAACAAAAAAAAATTCTGAGAATAAGCACTTTGTATTACTTACAAAATCGAAAAAAACAAGAAATATTTTTAAAGACAAATTCCTGTAAAATCTCTTCTTAAGTTTCCTTGCAATAACTTTTCCCTGTTCATCTTTATGGGCTAAAACAACTTACAATCTTGGGCAACTTTTTTTTTTCTCTGCAAAACCTCTCCACTCACATCTTTACATTTATGTAAGCATCAACATTCACATATGACACGCGACATCACATAATACGCCAACATACGTTGTAAACTAAATGTATATTTTTATATACACGTGATAAATTATCATTGATTCAAATTCACGAATAAATAAATAATAAAAAAGTCCATATTGAATTTACGTTAAAAACATCAATCCATTATTTATTAATATCATTCATTATGTCAATTTAACAAATTCAACTACATTCCATTCCAATAATCCATAAAACTTAAAGAAAAAACAAATAATTCACATTCCACCATTAAGTTTAACATTTGACAATAAGTTGAAAAAGAAAAAAAAAAAAGATATATGCACTATAAGTCCTAGAACGTGTTACGAAAATACAATTAAGTCTTAACTTTCAAAAAGTACAATTAAGTTCTAAAATTTATTAAATTAATGCAATAGAGTTTTTCCGTTATCAGTGTCAATTTGTCTAACGAAAAATACTGACGGGACATTTTTAAATCAATTTATTTTTCCTACATGGCATTTTTAATTACTTTTTGCTTTAAATCTTATTGAAATATATAAAAAATAAAAAAATAAAAAGCTAATTTAAAAAAATTGTAAAAAAAAAAAAAGAAGAAGGGAAAAAGCTATCAAAAACTCCAAACTTTGCCTATTGTGAAAATCCTAAACATTTTTTTGAGCACAAAAAGCCCAAATTTTTATCAACTGTAACACATTTACCCCAAACTCTATGGTTGAAGGGCATTTTCATCTTTTACTTTTAATTCTTTTTCTTTTTCTTTTCTTTTTTGTTCTTCTCTCTTCCCTCCACTAGCCATGGTAGAGGGAAGTGGAACTCAAGCGAGGGCACCCTCGCTTGGGCCAATGAGAGCAGCCCTCACATGACGCCGTCACCTAAGTTTGGCTTGCCTCCGCCATGGCCGACGATGGGAAGAGAGAAGAAGAAAAAAGAAACGAAAAAGAAAAATAATTTTTAAAAAAAAAGACGAAAATACCCTATAGTTTAAGATAAATGTGTCATACGTGTATAAGTTTGAGGTTTTTTATGTCACGAAAAAAAAAATTGGGATAAATGTGTTACAGTTAGCAAAATTTGAGATTTTTTGTGTAATAAAAAAAGTTTATGGTAAATTTATCACACTAGATAAAACTTGAGATTTTTGGTGATTTTTTCCAAAAAAAAAAAAAGGGTCCATATTTGTGGCTCGACGTTGCCACCACTGCCCATTGCTGGAGGGATCGATGAAGGTCACCAACTTGGGCGAGGCCATCATAGACTTGGGTAAGGGCCGACGAGGTTCATGCATATCTAGGTGAGGCCAGCCCTTACCTGTGGACGTTGAGCCTCGCCTGCGACCCTTGCTAGGCCTAAGCGAGGGTCGACGCCACCTAGATCTATGCGAGCCTTGCTTGGGCATAGCGCGAGTCGCCGGCCCTTTCGTGTGGCTAACAAGGCTCGGCTGCGTGATGCTAGCCCTTACCCAGGGCCAACAATGGCCGGCCACCCCCGGGCAATGGGTTGTGGTCACAATGCCCAACCACGATCTTTGCCCCTTTTTTTCCAGTTTTTTAAATTATTTTAGCTTTTTTTTTTAGTTTTTTACTATTATTTAAATAAGATTTAAGAAAAAAAGTAATAAAAATGCTATGTAGGAAAAATGAATTAATTTAAATATGCCCTAACAATAATTTCTGTTAGACAAACTAATGGTGTTAACGGAAAAACTACATTGGACCAATTTAATTAGTTTTAGAACTTGATTGCTCTTTTTTAAAAGTTTTCGGATTCAATTGCATTTTCGCAACAAGTTTTAAGATTTGTAGTATACACATCCTAAGAAAAAAAATCCACATTTCACCGTCAAAAGATAGGGTTTCCTTTCTCCCTTTTTTTTATATTTTTATATTTACATTTTAACCCTTAATTTATTTTTTTTTTTTAAATTGACCCCGTTCGTGTCGAAATCACATGTCGGGATTCCAGACTCACATGTTGCTTGCGTATTGGGAAACTTGACCACATGTCGGATGTCCGACATCAATTGACCGCATGTTAGAGTGTGTCGAACACATGTCGCGACATTGTGTCCGACACCAACACAAAAGTTCCCAGAAAGTATCCGTGCTCCCTAGCTTTACATCGTAGACCTCCTCTCATGAAGATACCCTACTTGTTTCAGATTATTAGTAAGCAAATCGAATAAGCAAGTTTGAGATTGGAGCATGATTAGACAAATGTTGTTTGTTGAAAGTAAGCATACAAAGTAAAAGAAAGGGAGTCGAGGTACCTGCCGTCCTTCACGGGAGACAAAAGCCCTGAGAATCTCCGTGACTCCACTCACAACGAGCTCGATCAACTCTGATGTGGGTCTGATGCTTCCTTTGTCGCAGAGTTATCGGAGAAGGCCTCGCGATGCAGGCGATTCCCGCCATTTCTGGTCCAGAGGTTGAAGATGAAGATGACGGTGAGCTTCCAACGATTCAATAACGTAGGCAGATCTGATGGGCCCAAGGAGCGATGTCAAGAATGGGCCCGACTCATATGAGCCCAAATAAACTTGACCTCGCAGGGAGTCATCGAAGGACCCATCTGAATGTCGCGATACTTTGGGCTCGCATGACCGGGCCCAAAAGATGATTTGACCCCTCTTCTTCTCATGAATCGGCTGACATAACCATTCGATCAGTTTGTATTTTGCCCTTGAACTTAATTTCTTTTTATGTGCGTGTGTGGATTAATCATTCGAAGGTAAGTTTGCTAAAATCTAACTATAATGGAATCGTGGGAATTTCTCCATCTCTAGTTATTATGCAAAACCTAAATTTTCAGGCCAAAAATACTAGTGTGATTTAAGTTTATCTTTGATTTCGTATGAAAGTTAAAGTTTTAAGGTGAGATGTTGCTCGTCAATTGCAACAAAAATAACAATAATTGCTTGACAAAAAAAAAAAAAAAAAGATCATATGTTGCCAATGAAAAAAAATAATGTGTAACGCCAAATTTGCATACATAGATTTCGGATTCTAAATGACTAAGGTAACTTCACATGATTAATTTGGTTTATCAATCTTTTCAATTGCTAAACATCGATGGCAAAAAAAAAAAAAAAAAAAAACAAATTGCTTGATGTCTATACCTATGTAAATATGTTATAGCAGAGTCTTCCCTGACTGTTGTCCTTTATGTGTGCTACCAAAGACACAATTCAAATGGCCCTCCCCCACGTTGTATGAAAAGGTTTTGGTACTTTCTCTGTAAAATAGCAGCTAACCAGCAAAAATTAATCATCTACTTAATGATTGAGCTGAATACTAACTTTACATCTACAAAATTGTAGTAGCTTATTGCAATTCCCAAAGAGATGACTAACCTAGTTTTCAAGTGCTGCAAAATCAAACACACATTACCAAATATACAAGTTACAAAGTTGCAGGACACACCCAATAACAGCAACTGGAATTCATTGAAACCAACCGTAACCTCATGAATTTGTGATTCTAAAGACAAGCAAGACAACATTCACATTTCTGATGGACTGGATGTGGGATTCAAGCCAATGCGGTGCGCCCATTTCATACAAAAGCATTCAATTTCTTTCGGTCTAAACCGATGACAGAGAAAATCATCACCCAAGACTCGACCACACGTGGAATATATCGGCTGAGAAAGTCTCTGGGCTCGCATGACTAAGCCCAAAAGAAGATTGGCCTCTCTTCTTCTAATCAATCAGTTGGCATAACCACTCGATGAGTTTGTATTTTGCCCTTGGCCTTCAATATTATTTTTTTTGGCGGATTAATCATTTGAAGGCATGTGTGCTCAAATCTAAGTATAATGGAATCATGCGAATTTATCCATCTCTAATTATTAAGCAAAACCTAAATCTTCATGCGAAAATACTAGTGCAATTAAAGATTATCTATGATGTCATGTGAAAGTTAAAATTTTGACATGAGGTGTTACTCGTCAATCGCAACAAAAGTAGTGATATTTTCTCAAAAAAAAAAAAAAACCAATGATTTTTAATCAATGAAGAAAATTATTATCTAGCTCCTAATTTGCACACATACGTGTTCAATTCTAAATTACTCAAACAACCTCACGTGATAAATTTGGTCATCCAATCTCTTTAATTTTTTTTTTTTTGGTAAGGTGACCAATCTCTTTAATTGCCTAACATTGATGGCAAAAAAAAAAAAAAAAAAAAAAAAAAAAAAAAAAGCTTAACATCTATACTTACGTAAATATGTTACAGTAGGGTCTTCCCTGACCGTTGTCTTTTATGTGTGCCACCTAAGCATTGCTCATGATTAAAATGGTCCTCTCCTCATTATATGAAAAGGCTTTGGTACTTTCCCTGTAAAATAGCAGCCCACCAGCAAAATTAAATGCTCTACTTAACTGCCAAGTTGAATATTCACTTTATAGTTACAAAACTATAGCAGGTTATTACAATTTCCTAGAGAAACTGTCTCAAGTGCCGCAAAATTAAATATGTATCACCAAACATACAAGTTACAAAGTATCACGACATACAAGTTACTAAGTATCACGACATACTCAACGATAGTTAAAATTTTCCCACACGAGATCATTTAGTGCAGTTTTCCGAAACGAGTTCAATTGTGGAGAGAGGGAAAGGAGGCCTTTTCAAGAGTTTTGCGGGGCATGGTGACATGGATTATTTATAGGAAGCAAAGGAGGGTTGTCACACCCCGATTCTCAGGCACGCGCACATCCCTTACTTTTGGTCGATTTTAAAATGCGATATCCCCAGGACTACATATCGCCAACCCTTTCCTTCTTCAATAGCACATGCAGAAGCGGTTATAAAAATCCCCAAACAATAAAGCAATGGGATATACAAGTAGGACTAGAAACCTAAACCCGAAAACCACACCCTTATGTACATATATACAACTCAGTCATACATGTACATATATCAGCCATGCTAAAAAGGTTGGTTTCTACTCAAACAGATTCTACGGCAAAGGTCATCAAATAGGAGTGGAGTCTCAATCCTCATCAGGATCCTCCTCTGAATCATCCTTGGAGTTCTCCTTCTAGTACTCCTCTTTGGGTTCTTTCTCCTCAGGTTCTTCATCAGGGTCCTGAAATGTTTTCCCCAAACTGGGACGAGATTACGTCTCAGCAAGTTCTACCCCCTAAGACCCGATTAGTAAACTAATACACCTTAGGGCTGCCTATGCACAACATGAGTTAGATGACTTACCTTGGCCTTAGATTCCACCTACATATTAGCATAGATCAAATAGGCATCCAAGCAATCACATTACAGATCGAAGCATCGATCTAATCGACTTAGTCGATTTCATACCAACCGGACCATTTCTAGGTCATTCATCCCACACCAAGCAATTTCTTAGATTTAGTGGCTTTACGGTCACACCCAACCCTCTTGAGATCTAGTGGCTTTACGGTCCCACCCGACCTTTCCAAGACTTAGTGGCTTTATGGTCCCACCTGACCTTTTCAAGATTTAGTGGCTTTATGGTCCCACCCGACCCTCTCATGATCTAGTAGCTTTACGGTCCCACCCGACCCTTCCAAGATTTAGTGGCTTTATGGTCCCACCCGACCTTTTCAAGATTTAGTGGCTTTATGGTCCCACCCAACCCTTCCAAGATTTAGTGGCTTTATGGTCCCACCCGACCCCTTTCTACGATGCCATACTCTGTCACCGAGCCACGTGCATTCTCCAGGAAGACACACCGAGTCTCCGAGCCACGTGCATTCTCTAAGGCTACCTTTTCGCCAAGATAACATATCTAATCACCGAGCCACGTGTCTTTCCCAGTGACATTCCAATTCACCGGGTCACATGCATTCTCCAGGTGATTTACTAACTCACTTTCGATACGACAACCGATACCCGCCCAATTCTCAATCACATAGCCAAAATTTCCTTATTTAAGAATATAACTTAAAAATGCACCATTAAATCAATTCGACACAAAATAAAACTCAATTAAATAAAAGGACCACTCTACGACAATCAGCACAAAATTCCAATCACCGGCCATCCCGGTTGAATTTCCGGAAAATAAATAATTAAATAATTAATATCGAAAATTAAATAAATAAATACAATAAATTCAATTTAGCACAATATAATGCTCAATTAAATAAACGGACTGCACCACGATCATCAGCATAAAATCCCGGTCACTGGCCATCCCAGTTGAATTTTCACGAAATAAATAATTAAATAATTAATTTCGAAAATTAATATTTAATTCCTAAAAATACCATTTATGCCCGAATTGCCTAATTAACACCCGATAAGGGTCGGGAAAAATCCCACGAAGTATCCAATAAATACTATATGCAATTCTCTATCTAAATACACTAACTACCTAACTAATATGCAATGAAATTAACTAATAATCGCTAATCCATTCTAATCTAACAACCTAATTACACTTAACTAACACTAATCAACTATTAAGTGTAATTAACAAACTAAGAAGGTTTTAGTGAGTAAAACTCACTGGATTAAAGATCCGTTCGGATCAAATCAATGAGCACGCGACGAAGTTCGATCCTCTCCAAAGAGGTTCCGCCAACCGGGGTCGGAACGGGTCCGAAATCAGCATGCAAGCCCCCGGCTTGGCTGAGTTCCTGCTCTCGCGCTGCTGGCCCCGCTGCCTCGATGGAGATGCGGTTGTCTTCGGTGGAGCTCGGCTAAAAAGAAGCTGCCGTGGTTCCGCTTGACTTTGATCGAGGAAATTGAAGCAGAAACCGCGGCCAGGCGAGGAAAGATGAAAGCGAGACCGAAGCTGCAGGGAATGAAATTGGGCAGAGGCTTCGATCACCTGGCGTGCGTGTGAGACAAAACGGAGAGAGAGAGAGAGAACGGATGAAGAGGGAAAATAAAAGCTGCGTCCACTGAAGGACAACCGAAAGCAAATGGGAATACCGAAACGGGGGAAAACGTGCGAGAATAAATGGAGGGATAAGGATGGGTGGAAGTCAAAGGAATAAAATAAAAGAAAGACTATTCTTGCAGGGGTTGTCGGCCATGAGGGGGAGACGTGCGAGAATTAAAGAAGAGAGAGAGAGAGAGAGAGAGAGAAAGGAAACCGACAGAGATTAAGGGCCGGGGTGAGTGAGTCGGCAACGTGAGGGAGGAGCCAAATTTGACTCAAAAGTCAAGACAAAAAGGGAAAAAAATTAACGGGATTTCTATATTCATCCAATCTTGGCCCACGACTTCCATTTAATCCAATTTGATCCCCAAAAATCTTCAAGATGAAATATTTGATCCTCACTTACTTTCTTGCACCATAATTTTCTCAAATAACTAGTCTTTGGCAACAAAAAGGCCATTTTCCCTCAATTTCGAATTCTACTTTATTTTTCTCGGCATCCGATTTTCTGAATAAACAAATCTGGTTGAGATTTAATTCGAACGTAGAAAACGCCCAAACAACTTCCATTCACCGATTCACTTACACTAGATGCCAAAAGTCTCTTCAAATCGGCCAATCCGAATTTCCGTTCATTTTCCGCAATGTCCGACGCTTTTTAAAGTAAAAATCTCGGAATCTCTGAAAAATCTTTTGAGACTGATTCGACGTTCATAAAATGACCCGTGACATGACAGAACTTCCAATTTCTGAAATCGGACTTAGACTAGCGGTTAATTTCACGCGAACACGCTTTTAGTGTGACCTAGGCTACCAGGTAGTTTTCAGAACTTTTTAGAACAAATGACCCATGGTCAATTTTTTTCGAGTCACGATGAACCCACTCGACACATTTGCAACTCTCGATTGTCGTGAAAATCTCGAGGATTCAAATACGAACACAGGGTACCAAAACGACAATAAAATCAAATTAGTGCCAGTCAACGAGAGTTTTCCAATTTAGTGAAGTCACCCATGATCGGTCATTCATCTCAGTCGAACCGACCTATCTCTGATCTTAATTAGATTTTTAGCTGTGCCGTATTGATCTCTAAAGATGAGCACGGTCGAGAAATCTATTCATGGTCGAATTCTCAGTCTATCTGCCTTAAAGTCCTTAATAGCTTACCCAGCTAGTCTAGTTACTCGTGAGTGGCCAACTCAGAGAAAAACACTGTAGTCGCGTCGATGAAATGTCCAATTTAACCAATCGAAATCAGAGTATGAAAATCAGGATGTCACAACTCTTCCTCTCTTATAAAAATTTCGTCCTCGAAATTTAAACCTTTATCAATCCTTAAACAAAATGTGGGGGTGTTGTCGTCTCATCAAGTCTCATTTTTCCACGCTGCTTTTTCGGTCTCGTGGCGTTGTTCGACCACTTTGACCAAGGAGACCATCTTTGTACACAAAATCTACTCTTTCTAAAACAACGACTGAACTGAGCTTCTTACATATGACACTCTGTCGCTCACATCTGACCCTTATTTGACAACTGCAAGCATTGATTACTGAGCTGACTCTGGCCTGTGATCTTTCTTCACTTCACTTTCTTTTCACCACTGAAAATCTGTACCCTCTGTTATACACTACTTAAGAAAGAACCCTCTGAAAACTCTGCCAAACTTGAAACCTCTGATATAGATTCGAAATATAATTCATCCTCGGCACTCCATGCTGGGAAATTATCTGATGCACACACACCTCGGTATACCCATTCAAAACAAGATCTATTCGTACCGTACCAAAGTGGACCGACTCCATCTATCGATCAACCACTATTCTCAAATGGTATCAGTAATCCCCTGAATCCTTAATAAGCATATCACAATGTTCCATTGTGATATATTTCAATTCCCACTTAGGACTCTCGAGTGATGGTAAAATCTTCCGGGTTTGCATCACTAAACTTCCACCTATTGACAACTTTGGCACTTGCAAACTGCCCGACGGTATCTATCTTCATATCAGTCTACCAAACTAGCTGACGTTGATTCTGACTTACTTGCACTGTCTAGTCAAAAAAATTTGCAGTATTATAGTGAATTTCTGACAAAATCTTTCCCCTGAATGCTACACTGTCAAGTGCACTTAATCACTCATGGAACCTGAACGTTCCATCCTCAGAAATCTTAAGGTCGGATTCTTTCTTACCAGTATCCTCTTATAAGATCTTTTGAACACCTCTGTCTATCAATTAGGCACCAATCCTAACTTGAACATCTGGTTCAATTTTTGAGGTTGGCTATAAAATTCAAAAGGTAGCCTACCTCAAATTTGAAAACCAAATTTTGAATCATTTTCAAGTAAAATCTATACTTTAGCCAGTCTATGCACAATTGAAGACTCTCGGCTCAACACATTAATGACTCATTTCGTTCCTCCAAGGTGATAGCCGATATCACTATTATAGTCCTGCCAAAATTCTAATTCACGACACCGTTTCATATCCAACTTATTGGTCTCAACTGGTAGGACGGTTATACAACAATCTTCTCATGTGTATCAATACATACCCAGTTCTCTACAAGACGCATCACTAAAGATTTCATGTTTTCTAGAGCCAAATGAAAAGTTTAGCACAAGTGCAGTAGCCTGTTCTTGCTTAAGCTTTGGAAACTATCCTTGTACTTGTCTATGCTGATGAATTTCTCTTCTTTCTTAAGAGGTCAAGCTCGTGATGATACTGATGCTGAAAATTCTTTCACGAACCTTCTGTAGTAATTTGTCCAATCCCCACGGCTTCTGATCTCTGACATTGATGTCGGTCTCGATCCATTAACAACTTATTCGATCTTGGCTGGGTCCATGAAGATTCTTTTACCTGTAACCACATGACCATTCTTAGGGGCTCTCGTGATCCTCATCACTTAATGAACACCCTAGAACATCGCTACACCACACAATCACCATCGATATAGATATTCTTCGAATACTCGATTTGTCAAATCTATGACAACGGTTGGAGCGTTCGTCAAATCAAATGGCCTTACATTATTCTCTCAAGGGCTAAATCAAGAGTGAGATGTTGTCTTCAGTATAACCTCTTTCCTGGTTCTCAACTGATGATAACATGTCCTCAAGTCGATCCTTGAAGACATCAACACTCTTTATAACAAGTCACTCAATTCGTCGGTCTTTGACAATGAACACTTATCCTTGATTATCACTTGATTGAGTCGACTATAGTTGATGCATAATTGCAACAGACCATCTTTCTTTCTTTCTCACTATGAGGCTGATGTTTCCCCTAGGTAATGCACCGATTTGCATGAATTCCTCATTCATCAATCCTCACATCTGCACCATTGGTTCTATCAATTCAGGCAACAACAACCGGTAAGAAACTTTAGAGAATGGTTTCGTTTAGGATGCTAGCTCGTACGTAATTCTATCTCTTTCTCTAGCAACGATCTGATAATCCTTCTAGCAACACTTCCAGGAATTCCTAGACTACTGAGGAGTCCTCAATTTTCAATTCTTCAATTTGTCTTTTTTTTTTTTTTTAAACAATCGTCAAGTAACCTAGGCAACCTCCGTCTAACAAACGGATTGCCTCAAGTGACGAAATTAAAGAAGTCGAGGACTCTTCTCAACTCTCAATAAAACTTGGCACTTCTACCTGCTCTTGGGATAAACTAGGTTACTCCACCATAACAATTCATCACCACAAAATGCTTTAGAATCAATTCTTTCCACACTTGACGAATAAGTCGTACACCAATAGCCAATCAAGTACAACTCTAGTTAATGGTTCTTTTCCTATAGCCTTAACATACAACTGAAATTTCACAATTGCATTCCCAATACTTTGAGGCACTATTCTAATAAGAATCACCTCAAAACATTCTTCCATTAAGCAAAGCATGGTTAGTTCCGTTCCTGATTCTTTGCCATCTTAGTGGCGCCATATTGGTAGTAGCAGTGTTGGTGTTCTTCCTGAACTCCAACTAATAGTCCCTCACCTGATGGCCGTGCTCACTACCATCAAAGCACGTTCTAGTCATTCTCGAACACAAGATTAATCCATGCATTCCTTCCATACTTTTGGCACTCACTTAGTAAGTCCTCTATCTCATGTCAGGTGATAGCATACCCTCTCAGTTGCATTGGAGGCCTGCTTCAAAAAATCCACTGTACGTTCTATGGCTCACTCCTTCCAACCTATCCCATCGGTCTTCTAAGACAATCTCTTGCCAAGTGACCTTATCGGTCACAGATAGAACAAGCATCCATCTTAATAGGACACGGGCTGATCCATGTCGACTTCCATGACCCACAACGTTCTGATCCGACGTTGACCTGCCTATCCCGTCTTTCCTGAGGGGCGGAATAAAGTACACTTTTCTGGTCATAGGCTCCTTTCCAACTTGATTTCCAACTCTACTGGACTCGAACCTCAACTTAGTTGCAATGGTTTGCTCCCAGATCGCGTCTCCTTGTTAAACCTCGGCAGGTGGCAGTAACTTTGACTTGATCCCGAACTTACTGGCTCAATAAGTTCCCAAGGAACACTTGCGCCTGAACGATCCTGTTGGACCTAGGATCGCTCGGTGCTACTACATTCTCAGTACTAACCCACGGTGGTACTCTTACACAAGCGCTGGCCTAAGCAGACACTCTACCACAACCACCTCAGGCACCGATTCTTGTCAGAGTTCATTCCCGAGTCATAGAGGCCACTGTCCTCTTACTAGGAGCCCTTAGCTCCTAATCACTCAAACTACAGGATCTTTATAGAAACCTATTTTCTAATTCTAATACCACATTAGAATTCGAGTGATCCACAAACAAGCTACAAACCAGCTATCACAGACATGCATCAATCATGAATTTAAAGGTCTTTCCTACTACTATCCCATAGGTTATCGCACTTTATCACTCTAATACCTAACCATTGCTCTGATACCACAAAAAGGGGATGTCACTCCCCGATCCTCAGGCACGCGCACATCCCTTACTTTTGGTTGATTTTAAAATGCGATATCCCCAAGACTACATATCGCCAACCCTTTCCTTCTTCAATAGCACATGCAGAAGCGGTTATAAAAATCCCCAGACAATAAAGTAATGGGATATACAAGTAGGACTAAAAACCTGAACCTGAAAACCACACCCTTATGTACATATATACAACTCAGTCATACATGTACATATATCAGCCATGCTAAAAATGTTGGTTTTTACTCAAACAGATTCTACGGCAAAGGTCATCAAATAGGAGTGGAGTCTCAATCCTCATCAGGATCCTACTTTGAACCATCCTTGGAGTTCCCCTTCTGGTACTCCTCTTTGGGTTCTTTCTCCTCAGGTTCTTCATCAAGGTCCTGAAATGTTTTCCCCAAACCAGGATGAGACTACGTCTCAGCAAGTTCTACCCCCTAAGACCCGATTAGTAAACTAATACACCTTAGGGCTGCCTATGCACAACATGAGTTAGAAGACTTACCTTGGCCTTAGATTCCACCTGCATATTAGCACATATTAAATAGGCACCCAAGCAATCACATTACAGATCGAAGCATCGATCTAATCGACTTAGTCGATTTCATACCAGCCGGACCATTTCTAGGTCATTCATCCCACACCAAGCAATTCCTTGGATTTAGTGGCTTTACGGTCCCACCCAAACCTCTTAAGATCTAGTGGCTTTATGGTCCCACCCGACCTTTCCAAGACTTAGCAGCTTTATGGTCCCGCCCGACCTTTTCAAGATTTAGTGGCTTTATGGTCCCACCCGACCCTCTCATGATCTAGTGGCTTTACGGTCCCACCCGACCCTTCCAAGATTTAGTGGCTTTATGGTCCCACCCGACCTTTTCAAGATTTAGTGGCTTTATGGTCACACCCGACCCTTCCAAGATTTAGTGACTTTATGGTCCCACCCGATCCCTTTCTACGATGCCATACTCTGTCACCGAGCCACGTGCATTCTCCAGGAAGACACACCGAGTCTCCGAGCCACGTGCATTCTCTAAGGCTACCTTTTCGCCAAGATAACATATCTAATCACCGAGCCACGTGTCTTTCCCAGGTGACATTCCAATTCACCGGGTCACATGCATTCTCCAGGTGATTTACTAACTCACTTTCGATACTGACAACCGATACCCGCCCAATTCTCAATCACATAGCCAAAATTTCCTTATTTAAGAATATAACTTAAAAATGCACCATTAAATCAATTCGACACAAAATAAAACTCAATTAAATAAAAGGACCACTCTACGACAATCAGCATAAAATTCTGATCACCGGCCATCCCGGTTGAATTTCCGGAAAATAAATAATTAAATAATTAATTTCGAAAATTAAATAAATAAATACAATAAATTCAATTTAGCACAATATAATGCTCAATTAAATAAACGGACTGCGCCACGATCATCAGCATAAAATCCCGGTCACTGGCCATCCCAGTTGAATTTTCACGAAATAAATAATTAAATAATTAATTTCGAAAATTAATATTTAATTCCTAAAAATACCATTTAGGCCCGAATTGCCTAATTAACACCCGATAAGGGTCGGGAAAAATCCCACGAAGTATCCAATAAATACTATAGGCAATTCTCTATCTAAATACACTAACTACCTAATTAATATGCAATGAAATTAACTAATAATCGCTAATCCATTCTAATCTAACAACCTAATTACACTTAACTAACACTAATCAACTATTAAGTGTAATTAGCAAACTAAGAAGATTTTAGTGAGTAAAACTCACTGGATTAAAGATCCGTTCGGATCAAATCAACGAGCACGCGACGAAGTTCGATCCTCTCCAAAGAGGTTCCGCCAACCGGGGTCGGAACGGGTCCGAAATCAGCATGCAAGCCCCCGGCTTGGCTGAGTTCCTGCTCTCGCGCTGCTGGCCCCGCTGCCTCGATGGAGATGCGGTTGTCTTCGGTGGAGCTCGGCTAAAAAGAAGCTGCCGTGGTTCCGCTTGACTTTGATCGAGGAAATTGAAGCAGAAACCGCGGCCAGGCGAGGAAAGATGAAAGCGAGACCGAAGCTGCAGGGAATGAAATTGGGCAGAGGCTTCGATCACCTGGCGTGCGTGTGAGACAAAACGGAGAGAGAGAGAGAGAACGGATGAAGAGGGAAAATAAAAGCTGCGTCCACTGAAGGACAACCGAAAGCAAATGGGAATACCGAAAAGGGGGAAAACGTGCGAGAATAAATGGAGGGATAAGGATGGGTGGAAGTCAAAGGAATAAAATAAAAGAAAGACTATTCTTGCAGGGGTTGTCGGCCATGAGGGGGAGACGTGCGAGAATTAAAGAAGAGAGAGAGAGAGAGAGAGAGAAAGGAAACCGACAGAGATTAAGGGCCGGGGTGAGTGAGTCGGCAACGTGAGGGAGGAGCCAAATTTGACTCAAAAGTCAAGACAAAAAGGGAAAAAATTAACGGGATTTCTATATTCATCCAATCTTGGCCCACGACTTCCATTTAATCCAATTTGATCCCCAAAAATCCTCAAGATGAAATATTTGATCCTCACTTGCTTTCTTGCACCATAATTCTCTCAAATAACTAGTCTTTGGCAACAAAAACGGTCATTTTCCCTCAATTTCGAATTCTACTTTATTTTTCTAGGCATCCGATTTTCTGAACAAACAAATCTGGTTGAGATTTAATTCGAACGCAGAAAACGCCCAAACAACTTCCATTCACCGATTCACTTACACTAGATGCCAAAAGTCTCTTCAAATTGGCCAATCCGAGTTTCCGTTCATTTTCCGCAACGTCCGACACGGTTTTCCGTAAAAATCTCGGAATCTCTGAAAAATCTTTTGAGACTGATTCGACGTTCATAAAATGACCCGTAACATGACAAAACTTCCAATTTCTGAAATCGGACTTAGACTAGCGGTTAATTTCACTCGGACACACTTTTAGTGTGACCTAGGCTGCTATGTAGTTTTCAGAACTTTTTAGGACAAATGACCCGTGGTCGATTTTCTTCGAGTCACGATGAACCCACTCGACACATTTGCAACTCTCGGTTGTCGTGAAAATCTCGAGAATTCAAATACGGACACAAAGTACCAAAACAACAGTAAAATCAAATTAGTGTCAGTCGACGAGAGTTTTCCAATTTAGTGAAGTCACTCACGATCGGTCATTCATCTCAGTCGAACCGACCTATCTTTGATCTTAATTCGATTTTTAACTGTGCCGTATTGATCTCTAAAGATGAGTACGATCGAGAAATCTATTCATGGTCGAATTCTCAGTCTATCTGCCTTAAAGTCCTTAATAGCCTACTCAGCTAGTCTAATTATCTCGTGACTGGTCAACTCAGAGAAAAACACTGTAGTCGCATCGATGAAATGCCTAATTTAACCAATCGAAATCAGAGTATGAAAATCAGGATGTCACAAGGGTAGGGCGAGCGCTGACGGTGCTGTTGCATGTGTAGTTTATCTTTTGTGTGGCAGTCCAACGATGGTGTCTCCTTCCCCTGTGAAAGTGACCCCGCAATAAAGGAAAGATTAGAGTTAAGATTAAAATAGGAAAATTGTAAACTAGTATGAGATCTTCTGCGACTGCGTTTCTTTCGTGTGTAGTTTATCTTTTGTGTGGCAGATCCTATCGAGCGAATGTAAACCCGTCTTATGAAAGAAGCGCGGTCGTCGAAGATCTCATACTAATTTACAATTTTTCTATTGCGTCATCGAATATCTCATATTAATTTACAATTTTTCTATTGCGCGGTCGCTGAAGATTTCATACTAGTTTACAATTTTCCTATTTTAATCTTTAACTCTAATCTTTCCTTTATTGCGGGGTCACTTTCACAGGGGAAGGAATTTTCTGTAATATGGGCCTGCAGATGACACGTGTCGAGTATTTAGTGGACTTATACAAATCCTGCGTGTCTATCACTTAGGACTTATACAAATCCTACGTGTCTATCACTAAGGTATCC
This sequence comes from Eucalyptus decipiens, assembly GCA_014182575.1. Lineage (NCBI taxonomy): Eukaryota > Viridiplantae > Streptophyta > Magnoliopsida > Myrtales > Myrtaceae > Eucalyptus > Eucalyptus decipiens. The sequence continues at coordinate 32,618,095 of CM024610.1, read as the reverse complement.
AATATTTTCTCTGTTGGAGGCGTCAAAATTCAGAATCAAGGAGGTGAAGCTTTCGGGACTCTTGACCGGATGATCCGCTACTTCCTAGGAGCTCAATGAGACCTAGAGGCGATCATCGAGGGTGTTGCGAACGAGATTGAGAGAGGGGGTTGGGTTCGTGACTAGCGTCGGAGGTTCATGAGAGAGAGAGAGAGAGAGAGAGAGAGAGAGAGAGTTAATGTTTGTGGTGAGTTAGCAAGAAACTTGAGAGAAAAAGTAACTGAGAAAAAGGAGAAAAAGTAACAAAGAGAGGGGAGAGAAAAAGTCCGAAATTTTCTATAATGTGGCCTCGCGGTCGCGGATCACATGTGCCAAGCGGACTTGCAAATCCAACGCAGTTATACCTGAGGGACCCGATATTTCCTAGGCAATTTCATCTTTTGATGCTGCCGTCGCTGGTGGGTGGTCCAGGTGGTGTACAACTATATCATGCCATCACCAAATTACCCAAATACCCCTCCCTCCAGCCCTTTATTACACCCCCAACCTCCTTCCTATCATGGCCAACTCATATGAGTCTTTCCTTGACCCAGGATCTGATGTTGAACCGGATCTATCGCCGGAATTCATCATGATTGACTATCGACATCGGTCTAGTATGTTGAAGCTAATGGGCTTAACATTATGGTATCAAAGCCAAACCCAACCCAATCGAAAGTGTGAGGTTCGGGGATAAATCACGCAAAAGTTGATAAGCTTGTAACAACTTAATCCGTTGAGAGCGAGAATGATCACAAGGATTTTGGAGCTCAGACAAAGTGCAGCTCCGACTCGAGGATGGCGAAAGGGGTATAAATAAATCTAATCCCACATTGCTTGGGTATGATGAGGTGAAGTGCAATATATGGGTGGCATTTGTCTTAATTTGCAATGAAATCACATCGCACAATTAGGTTTTGATATGTTGGACTTGGGCGAATGCAGCATTATCGTCACAGTTGCACCACCACCACGACAACATAGGGAAGAGAAAGAGAAAGGGACAAAGTGCAGCTCTGACTCGAGGATGGAGAAAGGGGCATAAATGAATCAAATCCCACATTGCCTGGGTATGATGAGATGAAATGTAACATATGGGTGGCATTTGTCTTAACTTGCAACGAGGACACATCACACAATTAGGTTTCGATATGTTGGACTTAGGCAAATGTAGTATCATCACAGTTGCACCACCACCACCACAACAACATAGGGAAGAGGAAGAGAAAGAGCCTGGCAAGGTCACAAGGTGTCGTCCAAGCACAATGAGGCTCCAACAATGAGAGAGAGAGAGAGAGATTTGGTAAATGGATTATTACTACTTTTGCATTTGAATTTTCTTGATTATAGGTTCAATTTCTTTTGAGCCCTACATTTTCTCCATTTTTCCACGCTATTTCAATCAATGATAAGCCGTCATTTTGATTAGACTCTGCAATGGCATTGAGGAGTAGCAATAAGAAGTGGGGGCTGAATTAGCTAAATGATGTCATGTAATAATCTTATAACTATAAGATAATACGGTCCGCAAGCTATTGCTATATAGCTTGCTTGATATAATGCGCCTATGGATACACAAATACCATAATGTCGAGTCTATTGATATGTCAAGGTAATTCAACATTGCTTGTGGGGATATACTTAACTTCACAAGAGATTAAAATCATCTTGTGAGCATAAGCACATTAACTTTCGGGAAGTCGCAAAGGTCGTGCCATGGTGGATCGCTACATTTGCACATTTTCTTGGATCCGCGTGCACAGAACGCGACTGTCATATTCAGACGTGGAGACTAACCCGGGTGCTAAAAAGATCCGGCACCACTCGAAACCAGAGCCTTGGATTCTAACAGGGCGTTGGGGGGGATCCGACAAAAAGACCCGATCCACGAAAATGCGACGACGCCATCTGAGCTGGCGCATCTAGAAGCAGAAAATTGCAAATTGGGGAGGAGGAAGGTGTGGAAGAGGGAAGGGGAGAATGAATCTTCCTACGTCTTCCACGAGAAACACGCCCTCCCTAGACCCCTCTGACGTCCTCGATGCACGAGCCAAACTTTTGTGCCTCTCTCTCTCTCTTTCTCTCTGACGTCCTCAATTGACAGGGGAGATATATTGACGGGAGAAATTCTTGGAGGAGTCTCATCTCTCTGAGATCTAAACGCGTGGTGGTCTGCTGGTCGGCTTTGAAGTCGACCTGCTACATGGCCGCTTCCCCGCCTATATATACCACATCTGCTCAGAACAAGAACAAGAACAACAATCCGACACTCCCAATTTTTTTATCTCCCCCACATCTGCTCAGAACAAGAACAAGAACAACAATCCGACACTCCCAACTTCTTCTTCCCCCACCCGCGTCGCCCCCCCGCCGACATCCTCCGTCGTCCCCGAGTTCTCGACCGCCACCGCCAATGGCTGGTTTCCCCGTTGCTGCCGCCGCCATCGCCTGCCCCAACAAAATCATAGTGGGGGCCAGTCCTTTCGGCGCTCCGTTCAAGGACGCTCTCGTGTCCCGCATCCGCGAGGGGCCGGGCATCGAGGTCCAGGACCACGGCATCGGCTTCACCATCGCCGCCGCCGACGTCGGCCGCCGCGTCTCGTCCTCCCGCGGATCCGGGGCCCGCGGCCTCGTCGTTTGCGGCTCCGACCACGTCGGCTCCGTCCTCGCCAACAAGTTCCCCGGCATTTTAGCGACGGCCTGTCGCTCCGTCGACAACGCCGTCGACGCCCGGTACATTTCCAATTCCAACGTCCTCGTCATCTCCCCCAATTCCACGCCGTGGGACTTCGCCTACGACATCTTCCACGCATGGCTAAAGACGCCCTTCAAGTCCCCCTGTCCTGCCTCTGGCGGCTGGCCCTGGGGCGGCGGCGTACAGGAATTCTTCGATCGAGCCCAATTCGAAATGGCCCAGATAGGTGTGCGGACCTCGGAGCCGGATGGTTGCGTATCCTGTGCGATCTGTCGCCTGGCGAATCCCCAGGTGCCAAATCCGTTCGAAATGATTCCAGGGGGCTCGGTGAAGATAATCGCACAGAACCCGGTATCGGCGATCGTAAGGTTCGAGGACGGGAGCGTCGAGCCACCGCACCACCACACGTCCGGGCACGAGCAGCTGGTGCTCAAGGGCAAGATGACCGTGTGGAACCTGAGCAAGAACAAGAGGCACGACTTGGGTCCTGGGGATTACCTGTTCTCGCCTGGTGGGGATGTGCACATGGTGAAGTACCGCGAGGACACGGAGTTCTTCATCAAGTGGTACGGCCACTGCGACATGTTCTTCCACCAGGATCTCGACATTGCTGAGATGGCCCAGATAGGTGGGCGGACCTCGGAGCCGGATGGTTGCGTATCCTGTGCGATCTGTCGCCTGGCGAATTCCCAGGTGCCAAATCCGTTCGAAATGATTCCAGGGGGATCGGTGAAGATAATCGCACAGAACCCGGTAGCGGCGATCGTGAGGTTCGAGGACGGGAGTGTCGAGCCACCGCACCACCACACGTCCCCGCACGACCGGTTGGTGCTCAAGGGCAAGATGAGCGTGTGGAACTTGAGCAAGAACAAGAGGCACGACTTGGGTCCTGGGGATTACCTGTTCACGCCTGGTGGGGATGTGCACATGGCGAAGTACCGCGAGGACACGGAGTTCTTCATCAAGTGGTGCGGCCACTGCGACATGTTCTTCCACCAGGATCTCGACACTGCTGAGATGGCCATCGACTAGTAATTGGCAGCAGCGGCGGTGGCGACCGCGTCGTCAACGTCAGTACATTGCTTTGTGAGTTTCAGTGTTCTAGCTAGAAGCCCCATAATTAAAGTCTGCCATGGCGGCTGTCTTATTTGGCCGTTTGGTTTAGAGGATTTGCGAGAGTAGAGAGAACTTTCAGCTTTGTTGACTGATGATATCCTCTGTCAGTGCATAGATTGAAAGAAACAGACTGCTTTTGCTTGAACAGGCGCTCTTGATCTCTGCATCTACACCACCAAAAATGTGAATGTGTCATCTTTTTTTTGGGCTAACCCCACCTGTACCTTCGGAATCCCAAATCCGTGAGGCCAGTGTGGTCTTCAATGAATGCAAATTTACCGAACTTAGATGAATTTGCTGGAGCAAGAAACATTTGTCATGGGACAGTTGGATTCAAAGTTAGGAGGTGTGCAAAGGAGAGGATGAGATCTGTGAGGTTTCGCACCCGTTCGATATACCTGTATTTTTAATTAGAAGCTGCTACCAGCTTTAAAAGCAACGCGGCATTGAGATGTTTGCCGAGTACTTTATTATAGTTGCAACATCCTTATCCAAAAATTGAACTCATTTCGCAAAAACTAGAATAAACGATCTCGCGTCCTAAAAATTTTAGCTGTCATTGAGTGTGTCGTGATATTTGATAACTTGTATGTTGTGGGTGGTGATATTTAGCAGCAGTTGAGACAATTTCTCTGGGAAATTGTAATAATCCGCCACAGTTTTGTAACTATAGAGTCAATATTCAACTTGGCAGTTAAGTATATAACTAATTTTTGCCGGCGAGCTGCTATTTTACGGGGAAAGTACCAAAGCCTTTTCATACAATCAGGAGAGGACCATTTAAATGATAAGCAATTCTTAGGTGGCACACAGAAAAGTCAACACTCAGGGAAGACCCTACTGTAACATAAATAACATAGCTATTGATGGTAAGTAATTTTTTCTTTTCACCATCGATGTCATGCAATTAAAGAGATAGATGGACCAAATTAATCAAGTGAGGTTGCTCTAGTCATCTAGAATCCAATACGTATGTATGCAAATTAGGTGCTAGATTTTAATTTTCTTCATTGGTTGCTATTGACGAGTAACACCTCACGTTGAAACTTTAACTTTCACATGACAAAGATTCTAGTATTATCACGTGAAGATTTAAGTTTTGCTTAATAAGTAGAGATGGATAAATTCCCATGATTCAATTATTCTGAGTTTTGAGTACACCTGCCTTCAAATGATTAATTCACAAGAAAAGAAAAACACGAAATGAAGGAGAAGGGCAAGATACATGCTCATCGAGCGGTTAGTCGTGGAGCTGAGACTTTCTCGGCTGATATGTTCAGTGATGATTTTCTTTGTCATCGATTTAGACCGAAAGAAACAGAATGCTTTCGCATGAAATGGGAACACCACATCGGCTTGAATCCCACATCCACACCACCATAAATGTGAATGTTTTCTTGCTTGTCTTCAGTGCCACAAATCCATGAGGTTAGTGTTTTCCTTCAATGAATTCCAATTTACCAAACTGAGGTGAATTTGCTAGACTAAGAAAAATTTCGTCGCAGGAAAATTAAATTCACAGTTAGGAGGGGTGTGAAGGAGAGAAGGAGATTTGTAAGGTTCCGCCCCCGTTCAGTATGCAGTATGCCCGTGGCTGAGTCGGAAGCTGCTACCAAGCTTTGAAAGTGTTGCAACATCGACATGTTTACTAAATACTTTGTCAAAGTTGCAACATCCTTATCCACAATTGAACTTGTTTTGGAAAAACCGTACTAAACAGTCTCACGTCGGAAAATTTTTGTGGATGATGGGTGTGTCATGAGACTTTTTTGCAACTTGTATGTTTGGCAATATATTTCTGATTGTGCAGCACTTGAGAACTAGGTGAGTCAGTTCTCTAGGGATTGTATGCTGCTGCGGTTTTGTAAACGTAAAGTCAATATTCAAATGAGCAATTAAGTAGATGATTAATTTTTGCTGGTTTGCTGCTATTTTACAGAGAAAGTACCCCAACCTTTTCACACAATGAGGAATAGGGCCATTTGAATCCTATGCAATCCCTTCGTGGCACATTTACATAGGTATAGATGACCGCGGATATTTTTTTTTTCCTTTTTTTGCCATCAATTTTAGGCAATTAAAGAGATTGGTCGACCAAATTAATCACGTGAAGTTGCCTTAGTCATTTAGAATCCGACTTGTACGCGGCAAATTAGGCGCCGGACATCATCATTATTATTTTTTAATTGGTAAAAGATTACTGCTGCTTTTTTTGTTGAAAAAATACCGTTGTTTTTGTTTTAATCGATGAGTAATACCTCACACTAAAATTTCAACTTTCCTATGATGTTAAAGATAAACTTAAACCACACAAGTATTGTCGCTTGAAGATTTGAATTTTGCATGATAACAAGATTTGGATAAATTCCCATGACTCCATTATATTTAGATTTGAGCATGCATGCCTTCAAATGATTAATCCACAAAAAAAAAAAAAACGAAATTAAGGTGAAGGGCAAAATACAAACTCATCGAGTGGTTTACGTGAGCTGATTGTTTGAGAAAAGAGAAGCCAGTCTTCTTTTGGGCCTAGCCATGTGAGCCCAAAGTATCACGACATTCAAATGGTGCCCACGTTGCTACTTTGATGAAGCATTTGAAACACTTCATGGTTGTAACACGGTGTGAAGTAGATAAGGAATTTTGTAAGATTTCACGCTAGTTGTGGCTGAATTGAAAATTGCTATAGTTTTTGATGTGTTACAACTACAAAATGTTCGCCAAATGCTTCGTCAAAGTAGCAACATTCTTGTTTACAACTGAAGTTGCTTTGGAAAACCATACCAAATAGCCTCATGTCGAAAAGTTTTCATTGATGGGGTGATGATTCGTGAGATTTGACTTATAGGTTTGCTAATGCATTTAAAATTGCATCGTTTGAAAAGTAGGTACGGCACCTTTCTAAGGATTTGTAATAACCTGTTACAGTCTTGGGAACGTAAAGTCAATGCTTAACTTAGCAATTAAGGAGATAATAGGTAGTGCCTTTCTTTTGTGGAGAAAGCACCATAACTATTTCTTACAATGAGGACATGCTCATTCTAGTAACATGGAATGGCAAAGTTAAATGCAACACTTAAACAGTACGTTATAATATAGGGAGTATTAGATAGATAGTCCATGAATTTTTGGCTCAAAGCATAATGCCGTTTCCGAACTTTTAATTTGTTTGATGTGATCTTGAACTTTTAATTTATTTGATGTAATTCATAAACTTTAATTCAATGTACAACGTTGCTTCAGAACTTTTGGTAAATTTTCAATCTAATTTATAAATTATATGTACATATCGAACGTTATTCTTTCATTAATTCAAGTTCATAGTCAATATTAAACATTTATATATAAACAAGAGACTGAATGGAATATGTACCAAAAGATCAGGACCACATTAAACAAATTAAAAGTTTCAGATGGCGATGTATATTGAATTAAAATTTAAGAATCAAATTGAACAAATTAAAAATTTATGGATTTTTTTATGTCATTTTTCCTATAATACACTTATATGGAAATAAATGTGTCATGATTTTTTCAATTCGACCATTGGTACCAGACAATTAAAGAGATTGATCGACAATCAATCACATGACGTTTCTTAGTCATTTAGAATCTGACACGTGTGTGGGAATTGGATGCCAGACATTAATTCTTTCACTGGCAAAGGATCATTGTATACTTTTGAAAAAAAATATATTGTTTTTATTTTGATCGATGAGCAATACGTCATACGAGGTTGAAAATATGCTTAAAGTGCATCGGCTTTTTCGCCTAAGAAAATTCAGTTTTGCATAATAACTAGAGATGGATAAATTCCTATGATTCAATTCTATCTAGAAGTGATTACACATGCTTTCGAATGATTAATCCACAATAATTAAACTAAGGAATTGCCAGGCACTCATTGAGTCATTCGAAGCCGGAGTGTCGTGACATTCAGATGGGCCTCACACTGGACTCTCTATAAGGTCAGACTTTCTTTGGGCTCAAATCAGTCGGGCCCATTCCTAAAATCGCTCCCTCGGCCCATTAGATCCGTCTTCGTAATCGAATCTTCGGAAAGCTCATCGTCATCTTCATCTTCAACCTCTGGACCAGAAATGGCGGGAATCGCCTGCGTCGCGAGGCCTTCTCCGATCACTCTGCGCTCGCCGGTGACTCTCCGCTTCCACCTCCCCGACCGCGTTCTCTTCCAGCTCCGATCTCTCAATCTGCGGAGCTCGATTTCTTTATTTTTTTTTGCTGTTTCTCTCTCTGAGCCATCGACGCTGCTCACTCTCAGAAAGCTCGTCGCGCGCGATGGTGTCGCTCTCTGAAATCGGCCGGCGAGGAGGGAAGCACCGGGCCGGCTCCGAAGTTGATCAAGCTCGCCGTGAGCGGAGTCACGGAGATTCTCAGGGTTTTGTCTCCTGTGAAGGAGGACAGGTGACTCGATTTCTCTTCGCCCCGGAATAATGTCGCGCGATGCGATTCGCGGTTGTCCTTGCGACGGAGATGGAATTTCGGAAAGAAATTTCCGAGCACGGATTGATAGATAGTCGGTGGCCATGCTCCTTGGTTATTGAATTCGCTCTTCTATTCGCCTTTCTGCAGTTTGGAGAGTGCAACTGACGGCGAGGAAGATGGGGTTTCTGCTTCCAGCGTCGATGATGTCGTGATGATCCTGACATCTGATTATGAGAAGGCTTATTTTGTCACAGGTGCCTCGACTTCCTTTGTGTACTCTGTATTTTTACTGGCAACTTCGATTATGCTCCAATGTCCAACTTGCTAAATTGATGGATTACTAATAATCTGAAACGGGTTGAGTATTTTCATGAGAGGAGGTTTATGATTGTATGGTAAGGATGAGGGTGGAGGTTATGCAAAGGATTGTTGCCCGGGTTTTGAATTGTTTAGATCACAAAAGTAGATTTGACAAAAATTATGGCGAAGAATCTGAAGAAGAGACCTTCAGTAATTGTCTTAAAAAACCCCATCATCAATCTAGGTCGTGCTCATTGCTTCTTGGCACTCTAGGGAACTGATGTTAAAACGTTCTGAGTTCAAGGCAGGACAGTAAAACTCATTCTGGCAGTGCCCAAAAGAACTACATAGTCGCACTTTTATATTTATATTGACCTCTTTGCTCCAAACAGGAGTTTTTTCTTCTGCAATTTACGCTGAAGATTGCATTTTCAAAGATCCAACAATTAGATTTCGGGGTAAGAGATTAACCCAGTCTCTCTTGTTTACATGCCGAATGTTCATTATCTTTGTTGTATTATCTAGTGATATTCACATGTGGAAACTCTTTCTCTGAAGAACTGGTATGATAGAGCCCTGGAATTTTGGTTCTGTGGTTTACTCTCAGCTGGCTAGGATGATCATAAGTAGAGTTTCCTACAGTTAAAAGATACTTTCAACTTTACATTTTTCATCCTCTTTTCTATGGGGATTTCATCGGTTATATTCTGCTTGGTGACTCGTCCAGTTTCTAATTTTGGTCTTCCATTGCATGAATTTAAAGCGTCCCTAGTCATCCCAACCAAAAAAGCCATCCCATCCTGTCCAAGCCAGTAATGTTGCTTCTTTTGGTCCCTTGTGGACCATGTCTCGATTGATATGCTTACTGAAGCACATTTGATACACTAATCTTCTCTAGATGAGTCTATTAATCATTCCCAAGAAAGTATTCACAGAAAGTCTCAAACTTTGGCACCAGAAGAGAAGTGCTCATGTTTACTAGTCTTGCAGCATTCTGTTTCTGTAGACACCATCTTTATTTCGAAATAAAATGCAAATGAACATGACTAGATTTTGTTTATATATTTGATGTCCATAGCATTCATAGCCTTCAAGCTAATTGCAGTCTAGTTTGGCTTTATCATATCATAGTACATTTTCTGAAGTCTATTATAGCCTATCCAGAAAACTGGATGCAAAATTTTTTTCTGTCCTCCTTGTGATTAGCCTTCTGAAGGAACTGAGCTATTATTAATCATTTATATAAGTGCATGCACATAAAGCGTACATCCTCATGAGAAATCAACTAATTCCTCGGTGTTTGGCTGTTCAGGTAAGGGTCTGTATGAGCGCAACTTGAAATTACTTGTTCCTTTCTTTGACCATCCATCGATAATGTTACACAGTATACAAAAGGTAGTAACTCTTTGCAATTTCAAATCTGGTTCAGTGATAGACATAACTAGAGTATCTCCATTAGCCCACCCACTTTCAGGTCGAACTTGGCATTTCTGTTACCATGAGTGTCGAAGACAGAATCGAGGATAGCCACCAATAATTCTGCCATTAGGCTGACTGGTGCTATTTCTTTGGATACCCAGTGCTAGGGCTTCCCTTCCTATCTGCGGGATCTTGCATAGGCGCATCTGTGACTCCATATTTTTTAATGCAAACTTGAGAAAATTTAACCCACTAATGAGAATATTAATCGTTACTTAATCAAAATAAGAGATTTCCAAGTCTCATTTTCAGTACGAATGATGATAAATATAGTTCTTTCATAATTCTGTCTCAATGAATTCTCAGGACATTTCATTGCTTGCTAGCATTTGTTTGGAACTTGCAAATGCTCAATGAGGTCAAGTCTGTCTTTTGACACACGTGAAATTAGTGAAGTTGTTTCAATTACTGGCTCATTTGTGTAAAGCTAAAGTAATTAATACCAGATTCTTCAGATTTGTTTCATCATTGTTCTGAACGCGGGTTCTTATTTGCTGCTGATTTACCTATATCCACAGGGTGATGATGAGACTTACATTTTGGCTAGATGGAAGCTCAGGTACTTCAATTGATCACTGTTTACATCCTCCACTATTTGCTCTTTCCTCCAAGGGATTGGACCTGGCAATAAATTAGGTGGAGATAATCATGGAGACGGATGACTCGCTTGATTGATTGGAATGAATGTCTTTGTTATATTTATTAATATATCACTGTCCATTTATAGAGTGACTCAAAACAATTTCTCAACTTGCAGAACCTACTTAAAACTTACCTGGTGACCTCTCATTTCGATTGATGGGAAGACTGTTTATGAACTTGATGACAACTTTGCAGTAAGCTTCCTTTCTTTTTTTCTTTTTTGGCTTAATCTCATTGTCTGAGTTCATTCTAGGCTGGCAAGAAATCATACTAATTGGGAGTGTGACCCCTTCTGCAGATAGTTAGACATGCCGAAAGTTGGAATGTTTCAGCTTTAGAAGCAATTGGCCAGATTTTTACGCCTAGCTTTGGCAGACCAAGTGACTGAAGATAAGTTTTGCCTGCAACTCTTGGAAAGGCTTTATGGCAGCTCATGGTTAGAGAAAGGAAGGCTGTCCACTTTATAAAAGCAGACTCAAAATAGTCCTTCTGGCTATTGTCTGCACATCTGCTCTTCAAAACATGAACGTACATTTTTACAGTTGACCCTGAAGAGAGGTGTTGTTAGAGATAATTGTTAAGATTTAAGTTCCGTGACCTTGTAGACCTACTTGTAAATTGCTGTGTATGCAAAGTATGTGTCGTCTCGCTCCTATGTATATCATTCACTATGGGTTTTGTCCAATTTGTTTTCTTCAAGTAGTATCATGGTGAAATAGAACTACCACCTTTGTGATTATTATTATTATTATTATTATTATTTGGAAGTTCTACTATATTTCGGTCATCTGAAGTCATGAACTGCTAATTTCCTTTTGACTTTGCACATTCTTTTATGGTTGGAAAATATATCCTTCAAGTGAAAAATAAATCTTAAGTTGGACTTGCAAATTAATCCGCCAAAAAAAAAAAAAGGAAATTAAGGCCACGGGCAAAATACGAACGGTAGCTAGTTACGCCGGCTGGATTGATTGGAAGAAGAGAGGTCAAAATTATTTTGGGCCTCATGTAAGCCCAAAGTATCGCGACATTCAGATGGGCCCTGCAATGACTCCCTGGGAGGTCAACTTTCTTTGGGGTCATATGAGCCGGGCCCATTAGATCTGTCTTCGTCATTAAATAATAGGAGGCTGACCGTCCTCTTCATCTTCAACCTCTGGTCTCTGGACCAGAGATGGGAGCAAACGCCTGCATCGCGAGGCCTTCTCCAGTAACTCTGCGACGAAGGAAGCACCGGACCTGCACCGGAGTTGAATCGAGCTCGCCGTGAGCGGAGTCGCGGAGATTTTCCCGTGAAGGACGGCAGGTACCTCGACTCCCTTTCTTTTACTCTGCATGCTTACTGGCAACAAACCAAATCTGTCTGATCATGCCCCAATGTCAAACTTGTTTAGTGGACTTCTAATGATCTGGAAAGTATAGTATCTTCACTAGGAGGTCTATGATGAAAAGATGTTGGTGGAGACGTTTTTGGAGAGGAACAGAAAATAGGTCGCCCAAGATTTCCAGTCGTTTTGGTCCAAAGAGATTATTGTTGTTATTTTTTTTGGCGGAAAAAGATGAACTGGGGAAAATTATTGCAAAGAATCTGAAGTAGAGATTCTACAGGGGTTTGTCTTAAAGCTAATTTTTCATTTGTTGGATACTATTCATTCATTCTTCGCAAAAAATCCATAGATTTCCTAAGATAGCAACTTTGTGTTCGATCAAATTCTGTCACAATTCGACAAAAATGAAAATTCAGTCACAACAATTACAAGCACACAGGATTAAAAAGAAATGAAAAAAAAGAAAAAGAAAAACATTATGTGGCGAATTCAGAGAAAGGACAATGAGAGTACAGATTCCGATGGAGAATGCAGCTGCTGGTTCAGGCCGAGAGAGGGAGGGCAAGAGAGAGAGGAGCGAGAGAAAAACGGCGTCTCTGCGAGCAATGCCGTTTTGGAGGTGAAGGCGTCCATGGTGCTTGTCGTCACGAGGTGTGAGTGTTTGCAGCTTTTGGTTTGGTGGTTTTGGAGGGGAAAGAGTGTGTGAAGGAGGGGCTAAAGTAGTGGCAATGGAGGAGGTGAGGCGGTGCAGAGACGGCGTCATGGTGGTCGATGAGTTTTTTCTTACTGGTCTCAGAAAGTGAAGCTCCGGTCGGTGGGAGAGAGGTAGTTGACGAACCGAGAGGCTGACACGTGGCAATCGGTGCAGCTAGGAGAACCCCCTAGTTCTTAGTGTTTTTTTTTTGTAGCCACCCTATTTCTAAAAATAATTTATTCTCATAAATAATTTTATCCTATTTTATTTTCTGGACAAGCTTCTAATCAATTGAAAGTTTTTGATAACTATTAAAAATTTATATTTCCGAAATAGAAATGTATTTAGTACGACTTTTAAATTTTTTTGTAACTTAAAATTTCTTTTAATTTTATAATAATTTTACTTACTTTACTCTTTTAATCTTTAAATAAATTTATTATATAAATTTATTTCTTAATTATTCTATTATAGTTGTTAATTTTATTATATAATTTTATCATATTTTAAGGGAAAATTTTAGAAAAAGACCTAAAGTGGACTTTGTTTCAAATAAGGATCTAAAGTGATTTCAAATAAGAGTCTAAAGTGGCTTTGGTTATTTAAAATAAGGACCAGACCTTGTCGATCGCTGACTGGCTAAATTTTTCGACCAATCAAGAATATTTTTGTCATTTTGCATTTCACATATTTTTCTTTCCTTTTTTTTTTTTTTTTTTTTTTTTGCTTCTTCTTCTTCATGACATGGCAAGAAATAGTTAGCTAATACGCTGGGGATCAAGAAATAGTTAGCTAATATGCTGGGAATCAAAAGTCATAAATGTTTGGAAGTCCTTTTCAACTATTTCTTGCCATGTCATGAATTTTGAAAAAACACGAGGAGGGAAGAGACACTATTCAGTTATGGGTCTTGACAAGAACCTAATAATGTCCGCAAAAATTCATGACATGGCAAGAAATAGTTAGCTAAGGGCGTGCATGGAAACGTTTCTTAGAAACGTTTCTGGCACACTTCTGTACGGAAAGTGTGCCCGGAACAAAAAGAAAGGAACGAATGTAAACGCGTTTGGTTGCGTTTCTGTTCCTTTTTTTTATTTCTGGAACGAAATAGAAATAGAAAAAGAAACAAAAAAGTTTTTCTTTTGAAAAGAAACACTTCTCGGAAGCGCACAAAAGAACAAAAACCAAAAGAACAAAAAAACAAAACCGGAACAAAGGAAGAACACCGGCTGAAACTCTTCTCCTTCGTGCGTGGTCGTGGCTCTCGTCGGCCGAAGCTTCGCTCTCGCGCTCTCCCTTTTCCTGCGTCTCTCCCATCTCTCCGGCGGCTCCCACTCGTTTGACTCTCCTAGCGACTCCTCACTCCGGCGACTCCGTGTACGTTTCGGTACTCCTCCTTCTCCTCGCCGTTGCTCCCCCTTCGGCGCTCCTTCTCCTGGTCGGCGTTGCTCCCCCTTCCCGCGCGACAGATCTGCAGGGACGGCTCGCTCGAGCCTCGAGCGAGCGTTGCTCGCCCGATCTGCGGCGGATCTGGGCGAGCAATGCTCGCTCGAGGCTTGAGCGAGTGTTGCTCGCCCAGATCTGCCGCGCCGAAGGGGGAGCAACACTCGCTCGAGCTCGAAGCTGCAGTAGCTCGCTCGAGCTGCAGCTGCTCGAGCAGCATCTGGAGCTGCAGCTCGCTGGAGCAGCAGCTCGAGCTCCAGCGACTCGCGATCGGAAATTTCCTCAATTTCTCTGAGAACGAACGAGGCGCGGGGATTTCTCTCTCTCTCTCTCTCTCTCTCTCTCTCTCTCTCTCTCTCTCTCCTCGTACTCTCGATTTCGCCCGGTCGAGATTCCCGAGGGGTTGGGAGCGGCGCGTGGTCGGGCGGCCGCCGCGGGTGGTGGTGGTGGTGGTGGTGGTGGAGAAGAGGATGAGCTTCCAGGATCTCGAGGCCGGCCGCGGGCCGGTAGGGTCGAGGCGCGGGGAGCTGCTCAATAATGGTGGCTGGCGGACGCCACGCAGCCGTCGTCTTCGGCGTCTTCCGGATCAACACCGCCGTCAACACCTTCCAGCGCCTCGTCAACACCCTCGGCACGCCCAAGGACACCCCCGAGCTCCGCGAGAAGCCGTGAGCCTCCCCCGCCCCCTTCTCCCCTTCCCGTCCCCGTCCGTTCGAAATTCTTGCGACGATTCCGGCGGCGTCCGTGCGGCCGACGCGCGTGCCGCCGCGGCGAGAGTGTCCCGAATTGATTGTTAAATTGCTTTGGGTTCTGGAAATGTGGTGTGGCCCCGAGGGGGAGGGGTTGGTTTGTCGGTTCGTGAGCGTGATTGCACGTGAGCTTTCGGTTGAAATTGTCGGCCGCTTGGACAAAGAGGAGTAGGATGTTTTTGCGTGCGGAAATGTGTGGTTATCGCGCGATTCGTCATTTCGGACAGTCCTAAGCTCGCTTTGATGATTTCAAAACCGCCGTGCAAAGCCAATTCGGCATTCGTTGCCTCGTTGCCCGGCATTTCGGCAATGCTAAAGCAGCCTTCTTGGTTTTTTTTCTTCAAATCTGCAGGCACAAGACAAGGCTACATATTGGACAGTTGGTGAAGGATACATCGGCCAAGCTTAAACAAGCTAGCGAAACAGATCATCACGCTGGAGTTAGCGTAAGTTCCCTTGATCGCTTCATCAATGGAATGAACAAATTAATGATACTTGATTGGACATCCATTGTCCTAATTATCTATTTTCATTATTGAGCAAATCGGACATCATTGGTCGGGTGCTTTGGGTACCCGAGCATATAAGTGTTTGATTTCATTCTAATGTTAAGATGGAAAATTGAGTATCTTTCATTGCTTGCAGGCCAGCAAGAAGATTGCAGATGCCAAACCGGCAAAAGATTTTCAGGCGGTTCTTAAAGAGTTTCGGAAGGCTGAACGGCTTGCGCCGAGAGAGAGAAACAAAGATATGCACCGTTGAATGGATCGTCATCCTCCCAATCTCATTTGCGTATATAAATATCAGCTTTTGTCTTGGGCTCCTTTTTATTCCCCCTTTCTTCTTTCCTGTGGCTTTCCGGAGTTGGATGCGTGGGTATTGCTTTCATCGTTGTTCGGGTCTTGAATGTAGGTCTCAGACTCTGCGTGCAGTGGTATGTTGTATAATTTTTCCTGTCTTTTTACAAAATGAGATTAATCAATTCTTTTCTGGTCTTATGGTGAGTGATAACTAAAGGGAATTTATGTACCTAAGTTGTTTCTACGATATTTCTTTTTCTACCCGTGACTTTCCGATTCTCGTGTACATCTATATGGGTATTGTGCGACAGAGATCAAACACTTCCCTTGCTGAATCCGCATGCATTTGATAGAATTGCTGTAAGATGTAGTGAAACGATTAAAATCAACACAAGCTACAGATGAGCACATACATTTTCTGTGCCTACCTAATTAACGATGCTTCAAATAAACGGAAATCCGGCCATACAATATTTGCATGTTTTTCACGTATTAATACAATGAGCTAAGCACGCAGCTTTTGCATGGTGAAAAATGCCCATCTGCATCACATGCGAAGAGGCAAATTTTAATACGTGAGAACCAACGTTTATATGCTTTAAAACTAAAAAAAAAAAAAAAAAATACTTGAAAAAATTTGATACAAACTTTAATTACAAAATTTTCTACGAAATATACCATATGATCATGCTAAAAATGTTTGTCTTCACTAACCATGAACAAAATAAAATTAATGAGCATTTCATAAGAATGAGAATTCAATATCAATTTTAAACTTTATTAAATTTAAAAAAAAAAAATTTTTTGTCGTTTACCAAACGTGTTTACGTTTTTTTCTATTCTAATGTAAATTGACTGCAGATACTAAACATGTTTCGTTTTTTTTTATTCCAAGAATGTTTTTTTTTACACTTACCAAACGCGTTCTTTTGTTGCAAAATCGCCTAGGAAACAAACACTTTTTTTTTTTACTTTTAAGCAAAAAAAAAGAAAGAAAATGTGTTTCCATGCGCACCCTAATACGCTGGGAATCAAAAATCATAAATGTTGGAAGTCCTTTTCAACTATTTCTTGCCATGTCATGAATTTTTGCGGACATTATTAGGGAGGGGGGACACTCTTTTTGGATGGATCTTCTCTCTCTTCTTTTTTCTCCGAATCGACACTCTTTTTGGATGGATCTTCTCTCTCTTCTTTTTTCCTCCATTTTAACCATAAGCAGCAACAACAATCGACACTCTTTTTGGATGGATCTTCTCTCTCTTCTTTTTCTCCGAATCGACACTCTTTTTGGATGGATCTTCTCTCTCTTCTTTTTTTCCTCCATTTTAACCATAAGCAGCAACAACAACAACGCACGCACGCACTTATTGAGTCCAATGGTGTCTCTTCTCTCTGAGATTTTAACACGGAGTGGTCTGCTGCTCGGCTTTGAACCTGCATGGCCGCTTCCCTGCCTATATATACCACTTATATACCACTTCCCCCGTCTCTCTCCCCACATCTTCTCAGAACAAGAACAACAACAACAATCCGACACTCCCAACTTCTTCCCCACCCCACCCCCCTCTCTCTCTCTCTCTCTTCTGCTTCGGCTGCAAGCAGCCCCTCTCAACGCTCTCCGTCTCTCTGCCCCCACCCGCGCCGCCTCCCCCGGGCGACATCCTCCGTCGTCCCCGAGCTCTCGACCGCCGCCGCCAATGGCTGATTCCCCGGCCCCCGCCCTACTGCCGCTGCCGGCCTCTCCTTCGCATTCAACTTCCAGGCCCTCAAAAACATAACCACCGCCATCGCCCGCCCCAACAAAATCATAGCGGGGGCCAGTCCTTTCGGCGCTCGGCTCAAGGATGCCCTCGTCTCCCGCATCCGCGAGGACCTCGATATCGAGGTCCAGGACCTGGGCATCGGCTTCACCATCGCCGCTGACGTTGGCCGCCGCGTCTCCTCCTCCAGCGGATCCGGGGCCCGCGGCCTCGTCGTCTGCGGCTCCGACCACGTCGGCTCCGTCCTCGCCAACAAGTTCCCCGGCATCTTTGCGACGGCCTGTCGCTCCGTCGGCGACGCCCTCGACGCCCGGTCCATCTGCAACTCCAACATCCTCGTCATCTCCCTCAACTCCACGCCGCGGGACTCCGCCTACGACATCTTCCGCGCCTGGCTAAAGACCCCCTTCAAGTCCCCCTGCCCTGCCTCTGACGGCCAGCCCTGGGGTGACGGCGTCCAGGAATCCCTCGATCGAGCCCAATTCGAAATGGCCCAGATAGGTGTGCGGACCTCGGAGCCGGATGGTTGCGTTACCTGTGCGATCTGTCGCCTGGCGAATCCCCAGGTGCCAAATCCGTTCGAAATGATTCCAGGAGGATCGGTGAAGATAATCGCACAGAACCCGGTATCGGCGATCGTGAGGTTCAAGGACGGGAGCGTCGAGCCACCGCACCACCACATGTCCGGGCACGACCAGGTGGTGCTCAAGGGCAAGATGAGCGTGTGGAACTTGAGCAAGAACAAGAGGCACGACTTGGTGCCTGGGGATTACCTGTTCACGCCTGGTAGGGATGTGCACATGGTGAAGTACCGGGAGGACACGGAGTTCTTCATCAAGTGGTACGGCCACTGCGACATGTTCTTCGACCAGGATCTCGGCACTGCTGAGATGGCCATCGACGAGTAACCATCTTCGTCATCATTGTCTTCATCACCTATTAATTTCAGATTTCTTGTTTAATGTCCCATAAATGAAGTCTGCCGTGCGATTGCGGGCTGTCTTGTTGTGCTGTTTGTTTAAGAGGATATGCCAGACCAGAGAGAATTTTCAGCCGACATGTTTTATTGCTGAGTGATGATATTCTCTATTATTGGTATAGATTGAAAGAAACGGAACGCTTTTTTATGAAACAGGCGCACCACATTGAATGCAAATTTACCAAACTTAGATGAATTTGCTGGATTAAGAAACATTTGTCATGGGACAATTAAACTCCGAGGGGCGTGAAGGAGAGAATGAAGTTTGTAAGGTTTCGCATCCGTTCCGCATATCTATGGCTAAATTGAAAGTTGCTAACGGCTTTGAAAGTGTTGTTGCATCGAAATATTTATTGAGTACTTTATCAAAGTTGCAACATCCTCATCCACAATTGAAATCGTTTTGCAAAAACTAAAATAAACGACCTCATGTCCAGAAAAGTTTAGCTGTCGTTAAATTTGTTCTGATACTTTAAAAGTTGTCCTGAAAATTAAGGTTTTGCATAATATATAGAGATGGGTAAATTCCCATGATTCCATTATACTTATATTTGAGCACACATGCCTTCAAATGATTAATCCACAAAAAAAAAAAAATTAAGGCCAAGGACAAAATACAAACTCATCTCGTGGCTACACCAACAGATTGACTAGAAGAAGAGAGGTGGACCTTCGTTTGGGCCTAGTCATGCGAGCCTTGAGTATCGCGACATTTAGATGGGCCTCACGTGGACTCTAAGCGGTCAACTTTCTTTGGGCTCATGTGAGTCAGGCCCATTCCCGACATCGCTCCTTCGGCCCATTAGATCTGCCTTCGTTGTTGAATCTTCGCAAGCTCATCGCCATCCTCGTCTTCATCTTCATCTTCAACCTCTGGACCAGAAATGGCGGGAATCGCCTGCGTCGCGAGGCCTTCTCCGATCACTCTGCGCTCGCCGGCGACTCTCGGCTTCCACCTCCCCGTCCGCGTTCTCTTCCAGCCCCGATCTCTCAATCTGCGGATTTCGCTTTTCTCTTTTGTCCCTTTTGCTGTTTCTCCATCTGAGCCGCTGCTCACTCTCAGAAAGCTCGTCGCGCGCGATGGTGTCGCTCTCTGAAATCGGTCGGCGAGGAGGGAAGCACCGGACCCGCGCCGAAGTTGATCAAGCTCGCCGTGAGCGGAGTCACGGAGATTCTCAGGGTCTTGTCTTCCGCGAAGGACGGCAGGTGATTCCTGTCTCTCACCGCTCCGGAACAACGTCGCGGTGGACGCGTATGAGTTTCGGAGAAATGTTTCCCGAGCGACGAAGTGATACAGAGATGGTCACGATGCTTCTCGATTACTGATCCTGCCCTTCTAATTGCGTTCGACTTTCTGCAGTTCGGAGAGTGTGAGTGACGACGAGAAAGATGGGGTTTCTGCTTCTAGCATCGATGATGTCGTGATGATCCTCACGTCTGATTATGAGAAGGCTTATTTTGTCACAGGTCCCTTCTCTTCCTTTCTTACTGGCAACAAACAAAATCTGTCTGAGCATGCTCCAATATCGTACTTGTTTAATTGATGGATTGCTAATAATCTGAATCGAGTAAATTATTTTCACGAGATGAGGTTTATGCTTGTTTGTATGAATTGGGAAAAATTGTTGCAAAGAATCTGAAGAAGAGATTTACAGGAATTGTTATTGAAAACCCATCATCAATCTAGGCCAGTGCTCGTTGTCTCCTGATTTTGAGACGGGGGGCCGGCTATTGCCGACCTCGATAGAGGGCTGGTATCGCCCGGCCGAGTGTCACTGTCCCCCGAAAGGGCTGGCGACCCTCGCTAAGCTTAAGCAAGGCTCGCCTAGATTTGGGCAACATCAACCCTCACTCAGGCTTAGCAAGGGCGTAGGTGAGGCTTGACGGCCATAGACGAGGCCCGGCATCGCCCATATATGCCTGAGCATATATGACCAAGCGCCGGACGGACTGGCCTAAGGCTTGACTTGGTGCGTGGGGATTACCTGTTCACGCCTGGTGGGGATGTGCACATGATGAAGTACCACGAGGACACGGAGTTCTTCATCAAGTGGTACGGCCACTGCAACATGTTCTTCGACCAGGATGTCGACACTGCTGAAATGGCCATCAACGAGTAATCGGCAGCGGCGGCGGCGGCGGCGTCAACGTCAGTAGCTTGCTTTGTGAATTTCAGTGTTCTAGCTAAATGCCCCATAAATAAAGTCTACCATGGCGGCTGTCTTGTTTGGCTGTTTGGTTTAGAGGATTTGCGAGAGCAGAGAGAATTTTCAGCTGACTTGTTCCGTTGTTGAGTGATGACATTCTCTGTCATGGGCATAGATTGAAAGAAACAGAATGCTTTTGCTTGAACAGGCGCGCTTGATCTCCGCATCTACACCACCAAAAATGTGACTGTGTCATCTTGTTTTTAGGCTAACCCCACCTGTATCTTCGGAATGGTATTCAATGAATGCAAATTTACCTAACATAGATGAATTCGCTGGAGTGAGAAACATTTGTCATTGGACAATTAGATTAAAAGTGAAGGAGAGGAGGAGATTTGTAAGGTTTTGGACCCGTTTGGTATAACCGTGATTGAATCGGAACCTGTTACTAGCTTTGAAAGTGTTACAGCAAGATGTTTGTGAAGAAAAGCCAGAAGGACAGAAGCGAGGAAACAGAGGCTTCTCAACTGATACTATCATCAATACCAGGAAAAACAGGGGAAGCAAAGAACAGAGGAAAACCTGTTGTGAACACTCTGTATAATGCTGCAAGTCTTGACTAGTCTATGCTGCAAGTCTTGACTAGTCTCGACACTTAGTCTAGTATAGTTCGGTTCTGGAAGTTAGTCAACGTTTGCTTCAGTTAGTTACTTTTTCTTCAACTGATTCAATACCTGTAAAACAGTTTTCAGAGTTAGTCCTTGTATATAAAAGGCTAACTCTCGATTGAGTGTAAATCAAGGAAAACAGAATACAAAGAAGTTCTTCATCTCAAGATCTCTCTCTCTCTCTACAGATTCTTCATCCCATTTTTCTTTCTCTGCGCATAAACTTCTTCATGGTATCAGAGCTGCTGCATCCTGAAGAAATCATTTTGATGCTGAACAAAATAGTAAGATCTACATCAGATCAAAGTTAGATTTGAAGCTTCTTTGATCTCTGGAAATCTCTGTATCTTCCAACAAGATCTGTGAGTTTGTATCTTTCATTCACATCTACATCTTCATCAGCAATATTCTCGATTGCAATTTACTGCAAATCAGTAGAGTTTGTGTCTGCAACTAGAAGTTGATCAGAGATCAGGAAGAATAGAATGGCAGCAAGAAGTTTGAAATACCCATTTCCTATTCATGTTAATATCTCGAATTTCGTTACCATCAAATTAGCTGAGGATAATTTCCTCCTATGGCAAGCTCAATTCTATAGGTTCTTAAGAAGCCAAGATCTATTCGGCTTTGTGAATGGAGAGATTTCACCACCTGCAAATACAGTACAGGTTGAAGAAAGAGGTCAAGTTTCTGAGATCTCTAATCCTGATTATAATGACTGGATAAAAACAGATCAACTTGTATCCTCCTGGATTAGTGGTGCGGATCGAAAAATATACTCAGCTGATAATTGGTTTAAACACTTTTGCTTATGAAGTTTGGCAAACTCGGTAAATCGGTTCACACAAAAATCAGTAGCAAAGGAGTTCGAGCTAAGAGGAAAATTGCAGGCTTGCCAGAAACGTGAACAAACTTTATCAGCATATCTCAGAGAGTACAAATCAATATGTGATCAATTGAATGCCAAAGGGAAACCAGTGGATGAAATCACAAAACTTTTTGGAATTCTGGAAGGCTTGGGATCTGAGTATGAAAGTTTCAAAACTACAATCTATTGCTTGAAGCCCCAACCAGAATATGATGAAGTAATCTCACACTTAGAGAGATTCGAAGCCAGGCTACAAAATTATTCTTTAAATCAGTTCAGACCTAACCTAGCTTACTATGGCCAGAGGAAAACCGAAGCCATACATAAAGAAGAGGCTGATAGAGAATACATACAACAGAATGTTATTCTTAGAGGATCAAGAGTAAGTAATCGTGGAGGAAGAGATTATGGAAGAGGAAGAACATATAATGCCAGATATAGAAACTTTGGTTATCCTGGAAGAAATATGAATTACAGAAATACTAACCCGAACTATGAACAAGAAAATCAGCAGTTCAAACAAGTCAATACCTCCTCTGGCTTGGGTCCTGGTCAAGGGTTTAGACCATACAATGTATCAGCACAAAGATATTCTGATATCAGGTCATATCCTGCACCAAATTCAACCCTTCATAAAAGGGCACAAGTGGAGAAACTAGCAGAACACACTCGACTTGAGTGTCAAATCTGTAAAAGGCCTGGTCATGATGCTTTACATTGTTGGTATCGGTTTGATAACTCCTATCAAGCTGAGGATATACCAACAGCGCTTGCAGCACTACATATTGAGGAGGCAAATGGTCAAGAATGGTATCCAGACACTGGAGCAACAGCTCATATTACCTCTAATGCTGGTATACTTCATAGTCTTTCTAAAAATAACAATGCTGAAACAGTCATGATAGGCAATGGTCTGTGTTTACTTGTCAAATGCATTGGTAATACAATATTGAATGCTGCAATTACTGCCTTGCCTCTAAATGATGTGCTGATTGTTCCTGAGATTAAGAAAAACCTTCTATCAGTATCAAAATTCACTGATGATTACCCCTGTTCCTTTATTTTTGACAAAACTGGTGTGTATCTCAAGGACAGCACAACCAACATAACCATGAAGCTAGGAAGGAAGGTTAGAGGGTTATACAGAGTAGACCCTCATGCTGCAGAAGCTTATTTCACACAAAGACAGAGAATTGTTGCAGAGAGTATCTGGCATCAACGACTGGCTCATACAAATCAGAGTATATTGAAGCAATTGAGAGCTCAAAATCTGATTCAGTATAACAAAGAATCACAGTCTGTATGTAGAAGTTGCCAAATAGCTAAGAGTACTGCTCTACCTTTTCCATTGTCGAGTTCTACAGCTACAAAACCTCTAGAACAGATTCACTGTGATATCTGGGGACCTTCTCCAGTTAAATCTTTTCAGAATTTCAAGTACTATGTCATTTTTGTTGACAATTTCTCTCGGTTCAGTTGGATATACCCATTAAAGCTGAAGTCAGATTTCTATAGTATTTTTCTCATGTTTCAAAAGTTAGTAGAAAATCAGCATAACTGTAAGATCAAAACCTTTCAGTGTGATGGTGGAGGAGAGTTCATTAGTCAAAAATTCAGAACTCACTTACAGAACTGTGGCATTCAACAGCATATCTCTTGTCCATATACACCTGAGCAGAATGGGATACCTGAAAGGAAGCATCGGCATATAGTTGAACTTGGTCTGGCTATGCTATACCATGCAAAAATTCCACTAAAATTTTGGGTAGATGCATTTGTAACAGCCAACTATATTGTTAACATTCTTCCTACTCAAAAACTACAGATGCAGTCTCCCTTCAGCAAGTTATATCAGCATAAACCAAGATATGACCACCTCAGGACCTTTGGCTGTGCTTGCTATCCCTGTCTCCGACCATATGCACAGAATAAGCTTGATCCACGGTCACTAACCTGTGTCTTTCTTGGATATAGTGATCATCATAAGGGATATCGATGCCTTCTTCCTACTACAGGTCATGTTTATATTAGTCGGCATGTAGTATTTGATGAAAATATTTTCCCATTCTCTCAGAAATTAGCAACAATTTATCCTCCCTATACACACTTGTATAAATTGTGGACAGAAGAAGAGCAATTCCTAGCCTCTTCCACTACAAATCATAGAGAACATTCAACTTCTCAGTATACAAATTGGGGACAAGAAGCCACAGCTAATCAAACAAATGGAGTAGTCTCACCTGAATGCACAGAACAAACAGTTTCTGTTTCACCAGCTGAAATTTCTATGGATCAAGTATCCACCACTGCTCAAGATAGTCCACAACAAGTTGAAGTACCTGTTTCCATAACTGAGATATCAAATGAATCAAATATGGAACAACACAATTCAAATAATCAGACAGATTCTCAAGGTACATTACCTATTCATCCTATGCAGACTAGGTCTAAGTCTGGCATTATTAAGACCAATCCTCGGTATGCATGTCTTGCTGTATATGAAGTACCTATAGAACCAAGAACAATCAAATCAGCCTTAGCACATAAAGGCTGGCATGAGGCAATGAAAGAGGAGATGGATGCACTTTATCAGAACAGAACTTGGGAATTAATTCCTCGAACTAGTCAAATGAATGTCATTGGCTGTAAGTGGGTATTTAAAACAAAGCTTGCAGCTGATGGTAGTCTTGATAGACTTAAGGCTAGACTGGTTGCTAAAGGGTTTCATCAAGAAGAGGGCATTGACTTTACAGAAACTTTTAGTCCAGTCATCAAACATGCTACAATTTGTATAGTTCTATTTGTTGCAATGATAAAACACTGGCCAATCCATCAATTAGATGTCAAAAATGCATTCTTACATGGTACATTGAATGAGTTAGTTTACATGGAGCAACCTCCTGGTTTTCAAGATCCCAAGAAACCTCATCATGTGTGTCTACTTAGGAAGTCTCTCTATGGACTCCGACAAGCTCCTCGGGCCTAGTTTGACAAATTCAGCAACTTTCTGCTTGAATATGGGTTCTTTTGCAGCTCAACTGATCCATCCTTGTTCATCTATCATAATGATACAGACACTATTCTTCTACTACTCTATGTTGATGACATTATCCTGACTGGAAGCTCTTCTCACTTACTTTCCAACCTCATCCATTCTCTAAGTCTTCAGTTCTATATGAAAGATCTTGGCCTTCTACACTACTTTCTTGGCATTGAAGTCAAAAATACTTCTGATCATCTATTTCTGTGTCAGACTAAATATGCAAGAGATCTTTTGACTCGAGCTCATATGCTGGAATGCAAACCAACTACTACTCCTATAGCATTAAAACCAACTGTTCTGATAAATGATTCTGCTCTACTCTCCAATCCTGTCGAGTATCGAAGTTTAGTGGGTGGCCTGCAGTATCTAACTTTAACAAGACCTGACATTGCATATGCTACAAATCAACTATGTCAGAAATTACAGAAACCCACTGTTGCAGATTTACATAACCTCAAGAGAGTGTTAAGATACATCAAAGGCACTATAAACCTTGGAGTCTTTATTCACTCTCGAAGCTCTCTCCATCCGTATGGGTTCTCGGATGCGGATTGGGCGGGATGTGTTGAAACAAGAAGATCAACAACAGGTTTTTGTACATACCTTGGCTCTAACCTCATATCTTGGGCAGCAAAGAAACAATCCACAGTCAGCCGATCCTCTACAGAAGTTGAGTATCGCGCCCTTGCTTCTACATCTGCTGAGCTTACCTGGATCAGCTTTGTCTTGCGTGATATAGGATGCTCATTGACTCGTCCAACACAGCTCTTCTGTGACAATAAGTCAGCCATATCTCTCACTATCAATCCTATTCTTCATGCTCGCACCAAACATATTGAGATAGACTTTCATTTTGTTCGGGAAAAAGTCTCATCAGGGTCATTACAAGTGAAATATGTTCCAAGTAACTGTCAAATTGCTGACATATTCACAAAACCCCTCTCTCGTACTACACATTGTCAGCTACGAATCAAATTAGGAATCGGTTTCTCACCCATTCCCAATTTGAGGGGGGCTGTGAAGAAAAGCCAGAAGGACAGAAGCGAGGAAACAGAGGCTTCTCAACTGATACTATCATCAATACCAGGAAAAACAGGGGAAGCAAAGAACAGAGGAAAACCTGTTGTGAACACTCTGTATAATGCTGCAAGTCTTGACTAGTCTATGCTGCAAGTCTTGACTAGTCTCGACAGTTAGTCTAGTATAGTTCGGTTACGGAAGTTAGTCAACGTTTGCTTCAGTTAGTTACTTTTTCTTCAACGATTCAATACCTGTAAAACAGTTTTCAGAGTTAGTCCTTGTATATAAAAGGCTAACTCTTGATTGAGTGTAAATCAAGGAAAACAGAATACAAAGAAGTTCTTCATCTCAAGATCTCTCTCTCTCTCTAAAGATTCTTCATCCCATTTTTTCTTTCTCTGCGCATAAACTTCTTCAATGTTTATCAAGTACTTTATCAAAGTCGCGAGATCCTTATACACAATTGAACTTGTTTCGGAAAACTTAGATTAAACACTCGGGAAAATTTTAGCTTGTTGTTGAGTGTGTCGTGATACTTTAACTTGTATGATCAGTGACACATGCTTCATTATACATGAATTTGTTGGGGT
This sequence comes from Eucalyptus decipiens, assembly GCA_014182575.1. Classification (NCBI taxonomy): domain Eukaryota; kingdom Viridiplantae; phylum Streptophyta; class Magnoliopsida; order Myrtales; family Myrtaceae; genus Eucalyptus; species Eucalyptus decipiens. The sequence goes on along the minus strand of CM024610.1, from coordinate 32,591,307 downwards.
GAGTAACATTTTTCATAGGACAATTGAACTTGGGAGTCCTGAGGAGTGCGAAGGAGGGAAGGAGATTTGTAAGGTTTCGCGCTCGTTTGGTATACCTGTGGCTGAATGGGAAGCTGCTAACAGGTTTCAAAATATTGTTACATCAAAATGTTTACCGAGTAATTTATCGAAGTTGCAGCATTCACAATTGAACTCGTTTCGAAAAACTAGACTAAATGATTTAGTTATCATTGAGTGTGTCGTGATACTTGGGAACTTGTGTGTTTGGTGATGATAAATGTTTGATTTTGCAGCAGTTGAGATCAGAATGTAAAGTCAATATTCAACTTGTCATTCTATTCTAATTCCTTAATAGCTGAGGACACCTTGCTTTCTTCATAAGTTTCCAGCGGAGCATGGGTAATTTTCCCACATCATGCGCCCTTGTCGTTCTAGTCTAATCCCCTCCTTTTTGGTCTATCTCTAATTTAATCCCTTAAATGCTAAGGATTACCTTTGGTTTCGTCCTAGGTTTCCCGAAATAGACGAAGAAGCACATATCCTCCTCACGACCATTAAACATCACGTGGTGTGAAAGAAATTTCTGCTGCCTTCCTTTGGAATTTTCCATGTGGTCATTTCCTCTCCGAATCGAAAGATCACACTTTCTTGCCAAATGTGGGAAAACGTAGAAAAAGAGCTCCTATATTCAAAGTCGAAACCATCTTGGATCCTTTCCCTTTCTCTCTCTCTCTTTTTTTCCTTTTTTTATCGTATAATCCCATGTTCACAATAAAATAAAATAAATAGAGCTTTTTCACTGCGCCGGTAATGTTAAGAAAAAAAAACAAATGCAAGAATAGTGATATTAAAATGAGGTGAGAAAAAGAAAGTGGACAAATTCCTAATTTTGATGAGATTCTCACGTGTCCCCTTCCCTGTTCTTTTAAAACGTAATCATTATTGCCGTTAAGCAGTAGCTTTCGATGATTTTGATGGACTGTGACTGAATTGGAAGTTTTACAGTCTTTCAAAGTATCGTTGGATTGAGATGTTTATTGAATACTTTATGGAGGTTGCAACAATCTTATTCACAATTGAACTCGAGACTAAACGATAAAATATTGGCTATCGTTGAGTGTGTTATGATATTTAGTAACTTGTATGTTTGGTGGTGACCCATATTTGATTTTGTAGCACTTGAGACAATATTTCTAGGAAATTGTAATGACCCACTACAATCTTGTACATGTAAAGTCAATATTCAACTTGGCAGTTTAAGTAGATAATTAATTTTTGCTGGTTAGCTGCTATTTTATTGGGAAAGTAGCAAAGCCATTTAATAAAAGAGGAGAGGACCAAATTAATCATATGCAATTCTTAGGTGGCACACCTAAAAAGACAACACTTAAAGAGATGTTAAGTGATTCCTTTTCGTTCGTTTTTTTTTTTTTGTCATCAATGTTGGGCAATTAAAGAGATTGGTCGACCAAATTAATTTCGTGAGGTTGCCTTAGTTAATTAGAATCCGACATGTATGTATGCAAATTAGGTGCTAGATATTATTATTTTTTCATCAGTAAAATATTGATTCCTTTTTTTTTATTGAAAAAATTATCATTGTTTTTGTTGTGATCGAGCAATGCCTCATATCAAAACTTTGACTTAATATGTAACATGATCTCTAAACTTTTAATTTGTTCAATATAGTTCTTGAACTTTAGCCTAATATGCAACGTGATTCTTAGAATTTTAGATTGTTTGCTGTCATACTTTGACTTTTAGTATATGTTTAATTTAATTATTTGACTATATGAAAATGTTCAAAATTGTCTCTGAATTTGAATTAGTGAAAGGACAATACTGAACACTTTCATATAGTTCAAAGATTAATTTAATATGTATTAAAGGTTAGGAATCATATTGAAAAAATTAAAAGTTCAGGGATCACATTGCACATTGAATCAAAATTCATAGACCATTCGTATAATTATCCCAAACATAATTAAGATGGTAATCTAAATATTAATTTCATTTCTCATTTTATTTTATTTTATTTGGAGTGTACAATGAAGGGTAGCCCACTCCACATGATTCCTTCCTAGCTGTCGATGAGACTTCGAAACCTACTCAAGCCAATCATAGATTGTAATTTAAGGACATTATATTTGGTGGATTTCCGGAAATTTTGGATAGGGGTGATCGGTTCCCGGTTCGGTCCGGTTCCAAGGTGGAACCGGGAACCGAACCGGGAGAATCGGTTCCCAATTTTGGGAACCGTGGACCGGACCTTTGATCTTAGGACCGAGAACCGGACCGAACCATCGGTTCCGGTCCGGTCCGGTCCGGTCCAAAAGAATTGGCACTTTCTTTTTTCACTAAAGAATTACCATTCACTAAAGAATAATCATGTTCCGGACCGATCAATCAAATTCGGTTTCCAAGCAATCTAATAAAACTACTCACACATGTTTCCACGTGCAAAATATTCAAACTTCACTTGTGTGAATATCAATTATAGTTTATGTGTTTCATGCTTAATTTTAACCATAAAACCCATGAGCAATGTGATTAAAGGTTGTGCTTGGCTTAGGTTTTATAGACAATCTCTCTTATATACTTTGAATGTTTAGTCGATATGAGACTTTTTAAGGCTTGAAGTGCCTTGTCGTTTGCAAGTAAGGGGAGCAAGAGAGAGAGTGTAAGCATGAGGAGAGTTTTTTCTATAAATAAAGAGTAACAACAAGAGTTTTGGTGGTCTCTTGGCCATATAAGAGGTTGTTACCTAAATTGCAATTCCGATTGCAATAAGTTTCATATATAATATTCATATATTATATGTGTTTATATATTATATGAATATAAATTATATATAAAAAAAATTTGGTCCGGTCCGGTCGGTCCGATCGGTCCGGTTCCCACCTTGGAACCGGGAACCGGACCAACCGGCCGCCGGTTCCAAGATTAGGAACCGGGAACCGGACCGCCGACGGTGGGAACCGCCCAAAACCGGCCGGTCCGGTCCCGGTTCGGACAGTTTCCGTTGCACACCCCTAATTTTGGATTTAACCAATATGAAAATATGATAAAATGAATGAGAAAAAGAAAGTTAATGGGCGTGTAAATTGATTTATGGTGTTAAAAACTGTGATGCCAGGGTGGGCGAGAAACGTGGCATTTTGAGGTGGTCCTGAAGCGAAATAAAAGGGCAATGAAAGTCAAATTTTTTTTTATTTTTTTTGGTCGGCAATGAAAGTCAAATTGAAGGTGCCACGATGTACGGCTCTATTAAGGATGATTAAGATTGAGAGTGGCCTCTTTAACAACTTTTAGATGATTTACAAGCAAAGGACCAGCTTTTATATATATAGACACAAGAGAGGTTGGCTGAAATTATAAACTGAAATGTAATAAGGAAATAAGTAAAGCGACACAGTCATTAATGCCATCTTTGAAAACCGAGTAGCTGCTCACATTGTTAAGCATGGAAGATTGTGTGGTTGCAATTACATTTTTGAAGGAGCACGTTTCTGTTATCCAGCCTGACAAGCCATATTCATCATCCTCCCATTCACTTGAATGATCTCATCTATGATCTCATCTATGATCTCATTAGTGAATGATCTCATCTATGATCTCATTTTGACAATACCAAATTGACGAGTTGAAATTGCATCAGTGGTCTCTGTACTCTCCCATCAAAATCAAGATGGTCCCGCAACTTATTTTTATCATCCTGGTAATTGTTTCCAGCATGATTCATCCTGGGCCCTTGAATTATTTGCACAATAAAATTCGCATCGTGATTTTGACACTATTAAAAGATCTGTTGAGTTAAATTATTTATTTATTTATTTATAGTAATATTGACTTTATTTACTGAAGTGGAAGTTCTTTTAAATGATATGGACTTTCTTTGCTGAGTTGGAAATTTTCACCAAAAAAAAAAAAAAAAAAAAATTAACGCCAAGGGCAAAATACAAACTCATCGAGTGATGACGCCAGCTGTCTGATTATAAGAACAGAGGCCAATCTTCTTTTGGGCCTAGTCATGCGAGCCCAGAGTATCGCGACATTTAGATGGGCCTCACGTTGACTCTACGATGTCAACTTTCTTTCGGCTCATGTGAGTCGGGCCCATTCCTGACATCGCTCCTTCGGCCCATCATATCTGCCCTCGTTATTGAATCGTTGGAAGCTTACCGTCATCTTCATCTTCATCTTCAACCTCTGGACCAGAAATGGCGGGAATCGCCTGCGTCGCGAGGCCTTCTCCGATCACTCTGCGCTCGCCGGCGACTCTCGGCTTCCACCTCCCCGTCCGCGTTCTCTTCCAGCTCCGATCTCTCAATCTGCGGATCTCGCTTTTTCTCTTTTGTCCTTTTTTGCTGTTTCGGCATCTGAGCCACTGCTCGCTCTCAGAAAGCTCGTCGCGCGCGATGGTGTCGCTCTCTGAAATCGGTCGGCGAGGAGGGAAGCACCGGACCCGCGCCGAAGTTGATCAAGCTCGCCGTGAGCGGAGTCACGGAGATTCTCAGGGTCTTGTCTCCCGCGAAGGACGGCAGGTGATTCCTGTTTCTCTCCGCTCCGGAACAGCGTCGCGATGGACGCGTATGAGTTTCGGAGAAATGTTTCCCGAGTGACGACGTGATACAGAGATGGTCACGATGTTTCTCGATTACTGATCTTGCTCTTCTGATTGCGTTCGACTTTCTGCAGTTCGGAGAGTGTGAGTGACGACGGAAGGGACGGGGACGGGGTTTCTGCTTCCAGCGTCGATGATGTCGTGATGATCCTCACGTCTGATTATGAGAAGGCTTATTTTGTCACAGGTGCCTTCACTTCCTTTCTTTTTCTTTATTCTGTATGCTTACTGGCAACAAACAATATCTGTCTGAGCATGCTCCAATATCGTACTTGCTTAATTGATGAATTGCTGATAATCTGAATCGAGTAAAGTATTTTCACGAGACGAGATTTATGCTTGTATGTATGAATTGGGAAAAAATGTTGCAAAGAATCTGAAGAAGAGATTTACAGGAATTGTTATTGAAAACCCATCATCAATCTAGGCCAGTGCTCGTTGTCTCCTGGAACTCTAGGAACTGATATTAGAACGTTCTGAGTTTGAGACAGGGGGGTAAAACTCATTCTTGCAGGGCCCAAAAGCACTGCGTAGTCGCGCTTGTGCTTTATACTGATCTCTTTGCTGCAAACAGGAGTTTTTACTTCTGCAATTTACGTTGAAGATTGCATTTTTGAAGATCCAACAATTAGATTCCGGGGTAAGAGAATAAGCCTCTGCGCTGCAGTTTCTCTTGTTTATATGCCAAATGCTCATATTCTTTGTCAAATTATCTAGTGATATTCACATGTGGAAACTCTTTTTCTGAAGAACTGCTATGATAGAGCCCTGAAATCTCAGTTCAGCAGTTTACTCCCAGCTGGTTTGGATGATCATTTCCTAGAGTTTCTCCTAGAGTTTCTCGCATTAATAAAATACTCACAACTTGACATTTTCATCCTCTCTTGTATGGGGATTTCATCGGTTATGTTCTACTTGGTGACTCATCTGGTTTCTAATTTTGGTCTTAGATTGCATTAATTTAAAGCCTCCCTGGTCATCCCAACTAAAAAAGCCATCCCATCCTGTCCATGCCAGTAATGTTGCTTCTTTTAGTCCTCTGTGGGCCCGGTCTTGATTGATATGCTTATTGAAGCACGTCTGATGCACTAATCTTCTCTGGACGAGTCTATTAATTGTTCCCAAGAAAGTATTCACAGAAAGTCTCAAACTTTGGTGCCGGAAGAGCAGTGCTCGTGTTTACTAGTCTCGCGGCTTTCTGTTTCTGTAGACACCATTTTTATTTCGAAATGAGATGCAAATGAACATGACTAGATTTTGTTTATATATTTGATGTCTACAGCATTCATAGCCTTCAAGCTAATTGCAGTCGAGTTTGGCTTTATCATGTCAAAGTACATTTTCTGAAGTCTATTATTACTTATCCAGAAAACTGGATGCAAATTTATTTTTTCCGTCCTCTGTTCTATTAGCCTTCTGAAGGAACTGAGCTATTATTAATCATTTATATATGTGCATACAAATAAAGCGCACATCCTCATGAGAAATCAACTAATTCCTCGGTGTTTGGCTGTTCAGGTAAGGGTCTGTATGAGCGCAACTTGAAATTACTTGTTCCTTTCTTTGACCGTCCATCGATAATGTTACACAGTATACAGAAGGTAGTAACTCTTTGCAATTTCAAATCTGGTTCAGTGATAGACATAACTAGAGTATCTCCATCAGCCCACCCACTTTCAGGTCGAACTTGGCATTTCTGTTACCATGAGTGTCGAAGACAGAATCGAGGATAGTGACCAATAATTCTCCCATTAGGCTGACTGGTGCTATTTCTTTGGATACCCAGTGCTAGGGCTTCCCTTCCTGTCTGTGGGATCTTGCATAGGTGCATCTGTGACTCCATATTTTTGCATGCGAACTTGAGAAAATTTAACCCACTAATGAGAATATTAATCGTTATTAATCAAAATAAGAGATTTCCAAGTCTCATTTTCAGTACGAATGATAATAATATAGTTCTTTCATAATTCTGTCTCAATGAATTCTCAGGACATGTCATTGCTTGCTAGCAATTGTTTGGAACTTGCAAATGCTCAATGAGGTCAAGTCTGTCTTTTGACACGCGTGAAATTAGTGAAGTTGTTTCAATTACTGGCTCATTTGTGTAAAGCTAAAGTAATTAATACCAGATTCTTCAGATTTGTTTCATCATTGTTCTGAACATGGGTTCTTATTTGCCACTGATTTACCTATATCCACAGGGTGATGATGAGACTTACATTTTGGCTAGATGGAAGCTCAGGTACTTCAATTGATCACTGTTTACATCCTCCATTATTTGCTCTTTCCTCCGAGGGATTGGACCTGGCAACAAATTAGGTGGAGATAATCATGGAGACGGATGACTTACTTGATCGATTGGAATGAATGTCTATGATATATTTATTAATAAATCACTGTCCATCAATAGAGTGGCTCAAACAATTTCTTAACTTGCAGAACCTACTTAAAACTTCCCTGGAGACCTCTCATTTCGATTGATGGGAAGACTGTTTATGAACTTGACGACAACTTTGCAGTAAGCTTCCTTTCTTTTTTCTTTTTTGGCTTAATCTCATTGTCTGAGTTCATTCTAGGCTGGCAAGAAATCATACTAATTGGTAGTGTGACCCCTTCTGCAGATAGTTAGACATGCCGAAAGTTGGAATGTTTCAGCTTTAGAAGCAATTGGCCAGATTTTTACCCCTAGCTTTGGCAGACCAAGTGACTGAAGATAAGTTTGGCCTGCAACTCTTGGAAAGACTTTATGGCAGCTCGTGGTTAGAGAAAGGAAGGCTGTCCACTTTGTAAAAGCAGACTCAAAATAGTCCTTCTGGCTATTGTCTGCACATCATGCTCTTCAAAACATGAGCCTACATTTTTACAGTTGACCCTGAAGAGAGGTGTTGTTAGAGATAATCGTTAAGATTTAAGTTCAGTGACCTTGTAGACCTACTTGTAAATTGCTGTGTATGCAAAGGATGTGTCATCTCCCTCAGGTGTATATCATTCACTTTTGGTTTTGTCGAATTTGTTTTCTTCAAGTAGTATCATGGTGAAATAGAATTACTACCTTTGTTATTTTTTTTTGTTTTTTTTTTCTTTTGGAAGTTCTACTATATTTCGGTCATCTGAAGTTATGAACTGCTACATTGTATTTAATGGGCTTCTTAGTTTAGGCCCATTCTATTATTGATGGTATTATCGAGCGTGAGAAGCAGAGAGAAAGCTGCATTGGTGAGAGAACATGGCATGGTTAAACTTATGAAAGTACTTATGATTGTGTCCACGGTATACGATACATCATCACATCAAATTTTGCTGCCTGAAGGAGATGTTCAGATATATCATCATATCCATACAGAACTAAAAGTGGTACGCAAGATGCATTTTTGCTTTCCATTTGGACATTTCTCGCCGTGAATGTTTTGAAAACTCCGGAGCAAATTTGGTTGTTCTCATTTTCAGTCTGTACAGGTAAATTCTCTGATGCTTAGCTAAAAAAGGGTATTTTCTTTTTCACAAATTTGATATTTATAAATTTCTATTAACGTCACTTGGCCTTCCTAGATAAATCGTACGAACATGCATGCATTGACCTTTTGACCTCTTCCACATCCTCCTAAAGCGCGTCTGACCTTGGATCTTTTGGCATGTGCATTTCAGCTAGAAAACTGCCATTTCTTGTGGCAGCAGTTTTTTCCTCTCAAAAGACATGGAAGTTTCAATGAATCTGGAATCTTTTAACATTGAACAAAATTGACAGTTGTCTCTCTCTCTCTCTCTCTCTCTCTCTCTCTCTAAGTTTGACCCCAAATGCAGGTTTGAGGTCAAGTGCACTTAAATCAGCTTGACATATTAATGAAGCGCATGCTGTGGTCTATGATGGCCGAAACCACGGGCGGAGATTAGGAATCCCGTTCCTTTCGTCCTTTTCAATTTATGTCCCCCCTCCAGATCTCAGGATCTCCACCTGGCAGTGTTTGCACTCCGATGCACATGCAGCGATGAGCCAAATATTTGTTAGCATTCGAGCTTTTAGTGCATACAAAATGAGCCAAAATGTGTTAGCATTTGAGCTTTAGTGCATACAAATCCTTATACTTTTGGCCTTGCTGCGCGCAATTCGAGAGGGCTCACTTGCGCCGACCGCACGTGTGGTGCGCGCGATTGTTTCTAAAGTCATAGCAAATAATGGAATGGGACCAAGTATACAGGGGTTGAACCAGGTAAAGCCAAGCGAATTCGGGAGCGCGCAAATACGCCGTCGCGGCGATTCGAATTCAAATGGTTTAGCGAAAGTTAGGAGAACTACTAGACTGGAGTTACCATTGGGAGCGAGCAAAAGAGCTTTGTCATGATTGTAAAAGAGCATAAGCACGACCCCGTGTAATGATGTTAGGGAGCAATGTGACCAAATCGAGCAGAATGTATCTTTTTTGGGGTGATGGGAGCTCCTTACCTTACGCTCTCTGCTACACAAAGTCCAAGTTTTATAAAACTTTACCCAAAGAAACCCTAAAGAAAAAAGGACAGCACCTGCAGTTTTCAATCCGCATGATGATGATGAAGTCCTCTTTATTTTATTTTGGGAGCATCCAAAGCAAGTGATGGGTGCATGCGGCCATGATTGTAGAGCTTGGCTCTTTTCCCGGGCCCCAGGTTGTGTGCGGCACGCTTTTGTATTTGAATATGATTCTCGTCCAGTGGCCAGCTCCAGATCCTGCTAAACGTTTACCTCTCAAGATCTTCACCAATTCATCATCCTGTTTGCTACTCCTGCTCTTACAAATCGAACTCAGAAGAAAGAGGGTCAACTTCAAATTTGATCAGGTCGCTCTAAATTACTCGTGCGATCCGGTCCTGGTCCGCTAAGTTCGTCACGGGACATTATGTAAAGTCCGATTCTCTTTCTACATTTCCGACACGGGACATTACCACGTCGTCGAATCGTCATGGCAATTGCGACCTGTGTCCTTGTTTTGGATAAGTAGGGTTAACGGTTGTGAAGATCGGTATTCAAGCTGCTACAAGCTCCTGTTCTAAAGTTAGATCTCATTTTGAATGTAGCCTTTTATTCCACTAATAGCTTTCTTACCCCCAATCATCTCAACGTCTATCTACATCCCAACTAATTTTAAAGAAAGCTTCGGATTAGTTTCTGAAATAAGGGTCTGAACGTGACCTTAAGAACTACAGAGATGCCAAGTTCCAAGGTGACGACAATGGAGCTGGGAAAGATTGTTCTATTCACAAGTTCACAACAGGCTTATCTCACAAAAACATCAGCAAAATATTATTTTCACATGAAATCAATTAATCGCCAAGACCAAAAAAAGAAAAAAGAAAGAGCAAGAAACGAGAAATCTCAAGAATCGATTCACTCACTCCTCCACGCATACACCATCAAAGAGAACCCCCCGCCACCGCTCCCGCTCGACCTCGTGGATGACGAGCAGCACGAGCTCCTGCTGCTCCCGTCGCTGCTGCCGCTCTCCTCCGCCCACTGCAAGACGCTGGAGCACGACGGCGACGCCGGCGAGAACGTCGCCGGCTTCTGCGCCTTGGCCGGGTTTGCCAGAGAGGATTTGCTCTTCCTCATCAGCTTCTTCTCGGGCCCGATCATCTCCGGCCATATCACTCCGCAGTCGCCCACTTGGAAGACGAACACTCCGTACCCGCAGTTCCCGATCTCGCCCCCGGTAATGTTGCCGACCCAGTTCAAGACGTCCCAGAAGAAGTCGACCTCGGTGCCGCCGACCGTGATCCGCTCGTTCCCTCTGAACTTCCACGCCAGTCTCTTCACCACCAGGCTCGTCTCTCCATCGATTTTCACCTTCAACACGCCGCCGCTGCACTCGATGGCGATCTCGTGCTTGGACCCCAAGAACTGAGCCGTGCAGGCGTAGACCCGGCTGCCGAACACGTGCTCTCGCCGCGACAGGAGCGTCGTCGTCGGCTCGGCGAGCTGGCGCGCCGAGGCCAGCCCGTGCCGCCGAGCCGGCTCGGCGTCTAGGTCGCCGAGGTAGAACTCCAGCTTCCCATTGCACGTGAGGGAAAGGTAGAAGCGCGCCTCGGGCTCGGCCGAGCCGCGAGCGAACTCGGCCCGGGTGAAGTCCCAGTGGACCTTGATCTTGGCGTGGCGGTGGCTGTGGTGGTGGTGGTGGTGGGGGTGGTGGGCGAGGTGTATGGATTTGGATCCGGGGCGGGTCCTGAAGAGGGAGAAGGCCGGAGGCTGGAGGGAGATGGTGAGAGAGAAGAGGTGGGGGGAGGAGTGGATGGTGAGCATGTGGGAGGAGGCGGTCCTGGACCAGGTGAGCGTGAGGTGAGCGGGGGAGTCGAGGAGGTGGGTCTGGTATATGGAGGTGACGAGGCTCTGCGGGGATTGGGAAGAGGCCGCGGCGCCGGCGGCGGGGGTGGCGGGGGAGCTCGGATTGCTGAAGCACGACTGTATCATCGTGCCAGAATCTTCGATCCTTGCGCTCTTCACAGCATCTGGGCTTACAGAAAGAGAGAGAGAGAGAGGCAGAGACAGAGAGGGAGAGATTCGCGGGTCTTCTTGGATTTTTCCTTTAGCTTTTGCGGAGATGTTTGGAGGAGAAGGTGGCGAGCTGAGAGCTCTTTTTGAGTCTTGAGTTTTTATGCTCTTTTTCTCCCTTTTCTTTTTCTCTTCCTGGTGGGCCTTTCTTGGAGGAGGGATCTTTTGAGTCCTTGAGCTGAATTATGACCATTTATATAAGGCCACCGTTGGCACCATCATCGTCATCATCATCATGATCATGCTATCTTCCCTGGAATATCATAAATAGATGACTTTAGATTGGAGCCTTTTTCTTTTTTCTCTTTCCCTCCTCGTCCTTCTCGCAAGCTGTTGTCGTATTTGAAAAGGCGTTGCTCTTCTTACATGAGAGAATGGAGTGGCTACGTAGGCCCACGCAGTCCCACGTAGCCTCGTTTTGGTCGTGATTCTTTTTTCTATGTATGTATGCCAGCGATATCTTTCCATCGCTTTCTGCAGGGCTTCGTGCGATTCGGATTGCAATTGTCTATCCATATGGATCTGTGAGCTGTTTTGGCATTTCGTGTATTTTTATGGAGAAAGTATGTTGTGAGCTTTATATGTGAGTTGTCTACTCTATAACGTGATAATGCATGCTTGTGATGATATTGTCAAATTTGGATGCGAATTGTCTTATAATTCCAAGCTTTAGGATGTTGTGTAGACTTCGTCTAGTTATTTGTAAATTTCCATCATTTAACATGAAAATTATACAAAAAGTTCTAAATATATTATATTTTTACCAATTCAATCCTAAACATTTTACTTTTGCCAATTGAGTTCAGAATATTTTCACATTTTACCAATTGTGTTTATTTGGTTAATTTTTTATCAGAATTTGTTGATGTGGACACCAATTGTTCGACGGGATTGACACTAATTTCCCCTTTTTACTTTGACTAGTGAGGGTTGTTGGGCCCTCACCGGCCATTGGGCAAGGCCATCAATGCTACAAAGAGACTGTGGCGAGGCTACCTCAGCCACGACCTACATCCAAAAGGCCATTGCAACCGCGGGTGAGCAAAAAGTTGAAGACTTTGAAGAAGCAGCTAGAGAAGGTCATCCATGCAACGAAAACCAAAGCAATTTCAATTCCACAATACTGGAAGTGAATGAGGAATGCAAAATTGGAGCGAGCTGAAAGCCCTAATTGGTGGAGAAGAAAGTAGCGCGACCCTCGCCCAAAATGCCTTGGAGGCCATGGGTGAGGCTATGAGGGCTGTGCGACCCTTGACCATGGTTGGCAATGGTCCAATGGCCATCACAGGCGATCAACGAGGTCCAATCAAAGTAGAGAGAGAATGAAAAAATATCTAAATTTATTAAAAGAATTGTCCGTATAAGCATGAGTTGTGTGCCATTTATGATAACTAACATCCACTAAGGGGTCAAATTTAGCTGGATTGATTCAATTGGTAAAATGTTAAAAAGTTTAGAACTCAAACGATAAAATTAAAAATTTATAATTGAATTGACAAAAGTATAATAAATTTAGAACTGTTTAAATAATTTTCCCTTATTTAACAAAGCAAGGTCATTCCTTAAAAAAAAAAACAAAAATGAAGTCATGATAACAGTTAAACCTAGTTACTGTACATATTCAACCGTCCCCTCAGCGCTCATCAGTCTCATCATCATTAGGTAAGCGTTACATGTGGAGTTTGACATGTCTTCCTTAATTTGCGCCATGAAAGGGATCCAATCTCCCTCTCTCTCTCCCTCTCAGGTGAGCTGGGTGGCACCGAAACCTTCCCGAGTCACGGTTGCAGGTGACATTGAACGTCCATGTCCGAAGACCACGAAAGCTCAGGGGAAAAGGCGAAAGCCTTGCTTCTCTCTCTTTTTCCATCTTTCTTGTTTTCTTTCTTCTTCCGCGCCCTCTTTTTCACCTGTCTCATCTCTAAAGCAGGATGGGGGAAAATGATGGGGTCTATGAGAAAAGGCAAGAGGCCCGACCAACAACTTTCGTCCGGCTTTTTTTCCCTTTCTCATTCGACAGAAATCAGATCCGAAACTCTATTTTAAGTAGTGTTAAGGCGATGATGATAAGAGAGATTGAATTGATAAAGAAACGCCGGAACATGACAAAGACAACGGGCTCGTGATGACACATATCAGGGAGAGAATTTTGAGGGGGGAAAAGGCAGCGCCAGTTCTATCAAACCATAAATGCATCTGTTGCAATCGTCTAATTTGAATTTGTATGAGTCCCAATCAATTTAACTTTTCTCTAAATCCAATGATTGCATTGCTTCGACCACGCCAAAAATATTTATTAGAGGAATACCGGCGTGGTATTTGCTGTCGTTGCAAAATATGTTCTTACATGTTAAGTGTAGTGGGGGCCTGTACGCTCAAATATATACAAACGCTTGGCTAAGGTGAGTTCGATTCAGTACGTTGCAGGTATTGCAAACTAATTTGAAGTGTTCTTAGCCAAGAGCAAAGAGATTTTAACGTAGGATTTGCGTTTCAAATTGAGTTATTATAGATCAAATTGAAGTGCATCTTCTTCGAACCTTCCATAGTTATGCTACAGGAGCAATCAGTGTCGGTCACCATTGTTGGGGCAATCAGTGTCGGTCACCATTGTTGGGGCTAAACAGGTACAATTTAGATGGGATTGGGGTGAGTAGGTTGTGTCAAGCAATCAATCTCCAATCTACTTGTAAAATTTAGTCCCAATTGATAATCTACTACGGGATTTGAAACTTGTACATTCATTGATTCATAGGTACTTTACTAACGGTTGATCAGATTCACTTGAAAACTTTTTTTTTTTAAAATGTTGATAATAAATTATGAAATTTAAAAGTGATAAAGTTATTAATTGCACTTACAAACTAACAACTCGTTAAATTAAAAGCGGTTGATAATCTACTATAAAATTTGAAGTTAGTAAAATCATTATTTCGTTGATAACTTACTAACAACAAGAGAATCATAAAAAAAAAGTCCAAAATTTATTGCAATTGTGCCAATTTAGTCTATTTAGAAAATTTTGGATAGAAGTTGTTAATATGGACACAGGTTGTCTTACGTGATGTGGCTGGTATTGATGTTGATAATTTTTTTTTTCCTTTCTTTTTCCTTTTTTTTTTTTTTTTTTTTTTTTTTTTTTTTCCCTTCTTCCTCTAGTTGATCACCAATCTAATACTGCCTCAAGGCAAGGGCTAGCCTCACCTAGTGGCGGCAAGGTTGGGCCTTGCCAAAGGCAAGAGAGGCTTGCCCTCTTTGGCCTTTGCCTCTAACCGATCGGCGAGGTTGATGACTTGCTAGAGGAAGAAGGAAAGAAAAAAATAAAAAGAGAAAGAAAAGAAAAAAAAAAATAACTAAAATAAATTTTAAAAAATCAAATATTGTTAAAAATGTGCACGTTTGTGCTAACTGCACCACGTAGGATGTTAGTGTCTATGTTAGCAATTTCTAATCAAAATTGGTCGAATGGATTAAATTAGCACAAATACAAAATAGTTAAGACTTAGTTAGCAAAAAAGAATTTTGAACTGAATTGGTGCAATGAGTTTATGTTAGTGATATAAGTGACTTTTTTTAGGAAAATATTTTTCAAATCATTCATTTTCAATAAAGTAAATGAAATTTAAGACTCCATTCATTTTATGGGATATGTAGTATTGCTAGAAAATGTTTTCCAAGAAGCCATCTTTAATAAAATGACAATATTTTCCTATGTTCAACTGAAGCTTAAAAATGAACTAGAAAATATTTTTTACCATTTAGTATAGAAAATCTTTTCCTCCATGGACTTATTTAAGTAATTTTTTTTATTTTTTATTTTAAAATTGATTTTTAATTATTTTTTTCTTTTCTTTTCTTTTTATTTTTTTTTCCTTCTTCCACCTTGGCCGATCGCTAGCCACAACAATAGTTGATGACTAGTCATAAGCAACCTTGAGCCCTCACCTAATTGTGCAAAGTCGAGCTCGCCCAACGGCCTTGAGTTAGCTTCGGCCTCGCCATAAGCTGACAAGGCTCGACCTTGTTGGAATTTAGCAAGTTTGAGCCTCACGGGCTTGTGCAGAAGAAGAAGTCGATGACTGGTTGAAGAAGAAGAAGAAAAAGAGAAGAAAAAGGAAAATTTAGAAAGAAAAATTGAAAATAATAAAAAACTCAATTTTTTTAAATGAAAAAAAAAGGAAAAGGTGTTAAGTGAAAAAATGTTTGGTTTAAAAGTGAAAGAAAGATGGTGGAAAATGTTTTTCACTTTTCGGAATGTAGACCATTTCCTCACATTTGAAAGTGTTTTTTTTCCATTAGTTGAAAATGTTTTTCTTGACTAGTTTATTTTTCGTGAATCGAACGCCAAAAAATCCATAAAACATTTTTTCGAAAGTTATTTTATGTGAAATGAACAGAGCCTGATTAAGCGAACTTCTGAAAGATCACTTATGCTCATACGAGTTGCTACTCCCTTTGGAAAGACTAATGGGCTTAAGGTGTGTATGGTAACCATTTAGTTTCTAGTAACAATTTCTAATCATAAATAGTTTTTATTTTATTTTATTTTGTTACCCATATGATTTTTTGAGCATTCGAAAGAGTTTGATAACTGTCCAAACTTTCCATTCTTGCAACAGAAATGCATTTGGTATGACTTTTAATTTTTTTTTGTGACTTAGAATTTCTTTTTTTAAATAATTTTATTACATTTTTTTTTCCTTTTTTCTTTTCTTTTTGACTAGCCAGATGAGAGCTAGCGAGGTCGCTAGTCCTAGGGGAGACTTGCCTAGCCACTAGCAAGGCTGACCTCTTGACGGTTGGGTGAGGCTGACCATTGTTAACCCCTAGTGAGGTCGCGCCTCGCCTAGCTCACTAGCTATTGCCATGGCCGATGACCGGCTAGGGGAAGAAGAAGACGAAGACTAAATGAAAGAAAAGAAAAGAAGAAACCAAAGAGAAAAAAAAATGATTTGGGCTTGATTCTAAAGTTATTCTTGGGAAAAAAGAAATAACTTGTTATTACTTTTTAATTATGTCCCCAATCTATTCTTAAGAATAAAAAAGTTACCAAATGAATTTCTATTTTTTTTTTTTTGGAGAACAAAATAATAGAATCATGTACTATTTGACACGTTACCAAATAAGCTCTTAGAGTGATGAGCTTGCCAACCTCGTATCTAGGGTCATGATTTGTGCTCAATAATTAACAGGTAAACGGGTGCACCTGCAATAACTAAAGAAGTCTACTATCTACCACTATTCATCTACATGCTGGTGCACGAATTTGCTGGTAAAAGGGAGGATTTGCTTTCCATTCGATGAAGTGATTGGTGATGTTAGAGAAAAATTAAAAGAAGTTTGGAAAGAGATCAGAGATACTATAGCTCTATGTTTCTTCCGTAATATTAATGCCAATTTATTTTACTACAATATTTTCAACTTAAATTTTATATTTGATCTGAGCTCCGTTGGTTCTGTATCAGAGAAAAAAGCGATACTAATTGAGATTATAAATGGATGGAAGGTTAAATGGTAATTTTACGATAGATATCAACGCTAAAACTAGCACAGACAGACGATGCACAGCACTCCTGCTTCGAAACATAAAAAGTCTTGATTATTTATTTCTTTGCTCTTGCAATTCCCGCGATGTCAATGCGGTTTGTAGGACTTCCTGCAATCTTCTGAGCAATTATCCACACAGGCTCTAGCCCTTTGGGCATCTGCATATAATGAAAAGCATTATTATATTAAAAAATACTTTATTGATCGAGTACATGTACTAAGATGACTATAGATATCGGCTTTGGTGAACTCATATAAGACCCACATGAAATCCATTATTTTTTATGATCCAAATTAAATTTAGTACATAATACATTACTATACTTATGTAAGAATTTCTCATTTTCTATGGATGCAGATTTTTTTATACCTATGCGGTGGAACAACGGGTGACCCATGCTTAGGATTTTAACCGTACTTATTCCAGCCTGATTTTCCTATTTAAAATTCAATGACGCTTGTCATAATTATAGCGACCTGGCCAATTTCACGTGAATTGGAGCTCTAAAGGAATACTAAAATGGCGATTTTTTCGAGGCAAGTTCACTACTAAATCACTTCGCAAATCTTGTCCCGTACCGCAAGGGATCAGATCAGGAGTAGGCCCAGGAAATGATTCATAGGGGAGTAACTTTAGGGGGCCTAGCTATTTGATCTAAGAATGAATTATTGCAATCAGATCGAGATTCAAAAAGATGATAAGAAACTCCATCTAAAGAAATGGCAAATACGATTTCAAATATAAATAAATCAACAGTGCATTCAGGTAGGCCTTAAAGTGAGAAATTTTTATTCAGATTCAAGCCGATGCAATTGACCTAGTTACCAGGAGTTTCAAGATGTGTTTCCGTGAATACCTGTATCAGGGTTTAAGCATGTGGCCGTCACACAACCGAGATCGCAATGGTCAAGCGGGGTCGGGTGTGGCGAGACAGCCCCGCATTTCTTCCGGCAGCCTAAGTAGCAAAGCGGCGGACTGCCATCCTTGCCGCAGGACAGAATGCACGGTACATCGCATGCGGCGGGTCGACTTCCTTCGGAGGACACACCGAGTATGATCAACATCAGGATCAGAGTCAATACCTTGCTGAGAGCTTTAATTTCCATCTCCATCAACACTTCCCGACCCTTCTTCTTCTTCTGCTGTTGTTGGAGTATCTATGCTGAACTAGGAGCAAGCACTTGCAGCAATATATACAGAGATTTGTTGGTGGAGCATTAATTGTTCAACGGCCTTTTGCTGTGAAATGGAAAAGAGAGGTTTCCCGTCTCATTTGATGAGGTAAGCCTGGTGAAGCTGGTGTTATATTTTCTTCTGCTTCCAGTCAATGCTTTTAATGACTATCCAATAAATGCCAGAACCGGTGCAATATAAACTATTAACATCACTTATATGGAAGTTTAAGTAAAAATGAAAACTAATGATGGTGATATTTGTAATCCGCCAATCAATTTTCATATGAGTTAGATAAAATATTTATTTTGATATGTTGTATATTTGATTTAATATTTTTTACGATCACCGAGAGCTGGATATATGCCTTTTGATAATTATAATTGGATGAAATTATAAGTTGCTCCAGGTCCAAACCACGATCAAATTGTAATAACACAAAAAAGCAGAAGAAATGTTTAAGTATTGAAATATAAGGATTTAGTACTTAGTAGTAAGTGCAATAGATTTTGGAGTGAGTAGGTAGGTTTTGGAGTGAGTAGGCTCTAGGCCAAGAATATGGGACCGATTGACCTTGGAAGTGGTTTGGAACCAAATCCATTAGTTCCAAGTCAATCCGAAAATCATCCTACTATTTATTTTTTTAAAAATTTCGGTCATATCCTTGGGTTGAATCAACTCGGTTGCTCACCCTGAATTAGTATAGTGATTCAAAAGTGAAATGATTTTTTTTTTTTACCATGCATACTAGAAAAAAGATATTTGTGTGTGCAGGCAAAAAATTGAGAAAAAATTTATAAAAAAAGAAAAGCTTCATCTAAATTTTTTAAGGAATGAATTTGAACTATTTCCAGCATTATTTTAATCTAATTTTATTGTATGAGTCATTTGCTAGACAAAACGACAGCTATATATTGAACGTTTTAACTTTGTCGTTTTATCAATTGTTTTGTAGTATATTATTACTGTTTGTCTTTTCTTATTATATCAGATATGTCTTCACTCCCTCTGCTTCACGATGTAATGAAGAGATAAACGGCAGAGGGTTGTTTGGATGAAGAGAAAAGCTAATCCTCCTAGGGCCCACATGCAACAGGAAAAAAAAAAGGTGTACGACCTTGAGTATTGAAATCGAAAAGAGAAAATTGCTTGATAATAGCCGAAAACCTACTATGAAATATCATTAGTTTCTTATAAAAAATGTAAGTCCGAAATATATATCTATGCTTTAGCAACATTATTGTACTCTTCTAATTTTCAACATAATCCATGGAATCTTCTTTACTTAATTTATCAAATAAATTCAAATTGAGATGGCAATGTAACCGGTCGACATGAAGACCCACATTGCCTCGCACCAAATAAAGCAACACCAACAATTAATAACTTTTGGAGCAGCGACCATGTACATTTCATTGTCCCAATTTTGTTTCCCCTTTTGGTTTCTCTTGCCTCAAGTTGAAGTTTTATGTTTGTTGCCAGTTCATGTTTGGTTATTATTGTGACAGACTAACAAGGAACGGGCAAATGTTACATGGGGATAATGGATCGTAGACGGACGATAATTGCGGACCGCTTTCTTAGGGTTCTCTCATTAAATATAGAACTTTCGAATTTAATGAGTAAATTGTTAATTTTTTTTTAAATCTTATTTAGGTAGCAACTAGCTTTAATTCACGAACTCTTAGGACACGTTTGGTAACGATTCTGTTCTCAGGAGTAGATTCCGATCAGAGATTATTCTTTTTTATTCTGTTCCCGAAAATTAATTCTAAGCATTTTAAACCGTTTGATAACTATTCAAAATTTCTAATTCTAGAATAGAATTGTGTTTGGTACCGTGCTCATTAATTCTGTTCCAAATCAATTTATTTTAATTTTTAAATAATTTTTTTACTTTTTTACTTTTTTTTCTTTTTTCTCCTATTCTTCTTCTTCTTCTTGTGGCCGGTCGTCGGATGAGGGCCAGCGACCTCACTAGAGCGTCGCCAGCCCTTGGTGAGGCTAGCCCTCGTCGGCTGAGCCTTGCCTGCAGCTAGGCGAGGCTCGCCCAACCACACCGAGGCTCGGCCTCGCCGGATCTGGCAAGGCCGAGCCTCGCAAGTGGCCAGGCCGGCCTCGCTGGGGCTGGGCGAGCCTCGCCTGGCCATTAGCAGGGCTAGGCGTCGCGAGGCTCGGCCTCGCCTGATCTAGTGAGGCTGAGCCTCGCTGGTGGCTGGGCTTGCCTTCGGCGAGCTTGCCGGACCTCGGCGAACGGCGGGCAGCGGTGGCGGACGACGGACGGAGAGTGGCGGGCGGCGGCAGGCGGGGGTGGACAGCGGTCGCGAGATGGCCAAAGGGAAGAAGAAGAAGAGTTGGTTTTTTATTCTCAAATTCGTTCCCGGAACAAGAATCAACTGTTTTTTATTCTTGATTCCACTCCCAATCTGTTTCCGGGAACAAAAATTTTACCAAACGTGATTTTTGGCCCAAACTGATTCTAGAAACAAAAAATCAAAATTTGGCCATGTTTGGATGGTTACCAAATAGGGCCTTACTTGAGTACTAGACAAACTTCTACTTGAGTACCTCAATAACTGTTTTGAAGTCATGGGTGCCATTCAATTTATAAACTTTAATTGGAGCAGAGTAAATTACCACTAGAAAGATTTAGAAGCAAGTCATAATGTATTATGGAATATTAAACATGTACATTCATTGTTTCATTGGTAACTAATGGTTAATCCAATCCACCAGAGAATTAAAGGGTTGATAATGAACTACGAAATTTAAAAGTAATCAAGTCATTGTTTTTGTTGGTGTCTTACAAGCTGGTACCCAGACCCCCCTGGTAAAATAAAAAAGAAATGACAATCTACTATGAAATTTGAAACCAGTCAAATCCTTGTTTCGGTGTTAATTTACTAACAGCCAATCGGATCTATTCGTAAAATCCAAAAGAACGAAGTTGACGATCAACTATAGAATTTGAAAGTGATAGATCATTGTCTTAATGGTAAATCACTATCAACCAATAGCCTCACTTAAAAGTACTGAAATCGTCATTTCTTGGGTAAGACAAACAGCTAAATGGGTTCATTTTTGTGATATCTAAAGGAATTGATAATCTACTATTATTCATCTATTTATTGGTGCACTAACTTTGTAGATGAAATTGAGGATTTGATTTCCATCCGATGAAGTGATTGGTGATGTTGGAAAGAAAATAAGAGAAGTTTGGAAAGAATAGGGAAAGAATAGGACATATTACATCTCCAAATATCATCCATAGCGTGAACGCTAAGTCATATAACCGCGATCTACCCGTTTTCAAATTCATAATCGAGCTGACTCGGATTAAGCGATCATTGGCACTCCAGGTTCGTGTATCCGAGAAAAGCGATAGTGAATCATATTATAGATGGAAGGTTATGCGGTAATTTTAGGATTAGATACCAATGCTAAACTAGCGCAGACAGATTATCCACAACACTTTGATTTCTCTCCAACTTCAAAAGGAGAAAGGTCTTGATTAATTATTTATTTGCTCGTGCAATTCATGGGATATCAGTGCGGTTTGTAGGATTTCTCGCAATCGTTTGAGTAATTATCCGCACAGGCTTTAGCCTTCTTACATCTGCATATAACCCAAAGAAGGGTAAGAAATTCAGATGCAACATTATTCTCTATCAGAAAAATGTTTGGTGGATCTAGTACGTGTTCTAAAAATTATATTGACGGATAGATTTCATTAAACCCATGTAAGATTCATATGAGACCTATGATTGTCAACTATCCAAAGTCAATTTAGTACATAGTACATAATCTACACTCATTTCTCATTTTGCATGGATGCAGATTCTTTATTCCTGTGTTGTGGCATCTGTATTACACATGCTTAGAATTTTGGTCGTACTTGTCCAACATGATTTTTATTTGAGAAAATTCGGTGAGGCTTGTCATTCATTCCACGGGAATTAGAGCTTCAAATGATTAATAAAATGGTTATTATTTTGAGGTGAGTTCACTTATGACTTAACAAATCCTGTTCCGCATTGGAGGAGATGTGATTAGTACGAGACTTAGACTTACCAGAGAGTCTCACCTCAAGTGTTCCTCTCATTAATGCTCCAGCTGGATAGGGGTGAGCATTGATTCAAGATAGACCTTGGACTAATCCCAGACCAGCATTGTCTGGTCCGGTTCTTGCAAGAGACAGTCTAAGCTTTAGTCTCAAAAATTGGGAACCAACATTGTATGATCAGATTTCAGGGTCAGGTTGCCAAACTGGACCGACCTTGGACTGAACACAATTTAATTGTGTTTTTTGTTCATTTTATTTTCAGCTGGTCAGAACAATCTTTATGGATGAATGAGAAATATCGGCAGAAGTACAGCGCAAGTGCCATAACTTGGCACGCCGGGACACTTAAGTGCCATAACTTCCAAACGGTACACTTAAGTGCCACTTTTTTTTTCGAGTGGGACACTTAAGTGCCACCTCCGGCGACCCTTGCCGGAAATCCTACGTGGCAATTTTTTATTATTATTTTTTGCCTACGTGGCTCGCCGGAGCTCCAAATCAGCATAAAAATTTTAAAAAATTTAGAAAAAGAAAATTTAAAAAAATTTAAAAAAGAAAATTTAAAAAATTTAAAAAAATTAAGAAAATTTTAAAAAATTAAAAAATTAAAAAAAATTAAAAAGGGGGAGGTCGAACAGGTGGGCGAGGGCGAGCCCTCGCCGCCGTCACCGGAAGGGCCGGCGACGGAGGGGGAGGGTTGGCCGGGGTCACCGGCTCCGGCCGATCGACCCTCCCCTCCGTCGCCGCCCCCTTCCCGGCGGCGGCGGGGAGGCGGCGAGGGCCCGCGAGCCGTCGCCGGATCCGGGCGAGGGTTGCGGTAGGGTGCGGGCTGCGACCCTCGCCCGATCCGGCGAGGGCTCGCGGGCCCTCGCCGCCTCCCCCGCCGCCGGAAGGGCCGGCGACGGAGTGGGGAGGGTCGGCCGGGGTCGCCGGGCCCTAGCCGGGGCCGGCGAGGCCGCCCACCGGCAGCGAGGGCCCGCGAGCCCTCACCCGGATCCGGGGCGAGGGTCGCGGCCCTCGCCGTCGGTCGGCCGGGGGCGGCGACCACGGCCGACCCTCCCCCTCCGTCGCCGGCCCTTCTGGCGACGGCGGGAGGCGGCGGCGGCGAGGGCTCAGCCCTCAACCGCCCGTTCGACCCCCTTTTTTTTTTAATTTTCTTAATTTTTAAAACTTTTAAATTTTTCTTAATTTTTTAAAATTTTAAAATTTTTCTTTTTTTTTTTAAATTTTTTGAATACTTTATAATTTAATTAATTTTTATATTATTATTTACACGTAGACACGAAACGGCGTCGTTTTTGCGTTTTCTCCGCCACGTCAACGTGTAAAACGACGCCGTTTTGGACTAAACTCGCCGGAAAATTGCCACATCAGCCATTTGGCCGGATTTTCGCCGAAGTGGCACTTAAGTGTCCCATTTTGCTCCGATGATGGCACTTAAGTGTACCATTTTAAAGTTATGGCACTTAAGTGTCCCGGCGTGCCAAGTTATGGCACTCCAAGTGTCCTCACCTCGAGAAATATCCTATAATTCATGTTCTACGTGTGTTTTTAGCAACTAAAGAATTTTTCTTTTTTAACTTTCGTATTGCTTGACTAAGGGATGAGTTGGATAATTCTCTATAACTTCAGATTTCTATTTTGATCTTTACTTGTGTTTTACTTCTCGCTGTTGTGTTTCTCAATATTGCTGTTCTAAGTATTGTGTTTGATGGATATGTACTTTGAAAGAGTGTGTTTAACCTTTTAAGAAATACTAATAATAAAAAACAAAAAACAAAAAACAAATTCAGCCTATCTATTGAACTGACTTTAGAGCAGGACCGGATCAGTTTCCAAATTCTACAAGATCGTAACCAATTTAGGTTGTAGGGTTGGACTGGCCCAACCCTAAAATCTCTCATCCCTACTTTTGGAGGGCTTAGCCATGTGGTCTAAGACTGAATTACTGCAATATCCTATGAAAATAATGCACAATCATTTTATGAGAATGAAGATATCAAGATACAATAAGAGGATAAAAATGTCTCCATCTCAAGCGGGTATACTAGATAAAACTTTCATCATTGATTAGATACGGCGCCTACCGGTAGCTATCTATGCTTATCCTCTAGATTAAATAAACTCATCTGGCAAATCACATAGGATCAATAGGAGACCGACAGCTTAAATACAGACCTAACGCAAATCATGTACTATGCTAACACCCAAGATTGACTAATTGGCTTAGTCCAAATGGTTACCTAGCAACCTTGTCTTATTGGTACGACCAATCGAAAATGCTGTCGTTGTTTATATGGTTCCATCAAACCATAGAAGGATACTTTTAAAATGACTTTAGAAATATAAAAGTCATCAATGCGTTCAGTGAGACCCTGAGCAGAGATATTTCATCTAGATTAAAGTCGATGCAATTGACCTAATCACCTAGGGTTTCAAGATGTGTTTCCGTGAGTACTTGTGTGATCACAATGGTCGACCGGGGCCCGGCGTGGTGAGGCGGCCTCGCATTCCTTCACGCAGAAGCAGTAGCACAGGGAAAGCTGGGGATGGCCGTCCTTGGAGCAGTGCAACATGCAAGGTAATTTGCACCCGAAGTGTTCGGGGGGCACACCGGAGTATCCACTTCCTTGGGAGGACACACCGAGTATCATCGACATCATGAATAAAGTCATTACCTTGTTGAAAGATTTCTGTTCCATTTCTTTTACCCTTCTCGATCCTCTCTCTCTCTCTCTTTTCCTGTTATGGTCGCTTTTATGTTAAGCTAGGAGCAAGCAGTTAAATTTGCATCTGTATACGTGTATATGTAAAGGTGTGGATACATGGTAGGGCATTAACTGTTCAATGGCATTTTGCTATGAAATGGTAAAAAATGGTTTCCCGTCTCATTAAATGAGATAAGTTTGGTGTAGATCAGGTTATATTTCTTCTGCTTCCGGTCAACGCTTTTTAGTGCTTTTAAAATAGATGCCAGATACCGGAATTCAATTCTAGGCAATACATACGAGAGATAAGCTAGACAAAACGAGAGCTTTATATTGGAAATTTTAATTTTCCTTTAGCCTTTTTATTTAGTAAAAGAGATAAAAAGAAGAGAGTTGTTTGGATGGAGAAAAGTTAGTCCTCCAAGAATCCTCATACAACTATGAAAAAAGAAATGTTCGACCTTGAGTAATGAAAGTTAAAAGAAAAATGTTTGATAATTGCTGAAGATCTGCTATGAAATATTATTAGTTTCTTATCAAATATATGTATGTTTTAACAACCTAAATGGTAAAAAAATTCCAACATAAGTACATAGAAATAAATTAAGTAACATCTTTATTTAATCCTTCTGATAAATTCTGACTGGACTATAATTTAACCGGTCCACGTGAAGAGATTGCCTCACCCTAGACAAAGCAAAACCACAATTGATAAATTACGTAGCAGATATAAGGTACGTTTCATCACTGCAAACCTTTTTCCCCCTTTTAGTTTCTCTTGCCTCGAGTTAAAATTATATGTTGCCTTACTTATGTTGGTTATTCATGTGATTGACATGGGACGCGGAAAATGTTAAGAGAATACCCACACAAACTATAATGATAGGGTAGGAGATGCACCTCGCTTCCACCGCCATCCTTAAACCTAATCAAGTATTATAATTACTAAGTTTCAAGGTTTAGTTTAACACTTTTTCGAATGAGGTCTTACTTCCATTATTTTCCTGTTTTGAGAGCAATATCATCTTAGATTCTTCAAGTTTGTCTCTTTGTTTTTCAAGTGTCCCTTAGGAGATTTAGATTTTCGTATCTTAATATCAAAATATTTATTGAAATTTATTTCTCTTCAAATTCAACTGTTTACTTTTTCATTGACAAGAAGATGAACCTTAAGTTAGCGAATCCAAACCCTAAGCTGATGAAATATCCTGTCAATATCAAGTAACAGAGCAAGACACGAGTTAAATCCCAATGGCTGTCCGAAAACAATAGCAATTGCGTTGGTGCTTAATCTACACATGAAAGTCTATTAATTAACCGAGTCATGTCCATTAGTTCTTGCTTTGCAACATGAAATATTCATTAATACTATTAGAATATTTAAATAATAAACCATGCATTCATCTATTAGTTTAATATTTGAGAACACTCAGCTGTGATATTACAAAATCTCACTTGGTATTAGAACTAGAGGTCTTGAATTCAAATCTTACGAGGCCGCATTTGTCTCTGAAATTAAATTTCCATGCTTAATGTCAGGCAGAAGACCAAACTAAGTATGAAGGAGAGTGTTATCATATTTAAATTAAATAATAAACCACACCTTCATAACAGCTTAAGTTTTTAGAATAATTGACTATGGTCTTATAAAATCTCACTAATACCGAAACTCCCACAAGATGTCATTAATACCGAATATTCCACAACTTTATTTTCCGCTTTACACTTAACTTGGTATCAAAGCATTCTTTCATTGGGTGCACCTCAGAAACTTCTCGATATTTTCTTTCTGCTTTATCATTCTCAACGGTGCACCCATGCATCCCAAGCAAATAAATACATCCCCTACCACTCAACAATGTTCACCCAAGTGCATCATTCCTATCTAAGTAAGTGCCACGATGGTTGTTTTAGGATGTTTTTAATGCATCGCCAAGTCGAGCTTGATAGAATGTCTTTAATGCGTCGCCAAGTTGAGCTTTTCTTTTCCATGAAGGTATTTTTCAACGCTGCAAAGACGAGTCTTCGCATAGTAACTTTTTCCGCTAGCAATGTCTAGCTTACTCACTCACTATAATCATGTCAGCTATATCGGCCCGTTTAAGTAATTTTTTGACAGCAAAGTCAACTGCAAAGTACACATGCTGCTCGGCTTCCATCCTCCAATTCTTGACGTTTCACGTGTCGTTTCGAAAAGCCACACCATCACCAAACTCGTTGCTCTCGGTTCAACTAGATCTAGAAGTTTCACCATCAATAGTTGTCGAACGCCGCCTCATTTGCCACATCTCAGTAGTAGGACATTTTTCAAACTTGCATTAAAACTCAAGATGACATCTTCAAGGCAATTTGAGTTTGAAGGGGATGTTAGAGTTATCTAGGAAAATTACGATGGCTTTTGTATCTCTCGATATTATGTGAATATCTTCTATGATTTTACGTATCTTAATTGATATATTATATTATTTAGTCTTTTCATAAAGCCTATTAATAGGCTGATATCTTATTTAGGAAAATTATAACGGCTTTTGAATCTCTCAAGATTATATGAATATCCTCTATGATTTTGCGTATTTTGATTGGTATGTTATCTTATTTAGTCTTAAAACCTATAAATATGCTAATAATCCTCATTATCAAATTATCAAAAAATATAGAAAATTCTCTATTCTCTCTTCCATATTCTTCTTAACTAATACAAATAAAGAACATTTGATTCCACATACGTTTTCTGTGGACTTGGTATAAGTCACGACTACATGAATTTAAGAGATTACGACATATCTTAGCTCTTGAACATTTGGTATGAGTCACGACACAGATCAGTGAAGATTTGGGGGGAAAGGCAGCGCTGCTAGAGCAAGAATTCTGAATTGGTAACTCGCAAATAAATGTTTCTGTTACTAGGTCACCGCGTCCAAGAACAAAATACGATGGCTGGACACTTGATCTTTATTGCAGGCATTGCAAACTAATTTAATATGTTTTTGATCAAGAAAAAAGAAATCTTAACGTAAGACTGTTGTTTTCCACTTCTTTGCCCTTTTTCATGCAACTATATTAACAAACAGGCGAGCTCAAGTAATTGCATGTCAAATTGGAAGTTCATATTATGGATGAATTGGACCCTTCACAAATTTATTTTGGTTATTTTGTCCTAATTAGGTTCATTGATCAAATTTCAGCATAGTTTATTTATATTTGATTTTGAAGAGAACTGTATTTTCAAGTTTTGTCGTCGATTAAATTCCACTTGTATATACAGTTTCATTTGTAGAAAAGCCTATGATTTTCTTGTTCACTTCTATCTGGAGTCACCTCAAAACCCGTTTCCTCAATAAAAACCGAAGAATGACATTTGATGAAAGATTCTTTTCGTAGGATCAAATTCGTATGAAACAGTTGTCGGTAAGCGATTAACAGCTAATTGCATCTATTTGTAAAATTTAGAACAATGAAATTGACAATCAACTATGGAATTTCATAATGGTAATCATTTTCTCGATGGTACATTATTACCAAATATTAGCCTCACTTGAAAGCGGTAAAACCTTTATTTCTTCAGTAACACGTTAACAGCTAACTGGGCGCATTTGTAACATCTAAAAAGGTAATGCAGATAAAAATGAAGATTTTCTTTCCATCCAAGGAAGCTTGGTGATGTTGGAGAGAAATTAAGAGAATTTATCCATAAAGTGAATGCCAAGTCATATTGGATCATATTATATATTGATAGAAGGTTAAATGGTACTTTATCAAAGCTAACTCTGGCGCAGACAGATGATAAACAGCGCTTTGGTTTCTATCCAACTTCAAAAGACAAAACGTCTAGAATTATTCATTTATTTGCTCCTGCGATTCCAAGGATATCAGTACGATATTTAGTAGGCCTTCTTGCAATATTCTGAGCAATGATCCATAGAGGCTCTAGCCATTTCGGCATCTGCGAATAATCAAAAGAAGGGTAAGAAACTCAGGTGCAACATTATCCAATATCAGAAAACACACAATAAATAGCAAGGTAAAATGAATGTAGACCGTTAAATTTCATTGGACCCATATATGATCCGCATAAGACCCATTAATTTCAACGATCCAAATTCAATTTAATACATAATTGATCAAATATACCCTTGTAAATGATTTCTCGTTTTGCATGGTTGCAGATTCTTTATTCCTATATCGAGGCACATTGTATGACCCATGCTTAGGATTTGGCCCTTCCTGTCCAACTTAATTTTCCTTCCTAGCGGCCTGGCCCATTCCATGTGAATTGAAGCTCCAGGGAATACTAGAATGGTGACTCTGTTGGGGGAGTTCACTAATAAATCAATTCGGAAATCTTGTCCCATATTGGAGGAAATAAGATCAAGAGAAGACTTATGAAATGATTCATAGGAGAATATAAAACATCATTTTATGAGAATCAAATAGATCGAGTTACAATGAGAGGGTAAAGGATCTCCATCTTAAGCTGGTATACTAGATAAACTTTCATTATTAATTAAAGACAGTGCCTAGTGGCATCTATCTATGCTTGACATCTAGACCATATCAACTCGTCTCGCAAATCATATGGGATCTACGGAAGACCGACAACTTAAATATGGACCTAAAACAAATCACGTATTGTGTTAGGCTCAATCTATTGCGACCGAAATAGACTAATTAGCATAGACAAAAAGGTTCCTAGCAACCTTGTCTTATTAGGTAGGACTAATTGAGACTGTTGTCGTTGTTAATATAGTTTCATCAACTAAGACACTGTCAAAATAACTTCAGAAATATACACATCGTCAATGCATTTAGTTTGACCCTAAATAGTGAAATTTTGTACCAATTCAAGCCGATGTAGTTGACCTAATTACCTAGGTTTTCAATGTGTTTCCCAAAATACCTGTATCAGAGTCCAAGCATGTAGATGTCATGCATTCGAAATCACAATGTTCGACAAGTGCCAGTGTTGGTGCTGACGCCAGTATCAATGCCGATACTGGTGTTAGTGTCGGTGTCAATGCCGGTGTCGGTGTCGGTGCAGGGCTTGGTGAGGTGGCCTCACATTTCTTGAAGCAGCCGATGCTGCAAAGAAGCGGATTTCCGTTCTTGGCGCAGGACATAATGCACAGTCCTATGCATTCGTATGATCCACTTCTTTTAGAGGACGCCCCGACGATCATCAACATCACGAACAGAGTCATTACCTAGTTGAAAGATTTAATTTCCATCTCTATCTACGCTTCTTGATTCCTTTTTCTTTTCTTTATTTGCTATTGTTGTAGTACTCTTGTTAAACAGGGAGCAAGCACTTGTAGCTATATGTACACAGAGATCTATATGTATTTGTACATGATAGAGCATTAATTGTTCAATGGCCTTTTGCTATGAAATGAAGTGAAAAAAAAAGGAGAATGATTTCCCATCTTAATTAATGATGGAAGCTTGGTGTAGCTTTTTTTTTTTTTTTTTTTGGTCAGTCCTATTCTATTCCTACTCTACACCCACTCTCAGACTTTTGCCCTGCCTCTTGCAAGGTGTGGGAGTCGAAACCCACTCTTGAAAACTTACGCGTCCCCATCCCCATCCCCCCTGAGAATGGGTGGCCACTGGGACGAATCCCAGTGGTTAGCTTGGTGTAGCTTAGGCTATACTTTTTTTGCTTCCGGCCAACGCTTTTAATGACTATCCAATAAATACTAGATTCAGAATTTAATGATGGGCTAGATTTTCAACGTATCGGATATCCATACAAATTTTAATCATCACTCCTGTGCACACGAAATTTAAATTAAAAGTGCATGATGTTTATATTGATAATCCGCCCAATAAATATCATAGTTGTTAGACAATACGACATGAAAACAAGCAATCAAATAATAAAATAAATTAGATCATGAAATAAATTGGACACTAGATTACATGATTCAGTCAGTGTAACTTATGTCTATGGAAAAAGTAACACAACATCCATTATAAATCAAGTGATACAACAAGGATTATAAATACGTTCGAGTCATTTAAGAACTTATAGTATTTCAAGCCCCCTATTACACCAATAAGGCACATAATGATTAGCCTCATAATTTTTCACGAAATAAACTCTCGATCTTACAAAAGAACTAATCGATCTTAATACAAGATTTTCACGGTTTCAAAATACTCTGGATGTAATGCATGAGCACAAGCTCCTCTTGAATGATTTTCACAAAGAAGAAGACCACTTTTAATATAAATACAAGACTGGATTCAAAATAGGAAACCTTCTTCTTCTTCTTTTTGAACTTTCTCCAATTAGGTAATTATTCAATTAGAAAACCCACTTGGATGAAGTAAAATTCCTTTTTTGGCTAAAACTGAATACATATCCTCAACAATCTCCACATTGGCTCGACATTGGAGCCAAGTTTCAAAATAGCCCCTCATAGACTCAATCACCATATATGCCTTTCAAGTCCAAGCTTGTTATTGCGATAGGTATAACCTAGAGGGAGTAAATAGGTTATCAAACCAAACTTGATATAGCGAGATAATCAAACTCAAGTTTGCTTAAATATCAAGTGAAGTATACTTGTGTCGACTAAGTGCAAAAATGAAATAGAGAGAGATAGGAGAGTTCCACGCAGATCTTATAGAGGTTCGGCTTAAATTGAGCCTACATATATTCTCCCAACCTAACATCCATTAGTGGACTAGATTATACACAAAACTAGTAGATCGCAGTAATGACTCCAAGAACTACTATAACATTCATACACTTCTCAACTGAGATTACAATAAGTAAATCACTTTCAGCAATAATGTACTGCTTGCTCAATAATAATAATAATAATAATTTGTGTATCTTAGAAAATAAAGGTTTCTCAACTTGTAAATGTTTTCGCAAGTGTGTGTCTTCTTTAGCATGTGTTGATCTTCTAATATAGTATGCAAGCACGCTAACAGCCGAAAAATCTTCAATGTGATCAATTTAGCGATTAAGATCTAATCACCTATACAATTAAATCTTCCAATGACAATGTGATTTCCACGAATAAAGTTGCTTATTTAAAGGGACAATAATTCTTGGCAATTTGATTGACAACACATAAAATTTCTCTCATACGTTTGTCTTTGGAAGGCATACTCTCAATATTCCATAAGATTTAAGTTTATCCCAAAAGAAATATCTCAATATTCATGACATGATGTGTACTTATGTAGAAGACATTTTCTTCCCATATGATATGGACAATTTTTAGGACTTGATTATACCAACTTGACAAGTTTTATGATTCAATTGCAATTTTTGAAAATTTTAGAACTCAATTACATTTTCGTGATAAGTTTTAAAACTTGATTACACTTTTGAGTGTTTAATGACTCAATTGCACTTTCATGACAAGTTTTAGTACTTCTAATATAACCCCGAACCCTCTAGTTCAAAGAAAAGTGAGGATTTGCTTCCCATTCAATGAAGTGATTAGAGATGTCAAAGAAAATTAAGAGAAGCTAGGAAATAGATTGGAGATACCGTATCTCCAAATTTCATAATGGGAATGTCGTGTCATATAGCCGCGTTCTCTCCGGTTCAAAAATCATATTTGAGATGAGTCGGGTCAATTGACCAACGGAATCCCGGCTTCATGCATACGAGAGAAGCATATTGAATCGAATCATAAATTGACGGTAGGTCAAATGATAATTTTTAGGAGAGATCTCAACGGTAAAAGTAGTGCACGCAGATGATACAAAACACTTTGATTTCCATCTAACTCCTAGAGACAAAAGGTCTAGATTGTTTGTTTATTTGCCCTTGCAATTACCGGGATATTAGTGTGGTTTGTAGGACTTCTTGCAATCGCCTGAGCATTTATCCGCATTGTAGGACTTCCTGCAATTGCCTGAGCATTTGTCCACACAAGCTTTAGCCTTTCTGGCGTCTGCACGTAATAGAAAGTAGGGTAAGAGCCGTATAAGAGCCACATGAGACCCATCGATTGAATGATTCAAATTCAATTTAATACATAATATATATACTATACTCAATTACTATACTCAGGTAATGATTTCTCGCTTTGCATGGATGAAGATTCTTTATTCCTGTGTTGCGGAACAATGTCTGACAAATGCTTAGGATTTTGACCATGCTTGTCCAACTTGATTTTCATTCTGTTGAAATATAGTAACGCTTATCACAATTACAGCGACCTGGCCCGTTCAACGTGAATCGAAGATCCAAAGCAATACTAAAATGGGTGATTATTGTGAGGTGAGTTCAGTCATTGATACTTAGCAAATTTTGTCCCCAAATGGATGAGATAAGATTAGGAGAAGGCTTAAGAAATTCTTAAGAAAGTCTTACCCACATTTAGTAGTCCAAATGGACTACATAGCAATGTTGTCTAAAACTGCATTATTATAATAATTCTAAAAAGAATCCAGGCATCATCACTTTATGAGAATGACATAGATCGAAATACAATAAGATAATAAACGATTTGCATCTACAGTGGGTATAATAGATATAACTTCCATCATTAATTTAGGATGGTGCCCGATGGTGTATCTATCTATGTTTAACATCTAGTTTAAATCAAGTCACCTCACAAATTATGGGATCTATGGGAGACCGACAACTTAGACACAGAGCTTACACAAATCATATACTTTGCTAGGCTCATTCTAGACTCAAGGCATGCATGGTAACGTTTCTACTTGGGGGAACAATTTCTTTTTAGAAATAATTTTTTTTCCATTTCTACTCCCTGAAACAATTTCTAAGTAAAATAAGGCGTGTGGTAATTGTACAAAATTTATATTCTCGAAATAGAAAAAGAATAAAAATGCGTTTGGTATGATTCATAAATTTTTATATTTATTCATTTTTTCTTCTTGTTCACGGACCGCCAAACGTCGATTGCCAATTGTCGCTCACCGCCGCACAACCGCTAACTACCGACCGTCCTCGCTGACTGCCACCACACTATCACCGCCCACAGCCCACCCGTCGTCGTTGTCGACCGCCGATGGCTGGTCGTCGGAGGCGGACAAGCGACCACGGGAGGGGGCTGCAACCGGTGGGCTGTGGGCGATGATCATGTGGCAATGATTGGTGGTTGTGTGATGGCAAGCAATAATCGGCAGTTGGCTATCGACGGTCGGGCATCAATTGTTGGCCACCAGCGGCGGCGGCGATCGCGGTCAAGTGGCGGCAACGACAATCGGCTGGCAGTGGCAGTAGCGGGCAGTCGGAGCTAGCTGACGGTTGGCAAGCGACTGGCAGTGGCCGCAACAAGAAAGAAGAACAAATGAAAAATAGAAAAGAAAAAAATGGCTTATTTCTAAAATTTATTTTTGGGAACAATGACTATTTTTTTATTTATTTTTTTTTTCTGTTCCAAATCTATTCCTTGGCTACCTATTTCGGGAAATAGAAAAATAAGTTAGTTTTAGAAAACATATTTTTGTTCTTTTTTTGTTTCGGGAAACAAAATAACAGAAATCGGGAGAAACGAAAATGTTACCATGCAGGCCTCATTAGCTCTGACAAAATGATTCCCTAGCAACCTTGTCTTACCAGTAAGATCAATTGAGAATGTTGTCGTTGTTAATGTAGTTCCATCAAACAATAGAGATGACACTGTCGAATGGCTTCATAAAAATATAGGACATCGGTCCATTCAATTAGACTCTAAACAAAGAAATTTTGTACATATTCAAGCCGATGCACTTAACTTGGTCAGCTAGGATTTCAAGTTGTGATTCTGTGAATACCTGTAGCAGGGTCCAAGCATGTAAACGTCACTCAACCGAGATCACAATAGTTGACGTGAGTCACGCGTGGTGAGGCAGCCCCACATTTCTTCATGCATCCGATGTAACAAAGAGTCGGATTGCCATCCCTACTGCAAGGCAGAATACAACGCACTTTGCAGTCAGTGGATCTACTTTGGGTGTGTTTAATTGGCTTTTGAGGAAAGCCTTGGAAAAATGCAAAGAAATGCCTTGGGCTTTCAGCCTTCAGAAGGTCAGTTTTCCCCTAACAGAGTTTTTAAAATCTTTCCCAAACATCTAATATTTGGCAAAAAGACCTTTAGGTGTCCAAAGCCCATTAGAAATGCAAGTTCCAAACGCACCCTTTCTCCAGAGGACACGCCGAGTATCATCAACGTCATGAACAGAGTCATTACCATGTTGAAAGATTTGATTTCCATCTCTTTTACACTTCTCTTGCTGTTGTTGTGTTCCTTCTGTTGATCTAGGAGCGAGCACTTGAAGCCATATATATACAGATATATAGATCTATATAGTAGAGCATATATTGTTCAATGGCCTTTAGTTGTAAAATGTCGAAAAGAAGAAGCCTTGTGCAGCTTAGGTTATATTTCTTCTGCTTCTCGTCAAAGCCTTTTACGACTACTCAATAAATGCCAGATAAGGAATTTAATGATGGGCTAGATTTTCGTCGTGTCTCATATCCTTGCTTTGCAAATTATGAGTATCACTTGTTGCGAGCTTAATCGAAACTAGACAATGTTAATATTTGTAACCCGTCAATCAATAGATATTAGATCATATATATATTTGATATGCTTTTTTTTTTTTTTTGGGTCAAAATAGAACTGACTATTACTCGATTAAGGAGGAGTCTTACATAACACAGATGGAGAAAGATCTGCACATAAAATATTCCATAGAGGAAATGGGGGAGAAATCAACCAATTACGTGGGAGAGTCTGAAGCCGATGGTTCCGTGCAATCCAATCTGCTGCGGCATTTGCTTGGCGTGGACAATGGATCACTGTAATATTGTTGTTTTGATTTAGCACACTTCTACAACACTGCACAATTTCTTTTAGATTCCATGAAGGTTCGGCCCGGCCCATTACCATTTCTACCACCGCTGAACAATCGCTTTCTATCGACCACTTCATAGTTCGACTTCGAAAGTCCCTCACGTGTGGCAATTGGAGTTCCTGGGTATATAATATGCCGTGTAAAATCGCCTCGGCTTCCGCTTCGTTCGACGAAGAAACCCTAGCCGTGGCTGCGAATCCTTCGAGAGCTCTTCCAGACGAATCGCGCACAACTCCAGCCACAAAGCACAGAAATTCGCCTGAACACCATGTCGCATCGACATTTAGCTTCAGATCCTGCCCTTCCGGAGGCCGTCACTAATCAAGTTTGTCTCGTTTGAGTGGTCGTTCATTTTTGTTTGATTTTCCTCTACTTAACGAGATCTGTTGTTCCTGTGCTGAAATCAATAGATCTGCTGGTCTGGGGTCTTTCGCTCGAAAAATCCAGTTATTTCTCGCCTTCCAGATGTTCCATAGAATCATTCCGGTGAGCTCTCGAGCAGGTGAGAATTGATCGCTTCTGAAAGCGTTGCAGATCCACTGATTTGTACGTTTAATACTGCTGTTAGGTCTGATCTTTTCAAATAGCGGGTCATCCCATACTTTCTTTGTCCATTTACATAAGAACAAAAGGTGCTCTGTAGTTTCGATGCTAGAATGGTAGAACGGGCATAATGGGTCTTGAATTATTTTCCTTTTATACAGGTTCTCCCTCGTAGGAAGAGCGTTTTGACAGAGGCTCCAAAGGAAAGAACGGACCTTTGGTGGCGCATCAAGACTCCATATTTGAGTCCATAAGGTATGTGGTGGTTGAAATGAACAGGAGGGTCGATTCTGGTTTGATCTGCTTGTTGTTACCATTGCTCTGTTGTATCCACTCTTAACAGAGTATTGCCCTATTATGTTGCTTGTCCATATGAGCGAATCTGGCTTTGATTGTTGGCTTAGGGGGATTGCTAAAATTTCGTTTGCAATAGTTTCTTCGTAGAGTTGATGGATTATCTGTTGTTTCCATTCTCTAGATTCTGCATTTATCAATTCGGACACTAAAATAGGCTGTGTTTGGTTTGTTTGACCGCCTATTACTCCTTGTGAAAGCCATCTATCTTCTCTAATACGAATAGAATTTCCATCCCCTACTGACCATTTGATGTTGTTCTTTATTGTGTCTCTGCTAAGCATTAAACTGTGCCAGCCCCATGATGGCCGGTGTCCCTTAGAAGCTGTCCAAACATCACCATTGGGAAAGTAAATCCCTTTCAACACTCTGCTCCATAGGGTCGAAGGGGAGGTTGCTAATCTCCAGGTTTGCTTGCCTAGCATGGCTCTGTTAAAGGTAAGTAGATCTTTAAACCCAAGTCCACTTGTATCCTTTCGAGTTTTCAAGACTTCCCAGCTTTTCCAGTGCATCCCTCTTTTAGCATCACCATTTTGCCACCAAAATGACGCAATACGTTGTTCTATGGCTCTGCAGATAGACACGGGCAGCTTGAATATGGACATTGCATAGGTAGGTAGGGATTGCACAACACTTTTAATTAACACTTCCTTTCCTGCCTTTGTAAGTAATTTTTCTTTCCATCCTGCTAACTTTGAATTTACTATGGCCAGAATCCATACAAACAGCTCTTTCTTGGATTGACCCCACTACGCCCAAATATTTTCCTATTTTCTATAGAACAGGGACTCTCAATTCTATGGCCAAATTATGTTTTAATAATGCTGGGCAGTTATCACTTAAATAAACCCTTGATTTATTTAAATTGATTGCTTGACTCGTAGCATAGCAATATTGGTTAAGTATTTGGACTAGATTCTGACACTCTGTAATAGTTCCATCTAGAAAAAATATAACATCATCGGCAAACATCAAATGTGACAGCTTAGGGCAAGATCTATTTATCTGTATGCTTTTGATTGTACCATATGCTCTGAATACATGATTTGTATTTTCCGTGATTTGCCAAATCCTACAGGTATTCAAAATATAGCATGTATCTTATATATCTCTTTCCATATCATTTTGCAGTGTATATAAAGGAATATTATTACTTATATTTATTATTCCAGTGAAATATAGTGATAACTACAGTTATCCGTGCTTTCAATAGGGGTGAAAGAATACATGCCCGTTTTGATGAGCATAATCGGATAATTGATAAGTGGGTCCAAGTCCAACGAGCCATCTAATTGCAACATCGGAAAAGATCAAAAGAAACACCCGAGTATTACCAGTACTATAAAGGGCAAGTTTCATACAAAAAGTCCAAATTTACCTAGTCAGATTCATTCCAATTTTTTGAACTGAGAATCGAATCAATCGGCCTGAAATTGGCCGACCTTTTTTGTTTTTTTTTTTTTTTTGGCTTTTTAACCATGTATACTAGCAAAAAGGACGTGTGTGTATACACAAAAGCGAATTGACAAAAAAATTTATAAAGGAAGAAAAGTTTCATTTAAAGTGTCTCGGGAATGATTTAAACTATCTTAAAGAAATTCTTTTATTAAAACTTTGATTGTACGAAAGACTTGTTGGACAAAAAGAGAGCTACATATTGAACATTTTTACTTGTCGTTTTATCAATTGTTTTGTAGGGTATTACTATATTGTTACTGTTTGTCTTATTATAAGCTTTTGCTTCATCCAAGGACCCACGTGCAACTGCTGAAAAAAAAAAAGGTGTACATCCTTAAGTACCGAAAATGAAAGGAAAAAAGGCCTGATAGTAGCTGGAGATGTACTGTGAAATATTATTAGTTTCTTATTAAACATATAAGTGCGAATTCTATATGTATGTTTTAGTAACATACACGATAAATTTAAACCAAAAAAAAAATACACTATAATATCCTAGTTTTCAATATATAATGCATACAATAAATTAAGCAACATCTTCATTACTTAATTTATTAAGTCAATCCAAACTGAGATGGCAATTTATTTGGTACACGTGAAGACCCACATTGCACATTGGCTCACCCCAGATAAAGGGACACCCACAAGTTAATGAGCAGATGCGAGAGGCACTTCTATGCCCTCAAATTCTTTTTCCACTTTTAGTTTCTCTTGCCTCAAGTAAAAATTATATGTTTTTCGTTCATGTGACTAGTATAGGATGGGGCAAATGTTAGGAGAGTATTCATGCTCCCCATAGGGATAGCGGATTATAAATGGACGATAGTTGGAGTGGACGGTTCCCTCGAGAGTCCCTTCGTTTGAGATACCCAAGGAAGACGTTCGAGTTGACGAGGATGGGAAAAGAGAAAATTACTTGCAAGGGGCATGGGATAGGGACGGGACGCCTCTCTAATCATAATAGGGTTGGCGATGCACCTCGCTCCCATTGTCATCCCTAAGTGTAATTGGATGTTTCGATTCAAAATTAGTTGGCATTGCCAAACGAGCTTTAGTATTACTAAGTTTCGAAGGTTTAGTTTTGACACTTCACCAAATAAGGTCTTACCTTTGTCATTTTGTATTTTCTGAGATTGTTATCGTCTTGGGTTCCTCAAGATTATCTTTTTCCTTTGAATAAAAATAAGTGTCCTTAAGGAGATTAAGATTTTTGTTATAATTATTGAAACAACTTCTCTTCGGTTTCAGTTTTCTTTGTTCCGTATAGAAAACTGAACCTTAGAGGTAGGCAAACTCCAATTCGATGTAAAAATCCCGTCAATCTCAAGAAACCAAATAAGACACAATTCAAAACCTAAGAGGCTTGCCCACATATGAAAATGTTTGTATTTGACGAGGCATGCAGGACAGTTGGACTTTGTGTTATGCTCCTAATCTGCATATAAAAGTCTGCTGTTCGTTAAACCAGCCAAGTCCAAAAGTTCTTGCTTTGCAACCTGAAACATGTCCAAACATTCTTGCTCTGCAAACCTCAGACATTCATTTATACCAACCAAGAAAATTTGCTTCCACATATCTTATTTGTGGCCTGGAACCAGTCACGACTCCATGAATGACAACAAGAAATTAAAAGATGGTAAGATCATGGAGTGCTTCCTTGTTTTCAAACGGTGAACAAGGCTCAGTCCCTCCAGACATCATAATCTAACGCTCAGTTCTTTATGACAGATGAAACTGCACATCCACAAGCAGTTTCTGTTCAGATCCAATCCGAAACATGAATCCTCGTTCCTCTCTTGGCAATCATTCGATCAAGGAAAAGCAGAAATGGTGATGGGGGCAAAATCTTTCGACCATTAAATGTCCATTTCTCGGTGATGATGGACTTGCTCATGGCTGTGATGCGTATCCGATCGTTTCCCACAGAAGCAAAGAAACAGGCCTAACCTGGCTTTGTTTTTCCTCTCTTTAGGGCTCGAACGAGGTGTGCTTACAATTGTTGCTGCCGATGGGACCTTCTTCTTTCTACAATGGCATACAACGGACGATTTTGTTAAGGAGCGTCCTCGAAAACTTGTTTAAGTAATTCAACGAGGTGTGCTTAATGCTTATTGCGCTGTCCCCATGGATCCGAACATCAACAAGTTCAAATGACTTGAGGAGCTAAACCAATGTGTATGTGATTAGTAAGACATAATTCTTATTTAGTAAAAAGGGCTAAGAGTTACTGCTTAGACGGTGACAGAGTCGCCGTTCAATAGACTAAATACGTTTTAGTTAACTATAAACTTTTTGCTTTTCTAAACCAATTTAGGAAGACCAAAGACTAGTATCACCACAACCTCCACCTATCCCTCTTGTCTCTTGTATTTGGCCCACCAAATAGTCAACCCATCAATTTCCATCTACTAAGGTTTGTTCGTTTTCGGTTCTTTGGCAATGGATGAGCATGCGGTACTGTTAGGTGTGACTTTCTTTATTATATTGCTTTTCAGCCTTCTCTTTTTTTAATCTTTTTATTGCTATTGGAACAGCCTTCTCTTTTTTTAATCTTTTTATTTCTATTGGAATTTAACTTTTATTCAAATGTCAAGTACTTAAATCTTACGAAATACATAAGGAAAGAACAAGCATCAAGAAAAGAATTCATAAAAGATCAATTTCATTGACTAACGCAACGAATAATGTCATGGTGGATCTCCTGGTGAGAAATCTCCAGCTGAGAAGATGGTATTGCTGAAAACAAAAATATGCATTGCCCTGAGCAATTCGTATCGAAAGAATGCACTAAGTTTGCACCCTAATCATCTCAGAAGAAAACCAAATCAATCGAATTTTTCAATTGTGGGAAAAGGAGTCTTGAATTGATTTCCCCGTTATTGCCTAATCTCTCTCTATCTTCTTACCTTTGCTCCAGTTCATGTTCAACGGCCTTGATGAACAAGCTATCCTCCTGGGCAGCCATCGCGACGGGCACGCCGCCGATCCCACGGGCCAACGCGAGCATGATCTCCTTGACAAACCCCTTGAACGCCTCGGGGTCGATCACCCCGTCCTTACCCTCGCCACACCGATCCAAAGCCGCGCCGAACAGCTCGTCAGCCCCTTCCTCCGCGTCCCTCTCGCGGTCCGAGGCTGTGCAGCTCCACCGGAGCTGGTCGCGAGAGAGCAGCCCATCCCCGTCGACGTCCAGCTTCTGGAACCGCTCAGCGGCGCACCGGCCGAAGGCCTCCTCGTCGTCGATGAAATCTAGGATGGTTTGGTCGTTGAGGAAGAGCACGGTCATGGCGGAGAGAGGTTTTTTTTTTTTTTTTTTTTTTTTTTCAAAAACAAAGTCAATGTCGAAGGGTTTGGTGGCTTGCGTGTTTGTACCTAGAATTTGTTTGTTTTACACCTCACAACTTTTGCTTTATATAGATTTTGTTTCAGCCCATACGCCAGGTTTCCATTGATTTTGTGGGCCCGCAGCCCGTGTCTTTCTAATCAAATAGGAAATACATCCGAGCTTAGGGTAAAAGAATTATAAAAAAAAAAAAGTCTCTTAAATAAATACACCCGTGGGCAGTGCAATTGGTTAAGATCAACTCGTTTCAGCGCATGGAGGTCGAGAGTTCGAAACGTCATCCATCGCGGAGGCTCGTGAGACCTCGAATTGACTTAAGCCGACAAGAGCATATGCTTCGGTGGATCTTCGGTCATCAAAAAAAAAAATCTCTTAAATAAAAGAGATGGAATTCGAATCGATTCTAGATTGAAGCTTTGATTAATAAGGACAAAATAGGAATTCTATAGATAGAAATTGGGAGGTGCTGTTGGTATCCCTTCAAAGGGGAGAGGAATATATGACCGAAAAAAGAGGAAAGGAATAGAATTTGGGTGCATTCAATAATTTCTCATGGGATTGAGTAGCATTCACGAGGAATAGAGAATTTTGCAATGGACTGTGGTCAACCTTTTAGGTTGGAAATCAATTGAACCCACTTGATCTAATCTAACTTTCAATCAGGGCGAAAGAGAGAAGAAATGATTTCAAAGTAACCATCGATCTAATCAATCACGAACCACGAAATTTTCATAGAATAATTTTTCTTTATAAACTAAAGAAATTCATAATGCTCGATACTTTATGAGTGGTTGGAAGGAGTTGGATGGTCGTGGGAGAGCATCCGATGATTTTCTTCATAAGTGAAAGTATCGCAATTCACAGGGGTCTTGCAAGTAAAGTCCTGAATAATCTATCTTTCCACCTTTTTTAGTTTTTATTTTTGCTCGCCCAATGCATCTTTCTATACTTCAACAAAAATAAAATTGGTACGTTTGCCAGATTCAGATTTTTCCGTTGGTAAGTTCGTTTATTTGCAACAAACTTAACAGCCATTAGGCATGATTGGCATAACTTTGTTCGGAAGAGTATTGAGGAAATTGCAAGTAATTGACAACCAAGGGGTCTTCTAAAAAATGGGGAAAGTAACTGCAAAGTCCGAAGGAATAAAGGGAATAATTCTAATTAATACAAGAGCCTGTTCAAAAAAAAAAAAAAAAAACTAATACAAGAGCATTGTTTTTTTTTTTTTTTTTTCAATTTTGGAAAAATGACACAAATAATCCCTCAATTTTGACCTAATATATAATGCAATTTCTAAACTTATAATTTGTTCAATTAGTCCCTAAATTTTAGCCCAATACGTAATATCATCTCTAAACTTTTAAATTATTCAATATAGCCTTCAAAATTTTGGTACATACTCAATTTCAAAACCAAATTACACATTGACCAAAATTTAGGGACCATTTGTATCACTATTTCTTCTCTTTTTACCCTCAATTTTACTTGTCCAAAATTGGGCCGAAGACTAATTGTAGAAGATTATTTTACAAACTCGGTGGCCCAATAAGCCCACTAAGTAACCATTCATATGCAGGCTGCAGCCCAGAAGCCCATTTCACAACAGGCCCTCTTTCTCTCTCTCTTTCTTAAGACATCTTCTTCTCCGACGGGACCAAAAACCCTAACTATATATTCGCTTCCTTCGCCTCGCGTCCCTCCTCTCTGCTCGAGCTGCCACTGCTTTCGTGCCGTCATCCCCTCTCGGTCGCCCCGGTCGAGCGAATCCGGTCTCCGACGAGGGAAGAGAGAGAAAGAGAGAGAGCTGTAAAGCATGGCTGACAAGGCCAAAAATTATTATATTTGAAAAAATAATACCACGTCTTAAATTATTGATTAAAATAATTTTGAACAAAACCACTGTAATTAATGCTTACAAGATTCAATGAAATGAATATTCACATTCAATGTTTTAATTTAAATAATTAAATTTTAAAAAATAAAATAAATTAAATTAAAAATAAAAATGAAAAAAAAAAAAAATACGTAAAGGGACTCAAGAAGACAGCAGCATCGACCGGCGAGCGGATCGCAGGCGGAGGCGATGCAGTGGCGCGGCGTCGGTGAGGGCAGGAGCACAGTCATCGAACGCCAGGCGGAGCAGGGGGAGGGGCAACGTTCAGCGGCGGCAGAGACGCTTGGGTGCTCACGGCTGTGGAGGCGCGGTCGTCGGAGTTCGGGGGCGTTCGGCGGTGCTGGTGCAGGCAAAGAGAGGCGGAGCGAGCGACACAGCGGCGGCGAGCGCGGCGACGACGGTTGCAAAGACGCGGTCGTCGGGGCGCCTGGCGTTCGGTGCTGCTGGTGTGGGTAGAGGGATGCACGGGTGTCGAGCGAAGCAGGGACATGCGGTGGTGAGCTCACGGCGTCGGGCAGAGGTGTAGTTGCGGGTGAGGCGCGAATAGCAGATCGCGGGCCGACAGGTGAGGGAGCGCGCGGCGCCGAACGGGGTGCTGCAGCTTGCTGTTGGTGGCGAGCAGCGCGGAGACGGAGCGACGAGGTGCGGCGCGGGCAGCAGATCCCGGCGACAGCGAGCGCGGCGACGGCGGGTTAGAGAGAAGCGTCGAGCGTGAGCGTCAGCAACGGCGCGGTGGCGGTGCTGCGGGTTAGTGGCGCGAAGGCAACGCGGGCTGCTGGCGTGGGCGTCTGGTGCTGGCGTCGGGCGGTCAGAGGC
This sequence comes from Eucalyptus decipiens, assembly GCA_014182575.1. Lineage (NCBI taxonomy): Eukaryota > Viridiplantae > Streptophyta > Magnoliopsida > Myrtales > Myrtaceae > Eucalyptus > Eucalyptus decipiens. Next base: position 32,547,430 of record CM024610.1, on the reverse strand, counting down.
GCAGTAGCAGCGGACAGACGGAGGTGGTCTAGGCGTCGCTCGTGGAGGTGCGGGCGTGGGTGAGATGTCTGGGACGGGCGGCACGGAGGCGTTGCTCGAGCGGTGCTGCAACGGCGCTGGTGCAGGCGCGGGTGAGGCACGGCGGAGGCTTGGATGCGAGTGTCGGCGGCGGGGCTGGCACAGGTGCTCACGGACGGAGGCCGGCAGTGGGCGACGCAGGGGTGCAGGAGCAATGGCGACCGGCGGCTGTGGTTGGCGAAGCGGCAGCGGTGGAGGCGCGATGGGCAGCAGCGACGCCGGCAGCTCTTCGGGGAAGATGAACAGTAGCCCCTTTTCTTTTCTTTCTTTTTTCTCTCACCCCTCTCTCATGTCACTTCCTTAGTTCCTTGTACCCATTCTGCTGTACTTTTTGCTTCTGCTGACCTTTCCTTTTTCTTGTCAGAGAAAGGAAAGAGAAAAAGTTTTCTCAACGATGGACGAAGGCTTCTTTTCCTTGCACGAATTTTTTTCTCCCTTTTTTCGAGTTCTTTTTTTTTTTTTTTTGAGCAAATCCCTTTTTTGGAGTTTTTTTTTTTTTTTTTTTTTTGGAGTTTACTCCCCCCTTTCTATATGCAACGAAATTGAGCCTCTATATGAAAGAAGCAGAATTTCCTTTTTCTTTTCGATTGCATCTCGCGCGGTGAAGGCATAATTTTCATGATTTTATTTTATTTTATTTTTCTTATTCACGCCCATCGACAATCGAAAGATCCGATATTTCTTTTATTTTTTGGAGGTAAAAATTAACCCATTTTTTATATAAAAATTTAGGTGTCAATAAATAAGAAAATGTTTCAAACTTATTTGCCAAAAAGAATACCTAAGAGAATCGTGAATAATCATTAACGAAACTAAATAATACTTCTTTCCACCAATACTCTGAGTTCTTGTGAGCCCAAAAAGATCCATATGGAAAAGCTACGAAATGCGACTAGTAGAGACCTAGTTGACTGGTTTAAAAGTACTTCTGACCCATTTTCCTAAGACATGGGGAGTGCATAACTCAGTTTTCTGATAAGCCAAATTAGGAAGCCCTTAAACCAGCTTCTTAGAAGAAACTTTGGCAATTTGCTTCAAATTTACATGACTGAGCATTCGATGCCAGAGACTTGTTTTATCTTGAATAGAAATAAGGCACTGAAAATTTTCTAGATTTACGTTCATAACGTATATGTTGTCATGTCTTCGCCCAGTAAAGGATTGAGAGAAATCTTGACTTATTCCAGAACAAATGCTTTCTTGAAAGTTTATTCTGAAACCTATGTCACAAAGCTGACTTATACTCAAAAGGTTGTAATTTAAACCTTTAACCAATGAAACATTGTTGATAATCAGACTTCCAATCTTAACAGTTCCGCATCCTATAATTTTCCCTTTGTTGTTTTCACCAAAAGAAACTTTTCCTCATTTTAATCTGTCAAGTTTTATGAAGTAGCTAGAATCTCCTGTCATATGTTTAGAATAGCCACTGTCCAAATACCATTTGATTTTCTTTTAATAGTGACCTACAATCAGAAAATAAACTTAAACTTTCTTTGGTACCCAGATTTTCTTGGGTCCAAGAGGGTTAGTATTGAAAATAGTCTTTGCCCAATCCTTCTTAATTGGTCTCCAAACTTTAGGACAATCATTCTCAAAATGCTCTGAACCGTTACACTTAGAACATCTTAGAGCACTTCGACCAATAGGCTTTACAAACACTTTTTGAAAATGATTTCCATAAAAAGCTTTTGCAAGTTTTTGTCTAAGTTTCTCTTTTACTTTAGGAAAATCAATTAGATGAACAGTCTCATTATTCATACCCAAACCAAATTTGTTAAAATAGGATATCTGAACTGTAAGAATTTTCTCTAATTTTTCTAATCCTTTTGAAAACATTTTTGAAATATCTAAAATCTCTATTTTCAAAACAACATTTTCTTTTGAAAGAGAATTATAATTTTCTTTTAAATTGTCGAAGCTTCTTTTCAGATTTTCAAACTTTTCCTTTCAAGACACTTCCTGTTGTCTGAGTTTAGAATTCTCCTTTTTTAGTTCAAAAATTCTTTTAAGAGAGGATTTAAAATTGGTGCAAAATTCATCTATATACATAGAGACTTTAATAGGAACTTTAGAGTGACTAACCTCAATTTCTTTGTCAGAATCTAAATCAATATCCGTCTCTGATTCTGAGTTTGACTCTAAGTGAGCCATCAAACATATGTTTGCAAATTCTTCTTCATTTTCTTTACATACGGTGTCACTCCAAGTTTCTACTTTAAGAGCATTTTTTGTATTTCTCAGACTTTCATTTCTTCTTTTTCAACAAGGGACAGTTTAGTTTGATATGCCCCTTTTTTCTTACACTCAAAACATATTACATCCTTGCTAGTTTCAACTTCTTCTATTGGTTTCTTTTGGAATTCGACATGCTTTGCTTCTTTCAATTGAACCTTCTACCTTTTCTGTTTAGTCTTCTGAATTTCTTTATCGTAAGGGTAAGCTCTTCATTGTCCATATCATCGTCTGAATTTGTAACATCAGAATCAACGTTAGACTTTAATGCAATTGATTTCTTACCTTTTTGATCTTCCTCATCATTGATCTACTCCACTTCGTACAAATAAAGCGTGCCTATTAGTTCATCAATTGATAGAGGCATAATCCTTTGAGTTTCTCTGATTGAAGTCTTGACATGATTGCAATCATTTGAAAGTCTTTGCAGTAGTTTGTTAACTTTCATTGGTCCAGAAATTTGTTGACCTTGATAAACTAGGCCATTTACAATTTCTGTAAAGCAATTGAACATATTAGAGATAGATTATCCAGACTTCATTTTGAATACTTCATATTGTCCAAGCATAATGTTTACTTTTGTTTCCTTCACATGGTTAGTCCCCTCATAGGTGACGTGTAGTTTGTCCTAAACTTATTTTGCTGTCTCACAAGAAGAAATTCGGTTATATTCAGTTGGAAACAGAGCACAATATAAAGAATAGATTGATTTTGCATCTGGAGCTTATCTCTTGGTAAATTCAGCTTGTGTTGATTCATCAGCATCTATCACTTCTTTCCCTTTGTTTGAAATTGATGTTGCTTTTGGACTAATTTCTTTTTCGACAACATCCCACTCTCGGGGATTTCTGGATCTAAGGAATGCCTTCATTTTGTTTTTCCACATATTATGCTCATTTTCATCGAAATAAGGAGATTTGGTGTTACTCTATCCTTCAACTAAACCTGAAGCCAAAATACTAGCCATAGAAAATCTTTAGCTTATAAGTAAAAACACTTCTATAAAATAAGTACACGAGCTCTGATACCAATTGAAAGTGCTAGAATAAACATCTAGAGGGGGGTGAATAGGTGTGAAAATAGATTTTGCAAAATGCAGTAAAAATACTTTTATTTTTAAACTGAGTCTGATGAACAATAGGCTTTGAAGAAGAATTCAGACTTTAGCAACTATTTCGAAAGACAGAAAGATATCACAACAAATAAAATAAAGGAGTTTATGGAAGAGAAAATGAACACGAGATTTATAGTGGTTCGGCTTAAATTAAGCCTACGTCCACTCTCCACGCTGACAGCCTTCTGGCTGGTTTTCACTATGAATCAAAAAAGAATGTTACAGCCTTATGATATAGACTTCTCAGTAAAAAGATTCCACTACTCTCACAAAGTCACTCTCGAGAGTTACTCTCTTCTTCAAATATAAATTTGAGCATTGTAGGAGGAAGAATAAGTAATTTGGAAACTTCAGACTTTGGAATTCTTCTTTCATGCGCACCTTCGAATGACTTGAAAAACCCCTTAAATACTCATCTATGCATTTTCAACCGTTGACACTTTCTAGAGAAATTCTTTCAATTATCCCGTTGGACAGAATCAATTAAGGAGATCTCGAGTCATTTGAAGATTAAGATGAAAGTCCAATGATCCTGCTTACCCATACAATCATGATTTATGTTTCCATAAGTAGATTCTTTTCAAATAAACTTGCCTTCCAAAATGATATTATCGTTCTTGATTGATTTTGATAATAATATCCAAATAAGGTATGTAAGATTTCCATCCAGAAAGCCATAAATATCATGTTCGTACTGAAGCCTTGAAGAAAGAAAAATAATTTTGAATCTAATTATATCTTCGTTCTTCTCTTGTGTTCAGTCTGGATCTTCGTCAGAGTGGGGCAGACTTTTGATGTAAGATAGACTTTGAAAGAGTTACACATAAGTCTTGTATTCCTCAGAATGAAAATGAGAATAGAACTAGAGAAGTTTTGTTAGCTTCAAAATCTAATCTGAGTTTTCTCCAACACTTTTAACGGATTTGAAAGGTTTCTTAGCAAACTTGACCTCAACACAAGTCTTACACTTGTAATGGGCATCCAACTCAAATCTTGGAATTAACCCCAAGTTTGTTATTTTCTTCATTGTACCATAGTTTACATATCCTAATCTATCATGCCATAGATAAGGAGAAACAACGGTGTGAACTGCAGAATTTTCTTTATTAATAGTCTTTGGTACACATAATTTGAGTTTACATCAATAATAGACACATTGGCTTTAAACAGGTCATTACACATGTATCATTTCCCTACATACATTCCTCCTTTCGAAAGTACAAACTTGTCAAATTCAAATACAACTTTGAACCCTTCTTAACAAGTATGGGGCCATAAATTAGGTTTTTTCCAAATCTCTAGTACATGCAGCACATTCAGCATGGCGACCTCCTAAACTTCAGGATCACCTTTCCTCTTTCGGCAATCTTTGCTAATGTAGAGTTAGCCATAGAAAACTTTTCATTTTCTTCAGCCTTCTCATAAGGTGAGAACATGTGTTTATCTTCACAGATGTGATTTGTGGCACCTGTGTCTAGCCACCAGCCATTAGTGTTCGACACCAGAGATGCTTCGGACATTACCATAGCAAACAGTTTCTCAATATTGTCATATTCTGTCAAATTTAGTTGCTGGGTTGCACAATCGTTCTTGCCTTTTTTTCGGGTGCTTTTTGCAATCCTTAGCATGATGACTAGGCTTGTTGCATATAAAACACGTTCCTTGAAATTTCTGGAATTGTTCCTTTTGCTTGCATTTTCCTTGAAAAAACATATTCCTTTATTCTATCTTTCTTGGATTTGGAAGATTCCAGAACGTTGGCCTTCGGCTTAGAAGAAGGGTTCGCACTTCTTGTATTGTCCTCCTTGATTTTGAGGCGCAGAATGAGATCTCCAAGACTCATCTTTTTCCGTTTGTGCTTCAAATAATTTTTGAAGTCTGACCAACCCGGAGGCAGTTTCTCAATCATGACTGCCACTTGGAATGATTCACTAAGTATCATTCCCTCAGCAGAGATGTCACTAAGAATTAATTGCAATTCTTGAACCTGACTCATGACAGATTTAGAATCCATCATTTTATAGTCTAAGGGCACGCATGACAAAATTTCTGTTCAATAAATTGATTTCTCAATTTCTATTCTCCGGACAAGTTTCTGAGCAAAAAAACCCGTTTAATACGACTTAAAATTTCTATTTCTAGAACATAAATCCATTTGATAACAGAATAAAATGTCTATTTCTAGGAATAGAAATTGATTATATAACAACATAGCAAATCCTCAAATACAAAATAATAGTCGAAATAATACTAATACTTTACAAAAGTTGAAAATACAATTTCATGGAATTTCCTATTACATGTGCTTACGTTTCCTATTACGTAATATTTTCTTTCGAAAAATAAACAACGTGGCAAAAAAAAAAAAATCAATTGAAATTCACTTGTAGTGAATATGTCGTTATATTTTTGCCGAAATTGATTTCACATTAATCAAATAAGTCTAATGATAGCCATGATTATAATAGTCTAATCTCCTAAAAAAAATCCTAACTTCAAATCTAATTCCAATTTCTTTCCAAATTTTGTTAAAATAATCCTCACCATGTTCAAAAATTGTCACCAGTTTTTTTCAAAATTATCAACACTAGGATCATTTAAAAATTTATTATCAAAATCTGTATTTTCATCAACACTCTTACAAGAACAACAGATTTCTTATTAGATCTCTTTTTACCCACGTCTTGAAAAGTGAGGACACTATATAAAAGAAAAATCAAATGAAACGCTAATGATTTGACCCCTTTTTACTTCCTCAATATGAAGTTTATGATTAAAAAAATAGTTAGCCAGATAGAGTCATTGTCTAGCGTACTGCGGAAGAGTAGGTGAAGAAAGACTCGTTAGATATGAATATGGCAAGTTGACTATTACCATGCGTGAAATCTCTTGCGTGCAACAAATGAAGCCTTGTTCATTCAATTCCCACGGTTAAGATTTTCAATCAATATTGATTGAAATGATTATATTAAAAAATCATTAAAATATTTTGGACTAAATTAACTAAATTGAAAAGTTGAGAAATTTTTTTTCTATTTCTATTTCAGAAACTAAGAAATTAAAAATTTCAGCTTCTGATTTCTTCGATTTCTCTATTTCTGGAATAGAAATCTGTTTCAAAAATAGAGAAATTAAATTGTGTTATCAAACGGATTTCTGTTCCAAACTTATTCCGGAGAACAGAGAAACAGATAAATCGAGAAACAAAAATTTTGTCATGCACGCCCTAAGTATTTGGCAACCACAAATTTCTTAATGTCAGCATCCTTAGTCTTGTATTTCTTCTCTAAGGACTCCCATAACTATTTAGCAAATTCAATATTACAATAAACATTATATAGAGAATTCACTAAACAGTTAAGAATATAATTTCGGCATAAGAAATCCCTATGCTTCTAAGCCTCTAATGCACCGAGCATCATGACATCGTGCTCATTTGGACTAATTACTAGGCACACCTCCGATAAATACTTCGTCAGATTTAGCATGGTCAGATAGAAGAACATTTTATGCTGTCATTGTTTAAATCCCACTCTGGTGAATTTCTGGTTTCTCATTAGTTGTAATTGGAGGTGTTGCCATCACAGTAGGCAAAGTTCGTTGAACTATCCCTCCAAAAACGAAGCCAAAAGCCATTTGGCTTGTATTGTTATGAAAAACAGTCTCAGGCATACTAGTCGTATGACTTGTACCCGCACCACCAAAATTGGTGTTAGCCCAAGAGCCCGTAGCATTGGTTGCTACAAATTCAGACGCAGAGGGCTGAACATCTTCCATAGCAACGGTCGAATCGACCATAGGAACATCTCTTGAAACATTATGGACATTGAAGTGTATTTGATTATTTTCAGCCATTTCAATAATCTAATAAGAACAACAAACAATGAGTAATATAATCACCTTAAGATTGTTGGAAATTAATCTAAAGAAAACAAATTGTTTGTTGTAATCAAAATATCAATGTAATGAAGGAGATATACGGATATCTGAATCTCCTTAAGGCGATTAGTTCCTGCCAATGGTGCTCCGCAGATTCACGAACTATGTCTCTCAAGATACAATACCTTGAACCTGTTTGGATTAGCACTATGCAAACATGACTCAGTCGAACTGTTCAATTGAACCAGCGCACCCAGAAAAATCAGAAAAGTAGAAAAGTATATCAAAGCTTTTTTGGAATTGAGTCGGAAAAACACTATAACGAAGTTCTATGCTCCTATCTATTTATAGAGCTTTTTAGTTCATGTACAAAAGGGATACATGAATTAAATAGATGCATGTATCCACAAAATTTATGAATCAAGAGATTTGTGAATTCAAGAGATTCGTAAACTCAATAAATACATGAACCGAAAGATACATGAATCTAGGAAATTCATGAATTCAATAGATACGTGAAAAAAATAATTTAAGAAATTCATGAATTCAATATATATATATATGAACAAAAAGGACGTATCTTAATTTATGACTTTCGTTGATCCATTAATCATAATTATAACACTGCTTATTTGATTGAAAGAAACTGGTGCTATCTTTCCTCGACTCCAACAAACGTAGAAAATTCCCATGTGTGTCATCTTGACTATGAACAATCCCGATCACAATGAAGTGTTCATACGGTCCAATTCTCCCGTGCTCACCATCCGACGGCCAACAATCCTCCGAACTCGATCCAATGGCCTGGGCCTCTCGTCGTGACCTGTGGGGTACAAGAGCACGACACCAAAGAAACTACCTAGTCGGTGACGAGGACGGGACTGAAGAGAAATCGATTTCCAAGTTCGAACAGTGCGGGGCCACTTTAATTTTAATCCACAAAAATGGTGAACCCATTGACTTCCAAGTCTTTCCACCGGAGAAATTGCTAGTGCACAATGAGACGACCCAGCTTTCATGGTGGGTCGACTCCTCCGTGTGTGTGTATATATATATATATGTACGCCTGGGATCGAAGATCCTTCAAGCCATAACTAGGAAGCGGCAATGGAGGTGAAATTACAGGTGCTGGTGGCATTGGCCACGGCTTTGTCCTTATTCTCTGCTGCATCGGCCACGGAGGGCCTCGCCGTTTACTACCGACCCGAATATTATCGTGAGTGATCCATGATTTCACCTTGATCTTGGTAGAGGTTATTAATGTCCATGTCCGTGTGTTTAGATGCAAATGTTTTGTCTACGTCTCGTGTTTTCACATCTTTCTGGAGTCGACATCTATGAAATGTAAAAGGGTTGCTCTAAGAATTGCATTTCCTCTTCCGATTCCGATGGAAAAAGATTGGCGGCGTAGCTGCTCGACTGTCGTGTCCTTAATGTCTTTATTTTTGTTTTTTGGCAGCCGCGGCTTGTCCAGGGTTCACTCTGGAGAACAGCGGAGTGATGGTCGCGGGAGTGAGCGATGCGTTGTGGAATGGCGGGAGGGCCTGTGGACGGATGCTGAAGGTCACATGCACCCGTGCTGCTAACCAATTTCCAAACCCTTGCAGGGCCGGCGTCATCACGGTCAAGGTCGTGGACTACTGCCGGCAACCGTGCTACGGGGTCATCAACCTCTCCCAGGACGCCTTTGCGAAGATCGCCAACCTCGACGCCGGCAAAGTCTGGGTGGACTATTCCTAGGAAGGACCTCGAACCCCTTTTCTTGTAGGAAAAACGTACGGATGATACTGAAGATAATGTCTGCTTTTGTGGTTTGGCTTTGCCTGGTTTGAAGACCACTTGAATAACGCAAAACTTAATCGCCGATATGGTTTGAATAAAGATATGATTGTGTGACGTTATACCTCGTTTTGGAATATTCTTCTAAATAACAAGAAGTTGGCATCGGGGCTGGTATGGGGTAACCAATCCCTATCCCTCACTTGACGTGATATGGAGTGGGTGAAAGTTCCACAGCTGTTTGACCATGCTTTGCAGCACAATTCACTTAACCAATTGGGTCAAGCAATCCCCCAGTTAAGTGAACTGTGCCGCAATATAATAAATGCAGGAAAGCGATAGTGCATGGTACGTGTTTTTCTTATTACAAGCGATCACATGATATGAAGAACAGCCACATATAACGCTCTCAGACAATTGTAGGTGAAATGATAGGCATCCGCAATTAATGTCCAATAGGTCAGTCCACCGGTCTAATTCAAATCAGAGTTATTATGACCACATCAGATGCCGAATCTCCAGTAGCTCATGTCTCTTGCTCTAAATGATGAAGAAATAGTTGCAGGCAATTGGTAGTTATCTTCATGGCCTAGCAATGAAATAATCTACCCTCGTACATTGAGCAGGTGAATAATTTTCTTGTGTTTTCCCGACTTAGGTGCCTAGAATCTTTTCTACATTGAAATCCTCGCAATAACTTTTCCTATCTGGTTACCATCTTTCGCGTAATTCGAACAACTAATGTGATCCACGCACACACCATAATTAGTAATTCATCAGGGAAGGGCCAAGGTCAAAGACCTCAAAATCTACGTGTCTGAGGCTCGATGAACATGGTAGATCTCAATGATTTTGCAATTTCCTTGAACGATAAGATGCATCACACGAGCATGGCAAGAAATGATACTCTGGCTATGGACTAGATTAAATTTCTAGAAACCCTGAATAATCTCAATGCAGCAGCTGGAGTTTTCCACCTTCCAGTAAAAATGAGTTGAACTGCCCGAAGAAATTTATCTTGTTTCTGGAATTCAAAGAAAGGACTAGACTTGGGGTGAGGAAAATAAATGCACAACCTCTTTTTTTGCACTTCGAGTCCTAGTGAAAGAAAGAAAGCGTCGAGAACCCAAACTTGTCCTCTTACTATCCTGATCACACCAGAACTCGCTCCCTAAATTTTCCGAGCGACTTTCCCTCTTGCACGGGCTCTCGTACTTGGGGGAACTTGATACACGGCACATGGGGAGAGAGAAAAGTCAAAGAGTTAGCTGGGCGTGTGAAAGTGATTGTTCGACTCTAGTTGATATTGTAATGGGCCGGGCCGATTCTCCATGGGACTTAGAAGAAATTATGGAGAGATGCAAAGCGGAGTTAGCGTTGTGTAAATCGGCACGGGTGATCTACTGCCCACGCGAAGCAAACAGAGCAGCGGATTGGTTGGCTAGAACACATCAAGCCAAAAAACTTCCTTTAAATTGGGCGAGTTACCCTCCTTTATCCCTCTCGGAAATTCTATGTTCGGAATTTTATCCATCGTTGTCTTGTAAGACTTGTTTATTTCCATGAATGAATGCAACATCTACTTTTGACCAAAAAAAAAAAAATTCCGAGCGACCAAGTTCGAGTTCCATCCAAGCTCCACTATAATTGTCTTTGTTCAGCTTGTCTTCGGCCTCTCTGCTCGTAATGGCCCAGTTATTTGGAATTTGAAGAGAAGTTTCCTGGGCCGATGCCTTTCTCCTTGAATTTGGCTTCTCCTTCTTTCCCCTCGCCCAGATTCTCGATATCGGAAAGCCCTCTTGTTTGCTTCTTCCAATACTAGTAGTATCCCATGTTGCCGAATTCACCACATTTTGTCGCATCAAAGCCATCAAAGTCTCTCCCTGATTCACAACTACCCACTGACATTGCCTAGCGAGGACCAGGTCTCGGTGGTAGGGTGGGTTTCCTGCTCGGCTGCTTTTTCAATAGGGTCCTGATTGCTCCTAGCGATGTGGAAGATTCATCTGTTACGTACTCGTAAGACCCCATGTGAAACCATCATCCTGAAACCAGAGTGTTATTGGTATCACTTGTGCTACTAGATTCACCACCATCCACGTTCCTAATTTCCCTTAGCCTGATAGACACCATCCTCTCCCCTGAATCCACCATTTCAGTCTGCTTTGCGACATCTCTCGCACCGAAATCTCAAGACTTGCACAATAAATCGGCGAGGGACCACCCGGATTTGTCTCTTGTTGAAGGACCATCTTCTAAGGGCAACCGGTTCCGTAATAAGTTCAGATTATGGGAACTAGTTCTAGTTTTTGGAACCTAAATCCCACCTTATATATCCTGAAATATTCATGAAATTGGTGAGTTCCTTTCTTTTTTTGTTTCATTTTTTGTTGCTTAAATTTTAGTCAGGCAAAATAAAAATTAAAAGAATAACAAAAATACCTGTTCAAATAGATAGAGTTTCATTAGCAAGACTACCTATCACAAATAGAACCATTTATAAGTGAAGTAATCTGTTAAACCTAACGAGAGAAGTTGTATTATGTCATCATGAATGGGTTAATACAAGAGTAAAATAGAAACACGTGTAAAATAGTAATGACTTGTTAATTTGAGGTTTTACTGAACTTTTAAATTATTCAATGTAGGCCTCAAAATTTTGATACATCTTCAATATCATGATCAGATTATACATTGGCCAAAATTTAGGGACCATTTGTATCACTATTTCTTCTCTTTTCACCCTCGATTTTACTTGCCCAAAATTGGGCTGAAGACTAAGTTGAGAAGATTATTTGACAAACTCGGATGGCCCAATAAGCCCACTAAGTTATCATTCATATGCAGGCTGTAGCCCAGAAGCCCATTTCACAACAGGCCCTCTTTCTCTCTCTTTCTTAAGACATCTTCTTCTCCGACGGGACCAAAAACCCTAACTATATATTCGCTTCCTTCGCCTCGCGTCCCTCCTCTCTGCTCGAGCTGCCACTGCTATCGTGCCGTCATCCCCTCTCGGTCGCCCCGGTCGAGCGAATCCGGTCTCTGACGAGGGAAGAGAGAGAGAGAGAGCAGTAAAGCATGGCTGACAAGGCGGTGACCATCCGGACGAGGAAGTTCATGACCAACAGGCTCCTCTCCAGGAAGCAATTCGTACGTCTCTCTCTCTCTCTCTCTCTCTCTAACGTTTGTGTTCGCGTGTGTGCGTGTGTGGGCGGATGGGGTTCGTGGGTTTTTCGCTTTCTCAGTTTCTAGAAAGACCCACTTGTTAGTCGGCGGTAGTTCTGGATCGCGCGTTAGATTTTGTCTCTTTACGGGCTGGGAAGTGAACTAATTTGATCTTGTCCAGACTTGCTAACTTTGCTGTTCCGGAGAAAGTATGATTTTTTCGTTGTCGGGGGTGCTCGTCCTTGAATTCGGGAAAATAGGGTTTCGAGAGATTGTTTGAGCACGTCCACGAGTTGCCGCAGGAGGAGGTGCGTGAATCGTTTCGGCTATTTCGCGGGTAGCTGTGGTCATGGAAAGTGAGGTCTTTGAACGGTAGCAATTGTTAGGAGCAATGCCTTTGGGGTTTTGGTGATTTGGTTGGTGGGTTTTGAAAATCCTTCAGGCGGGTGCGAATTTGCCATTGGGAGTGGGATTTGCCTCTAGAAGGAACTTTGCATTAGAATTTCTGTAGTTTAGGTTAAAACATTAGAGGAAAAAAACACTGCATTGTTAGGTTTTAGGGTGATTGAGCAATGCATACTTGTCGGACCTTGGTTGTATGTCTAATGAGGTTGGAATTGACATCACCTGTTTTGGGGTAAAATTTTCCTTATATCGGGGTCCTCGCGTAAGCAGTTTGCTGTAGCATTAGTTTTAGCCCCCGAGTTGGGTTTTGGAGTTTTAAATGGAAGAACTGGATCCTGGATCTTCTTGTTGTGTCATATTTTTAAGAGGTGTATCACTTTATTTGATGATGCCTTGCCCCTTGCATTGTAGGTGATTGATGTTCTGCACCCCGGAAGACCCAATGTTTCCAAGGTAACCACAGTTTGTGAGTTGCAAAATTTTGTGATGCTGTAGGTTATTTTGCCTGTTCGATTGTCTTTATTTCGCCGTTAATTTTACTGAAATTTGTTGGTTTGCTTTTGGTTTTTCTTTAAAACTTAGGCGGAGCTTAAGGAGAAGCTTGGAAGGATGTACGATGTGAAGGATCCCAACTCAATTTTTGTTTTCAAATTCAGGACTCATTTTGGAGGTGGAAAATCCACGGGGTTTGGCTTGATCTACGACTCTGTTGAGACTGCGAAGAAGTACGAGCCAAAGTACAGGCTCATCAGGGTAATCTCTTGTTTTCCTTTAGATACCTATAAATGTGAGAGATGCTGCAAGGATGTAAGTCTAGAGCTTCTTTTTCTGTGATCATTCATCTGAGAGCGAGTCCTAGAAGATGCTATGCCATAACTTCTCGTAGTGTGTCTGCTGTGCTTGCTAGTAAGATACTTTTTCCCACAATCTCGAATCCTGGAATATATGTTTGGATAGAAGAGGATCATGTTAGAAAATCATGAAGCAACTTCCTTACATAACCTGTGGAACCTGAAAGACAGGCCCTTCTTCTCCATACTTCTCTCCTTCCCCTAACACCCCCTCCCCCTCCCCCCCAAAAAAAAAACCCCACCCCACCTCACCTCACCTCTTGAGTTTTTTCTGGTTTGGATGTGATCAATGATTAGTTTGACCTTGATCCCTCGTGTCCTCTGACAATGACGTAAATCAATCCTCTGTGCAGAATGGACTGGATACTAAGGTTGAGAAGTCCAGGAAGCAAATGAAGGAAAGGAAGAACAGGGCCAAGAAGATCCGTGGTGTAAAGAAGGTACGGAGTTTTAGTTTTACTTCTTACTGTTAATTTCTGTAATATCAGTGGTCACCTTTCATGGTGTATTTATACATTCTCATCCGTACAGACAAAGGCTGGTGATGCAGCCAAGGGAAAGAAGAAGTGAGGATGTAGCAATGCGCTAATCTCAAAAGCCCAGATGCAGCTTCCGGCTTCTCTTTATTATGTTTCCTTTCTTATATTTTATTTGTCGAATGCCATTTTTCGCATCTTTTTGTCAGACTTAGATTGGTCAGAAGCTTAATCATATTTGCAGTTTTGGTTGTTCCGCAAAGGATAATTTTGATTCTTGAATGATGACTCTCATACTGAGCTGCTCATCGTAGTCCAGTTGCAAAATTCGAAACTCTGCCTGCTAAAATATTTTTACAGTCTAATATACTGAGATTCTTCGAGTTAAGATTGGAGTCCATTTCTATTATACATTCACGAAATTAGAAATCGCATCGAGTATGGTCGCATTCGGGTTTGCTTTTGGCTTTATAGGATGCACTTGCTTATTGAGCTTGGAATGCATATTAATTCAATACACTAATTGTACGAGCTTTATTTACTGCATAGCATGCTCAATGTGGATCCTCGTGTTTTTTGTGGCCTTGTGCTTTGCGGTAAGGTTGTGTTTGGTTGCCCTAAGAGTAGATGACAATATGGCTTTCTGGTTATATGGCAGAGAAAGAACTGAGGATATGGTATGTGGGCAAGGGTATGTTTTTACCTATTCTCGCTCTCGATTATTTCCACCCATTACCACAAATATTTGGTTAATTATTATTTCTTTGATTTAAAATTTTTAAAAACCATTGATCCCTTTGTTTTTATTTCACTTCACACAAATGTTATGGTATAGAGAATCCATATATTCAACTAATTTGTTTTGTACATGTTTCATCTTAACCAATGTTTGGCATTGTTCATCTCATTCGATTTTACTTTTGACGGCATCTATTATCCATAATGCACAAAAGATGAAATGAACCCCAAGTAAATTCAAATAATCGCAATTCTGTGTGCTTTTCACATAATTCAAAAGCATATAATCATATTACAAAGTTCTGTAAAATAACATCACATTGAAAATAACTCATTTGGTATAGAGTTAAGGAATAAGAAACATTTAGCAATTGACGTATCAATAGGAACATCTATAAAATAACTTATTGAATATAAAGGAAAACGGACTGCGTTCACCTAAAATTGGAGGATCCTTTGCTTACTTAATGGTATAGATTTACATTATATCTTTACTATTTATCTTCTAGATTTATTTTCTCCTCATGTTGCCTGCATATCATTTGACACATTGTACCCAATTGTTTAGTTGAAAATGAATGATTTGGAAAATATTTTTATAATAAAATCAAATATTAAAATTCTAAAAGTATTAAAAATTTACTAATTTTAACTGAAGTACCTAATCGATCCATATTTTGACAGTTTAGATACTCAATTGAACATAAAAAAGATGTTCATTCATGCAAATTTAATTGCGCATGGCACAACTAGTATGGGCCCTCCCAAGTGACATTAACTTGAAATCGCATGCACCAACGCATTTGGTCATCCTCCGAATAATTTTAACAATGTATCAACTTCCTTTCGGCTTTTTCCTGATTCCTTTCCTTTCATTCTATAACTGAACGTTACAAACGCTCTTATAGAAAAGATACGGCAAATTGATGATGGAAAAGTTACCAAATAATTGTTCAATGAATCATGAAGTCGATCATGCTCATTTTTTTTTTCTCGAAATACGAAGAAATAGACTAGCTCATGGGGAATGATCAACGATACATGGAGTCAATACTAACTATTCATTGTCATTTGATTAGACTTAGAAACTCATATTTGATGGACTGAACTATTATATGAATTAGTTATATTCTATAACTGAGTCATAAATGAGTTTTGAATAATAAAATTTAGAATAATATTGGCATCTATGACTTTCATGAGTATCTATAACTCTTTTCACTCTCTCATCCTCACTCAATTTTATGCTCACTTGTTTGCTCTATGCTTTCACCTCAACTTGAGTATGGATTTTCCTAATTTGGGTTATAAATGAAAACATTTTAATAATATGGAATGAGTCGAATATGTATTGGGTATGAGTTCGATCAAATATGAATAACTAATTTTTTTTATAACTGGCTACTACCTTTGTATTATATGAAAATTGATGGTTTTGTTTGAACCATTTTTCACTTGACCTAAATTTCATCGGATTCATCGGTTTGACGAGTAAATATCGGGCTTGTCTTGTTGTGGTAAATAAAAAGGTCCTTAAGAATGCGACACATGTCCCAATGGACCCAATTGTCAGGTCTCTCTCCCTCTCCAGCATGCTCTCTCTTCACAGGTGCGGACGAACCGCCGACCACCTCGACCTCTGTGGCAACCACCTCCTCCCGTGTGTCCAGAAAGGCGCATGAGTGCTCGATTTGCCACAAAAACTTTCCCACCAGGTAGATTCTCGGTGCACACAAGCAATGCCACTACGAGGCCCCCACTTCCGCCTCCTCCGCTCCCATCGTCGCTGTGGCTGCTAGCGAGTTGAGCGTCTTGGAGGGCGTGAGGTCCACACACGCTCAGAGCCAAGGGCACCGCGAGTTCGATATGAACATCTTGGCTCTCCCAGAGTTTTCCCCCAGGTTCACGGTCTCCGGCAATGTGGATGACGAGGTGGAGAGCCTGCGCCTCTCCAAGAAGCTGCGATTCATGGCGTCGATGAAGACAGAAGCGGCCCGAAATGGGTCAGACCGAAAACGTGCTGGGGAGATGAAGAGAGGAGGGAGAGAGAGTGTGCAGCGAGAAGAGAGAGATCCGATAATTTGGGTCCGACACGAACCACGTATCGCGCTCTTAAAGATCTTTTTATTTGTCACGTTGGTACATAAGAGGTGCCCAAATATTTGGTTTGACGGTCCAATTCATCCTTATCTTGACCACCCTTGAACCAGTCTTAAAGGGTCATTTGACTTTTGTCGGAAAAGCAAACGTGTGGGAGAAAGAGACGAATCCTTGGCAAGATTTCCACCTCGATTTCCTCGCGTCCTCTCTCTCTCTCTCTCTCTTCTTCAGTGTCTGCAGCTGCAAGTACACTCTGGAACGCAGCGCACGCTCGCCGACTCCGGAATCCGGTCAATCTCGCTCTCTCTCCAGCCCATTGTAAGCATCCAGATTCTCGAATCGCTTCGTCGGGTTTCGCCCTTCCGATTGATTCCCGCTTGGGTTCTTATCCGTCGGTCGCGTCGAAGTCCGGTCGAGAGATCGAACCTCGCACTCGTGCATGCATGCCTACTAGCTTTGGCTGCTTTACCGCCTTTTGCTGGCGTTTTGCCACCTTAAATTGGAAAGCTAAACACACGGGGGGCTGTGTTCCTTAGCTCCTTAATCGAAGTGAAGGTTTACGGTACTTCCAAGTGGAAAAGTCAACGCTCTTGGAGTTGGCTGGGTAGCATCTTGGACAATGGAATTATCAAGCAAATCAGTTTCAATGCAGTTTTAGACATTACGTACAAGTAGAATCTTGATGGAATGTGATGAAATGGGTATGATCTTATGAAAATCCAGGTGACTTCGGTTGTGACAACGTCCTCATCAGTCGATCATTCCAGGCTGCCATCAATAGTGTTGCGTTCTTTTTGATTTCTCGTACGTGCCTTTTGTACTATGGAATTTCTACGATCTTTTAGTTAGCACTTCATCTGTTTGTGTTGCTTCATGAGTTGATGGGTCAATCTCCAGTTCTGAGTGAATTTTGTGTGACCTGGATGAAAAAGCTTGAATCTTGGGGTCAATTGGGAGTGTTTTGTATGATGTGCTGAATAAGTGAACGGGGTGGAAAGTTACAGATTTTTTGCTGGGATTTCTCTTCTCATATGCCAAAGTGAGCTTCTTGGTTATTTGCACGGGTCCTTATTTTCTGAATCACTCTAAAACGTTGGTGGGTTTTGCAGTGGCACAAAAATGGTGGAAGAGAAGTCCATGATTGCAAAAGATGTCACTGAAGTATGCTATTTGCATGATTCATCTCACTAATTTTCTGTAGTTTGAATACTGTGTTTGTGTGCTTATGTTACTACAATCTTACAATCTTGTTCATATTTTCATTGCATGCAGTTAATTGGTAAGACCCCTCTGGTGTACCTCAACCATGTCACCGACCGTTGCATTGCCCGAATTGCTGCCAAGCTAGAAATGATGGAGCCATGCGCCAGTGTCAAAGACAGGTACAAGAAGATTTCATTTTGAAAAAAGAAAAATTCCTTTCCATGTTGAACTGCTAATGACTGTGCCTTTGTGTCTTATTCGTACCTTCATCCAATGTGCCAATCTGGATATTTGTCGCTGCTATAACAAGATCTGTTAGTCTGGTCGGAGTTCCAATCTTTGACTAGACTCCATGCTAGAATCTACTGTCAAGTAAAACATTCGACTGCAGTTATCGTGTGTGAAAATGGTCCACAAAATTCCATGTCCTTTAAGAAACGTTTATTTATCTGGGGAAAGCCTTATGGCTGAAGGCTACTACAATTAAAGAGTACGAACTGGCTATTTCTTTCCCTCCCATTTTCTTCACCATCCACTTTTCTTTCCTTATTTGCTCACTATACAGCACCCCCTTTCTCGCTTGCACACACATGCGTGCACCAATCCTAGTGAACAACAACAGATAGAAGTCAAAAACTTGGAATAGATGTATTTCACGTGGAATTCATTCCTTATCTCATCCTTGTGTACAGCCTCTGGGTATGTGGATTAATTCATATCCCGGGTCTAATACAGATATGTTTTCTCTGCCTGCAGGATTGGGTACAGTATGATTGTAGATGCAGAGGAGAAGGGTCTTATTCAGCCGGGGCAGGTTAGTCACTGAAACCTCTCTTTCCATGTTCATAATAATTGGTGGCTTTGTGCACTTAATAAGGAAGGACAGTGTTCTGGTATGATGACAATTACAATAATATCCTAAGTAAGAGCTCCTAGCTCATGTATCTGAGACTTTTGATATAGTTCCTGAAGGATGGGAACATCTTTCCCATTGAAAGTAGTTATAGCTAATTTAGATCACGGGCAATTTCTCTCTCTCTCTCTCTCTCTCTCTTCATTTGTAGGTTGTAGATTGATAGATGACGATGAAGAAATCTAACCTTAAATATTACTTGCTCGACTTGATGAAGAGTGTTTTGGTCGAGACAACTAGCGGAAATACTGGGATCGGTCTGGCATTTATTGCAGCTGTGAAGGGTTACAAACTTATAATAACAATGCCTGCTTCAATGAGCCTTGAAAGAAGAACCATCCTTCGTGCATTTGGAGCTGAGCTGGTCCTGACTGATCCAGCCAAAGGCGCGATAGGTTCCATTCAGAAGGCGGAAGAGATAGCAGCAAAGATTCCAAATTCATACATTCTTCAGCAGTTTGAAAACCCTGCCAATCCCAAGGTACTTTTGGGTCTTGATATGATGCTTGCAGGTTTAAGCAAGTTCATTCATAGGACTGATCAAAGCAAAAAAAGTTCATTGGTAAGATCTTGTCTCTGTTGTTAGATTCATTATGAGACCACCGGACCAGAAATATGGAAAAGCACAGGTGGGAAAATCGATGTCCTTGTTTCTGGAATTGGAACTGGGGGTACAGTAACTGGAGCGGGTAAGTTTCTCAGGGAACAAAACCCCAATATTAAGGTTAGATCCTCTTGTGGTTATATTATTGGGACAGAAGTTTCGTTTTTCCATTGTTCCTATTTCTCATATTACTCGCACGCCTCTGTAATTGTCTCTAGCTCTATGGGGTAGAACCAGTGGAGAGTGCAGTTTTGTCTGGAGGAAAGCCTGGTAAGTTCTGATGTCACATGACTGACATTCCTAGTCTTTTAATCCATTAGGCTAGTCAGTTCTATCTTTTAAACACTACTTTCTGCAAGTGCCACAGTAAAATGGACTAATGATGGTCCATTAAATTAGGAAGCAAGTAGCTTTGTATTTCCTTTTATTTTTGCAACAGGGGACGCTGCTTTTTCATCTTCCAAGGCAGTCAATTGTATCCTTTCTTGCTCTTTTAAGCATGTGAAATGCCAAAAATCTCCAAAGAAGATTTCTTTCTATTGAAAACTATCTCGTGTAAATCCTCTATTTCACCAAGAATTTCATGCCCATAAAATTTCTCAGGCCCTCATAAGATTCAAGGCATTGGTGCTGGTATCATACCCGGAGTTTTGGACATGGATTTACTCGATGAAATAATCCAGGTAAGAGTTTGTGCAAGAAATTGTTCTTTGTGCCCTTTCCACTTATAAAGCTGGGACAACGGTTCATATACCTCATATCTCTAGGGGAGGCATAAGTACCATAGGTTTTGTGTATACATATATTTTTTTTCAATCATTTTAGTGCCATGAATTTTAAAAATCATTTGCTTGAGCGATTTTCCTTAATGGAAAATCTAACATGCTCTTAATTTATTATAAATCGAGCTATTTGACTCGCCAGAGAAATTTAATCAGCAAAATATTGTAGAAATGACGTTGTTGCTTCTTTGTTCTTGTCTCGAATTGACAAATTGGGGCTAATAGGTTCAATTGAAATCCTAGCCCCAATTTGCGGGTCAAGAATCAATCAGAGAACTTAAGTACTGTAAAATCGAAGAGGAAGACGAGGACAATTGCTTCTCCTCATTTTTGATTTGAAGCAGCTTTTGAGTTGATCAACCAATCTTGAGCTCAGGCTCAGAAAACTCATGGTCAAGGCTTCAATTTTAAGAGGAAGATTGCTCAGGCATGTGCAACGTGTTGGATTCTCCACTCGAAGCACTTGCTTTCGATTACGCGGGCTTTGGATTCCTCACTGCTGTGAACAACTTGTGGACCCTCATCACCAGCACAGCGGCTCTCAGTTTCTAGCGTGTGCTCCCTCCCTCCCTCCCTCTCTCTCTTGCGAACACACTGCCGTGGTCGGATGAAGAATTTTCCATGTTGGACTCCAATTTCATTGTAGATGTTGGATTGGAGTCAAAATTATTTTCAAAAGCCATGTATGACTAATCGCTGGGATAGACACTCAAGTAAATGATTTTTCATTGACGTGGCATTTAAGTGATCATGGAAAAAGAAAATTATGTTACTCAAGTGAGTACCATACGAAGGTTACGGCACTTGTGGCATCCTTACACCTATATCAGTTGATGGAAGAGCTAACTGACATGAAGAAGGATGGTACTGGTTTGAGTAAGCATGGGCTCATGAGCAATGAGCTTTCTAAGTTACAGTTTCTTTTCTTAGGAGTGAGCTTAGGTTTGATAAGGAAATTGCAAGGTGGCTTTGAATAACGCGTGGAAAAGTAAAACAAGCCTCCCATCCTCCGCATGGCTATGCAGTTGTGTGTATGGACATTGTTACTTCATCAAACTGATGTACATTGACAGTCTCGTGCTAGAATTCCTAGATTGTTCCTTTTATAAGTGCTTGCTGACTTTGTACTCTTTGCAATGTATCTGGATAATGCAAGCGCACAACAGTGAAAGGTGTATTTACAAATCATTCGATATAACAGAAGTCTATGCGAATGGCTATATATGTTGTTTGTCAGCCACTTATGGAAGCAATCCTTTTTTCGCCATCTAGTGTTGATCACCATTCTCCGAGCTTATACACGTTCCTGAATAAATTTTAATGCCGTATCACTTTCCAGATAGCGGGCGATGAAGCTATCGAAACTGCAAAGCAGCTCACATTGAAGGAAGGCTTGCTGGTAATCTGCGTTCAGTTTCTGCGCTTTTCCTGTTGTGCAAATATTTGTGATCCATTAGGAATGTCGACCACTGCTAGCTCTTATGGTCCTTTCTGCCTTCATTGCGGTCTCATGATCGTTGGGATACACTTTGCAGGTAGGAATATCATCCGGAGCAGCAGCTGCTGCAGCAATTAAGATTGCGAGAAGGCCAGAAAATGCTGGGAAACTCATCGTTGTAAGTGTTTGTTTCACCGAGAAACAATTGTCCGATTTTACATTGGAAGTCAGATCCGCGTCTGAAAACTCTTTGTTGCAAGGAAGATTAATAATGTCTTGAGCATTATAGCCTTGATATCCGTAGGTTTTCATATTTAATTCTTCATTTTCTGGATAGACTATTTTGGTTTTTCCTCCGAATTTATACTGCATGAACTTCATCAGGTGATCTTCCCCAGCGGTGGAGAACGTTACTTGTCGTCCGTGCTATTCGAGTCCGTGAAGGAAGAGGTCGAGAATATGGTTTTTGAACACTGAGCAGGCTGAGTTCCGGTCAATAGAGACACATGGATTTTCCGCTGCTCTTCTGAAACATTCCATGTGATAAGTGTTTGCGTTAGGAAGGCTTGTTTTCTGTGGCTGTATCATTGTAAGCTTTTGAAGCTGACCGCAAAACTGGAGATCTGAGAAAGCCCAACATTCCCAACAGCTTCCATCAACTAATTAGAAAAGGTAGATTGAATACACAATGACGGATTGAGATGAAGTGACGTATTGTAAGTAGGCCTTCGAACAAACCAGCCATATTTCAACCATCCTATAGAACTGTTCCATGTTACTTGATAAACCAACTTACTAGAGTAGTTTTAGTATAGCTTACATTATTCTTTACTGAAGTGGCTATAAAAGATATCCAGTACCACATCATCAAGACCAGAAACCATTCTGTTGTCGGTTCGGATCCAATATGAGCTCCTGTAAAACGATAATAGACAATGGTCACACCAAGAGAATCTTGTATTAATATAGGGAGGGTAAAAAAGAGGGATAACTTGCCTGCATGATTACGTTGTAGCAAATGCTTGATGAAAGTGGCTTTTCCAGAGGAGTATTGACCCAAAAGCATTACATTTGGTTTGTCATCAAAATCACTATTTCTATGCAACAGAAATGTCGAACAGCAACAATCAGTTAACTGTGCCGACTAATTAGACAAAAGTCGGTAGATCCTTTTGAGTGAGACTATGTGTAACTGTCACAAGTTACTCGCCAATAATGGCAACTTGGCATATTGAAGTGATAAGTGATTTCCAGTGGCTCCAGCTTCTAAACATACGAACTCTTCAAGCCATCAACAAAGAATGAAACTTTTGTCTAATTACATCCATTGTTGATGGCTTGAAGAGTTCATATATTCAGAAGCCGAAACCACTGGAAGTCACTTATGCTCCTGCTCCTCTATCTACAAGGACATAATGACATTGAATGGCAGAGAAATCCATAAGAAAAAACTAGAAGTATTGCAAAGCAATCGGCAATCACATGAATTGCAAATTGTACTTCGATTTCTGCAGGATAACAGCAAATGAGCAACATCAAACGCATGTTGCTAAAGATTGATTTTTGAGAATAATTAGAGGGATTATCTCAGCCGCCATATCCGTTCACAAGTAACCTATAGGTTCATAGTATCAAACCATACATGGAACCCGACCTTCACTAAAGATTCAAAGAGCTCATCAGTGATATTATAATTGATATCCCAGGAACTAGGGACAAACAAGAATCGCATGGCGCCAGAGAAGTTAAATATAGAAGATTAACTAGTTCCAGTAGCTCAAATTCATCACTGCACAACATAGATTTTATATATCGTTGCGCAACTAGAAGTGATATCACTAATGCGAAGCACCTGTGGTGACATACTCTGTTTCAGGAATCAATTTGTCAATGTCAAGCGATTGAAATCCTGTGATTATATCATGAGTGTGGTGAGAGTGCTGATCTTTTCTAATCCCAGTAGAAGTGAAGGGAAATTGGCATTCTCTTATCTCAAGAATGTCAGTATGCGAAGTTCCACGTACTTCTTGTCCTTTCACACGAGAGGATGACATACCAAGACTCCGAAAGTAGTCCTGCAAAACGAACCAACCAATTCAGAACCCCGAACGCACAGAGCCATCACAGAAGCTGTCTAAAGCTCGAAAAGGTGGTTTTAGCAGGGAAGAAGAGGTGTTTTCCGTTACGTTTGCGTTAGATAGTGGGAGTGTCCCCAAAAACAGAGCTCTTTGACACTTTTTGATCAGCATCAAACGTCGACAGTTGACGGACACGCCTGCAATGCTGAGTACTTCACCATAGCATGCTTGCAAAAGGAAGCCCGGAAAGCAACATCTTGCTGGGACTCGGTTGACTCGTGCTCTGGAATCGTATCTAGCAGCATCCCGTTCCTGGACCCATGAACTGCTGTATTTCTCGGAAGAGGCCACTGCCCACTGTTTTGCCAGCTCCGAAGGGGACGGCGGCGGCGGCGGCGGCGGCGGCGGAGAGAAAGAGAGAGCGTGTCTAGTTGTTATTCGGAGGAGAGGGAGAGGGAGAGGGAGAAAAATTTGAAAAGAAGTGAGAGAGAAGAGAGAACGCAGGTGTCTTCGACGGGAAGAGAGAGCGTGCATACTGCGCAGTAAACGCAGAGAAAGGGAGGGGGATGCGGTGAAGGGGAGAGAGTGGGACCCACGGACGACACGTGTCGTCCATGGCATCGGCCAGCGCCATGGCTGGCCGACACGATATTTTCTGAATCCTTGCGAAGATTACACTTCGACTCTCTTTCTCTGTCTCTCTCCTCGGGTTTCTGCAACTGTGAGTACACTCACTCGACTGTCTTCCATTACCACTTCCCTTCTCCTTTCTTGACTCGCTTCTCGAACCTCGACGACTCGGGAGTCCGGTCGATTTCGCTCCTCCCCAGACCTCCGAGATCCTGCGATGGAGGAAGCCAATCGTAAGCTAAAAAACTCTCGAATTCGCTTCGTTTGATCTCGTCCGTACGGTTGATGTCTCTTGGGTTTTATCCGTCGGTCACGCCAATTCCAGTCGAGAGATCAAGCCTCGTGCTTCTGCATGTGTTCTCGTGGTGCTTGCGATTGATGGGTTGGAATTTACTTCGGCTTCTTAAATTGGAAAGACAAACACGAGGGCTGTGTTCCTTAACTTCTTAAATCGAAGTAAAAGGTTTATGGTGCTTTAAGTGGGAAAGTTAGCACTTGGCTGGGGTAGCATTTTGGACATCGAATTATTGAGCAAAAATGAGTTCAGCCCGGTTTTAGACACTACCTATGTGTAGAATCTCCATGGAATGTGATAAATGTTGATGATTTCACAAAGCGTCGGGATGTTTTGTAATCATGACACTGTCCTTATCAATCGATCATTCCAGATAGCCATCCTGTGCTGTAAATGCGTGGTGTTTGCAAGAGGGAACTAAGATAAGAACCAGATTTAGATTTAGACTCAGTGATTTTTATTATTATTATCTTTTTTGTGGGCGTGCGCGTGCGTACAGGCTTTCGTGCGCACGCTGATTGCTTTGTTTATCTGGTCTTGTCAAGTCTTAGTTCCTTTGAGTTTTGTGTTAGGGTGGTTGTCGGAATTTTCTCGCTTGATGATATGATCTTCTGACCGTCCTATCGTCTTTTCTCAGTGGTGGAAACTAAAGACAGGAGACTCTCCGTTGCTTCCGCGTTCCCTGGTCTTCAAGAGGGTAAGCAATCTATGTTCATTTGGCATGACTTTTCGTCACTGGATTGACCTATTTCGTAGCATACTGGCATCTCGCCTCTTGTTTTTTCCTCCCTGGTATGAGCATAGAGGGTAGGTGCTTGACACTTGAACATTGTCCAAATTTGATGATAGTACTCGGCCTCCTCATTCCGTATCCTAAGCATTATCTTCCACCTGTTGGCTTTCCACCTAAAATTGGTTGATGGGTTATCCTTGTCTATTTTGACCTATTGATTCATGTGGGGCACTAAACTTGGACTTAAGTTATATTTCACACATATTATATGGTAAATATTTTTTCACAACAATCTGACAATTAAATGATAAAGTAAATAGAATCTTGAAAGCTAAATGTGGCTACATTAGAAGAGTATAACAGTGGTATCAATGAACTTTTGTTGCCAGCCATTCAGGATAGGGATTGCATATTCTTAGCGAGAGCAGTTGAAGAAGCATATAAGGGTGTTGAATGTGGAGATGGTGGCCCATTTGGGGCAGCAGTTGTTCGTAACAAGGTTGCTGTAAACTGTCACAACATGGTTTTGAAGAACGCCGACCCTACCGCTCATGCAGAAGACACATCAGTAAGAGAGGTTAGGCTTTGAATATCATCAAATTTAGTGATATTGAAATCTGACATTTTGTTTCCTTTTATCATTGGAGTTGTGCCTCCCAATCTCTTTATTAATAGGTTAATTTGCTCAAATTCTACTGATTTATGAATTTACTATCTGCCATTCTTGCTGATCGCTTCAAACCCTTGTACTCTTGTTGCTTATCAGACTCAAAAAACTTTTACCAATTGTTTGATGATTTCGCTAAGCTCATGTCTTCTTCAGTAGCAAACCAATTCTCTTCACCCCATGGCTTTGCTATTTACAGTGTTCATAGGGCATTTATAGTTGAGTAAAGTCACCTTAATTTCTTGAATTAGAGGATCAGACACTTATTAGACGACGCTAGCTGTCCATTTTGAAGTTCATGTGTGCATTCATGTTCTACCTTCTTGACTTTACCCCTGCTTTTTCTTTTTCTTTTTTTCCCTCAAAATCGTTTTCCATTGCTTTCATGAAATCATCTTGAATATTTTGAATCAGGCCTGCAAAGCTAAATCAAATTGAACTCTCAAAATATATGCCTCTTCTGAGCCTTGTCCCATGTGCTTCGGGTATTAGAGCTTTGGTTATGATATTTCTGGGTATAGATTTTATGAGACATTGTTATATTGTGTGATAGCTGTGAATGCATTAGCCTTTTAGATGCTAAGGTTATGTTCCATTCTTGAATTCAGGTGATCACAAATTCTGACTCAGAGCTGCTGGCCTCTTTTTGCAAGAAAAATAAAGGCAAGCGATTATTTACCTGCGATACCAAGAATGTTCCTCAAGGTTCTCATGGGGCGGCTTCAACAAGAAGACAAGATTGTCACAATGATACTGGTTTGGACTCGCAGAAAACAAGAGATGAGCGTCAACAGCCTATCACCCAAAATGATATATCTAAAGCTTATCAAGCAGTGCTTGATTTTCATTGTCAACTGAAGGAATGGGGTAGAACTGGATTTGTTGAATCTGGGAATAATAGAGCATGCACCTTTGCCCAGTTTAGAAAGGCGAAGCCACCCACTTATGATGGGAAATTTGATCCTCTTGTGGCTGAGCGTTGGATTAGAAAAATAGAGGGAATCTTTAGAGCTACAAGAGTTCCCGATGATCGAAAAGTTGTCTTTGCCACCCGATATTTGGAGGGCAAAGCTGAATATTGGTGGGAAGGGACTAAACTTGCCCTTGGAGGTAGGGAGGCAACTATTTCTTGGAAGGACTTTGTGGAGGCTTTCAATGCTCAATTCTTCCCAAAGACATTCCAAGCAAAGATGAGGGACAACTTTGTACATATATCTCAAGGTGACTCTACAGTTTTGGAGTATGCATTCCGCTTCAACCAATTAGGTAGATTTGCGGAACATATTGTGGCCAATGAGACAGATAAAGCTGAACATTTCGAGAGAGGTCTCCGACCTGAGATCCGTTCCCCACTCATACCTCTTGTACTAACAACCTACAACGATGTTTTGGAACGAGCAATCAGGGTTGAACAAGTCATTTTGGAGTGTGGGACACAGGATGCTCAACATAAGAGGCCCAAGTTCACTGATTTCCAAGAATACCGTGCAAGTGGCAGCAACAGGCGAAGAGGTAGCAACCGGCCTGGAAAGGATAAAAATCGAACTATTCAAGGCGCTTGCACTACATGCGGGAAAGACCACAGTGGTCAGTGTTACTGGAAGATGGGAGTTTGCTTTTCTTGTGGGAAGATGGGACACATGCAAAAGAATTGTCCTACGAAAAGGGATGCTTCTGTAGGTAGCAGATCATGTTTTGTATGTGGACAACCTGGACATCTAGCACGTAGTTGCTCCATGAGAAAGAATGTCCTTTAGTTGGTAGGCCCTAGAAAAATCAGCAAAGGCAGGAGATGAGTGGGAAACTTTTTTGCCATAACAGAGGAGGACGCAGAGGCATCTAACGCATTTGTTGCAGGTTTTTGCCATCTAGTGTTGATCATCATTCTATGAGCTTATACATTCCTGAGTAAATTTTAATGCCACATCACTTTCCGGATATCAAGTGATGAAGCTATTGAAACTGCGAAGCAGCTCGCATGAAGGAAGGCTTACTGGTAATCTGCATTCAATTTTTTTGCTTTCCTCTTGTGCAAGTATTGGTGATCCATTAGGAATTCAACCACTGCTAGCTCTTATGGCCAAAAGAAAATAAGAAAAAAGAGAAAAAAACTACTGCTAGCTCTTATTGTACATTTTCATTTATTGCAGTCCCACGATTGTCGGAATTACACTTTATTAGGAATATTATCCGAAACAGCAGCTATACATTTGTCCAATTTTCCATTGAAATTGAGATTGGTGTCTGAAAGCACTTTGTTGCAAGGAAGAGTAATAATGTCTCGAGCATCATAGCCTTGATATCTGAAGGTTTTCATTAATGATTCTTTGTTTCCTGGATTGACTATGTAGGTTTTTCTCTGAATTTTTACTGCAGGAACTTAATCAGGTGATATTCCCCAGCTGTGGAGAACGTTACTTGTCGTTTGTGCTATTTGAGTCCGTGAAGCAAGAGGTCAGAATATGGTTTTTGAGCACTGAGCAGGCGGAGTTCTGGTCAGTAGAGATGCATGGGTTTTGTGCTGTCTTTGTGAATCATTCCATGCATAGGTGTTCATGTTAAAAAGGCTTGTTCTGCGTGGCTGTATCATTATAAGCTGTCGAAGCTGGCTGCGGAACTGGAGATATGTACTCTGTGAAGAGGGAAAAAAATGAATTTTAAATATGCTTTCCTATTATTCTTCTTTTCATAATTTGAAACAAGTCTTTTTTTTAATCGAGTGATTTGGAAAATCTTCTAGCAGAATGCCGGTTCTGGTGCCTGAAATTTTATATAATTCAGCTAAATAATGTGCCTTCTCAACCATATCATCAATGGAAGAATTACGACAAACTAATTTTCTTTTGTTTTTTGATTTTTGGGTGATGCCCTACTTACCATATGACTTACTACCACCATAGGATAGAGTTCTTATATACCCTTTAAAACTTTTGCTTCAAATTCTTGGACGACATCAATGAATGTCAATGTGCATTTCATTTTTTTGTTGGCTTTGTTAATAGTATTAAAACTTAAAAGACAGATGGCATAATAAATGGCTCATAATTCGTTCTTACATCCCAATCATTTGTAATCATTTACATCCCAATCATTTGTAATCATTTATTTCCGTCGTTACATCAATGAGAGTAAGTAAGTGTAGAGTAGGACTGATAAAAAAAGAAAAAAAAAAAAGAATTAGGGTGCTGTGACTGCAAGAGAGTTGTTCATGATCTGTGCTTTTACTCCCATTTTCTCTAACCTAACTTCATGTGAATCCTATCTTATCCTCTAGCTGTTAGGTTCGGTCTTAGCTCGAATGGCAAGTCTCGGATTCGGCTCAAGCTTTGTTCGAATCTCCTATGGTAGCATGAGTGTTGGTCCAGGGAAAGAGAGAAGAGATGACAGAAATAACTTATGCAAATGTGATGACACGGTGTGCACTGTCAGCAATTTTTTTTAACCTATGGGGGACATGATGGGGTAGAATGGATTTGTAGGTTGGATCACACATAAAATACAAATGCTAATACCGATCTTGCCATACACAATAGGAAAAATTATACATTTAATCCTTCAATTTGCAGAATCCTCTTCATCAAATCTTTGTGATTTTTAATTTTTCTAATCTAGTCCTAATATGCAAAAAAATTATGGTCAAGTCCCTTCAACACCAATGCCAGAGGATGGGTTGAATTGTCTGTTGTTTTCCTACTCACGGTGGACATTATGTGACTGTCGGGCCATGCGAGAGATGAGTTGGAGACAAATTTTGTAATGATCATGCCCAAAGGAGGGGCTAATTGTTTGTTCTATTAGAATTATAAAAAAAAATCGAGAAGGATGTGTAGAACGTGCTTCTGTAGTGGGAAACATTTTTGCAAAAGCAGCATCTTTCATCAAATATAAATTAGGGAGTTAAGATGATAAAAGAGATGCAAAAAACATAAATAGTGGTTTGGCCTTCCATTTGGCTAACCTTACTCTCCCAGGCCTAACGGCCATAATAAAGTTCGAATTTATTATGTAATCTCTGAAGTTCTATAGTTTTTTTTTTTTTTATGGTCAGTGTGAAGTTCTATAGTTTGTAGAGCGTGTTTCTACATGAAACTTAGGTAGATGATTCCACAAAGTCAAGCAACTCTCACGATACTATAATTAGTTGTTTTCCTAGATCTCAAGAATTCAACCCTCAACAATGAATTATAATTAAATAAACAATTAGATTTTGCTGGAGGGAAAGCTAGACAACTTGATGGGACAGAGGAAAAAACGAGAGTCATTGTTTTTCGCCAATCTAAACAGCTCACTTCGATTTGTTTAAATAGATCTCCAATCCTCAAAGAGCCATTTCAATTAAGGAGCTGTTGCCATCCTCCTTAAATACCATACTCGCGTTCTACGTGATCAAAGTTGCAGTTCGAAGACAAAGCAGGAAGTATAAAAAAAAAGCCCTCTGTTTCTACAGCCCGGTTGCCATCTTAATCTACCTTAACAAATATGGCAAAACTATTTGAAATTCTCCAGGCTACTTTCTGCGGATTCCAGGGCTTGTAAGCGGTCGTGAGACACCAATTTATATTTAAACCGAATTATTAAAAAGTGTAGATCTTCTTTATCAAAATTATAGAGGCTTGTTGCCAAAGGGTCCCCTTCAGGTCTTTTCACGGTTTCTCGCCGAATTGTCTATCCACCTTCTAAGAGACATGTCTTACAGTTCGTTCACCTTCTAAGGTCCTTGTAGTCTTGGACACACTTCCCGTTTAATATCTTGTTCTCCTTCTATTAAAGCAAAGCCTAATCATGCTTTCAAACGTCTTTTTGTGGACTCCATCTTGCTTGTGCACATATAAACTTTCTACGTAATTAAATGCTTACATTAATAATTTTTTTATTATTCTGTCATCTTTTAAATATTTAGCAATTTTCTCGATAAGTTTTGCCTCCATAGACAAGTCAGAACGGAGAATGGCTAGAAATTTTTGCTTCGGAGTGGCCATCCCGGAAAAAGTTGCCTTCATAGGCAAGCCACTATGAAAAAAGGTTCTTTAAATCATAGGTTAAAGCCCAAGTCAATTTAAATTGGTCGGACGTGACGTCGTGGGGGACCTCATTGAAAACTTTAGCAAGTGCAAGCACATTCTTAGACAAATTAGAAATTTAATGATTTGACTGGATAGGAGTAAATTGAACATATGGATCCACATGGTTACAGCCATTGAACGTGGTGGTCCCCACGGTAAGCTCCACGCAAGCAAGCAAACAATACGAGGATGTCGGTTCATGAATGTTCAAAATGTCTGCTCTCGGAAAAGGGTGCGAGAAAGAGATAAATTCAATGAGTAATCACGCCAAAAAAGAATTGTGAAATTTTGATGTGTATTGAAAAAGAACTAAGATAACGTATTAACCAAGATATGCACAATCAAATTTAGATGTACATGCAATGTTAAAAGATAAGAATTATCAACAGAATTACTTTCTACAATTATAGAAATTTAAACCATAATTATCTCTTAACACTTGGGGAGACTGCGCTTCGACTCTCTCTCCCTTGGCTAGTTTCCGCAACTGCGAGTACACTCGGCAATGTACCCGGCTCAGGAATTTGGTCAATTTCGCTCTCCCCAACCTGAGATCCTGCAATACGAGGATGTCGGTTCATGAATGTTCAAAATGTCTGCTTTCGGAAAAGGGTCCGAGAAAGAGATAAATTGAATATACATGCGATACTTAAAGATAAGAATTATAAAAAAAATTACTAAGTAGTTCTGCTATTATAGAAATTTATCTGAGAGAAAACCATAATTATCTCTAAGACTTGGGAAGACTGCGCTTCGACTAGTTTCTGCAACTGCGAGTACACTCGGCGACGTACCCGGCTCAGGAATCTGGTCAATTTCGCTCTCCCCAACCTGAGATCCTGCAATGGAGGCAGGCCGCTGTAAGCATAAACGCTCGAATCCGCTTCGTTGATTTCGTCCTCATGGTTGTTTTCGCTCAGGTTTTAACCTCGTGCCTGTGCATGTGTTCTCGTGGTGATCGCCATTGATGGTGGACAGAAATTTGCTTCGGCTTCTGAATGGCCTTCGCTGGTGTTTTCAAAGATTTATCACCATTGTTTTTTCGTCGCTCGCCACCTTAAATTGGAAAGACAAAACGTCGTGGCTGTGTTTTTTAATTATGATAGTTCAAGTGGAAAATTTAAACACTCCCGTAGCTGGCCGGGGTAACGTTTTGGACATTGAATTATCAAAGCAAAAACTACGTTCAACCCAGTTCTTTAGACGTTACGTAGATGTAGAATCTCCATGGAACGTGGTCAAAGTTGATGGTTTCATAAAGTTCCTCATGACTTCAGTCATAACACCGCCCTTATCGATCGGTCCTTCTGATTGCTCTTTTTATCCGCTCTTGTCGAGTCTTAGTTCCTTTGAATTTCACGTCACGGCGAATTTCGTTGCTTGATGATGTGATAATCTGACTGTCGTTTTGTCTTTTCTCCAGTCATGATAGCAATGCCGGACAGAGAACGCTCTACTGCTGCTCCAATCCATGGTAAGCAATAGGAGTTTGTTGGGTATGACTCTTGGTCATTGCATCGATCTATTTCAAGGCCACACTTGCATCTCGCCTCTTTGTTTCTTCATCCCTGATATGAGAACGGAGTGTAGGCTTCGACACTTGAATGTCCGTACTCATATGATGATATTTCTGGTCCCCGCCCATTCTGTATCCTAAGCATCATCTTTCCACCTACCGGCTTTCCACCTGAAATTGTTTGATCGGATATCATTGTGTTTTTTGACCTGTTGATTCGTGACGAACCGCTCAAATTATATTTCATGCACGTTATTTGGTAATTAGGCTTTTCAACAATCAGACAATCAAAACGATGAAGTACATAGATGCTTGAAAACTAAATGCAGCTTGATTAGTAGAATACAACAGTGGTAACTCATGAACTTCTGTTACCAGTTGTTGAGTGTAGGGAGGAGGACATGGCCAGAGCAGTTGAAGAAGCACATAAGGTTGTTGACGGGGAAGGGCTTCAGGTATTGATGGAGGTAGTTTTTCGTTACAGTGAGGCTGTCGTGAGGGGTCACTTCATATTTCCGAAGAATAATGCCGAACCTAATGCTCATGCAGAAGTAGACGCGACACTGAGTGAGGTTAGGCTTTGGATTCCATCAAATCCAGTGGCATTGTTATCCGACATTTTCTTTCCTTTTATCCTACAAGTTACGCCTCCCGATCTCTTTATCATCATGTTAATTTGCTTAAATTCAGACTGATTTATGAAGTTTACCACCTGCCATACGTGCTGATGAACTCTCGTACCCTTGTTGGGTATCGTACCCGAACAAGTTTCAGCAATCGTTCGACGGCCTATAGCAACGAATCAGTTCTCTTCATCCCACGGCTACCCTTTTTACAATGTTCTTTGGGCTTGCATAGCTGAGTAAAGTCAGCATATTTTCATGAGTTCGAGGAATAGACGCTTATTTCACATGACACAGGCTTGAAGTTCATGCGTGCATTCATGTTCTCCCTTCTTTACTTTGCCACTGCGTTTTTTCTCAGAATCATCTCACGCTGTTTTCAATTTTCATTAAGTCGATTTGGATATTTCTTAATCAGTTCTGCAGAGGGCTGAATCAAATTGAACTCCCAGATTGCGAAATATCAGCCTCCCGCGAGCCTTGTCCCATGTGCTTCAGCACCGTCCAGCTCGTGATTAAGGTTTTTCTTCTGACTTGCGTTATCCTACCCAGTGGAGATTCTTGTATGATCTTTCTTTGAGTTTCGCCTGCACCTTGTTCCTTTGGCACCAGAGGCCGGTCTCTGGAGTGAAGGCCAAAGCAACCGCAGCAACCGCCCTTCGGGATTTCATTCTGAACGCGCTAAGGCTACCGCAGCTGCTCTGCACAAGCTTTCAAAGGATGAAGGCGAAATTTCCGGGCATGATCTAGTGCAAGGCTCACACGGGTAGCTCGTTCAAAACGTAAGAGATGGAAGTGGAGCTAGCAAAATGGATCAAGGATTCACTTTCTAACTCATATTTAGTGGGTTGCTTTACATGCAATTTTTTTTTTTTTTTTTTTTTGGGTCTAAACTTTACATGCGAGTTTGTAGATCTATTAAAAATAGGTTTTATTAGGTCTAAAGTAGTAAAGTCTAACTAGATATCGGTTTTAATTGATTCCGACATACCCACTTTTGATTCATACCAAATTCAGAGAAAGAGTGCGAGCATTATATGATCCGATCCATGAATGTCCAATTTGTTCTTTTGATTAGAAAAGGAAAAAATAAAAAAAACAAACGTCAGTTTTCTCTTGTTTAAGAAGGAAATTGCTATTTGCTAATCCAGTTTCATACTGAGGCATCAAATTTAGATTTTCAAGGACATTCGAATTAATTAATCACGTGGAATTTCTTCTACTTTGTTTCTTCTCATAGATCATTTGACATTTTGTATTCTTTCGAATTAAATAACTTACTAATGTTACAAATTTCTTCATTGCTGTTGTTTAGGTTCGTTCTCTCGTTTTTCTTAGCATTGGTGTTACACGGAAGTAAGACCGGAGATAAAAAAAGAATATAACATTAAAGTAAATCTCAACCATCCGAACTTAATAATTAAAGATATGATCTCACAAAAATTGCTGAGAATCAAAACTAATTGCACGAATTGGATCTAAATTTGGTCAAGTATCAATTGCGAGTGTTGTATCACATGAAGATTGATTGCTCATTTTCGACCAGCACAATCTTGATCCTATCCGATCCATTCGTTTCATTAGTCAAAGAGAGAAACATTATTTAACTCTGTAATGATGATGCTTTGTAATCGCTCAAACAGATCTTCTGCTGCTGTCATATAATCTAAATTATCTCAACTTTGAGAAAAGTGCCTCAGCACCAAATCCGGGAATTGATGCCATGAGCACACGATCTTAAAAGTGCCTCGTTTCTATTTGTTTTTTCCAAACTCAGGACAAACTTTTTTCTTTCCTCATGACCATGTCGGCCAGCCACGATGGTGGTTGTGATTTCTGAACCCGTGGCGACGATGGCGCTATGAATTTCGGGGGAAATGGCCGTGCCCGAGCAGGCTGTGGTTCTTGTGCCGCCGCGTGCAGTGGTGGCGACTCCCATGGTGGGTGGACCCGACAATGTGGTTGGAATAAGGATAGACACGTGAACCTCGAAACGTAAGAAGGAATTTTAGGTAGTTGATTAAAGGGGAAGAAAGTGTTCTTGTACTTGAAACTCAAATGCACTAAGAACAAAAAGTACAGGCCCTCCCGAAAGCCATTAGCCTAAAAATTGATGTCTACCGACTAACTTTTCGTCCTCAGAACAGTGTTTCAATGATGTATCAACTTTCTCTGTCGCCTTTCCTGATTCCGCTCTTATCTTTCTTTGGGCAAACAGCAAACTCCTGCGGAAAAGCGCAGGAGAAATAGCGTCCATTGCGGATGTAAAGTTCCCAAAGGATGCTCAATGGATCCATAAAATAGATCATAGTAGTATTTTTTTTATGATAAGTGTATTAGAATTTTTAAAACTTGTCACAAAATCTAAAAGTCTAATGAGTAAAACTTTCAAAAAGTACAATTAAATCTTTAAATTTGTCATGGAAATATAATCGAATTATAAATCTTTTGAAAAGTTTAATGGATGGAAGGATTTGATTAGATCGATTTAATAACTTTAAGACTTGACTGTATTTTTTAAAAGTTTTAGAATTCAATTATACTTTCTGAAAGTTTTGAGACTTAATGATGTTTTCGTGATAAGTTTTATGATTTTTAATATACTTATTATATTTTTTTCTCAAAGTAGAAGAAGAAATAGACTAGCCGATGAAAAATGTTCAAGACAATATTAATCTTTCATTGTCCCTGAGTATAAGAGAGGATCCATATATAGACCTCCCTTGACCTCCAATATCATTTATTCCCATGTTTACCCCCACATCTAACATGGGGATGTGTTTAGTACAAGTGGAAAAATCATATTCGTGTTTATGCTTTGACAAATCCAAATTCTCTTCCTCCACTTCCTGCTTTTTGTCCGAGTTGTTTTCCTATTCCGCTTTTTCCTTCTCTTTTGGCCCTTTTTATGGTAAGGAATCCTCGTGAATTATGGTAAAATCCCAGTAAAAGGAAAATCTACATACCCAAAGAGAAAGTTCAATGACAATTTACCTACGACTCAGCAACTAAAATCCAACCCATTGTCAATTGTCAATCGCACAGAGAGACACGTTAACAACCTGCCAGCATGGGGGACCCAGATGGTAGAAAAAAGAGTAGAAAAAGCAAGAGCCAGCCAGGTTTTCCCTTGTCATCTTTCCAAAAAAGCCCTGGACTTTCTTAATCGACGAGGTACACTTGTGCTGCAGAAGGATTTCCAGTTCAAGGCTGTCCCTGGATAAAAAGGGTCTATCTAGAGTTTGGCTGGCTTTTGGAGAATAGAAAAAGCCAGACAAGTCTCTTTAGAGTGGTGTCCGGAGCTTTCCTTGTTGAAATTGTCTTTGCTCTTGGTAAGGTGAGCTCATTCTCATTCTTTTTTCTCGTTTTTCATGTTACGCCGTTGCCCGTTTGAATTCTCTGTCTTCTCTACAGAAAAAGGACTGCGATTGTTTGTTGAAATACCCAACCTTTTGCTTTTTCGGTCTTCCTTTTCATCGCCACTAAAAGCTTCTTCCTTTAAGGTGGTGGGATATCTTTATGCAATATTTTGGGTTTGCACCTTCGCTTCTCTTTCTTTCCTTGTTCTCGGGTTGATATTTTGTTATGTAAGTAGAACTTCAGATCATCTGTATGAGTTGTGAATGCACTCGAGGGTTGAACTGGAAATCAATAGTTTCGCTTTCTTTTTGATTTCTCAGAAATGCTGAATTATGAAATTTCTAGGACCTTTGAGTTGTCACCTTCATCAATTTCTGTTGCTTCATGGGTTGATGGGTCGATCTCCAGTTCTTAGTGAGAATTTTGTGTGACCTGTATGAAAAAGTTTTAGCCTTTGGGTCGATTATGGGAGGGTTTTGCATGATCTGCTGAATCGACATATGGAAGATCTCGAGCTTTGGAATTTTTGCTAGGATTTTTCTTCTCATTTGGCAAGTGAGCTTCTTAGTTATCTGCACAGGACCTTATTTGCTGAATCACTCAAAAACCTTAGTGGGTTTTGCAGTGGCACAAACATGGTGGAAGAGAAGTCCACGATTGCAAAAGATGTCACTGAAGTAAGCTATTTGCATCACTCACCTCACTAATTCTCCGTAGTCTTAATACTGTGATTGTGCGCTTATGTTACATGCACGTTCATCTTTTTTTTGTATGCAGTTAATTGGTAAGACACCTATGGTGTACCTCAATCATGTCACTGACCGTTGTGTTGCCCGAATTGCTGTCAAGCTAGAAATGATGGAGCCATGCTCCAGCGTCAAAGACAGGTACAGGAAGATTTCATTTGGACAAAAAAAAAAAAAAATTCTTCTCATTCTGAACTGCTAATGGCTGCGCCTTTATATCTTATCCATACCTTGATTCACTGTGCCAACCTGGATGTTCTTTTCTTAGACAACAAGATCAGTTGGTCTTGTTGGAGTTCCATACTTTGGTTGGCTCAACTCCTTGCCAAAATCTACTGTCAAGTAAAGCTATCTACTACAGTTATCATGTGTGAAAATGGTCCACAAAATTCCAAGTCCTTTAAAAAAACATTTAGTTTGCTTGGGCAAAGCCTTATAGGCTTATAGTTGAAGGCCGCTAGAATAAAAGAGTAAGAAATGGTTATTTCCTTCCCTCACATTTTCTTTGCCATCCACAGTTCTCTCTTTATTTGCTCACAAATCCACATCCCCTTTCTCTCTTGCATACATGTACTTGCACCAGTTCTTGCGAACAACAACAGATAAGTTAGAAACTTGAAATATATTTTTTTGACTTGAAATTTATTTCTTATCTCATCATTATCTACAACCTCTAGATATGTGGATTACTTCATATTCTGAGTCTAATATGGACTTGTTTGCCTGCAGGATTGGGTACAGTATGATTGCAGATGCAGAGGAGAAGGGCCTTATCCAGCCAGGGGAGGTTAGTTACTGAAACCTCTCTTTCCAGGTTCACAATAATAATAATGATGGACAAACTAGCTCATGCGTCTTAGACTCTTGATATAGTTCCTGAAGAATGGGAACATCTTTCTCCAGTGGAAAGTGATTATAATTAAATTAGATCATTGGCAATCTCTCTCTCTCACTCTATACTAATTACATGACTTCTGAAAGGCTTACACAGGCCTTAGGTATTGCAAGGCCTGTTAAAACAAGTTGAGGTTATGTAATCTCATTTTGTAGGTCCTAGAGTGATATATGCAGATGAAGAAATCTAACCAGAATTGTTCCTTGCTTGACTTGATGAAGAGTGTTTTGATTGAGCCAACAAGCGGAAATACTGGGATTGGTCTGGCATTTATGGCAGCTGCAAAGGGTTACAAACTTATAATAACAATGCCTGCTTCAATGAGCCTTGAAAGAAGAACCATCCTCTGTGCATTTGGAGCTGAGCTGGTCCTGACTGATCCAGCCAAAGGCATGAAAGGTGCTGTTCAGAAGGCGGAGGAGATAGCATCGAAGACTCCAAATGCTTACATTCTTCAGCAGTTTGAAAACCCTGCCAATCCCAAGGTTTTTTTTTTTTTTTTTTTTTTGTTCATAAGATTGATGCTTGCAGGTTAAAGAAGTTCATTGATACTACTGATCAAAAAAAAAAAAAAAAATGAGTTCATTGATCTTCTCTCTGTTGTTAGATTCATTATGAGACCACTGGACCAGAAATATGGAAAAGCTCAGGTGGGAAAATCGATGCCTTTGTTTCTGGAATTGGAACTGGGGGTACAATAACCGGAGCAGGAAAGTATCTCAAGGAACAAAACCCCAATATCAAGGTTAGATAATCTTTATAATATTTGGAAAGAAGTTTTTCTTTTCCAATTTTCCCATTTCTCATATCAGGTGCGCACCTCTGTTTTTGTCTTTAGCTATATGGGATAGAACCAGTGGAGAGTGCAATTTTGTCTGGAGGGAAACCTGGTAAGTTCTGATTTCACATCATTGACATTCTTAATCTAATAATCTGTTAGGCTAGTTAGTTCTTGCTTTATTCCCTAATTTCCGCAAGTGGTGCAGTTACCATGCACTATGATGGCCCTTTAAATAATGAATAGCTTTGTGTTTCCTTTTATTGTTCTATTTTGCATTGTTTATATTATTTTTGCAATAGGGGACACTGCTTTTTCAGCTTCTAATGCCATCGATTGTATTATTTTCTTGCTGTTATAAGCATGCTAAGTGCCAAAAGTCTCCTCAGAAGAAATGTCTCTTTTGAAGACTATCTTGTGCAATCCTCTATTTGACTATGAATTTCATGCCCATAATTCCCAGGCCCTCATAAGATTCAAGGTATTGGTGCCGGTTTCATCCCTGGAGTTTTGGATGTGGATTTAATTGATGAAGTAATCCAGGTAAGAATTTGTGCAACAAATCATAATTTGTTTCCTTTC
The DNA here is from genome assembly GCA_014182575.1 of Eucalyptus decipiens. Lineage (NCBI taxonomy): Eukaryota > Viridiplantae > Streptophyta > Magnoliopsida > Myrtales > Myrtaceae > Eucalyptus > Eucalyptus decipiens. Next base: position 32,507,704 of record CM024610.1, on the reverse strand, counting down.
CCTTAAAGATAGGAAAGCAGTTCATATACTTCCATATGTCGAAGGATGGAAGAGCTAAATGACATAAAGAAGGATAATGCTGGTTTAAGGAAGAATGGGTTTGTAAGCAATGAGCTTTTGAAGTTATAAGGACTTAGGTTTAATAGGAAATTGCTAGGCAGCTTTGAATAACAGGTGGAAAAGTAGAACAAGAAAAACCAGGCACCTCCCCACTCTCCACATGGCTTCACAATTATTTATATGGTCATTGATGATTCATCTGTACTTTGACAGTCTATTGGGCTAAAATCCAAAATTGCTTCTTTTATGAGTGCTTAGACATGGACTTTGTAGTCTTTGTACTACATCTGGATAATGAAAGCATGACACCTGAAAGGTATTCGCAAATAATTGAGTACGATGAAAGTATACTCCAAAAAGGTTATGCATGTTATTTGTCAGGTGCTGATGGGAGCAATCCTTTTATAGTTGGATGGGAAGTCTGTACTTTTTGCCATCTAGTCTTGATCATCATTCTCTGAGCTTATACATTCCTGAGTAAATTCTAATGTCATATCACTTTCCAGATATCTAGTGATGAAGCTATTGAAACTGCAAAGCAGCTCGCATTGAAGGAAGGCTTGCTGGTAATCCATGTTCAATTTTTGTGCTTTCCTGTTGTGATCCATTAGGAATGTCAGTCACTTGCTAGCTCTAATGGCCAAAAGAAAATAAGAAAAAAGAGTAAAAAGCTACTGCTAGCTCTTATAGTAAATCGTCGGGATACACTGTGCAGGTAGGAATATCATCTGGAGCAGCAGCTGCTGCAGCAATGAAGATAGCGAAAAGGCCAGAAAATGCTGGGAAACTAATTGTTGTAAGTGCTTCTTTCACCGATTTTATACTGTAGGCTTTTACTAATGATTCCTCGTTTCCTGGATTGACAATTCGGGTATTTCTCTAAATTTGCACTGCGTAAACTTTATCAGGTGATCTTCCCCAGCTTTGGAGAACGTTACTTGTCATCTGTGCTATTTGAGTCCGTCAAGCGAGAGGCTGAGAATATGGTTTTTGAGCCCTGAGAGGGGGGGAGTTCCGGTCCATAGAAGCGCATGCGTTTTGTGCTGTTCTTCTAAAACATGGTATAGAGTTTAGTCGTCAATCATCGTTGTCAATTATCGTTGTCAATCATCGTTGTTTGGTGTCGATATTTTGTGTGTTGATGTGTTTCCATGAATAAGTGTTTGTGTTAGAAACGCTCGTGTTTCTACGTGATTGTATTATTGTAAGCTGTTGAAGCTGGCTGCGGAACTGGATATCTATGCTCTGTGACAGGATTAAATTGCGTTTAATATCAAGTTTAGAGCATATTTGAAGAGGGCAAGAAAAGAGTTTCTTATATACTTTTCCATTATTCTTCTTTTCATATTCTTGGGAATAACATAAATCGAGTAATTCGGAACAATTTTCAAGCAGAATACCATTTCGTGTGCTTGGAATTTCTTAATTTAGCTAAATTATGTTCATTCTCAATCATTTATATCAAATCACCACATATGCACCCAGTTTTGTCGTTTTTGGATTGCCGTTAATGTCCTTACTAGATAACTTCCTCCTACCATAAAATGCTTTACAAATTCTCAAGAGCTGTTATATACACTTCAAGCTTTTTGCCAAAACCCTTGGACGCTACCAAAGAATGTCAAGCATTCATACGTGACCCGATAAAACTCTCTCACCAATCATAGTGATTATGGGTTCAATAATTTGCGCAAGACGAGGAGTAACAATTGTAGATTTGATTAGGAACGGGGAGGGGCTGCGTGAATTCAGGCCCCTCGCCGCAAATTATGATGTAGGCTCTGCAACAGTGAGCAGACTTAGGCTGATGCACCTCTCAAGTGCAATGGAGGCTGATGATGTAGGCCATGAGCCTTCTTGATAGCCCATTGACGCCATTCAGGTAAGTGATTTGATAGTGCTGTCACCTTCACTTTTGCCCACTTTTTCTTTTTTGGTCGAGAAAAGGCCACTTCATTTAACTAACATCACGAAAGAGCCAAATGATATGAGTTTCCGAGCATAAAAGGTCCCTTCCCCATGAAGGCTGAATTGGTTAAGATAATTTGTTAAGAAGGGCCTTCTTGGGTTGGGCTTTTACAAGTCGATCTGCAACCTGATCTGCATCTCTCGGAGCCATTACACTACAGTTTACCTCTCGTCCTAGGTGTATTTCCAATATGGGACTATCATTGTGCCACTCTCTCCCTCCCTCCCTCTCTCTAATTAATATTCTTTTAATTTTGTCCAAATCATCATACCCATAAGCACATTGGGGGAAGTGGCGATGTACGTATTTGTGCCTTCCCCCTTCCTTCTTCATCTCCTTTTAATGTGCTTGAATGAATACGCTTTTCAACCCACAACAGCAATTCGCTGTTCATGCCTGTGCTTGACATGGTCCCATTACACTGAAGTTATGCTTGTCATTCCTTAGCCAATTATGCGTTAAATTCCTACTTGCAAGCTGCTTCTGCTGCGAATCAACTTATCCAATCCTATTCAACAATCTTTCGCCGACATCATCTGAAGTGAAGTGTCGACCCATTTGTGATTAGTTGAATGATCTGCTTAAGCATAAACCTCTTCCCTCCAGTGTTCTCATGTGCTAATCATCTACATGAAACCTCTGATATAATCTGTCAAGAAGTTGAGCGTCCTGTGACCTTCACTCTATATATTGTGGCTAAACAAGTACTCCTACGCCAAGATTGAAGTTATAAGACCCAGCACACAAGATGCAGGACGAACAGAGTTATGCCAAAAAGGATGGACAGCATAACAATGAAAAAAGAGTGAGAAATCTGCATTAAGAGACAGGTTTGAGTCAGAGAAAACGTAAAGTGGCGCATAAATTATTCTTCCAACCTAACTATTTGATTTCTGTCATTACCCCGCTTCTCATCCTGACAAACTAGCCAACTGTGACTACAAAAGAGTTGTCCACAATCTCGCTTTTGTTAGTCTTCCATGGACTTTACTTTAACCTCATGAGAATCCCATCTGTTCTTCAAGCTGTCAGGTTTGGCCTTGGCTTGAAGGGCAAATCTTGGATATGGCTTGAGATTTGTTCATATTTCCTGTGGTAGTAGAAGTCTCCCGCTTTTACTCTGACCATTGATTTGTCGTCAATTCATCATTGATGCTGCGTGCATTTCTGTCTTTTTCTTAGGTTACTCCACGGACATTATGGCAGCTGCATAGGTTCCTTGTCGTAAAAATTTAGCTTGTTTTAACAAGTTGAAGACTTGAAGTGTGTTGCAACTCTTTTCCTTCTTTTGCCCTGTTCATTGAAAAATGCCGTAGGGTGTTTTGAAGCCTATCATTAGTTCCTCCGGGTCTTAACCATTCCATTGAGTCATAAACTTCCTCTTATGTAAGTCTCAGATGTCCTGGCCTGTGAATGGAACTACTTAGGGGTGATCGGTTCCAAGGTGGAACCGGGAACCGGACCGGGAGAATCGGTTCCCAATTTTGGAACCGTGGACTGGACCGTTGGTCTTAGGACCGAGAATCGGACCGGACCATCGGTTCCGGTCCGGTCCAAAAGAATTGGCACTTTCTTTTTTCACTAAAGAATTACCATTCACTAAAGAATAATCATGCTTTGGACCGATCAATCAAATTCAGTTTCCGAGCAATCTAATAAAACTACTCACACATGTTTCCACGTGCAAAATATTCAAACTTCACTTGTGTGAATATCAATCATAGTTTATGTGTTTCATACTTAATTTTAAGCATAAAACCTATGAACAACGTGATTAAAGGTTGTGCTTAACTTAGGTTTTATAGACAATCTCTCTTATATACTTTGAATATTTAGTCGATATGAGACTTTTTAAGGCTTGAAGTGCCTTGTCATTTGCAAGTGAGGGGAGCAAGAGAGAGAGTGTGAGCATGAGGAGAGTTTTTCTATAAATAAAGAGTAACAATAAGAGTTTTGGTGGTCTCTTGGCCACATAAGAGATTGTTACCTAAATTGCAATTCCGATTGCAATAAGTTTCATATATAATATTCATATATTATATGTGTTTATATATTATATGAATATAAATTATATATAAAAAAATTTTGGTCCAGTCCGGTCGGTCCGGTCGGTCCGGTTCCCACCTTGGAACCGGGAACTGAACCAACCGGCCGCCGGTTCCAAGATTAGGAACTGGGAACCAGACCGCCGACCGTGGGAACCGCCCAAAACCGGCCGGTCCGGTCCGGTTCGGTCCGGTCCCGTTTCGGGCGGTTTTACGTTGCACACCCCTAGAACTACTCAAGGAGTCTCGATTTGTTGGATCATCTGTTTGGGCAGTAAAACATGATCTGTTCTGCACATTGGAGATCAGACAAGATTCCCTTTAATTGTGAAAACTTTAGGCATCATTTATCTATCGGTGCCATCATAGCAGATGTACAATCCTATGCAGCTTAAAAGACAAAACTGAAATGCTGAAAATTTATTGCTCAATTCAGGTTGTCGAGGTCTTACAAAGTTATTTTGCTTCCAGTTCGAGAAGAATATGGAAGTCAAGGAGCAGATTCATTGAATCTCATCCTTCTTAAACTCTTTGCTACTTCACATGGTCGTGCAATACTAAATTATGGTGTTGCTGCTCGGCTTCTACTCCTTGATGCGTCACTAATATTTTTGGGACTATGAATTGGTAGGTGCTGTCCCTTGAGCAGACCTCGCATAAGCTCTCTCGCTCCATCGGACCTCAGGCTAAAGCGCCTTTCCAAAGTGCAATGGAGGTTGCTGGCCTAGGCCATGGGCCTTCTTGGTCGCTCATCAATCCCATCCAGGTGAGTATGTCTTGAAGGTTGCAGTTGGTCCCTTTTAACTGGACTTCTGTTTTCTCTGTCATTTTAGATCCAATATGGGATGATGGGGATCTGTGTGGTAACAGGTTATCTATTTCTTCTGTAGTTATTTGTTCTGAATTCTGATATCATGATTATGACAACAAAGAAAGAAACAAAGCAGTGTTCCCCTCGACACGTGTATCACTGATCCATCATACTTGGGTAAGAATACAGGAAATGGTTAGGAAAAAAATGTGGGGCAAGTAACAGGAATAGTGTATGGCGAATTGGTGAGGGGCTTTTCCTTTTTCTTTTCAGTGGTTTCTTTTCACTCAAGGATTTGCTTCCATCTCCATTCTAAGAAGCTCCTTACCTGGAAAATAGAAAATCTGCCTTCATTTCTAGTAATGGATAACAACTGAATCTTTTGGAGTTGGTTTCTGCAACTTCGGCAAGTGGAATAACTTTCACCCAAGATTCAGTAGACTACCAACATCAGAGAATCAAAACGTGTCGAAACCAAATCCCGGAGATACATCTCAATAAACGCACAAATTAAAACATAAGCTAGCTTTTTTGTGACTCATCTGCTCAGTATACAATTTTGCACTCTCCAAAGAGATGCATAAGTGTTTGGCTCGATATTTGTAGGGGCCGCGCGAACGCAGGCCCCCGCTACCACAAATTACAACGCAGGCTCTGCTACAATGAGCAGACCTTAGGCCATTGCACCTCCCGTGTGCAATGGAGGCCGATGACCTAGGCCATGGATCTTCTTGATCATCCATCGACCCCGTCCAGGTAAGTGATTTGACAGTTGGTGCATACCTTAGTCTTTGTTCAGGGACCTCATCAGTTGATTTTTGGTAGTTCTTCCATGTGGGACATAATCAGTCTCAAGAGTTGTTAAGTAGCCCCTCCCTACTTTATTCTGATGATAAATTTGCTTCAGGCGCCAGCCATGGTGGCTTCAGAATTCGATATGAATAACTCTTTCTTATCTCCCTCACCTCCTCCGATATGGAATTGGCATCTTGAAGCTTTATGATTGATTCTTTGGAACGTCACTGTTCCATTGATTGATGATATCTAGTCAACTTATGATTTCTGTTCTGTGTCAATGTTGCTGTACCTATTGATGGGCTAACCATTTCAAGATTTAGCAGGTGGTATCGTTGACATCCTAAAATGGTAGGCGAGTTCACATGGCCATTTGTGATTGGCCTCTTCTCTTATCAACTTCTTACGGTCAGTATGCATTCCCATAGAACACCAACTCGTGGATGAAATTGCCCTTAACAAGATGGAATCAAGAGCTATGCAGTAACATCATGTAAAGAAAGTGGAGATGCTAAGAGATATCTGGTATAGGCTAAGCAGACAGGAAACAACACTTTTTTCAATCAGATTTTGCTGTTTCTATGTAATTTTGCCTGGTTCAGGGATGAAAGACCCGTATGGATGTGGCAAAAGCCTAGTTGCACCTACTTAACATCCTCAGCTCATAGGCCTTCTAAGTTTGGGCAAAAGAATATAATCCGACCCAGCTGTCAATTGTAGATATCTGTATTAATACATGTTACCTGTTGCGACTTTAGAACAGTAAATCTGATGATGCCAAGATGGTAAGTTCAAACAGAAGGAAACGAGAGAGAGAAGGAATATGAATAATGGTACTGATAAATGCAGATTGGAGGACCTCCTTATGAAGGCTGGTAGCACAATCCGCACTAAAACTGAAAGGTCCTTGCCTGGGAAGTATTTCGGCATTAATAAAACTTGCAATGAAATCTTTTCTAGATTGTTTGTTTAACTTCATCGACTAATTTTCATTTGTTAGAATATATCAACATCCATACATTCTCTCTGGCACTTTACCATGACAAGTTGGAGTGAATTCTTGGCCATGGCCTAAAGTTGGCACGACATCACCTTCTGTTACGGCTGACCACATGAAAGAGCTTCTGCTGGAAATCATTGCAGAAGTTTCTACTCTTTGCTATCAGAATCATAAGACACGTTCTGCTTATAGTTAAAATTACATAAATTGAAGTTCAAATTTCATATATTACCATGAGCATGCAATCTAGATTTGTCAGTCAGCACGAATCATTTCATCCATTTAGGTCTTCACCAGGCCTTGCTACAAAAATCACCTAACATAAGCTTCTGAAAATTGGTTTTGTTCAAAATTTTGAGCTCAAATTGGTAAGGGCCACATGAACGCAGGGCTCCGCTGCCGAAAATATTGACAGGGCTCCACTGCCACAATAAGCAGTCCTAAGGCTGATGCACCACCGAAGTGCAAAGGAGGTCGTTGACCTGGGCCATGGCATTCTTGATCAACCTACGACCCCGTCTTGGACCATGTGAGCAAGCGACTGCTCATGGCGCCTCCTTTATATACTCCCAGGCCTCTCTCTTCGCATTCTATTCGATGTGGCACTTCTTACCATATGTAGTTAAAAGTTTCAGTTCGTAGCTTGCTGCACGGGAAAAAATAATGATATTTGACCTTACATACGGTGCATAATCATTTGCTTAGTGACTTATCCTTAATTGTGAACAGGGAGTACCTTGTGTTTTTTCCTTTTTGGCTAAGTAAAAAAGCAATTTTATTCAACTAATAAACTGCACAAGTATCATATAGCTTTTAGTTTTTCTTGTAATATTAATTTGCCAGTTTTGACAAACTGCAAGATGCAAGGGACTAGAAGCTTTATAATATAAGGTCATATCATCAAGAATCATATAGTCTTCTCCTTTTTTTTTTCTTTTTAAGCATCGAACTGGATCTAACATGCTGGGAACAAGTTGGGGCGTAGCATTTGACCGAAGACTTACATGTTATTGAATATTGAAACCTGGTATTTTGCAATCTCCATAGCATAAATCCTATTCGCAAATGCAAGTTTGTCTGCTTAACTTCGAAAGCTGCTTCTCTATTATGTCTGTCTTTCACAGGGTTGAGTATACCTCTTAACATCACCTGCATGAAAAGAACTAGAGAGATTTTGGCAGTGATTGTCACTGCCAGAAACTTAGCAATGGCGAACATGTTACACATGCCAAGAGATACGAGTCTATAGCAGTCTCATTGCAGTGAGCCACAGATTTCAAACTGTATGCTTCATAATGGATGCCATAGTTTGAGCTTCAAACATGTTATGAGATGAAATCTACACGGGAGTTTCTTCATTACACTGAGCACAAGTATGAGGGCCTTGTTTCCCAAGGAGGGAAGAATCAGTTTTCTGAATTTCTACAGCCAGAGAAACTGACCAACTATGTTCGCCATGATCAATGCGGTAATTAACTGCTTTAATTTTTTGCTGAATTCAGGACTACTCAGCAAAGATAAAGAGGAATCGATGGCCCTCTCATCAGAATTCCATATTGTGGAAAATTCTACAATCCGACAGAGATGGTAACAGTTACAATGTGCAGTTTGCCAAATGGCATTTGTCCATGATGTAGAAATGAAAGGAATGTGAATAATGATGTGGTTCAAAATTCAGATCATATGGATGTTCATATTCAGCCGATTCATATGAAAGCGAACAGATCTGCTGCAAGAGATTAGCTCCAATGCCAGTTAATGGAATATATTCCTGCATTAACACTGACATCTAATTCAATCTTCTCAAGATTGTTTCTGCAACTTCATCAAGCTCTACATCTTCAGGCACTACTATTGGATGCACAAGTCAAATTAACTTCCAACCAAGGTATACTACATCGGTGATTTAGCATGTGATTGCAGCCCATCGCAAGCCAACTGCATGAGAGATTCTCTTAACCGCATTTTCTCAATATTGTGGTGAATGGGGCCAATGGTTGTTATTTGAACTACACTCAGCTCGACTACAGATGTTGCAGAGTCAAAAAGTTGTTGCAACAGGTCACTGATGTATCAATATTCCTGACATATTTTCCATCCATCAGCGCCAAGATCACCTTCACAAACAATTTTGAGCTCATTTTTGTGTCAGCCGCGAGAACACAGGCCCCCACTACCACAAATTATGACTTAGGATCCGCTACAATGAACAGGCCTCAGGCCAACTCATCCCCTGGTATGCAATGGAGGCAGTCAACCTAGGCCATGGGCCATCTTGATCACCCATCGACCCTGTCCAGGTAAGTGATTTGACAGTTGGCATGTGCTTCAGTTTTGGCGGGGACTTCCTCTATTTCATCACTGTTAGTTCTTCTATGTGGGACTAAAGCCAGACTCAAATGCTTCAGTAAAATTTAGGAAGATGATCTCTACTTCCGATTCTCCTAGCATGTGTTTATTCATGATTTGGTACGGGAAAAGATGTTGAAGGTGCTGTTTATGCAATATGAATCCAAATGAATACTTCTATTTGAATATGAACTTCAACCGTCAAAGTCTTGCTAAAAATTCTCTGTCGTTCTGCTTCACCTCAGTATTCCATTTCGTTGCTTTGAACAACAAGACTCAGCCACAAAAGGCATTGTTTTTTACACGAGTGGGATTCTATGTCATAGCTTTATACGCAAAATGTCCAACTCTAGTAACAGTTTACGATGAGTATGCTGATACTTTCACTCGCTGCGAGCTGTGCAGAAAACCAGCGAAGTACCAAATGAAGCTAATCCTTCGAGGCATAAGATACTTGATAGAATCTACAGCTGAAGAGTTCTGCTAACAACGATCCCGCGTTTGCCTACTAAAACTCTTAGCAGAGATACAAGAGAAAGCAATGATTTTGTTGAAGATTAGATATCCACATGCTTCCCGAGTTGGCTCTTCTAACACAGTCATAGCCATCTATCCTGTATAGAACCTCCCCCAAACAATAAGGGTGAGCAGGGGCGGTTTTATTTATTCAGAAGCCGAAACTAAATTAAACAGAACCCAAACAGTCTGCAGAAGAGAAGGCGAAACCAAACCAGACCCAAACAGTCTGGAAAAGAGAAGGCGGAACCAAGCCGGACCGTCTAACTAAACTGAACTGGACTGGATTGTATCTATTGATCCGAAATAATGGCATATAAATTCGCCGATTCATCTACCAATTCCAATCTTCTCAGAGCAAGATGTACATTAAATTAAGCCATAACATGACTGTTCTTTTGCAACTACGGATTAGTAGGGGCCGCGCGAACGCAGGCCCCCGCTGCCACAAATTATGACGTAGGCTCAACCAACTTGGGCTGACCTTAGGCGGGCGCCCCTCCGAGAGTGCAATGGAGGTCGCCAACCTAGGCCATGGGCCTTCTTGATCGCCCATCGACCCCGTCCAGGTAAGTATGTTGGAATGGGGTGGGAGGCCGCTTCTTATTCTCTCTCTTCCTTCTCTCTCTTTGCTATCTTTTTGATGTGGGACTTCCTAGTTTACTGCTACTTAGGTGCTTACCATATTGCATATTAAAATATTACTTCACCAATGGTAGGCTAGCAAACCCCGAACATACACATTCGGCACAAGATTCAGAAAGTGCAGTATAATCTTCATTGAAGTCACAAATTACAGTTACCCAAGCATTTTTGCTCTAGTTCGCTCTCTTGCTTTCAGGTATTTCATCAGCAATCTATTCAACTCTTCTTCTGATTCGTTTTTTGTCAGGGGCATAACCCATAATTACAATCTGCAATCTCTCTTTTCTCTGGGGGCATAACCTATTTCATCATTGTATTTCTTCCACATGGGACTCAAGTCAGAAAGCTTGTCTCGAACTCAAGAATACGATCTGATCTCTCACTCCTAGCATACATTTATCCAAACCTAGGAATCGCAGAAGATTTCAGCTGCGCTATTTATGGAAATGAGAAACCAAATAGATGCATCGCATTAGAGGAAGTAATCCATTTCAAGAACTGGCTATGGTCATTTACTTGGCAGTGAGTCTACGCGGAATTGGTGTGCATCGCAAGTTGGTATTCTGAATTATCGGCACTGCTGCTAAGAAACTGATGCACTCACTCATTCAGCCATTTCAGATTTTGCTGACTTTGTTGTGCAGTGAAGCTTAAAAGGCTCAGGCAAAGTTAAAAGTTTCACTGCTCGGGCATGCTTTTCTAGTGCTGCAAGCAAGTTAAGCAGACCAACGCACCTCCGCCTCTTGGCCAGGACCAGTCAAAAAGGCAATGAACATCACAAATCACTCACTGACGCAATCCTTCACAGGCATATATGACAAAAGCTACCTTTGGACTATGAATTGGTAGGGGCCGCGCGAACGCAGGCCCCCGCTAACACAAATTATGACGTAGGCTCAACCAACTTGGGCTGACCTTAGGCAGGCGCCCCTCCGAGGGTGCAATGGAGGTCGCCAACCTAGGCCATGGGCCTTCTTGACCGCCCATCGACCCCGTCCAGGTAAGTATATTGTAATGTCATGCCAGGCTGCATCTTATTCTCTGTCTTCCTTCTCTCTCTTCACCATTATGTCAATGTGGGACTTCCTAGTTTGCTGCTACTTAGGTGCTTACCATATTGCATATTAAAATATTATGTCATCACTTGCAGGCTAGCAAACACCGAATTTACATTTTTGGCACAAGATTCAAAAAGTGCAGTGTAATCTTCGTTGAAGTCACAACCTACATTTACCCTAGGATTTTTGCTCTAATCTGCTACAAATTCGAGCCGTTGCTGCTGAGTCTCTTGTTTACAGGTCTTTCATCGGCAATCTATTCAACCCTTCTTCTGATTTATTTTTTGTTATGGGCATAACCCATAATTACAATCTGCAATCAATCTTTTTCTCTGGGGTATAACTCATTTCATCATTGTATTTCTTCCACATGGGAAAAGCTTGTCTCGAACTTGAGTTTAAGAATATGATATGATCTCTCACTCCTAGCATACATTTATCCAAAATTCGGAACCACAGAAGATGTTAGTGGTGCTGTTTATGGAAATAAGTAACCAAATAGATGCATCGCGTTAGAGGAAGTAATCCCTTTCAAGAACTGGCTATGGTCATTTACTAGGCAGTGAGTCTAGACGGAATTGGTGTGCATCGCAAGTTGGTATTCCGAATTATCAGCACTGCTGCTAAGGAACTGATGCGCTCACTCATTCAGCCATTTCAGATTTTGCTGACTTTGTTGTGCAGTGAAGCTTAAAAGGCTCAGTCAAAATTTAAAATTTCACTGCTCGGTCATGTTTTTTTAGTGCTGCAAGCAAGTTAAGCAGACCAACGCGCCTCCACCTCCCGAGCCTCTTGGCCAGGACCAGTCAAAAAGGCGATGAACGTCACAAGTCACTCACTGCTGCAATCCTTCACAAGCATATATGACAAAAGCTACATTTGGACTATGGATTGGTAGGGGCCGCGCGAACGCAGGCCCCCGCTGCCACAAATTATGACGTAGGCTCAACCAACTTGGGCTGACCTTAGGCGGGCGCCCCTCCTAGAGTGCAATGGAGGTCGCCAACCTAGGCCATGGGCCTTCTTGACCGCCCATCGACCCCGTCCAGGTAAGTATGTTGCAATGTCATGCCAGGCTGCATCTTATTCTCTCTCTTCCTTCTCTCTCTTCACCGTTATGTCAATGTGGGACTCTCGTTATATAGTGATCATAAGCGTGTCTGAACAGGAAAACTCAGATGCACCTTGTTCTTGAATTCTTGAAGGCTCTTGAAGCCTTCCTCAATTTAAGACAGTAGTTGGTTTCGACAATCGAATTGCACCGGCTTTCTCATGTTTGGATTTAGAAATCAAATATCCCTGCTTTTTTGCTGTGGAAATGAAAAGGAATGCTAGCATCAGATAAGAGTTGGCACGGTCTGAAGACTCTGAACAGAGTCAGCATCAAAGTATAACTGAAAACTTAAACACAGGTTGCATTATTGTGAATACGGTCGGTCCAATGTTCAAAGTCGTGACTAACAAGCAATAACCAATCGATGTTAATATAAATGCAGGTGAACCCCTTCTAAAAATCCAAAATGATTGTCCTAGAAGAGTAGCCACTTCAAATGCAAAATCAAACTGAAAACCATAGTTCTAGTTCATACAAACTGTATACCCCAGATACTTCGCATAGCCTTACAGGACGACCAAAAAAAAGTCTACAGCAGGTATCAGTTTTGGTACAGTCACTGTTCCATATTTTTTCAGTCTGTAAGCTTCCCCGTGGTGTTCATCATTTTGAGTGCTCAAAATACGATAAAGATCAACTCTGCAGTACATTAGTTTTCCCTGTGAACTTCTATGTCTACAGCTAGGGAAATTTACCAATGACAATCCCACCACAGTTCTCATATCTTGCTCCACAACTTCATCGGGCTCCAAGTCCTCAGGTGTTACTGTCTGTCGCAAAAATTGGAGCAACTTCTCAACCAGAACATAATATTTGCACAAGATTACAATATACCATGACCCAGCTGCATGTAGAGTTTCCCTGCAGAAACAACTGTGGCTTGATATTGATACGATTCAAGGCAATTGCAGTCACTTTACACGATGCTTGTTTGTGCAACTTCGGCAAGTGGAAGAGCTTTCTACTGGACGCAGTAGAGTAGCAACATCAGAAACCACAAATTTTGGTTTGCTAGAATAGATTGCTATCAGTACATCCTCTCTTGCACTTTGACATGAAAAGTTGGAGAGAATTCTTGGCCAGGGCCTAAAATTGGCGTGACATCATTATCTATCATGGCCGACCATGTGAAAGAGCTTCTGCTGAAAATCATTGCAGCAGTTTCGAGTCTTTGCTATGGGAATCATATCTCGCTTTCTGTTTATAGTGAAAAGAACATGGATTGAAGTTAAATTTCATATAGGAGCATGAGCAAGCAATCTGGATTTTTCTGTCAGCATGACTCATTTCATCCATTGAGGTCTTCACCTGGCCTTGTAACGAAAATCACCTAGCATGTGCTAATGAAAATTGGTTTCGTACAACCATTTTGATCTTGGATTGTTAAGGACCACACAAATGCGGGGCCATGCTGCCAAAAAGTAGGACGTAGGCACTGCTACAACGAGCAGTCCTAAGGCCAACGCACCGCCAAAGTGGAATAGAGGACTTTGACCTTGGCCATGGGCATTCTTGATCACCCAACGACCCCATCCCGGTTTGTTGGTCAGTGACTGCTCACGGCACTTCCTTTTACATAATCTCAGGCCTCTCTCTCTTCACATTCTATTTGATGTGGCACTTCTTACCATATTCGATAAAAGATTCCGCTCATAGCTAGCTGCACTGAAAAAACCCAATCTGTGACCTTATATACGGTGTATACTTAATTGCTTAGTGTCTTATCCTAGTTGTGGACATGGAGTACATTTTCCCCTTTTGGCTAAGTAAGCAAGCAATTATTATTCAACTAATAAACATTTAGCAATACAGAAAAACCACTCCCGCAAATTTCAAATAGCTTTTAGTTTTACCTGTCCTATAAATTTGCCAGTTTTGACAAACTGCAAGGACTAGAATCTTTATGATACAAGGTCATATCATAAAAATTAATAGTCATTTTTTTAAGCGTCAAATCAGATTAAAATGGTGGGAACAAGTTGGTGAGCAGCATTCCATTGAAAATTGAAACCAGATACTTTGCAATGTCCATTGCATGAATCCTATACGCAAATGCTGGTTTGTCTGCTTAACTTAGAGAGCTGCTTCTCTAATATGCCATTGCCTTTCACAGAGTCGAGTATGCCTCTTGACATCACCTGCGCGTGAAAAGAAGAAACTAAGGAGAGATTCTGGGAGTGATTGTTGCTGCCTGAAACTTAGCAATGTCAAATGTATTACACATGTTTAATAGATACAAGTCCATAACAGTCTCATAGCAAGGATCCTTAATATCTTCTTCCAAACTGTATGCTTCATCATGGATTATATAGTTTGAGCTTCAAGCATGCTGATTATGAGATTGAAATCTAAACTAGAGTTACTTCACGATACTGAGCACAAAAATGAGGGCCTTGTTTCCTAACGAGTGAAGAATCATTCTCTGTGAAAATCCACATCCAGAGAAATCGACCAATAATGTTCACCAGGATCAATGATGTAATCAACCAATCTAATTTTGTCTGCTGAATTCAGGACTACTCATATGACCTAGAGAAATCAATGACCCCCTCACAGACGTTCCATATTGGGAAAAATTCTACAATTCGACAAAGATGCTAACTGTTGCAGTCTGCCATTTGCCAAATGGTATTTGCCCGTAGAAATAAAAGGAATGTGAATAATAATGTGGTTCAAAATGCGGATCATATGGCCTTTTGTATTCGCCTGATTCATATGAAAGCCAATAGATCTGCTGTGAGAGACTTGCTCCATTGCCAATTAATGGAATGTATTCCTGCATTAACACTGACTTATCATTCAATCTTCTCAAGATTGCTTCTGCAACTTCAACCTCCACAAAACTTCAGGCGCTACTGGCAGATGCATAAGTTGAATTAACTTTTCAACCAAAGCATACTATAACGGAGTTGATATGGCATGAGATCACAGCCCATCACAAGCCAACTGCACGAGAGATTTTCGCTTAACCACCTGTTCTCGATATTGTGGCTTATCGGGCTAATGGTGTTTATTCATAACTATGCTCATCTGAACTACAGATGTTGTGGTGTCACCGAGTTACTACAACAGCTCAAGTGTATCAAAATTCTCTTGCCGTCCATCAGCTTACAGGTGCATCAACATTTTGAGCTCATATTTGTGGGGCCCTTGCTATCACATATCATGACGTAGGCTCCACTACAATGAGCAGACCTTAGGCCAACACACTGTCCAGTGTGCAATGGAGGGGTCGACCTAGGCCATGGGTCATCTTGATCACCCATCGACCCCATCCAGGTATGTGATATGACAGTTGGCATCCACTTCAGCTTTGGCAGGGACTTGCGGCATTCTACCAATGTTAGTTTTTCTATGTGGAACTAAAGCCAGACTCAAAATGCTTCTGTTTAATTTAGGAAGATGTTCTCTTACTTCGGATTCTCCATACATGTGTATATTCGTGATTTGGCACTGGAAAAGATGTCGGAGGTACTGTTTATGAAATATGAATCCAAATGAGTACTTCCATTTGAGTTTGAACATCAACCCTCAAAATCTGCTAAAGATTCTCGTTTTTCCGCTTCTCCTTAGGTATTATCCATGTTTCATGTTATTTGACTTCTCATGTGAGCTTTCCAATTTATATGGCCAAAAATTAAGGCTAAATGTTGATGATCCATTCAGCAATTTCAAGAAATGCTATTACTTCATTTCTTTTCTCACTCTTATTTGCTCCTCTTTTTTCGTGTCAACAACTCTGTAACCCCTATTTGCTTGCCATTTCATCGCTTTAAGAACAATAAGGCTAACCCACGAAACGGATTGAATTCGTGACTAGATGATTCTACGTTTATAGCTTTGTACAAAAAAGTTCAATTCTGGTAACAGTTTACCGTGTGTATGCAGATGTTTTCACTTGCAGCAAGCTGCGCAGAAGAACACGGATGTACCAAATGAACGCATTCCTTTTTAGTGAATATCGACTGCCGAAGAGTTCTACCAATGATGGTCCCTCTTTTGCCTTCTAAAACTCTAAGCAGAGATACGAGATAAAGCAAAGGCCATGTTGAAGATTAGAACCGAAATCAACCGGACTGTACCAGTTGACCCCAAATACTAGCATGCATTCTGCTGATCATCTACCAATTCCAGTTGAGCATACATCTTAGATTCTTCGCAGCTCAGGATGCACATTAACCAAACACTAATATGACTGTTATTCCTTTTCAACTACAAATTAGTAGGGGCCGCGCGAACGCAGGCCCCCGCTGCCACAAATTATGACGTAGGCTCAACCAACTTGGGCTGACCTTAGGGGGGCGCCCCTCCTAGGTGCAATGGAGGTCGCCAACCTAGGCCATGGGCCTTCTTGATCGCCCATCGACCCCGTCCAGGTAAGTATGTTGTAACTGGTTGTGAGGCTGCCTCTAATTCTCTCTCTTCTTTCTCCCTCTTCACCATATTGTCAATGTGGGACTTCCTAGTTTTCTGCTACTTAGGTACTTACCATATTGCATATTAAAATACGATATCACCACCAGCAACACCGAATAAAATACACATTTGATACAAGATTCCGATAGTGCAGTGTAGTCTTCCTTGAAATCACAAATTATAGTTACCCTAGGATTTTTTCTCCAGTCCACTAAGAATTCCCGTTTGTCACTGCTGATCGATCTTTATGCACAACAGATGTCGACTATATCTTGCTTTCAGGTTTTCCATCCGCAATCTATTCAACCTGCTCCATTTTGGTCAGGGCTTTTCAGTTGTGAATACTAACGTGGTTCAAAATGCAGATCATATGGCTTTTCATATTCGCCTGATTCATATGGAAGCGAATAGATCTGCTGCCAAAGACTTTCTTCATTGCCAAGTAATGGAATGTATTCCACATTAACACCGACTTATTAGTCGAATTAACTTTTCGACCATAAGTCAAATTAACTTTTCAACCATGGCATACTATCTCGGGGGCAGTTCAGCATGAGATCACAGCCCATCGCAAGCCAACTGCATGAGAGATTTTTGCTTAACCACCTTTTCTCAATATTGTGGTTTATGGGGCTAATGGTTTTTATTTTGTAACTATGCTCAACTCAACTGCAGATGTTGTGGAGTCACAGAGTTACCACAACAGCTCACAAGCGTATCAAGATTCTTGAGACAATTTGCCGTCCATCAGCTTACAGGTGCATCAACATTTTGAGTTCATATTTGTGAGGCTCTTGCTAACACAGATCATGACATGGGTCCACTGCAATGATTAAACCATAGGCCAACACACCGACCGGTATGCAATGGAGGCCGTTAACCTAGGCCATGGACCATCTTAATCGCCCATCGACCCATCCACGTTAGCTTTGGCAGGGACTTCCTGCATTTCATCATTGTTAGTTTTTTTATGTGGGACTAAATCCAGACTCAAAATGCTTCTATTTAATTTAGGAAGATGTTCTCTTAGTTCCAATTCTCTGTACATCTATTTATTCATGATTTGGCACCAGAAAAGACGTCGAAGGCACTGTTTATGAAATATGAATCCAAATGAGTACTTATATTGGAATTTGAACTTCACCCTCAAAGTCTGCGAAAGAATTTGCTGCTTCTCCTTTGGTATTATTGCCATGTTTCATGTTATTTGACTTCTCATGTGAGCTTCCCTAAGTGATGTGCTGAAAAATTAACAATAAAAGTTGATGATTTGTTTGGCAATTTCAGATTATGCTATTACTTCATTTCTTTTCTCACGCTTATTCGCTCCTCTTTTTTTGTTTTTCCTTTTTGTGTCAACAACTTTATAGCCCCTACTTGGTTGTCATTTCGTCACTTCAAAAAAAAAAGTGTTGAGGTTTATCCCACATCAGTTATGGAAGGAGCGGGTGGTATGAATACTAATATAGTTCAAAATGCAGATCATATGGCTTTTCATATTCGCCCAATTCATATGAAAGTGAATAGATCTGCTGCAAAAGTTTTGCTGCATTGCCAATTAATGGAATGTATTCCTACTCCTACATTATTGACCACCTGCCTCTTCCATAATTGATGTGGAATAAACCCCAACAAAAAGACTCGCCCATGAAATGCGTTGATCTTTTAACTTGTGACTAGAAGGATTCTATGTTTATAGCTTTAAACAAAAAGCGTTCGATTCTGGCCTCAGTTTACCGTATGTATGCAGATGTTTTCACTTGCAGCTAGCTGTGCAGAAGAACCCGGATGTATCAAGTGACGGTATCCCTTTTTAAGTGAATATGTACAGCAGAAGAATTCTGCCAATGATGGTCCCGCTTTTGCCTGCTAAATCTCTTAGCAAGAGATGCAAGATATAGCAAAGAGCAGGTTGAAGATTAGATACATCCCAAGTTGGCTCTTCTATTACAGTCATAGCCATTCTATCGATTTTTGTTTGTTTTAATTAATATTTATATTAAAGTTCAATTTTGGGACAAAATGACGTTGTTTTGCAACTTCATTGCTCAATAAGCTTTTTGGCGAGTCACTTAGACCACTTATATTATTAAAAATAAGCCATGTTGGATTTTCGGCTACTCTCGCCAGATTTGGCACTTAAGTATTCCAACTTTAGAAAGAAAAAAAAAAGTGAGTAAACTCTTTGGAAGTTTTGGCACTTAGAGTGCGTTTGGTAACAATTTTGTTCCCAGAAACAAATTCTGATTCTATTCTCGGAACAATTTCTAAGCAATTTAAGCTGTTTGGTAACTGTCCAAAATTTATAATTCTGGAATAGAATTGCTTTTGGTACCGTGCTCAAAATTTTTACTCCAAATCATTTTATTTTAATTTTTAATTTTTTTTTACTTTCTCTCTCTTGTTCTTATTCTTCAAGTGGCCGGTCACCGGACTGAGGGTTGGTGACCTCACCGAAACGCTGCCGGCCCTTGGCGAGGCCATCCCTCATTGGCCAAGCCTTGTCGGCAGTTGGGCAACGCCTACTTGGCCACCGGTAAGGCTCACCCAGCCTCGTCAAGGCTCGGCCTCACCGATGGTTGGGCTTGCCTTCAGTGAGCTCACCAAACCGGTTGCCAGGGACCGGCGATGACGGGCGACGGACGGCGGCGGACGGCGGTGGATGGCAGCAAACGGCAATCGCAAGATGGCTGTAGATGAAGACGAAGAGAAATATGGTCTTGATTCTTAGATTTATTCCCGGGAACAAGAATCAACTTTTTGTTTTATTCTTGATTTTGTTTCAAATCTACTTCCGGAAACAAAAAATAGAAATTTGTTTCCAAGAACAAAAATTTTACCAAACGTAATTCTATTCCCAAACTGCTCCCGGGAACAAAAAATCATAATCATGCACTATTTTGATGGTTAACAAATATGCCTTTAGTGTTCCTGTGCTAAGTTTTTGCACTTACATTGTACTTATGTCGTGGGAAAATAATTAATCTTTCTAAGAAGAGTCGCTTGCAATCTAAAACTTTGTTTCATGGGGCATCAACCCCCTCCCACAATACCTTTCCTGACAAGATGACTAAAGATTGTTTGATGCAAAGACAAGGTTCAGTGTTGTAATTAATCACGACAACTGGCCATCTGCTATAAGTAAAATTCATGGTCCTGAATTTACCGAAGCCATGCTTTCTAAACCTAACCTGATCTATCATGGACGTGCTGCAAATTAATAGTTTAGCAACAATTCGATCAAGAGAAAAAAATGATGTATTAACTGGATTAATTTCGTCTTACCACATTAGTTTCTTTAAAGATGTTAAATAAGAGGATGGAGTATACTGATTGGAAAAACGATTGCAAGGACACACCGAACATGTTTTCAAAATTCCCATTTTTATTGAAATTTTTTAGTTTTCAAATTAAACATGTTTTCAGGAAAACAAAAAATTGAAAACTGAAAACAAATTTCATCTTTAGTTTCATTGAAATGATAATCGAAAATTATATGGGATAATTGTCCAAAATGTCCTAAACATATTGTGCAGCGTTTATCAGTTTTAAATATTTCAATTGTACCAATTTAGTCCTCAACTTATTATACGGCGTTAATTCGATTCTAAACTTGTCAATTGTGCCAATTTAGTCTTGAACCTTGTGACGATTTGCTATTTTTTGTTTTTATCGGATCAATTTGCTAATTTAGTTATAAATTTTTTAAGGGAAAAGTGCGAAAAAAGTCATAAACCTTTTACCTTTGTGCCAATTTAGTCCTAAACCTTTTTTTGGTGCCAATTCAGCCCTAAACCTTTTTAAGTTGTGCCAATTCAGTCCTTTCCGGCAATTTTGACCGAATTTTGCTGACTGGACGCCGGCCGGCTGACATGACCTGATCGACGCCGACGTGGACAAATTTTAATAATTTTTAAATATATTGTTTAGATATTTTTAAATAATTTTTTTTTTTTTTTTTACTTTTTGTCTTTTTTTCCTCCAGTAGGTCGCCGAGGTTCGGCGACCGGCCGGGCGACCGCCGGGCGAGGCGAGGGCCGGCGAGGCTCGACCTCGCCGATCCGGCGAGGGTGAGCCTCACCGATGGCCACCTCGTCGGATCCGGCCATGGGCGATGGGCGAGGCTCGCCTCACCTCGTCGGCCCTTGCCCGACCTCGCCGGATCAGGCCATGGGCGAGGCTCGCCCTCGCCGCCTCGCCGGATCTGGCGAGGCCAACCTCGCCCATGGCCGGCGAGGGCCGGCGAGGCGAGCCTCGCCCATGGCCGCCTCGCCGGATCGGGCCATGGGCGAGGCTCACCGCCGCCTCGCTCATGGCCGGCGAGGCTCGACCTCGCCAGATCCGGCGAGGGCGAGCCTCGCCCATGGCCGCCTCGCCGGATCCGGCGAGGCGAGCCTCGCCCATGGCCGCCTCGCCGGCCTCGCCGGATCCGGCGAGGTCGAGCCTTGCCCATGGCCGGCGAGGGCCGGCGAGGCTCGACCTCGCTAGATCCGGCGAGGGCGAGCCTCGCCCATGGCCCGATTTGGCGAGGCTCACCCTCGCCGACCCTCCCCATGGCCGGCGAGGTCGGCCTAGCCTCGCCGACGGTCGCTCGGCCGGTCGCCGGACCTCGGCGACCGGGCCGGAGGAAAAAGAAAAGAAAAAAATATTAAAAAGTATTAAAAGTATTTAAAAATTAAAAATTATTAAAAAATTATTAAAAGTTGTCCACGTCGGCGCCGATCGCCACGTCACCCGGCCCGGCGTCAATCAGCAAAATCCGGTCAAAATTGACCGGAAAGGACTGAATTGGCACAACTTAAAAAGGTTTAGGACTGAATCGGCACCAAAAAAAGGTTTAGGACTAAATTGGCACAAAGGCAAAAGGTTTATGAATTTTTTGGCACTTTTCCCACTTTTTAATTATTGGCCAATGTAGGGTGCGTTTGGGAAGTCTTTGGGAAAAAGTCTTTAGGAAAATGCAAAGTTCTTTGAGTTTAAGGTATTTTTCAGAATGCAAAGTGTGTTTGGTAAATTATAGTTTGAAAGCCCATTTGAAGTACCTTTGAGCAAAATGGTGTTTGGGGGAATTACATTTACAAAGGGCTTTGGTAATAAAAAAAATTTCAAAAGAAAAAAAAAAAAAGACTTGGCAAGGGCAAGTGGCCGCCGGACGTCCATTGAAGACCTCCGGCGAGGGTCGCCGGACGTCGGGCGACCACTGAAGACCTCCGGCGAGGGTCGCGACGTCGGGCGACCACCGAAGACCACCGGGAGGGTCGCCGGACGTCGGGCGACCACCGAAGACCATCGGCGAGGTCGTCGGACGTCGGGCGACCCCGCCGCGACCCGGATCTGGGCGGCGAGGTCCCCGCGACCTTGCGGCCCCCGGATCCGGGTCGCGGCGGGGTCGCGCGACCTCGCCGCCCCGGATCCGGGTCGCGCGACCTCGCCACCCCGGATCCGGGTCGCGGCGACCTCGCCGCGACCTCCGGCGACCGCTGCAACCAAGATCTGGCGCGGCGAGGTCGCGGGACCTCCGGCGACAGCTGCAACCAAGATCTGGCGAGGCGACCCACAGCGATCGGCGCGACCCAGACAGGGCGGCGGTTGCACCACTCCCGGCGACGGTCGCTTGGGCCACCGCGACCATGCCGAGCCGTCGGCGGCCGCTCACGCTTCGAGGAACACGTCGTCGGCCTTCAACGGAGAAGAAGATGAACAAAGACAATGACGAGGGCAAAACCGGGAAAATCGAGAGTAGGCGAGGATAGTTTTGGAAGAAAATAAAAAAAGTGAACAAGTATCACTTGTATGCCGAGAAAGCTGAAAGCCCAAGGCACCCCTTCACCTGCCTTGGGCTTTCAGCCTTGAGAAGGCCAGCTTTGGCCTAATGGGAATTCTAAAGCTATTCCCAAACACCCCAGCTTTAGCCCAAGTATCTTTAGGAGCCCAAAGCTCCTTGCAAAGCTGATTCCAAACGCACCCGTAATCCTTTTTGTATAATTTTGGCCGGAATTGCTAACATGAACGATTTTTGTAATTCTTTTTACAATTATAATTATTTCTTATTTTCTCTTTTCTCCTTTTCCCCTATTTCGTCCATCAATCCTTGGGCTTCGACCATGGCCGGCAGAGGTTGTTGGCCACCAACAAGGGTCACCCGGATTAGGTAAGGGCCACCCTTGCTAGATCTTATAAGGGCATCCCTTACCGGCTTCTGATGAGGATTGCCCTCATCTATGGCTGACAAGGGTTGGCTGGCAAAGCATCATGGAGGCTCGGCAATGAGCGGAAGGAAATAGGGGAAAAAGAAAAAAAGAGAAAGGAAAGAAAAGACAAAAAAGAAACAAATTATTGCTTGGGAAATGGCGTAGCCTCTCGTAGAGTGTAATTAAGTAAGTCTTTGTTAGATTTTGTCTTTATATATGATTTTTAGAGTTTTGATCTGTTCTTAACTAGTTATATTAGTCATGCAGGAGACCTATGAGCTTCCTCCAGCTCGTCGAGTGGCTTGATTATGACCTGTAGTTTTCTGATGTTGACATTGATATTGAACAGAACTTTATGCAGCGAAATTACTTGCTGAATTGCATTTCACTCTGTGACCACACTTGGGCCTTGCTTGGTTTTGTAAATTCTCACTCGTACTTGATTTGATCTTGTCATGAATTGCATAAACTATATTAGGCGAGTGAGCCCAAGGCTTCTTACAATTAACTCCCAACCAAAACTTTTGGCCTTGCCCAACATATTCCACATACATAGCCCGCATTTATGAAAAATAAAGCGCCGGATAAATTCAAACTAACTGTACCAATTCAATAGTATGAGCTACATAACTCGCTCCGGCCAAGAAACGTTGAAGAGACGCATATTGATGTGCAAAATATCACCGGCCAATTAATATGCATCAAGTCATGACCAACAGCAGCTTCAAAAGCATTAGTGATATCTTTACACACTCACCATATTTTCTTTTTGAAATTTTGATGGCGTGGAAATTACAAAATCACAACTGAACGCCACCAAAGAACAACACAAAGCAGAACCTAATTTACGAATAAATTGATACCATCATCTCTAACATGAATTATTCAGAGGGTAACCAATGTTCATCCGGGAGTTACTATGATTATCCCTCTAACATTTCAAATCAAAGGCAAAGTTGCTCCCCTTCACTTTTTATGATTTTAACACCCAAACTAATATTAGCTTCTCTCAAATCCTTCATATTGAATTTAGAAGTCATGAAACGTTTTATTTCATTCACAACATCAATGTATGTATCAAAAGTAAGTATGGGGTCAACATATAAGCTAACAATTTTAAATTCACCAAACAAGAGAGAAACTATTTGCGAAATTTTCAGTTTGTAATGCTCACATAACTACACCTTTGGACAGCACCACAGAAGTTGTTCAAGCCTAGCCTTAACAGAAGAAAAACACAAGGAAAAAGGGCCAACATGAAGTTTTTGACAAAACAAAGCTGGGGTTAACACTAACACTGAGGTACCTACTCGAAGGGGCCATCCATAAAAATTCTTAAATAGTATCTCATGTATCTGACAGGCATTTGAGAATATACGAAAGGGTAACACTGACAAAATACAAGAGAATCATTCACTAGACAAAGTCAGCCTCTAAGATGCAAGTTCAATCTCCTGATCTTTATGCTTAGAAAAAGACCAATTCCTTGAAAAGTCCCAAAAGTAAACATTCTAAAATGCGGATTTGCACAAGCATGTGAACTATAAAGTAGTACATACTTATAAACGATCAACCTATTGTTACCTCGAGGAATTTGCTCCGGTTAAGAATTAGATTTCAGGGCAATCACATAAAGCATCTACTAAACCAATCAACAAGTCCTCTTATGAATTTGATCAAGAAAGAAAAACGAGTCTTTAAGAAAAAAAATTCTCGGAACAGTAATTGTCCACAATCAGCTGCTCTCCAACTGAGGCTTTATTCCATTTCGGGGACCTAACATAAGACTCCAGAAAAGATCAAAGGGACTGAAGCATAGCCCATTCATTCACACACACACACGCACACGCGCGCGCACACACACACACGTTTCTCCTAACTTGGAGGATCAACGACGTGTAAACTATGATTGTGATTTGTCCCAAAATAAATATATAAAAGAAAAATTAGCTTGATTTCTTTTTGTTTCCTTTCTGGTTTTCCTTTTCTTTATCCTTTTACCACATAGAATCACAATACCGTTTTAAAGATTTTCTAAATGGGTAACTTGATCATTTGTAAGCACCCTACATAAAAAGTATAGAAACACAAATTCATAGAATATGCTTGACTCGATCAAATCAAATTTGAAGAGAACATACAAGACAATAATTTACAAGAAGCTCACGTGACATCAAATTTAAAAAAAAAAAACAAAAATGGAATGAAAGGATCACGACCTATGAATGCGTCCATCAACTTTAAGTGTCATGAACATAGCAAGGAGGCTTGCATTCACCTCAATCTGTTACATAATTTGCACCATATTTAACCAAGCTGCTTATAAGCTACAGCTATGAATTAGTCAAGCCAGCAATAGCAATCATTATCCTATTTTAGGCTAAGAACTGTATAAAGCAAAGCTCGACATTAATTGAAATCACTTAATTTTTTAAATCAATAAAGATCATCAACAAAATAAGAGATAAAATTGATGATTTCTCAAGAGGCCGAAACAATATACCAATACGACAATTACGCCCTTTAGCTATTAATTCAAAGTTTCCAAAAACTATTTTACCTAACATTCAATAACCTTACTGAACCGCCCCTCAGAGTAAGTAACTCGGTAATGTTCCATGACAAACTGCCTACCAATACGCAATGCTTGTCCTTCATCATCTTCGATTCCTCATTCAATTCTATCAGAGGTGGTAGCAACAGTAGTTCCAGTTTGGGAATCCATAAGGCAATTATCCTTAAGATTGTTGGAAAAAGTATTAGAATACTTAAAATAATAATAATTATTGGAAATACTTTACAAAAGATTAGAAAATAAAATAGAAATGTCTAAGACGTGCAAACACTGTCCTTAAGGATAATTCCGCCTCTCGGAGTAAGTAACTTGGTGCGTAAGGCTTCAGCGGCTATCGTCCCAAGATACAACAGACCTTTCTCTATACTCCGCATTGACTATTAAAAGGAAACATAACAACTTTTGTGTATAACCTAGCAAAAATAAAAAGAAAGATATGAGAACATGTTGTATCTGTTACACCCCGAACCCCAAGCGCGCGCACATCCCACTGCGGTCGATCAAATATGCGACATCCCAGGATATGTCGCCGACCATTCATTTTATTACGCATGCGGAAGCGAAACAAATCCCCTAACAACATTTAACTTGGGATAGAAAAACAGTCAATCAATCACAATACCAAACACTCATTTACAAACACAAAGGGTTTAAATACAACACTGGACCGTCTACAAAATAGACCAGCTCGACAAAGGGGAACTATCCTAAAACCAACTAGCAGGACACGTTCACCAATACTTCAGTCTCCACCTTTCCAGACTTAGGGCTTCGGGTCCTCCACAACCTTCACCTAGGGACCTGAAATTTTAATCCCCAAATCGGGATGAGACAATGTCTCAGCAAGTTCAACCCTTAAACCCCCATTAGAAAGAAAATACGCCTCGGGTGGCCTAGCCACATCACACAGAGAACTTACCTCGCCTCAATTCCTTCCTGCAGGTTAGCACAATTCAAATCACTCAATCACAGATAGTAATAGGAACTTAAACAACCGGAACGCATTCACTTTCATATAATCAACAACCGTGGCGGTCCTGATTATAAGACTAAATCGTTATGACACGTCCCATTCCATGCCACACAATTTCGTCCCATAATCCGGCACATCATCCACACTCAACATGCATTCCAATTATTATTCACCGCCACACAAGGGCATAGCCTACTCGCAGTTCGGCTATCTACTGGCATATAACCAGGCATCGCCTCCCCCCATGGAGCGCGGCTTCGTCAGTACATCGACGGCGTTCCCGAAAGAGCATGCGCCCAGAATCAACTGCGACCCGCATCCACCGCGTGGGCATCCCATATAGGGGCAAGTCCGACTCAACAGCTCAGGATGATTCCTCTTAGTTATCACACAGCCAAAGCATACTCGGCCCCACGACACTTTATATTTCACTCAATGCTTCCACTTAAAATAGTGATCTCGGCCATTTTTTTTCATATTAAAAATATTCCAGAAATTAATCACGTGTGTGGGGACACGCTAATTTCGAATCAAAAAGCCAATATCTCACTTTTTCAAACCCCACTATTTAATATAATCATTAAAATCCAATTTTTGCATCAAAACCCAACACTTTGGTTTTTATGAATAAAATCCATATTTACCACAATCAACACTCAATTTGCCACAATCAATCATCAAATTCAATTTCTAAATGCACAGTAGCGATCAGCACGAAATTATGAGAAAATAAGGTTCTAAAATAATTTTCAGAATTTATTAAATAATTAAATTTATTCTGAAAATTAATTAAATAATAATATCCATATTTTTCACGATCCACACTCAATTTATAATATCCAATCATCAATTTCAAAATCTGACTACACAAAGAGCCGACCGGCACGAAATTCGAGAATTTAGGGTCCTAACAAAATTTTCGGAATTTAATAAATAATTAAATTTATTCCGAAAATAATTAAATAATAATATTTTAATAATTTCGAATAATAATATATTATTAAATTATTTAAAAATTTTGGAATATTTAAAGAAATCAAAAGTAAATTCCTTTATGTCACATCAAGGTTTATATTAATATAACCACTAACTTAGCCTTAAATTAAACACAATTTAAGTTAATCAAACACCTTAATATAATCTTCACTTAAATAAATTAAACTAACCACCTAATAACACTTAACATAAATTAAACACCCCTAAAGTATCATTAACCATCTAATCAAGGTTTAGTGAGCTAAACTCACCGGATTAGCGAGCCGAGCGGACCAAAACGACGGGGACGATGCGAGGGTCGACTTTCCTCAAGGCGGGCCGAGCATCCGGGCTCGAGAAGACGGCCAAAATGGGCCAAAACCGAGCTGGAATACCCATTTTTCCAGCCACTGATTTGGGGCTGAGAAGGGCGGATCCAGAGCCGGAATGGGCGGAGGAACGGCGAGGAAGAAGGGAGGCAGCTCAAGCAGGCAAGGCGGTAGCTCCGGCGACCCTTCGGCGGCGGCGGTAGCAGCTCGGAGCGGCTTGGTCGACGAGCTGGAGGCGCGGGCTGAGCGCGAGCCGACCGGCGAGCTGGCGCGCGGCTTCGCGCGAACGCGCGACGGCTCCGGCGGGTCTTCGGCGGTGGCTTGCGACAATGAACGATGGCGATGGAGGCTCCGGTGGACGACGACAAGCGGCGGACGGAGGGGAAGGAGCTCGGGGCTGCGCGGACGAAGGCTGGAGGCGGCGGAGGCGGTGCGCGGGCGACACGCACGGACGACAGCAGCGACGAGCTTCTCCGGCGAAGCTGGCGGCGTCGAGCGGCGAAGGGGCGGCTGGTCGGGCGGTCGGCTTGGCTGGTCCGATTGGTTCTCTCCCCCTTCCCTCTCTCTCTCCTTCCCAAGGTTAAAGATGAAGTGAAAGCCCACCTTTTCAAGAGCCAATCTCCACCCTCCATTTGTCAAGATCTCAACCCTTGGCCTCAACCACCATGACATCATCCTATGTCATCTTCCACTCACTCAAACCCCTCCCATAACTTCTCCAATGGTTGCACTTTCATTTTCCGCTGGGATCCAATTCTTGTACATCAAATTCTTCAATTCCACTTAATTCTCTTCCAATTAAATCAAATTGAAATCCATAAAATTAATCCAATGTCACCACACTTCAATTTACATCTTCAATTGTCCATAGAACCAACTTAAATCCCAAAAGCGCAACCAAATGCGGGCCTACTAATTTCTCGACCTAAATTAACCATTTTCTGATTTAATTGCTGAAAAGTTCTGATTACATGAAAAATCTTCTGAAGATGAGTTAATATTCCTAAAATGATTTGTGACACACTCTGACTTCCAATTTCTGAATTTGATCTCAATTCCACGGTTAATTTCACTTTGGTACGATACTAGCGCGGCCTAACGTACTAGGTAGCCTTTAGAAATTTTCATGCATTTGACATGTGGTTGATCATCTCAAGCCACAATGTACATCTCTGAAACATTGGCGACTTTCGATTGTCAGGGTAATCTCAAGGTTTCAAATACAAACACAGGGTACCCAATCGACAGAAAAGTCGATCCAGTGCCGATCGACAAGAATTGTGCAATCTGGTGAAATCACTCACACCTGATCACGTGCCTCTATCGAGTCGACCTATCTCCGATCTCTAATCGATTTTTAATTGTGCCGCAATGACCCTTGTAGATTAGATCGATCGAAAGATCGCTTCTTGGTCAAATTCTCGAGTCTAATGCATTAGAAACTCTTAACGGCTTCACCCGATAAACTAGTTTTCACATGAGTGGCCGACTCAAGAAAAAGAACTATATGCGTGCCAACGAAATGCCTGTATCAATTTATTGAAAATAGAATTGGAAAATCGGGATGTCACAGTATCTTCAAAGATTGTGGCTTGAAATTTAATTTATATTTAAATAAGAAAAAGAGAGAGTCGTTAGGAGATCGTCATAAATCAATTGGTAATTAAAAAGATGACCGTTATAAAATAATGAAGAGTTTATGAAGTAATAAATCAAAAGTTATAAAGCCGTTAGACGACCGTTATACAATCATTAGAAAGTCATTATATGACCATTAAAAAAGCCATTACAAAATTGATGACTTTCATGACGATCATAATTTTTAATAAATATTTCAAAACTGCTGAAATATCTAACAAATATTACATGAGACTAGGGGTGTCAAAAAACCCGACCCGACCCGACCCGACCTGACCCGAACATGACCCAAACACAAAACAAGTTGAGTATATGTTTCGAGTCTCAAAATTGTTCAAGTAATTATTATGAAACAAGAAAATAAACATGTTTTGGGTAGGGTTAGGGTCAAAACATTGCTCGGCCCGAACACATTAATGGCCTCTCACCCAAAGTCCCAAACCCAAACACTCTTAGTCTTCACTCTTTAGTCTTCACTTCACGACAACCCAAACTCAAGTGCTTTATTATTCTTAATCATTCTGTCATTTGTCTCTAGGATGCGTACCTTTTGAAATATAGGCTCCAGTAAGTTGGTTTCTTTATTTTTTTATCTCAGTGTAGTTGTTGGTGTAATGACAGATTTGTTTATTTTAAGATGACATCTGATCTGCAGTTACCTTGATCCCGAGGCAGTTGTTGGATGTGAGGATGGTACTATTCGTGTGTTTGACATGTATAGTCAAAAATGTTCTCGAATCATTATGTATGTTATTTTGCTTTGCTTGTTGAAATGTAATTTCTGTGATTGGAATTCTTCAGTGATCCTAAGTTTGATGTCAATCCTCTTATGATGCACTAGGGAGCTGATGATACTGTAATGACTTGCTAACAATAATTCCTAGTTGACTACAGGATGCATTCTGCCCCAGTAACATACTTATCTTTGAGCGGTGAGCAACTGATTTTTAGTGGTTCCTCACTTGGCAGTATCACAATATCAGACTATGATATATTTGTACATAACTTTATAGGCGACATTGATCATGTCTTAGTTATTATACTCTCATTTGTAAGTCTAAAAATGAGTTCGGTTAGTACATGATGCAAATTTGAAGATTCACAGCCCTTTTGTTAATTTATGTGTTGGTAGCAAAATTCAAACTTTATCATAATGTGAGACTTTGACTGTGGATTTTAAATTTTCTTTTTTTGCCAATTAATTCATGTGCCATAGAGAAGTAAAAATAATGATGTTAAAAGGGTCATAAGTTATGAATCATAACATGCACGTGGGTGGTAGCAAAGAAAAACAAAAGTATGTAGTTTCCATCCCAACTCGAACCCCAGGGGAAAGAAAGGTGAATAAAAGAAGAAGGGAAACCCAACAACCCGACCTGAACCGACCTGAATTTTCTATGCGGGTCTAATGTGTTTCAAGTCTGTTCGAATCGGATCACATTGTGACCCTTTGTGATTTGGGTCGAGTCAAGTAACAACAAAACCAGACTTAACCCGAACCATTGACACCCCTACATGAGACCGCACCCAAGTCGCACGTAAGTCGCACGTCCAAGTTGGTCCATGAGCTCATGCCTTTGTTTGAAACTAAATTAACCAATTCAGGCTTTCATAGGAGAAAAGACCCACTTTGGGTGCTTTTTTTAAAAAGTGGCCAATTTCAACTATTATTTGAGGTGAGGTCTACTTTGTTCCTTTTTGAGAAAATGATCTCCCTATTTGAAATTTTCTCAAAATTTATGCTCTCTATTGCAAAGCTCATTTATACGCTTTGAAAGTTGTCATTCTCATTATAATTGGATGTGGCTATACTGTAACATCATGCAAACACTATAGGGGACGTGACAAAATCGTCCTTGGTAGCTTGTACAGAAAACTAGTAGAATGTCCGATCAATGGCGTCTCAGGTTTTTGACTTAGGGACATCTCGTTGGCTTGTATAGAGAACTCCTGGGATACTTCGTCAGTGGAAAAATACAGGGACATCTAAGAAATGTCACAGGGTGCTTATTTAGGCTTTTGTCCCTATGCAGAAGGCTCGAAGCGAAAAATACTTCCTCATACTACTACAGGATCTTAGGACATTTTAAAGAGGCATCCTTTTCCCTAGCATGAGAAGCGATTATGATGATGTCCCTAATAATTGAGAAGTGAGGACTCTTTGCTCGTGAAAGGGCATATACAATGGCTTCGATAATATTTCTGTGAATGACAGTACTTAGGAAATTCATTTGTATTGGTTAGGGAAAGGTACCATGGCCAGATAGAGGTACCTATGGACGGCTTATTTCTGCTATTGTAGTGACACCAAGTAAGTCAACGCTGAATGAACAAATCTCTATCATTTTTTCCTCAATTGGTCATTGAAGAATCCACGTATAAATCCGTCATTTTTTTCTTGCTCGTAGACTCTGATGTTGGAAGCCCTAGACTATAAGCTAGAGTAATCACTGGAATCGTGGTAACTTAAGTGATTCTCTTTGTTTTGATATTACTAGTTCTTTGGCTAACGTGATTCTTATGCGGTAGAGAAATTGAAGATCCATGTGAGATTATCATACTGACATATCTACTCATGGAGGAATCTGTCACTCTATAATTCACCATAGAAGTGTGATGCCTAATTCAAGACTGTATTTGTCTACTTTTTTTGTTCTTTTTGTGGAATACTTATAAGTAAATTGTGACACCACAAAAGTTGGCATTTTGTTTTTTTAACTAGGATTGCATTTCTGTGAGGCATGACCATATAAGTGAATCACTCCTCCGATTGAGAATTTGTTGTAGAATTGTGCTTTTCCTTAAGTCATTACTATCACTTTCCTGATATACACCTTGATTTTTTATTTTATTTTTAAAAAATACATTTGCTAGATCTCCAACTTGGCTATTTCCCTTTAAGGCAAATCAAAACTACTACGGGCAACTTCAACTTAGTGAATAAGACAGTGAATGAGGGTTTGGTCTAGTTTACAAGGTAATTCACAGTATGTTTATAACTTCATCATCCATTCATTGTGAAGGAAGCGTATGATAATTCCATATGTGTCTTTGTTTTAGATTTACCAATGTAGATCTTATCAAGCTATCGTTGTGTTAATGAAATAACATCTGATCAGTTATGGCCGTATGATTAATATTAGAGAATACTATCGAATGGAACTATAATTGCTATGAAGCAACTTTCTTCTAAATCAAAGCAAGGAAATTGTGAATTTTTCAACAAGATAG
Source organism: Eucalyptus decipiens (assembly GCA_014182575.1). Taxonomy (NCBI): domain Eukaryota; kingdom Viridiplantae; phylum Streptophyta; class Magnoliopsida; order Myrtales; family Myrtaceae; genus Eucalyptus; species Eucalyptus decipiens. Next base: position 32,475,014 of record CM024610.1, on the reverse strand, counting down.
GCATGATATTTACTCTCCAATACCCAAATCTCATATAGTTTTGCAACTGCTACATTAAAGGAAAATAGTTGTTGTTAGTTTACGAATATTTGAAGAACAATAGTGCCGCCCCCACACTTTTTGGCAAAAGATGCTTTCCCTAAGCTAATTAATATGCTATTAATGCGCATTCATCTCTCTCTCTCTCTTCCCCACCCCAACCCCCCCAAGATGAGATGAGCACCGGATTGAGTTGGACTAGGCCACAAGAAAGAAATTATGTTTGGGAAGAGCAAGGGGATTGGCTTAACTTCACGAGGAATCTAGATTAAAAATTGTTCATAAGAACATAAAAGAGACAAATGTGCTACTTGATAAGGAACTAAATGCCAAGGTATCGAACATAAAAATCGCATGTGAGTTACACGTAAATCGCACGTGAGTCACTCATGAGTCATACACGAGTCGCACGTGCAATCTGGTCGGTGAACTCGAGCCTTTATTTGAGATTACATTAACCAAATTGTGAATTTCTCAATGAGATAGGCTTGATATCTACTCTCCAGCACCCAAATCTCGTATAGTTTTATGGCTATTGCATTGAAGAAATCAGTTATTGCTACTTTATGAATATCTGGAGAAAAATAGTATTGCCAGCGCACTTTTTGTTAAAAGATGCTTTTTCCTAAGCTAACTAATATGGTATTAATGAGCATTCAACTAATCTCTCCCTTCTAGGATGAGATGAGCAGTATATTGAGTTGGACTAAGCCATGAGAAGGAAATTATGTTTGGGAATAGCAAGGGGATTGGCTTACTTTCTCGAGGAATCTAGATTGAAAATTGTTCATAAAAACATAAAAGTGGCAAATGTGCTACTTGATAAGGAACTAAATGACATTGTATCAAACGTAAATTGCTCGTGCGTTATATGTAAGCAGCATGTATATCGCACGTGAGTTGCACGTGGGTTGCTCATGAGTTGCACATGCAAGTTAGTCAATGGGCTCGAGCCTTTATTTGAGATTACATTAACTAAATCGTGAATTTCTCAACGAGATAGGCATTATTTTACTCTCCAGCACCCAAATCTCGTATAGCTTTATGGCTATTGCATTGAAAGAAATCAATTTATGCTAGTTTACACAAATTTGGAGAACAATAGCGTCACCTGCACACTTTTTGGTAAAAAAAGCTTTTCCCTAAACTAACTAATATGCTATTAATGAGCATTCAACTAAACTCTCTCTCTCTCTCTCTCTCTCTCTCTCTCTCTCTCTCTCTCTCTCTCTCCCCGATCCTTGAGCGCATGCCCATCCCTCGGTGGTCGATAAAAATTTGCGACTTCCCAGGACGAGTCGCCAACCCATTCTTTTTATTGCACATGCGAAAGCAAATAATAAATCCCCTGACAATAACCATCTCATGATAGAAAAGTAGGACAACAGATTTTCAAACAAAACATGCTTTTAGATACACTGAGTCAAGTACAAAAGTCTACAACCAAAAAGACTTCAACAGACCAGCTCTCAAAAGAAGCTGTCTTATCTGACCTACACTTCAAATCCCCTCAGCTTGACTTCAGGTCCTCCATCCTATGGTCCTGAAAAATTAAGTCCACGATGGGTGTAGATTGGGACTTCCTTGAGTTGGTCCTCCGGGATTTTAGGTTTCCCAAACAGCTTATAAAGCTCATCATGGTTTGTGTGCGCACTCCGAAGTACTCCATTTCCTTAAATGGAGAGTTACATGGTTTCTTCTCAAGTGGCCTGTGGGCTTCGGTAAGAGGACCCCCTGTCTCCTTACCTATTTACCTTGGTAATGGAGGTTTTTTCGGGGATCCTCTACTTTCCCTCTAGGCAACCGGAGTTCAAATACTTCTGGAGATGCAAAACCACGTATTTATCATACTTATTCTTTGCAGCTGATGTCTTTCTTTTCTGTGAAGCAAATATAGCTTCGATGTCTCTCCTAAAGAAAGGTCTTCAAACATTTTCGTCTTTGAGTGAGCTGAAGCCAAACATGAACAAAAGTGAGGTATCTCTTACTGGTGGGTCAGCCTTGTTACATGATCAAATTCTTCTTGCTCTTGGTTTCTACGAAGGGAAGCTACCGATAAGGTATTTGGGGGTGCCCATTATTTCCTCGCGGTTTGGTAAGGCAGAATGTATTTCCCTAATTGACCGCATCACAGCTAGGGTGCAATCTTGGGCTGAGCATTTTCTCTCCTTCATAGGCCGGCTACAGCTGATCAGGTCTTTCCTTCACTCCATCCAAGCCTTTTGGGCTAGTGTGTTTATTATTCCTAGTGCTGTGTTGAACCGCATAGAACAAATCCTAAGACATTTTCTGTGGAAAGGCCCGAGATTGGGAAGTGGTGGTGCAAAAGTTTCTTGGGAAGATGTGTGCTTTCCTAAAGAGGAATGAGGGCTTGGCATACGCAAATTGCGGGATTGCAATGAAGCTGCTATGCCGAAGCACATTTGGATCATGTTTACAGACAAAGAATCATTGTGGTGCAAGTGGATCCACTCGACCTTCTTAAAAAGAAAAAAAAATTTTGATCACTAGCAAACCAACCTATTGCTTGTGGAAGAAGATCCCGCAACTCAAGAAGGATTTCCGTCTTTCTTTCCTTTGGAGGATAGGGGATGGCCTATCAATGTCTCTCTGGTTCGACCACTAGCACCCTAGAGGCCCTCTAAGCCTAGTGTTCTCAAACACTCTCATTTATAACTCTAGTTTATCCAAGCAGGTGACGATGGCTGACCTTTTCTCCTCTTCTGGCCATACTATTAAGACCGTGTTGGAGTCTTGGCAGCATCCCCTCCCTATTTTATCTCAGGTCTCGGACCGGTTTGGCTAGCTAGATAACTCCTCCAGTTTATTTTCGGTTGCTTCGGCGTGGGAAACCATTAGGAGGAAGAAGAACCGGGTTCCTTGGTTTGCGTTTATTTGGAACAACTCAATCTTTCCGAGATATCAATTCAACCTTTGGCTTATTACCAAGAACCAGCTTCCTACCCAGGTTCTTCTTTTATCCTACGGTAGGATAGAGAATGTGTCGTGCGCCTTCTGCAATACTAAGCCGGATTCCATTGATCACTTATTTTTTGGGTGCCGCATCTCAGCTGGCCTTACTTTTTTTCTAGGCCGCTAGATGCAATCTCCCCTGGTGGAATAGATCTTGGTCGGACTCCAGTGGGCTATGAAGTTCCTCTCAGGCAAGGACTTTTATCATTCCATCATCCGTTTCTCTTTTGGTGCCCTTTGCCATGTTATTTGGAAGAAGAGGAATAGTATTCTGTTTAGGGACCAACCTTTGGCGGTTCCGGCTTTGAAAAATCATCTCATTAAAGTCGCTAGAGATAAGGCCTTGACGTTTCAGAGCGTGGTGGATAATTCAAGAAATAGGAGACTTCAATGTAGTTGAAGAATTGACCCGGCCATTTTCTCTTCTGGGGTCCCAAGGCTTCCTCTTTAAAGCCTTCTCTTGGTTGGTGATGCTACTGCGGGCGTCTCGTGTTGGTCCATTTTTTATCAATCATGTCTCTCCCGGGAGGTCTTTGCTACTGCAGCATTTGGTTGGCTGTCCTTGTAGTTTTTCTTGCTCATGGCTACTTGGAAGGCCTGGTGTTGTTGCGGTTCTGTTTCATTTGGGGGGCCAGCTTAACCATTGGAGGTTGTTGTTCTTCGTTGTAGCTGCCTTTGGTTCTTGCTGTTTTGTTAGGCTGGTTCAAGCCTTGGTTAGCTATCTTTTGCCTTTGTTTTGGCGGCTAGTGTTTTGTTTTTTATGTCAGCACCCTTCCACTCATGTGACTAGTTTGTCATTTTGAGTGTAAATTTTAAGTGCCAGTCCTTTTGTATAGGTTGGTTAAAGCTCAATATATTATTACCTTATCAAAAAAAAAATCAATTTTGGGACAAAACAAAGTCATTTTGCATCTTCATTGCTAATTAAGCTTTCTAGCAAGCCACGTGGACCACTTATATTATTAAAAATAAGCCACATCAAATTTCCGGCTATCTTTGTAGGACTTGGCAGTTAAGTATCCCAATTTTTTTTAAAAAAAGTGGTACTTAAGGGTATCTTTTGGTAGTTTTTGCACTTAAGTATTCCCTCGTGCTAACCCATGCCAAGTTTTGGCACTTGCACTATACTTCTGTCGCCATCTATCTTGAATTAAAACCTCCCCAACCAAAAAGGGCGAGCAAGGGGGTGGTTTTAATTTATTTGGAAGCTGGACCCAACCAAACACAACCTAAACAGTTTGGAAAAGAAAAGGCGAAATGAAACCACCAGTACAATTTTTTGTATTAAAATCGAACTGGACCAAACCATACTAATTGACCCCAATTAATAGTATACATTCTGCTAATCATCTACCAATTCCAATTGAACATACCACTTCGCAGCTCAAAATGCACATTAACCAAACACAAATATGACTGTTATTCCTTTTCAATTACAAATTAGTAGGGGCCGCGTGAACGCAAGCCCTCCTGCCACAAATTATGACATAGCCCAACCAACTTGGGCTGACTTTAGGCGGGCGCCCCTCCAAGAGTGCAATAGAGATCGCCAACCTAGGCCATGGGCTTTCTTGATCGTCCGTCGACCCCATCCAGGTAAGTATGTTGCAATTGGTTGTGAGGCTGCTTCTAATTCTCTCTTCCTTTTCTCTCTTCAGCATCTTGTCGTTGTGGGACGTACTAGTTTACCGCCATTTAGGTACTTACCATATTGCGTATTAAAATATAACGTCGCCACTGGCATTCTAGCAACACCGATCATTACACTTTCAGTACAAGATTGAAAAAGTGCAGTGCAACCTATATTTGAAGTCACAAATTACAAGTACCTTAGGATATTTGCTCTAGTCTGCTGCAAATTCACGTCTGTTGCTACTGATCAATCTTTATGCACAAGAGATGTCCAACTATATCATCTCTTGTTTTTGGGTATTTATTGGCAATCTATTCAACCTGATCCATTTTTGTCGGGCATAACCCATGAATACAATTGGCAAACGTTCTTTCCTCTGGACTAGTATATAGGGCATCCATTGCTGCTTCGGCTAATCTGGGGCCTCACCAAAGCTGATAAACAAACACATATTACTTCTTCATCTCCTTCTAATGTACTTGAACGATCGCACCTTTCAACCCACAACAGCAGTTAATTGTTCTTGCCTATGCTACTTTGACACGGTCCCGTGGCACTAAATTTATGCTCGTAGTTCATGGGCCGATTATGTGTCAAATTCCTACCTGTGAGCAGCTCCTGCTGCAAATGGACTTATCCAATCTTATGCCATAACCGCCAACGTCATCTGAAGTAAAGTTCAGATGCATTCATGATTAGTTGAATGATCTGCTTAAGTATAAGCCGATTCCCTACTGTGTTCTCATGGACTAATTATTTATAAGAAACCTCTGGTTTAATCTGTCAAAGTAGAATGTATTGTGACATTCGAAGTTTACTCTTTATTTTGTGGCTAAACTAGTGTTTCTATGCCAAAAATGAAGTTGAGAGACCAAACACATGAATCAAGCTGAACACTTGATTGCGTAACATCAAGTTTGGAGATAAAAAAAAACTATTGAATTTTGATCGGATTCTAATATCATGTTAGAAAGTCCAACTCAAAAATTTAAACTAATAGATAGAGAGAGACCACATGAATATAAATGTTGAACCGTTGTTAAAGCAATACGCAATAATACTTCAACAAGAACCAAATGGTTTTGTAAGTGCCGTTCAATCATCTACTATTAGTGAATGATGATTGAATGATTCTGGATGATAGACCGCTGTCGAATCCTCTGTTACCACAAAATATAAATTAATACGGGCTGCACGATCGGCTTTGCGACTTGGGCAGACCTTAGACTTGGCGCTCCTACAAGAGTGCAATGGAGGTCACTAGCCCAGGCCATGTAGGCCTTCTTGATGCCTGTCAACCGGGTCCAGGGAAGCAGGTTTCGAAAGTTGTGATTGGTCCCTTTTCTCTGTCGCTCTTCAACCGTACAGATTTGAGGGGGGACAGAGTTAAATCAAAAAGTAAGATTTGCCCCCATTTCATCATTGACTCAGGGTCTGACTCAGAAAGCTTGTTCGAACTCAAGTTTAAGGAAAATATGATCCGATCTCTCATTCCTGGCATACATTTATCCACAAATCCGAGCCACAGAAGATGTTTGCCACGCTGTTTATGGAAGTAAGAAACCATATAGATGCATCGCCTTAGAGGAAGTAATCAGTTCCAGGAACCAGCCACGAGCATTCCCTGTTGCCAAGAAACTGATGCGCTCATTCAGCCATTTCAGATTCTGCTGCCTTTGTTGGGTAGCGAAGCTTTGCAAGCTGTGTCAAAGTTAACAATTTCACTGCTTGGGCATGCTTTCTGGTTCTACAAAAGGTCATTCAGACCAACGCACCTAGACAAGGACAGGCAACGAACATCGAATCATTTAGCTATGCAACCTTTCACAGGCATTAACGACAGGTATATTGGGACTATGGATTGACAGGGGCCGCGCGAACGCAGGCCCCCGCTGCCACAAATTATGACGTAGGCTCAACCAACTTGGGCTGACCTTAGGCGGGCGCCCCTCCGAGAGTGCAATGGAGGTCGCCAACCTAGGCCATGGGCCTTCTTGATCGCCCATCGACCCCGTCCAGGTAAGTATTTTGCAAAGGAGGGCCAGGCTGCTTCTTATTCTCTCTCTTCCTTCTCTCTCTTCACTGTCTTTTCGATGTGGGACTTCCTAGTTTACTGCTACTGAGGTGCTTACCATATTGTATATTAAAATATTACTTCACCAACGGCAGGCTAGCAACACCAAATGTACACATATGGTACAAGATTCATAAAGTGCAATGTTCTTTGAAGTCACAAATTACAGTTACCCTAGGATTTTTGCTCTAGTCAGCTACGAATTCAAGGCGTTGCTACTAATGCTCCGTTCGTTTCACGGAAAATATCATGTTTCCGGAAAACATTTTCCTGGAAGTCATTTTCCAGGAAAATGACTATTTTCCTGTTCGGCCAACATTTAAAATTTGAGTGGAAAATATTTTCCACTTTGTTCGTTAACTCAAACATTTTCCTGGAAAAATTATCAAAAATTGAATTTTAATATTTTTAATTGACCCAAAAATTTATTTTATTTATTTATATTTTTTTTAAATGATTTTTTTAATTATTTATATTTTTTAAAATAGAAATTTTTATTATTTATTATTTCTTTTTTTTTTTCCTTCCTCCTTCCGTCTCCTTCTTCCTCCCGATTCCTCCCGAGCGGTGTCGTCCGCCGTGGCCTCCTTCCTCCTCCTTCCGCCGCCACCTCCTTCCTCCCGGCCCGGCTAAGACCGGTGGCCGATCCGGCGAGCTCGGGTGAGATCGAGCTCGGCCAATCTCACCCGAGCTCGCCGGATCTGCGATAGAGCTCGAGCTCGCCGGATCGGGAGCCCGAGCTCTGCCGCTAGATCCGGCGAGCCGCGAGCTACGCCGCGGATCCGGCGAGCTCGAGGCTCGGCCGATCTCACCCGAGCGCGCGGATCTGCGACAGCTCGAGCTCGCCGGATCGGGAGCCGAGATCCGGCGAGCCGCGAGCTCCGCCGCCGATCCGACGAGCTCACGGCTCGCGGCCGCACGACGAGCGGCCGGGCGGCGGGCTCCCCGCGAGCCTCTCGGCGCCTCCGCGGTGCTCCCTCTTGGCCGGATCCTCCCGAGTGGCTTCGAGCCACTTTGAGGGAAGCGGAGCGCGGCGGCGGCGGTGGCTTCCTACTGGAGCGGGCGGGCAGGAGTGGCCGGGGAGGGCGGAGGCTGATCTCGGGGAAGGACGTCGTCAAAGCCTCCTCTGCAGGGAGAGCAAGAAAGAGAGAGAGAGAGAGAGAACGAGAACATGAAGGGAGGAAAGAGCAACGGTAGCACCAGAGCTCGTGTGAGAGCTGCGGAAAATGTTTTCCTCTTTTCAAAAGAGGAAAACATTTTCCGCTCATTCAAGAGGGATTTTCCGTTGACCGTGTGTTTTCCGCCATCCGAACACCGGAAATTTTGGAAATTATTTTCCCGGAAGTTATTTTCCGCGAAACGAACAGAGCATAAGTCTCTTGTTTTCGGGTCTATCTTCAGCAATCTATTCAACCCTCCTCTGATCCATTTATTTTGTCAGGGGCATAACCCATAATTACAATCTGCAATCACTCTTTTCTCTGGGGCATAACCCATTTCATCATTGTATTTCTTGCACCTGGGAGTCAAGTCAGACTCGGAAAGCTTGTCTTGGGCTTGAGTTTAAGAATATGATCTGATCTCTCACTCCTAGCATCCAGTTATCCAAAATTTGGATCCACAGAAGATGTTAGCGGTGCTGTTTATGGAAATAAGAAACCAGATAGATGCATCTCGCATTAGAGGAAGTAATCCATTTCAAGAACCGGCCATGGTCATTTACTTGAGAGTGCGTCTAGGCGGGACTTGGGGTGCATCGCAAGTTGTTATTCCTAATTATTGACACTGCTGCCAAGAAACTGATGCACTCACTCGTTCAGCCATTTCAGATTCTGCTGAATTTGTTGTGCAGTGAAGCTTAAGAAGCTCTGTCAAAAGTAACAATTTTACTGCTTGGGCATGACATTTCGTGGTACAAGCAGTTGATCAGACCAAAGCACCTCGACAAGGACACAGGCAAAGGTCCGAGTCATTTGGGTATGAAAGCTTTTACAAACAAATTTCAGACAACTTTGGACTATGAATTGGTAGGGGCCGCGCGAACGCAGGCCCCCGCTGCCACAAATTATGACGTAGGCTCAACCAACTTGGGCTGACCTTAGGCGGGCGCCCCTCCTGAGTGCAATGGAGGTCGCCAACCTAGGCCATAGGCCTTCTTGATAGCCCATCGACCCCGTCCAGGTAAGTATGTTGCAATGGGTTGCCAAGCTGCCTCTTATTCTCTCTCTTCCTTCTATCTCGTCACCAGATTGTCGATGTGGGACTTCCTAGTTTGCTGCTACTTAGGTACTTTGCATATTGTGCATTAAAATATATCCGTCTCCACTGACAAAGCTAACAACATCGAATATACACTGCATCAGTGTAATCTTTCTTTGAATTCCCAACTTGCTAGTACCCTAAGATTTTGCACTAGTCCGCTACGAATTCGGAGTTGTTGCTTAGGTGCTTACCATATTGCATATTAAAATATCACTTCACCAATGGCAGGCTAGTAACACCGAATATACACAAAGATGTAATGTGATCTTCAAAGAAGTCGCAACTTACTAGGACCCCTAGTCTGCTACAAGTTCGCGCTGTCGCTGCTGATTGATCCTTCTGCACAACGGATTTCAATTATACTCTCTTGTTTTTGGGTTTTTCACCGACAACTGATTCGGCGAACCCTTCTTCCGATCCATTTTCCCGGGGGCATAGCACATAACTACAGTCTGCAATCTCTCTTTTTCTCCGAAGCAGAAGCATGTAGCATCCCAGTGCCGCTCCGGGCAATCTGGGACCTCGCCAGAATCGATGAACGAATACATTTTTACTTCCATATCTTGCCCAAGAACCCATCCACAATCTCGAGCACCAGAATCAAATTCCACATCTGCAGAACAACCCGAAGATGGGATCCGAAATTCTGCAATCCGACACAGCTCGCTCGACATGAGCGCAGTCGCTTCATGCCTCAATCAAAATCCAAACGGCAACCTGATTCCTCTGCTTCCCCAAAACTATTTCCGGAAACCCTTTTAACGATGTTCAATTACACTCAGCCCCACTTCTGCAGGACACAGCTAGCTCGACACGAGCGCAGTCGCTTCACGCCTCAACCAAAATCCAAACGGCAACCTGATTCCTCTGCTTTCCCAGAACTATTTCCGGAAACCCTTTTAACGATGTTCAATTACACTCGGCCCCATTTCTGCAGAAGGACCAGACGATTGCAACTCAGCACAAACTTCTGGCAAACCCCAAATCTTCTTCCGAATCCATTTGACGAGATTCGACCCGTCCCGACCAAGAAGCTATCAGAAAATCAAAAAATTAATCAACAAACTAAAGAATCTATGATTGGGGTTTTGGAATTGGAGGGGGTCGGCGCGTACGCAGTCCCCCAGCTACCACAAATTACGACGTACAGTCTCCAATTTGGAGATGTTAGGCTGAGTCCGCCTTCGGTCGAGTGCAATGAAGGCTACTTGGCCTAGGCCATGGGCCTTCCTGATCACCCATTCGACCCCGTCCAGGTATGTATGAAACCTTCTACCTTCTTTCCTCTTCCCTTAAATACCGCCGCTCGTCACCCCCCTGTCTCGTGGCATTCGATGTGGGACGCGTTCGAGGTGCAACGTCCCCTTCCATTCTTTTCGTTTTAAGTTTTTCGCCATGTTCTTCTTAGGTTGCCCTTTTCGCTTTTTGTTCTGTGATGAGGGGGCATGAATTGAATTCTGCATTGCAGAGAGCAGTGCCTCCACCAGAGAGATGCTCATTCAAAACAATTCTTATGAAATGGGGGGAAAGCCGGAAGCCGAATCGGGCGTAAGATTAATTAAGTTGTCGGATTTGGGGTCTTGAGTATTTTCATTTTTGGGGATTTCACGTGTTTGTATTTGAATTTGTATCCACAATAAATGTAAAAAAAAATAGTGATTTTTATAGTCGAAAAGTTAGGATGCCTAGCCATGGACATGACTGGAAGAGAGAGAGGGGTTCTTGCCCTTTTGAGAATTCAACGGTGGGAATCCGAGGAGCATATCCGGAGAGAATCATCCAAAGAGCACGCTGGATATTTTCTTTGAGGGGAACACAGATGATTTTGACAGTGCCAATGGAAGGATTTCATTTTTCATTTGTTGCATCTCTCGTCTCGGAACTTAGAGGATTTTGAGGATGTCAAGATAAGCTTCAATCGGGGCGATTTAGAGGATTTCGGTTGTGGGTTTTCAAGTAGGGATGATCGATTCTAGAGTAGGCAGATTCTAGAGTTAGAACCTAGAACCTATGTCATTATAACTGGTTCCTAATTTTTGAACTTTGGAACCTACCCTCTGCTTGAAATCAATTTTGAAACATATCCTATTTTTTTCAATCCGGTTCCAAGGTCTACTGAGAACTTGTTTTATTTTTTATTTTCATTTTTTTCAACAAATCATACAAGGCTATGAGTAATGAAATAACTCAAAAGTAAAATATGAATGATAGATATTCTAATTAGCCAAAAAGAATATTCGATGAGATCAATACACAGTCAATTCAAACACGTAATTTAAAACATAAATTATATAACTCAATGCCCCATTCATCCATAAAAATTTAGGGGAAGAGGAAAGACCAATGAGAAGTTCTGAGGAAGATTAAAGGACAAAGGAGTGTTGATGTTAGAATTTAGGGGAAAACGAAATTAAGGTTTTAGCTTTTTAGCTTATAAAACCCATTTTGAAACCAGTTCCAAAGCAGGGTAGTTTAGTTGGTTCCTGAGTTGGTATTCACTCGAAACTTGTTCCTTGACCGATTCCAATGGGAATCGATTCTTGAACCTATTTTTTGAGTGATCCGATATGATTCCCAGGTAGAATTTATTTGATTGTACACTCCTATTGTCAAAGTGGTATAATAGAGTTGCTCCATTAGCTTCGTAGCAAGAGAGGTGATTTTGGAGCTACCTCAAAGGATGCCGACCTCCGTGAGAATCGAGAGATATGAACTCGTTGCAAGCAAAAGTCAAAGGGACGGGATGAGTGGTCGAGTATTCGAGGAGTATACCTTCAAGTATCAAACAAAGATTGGACCAGAAAAAAGAAAAGATCAAACAAAGAGGAGAAATTGACTGTGCCATGGTGTCTATTTTGTGCTATTTTATGTCCATGTGGAACATGAGCATTGAGAACAAAGTGTTTTGTTGTTGATGGAAAATCTGTATTGTACTGCAGTTAAAATGCTTTCGGTTGACCAACAAGGTTTTGAATTAAATAAACTATATTGTTTTATTTCATCCGTTGTTGAATAACTTCCATGGCATTAAAGAAAATATGTCGTTTAAAATAATTGTGTCACTCATGAATTTATTTTATCCTTAGTTTGATGAATTTTGTTAACTTAATTATATATTTTTTGTTGTTGTAGTTAAATAGATTTTGATTAAATAAGATATAACCGTCAGGATGATAAGTCCACAATCTTATTGGTTGAAGTTTGGTCAAGTGGTAAAATTATGTCTCGTGTCTCGTGACATGACAATCATAGGGCAAACCGAAATGACATGTGGCAAGCATAGGATGGCGTTTATACATTTCCATGAGTATATTTTTGGGTATAAATAAGATTTTAGATCTAGATTTAGATATGAGAATTTGCATAGATTGTTCACAATTTAATAAATGCAGCCGATTTTTTTAATTACAATGGAATCATTGGACTTCTTTGATTCTTTCATTTCTCAAACATGATTCAAAGGCCTTGATGACTCAATCTCAAACTGGATGTCACAAATTTTGGATCCTCTACGTAAGCCAAATTCAAATGCCTAAACGTGAATCAAGGGAAGTTAAGCTCGTGATGACCCCAATCAAAATTCAGGTTGTTGAAACTTTTTTGATCTTGAAGAAAATAACATCCAATATATTAAAAAAGAACGAACACAATTTAATACAAATTTGATTTGGATAAACGTCAATTTAATTTATGTAATTGACTAATAGTCATATAATAAACTAATAAATTAAAACTCATGAACTTATCTCGTGTGTGTTTTTTGGGTCAAATTTAAAATTATATAAGATAAGTTAAAAAATATAAGTTTTTGAGTAGGATAATGAAAATATATTTCAAGATTTTACAAAAGCAATTGAAGAATTTCTTTTATCTATTTTTCAATTTTAAAGTTAATAAATGATGAAAATGAGATGGCAAATCACTAAATAATTTGGTAATTGGTCGAATATGAGCTTTGTGACAATATTATGAGCCATGTGGCAAAAACAAAGTTCATTTTAAGTGCCATATGACTACTTTGAGAGCGAGTATTCTTTCAGTTCCGACTTTAATCGATCTCAACTTTAACTATATATAATATAATATAAGAGAATAATAAGTTCCCTATTCTCCAAAACTATAGAGTCGTTCGGTGTGACGGTCCATTGTTTGGTTTTTATCTAATCATGATGCAAATAAGATTCCTAACACTAATTAATATGTGATAATAGAATTTGCAAATTTAATAATATCATTACGCATTGTTTATGTGTATATGTCCAAATAAAAAATCCAAAGTTAACCGATTCGTGTTACCTACAAGATATTTCATGGGTCATTAGGTAGCCCGGTCTTCATTTCATACCCAAATCAAAATCAGCATTGTGTTGATTAAGAAACTTGCATTAGACCTGTTTGTTTTATAATAATTGTTGAGTAATGATTATAGAAATGAACGAACAAAAAATAATTTAATCGTAATATTTAGTTTTAAATTATTATCAATAATGAAATCTTTTTCACTAAGTAATTATTTTAGGCGATAATCGTTTTAGTAAAATGTATTGAATTTTTTTGCAAAATAAAAGCAACCTCAAATTGCGTCTATTCCATTTCGTTCCCACGGGTCGCAAAAATAGCACGTGCGAGCCCTCGAATCGGACCACAGCGACGAGCCAACAGATCCTCGAACATCACAGAAATTCCGCAACTCCAAACTCCGCTCGATCTGGACGGAAGCTTTCTCTCCTTCGCTCTCGATTCGGGCGGGCGGGCGGGCGATCTCATGCCGATCTGAGCGGATTCCCGCGCTCGCGACCACTCGATTCCGCGGCGGCCGCAATGGCGTTCATGGCCGTGCTGGAGTCGGATCTCCGCGCTCTCTCCGCCGAGGCTCGCCGGCGGTATCCCGCCGTCAAGGACGGCGCGGAGCACGCGATTTTGAAGGTCAGAACGCGGCCTTTTTAGCCCCGCCGGATGAGTTCCCGCACCGCATCTGCGCGTGAAATGCTTGTATCGGTGCCTCGCGTGCTTCTTCTGTGCGTGCACTTGTAGTCTCGTAGGTGGCGCGATCCTATTGGATTGAACGTGACGTGCTGTCGGGATGTGTTTGGGCGGTAGTGAGGCGGTGTGATGGTGAAGTGGTATAGATTGTGTCTGTTCGTGCAGTTGTATCTACGTTTTGTTTTGTTGATATGAGTGGCCGCGAATGGTGGAGTTCGATTTGGTTGGAGCTTGGGGGTCTGTCTGTCTAGTTTATGTATTTTGGAAACAGCAGGGGCTTAGGCAATGTGAATTTTGAGTAGCCGCGCTTTGGCGACGTTTTTGTGGAACTCGCGCGTGTGTATAGCTTATAGTGGCCGACGGCTGCATCTCTTTCTGATTCAATAGGCACTGCAGTTATTCCACTTGTTCATGAATGTATCAGGGGAAGTATGTATGAGTTCTGGAATTGTGGGAGAAATTGTCATAGGAGGATGACGCCTTATTTGATTTTGACTTGCAGCTACGCTCGCTCTCTAGTCCAAGTGAAATTGCACATAACGAGGACATATTACGGATCTTTCTGATGGCTTGTGAGGTCAGAACGGTGAAGCTGAGTGTCCTCGGGCTATCGTGCCTACAAAAACTCATATCTCATGATGCCGTTGCTACATCAGCTCTGAAAGAAATACTTTCCACTCTTAAAGATGTGAGTTATCCATGAATATGGCATGTTCTGTCTTTAACTTTAAATTTAATGCAAATTACTGCTACGTTAGTTTGAACCACTTGATTGCATTCCCTCTGGAGTTGGCATTACCTGACTACATGTCTGGAGTAGAGTGAAATTCCATCACCAACATTCCCCCCTTCAACTTTCCCATATCTTTATATTCTGCCATGATATTTTGTTCTAGCCTCTCCAGAGAGCAAACAGTTGGCATATGTCTTAGCTTGTTGAGCTTTAACAAAGCTATGGTTGCAGTATGATGAGATATATTCTAGCAAACAGGAGTAGAGTAAATTTCCAAGAAACTCTGCCATCCTAATTTGTTAATGTAAGCAAGGATTTGCAAGTGAGCTGCAATTGAATAAGATCGATGCTTCAACATGGATGTTGCCACCTAGTATCTGGTTTTTGTTGAAGAATAGTGTTTTCATGGGGTTCTGTTTCCTGCACTGAAATTTTATAATCATGATTTTGTCCATCACGTTTTTCTTGTTACTGCACAAATCGCTTTAGAAATTTACGGGAAGCTATAAACATGGAGTCCTCTGCATCATAAGCCTTTGACCTTCCTGGTCGATGTTTAGGATTTCATTAATGCCACGATACTGATAAAAGAAAGTGAAGTTGGACACCTTGCTGATCAACGAGCCACTATAAGTCTTAAGGAACTGTTGGATCTGGCTTGATGACTGGGTAGAGAACAGAGGCAGGGATGCTAAGTTTTCTTGTTAAAATTTTGAAGTAGTGACTGGAATTTACTACAATCTTGTATGTGCTGGAGATTTTGGGACCTTCCTTGTGTAACTAATTCCTTGTGTAACTAATTCTTAATGTATAAGAAGATATAGGAAACAAGAACTTCAATAAGAATTGTAGTTGATCTTCTTACTGGATAGTTTTGGGTCTTTCTCAATACTCAAAATCTAAAAATCACATTTGGAAGCTAACTTCCTTTTCTCCATGCAGCATTCTGAGATGAATGACGAGACTGTTCAACTGAAGACTCTACAGACTATATTGATTATACTGCAGTCACAATTGCATCCTGAAAATGAGGTAATCTAATGTCTTTCCAGATCGTTGACTTGAAAGTGCATCAATATTCCATTAAAAATTGGCTTTTAGCAGAATTGAATATGTGGACATTTTTGGAGACAACAATGTGAAGTGTTTTTGTTTCATTATGCCATCATGGCTGACCTCAAACTTACTCTAATGATAGAACTTGGGCTTTTAATCTTATGTTTTCATTATAGGCATTGGAGCCTTTTGCTTTGGCATATCTTAGGGGGACTTCTATTCCTTTTCTTGTACCTTTATGCAGGATGTTTAAACTGTTGCGAGCATAAGTGAGCATATTTTTTATTGCCATGCTGAATCTGCACTATTTACTTCAGTATAATTACAGATCAAGATTAAATTACTATGATACAGTCCATGAAACCTTGCCGATCTCATATATTTACTTTTCTTTCATATTTAAGCTGAATATAAATAGATTACCTTTACTTTGTCTGGTTAATGCATTCATCCAAGTCAGTTTTGTGTGGACTTAGTGGGTGAATTTCTTTATACGGTTTGCTTTTGTCTACTTATCAGAATTAATATGTATTTTATCCTGACGTGGATTAATCTGGTATACAGGCTATGTGGAGTGTTCACACAAGTTGTGTCCATTACAGTGGATGTAGGTGGTTATCTTTTAGTTATTAACTATCTAAATTAATGATAATGGAGGTGGTTGGTGTAAAGAACACTACATAGACTGTGTATGATGTGTTAATCTGTCTTAGATTACCTTACTCATTAACTTTATAATCTGCCGCTGCAAATTATAACTTTCGTGCATGTGCACTAGGTAACTTGAAGCCATTTTGTTTACTATTTTTCCCTTCATGACAGATTTTGTTAGGTTACTATCTTTAGTAAGTGAAAGCCTGTGTTTTTTGTCTGTGATATTGTATATATAGCCTCTTCCAGTTCATGAGATGTAGCTATTAGGGTGGAATATTGTTATGGCTTTCTTGCACCGATAACTTTTGGTATTGTTGTTTTGAAGTTCTACATGCCATTGACTGTCTTTGTTTTGTTTTTTTTCCCTTATGACCTTTAGGAAAACATGGCTCAAGCTCTTGGCATCTGTCTTCGACTTTTGGAGAGCCACCGTTCTTCAGATAATGTGCGGAAGTAAGTCAACTACATTTTGGCTGAGGACATGAAGTTTCCAGTGGCAGTGCTTGTAGATGCTTACAGCACACCTTATTTTGTTGTATCAACTCTTTCATTAGCAGTTTCCCAGTAATACTAAACATTGATTTTGTGCTTTTCATGAGGAAGTCATTTTTTACCTTGCTCACATGTGGAAATTCACTGGAATTACTATTCTCTTCAGTACTGCAGCAGCAACTTTCAGGCAAGCAGTGGCATTGATATTTGACCATGTGGTTGCTGCTGAGTCTCTTCCTGCAGACAAGCTTGGTCTTGGAGGCCATGTAGTTCGAACTAGTTCAGTTACTGGTGATGTTGGCCGCAGCATGAATCTATCAGAGTCAGTCCTTTAGTCTCCTGCTGCATTATTTTGGTATATAGACACTCTAGTTTAGGAGCTTTGTTTGATGGTTGTTTATGTGTCCTAATAATTCATTTCTTCTTGGTGTTTATATCATTAATAAGCTGTCCAATGGATTTACAGATCACTTGAGCATGATTCTGATTCTGGAGGACCATCTTCAAAGAGGGAAACATTGGGCAAAACTGGAAAGCTTGGGCTTCGGTTGCTTGAAGACCTAACAGCTCTTGCCGCAGGTGGATCTGTATGTGCTGAATTGGACCATTAGATTTCATCCAAGCCAAATGCTTATGTGTTTTTGTAGGCTTGTATGATGAATTAACTACCTTTCTTCAATTGTAGTAGCTCTATGTCACCAAAATCCTTTCTGATACGCATTTGCATATATCCTTCAGGCGGTTTGGTTACATGTTGGCTCTCTTCAGCGGATTTTTGCACTTGAAATACTCGAGTAAGTAATAAGCTTTCCTGTGTCACTATCTTTCTAAACATTGTGCCTGACTTCTGGTTTAGACATTGGGATGCACAGTTGGTGCAGAAGTATAAGGCTATGCTTTTGCTGAACGTTGTCCTTGCGACAGAGTTATCTTTTATGCTGAAAACCTAAACAGCGGCTCGAGTTTGGACTTATGAGCCTGATTTTAGAAATATAATTGGTGCAACAGGGAATAAATGTTATACCGATAGAATTTCAATTTTCAGTTTAGTCTGCTGAAATTGGAGAGTAAAATGGAACGAGATGATCTTGTTTCCTTTCTGGTGCGGTTGTGAGTTGCTTTTTACCTAAGTAAGCTGCTTTTCCAATATGATTAATTATCACTGGGGGGTAAATGCAATGCAAATCATAGAATAACTTGTGTGGGAATTAAAATGTCTGCTGTGCACCTTCACTTATTTTGTCAACCCGAAACAACCCTTGCTTATTTTGTATCGGGGGGATTATATTTCTTCCTACCTTGTATTGGGAAGCTTTTTCTGCAAATGGCAAGCAGAGATATCCCCCCATGATTTCACTTTAGACTGGATTTACAATGTCAGTGCAAACTATTTTGGACTTGCTCTGAAGTTTGCATATTTCTCATCGCAGGTTCATTCTCTCCAACTATGCTGTTGTTTTCAAGACCTTAATAGCCTATGAACAGGTTAGGAGTCAAATCTCTTAATCAATATCCCTGTACTTTGCTCATTTAAGTGACAGAGTCTTTATAGTTGAATATATGCTGCACCATTTCAACAGGTTTTGCGTCACCAGATATGTTCACTCCTCATGACTTCCCTTCGGACTAATGCTGAGGTAATCTCTCTTCTGGAAGATACTATGCATCTGGCTTTTGATAGTGGACTTGATTGGGATGATGATGGCTTCGTCTTTTCTAATTCTATATACTGAAACAGCTTGAAGGGGAAGCTGGGGAGCCTTCTTTCCGACGGCTGGTTTTGCGGTCAGTTGCTCATATTATCAGGCTTTACAGTTCATCTCTTGTCACTGAATGTGAGGTATATACTATTTTGACCATCTCTTGTACATGTAAATCGCATCTAACATAAGTCATACTATTTAATATCCTTGAAAATCATGATCTGATGGACTAGCATACTATTTCGCATCATAGGTCACTTTGGATGTCTGCTTCTCATATTTTTCTTCGTTATAGTCCGGTTTTCATATAGGTTATGACACTCACATTCATTTTTATCTTTCTTGGAGCTATTTGATCCCCTTGTTTCTCTTTTCAGTTAATATAATTCCATTGACAGTAAATTTTGTGGCTTTTATTCAGCAAACTCCATTTTCTGTCCTTGTGCAGGTTTTTCTTAGTATGTTAGTTAAGGTTACATTTCTTGACTTACCTCTGTGGCATCGCATTCTTGTTCTTGAAATTTTGAGGGTAAGCGTTCTACATTTTATTATTACAAAGCTACTTTTACACTGGAAATAGATGCATCAAATCTCTATATGTTGTAATTGGCAGGGATTTTGTGTTGAGGCACGGACACTAAAAACTCTTTTTCTGAACTTTGACATGTAAGTCATACAAGTCTACGTGTTTATTATAAGCCTACATGTTTTTTCTAATGTGTTCTCTCTCTCTCTCTCTCTCTCTCTCTCTCTTGCACACACGCACAGGGAAGCATTCACTGGCACATACACGTCATGAACACACACATATCGTGTATTCTCTCGTGCACACGCATGCACAGGGAAGCATGTACTGGCACGTACACATCATGAACACACATATTCTAGTTGAAATGCAAGTACAAGCAAAATTTTTTTAGAAAACTGTTGTATCTTTCCTTTTTCAATTTGAAGGATCAAAGTGTGAAGAAAATTGAAGTTGGAAACACCTCATACAGTTCTAGAATGAGAAATTGTAAATGGAAAGCAGTTTAGGCAAATATTTAGGAGGGGAGGAACGATGTTGCAAAATTTGTTGAGTGACAAAATCCACTAAAATTGTGTCAATAGTCCAGCTGAAAGTTAAAATGGTCTATTAACAAGTGGGTAGCTATGAGCAATTCACTTGTGGTGGATATGATCTCAGATATGGCTCTATCTCTGCATGATCATTTTCGAATAGCAGTACTGGACCTTTTATCCCACCTTCCTTAAAGTCGACGGTTTAAAACATCGACCAATAGACAAGATCTCTAGTTGAGCTGAGGTTCAGTGCCTGTATTTTTGGGCACTTTGAGAAATATACCAGCATGTGTATGACAAATTTAGTTCTCGTTTGTTGAATTAAGAACTAGTGACATAGATAAAGCAAGAATGGTCGCATAGATACTTGTTTTAACCAAGCAGTTTAGTTTCTTTCACTGTAACTCTTCCTATAATTGTAGGAACCCGAAGAATACAAATGTGGTGGAGGGTATGGTTAAAGCTCTAGCTCGAGTTGTTTCAAGTGTACAGGTGAAATTTATCTAGTAGTTTTGGTTATACAGTATAATTATTTTTGAACATCTTTTATTTTTCGATTTGATTCTTTACATCCTGATATATGTAGCTTTGCACATCCTATAATTCTTTTGTAGAATGCTTAATAGCCAGAAATTCTTACAGGTAGATATGCATTCATGGCACAACCAATTATTCTGAAAGTTTTCCACAATCATGACTGCACTGCTTGCGTCGGATGCAAGTTTAAATAGCTGCGAGTGTCACTAGTTTCACTATGACATGGGCAATTTTATGGGCTGCAGGGAGAGTATTTGCAATGTCTGGATGGCTATATCTTGTTATTACTGTTGCTTTATCTTGTTGGTTTTAGGGCCTTCTTTGAGCAACCTGTGCTTTTTATTTGACCTATATATATATATTGGCAAGTAAAATTGCTTAGAATTTTTCATAATTTTGCTATACTTTATAATATATTTTTTGGTTGAATTTAATTCGGCTCTTGCGTAGAGTTTTCTGTGGTCAGGAGTGTTGTCTATTGACAGGAAATAATTAACATTTGGAAATTTTTAATCGAGGAATAACTTACAGCTATATGAATCTAATGTAGGTTCAGGACACGAGTGAAGAGAGTCTGGCCGCTGTTGCCGGGATGTTCAGCAGCAAAGCTAAAGGTTATTTTTTGTATTCTCAGCTAATACTTGCAGTTGGTAATAATTTTGAATAATACGTGGTCATTTAAGGCAAATATATCTTAATTATTATTTACTCGGTAATTCCTTCTTTGGAACTTTGTCGGAGCTGATGCCCTTTCTTTGATGAGTAGTTTCAATGTCACTGTTAGCTTCTCTTTCTCAACATTGCTATGCCCAGAACAAGGAGCAATCATCAAATCACTTATTAAAATCTGGTGTGGATAATATTCTGAACATTGCAAGAAGAAAACCGGAACTAGCTTGGAAGGATCATAATCTGGACTTCCTAAAAATTAACTATTTAACTCCTCTAAATAGCTAATATCTCTGGGAACTCAATTATTTGTCTTACATCTGTTAGGAAATCTCATGGCACACTGCTATGTCGCTCATAGTAAGTATGGGATGGGTTGAATGGCATAACAATAGTTTTTCCTTTTCTATTCCCCCGCCGGGGGAGGATAATGTTTGTCCTGCTCTTTCTTCTCGTCCAAAACTGGTTGTTTTTCTTCTTTTCCTGCATGAGTCTGTTGTCAATTACTTCAACTTTCGGTTGAAAGTGATTTGTTTCGGAGTTTCAACTAATATGACTGGCTTCTTGTGAGTGCAAGAAATTTTTTATTTTTTATTTTTTTCATTTTCAAAAGACCCATTTCTTTTTAAGACCAATAAGTGTTTGCTTCCTTTATGTCCATAGTTCACTCAGAGGTTCTGGCGTGTCCTTATATTTTGACCTCTTGAAGTCCAAATATTATGAGCCTGTTACATGTGTATAGGACATGCTGGGACTGATATACTAGTTACAGCTGGATTTATAAGGTATAGCAACATAAATGTTGGCAGCCTACAAAATAGAACGAGTATAAAACTTGATAGACAAGTTGCTATTCTAATCAGGTAAAAGGTCATCAAGTTAACACACGACCTATTTCTTTGTACAGTTATAATGTGTCACGGTTGTGGATTGTCTATATGAAACAAGAACAAACTTGCCAGTCTCTGCTTCTCCTTTATTTTAAATTTAGCAAGCACTAGAAGAACTGATGGTTTGACTGAACCACAGGGATTGAGTGGAGCCTCGATAATGATGCATCCAATGCTGCAGTCTTGGTTGCTAGTGAAGCCCATGCAATAACTCTGGCTATTGAGGGTCTTTTAGGTGTTGTATTTACTGTTGCTACATTGACTGATGAAGCAGTTGATATTGGTGAGGTGATTGTCATATTCTACCCTATTATGTGCCTTTAATGTTCTTTTCTGTGCTTGTTATGCAATGAACATGATCTTACACTCTTTCGATGTATCCAGCTTGAATCCCCTAGGAGTGGATATGACCAACCACTGAAATGTACTGGGAAGACTGCCCTTCTCTGCATTTCCATGGTTGATTCTTTGTGGTTGATTGTACTTGATGCTTTGTCCCTGATATTGACTAGGTACTCTAGTTTCCTCTTACACTGGTTTACCTATTTCGAAGAAAATATACTATTATTTATCTGATATGGATGCATTTAAAAGGTCACAAGGGGAGGCGATTGTGTTGGAGATCTTAAAAGGATACCAGGCTTTCACTCAGGTTATACACTGCTTTCTCTCTTGTGCTACACTAGCAACATCACTTCACTATAATCTTAAGATTGCTAGTTTTCCATTTAAGTACAAGTGGGTTTACCTAATCTGTTAAGCTGTTCTACACTGCTTCTGAGTTGCTTTTTTACGTGGGGTGCTATGCTCATCACTGTTTTTCTGTTGCTTCACAGGCATGTGGGGTTCTTCGTGCTGTGGAGCCTTTGAATTCATTTCTTGCATCTTTATGCAAATATACAATCAACTTTCCTGTCGAGGCAGATAAGAAGAGGTACTAAGAAGAGTAATTGAACTTTTGGTTCTAGGCTGAATTCTGGTTTGTTAAGTAAGGGTGTTGCACTTCCTACAGAAAATGTCATGACTTATGTAATAAAAGGGTCTCCGTTTCATTAAAGAATGTAGGTTCGTTCCTAATTTGTTGTCTCTACTTATCTGCAAAACCAATCCTGTCGGTTTAGCTAGTTTTTCCTGCCAACGTGGCCCTTATATTACCTTTAGATTTGGTTTTAGTGTCACTGAGTGGTTTGGCAATAATTAATTTAGTTTCATTTTTATTATTTCAATTCTAAAGAGCTTCATTTTGAAAATTTTATCATTATTGTGATTACATGTTCTTCTTCAAATTAATATTTCTTAGAGAGTGGGCTATTTTTACACTATCCGATAAATCCACTCCCTTTTGACTAAATTGATGAAATTGCTATTGGTGGATTTCGCATTTGTACCCTTTCCCTTCAATTTCGTTCTTTGAAATTTCCTTCAACTCAACATTTTATAGGTCGCTGCTATCATCACAACTTGTCTGTTCTTCTTTTCTCCTATGTAAAAGGCTCATATTGTGGTGAATTTGTGATTTAATTAGTATCAATAAATGATATCAAGTCTCTTTATGTATAGGGTCAAAGACTGTTTTTTTCCCCACCATTGATGAAACACTTTTACACAGTGCATGTAAGATGTTACATGGGAACATATACGGAGTTTCCATTTAATTGAGTTCCATCTATCAAATATTCATCATAGTGGAATGTAATTGTGATTGTGCCAAATCTTTAAAGAGGGCTCTTTTGTTTTTGGTTTCATCCTGTTTTCTGTATGTAAAAGATCCCTGATAAGAAAGTTTGGTGATGAAATGAACAAGAACTTAAAAGTCTGAATATTTTACTGTGTCAAGAAGTTTTTTGTTTGAGATTTTAAAGATTTGAGTTCGCAGTGGGTCCATAAATTTGCTAAACGTGGTAAAGAACTAAGTTTGTTGGGAATTTCTCTCTTGGACAAAGATAATATGTAGAGAGTTTAAAATGAGAAAGAAAATGTAGTGCTTTGAATGTCTGCTTCACTTAAATTTTATATTTTAATAATGCTAAGTGGATCTGACATAGAAATATAAATACCAATAGTAAAAAGAAAACAAGGCAATTGAGTAAATTTAGGGTTGCCTCTTTAAATTTCAGATGGAAAATAAAGGCAATTTGTCCATTTAGTGGAAATAATGTTGTTTAGTTGCATGGGATGTGAAAATATCCTTGCCCTTTTTTTTTTTTTTTTTTTTCATTTTGTATGTGTACTTACATCAGTTCTCGACACTCCTGGTGTGGCTAATAATAAATTTGGCTGCTCATTTGTTATTTCAATTTTAGAGAACTTCCTCATTCTTGTAATATGGCGATCACGGTTCCAGGATCTTCTCCAGTTGATCATTTCCTATATTTTGTTTTATTGTTGTAGTAACAGCAGTTTGCATTCTCCCGGTTCAAAGCGTATGGAGTCAACAGTTGATCAGAAAGACAGTATTGTCCTTACACCTAAGAATGTACAGGTAGTGGTTTTGCTCTATTCAGTTATTGTGTGAAATAATCCAT
Source organism: Eucalyptus decipiens (assembly GCA_014182575.1). Lineage (NCBI taxonomy): Eukaryota > Viridiplantae > Streptophyta > Magnoliopsida > Myrtales > Myrtaceae > Eucalyptus > Eucalyptus decipiens. Next base: position 32,450,729 of record CM024610.1, on the reverse strand, counting down.
GATGCTTGCAGTACTAGCCTTGCTGCATCACATGCCCTGGATCGTTTGCTAAGTCCAAATGGTTTTTCCTACTAGGCCTTGAGGACTCTCTTCAACATAGCTCATCGGTTGCACAATGTGTTGGGGCCGTCTTGGGTCTTGGTATGATTGATATATGCTTCTTAAATGCACATGGAAGAAGCCGATCTGTAATTGTTATTGCGATATAATTGCAGGTTTTGGAGACCCTAGCTGCTTTGGACCGAGCAATTCATTCTCCTCATGCTGCTACACAGGTGAAGAATGGCATCTTTCTAATACAGCATTCATTTGAAGTGCTTTGTTTGATCTTTGGAGTATAATTATCACACTCTTGTGTAGCATTTGTGAAAAATTTATGTAGTTGAATAACTTATATTATGATGTGTTGCCTCTGATTCATTTCAGTGGAAATGCTCTCTTGGTATTTGCTGGATCTATATTGGATCTTTTCAACATATTCCATCATCCACAATGTTACCATGTCTTTCTTTTTTACTTTTGATGTTCTACTTCCTTTTTTGTTTTCAATAGAGCTTTTCATGAAGCATAAAGAAGCTTGATTTTGCAGTTTATCTATTTAATGTATTTACCAAAAAGAAGGCCCTTTGAGAATATGAGCTTCAATAGTGTGGCAAATGTGGTCAGGCTGATCTTTGATCTTCAGAGAGGTGGTTGTTGTGGCTTCAACCTCAAGCCTTGTCCTCCATGTCGTCATGGAGACATGGCCGTTGCACTCCTGTGATTTCTGAATCTCCAATTTAATTTGTTTTTAATTTTGCACTTCAAGAATTTGCAGACGAACCAGTTTAAGTATATGCACTTAGATCCAAAGAATTTTCAGACTATAGATAGCTCCACTGATTGGCTTTTTTCAATGGTCAGTGATTAAGCAGGGTTTCAATAATACACTAATTCAGAATTGGTTTGTCATTTGAAATATTCTTTCCCTCTTATGGTACACTACTGATTTGGAACAGCAAAATAATGTTCTGAAAGTGCCGAATCATACTAATTTAGTTTCCCATGACCGTTACCTATACTAATCCCAATTCTAGGCATGTACTTTAACTATTAATGTCCATTTTTCCTATTAAATGGAGTCTTTTAATTACGGATCAAATATAGTACGATTCATCTTGTTTTGAAAAAACTAAATTCTTGTATCTTATTTCAACTGTAAGACCCAAAGAAGCGTTACTTTGTTGCACCAAAATTGTAATTAAGGATGGGTATATGTGAAACTGCAGAACAATGCTACTCTTTGTGGTAAAATGAGTGTGCAGAAATAGTATTGTTTGAATACCTTGAATAATTGTGAGATGGTTTGTCTGATTTGAGTGGTCATTTGCAAGTTATTGGATATATTTGTATTAATGTGGACAACTGCTTGTAGCTGAATGGTGGCATCTAGATCTTCTTTCTAGTATGACATTTTAATCTTATTTATTCAGTGGGAGTATTCCTTATATTTCCTCTGAACTCGGGTGGTGACTACTTAAATAAATAATATTTCTAAGTTAAAGTTAATGTTGGGTCCTTAATGTTTAAGCCTTACTTCGACATTAGAGTCCATTATCAAGTGCGTAGTTATGGCAACAGCTTTTCTTCTGGCAGAATAAAATCTGCTGTTACTTGTCCGCAAAACAAATCACGCCTTTGTAGTTTAAGCAACAATTGTTGAGGTGCATATGCTCTTGATATCACCAAACAGCCAAATTTTGGCATTATTGAAATGTTATTAATATAGATTCTAAAGGTTTCTTTTCCAGTAATTGATTCTATGTTGGCATTCATCTTTATGTTGTGTAGGAGGTTGCAACGACTGTACCAAAGCTTATGAGAGAATCGTCTGGCCTATACAGTGACTTCAACATTCTCTCTTCCTTAAATTCTCAGGTGAGTGGTGATGATGTGCTTTGTCTGGGTGCATTGAAAGGGTTGTTAGGAAATCTGACAAAAGTTTTTCTGTCATATTTATTGCTATCATTATGTCAAATTCTCCTCTATTTTAAAACTTTTGCATTTATATAAAGGTATTTCTTTGATGCCCCATCTTAATCAATTTCTGTGTAGAGAGAAGGAACAATTTTCTTCTCAAAGAGAAAGGATAGATTTTCTTGTTTGACAATCAACAAAATCCATATTACTCGAGATTGAACAGAAAAGAATTTCTTTAGTTGATGAACTTGTATTCAGAACAGATGTTTGCAGATGTTGCTCCTTTTTGGTCCTTTTTTGTAGCTTTATCCCTTTACTAATGTGCTACCTCTGTTTGTGGGTGAAGCTGTTTGAGAGCTCAGCGCTGATGCATACATCTGCAGTTAAATCACTTCTTACTGCATTACATCAGCTGTCGCATCAATCTATAACTGGGATGCCAAGTGTATTTGGGGCAGCATCCAGTCAAAAGTTTGGTGCCATTAATTTTTCAGTGGAGAGAATGATGTCCATCTTGGTCAACAATCTCCACAGTACGTGTTGTGCTTACTTTTTATTGTTTTTGCATGTTACTTTGGTATTATCTTATGTTTCTAGAATTCTCTCGATGAGCAATATCACGCCTGCTTGAGATTTGCTTTTTTTGACTTGTGTCCATGGTGGATTCTCATTTAGAATAGCTTTTCCTGTTTGTATGATAATTTCATTTTTGTGCCTAATCTCCCAAATTAGTAGAAAGATCAAACGGAGGCCTGTATTTTCAAAGTTGCTGTTGCTTAACTTAATTCTGACTCTTTTTATTGGAAGAAAATAAGCTTCTTGAAATGTTGTCTGGAAAGTTCATTTAGCGAGACATTCTGTGTCATCTTCCTAGATTTTAATGCTACTTCATCGAATGTGGATGTTGTTGAGAAACCTGATACAAGATCTATAATCAAAATGGATGCTCTCACTCAACTTTTCCATACTGAGACACCTTAGGCATCAGCCCTTCACCTTAGTAGCAACGTATGGTGATAACAAATATACATGTTATTTACTTTCGTACTGAAGCACCTTTTAGTATCTTACGAGATACCTAAGATGACGGAATGCTTATATCATCTTCTATTTGCGTTACGTTCTTTTACCATGAGTTCTGTACCTATTACAGGAGTGCAGCCAATATGGGATCAAGTTGTTGGTCATTTTGTTGAGGTATTTTTCGGGTTTCAACTATGTTTTGTCAATGTTATTTCAGTTTTTTCTGACAAAATAATATCTTGCAGCTCATTGATAACCCCAATCAGCATGTACGGAATATGGCACTTGATGCATTAGATCGATCAATATCAGCTGTTTTAGGTTCAGATCAGTTTCTGGAATCTTTGTCATCTGGATTTGGAAGCGGGTCTCAAGATGTGCGTCATCTCCCCTTTCTTTTCTCTGGGTTGATGCTTTGTATATAGATGCGAATGAGAAATAGTATTAAAGGCTCTCTATTTTTCTCTCTTTAGATTGGTGCAGTAACAACAGAGACAGGGTTGCTTGAACGTGCTGTCATATCTCCTCTCGGGGTTCTTTACTCTTCCAATCAAAGCATTGATGTTCGGGCCACGACTTTGAAAATTCTTTTGCATGTTTTGGAGGTGACTTGGTATCCCTGATGGCTAATGAAGCTTTACTGGCATTTCTGATCTATATATCTCCTTTGATCTGACAATTTATGCTAATGATTCTCTATTTCAGAGGTATGCGGACAAGCTGCGCTTCAGTTGGCCAGATATTCTTGAGATGTTGAGGTCTCTTTCTCCTCTATTTCTCTCTAACATGCATACATGCCTTAAGCTGTATCTTTGTCTTTCTAACTTTGCTGTCCTTTTTCCTGCTCAATTGTCAAGATCTGTTGCAGATGCATCAGAGAAGGATCTTGTTACTCTAGGCTTCCAGGTTAGATATTGACTCTCTTCACTGAAAAGAATAAAACTGTTTGCCTTTCTTTTGGGGTTGGTGGTTTGGGTGGAAGAGAGGGGTGGGGGGTGGAGTGGATTGTGTTATTATACGTCGAGAGACAGACATCGTGCACCATCACCTGTCTGCATGCAAAAATACACATCAGCTGGTGATGGCACTTATTTTCTATAAATTATATTAAGAGAAGCATCATGCTTGGGTTGTTGTTTCTTTCTGCAGTGCAAAAGCTCATGAAGACCTCTTCTATGTAAATATGGAAGCATCTCTGATTAATGGCGTTTGAAAACATAGACTAGATGTCGTTTTTATAGGGATGCAAATAATGAAAAGAGGTTGCTCCATTGCTAATGTTTGAAAAGTTAATTTTGGTCTAATTCTTACTTACTCAATCTGATTGCTTTGCTTGTCTGCAGAGCCTTCGTGTTATAATGAACGACGGGCTTTCAACTTTACCAGCAGAATTCCTACCAGTGTAAATGCTGAACTTATGTCTTTGACAATCAACATTTATGTCTAGTCCATTTTTGTTGGATGTCGTTATGCAATGGCAATTGTTAGTGTAAATGCATAAAGAATTGCAGTTTACAAAAATAATTGATGAAATCTGGACATCGAGAGAAGTAAGCTGTGCAGCTAAGCTGCTGTTGATTTGGGTAAGAATTTCCCATACAGGAATAGAACCAATGGGTGCCTGGCCGTGGCTGCCACCCCCAGTGATGTCTCAATTTTATTTGTGAAACTGAAGCCAGGAGCAAGTTGGTGCAAGTTATTTTCATATAAAAAGTTGCAGTAAATACCCCGAATCACTTTGCTGTTAAGCTCTGAATTTTTGCATTTAAGAAAACATGTATCTATCGAAATATTTAACCTGGGTAACAGATGGTAGCTGGAAACATTTAATGCTCGTTTCTGATCAGCGCATGTAAAAGACTTCTGCAAAAGTGTCAATTCTGTTATGCTTGAATATGTTCTGCTTTCATCTGATTTGGCAGATGTATCGATGTTACTGGAGCATATAGTGCTCAGAAGACAGAGCTGAACATTAGCCTAACAGCAATAGGCCTCTTGTGGACTGCTGCTGATTTCATAGCAAGAGGGCTTAGCCAAGAGCCCTCTGAGGAAAAGGGGAGGGAAGCAGGTCCAATTTTTAATTTTAAAGTTTTCTTTCCATCCTTTTGCATTTTCATATAGTCTAAAAGCTCTGTTCTTGTTTTCTTTGACCTTAGGACGAGGAGATGTGCAATATATTCCTATGTCAGTGGATGTTGAAGAGAGTTTAGATGAGACTCGTGTTGCATCAGGCAGAGAGAATGATGAGGCTTCTTTGAAAAGTACAGAGGATCGTGACAAGTTGCTATTCTCCGTTTTCTTGTTACTTCAGAAGCTTGGAGCTGACGAGAGACCAGAGGTATGGTGATGGACTGAATGATGGCATATTGTTCTCAAGACTTGCCCTTTTCTTTGATTGGCTTCTTCATGTCCTATCTTCTGTTTCTTTCCTTCATTTTGGATGTCACTTTAGTTGTGCAGTCTCATTAGATCTTATTCTAATTGAACAAGCCATTGTGCTTAGCCAACAAAGCTTTGTTGGTTTTGGAAATCAGTTGTGATTATTACCACCCTGTTTATGGTGGTTTTGAGGAAAATGGAGGATGTGCAATTGACGAGTGGAATCAAAGAAAATCTTGCAAGTACAATAGATGAGCATTATCATAACTCCAGTCGGCTATTTGAATTTTTTTATGCCATCATGCTTGATTTTTTTATCAGTTTTCCGAAAATTCAAATGCTCCACATTATTCCTGTGGTCTCCTCCCATATCTTTTTAATTCTTTCTCTTCCCCTTTTAACCTTAGTCTCCGTCATATTTTAGCATCTCCACTGGACCAATGGAAAGCCTTCATTCCATATCCTTTTAGTTCTTCCCCTGCGCCTTGTAGCCTTTGTCTCCATCAACTAATCACATTTCTTCACTGGACCATCCAAAAGCCTTCATTCTCCTTGACAAACCATCTCAAGAAGCTTCTCTCGACTCATCCTTGATTGATGCCACATGAGTAATGTTCTTTCTCCCATACCCTTCCCTTCTTTGGGAATCTACCTAAAATTATACGTTTTCAATAAAATCGTCTAAATGTTGACTTACATTTGAGCAAAATAATCCCTATACATTTTCAATGTTATCCTGGATATTGGAGCTGGTATGCAGTATGTCTTTTTCCTTTATTTTATGTTGGGAAGCTTAGTGTTCATAGATTTTTCATATGAATGTGCCTTTAGTATTGGGGAGGTTTCCATTCAATAGTACTAGGATTATTAGATAGTGTTTTACCAGATTATTGAGGTATTTTTGAATGTGATAGTGAGATATGATGAAGTGAGTTATTCTGGGCTTGATTTGAAATACATTCACATTATTTTATCAGCAATAAACAATTACATTGGACCAGTTCAGTAACCATAAAATATATACGCATATTCAAAATGCATCTTGTTATGATAATGTAAATAAATTAATTTTTACTTGTAGAATTTTTCCTCAGTAGAAGTGGGATTCTGCAACTGAACGAGTCTTCAACTGCATTTCTCTTGGAAACTTCTGTTGACATCCACATTAGTATAAATAGATGCTACGGTTCCTTCTTACCTCGAGTGTTGTGGATTGTTTTCTGCATACAGTCTGCTTTTCATCCACTTAATTCATGGTAGGAATTCATTTTTTCATCTTGTGAACTTTTTCAAAAGCACCTGTTGCTTCATTCTTTTACAGAAACACTATTATTTATAAATGTAAACCTAGGGCAGCTCAAGTTTAGTATGTAGATTGTGAGTTAAGTCAGGTGTCTTGAAGTTTATGCTTCTGTGATGTAAGTCAACTGAAGTGACCAAAAGTTAAGGCTTGAGAGCTGTAGACAGTGGTATACTGTAAGTTGAGTCAGTTCTACTGATATAAGTAGACAAGTGCTGTTGTCCTTACAAGGATTTACCTTGTGACATGAAGACTAAAGCAGGCCACCCTATGGTTTATAGCTCTAGTTACCATTCATATCCATTTCTCTCTCTCTCTCTCTCTCTCAACCCTTGAATTACAACAGTGTGAAACCCCATATGTTTTGCTTCTCCATTCTTTTCAGTAGGATTTGATATTTCAATTCAAGTTTCTTAAAGGAAATAAAAACAACAATCTTCCTGAATTCTAACCTGTTAAAGTGGGATTTTGTGTTTCTTAAAAAGCTCTTTGGAGCTGGTTGCTCTCATTCGAAACCTTGTAGAATCACCTTTAACACCTCTTGGTTTTAAAACCTATATAGCACTGGCTAATGCTATTGTCCACTCTTGTACATGCATCTCTCTCTCTCTCTCTCTCTCTCTCTCTCTCTCTGAGATGAAAAATGTCTTCTACAAGTGCTTTCAGGCCATTTTTGGTGATATTATCTACTTCATGGCATTTATATGATAATGCAACCAAAGCTAGAGTTTTGTTCCAATATTTGGTTCTCAGAGGATTATTTGGATTATAGTCCTGCTGAAGAAGCTTCTAGATGTAGCCTGCCCTTCTCAGTGAGCTCCTGTGCATGTTTATTTCTTTCCATATTTTTCCTCATTGAGAATGTTTTATATCCACCATGTATAACATATCAAGGAAATCAGTTGTTCCTTGCACTCACATAGGTAACAATCCTGTGTTTTAGGTGAGAAATTCAGCTGTCAGGACACTTTTCCAAACTCTTGGCAGTCACGGACAAAAACTCTCCAAAAGCATGTGGGAGGATTGTCTTTGGAACTATGTCTTCCCAATGTTGGACCAAGCATCCCATATGGTAGTGTCACATGATTTCAAGGTTGTATTTAAAACATCGCCGTAGTCTCTGCTAATGAAATGTAAATTTTGTGTAGGCAGCAACCTCGTCAAAAGATGAATGGCGGGGAAAAGAACTTGGGACAAGGGGAGGAAAAGCAGTTCACATGCTCATTCATCATAGGTACCCTTCGACATTTTCATTGTCAATGAAGTTTACAGCATAGGTCATCTAGAACATCTGTACATACTAGATTTTGGTCTATGTATATGCAGTCGTAACACGGCCCAGAAGCAGTGGGATGAGACACTTGTGCTGGTCCTCAATGGGATATCCCGTATATTACGATCTTTGTTCCCCTTTCTCAGAAGCTTAAGCAACTTCTGGTCTGGTAAGATTATAGTTAACCAAATTGTAGTTTCTTTAGTCATGATTTTCAATGGTAGTTGTTACTTGGGAGTATGTTTCCCAAGTGTTCATTAATTTGAGTTATTTTAAGGGGATTTAAATTTGCAGGATGGGAGTCTTTGCTCATTATAGTCAAAGATAGCATTTTAAATGGAAGCAAAGAGGTTGCTCTTGCAGCAGTTAGCTGCCTGCAGACGACCATCGTATCTCATTCTCTCAAGGTGATCACCAATTCACTGATCTTGGTTGGCCAAAAAAAATATCACTGTTTCTGGAATAATTGAAGTAGAATTAATCCTCAGTTGGCTTTCATTATTTTAGTTTCTCTGTTTCATTGAAACGCCAAGAGATGCAATGTCCTCATATTTAATTTCTGTGCAACAGGGGAACTTGCCAATGCCTTACCTCACCTCGGTACTTGAGGTCTATGAGTTTGTTTTCCAAAGGTCACCCAGCTATGGCGTTAATTCCACTAGCAAGGCAAAGCAGGAGATTTTACATGGTCTTGGTAATGTAATCCGCTATATAATAGAATCCCATCTTTGCACAAATCATGGCAATTATTACAGTTATCTTCTTCTGGGGTTGATTTCAGAATATCTTTATGAGTTCCTTACAGTCCTATCAAAGTCACAAACATGACTTTCGTTGACATCTCCATGTCTGTTTGATCTTTTTGCAGGGGAACTATATGTTCAGGCACAGAGTATGTTTGACAGTCAAATGTACACACAGTTACTAGCAATTATTCATCTTGCAATTAAACAATCCATGATGGGAAGTGAAAATGTTGAAACTGACATAGTACGTTTGATATGCCCTCTTTCATTTCTCCTTGTATCTCAGTTTAATTGACTGACAACTCTTGAAGTTGCTTTCTAGTGCCTTTTCCTTTCATATATGCATGTTTTTTTATTTTTATTTTTTGGGTTTTTTAAGGTGTGCATGGTGAAAACTAAAAATGAGGGATCATCACGTAGTTTTTGTGAAGCAGGTGAGATAATGAATTGGGACTGAGTTTTTGTGGTTTAAAAGAATGAAATCTGGAAAAGGAAATTCAAGAGGTTTTGGTTTGCTTTACTAACTGAGAAGTCCCATTTTGTGACAGCTTCTAGATCCGTCTTGTAAATAAGCACTCTTTGTTCCTTTTGACTTTCTGATTGTGTTGACTTCCACCTACTCTGTGTCGAATTATTTATTTACTCTCTTCTTGAAAATTGAAAATTAAAGTTGTATTTCTATCTTTTAGAAGAAGAAATGGGTGAAATGATGGTCTTATCATACCCCTTCGATAGGGCACCATTTGTATAGGGAGGTGGATGAAACCCGTGATGTCATCCTCTTTTATAAGATGTTGTCCGTTGTAGTAAAGACTAGAAAATAGTTTAACTTATGTTCCACATGCTCCTGCCTTTTACAATCTCATTTTATGTCATCCTTCTACTTCAACTGATGGTTTTTGTCTCAGTGATTACCCTCATTTTTATTTTTCCTAGATTTGATTATCATCCTACCATTTTCGTTGACAGCTCTGTATTCTATCATCTTTTTTCCAGGGAAATATCTCACCTATTCAACGTACTGTGCTGGAAATTCTGCCCCTTTTACGGCCAACTGAGCAATTTTCTTCACTGTGGCTGATCTTGCTCCGAGAGATCTTGCATTATCTCCCACGACCTGATGAATCACTGCGAAGTGAGGAAGCAGTTAAGAGAACCAATGCTTCTGATGGAAATCAAGGTAAATTGAGAGCTATATCGAATAGATTTGTTTGAATGTTGGAGTTGGATATAAAAATGTTTTGGTATTTATGTCTCATTTCATAGATGTTCACGCAGAGACCAGAGATGAAACACCCAATGGCATTGCTTCCCCTTCATTAAGCAAAGCAGAACTGGATAGTCATTCAAGCAAGACTAAAATGATGGGTATCTCAAGTAACGTGTTCCCAGAAAAGGTCATCCCTTTGTTGGTAGATATCTCTTTACAAGCTCCGACAGTTGAGAAGCATATCATACTACCAGAAATTGTTGAGAGTCTTGGAAGGTATAAACCTTTCTCTGTGTATTTCCGTTGCATATCTTTTTCATGAGAAACCTTTTTGTGCTACTTGTTAAATGCTTTGCACTTGTTTGCGTTGATAATTATTTTGACACTTGCATCCAAGGAGGGAGGTGGGAGTTTTAAGTTTGACCAAAACTACATGTTAGGATACTCTATGCATGAACGCACTGACTAGAAACTTGAAAAATATGATATTGTATCATGTGGACCAGAGTGTCTTTTCCAGAATTTACAGATCTGCAGGTTCGATAGTTGCACAGGCTCTTTGATGGAGCAACAAACTTGGTTCCTTATGTTATTGAACATGCAATGTGTAAAGTTGTCTTTCACTTCATACTGGTTGGTAGCAGGCATGACCAAATTAAGCCAGCATAAAAATCTGTTTTCCTATTCTTTCAGGATTCATCTGTTGCTAACAAAAGCACTTGTTCTTTGCTTCTGTATTGGACATGTCAGCAATAATTAGCGTGCCAAATAATTACTTGAGATTTAGAGCAAACATAAATAATGCAGGAGCAATGTATTATTGAGATTGAGATCAGGTTAAGGAATAGAAGACCTTGTGGGTTTTATGTCTCTGCTGTTACTGTGCTTGTGTATCATTTTTGGCATCGGCAAGTCGAGTCCTGGACCTGCAACATATATTGGGCATGATTTCTTACACTTATGCAAAAGCACAAAGGAAACTTTATACTTTCCCGCTGAAATTTAAATTTCAGAAATATTAAAAAAAATTGTATATGAATCTACGCGTTGAAAGTGATTGTTCTAAAAGATACAGGAGTTCTGGATTTGAAAAAAAGTAAAAAATGTGTGAATTGCAAGATTAAAATTAAGCAAAAAGGAAAAAGAAAATGACAATCCAGACAGATCCTTTGTATCTGCACATAGGTCTACAATTGAGGAACTGTTTATAATGCTTCTGCGCAATTGCTCTCTCCATACATAGCGTCTGCTGCTATAGTGAGACCTGGGAATGACTTTGTACTAGAATCTCAGCCCACCTGAAAGATTCTTCTGTAATTACATTTTTTCCAATCATGAAGCATTTGGAGCTTGATGCTTGTGTTTCAGCATCAGTCTGCCATGATGGCTAACATGGTAGAAACATATTATTTCAGGGGCTAAATTTGCCCATGGTCATTGTTCTTTGAGGTACACTTCACTTTGGTCACAGTACTTGAATTTAATTATAATTGATTCATCTTGCAATTTTGAGGCTCTATAATCGAAAGCTCATGTCCAGCATGTGCTTGCTTGTGTGTTTCTTCTTTAATCATTTTGACTGGCATATGGGGTTGATATTATGCAAAAGAGATGCCATATTAACAGTGCACGAGTGAAAAAATCCGGGGGGGGCGCGAGAGCTTAAGTTAGGGTTGCATGATTCTTGCCTAACCATCGCCGATGCTTTTCATGTTCTCTGCCTTACTTCCCCAGGGAAGGTGCTACCCTATCTCTCTCTTCTTCCCCTTTTCTATTTTTGTTTGTGGAGTTCTTTATCCACTTTATTCAGTATAGGGCTGATGGTAGCACCAAGTAGATGCCACATCAGGACTGTACTGAATTGAAAAAAATGTCATGCATGTGTCTGGAACCTAGAAAGCAAGTTCATGTATGATCAGATGAAGATATCATCTCCACTTGTTGTCCATCAAGCAGTTGCCAAAAAAAAGCCAAGTGTCTCAATCGAAATTTCGAAGACCAGTGCATTTAGTGACGAAATTATAGTAGAGTAATCCATTGGAAAGTTGTCTTCAAGTGCAAATTGTACCTGTCGAATTTGTGCTGAACTTAGCTGCAAAGTTTGCATTTCTCTTTGTGAGATGAGACATGTTGCTCATATGTGGAGATTTCTTATTATGAAAGTGAAATTCGCTTTATCCTATGGAGATTTCTCTTGGAAGCACTACGTTGCTGGAACTCCAGACATGCTTGTAGCATGATGAAATTTCGTTTTAACTCTACAACCAAAAATATGATTTTCTTTACATGTTGTGAGCCTTGGTGTAGTAGTACAAGGTTACTCCATTATAGCCGAGGTCATGGGTCAAATTGCAAAAGCAGCCTCTGTGGAAACCAGCAGTTAGGTTGCCCAAGTCAACCCCTCGCCAGACCCTTGTAGTATGGGGAGGCTTGTGTGTTGGGACGCCCTCTTTTACACAAGTTGCGAGCCTGCTCATGCAGAGATATTAGAGGCACTATCTTGCTGGGATTCTAGAACATGAATGTAGCATGATTGGCATCAAAGAGGCATGTAGTTTGCCATCTATGGAATGTCCTTTCTTCAATTTTATAATGACTCAAAGCGTTCAGTTATTTTTTATGCAAATTGACACGATTTGACATGTGCATAGAAGCAGATATTAATAAACTCCAAAATCATGCCAATTGAAACAAATTCAGAATAAATCAATTTTTGTTCATTGATAAATGATGATAATGTCTCGTGATGACAAGAGCCCATATTTGACATGTGGAGATGAGTTCGATCTACTGGATCTTGCAAACTGCTGATATGTTTTTTATCTGATGATTATATTGGGCGATCTGGCAGGTGCATGACATCGAGAAGAGACACTCCAGATGCTGGTCTCTGGAGAACAGCAGTTGAAGGTTTCAACCGCATTGTTCTCGATGATGCCAGTAGGCTAAAGATGAACAGTGGCCCTGATGCAAGTATTAGTAGACAAGCAAGGGTCCGTTTTTGGAAAGAAGTTGCAGATGTATATGAGGTATTCCTTGTAGGTTGCTGTGGACGAGCTCTTCCAACAGATAATCTCCCTGCAGCAGCAGTTAAGGCTGATGAGTCCCTTGAGATGACCGTCCTGAACATTCTGGGTGATAATATCCTCAAATCGCCAATTGATGCGTCAGCTGATGTAATTCTCTCACCCAGATGTGTAATAAAAATATCTTCAATTGAAGGGCTGGTCAATTGAATAGAGAAGCCGTGCCTAAAATTATACATACATACATACATGCAATATGCATTTTTTTTTCTTCTGTAAAAGATTGAACTTGGATCGTAGTTGTCATAATCCTAACAATAATCACGATAACAAGAGTTGAAGCTTCAATCCTGGTGATAAAGTCACTTCTACCATGTTCTGCAGCTTAATATAAACTTCGAGATCTGTTCTTGTTAATTATTTGTAATGAGGGAAACTAGCATGGTCCATATCATTATTTTGAAATTCATGTTTGTCTCCCATTAAATTCTTATAGATGAACAACTATTAGGTACTGAAATGTTTACCTTTTCTCTTTCTAATTGGGTTTTTGTTAAATTATTATTATTATTATTATTATTATTATTATTATTAGTTGTGAGAGATATCGGTCATGCTTTGTGGAGCTCCATTCTGTTGGTAATATTTTCTTTTATAATTTATGCAGATATTGCAACGACTAGTATCCACCTTGGATCGATGTGCATCACGTACATGCACTTTGCCTATTGATACAGTGGAGCTGATGCCTATTCATTCTAGCAGATTTTCCTTGACTTGTTTGGAAAAGTTATTTTCCTTGACCAGGTAAGATTGTGTTTTCTGTTGATAGTTTCTTCCTTGCAGCATGTGATCAGTCTGTCATTTATGAAGAGGCACCTTCGGTGTCTTCATACCGGTGTTATTGAGTTGTCTCTAAGTTTCTCTCGATGAGGTAGTTTGCTGATATATTCATGCAAAATGTCTCTCCACTTCAAACTCAGCTGTAACTCATGAAATCACCATAATGCTGGTAAAATTGTGCACAGTAATTGAGGCCCTTCCCTTCAAGGTTTCCATTCAAGAGTGCTGATATGACTATGGCTCCCCCTTTCAGAGGACTTCAATTTTGTGTAGCTTTGGCAAGAATATATCCATCTAAAGTGGCCGGTTCAGTGGATATGGCAAGCTGCTCATGAACTAACACCTTTTTGTTTTCTTGTCAGTTATGACAGTGAAGCTTGCAATTGGAACTCAGTAACATCCAACATCAGTAAAATATCAGTCATGGTCTTGATGGCTAGATGCGAGTATATTTTGAATAGGTTTCTCATTGATGAAAATGACTTGGGTGCGTGACTCGTAATACTCATGAATGCCTACTTGTAAATATGTGGAATTTCACTTTTATTTGGCTATCTGATAACTTGGCTTTGTTCATGCAGGTGAACGTCCACTGCCCAAAGCTAGGTTGGAAGAGATGATTTATGTCCTTCAACAATTGGCACGTCTTGTAATCCACAAAGAGACAGTATGCGAGCTTCCTTTACATCCTCACTTGAGAAGAGGCCTCAGGCCAGATGATGAATATAACCGACGCGCACATCTTCTTGTTCTTTTCCCATCTTTTTGTGAACTTGTTGCATCAAGGTGAGAGACTCCTACAAAGCATCTTATATGTGTAGAAGTAGCTGGAAATTGTGGTTGTGACTGCTCTTGTATGCATCAAAGAGCCTCTTTTCCTCATCATTTAAATGTCCCATGTGAAGTGCACGGATATAGTTTTGAATATGCACATGCATCACTTAGTCTAATAGCATTGAAATTTATTAGTGATGTACACTTCATTGAATATTCTTGATAATCTTAGGTGGATATTTATGCTTGCTTCTAATTTGTGCAAATGAATGTGCAGAGAACTTTGAAAGATTAACATTGTATAGAATTCTGTAGTTCCCATTTTTTTCACCTGAATATTCCCCTAACGTGTATTTCACTTTCTCTTGCTTAGTGATAGCAGCAAACATCTAACTGCAACCACATATATTAAGATACACCTGATCGTTCACTGCGCAAACTACATGATATGTTGGTCAGCATGCCGACATCAATAAGTTCTGAATTCCCAAACATTGACTTATGCACCATTCCACATGCAGGGAGTCTAGAGTGAGGGAGCTAGTGCAGGTGCTCCTAAGGCTCATTGCCGAAGAACTTGCTCTCGGAAAGTTTCAAGCCCTGACCGGACTATCTCTTCAATGACGTTGCTGAGCTCGATTCTTTGGTGGAGCTTTCTTTAGGTCAGGATTTTCTCCCCGTTTTTGCCATGTGTGCGCAATCTCTATGTTGTATTGTAGTAACATATAGGAATATGTATATTTTAATGCTCCCGATTCAATGAGCATGGTTTTGTATTGGTTGCTCTATTGTTTGTAATGTCATATTGATTTTTGATTGATGCCCCAAATTAAATGAGCATAGGTTTTTTTATTGGTTATAATCTATTGTTTACAATGAATGCTCCATTTTATATTTTCCACTAGTATTGGAATCTTAGGCTCGTTTATTTTGCGAAAAATAAATGATTTAGAAAAGATTTTCTCTAATATTTTTATTTTTTTGGTAAAAAGATTTTCTCTAATATTGGTCTCTTGTTTTGCTCACAAAATTAAATTAATGAAAAATATCTTTATCGTCAACGAAAATGGTTTGATGATGAAAATCTTTTTCATTGTCTAATTATATCACGTGATATAACCAATATATTTAAGGAGATATTTTTCAAATCATTCATTGAAACAAACGGAGCTTAATTAGTTTACCAGTTCTAGTTCGTCTAATGTGAACACCGTCGAGTGGAAAGCACTAGCCACTCTTTTAACTTTTTCTTCAATTTATGTCATTTTGGACAAGCTTTGCAATAGGAAAAAATGGTGATAAGTTTTGAGAGAGAGAGAGAGAGATATTTCATACAAAGTTCAATATTTTTCAGTCCTCTGTTTTTTGGTTATCAAACTAGTGATTTAACCTCGGTGTTTAATTTTCGACTACGGGTTAATAAGATGGCGGCCGTAGAGCCTCCATATACGAGATGATTCATCTCTTTGCAGCTGTTCGGACTTCGGAGTGAACCCGATGTACCAAACATGGCCGACATATCATGGCACTGGGGACCCGACCGCGGGTCCGCGATATGCAAACTTTCCATCCCCAGCGTTCTGACTCGAATCTGTCATTTCAAATTTGTTGAATTGAATTGCTTTATTATAAAAGCAAAATTTATGGATGTCCTCTCCGGTGACTTTTGCTAATTTCTGAATGAATAGTCAAACCTCCGATGGAATTTTATGATTCAACTCGAGATAGAGAAATTGTTCAATTAGTATTAAGTCTATTATATGCATACTAATCCAATCATTAGCCTTTTAATTTTGTCATTTTTTTTGTCAGAAATTTGGTCAACGTTGTGTTAATTCTTTATGTGAAATTCTAATGTAGTCATTCAAATTAATTTTTTCTTCAAAAATCGCCGATGTGTCACTATACCTCGTAGGACGGTTGGTAATTACTAGATTGACATGTCAATAATTTTCGGTGAAAATTTAATCGGATTGATTTTATTGGAATTTTACATAAATGTTTAAGACTAAATTGGTAAAAGTGAAAATTTGATGACTTAATTGGTATAAATATAATGAATTTGGAATTGATTAGTCAAGTCATTCTCTCAACCACTCGCATGTTTCAAGCCCGCATTAGTTAGTTGATTAAAATAATTATAATACTGCTTCGTTATTGAGGAATCCGAGCCATTGGAAAGCCAAACCATTTGGACAGCTAGTGACAGTTATCTCTTAGTTGCATGAATTTGATTGTACCTTTTGAAATGTCTATAACGTTTATGTGTCAACCGATGAATTTCATTATGGTCTGAAGCACATTCCAAGACTCGGGGGAAGCACTTCCACATTGGATAAGCACAAACTAATCCAGCTGAACAAAGATCAACACTTACCCATATAGGATGGAGTGTGACCTGAGCGCGCCATGCGTTCTATCATTTCGCCCACCGATCACTTGTTTTAATTGAGCATTGCTGCCGTGGCCGCTGAGGCCGCCACCGAGCCTTGTTCCTCATCTCGGCACTGCTCACTTCCTCTGTGTCTCGACGTGACGCCGGTTTATCTGATGGCAATCTAGAAGTTGCATCCTGCAAGAGAATTGTGGTCACACATTGCGTGTACCCTAATAACACAGCTTGCAACATAAGCAAACAGAGTCAATAAGCACTAAGTCCATGCTAGATGAATACCTGAGAACATTATCAGAGACCATCCCTCCCGTACCAAGCATGAACTCGCGCGTGGGAGGCTCCTGAACTGCGGCACCGCTTCATGCTAAAGAAGGAAGCATAACCTAGACGACGAAAATGCTAGAATATTGAGATTGCCCTGTCGGCCATACGTGTAGGAGAGCGCGCGCGCGCGAGAGAGACTTAGATCCAGTGGCTAATATAGGAATATGACGGAGATAGAGCTGCATCTTGAGGTAAAAATGCAAAGAAAGGAAAGGGACAACGTGGGTTTCTTCTCCAACGGGGCTAGTCGCGTTCGCATATTCCATGGAATATGCCCGACCACCACGGTTTTTAAAATTCAATTGGTCCAAAACTCTATAACCCCTTTAGCCTTTTTCCCCTTTTTCTTTCCTCGTGGTCAGTCATGTCGTCGCTTTTTAGTGTGGTGAAACATGGTCGATCACGTTTGTGCCCACCTGGATGAGCTAAACTTGAGCGCGGTTGAGCTCGATCCGACGACTAACACGTGCCTTTCTACATCGAAATATCCCGTTAGAGCCCCCAGTCGAGCCTATCCATTTCATTGGAGAAAACAATATTTTAAAAAAATTGATAAATCTTTTCCATGAATGTCATTTTTATTCAAAATTTTTTAATACGCTTTTTGACGATTTATCAATATGATTTATCAATATAATCATTTCGACTAATTTTGGTTAGTAATCGTTGACGCAAATGCGAATCGTCCTACATGGCATGACCGGCGTTGACGTAAATATTTTTACAATTTTTTTTTAATTTTCATGATTTTTTTTAAATTTTTTTTTCATTTTTCTTCTTTTTTGATGTCCCTCAACTAGTCTGCGACCATGGTGATAACCAATGAAGGTTGTCTACCACAAGTGAGGCTCGGAACGCCATTTTTGGCTTTAGGCCCTCCCATAAGCCCTTGTTGTGGCTAGGGAGAGTGTGGCGGCCCCTTGCTAGATTTGAGCTAGGCAAAGGGCTAGCAAGGGGGTCATGACCTTTGCCTATGGCCGATGACTTCCATTGCCAAGATCGTGGGTGGATTGGCCAAAGAAAATAAGAAAAAAAATGAAAAAAATGAAAATGAAAACTAAAAAAAGAAAAAACTAAATTTTTTTTAAATGCAAAAATTTCATTTTAGCGTCAATTATACTATATAGGATAGCTCACATCCACATCATTATTTTCTTTTGCCAAAACCAAAAAAATTATATTTGTAAATCATCAAAAAATGTTTAAAATTAAATTAATCAAATTGAAGACTTTATAATTGAATCCACATTTATACTATAATGATTTTTTTTTTTTTTGTAATTATCCCCATTTCATTGAGAATTGTATTTGACACACATAACTATTGTTAGATTTATATATTAAGGAAATGCCTCGCATTTTCTTTGATTGTAAGATTGTGCATATATATATTTTAATTGTGCATTTAAACCCCTCCCCTTTTCCCTGCTTTCCGTTTATGGTCTCTTCCCCTTTTCTTTCCTCATAATCTATAATAAAACATCCCCTCGCTTTCTTGTGTGGCGACATTTTTCATCATGCTTGTGCCCACGTTGTTTTGCTAAATGTTGAGTGGGGTCAAGCTCGATCTGATGATAACATGTGTCTTTTCTACCTCAATGGGGGCATATTGAAGTGCGCCGATGAATCCTACACATTCCATTGAGAAATACACATGACAGACTAGGCAAACTATAGATACACGAGAGAAGTTTAAAGTATCTCACATTATTTATGATGAGTTTATGTGCTATTTATGTATACGTAGATTTCCCTTTATTTATATAATAAGCTTTCGGACCCAATCGGATATGTTATAAGCTCAGACTTAAAACTCTTTTTTGACAAATTTTTTGATTGAAGATATTGGGTTTTTATTTTATATATACTTTATGTGTGCAATTCTTGTTCGTAAAATTGCACGCGTTGTTTTGAATTCAGCTTGCACATGAAAAATGAGTGTTAAAACTTGTTTACAATGTTTAATACTCTTCATATATATATATATATATATATATATATATATATATATATATATTTATGAAATCTCCTTTCAGCTATGTAATTTAAATTTTTGA
The DNA here is from genome assembly GCA_014182575.1 of Eucalyptus decipiens. Classification (NCBI taxonomy): domain Eukaryota; kingdom Viridiplantae; phylum Streptophyta; class Magnoliopsida; order Myrtales; family Myrtaceae; genus Eucalyptus; species Eucalyptus decipiens. The sequence goes on along the minus strand of CM024610.1, from coordinate 32,431,420 downwards.
GTGAATATGGGTGCTACTAAATATGTTGATGAATTCAAATTTGAGCTCTCTTTTAGTGATACAGTGATCTCCTTCTTCATTTATAATTAGAAGGAAATGAAACAATTCTGTTTTCTAGCACGTTTTTTATCTAACATAATGATGATACGGTCTTATACTATTTTATATATCGAGTATGCATCAGATCTTCCATGCACGTGATGTCTTTGTTTCTTATTTTGATAATAGAAGGGCACAGACGCATAGACCCAACTATTAAATCCTTGTGATGTTTTCATTAAATCAGTCTACGCTTGGCTATAATCAAATGATGGATCCCCCCTTTCCCTCGATGGCGACGTGGTGAATATAACTGATTAGATTTCCTTTTCCTTTTTTGGCCAAAATACTGGTTTTCGTGATTAATTAGGTCAAAAAAGATAACCTGATGTTGGAGTAAGCAATGGGAAGTCACTAAATCTTCTTGTAGTTTCTAAATTTGTGGAGGAACCTGATGTCACAGGCCACAACACTTAGCTTTTTTGAACCTTTAATGACAAATGAGTGTATCCATGGGCAAGGTTGGTCTTGCCCAAGCCAGCTCAAGCAAGGCCAACCTGGCTTGGGCAAGGGCTGGAATCACCAGATCTGGTGAGGAGAGTTTTTGCTGAGGCTTGTCTTCATCCAGACTAAATTGAAAAGTTTATGACTAAATTAGCAAAAACGTAATAAGTTATAACTTTCTAAATGGTTTTCCTGCTTCATGTGTGGCTCAAAATAGAGAGGAGGTTCATTTGATTTAATTTGGCCTCTAAGTTAATGTACTACCTATCTTGTTTTTCTTTTGGGCCAAATGCAGTGTCAATCTTGCTAATTAAATTGCAAGGTAAATGGGAAAATTTATAGTGATTATACCCCCAGAATGCCAGCCAATCAGCTCTAGGAGTCCTATCATTAAGAGTTCTGGCCGACTGAGCGGCAGCAGCGACTCCGCCGACAATTATGGTGGTGCGGCCCGTGGCCCTGACTTCTACCACCTGGATCGTGACAGCACTGCGATGTCATTTGTGTTCTAAATTTTTTAATTTTATTGATTTAGTCAAACTTTTGCACAAAATTATAATATAGTCATTTCGATCCGTTTTCGTCGGAAATTGTTGATATGGCGGTCCACGTTGTGATGTGTCCTTGCTATCGTGTAATTTCATGGAAGAAGATTTTGTTCAACAGGAAATTACTAAAAAAAAGGCTTTTACATTTTCATATGAGGATAATAAAGGTTAGCTTGCTTTTATTATAACTTTAGACCCCAATGCTGGTCCGATGATGTGGGAAAGAAAAAAAGAAGTCTTTATCTTCATATAATACTATAATACAAAGCATAATATTTAGCTAGAAGGAGGGATCTTAGTAAGGGCTTACATTGGAAAATGTATTGCAAACGTATATTCTTAATATATCTCTCTCAATGTGTTAGCCCCCAGTGCACCTAATTTTTATTTTCATTAACTTAATTTGGTGAAAATACACATAACAAAATCTTAGTGAGATTGTCTATTTGTATTTATTTATCCAAATCTTACTTGTCTAAAAAGGCCTTCCTCGTCATAAAAGAGAGTGACGTACTTTTTTATGGTACTAAATTACGGCCTAAATACACTCGCATGTATACATAGGTTTATCTATTTATAAATAAAAGTGGTAGTTCATATGCAACGAAACCACAAAATTCTCTAAATCTCCAGTGTTTCCTATTCTAATGAGTCAGCCCTTAAATTGCCCATCTTGCAAGTAGCTTTTCTAGTGATGTCAAGACTGGCTTGCAGACTTAATATATTAAGTGATGAAAAAGTATTGTAATTATATTCAAGCAATCAGCATAATGAGTATGACGTATCATTTAGAAATTTAAACTGGTAGATATGTCTTGGTATGTCCAAAGTGTTTTTTTTTTTGTTTTCCTAACAAAACCCTATACCATGAAAATCGACTAAGGGGCAAAAAGGAGAAAGGAAGAAAACGTGATGGTATAGGGTAACATGCATTATATAGAATCTGTCAAAGGGCTCCTCTATTCAGGTTGAGGGAATTACTCACATATTAACTACAAATGGATACGAGTGATGCCATATGTGTAATCCAATACCCATAAATCTCATTTCTTCCGATTAGGGATAAAAAGAATAAACATGATGCTTTAACATAGCGAGGGCTCATTGTAAGGTAAAGAATACACTAATGTACAAGATGTAATACTTAACGCCAGGGAGATGTAGCATGAGAGAGAAACATTTGATCTGATAAAGAAAGACATGTCCTTAAAATTGCACCTATATTTTAGTGGCCTAGGCTTGAGCGATTAATTAAACAAAACTTCCAGATAATCGGATTATCTGATCTCTCCTAAAATGCATGGAAATTCTCTTTGCCTGTATCTGGATCTATAGTCCGAACGTAATCACGACCGTTAATTTCTAAATCTATAGGTGGAGCCCACATTGGACTATAGTACCGTTGACCTTTGTCTAGAAAAAAATAAATTCAGAATGTAGGAATCATCGGGGATTTATAGCACAACATTTGGTACATCTCAATAATTGAACATGATGAGCTTGACCTCCGTGAGTAGCTCATCTCTCTCTCTCTCTCTCTCTCTCTGAAAATTATAAACTGTAGATAAAAGAGACCTATAAGGTTTTAATGACGATACCATTGGTGGTAGATCGATGTAGATAGCTTTAGAGATCACTTGCGGAGGTAAATGTATAGAAATCGGCATTGCCCAAGACACTAGACCATTATCTATATATAATTAATATGCTTCCCCAGTTTCTTTAACAAATATCTTTTCATAAATCTTTAGTGGATACGGTGCCTCTACCGTGGCGGGGTGCACGTCTGCATTTCACTGGAAAAATCATCGCACAACATAACATTAACAAATTTTAAATGAATCTTAGTTCAAATGCTTTGGACATTAAAAAATGGAAAAAAAGTGGCTTAAATGCAAAAAGCCTGCAAGTGTAATGACCATCATGAGACCATAATCAAAGGCAAATTCCTCATATTTATCGCTTAATTATAGTTTACCCTCTTTTCTGTAGTTTATTTATTTTGTTACTCCAACCAAGGAAAACGTTAGTAGAAAATGCAAATTTTCCCTGAAATTCACATCCATTGACCAACAAAATGAAAAATAAAAAGAAAGGAAAAGTTAAGAGGGGTTAAACAGAAATAAGACATAATTTTTGGCGGGGAATTTTTTACCTATTTTTGGAAGTGTGGGGATCAGTGTGAAAAAATGGAAAAGATTTGAGGGTCATCACGACATATCAGCTTTATGTCCAAGGAGCTTTTTATGAATTGATGCCAAAAGGCTTCCATTGGTTTATTTAGATAAAGCAATTTACTATAAGCAATTTTTTTTTTCAATCAATGCCTTGTAGCATATATATACAAAAAAATACAACGAGCTATATTCATCGGGAGGGTTTTAGGGTCACCATCCTCGACCACTCAAATTTTAGCTGATCCCATGAGATTGTTCCGTGGTTAAGAACTGACTTACATATGTGAAATAGGCACATGACTCGAATTCGAATCCCGATACCACCAAGGGCAAGTCGTGACCGTCCATCTAGACTTACATATCTAAGGCGAGCTTCCTCATCATCTATAAAATTAAAAATTAAAAAATTAAAAAGGAGGAGGAGGTAACATGTGCAATAATTACCATGCATTGGTAACACTTAATAACACACATGTATGCATCTAAATAGGAAAAATTATCTCAAAAAGTCCTAAACCTATTGTACGGTGGCCAATTCAGTCCAAAACTTTTTAATTCTACTAATTTAATTCTAAACTCGCCAATTCAATCTTAAATCTTTTAATTGTGTTAATTTAGTCCTAAACCTTTAAATTATTTGCCAAATTAGTCCTAAATCTTTTAATGAATTGTTAATTCAATTATTCCAACTAATTTTGATTAAATAACACGGATATGGCGACCTAGTTAGCACCGACCATCCTAGTCAGCACTAGTCGTCCTAGGTGGCGCGACTGGCAATGGCAATAACAATTATGAAATTTAACAAAAAAAAATCGAACTTTTATTGATTTCTTTTCTTTCTCTTTTTTGTTTTTTTGTTTTTTTGTTTGCCTTTTTGTACACATTGCCAATGAGTTTGCTAGCTATTGACCAAGGGCTAATGACCTCCATTGGCCATTGAACAAGGGCCGGCTAGGGTCACAAAGCCTCGCCAGATTTGGCGAGACAAGGGTGTCAGGCCCTCACCTACGCCACATTGAGGGTGAGTGAGGGTTGACGCCCTCGCTAGGGCCTACGACCACCTGGATGAGGGCTTGCAACGCCTTGGCTGGCCATCAAAGCTAGTGAGGGCCGTGACACTCTTACCAAGTCCAATAAGGGCCGTGACCCTTTCTTGGGGCTTGACGAGGTTGTTGGGCCCTAAGTAAGGGTCGTCAGAGGTCATTGGCCCTTGGCTAGTAGCGGGCGGCCTCACTGACCATGTCTACAAAAAAGGGAAAAAAATGAAAGAAAATAAAAGAAAATAATAAAAAATAAATAAAAATTTAATTAAATTTTTTTGAGATATTTGAAAAAACTATAAAATATCCACATTAGTGTCGATTGCATCATGTGCACCATATAAGACCGTTGGTGCTGATTGGGAGGCCAGTGCTGACTAAGCAGTCATGTCGACGATATCTAGCCAAAATTAGCTAGTAAATTAGTACTTCATTAAAATGTTTATGATTAGTTTGGCAAATAGTTTAAAAGTTTAGGACTATATTGATATGATTAAAAAGTTTAGGACTAAATTAACAAGTTGTCAAAATGTTTAGAACTAAATTGTTAAAATATATCTCAAGTTTGAGCTTAAAAAGAAAAGAAAAAGTCCCAATCCAAGTAGGTTTCCTAATTGAATGGTTTTTCTAATTAGAGAAAGTTTCCTAAAAAGAGATTACTTATGTTGGATCCAATTCTTGTCTTAAGACTATCAAAGAAGAGTTTTTGCTCGTGAATTGCAACCTAAAGATATCCAAGGGTCATTGAAGCGCCATTTCACCGGGTGCTTGATATTGAGCTTTTTTCACGCAATTACACCAAGAGCTTTTATGTGTTTGTTGACATCCGAAATTTTCATCGACATTTTAATCATCCATTCTGCAAAAAAATAAACAAATAAAGAGCCAAAAAAAAGAAAACAAAACAAAACAAAAAAAAAAGAGAAAAAAAGAAAAAGAAAAAAAGAAACAAAACAAAAAGAAAAAAGATGAAATGAAATGAAAAGAGAAAAAACTTAGAAATAAGGAAAACGAAAAAAGAAAAAGGGAAAAAATGCTCAAAAAAATATAAAAAGGCTCGCTCATTTTTTGGTGGGGGAGGCCATTCACGATGGTTTTTTTTCGATCTCTCGCTCTCTCTCTCAAATTTTGGGCGCGCGCGAATTCTCTGTGGGGGATTCTCTCTCTCACGGACTCTCTCTGGGACGCTCTCTCTCTCTCTAAAACGACTTCTCTCTCTGGGGGGATCGATCAATTTTGGTGGGCTGAAGCGTTCTCTCTTTGGTTGGCTCGATCGCGGCGCCATCGGCGAAGACTGTGGCGGTGATAGGAATGACGACGACGGCAACGGACGCTCTCTCTACAACGGTTCCTCCACTCCGAGATCCGATGGTCTCCAAAATCCTATCTTAGTTCGATTCTGTCGTCGATTCGACCTCTTCTATTCATCATCAACCACCTGAGCTCTTGTTGAAGGCTAGGGCTTTCTCTCGTTAGTGGAGATCAGAGATCGAAGGCCGACGGTTGGGGGTCGTGAGGGTGGGATTCTTGCTTCTCTCCCTCGGAAGTTCGCTCGGCTGCAGGGAGCTCAGATCTAAAGCTGACCGGCGGTGACAGCAGTTCCTGATCTGTGGCTTGATTCGGCTCTCCACCAGATCCGACGCTCAACTCCTATTCGCTCGGCTCTCAGTCCTTTGGTGCAGAGGCTCGCCGGTGATCTCTCTCTAGGGTGATCGGATCGGTGACAACTGCGGCGACGACGACGCTTAACCGAGTTTCTCTCTGGATCGAGCTCACCAAAGCGGTGAGTTCTCTTTCCCTCTTTCTCGATCCGTTTGGTTTTTGGCCCCTGACTTTCCTCTCCTGTTCGATCTCCTTGACCTCACACATTTTCTCTCACACCGGATCTGATCCGCTGGAATGGCCGGTCGAGGACCTCGGAGTTCAAGGCTCAGATTCACGCAGCCTGCTCGGATTGCAGATTAGGTAATTACCCTGCAGCAGCAGTGACAGCGTCGTTGGCAGCCACAACTTCGATCCTTCGCCGTTCATTCAAGGACCTCCATTCTCCAATCATGGTCAGATATTACTCTTCGTCAAGGTAAATCCACATGCTCTGTTTCTGCTAAAGGTAAAAACCAAATACTCAATTCCACCAGCGAAATCTAGTCACGTGTGAGGCTTTCCTAATGACCTTGAACATGCTGCATCGCCTCTTTGTGATAAGATGTCTCTCTTATTTCTGCATCTAGCTCCTTTGACGGAAATATCTACCACCTGTTTGATAAAATTCATGAATTAGATCAGTGTGTGTTTCAATTCAGATTCTAATTGAGAGCTTCACTTTGCTTGATTGATACATTAGTTTTGTCGTATAGACTTTACTCATATTTCGTTTTCTTTTATTTCAGAATTTAGTAGCTATTCATTTTTAGGATTTGTTACTGAAATTCTCGGATTATATGCATATCCAACGTGTACCTGAGATAAATCTGACATCTAAGTATTCCAGAACTTAGACCAAGAGCATCTTGAACGAAAATGAATTGATCCATGCACATTTCCTTCTTATGCTTCACAATATATTGATCTATGTTTACTGTGCCCAACTGCAAACATATTATAAAAAAATGTTACTGGGTTGGTTCTATATACATGTTGAGATCACAAGCGTATTGAGCAAATGCTACCATCTCGAAATACCGAATACATGCTGTGAGAGCATTAAGTTGCTGCTCTAGTCGTCATGTACACATTCATTTGGGTGCACTGTGTTACTAATTGATTCATCAACTGTATGTCCATTTCAAATATATTGATGGTTCCGTTTTAATGAAAATTGGATGGTTGTGAATGAGTCTTTTATATCATTAACAGTGGTTGACATGCTTGATTGAGGAAACTCCAAGTATACTTGAGCAGAGGTTCTGTTTGCTGACTTTGCTTTTCTTGTGAGTGCTTCCTTTGGTTCATTGCTTCTATACAATGTTATTGGATGATTTTCTGTGGATTGACGATCAATGATCATGAATTTGAGGTTGATTGAACTTGATTTGCCTTGATCTGCAATTTCTTATACCTGATACGTCACTCTCTGTTTTGGCTTAAATGAAGTAATAGATGAGGTTTTCTGGTCTTGAGGTCTTCTAGACACAAAAAATATACTCGTAGAGCTTTGATTTGATATGTCGCACGCCCTGAACAAACGTCATCTGGTCACTGAAAAGCACCTACAAAATCTGTCAATTCTGCGGTAGTTTTTTAGGTTGATTTGTTGTTCTGCTATGATATTCTGTTCCTTTCGCTGATTTGACATTCTGTGCAAATGACTTGATATGAGCTGGTTGTTGTGGTTTTCTGTGTTCGAAGTCTTCATGAAAGTCGAAGATGGTTCAAATATCTTTCCAATGAGCTATAGCATGCCCTGATTGAATCTCATTTGATATGGTTTTTGCCTGTCCAAAGTTAGGTCCAGAAATCTGCCAAATATTTGTTTTTTTTTTTTCTGTTTCAGATGACCTTCTGTGTAAACCGCTTGATATGAACTGGTAAATGATGTTATTAGAACTTAATGTCTTCTAGAGATTTGTAATAGACTTCTCAAGCTTTCCATAGACATATCATGTGTGCGATTTGGCCGTCATTTGCCCTGCCTAATGCTTCTTGCAAAGAGCACTAATCTGCTGATGTGTTCTGCTTGTTATGATTTGATCTGACTACTTATACAAATGGCTTTACTTGAGGCTAGTTTGGTTATGGATTGATGCCATTTTGATCAAATAGACTCATACGTGCTTGTGAGAAGATATAACTTCAATTTTATGGCAATTTGTCACCAAACAATCACAATTTACAGTCTCATGTGCTTTATTACAATTCTGATTGCATGCTGGAAGTTGTGAATTAAGCATTGATTAGATAGATGTACATATAGCATGAACATGTTCAATGATGCATATTGTTTAGTGAATGATCTTTTGTTAGCTAATTCATTTGTTTGATTAACTGAGTACCAAGGTTATATCATTTGGATGCCTGTCATATTATATGCTTTGCATGTGATCATCTGACGAATGATTTTGGTGCGACACATATCAATGCTGAACTTTAGGATATCACTCGAAACTTGACTTTCGCATTGTACTTCTTTAGAAATGAAAATGGTTGTTTGATGTGTTTGATTGTTTCTTTTATTTGTACGCACCTAGTTATTAGTGTTTTAGATTAGGTTTAGATTAGGACCCTGAACATTGATAAAGCGTGAAGATGGTGAAGGTCGATGTCCATGCCGACCGTTATTCTGTAATATTCGTTTTCCTCCCGACATATGTCTCGGGTTCCTTGTGTTGTATAAAACCCGACGAGTTGCGGGTTTTCCCTTTTTCCCTCTTTTTTCTTAATTGTGTTTTCTCTTATATATTTTTTAGAATTGCATGATTAGGTTTACTGCTTTCTCTTGATTGTTTACTTCATGTCTTGCGCTCTCAATTTTATTGATTGTTTTCTTTTCATTTTTTTTAGAAATAGAATAGAATGAAAGTAATTCACCACGCATGATCATTTAGTATAGAATTGACGATCCTGAAAATATAAAAAGAAATGCATGGACATGTATAGAAAAAACACAACATACTGTTTAGGTACCGAAAGGGCGCTAATAGCAATATTAGCGTAACCCAAGTCCCCGAACTTAGATATTTGGTTGCGTAGGAATCGAGGGAACACTCCCGGCCTTCGATTGGGTTTCTAGCCGACCCCCAAAGTTAAGGCTAGTGGCGACTCCTATATATTTTGTAGGTTGTTATAAACAACTAGAACACATAATAAACCTATTGTCAAGCGGGGTACGAGCTTAGGAGAGCTCGCGATCTTGAGATCAAGTACCCCTAAACCCGACATTTTCCCTCATTGGATCAAGTACGAGCTTGGGGCGGCGAGATCGGGTCGCGACCCCTCGAAAATGTATCCAAGGAGGGGGAAAGGTCGGATTTAGGGGTACTTTGATCATGAGAATTTCCTCTTGAGATCACGAGCTCTCCCAAGCTCGTACCCCGCGTGACAGTGGATTTATTATGCGATCTAGTTGTTTATAACAACCTAAAAATATACAGGAGTCGCCACTAGCCTCATTTTTGGGGGTCGGCTAGAAACCTAATCGAGGGTCGGGAGTGTTCCCTCGATTCCTACGTAACCAGATATTTAGGTTCGGTGACTTGGGTTACGCTAATATTACTATTAGCGCCCTTTCGGTACCTAAACAGTATATTGTTTTTTTCCTAACATGTCCATGCGTTTCTTTTTACATTTTTCAGGACCATCAATTCCTAGACTAAGTGATCATGAGTGGTTGATCATTTTCATTCTATCATATTCCTAAGAAATGAAAGGAAATCAAACAATGAAAATGAAATTGCAAGACATGAAGTAAACAATCAAGAAAAGCATTTAAACCTAATCATGCAAACCTAAAAATATAAAAGAAAAGACAATTGGGAAAAAAAGAAAACCCGCAACTCGTCGGGTTTTATACAATGCATAGAACTCGAGACATATATCGGGAAAAACAAATAGTACAAGACAATGGTCGGAATGGACATCGACCTCCACCATCTTCATGCCTTCTCTATTTTCGAGGTTCTAATCTAAATCTAATCTAAGAAAACCTATAACTATGTGTGTACAAATAAAAGAAACAATCAAACACATCAAGCAACCGAAAACAATACATCATATCAAAATCAATTGTTTAAAAGAAGTACAATGCGAAGTCAAGTTTCGAGTGATATCCTAAAGTTCAGCATTGATATGTGTCACACCAAAACCATTCATCAAATGATCACATGCAAGGCATATAATATGACAGACATCCAAGTCATATAACATTGGTTCTCAATTAATCAAGCAAATGAATTAGGTGACAAAAGATCATTCACAAAACAATATGCATCATTGAACGTATTCATGCTACATGTATGTCCATCTAATCAATGCTTAATCCACAAATTCCAGCATGCAATCAGGATTGTAAAAGAGCACATGAGACTATAAATTGTGATTGTTTGATGACAAATCATCATGAATTGAAGCTATATCTTCTCACAAGCACGTATGAGTCTACTTGATCAAAATGGCATCAATCCATAACCAAACTAGCCTCAAGTAAAGCCATTTTTGTATAAGTGGTCAGATCAAATCATAATAAGCAGAACACATCAGCAGATTAGTGCTCTTTGCAAGAAACATCAGGCAGGGCAAATGACGGCTAAATTGCACACATGATATGTCTATGGAAAGCTTGAGAAGTCTATTACAAATCTCTAGAAGACATTAAGTCCTAATAACATCATCTACCAGTTCATATCAAGCGGTTTACATAGAAGGTCATCCGAAACAGAAAAACAAATATTTGGCAGATTCTGGACCTAACTTTGGACAGGCAAAAACCATATCAAATGAGATTCAATTAGGGCATTTTATAGCTCATTGGAAAGATATTCGAACCATCTTCGACTTTCATGAAGACTTCGAACACAGAAAACCACAACAACCAGCTCATATCAAGTCATTTGCACAGAAGGTTACATCAGCGAAAGAAACAGAAAATCAGCAAGTAATGCAGGTCACTGAGGAGCGGAACAAAGGCATAATAAGTTTCCAAATGTCTGCAATCACTGATGGAAACTTGAACAAAGACTAATTTGATTTTAATCTAGAACATGCTGTTTTATTTACCTTTCTTTATCAAAACAGGACATAACAAAACATGTTCGGACGACAAACAAGTAGGCATGAAGATCCATATGACTCTCCTCGACCATGGCAAAACTTATTTCATCAATGGTTCGTTTGCCGACATGAATCAATTATATCTACCGATCAACGGTCAAAAGACATTCGAAAGCCAACTCGATCTAACTTGAGCATTTCATCGAGCAAAAAGTAGGCATCTTGGCCATGAGTCCAAAATGCAATGTACCAAATAGGAAAGCGCAACCAAACTATCACAACAACAATATTACAGCTCGGATTATCCAATAGTAGGTAAGTTTCTTACAAACAGAAATTATAATCCTCGCCTCTCTGTTCAACACAATGAACATCTGGCCGGATATGGAAGATGAATTTATGTTCAACGTACCTTGAATGAAGCGGCGAAGGACCGTAAGTCGTCGTTGCCGTGGACGCTGTCTGAACTCTAAACTCCAAGCTCCTCGACCGGCCGTTCCAGCAAGTCAAATCCGGCGCGCAAGACAGAGCCGAGAGAAAATGCACGAGGTCAGAGAGAGAGAACGAGAGAGAGAACCAGATCCTAAAAACTTAATCGGATCAAGTGAGAAAGAGAACTCACAGCTTTGGTGAGTTTGATCCAGAGACAAACTCGGTTAAGCATCGTCGTCGATCCGCCCAACCTCTGGCGAGCTTCTGCACCAGGGGACCGAGAGCCAAGCAAACAGGGGTTGAGCATAGTATCCAGTGGAGAGCCGAATCACGCCACAGATTGGGAGCCGCTGTCACTGCCGTCGTCTTCGCGGATGTCGCCGCGATCCAGCAAACTAGAGAGAGAATCAGAGCGAGAGGGAGTCCAAGAGAGAAAACCCCAACGAATCCTCGACTGCCGGCCTCTGATCTTCGATCCCTCGCCAATGGAGTAAAAACCCTAGTCGATCGAACCGTAGAGAGAGAGAGAACACTCCATCCAGAGAGAGTCCCCTCGGAGAGAGTTTCCTTCGAGGAGAGAGAGCCAAAACCGATCCCCAGGCCTCCTTGGTTGCGTGCTATATCTATGGCGATCACCCAGCGGTAGCGACGGAGAGCGGGGTGACTGAGACGGAGATGAAGCCGCGGGTCCGGCCGTGGAGAAGCGGGGAGCTACCGGAAAAACCCCTCCGACAACCGCCTTCGTGAAACAGGAAAAAACCTTCCCCTAGCGTCCTCTGAGGAGAGAGAGCGAGAGATCCCCCGAAGAGAGAGAGAGCCCGCGGAGAGAGAGAGTCCGTCCCCGAGCCCGTAATCGAGAGAGCCCCCCCTTTTTATATTTTTTTTCTTCGTTCTTTTATTTTTTTTCTCTCCTTTTTCTTTTTCGTTTTCCTTTTATTTCTATTTTTTTCTCTTTTCATTTCATTCATTTTTTTTGTTTTGTTTTGTTTTGTTTTGTTTTCTTTCTCTTTTTTTTTTTCTTTGTTTTCTTTTTCTTTTTGGCTCTTTATTTTTTATATTTTTGCAAAATTGATGATTAAAATGTTGATAAAAATTTCGGGTGTCAACAATTTCGCCCTCTTTTTGAGTGGGAGTTTGAAGAGGTTCCACTCAAAGACAAAATTGATACCTGAAATTTTTAGTCAACCTGGTTTTGAAAAAAAAAAAGACAACGACAAAAGTAATGACGGTTGGTTAGGGACGTACCTGATACTTACCTTTGCTCATCAGGATATCTGAACTCTTATTTAGGTTTATTTGCTCTATCTCTGCTTCTCTCTCTCGTGGAATGGAATGAAGACAATGAAATCACTAAATGGAAAAAGAATGGTTTAAGGATAACCTAAAACCTAAAACAAAGTTTAAGGATGGACTCACAAACCATATGGTTTAGACTAGGAGAAAAGTCTCACTATGTAAAAACAGGTTTCGACTGGGTGTGTTGTCTCACCGTGTGAAAACGGGTTTCGATTGGGAGAAATGTCTCACCGTGTAAAAACGGGTTTCGACTGGATGTGATAGTCTCACTGTGTGGTTTAAGGATGGACCCACGAACCTAATGGTTTAAGGATGACATGGAAACGTATGGTTTAAGGATGGACCCACGAACCTAAAAGACAAGGTTTAAGGATGACCTGGAACCTAGTGGTTTAAGAATGGACCAACGAACCTAGTGGTTTAAGGATAGACCCACGAACCTAGTGTGGTTTAAGGATGGACCCACGAACCTAGTGGTTTAAGGATAGACCCATGAACCTAAGAGACAAGGTTTAAGGATGACCTGCAACCTAGTGGTTTAAGGATAGACCCACGAACCTAATGTGGTTTAATGATGGACCCATAAACCTAAAAGACAAGGTTTTAAGATCACCTAGAACTTGGGGACAAGGTTTTAAGATGACCTAGAACTTGAGGACAAGGTTTTAAGTTGACCTAGAATTTGGGGACAAGGTTTTAAGATGACCTAGAACTTGGGGACAAGGTTTTAAGTTGACCTAGAACTTGGAGACAAGGTTTTAAGATAACCTAGAACTTAAGAGACAAGGTTTTAAGTTAACCTAGAACTTGGAGAAAATGTTTTAAGATAACCTAAAACTTAAGAGACAAGGTTTTAAGTTAACCTAGAACTTGGAGACAAAGTTTTAAGATAACCTAGAACTTAAGAGACAATGATATGGTTTAGGATGACCGAAACCCGGTTGACTAAGGAGCAAATATTTTGAAAAAGAGTTTCAAGATTACTTGAGAGCCAATCTTGCGAAATAATGCCAATTGTCAAATCCTTTCAGAGAGGATTTTAACGAAATGAGATTTGATTAACCATCTAAGGGTTAAATCAAATATGCCAGATGGAAATATCCTAAATAAAATAGGTCTTTCACACTTGCTCTCAAAAAGGGCTTTTCTTCCCAACCATTGATATGGGAAAATTGTTTAAATCTCACTGGAGAAATCTCACTCAACCTATGTTTAAGGTTTTCGGAAACGTTCACAGTGAATACAATCCATTGATCAAAAGGTCTTTTAAAGGGACCGTAATGATAGCTTGGTCATAGGCTTACACAAAGGGTATGCACTTTGAGGCCAAGAAATGAATATTCATTCAATATCTTCATCAAGTTTACAAGTCAAGAACCTTGAAGATAAGATAAGATATGATTGTTTCCACTCCTTCTAGCGGTAGCTCCTATGTGATATTCTCATTTCAACTCGAACCATCCCAATCGGAAGAGACTTCGGATAAGGGTTGTAGTGTTGGTTCGGGTAAGGTTTAGAAAGGCTTGAAAGACTTCCAGATATCAAAGGGTTAAAAAGTGAGTGATTATCTTGGCATCATTACCATCACACGACTTCTCAAAAATTTGACTCTTGAAATTTAACTTGTCTCAAGAGTCCTTTTGGTAATTTGTCTTGAGACATGAGAGCTTCACTTTTTGTTCTAATGATATTGCTTGCAATACATGTTTTCTCTTGCAAGATATTTCTTTTGTTTTTCAATAAATGATCTTTTGCATGATCATGGATTTCGCTCTTTTTTGCATTCTTGTTTTTCTTTGTATTTTTTTTTCATGGGCATTGGCCTTACTTTTACTAGGTACACTGCTTTTTCATGCCCCTTAGTTTTCATTCTTTTTTTGAGCATCTAGGACTCTCGAGTGACATTTACCAATTTTCTCAATTTTGTTGATAAATCATGTGCCTTGCCCCAGTGTGGGGAGATAATCATCACCTGTGGTTATGAAAGAATTGTATAAGGCTCAAATTGGCTAAGCAAATGATAATTGTGTTTGTGGTAATGAACGGAATGCTCTTCGTCACTTTGGGATGCTTCGAGTTTCAACAAGAAATCACCTGAAGCCAGCATAAGAAGATTGATACAAGTGAAAGCAATAAAATCTTTCTTAATCTTTTGCTCCGTAATTTTCAACCAAGACCTCCTATTTTGCCCTAGTGTGGGATTGTTATTGATAGGGTTATTTGGGAAATGCTCCCTATTTGGCTCAGAATGGCTTGCAAAGGATATCAATAGTGTTTGGGATTGAGAAATGAAATGTCTTTATCATTTCAAATCATGTATTCACCGTGAATGAATCCTATGCCCTAAGACATGGTTCTTTCTACTCAATTCTCTCGGAGTGTATGAGAACGTGTTTGGTAAAGGGATTGCCTCTCATCATTTTAGGCGCTACCACTTGGCATATTTAACAATCATTTTCAAGTTTTCCAAAACAGACTTTAGTTAAATTCAACTCCTTGGGGAAATGAAAATATAATGAAATTTTGTCTGAAAAGACATGTTTCCTTGACCCTACTGGGGAGATTTTTGGAAGTAAGATTAGACAAAATTTGTAGACAGAACAGGCTTTGTTTAGCACATGGGTTTATTTCTAGAGTTCTAACGGTACTTCTAGAGTTCTAACCGACTCTAAAGTTTAAACTGACTTTTTTGGCATTCTAAGGAACATGGTCACTTCTAAGTTCTAAAGAAGATGGGCAATTTTTGAAAGTTTTGCACTCTTGAAATAAACCTCTTGTGGACAAGTTGAATCTTCATCAGAGATCCTGCAAAATGAACAAACATGCAGATGCAATATGTATGCATGAAAATGCATGATGCAAACATCCTATAGCGGCTCAGATTCCATCCAAAAATGGCTCAAAGGCTTTTCACTTTATTCATAGATAATACTTCTTGACAGCATCATCATTTACAGGTTTTGGCAATTCATGACCATTCATTTCTACAAGGATTAGTGCCCCACCAGGTAGCACTTTCTTTACAATGTATGGACCTTCATAGTTTGGAGTAAACTTCCCACGAGGATTTGGAATGATAGGTAAAACCTTCCTCAAGACAAGATCGTTAATCTCGAAATGCCTTGGTCTAACCTTGCGGTTAAATGACCTAGCTACTCTCTTCTGATAGCTTTGTCCATGGCATAAGGCTTTTATCCTCTTTTCATCACTTGTATTAAGTTGTTCAAATCTTTGTTGAACCCATTCAGCTTCAGAGAGCTTGATTTGAGAAAGTACCCTCAGTGAAGGAATTTCCACTTCCACGGGTAATACAGATTCCATCCCATAAACTAAACAGTCAAAGTGCGAATTGAAGTTTGATAGGCAAACAAAGCATATGGCAACCGATCATGCCAATCACGATAATTTTCTACCGTTTTGGCTAAAATCTTCTTGATGCTTTTATTTGCCGCTTCCACAGCTCCATTCATTTGTGGGCTGTACAGAGAAAAATTCAAATGGCGAATGTGGAATTCTCCAAGTAATTCATCTATCACCTTATTGTTCAAGTTTGATCCATTATCTGTAATGATCGCTTCAGGAACCCCATATCGAGCGATGATATCACAACGGATGAATTTTGCCACTCTTTGCAGTAACATGGGCATAAGAACTAGCTTCAGTCAACTTGGTGGAGTAATCAATGGCTACCAAAATAAAATGATGTACATACGATGCTTTAGGATTAATCGGTCCGATGATGTCGATGCCCCACATTGAAAAAGGCCAAGACTCGGACATTTGATGTAGCTCATTAGGAGGGGCATTGATTTTGTCCCCATAGACTTGACATTGATGACAACACCTCACATGCTGAATATAATCGGCTTCCATGGTCAACCAATAGTAACCGAGCCTCATAATTTTTCTAGCCAAAAGATGACCATTCATATGAGTGCCACACTCTCCTTCATATATTTCCTTCAAAAGCCCAATTGATCCATTGGCATCCGCTTGAGAGATGTCTGTCACAATCTTGGTTTCTCAAATTTACAGTGACTGGCTACTTGGTTATAGGAGGTTTGGACTCTTCATGTCTGAACTATTCCTTTTCAATAACTCGAGGATCATCTTCATTCTCTGAGTCGGAATAATCGGGTTCGTCAAAATATTTTGAATGCGAATCCAAGCCATGCAAATGACTATTATGATGTGAAATGTCATGCTTGGGATGCAATCGAAAAATGGTTACTATATATACATATGAATGAATGCAATGAATGTAAATGTCGTGAAAAATTTGTTTTCAAATTCAAGTTGTTTTTGAAAAATTTATTGGGAACTAATCCTCATGTCATTGGACGTCATTGTTCCACTAAAACATTTTGAAACTATAGATCGTGTGGAGGCTCAGGCCTCAAAGCATCATCATAGGACTGATTTGGGCCTCACACGTCTATTAACAAAACATGAATTTTATTGATATGTGAAAATTGTATTACAACGTATATCATCTTGGATCTAGAAAGTTTATGATCCAGATTATTACAAGCATGCACGAATGAATGGAATTCCCTCGCAGGGGAGAAATGAATAGAATTCCGTCACAAGGGAGAAATGAACGGAATTCCCTCGCAGGGGAGAACTAAATGGAATACAACTAAAAATTGTATGCAAGAACTAGAAACACCCCTTACACAGTGGGAACTGTAGGTTCTTCATTTCCATTGACAGCGCCAACCATGTTGACATCTTCAGAATGCTTTGGAAGGGGGTTTTGTTGGACATTTGGTGCCGAGTCCTTAAAAGTGAGCATCTTTTTATCCAACAAATCCTGGATCTTAGAACGGAGCACCAGACAGTTGTCCACATGATAACCTTTTTCACCCATATGATATTCACATGTCTTATTAAGATCGTACCCGGCAAACTTTGGCATATTATCCCTCGGGATCTCTTTTGCAACAAGATGATTTTCGATCAGCATTGGAAGTAGTTGGGACATGGGCCTAGGCAATGGAGTAAATTGCCTTTGAGGGGCCTTCCCTTTACGCTCAAAGTTTCTGGAAGATCCCCCTACTTCCATGGCAGGTTTATGAGCTTGAAAGTTGTATGGCTTCTAAGAAGAGGAATTTTGTACATAGGCGATCTCCACAGTCGATTCCTTATCTCTCTTCGAGGTATATCGACGGTTTGTGTTCTCCGTCAACCTTCCTTCACGCATGATCCCTTCGATGCGTTCACCCAACTCTACAAATGTGGCAAAGTTCATACATGTATGGTTGTACATCTTCTCGAAATAATCACGAGGCATAGCTTGAAGTAGCAATTTCATGATCTCTTTCTCAGATAATGGCGGTTTTACTTGAGACGCAGTGACCCTCCATCTTTGGGCATAGGCTCTAAATGATTCAGTTCTCCTTTTCTCAACCCGGACTAATTCCTCCCGAGTCGGAGCGATTTCAGTATTGAATTTGTATTGCTGAAGGAATTCATCGACGAGATCTTCTTAAGTACGGATTTTCTCCATGTCCAACTCTATAAACCAGGTTAACGCAGGACCAACTAGGCTGTCCTGAAATGAATTGATCAAGAGTGGGGGATTATCTGAATAACGGGCCATCTTGCCCAGGTAGTACTTCAAATGTGTCTTAGGACATCCAATGCCGAAGTATTTTCTTGTGAACTCCGGCTCCTTATAGAATTCAGGGACCGTAACTTTGGCAAAGGGCGACAGTTTATCAAATCCCTGCAATTGATAGCCTTGCAGCATGCAAAGGCGCTCCTCAATCTTGGCAAGGTGTCTTGCATTTTCTTCATCGAAGTGCGAAGTTGGAATCTCCTTAGATGGAGGCTCTGGACCGATAACTATCGGGATTGCAGTGGGGATCTCTTCTACAGGCCCTTTTGCCACGGGCTCTACTACCAGCACTTCAGGGGGTGCGGTAGGAATATTCATGGTAGAAGAAGTATATGTCAAGTTTTTGACTTGGCTTGAGAGATCGGCCAATAATGTCATCATTTGTGCCATTTGATTCTCCATATTAATGACACGGGCTCGGGTATCTTCATTTTCCATTTTTGTTTGGCGGCGAGTTCATATAACAAATCTTTCTTCAGCCGTTTTTCAAAACTTCCTGTAAAAGAAAATGACTCGAATTAGTACAGGTTAAAAGAAACCATTAAAGTACAAATCCTAGTCAATTTTATATTTTCTTGAGATGAAATAATGATAAGAAGTGGATATGATCCCAGTATCATATAACCTCCTCTTATCAAAATTTCTTCAAAAGAAATTATACAATTGAAAAGGAACGACGACAAATATTTAATCAGAATGCCCCTTTTTCTAAAAATTACATGAAAATGTTCAAGAATGTTATTCATTTCATCGAACAATTACAAGGGAAGCATAATCTTGCTTTCTTGAAGCTTACAAAGTAATTCAATTTACAAGGTATATGAAAAATGAATACAGGGAAACCTTGATAGAAAAGAGGGAAACACAAATGAATTCCCTTTACAAAAAAAAAAGTGTATAAAATGAAAACTAAGGACTAGGTGGGATCGCACGAAAACACTTGTTATCATGGGCCAAGCATTTCTCGTCGATTAAGGCAATGTCTTCTTGTTTGATATTATGAGCTCGCCAAAATCCTTGAGGCTCGGGAATTTTTCCACGTAATCTTGATGTCTTGGGTCGAGATTCTCCCATAGAATCTTGAGATTCCAGGCACAGGTATCACGTCCACTTCAGGTCTACCCATCTAATCCTAAACCTAAATGGGCACTCATGATTAAAACATATCGTCGTTGAAATATAAAACGCATAATTGAAATATGGAAAGTAAAAGATAAGCACGATGAAGAAGGAACGATATCTTACCCACCAGACACATGGCAAGCACAAGTCACATGTCGCATGAAACTGTGAGGTTTCGACGTTGAAGGTGAGGGTGCTAAAGGCTCAAGGTCCTCATCCCAAAGGATAAAAATAGTTTACCCACCGCTACTATCGTCGGTCAGTGCTATTTTTATCGGTTAGGATGAGCGGGTTTATATAAGTAATGGATTACCACGAGCATCCACTCGCAGATTCTACCTATAAACCCTCCTAAGGTCCTAGATTGGGCGATCGGGGTTTCAGACTGCGGTTGTGTGTGCAGTGTCGTGCTAAAGCTTGTAAACATGCATTTAACTTTAAACATCCAGCACTTCAATATAAACCCACATACACTCATACATCCTTACACCACCTACAAAACAAATGGTTTACAAGCACGCCTCCCCTTATAACTCCCACCTACAAAACCATTTAACACGAGGTTAGCAACTAACCTGATTTTCCACGTGACTTTGACATGCAGACGATCCTATATAAGACATGTTAGTTAAAACACAACAACCATTTTTAAACGGCTTCAAGTCCTCTTAATCTAGTAACCAGTAGTGGCGAATCTAGTAACTAGAGATTCTGGGTTCGGTCCCCAGCGAAGTCGCCAAGCCTGTCGCGACCCGATCTCGCCGCCCCCTCAAAAATGTATCCAAGGAGGGGGAAAGGTCGGATTTAGGGGTACTTTGATAATGAGAGTTTCCTCTCGAGATCACGAGCTCTCCCAAGCTCGTATTCCGCGTGACAACGGATTTATTATGCGATCTAGTTGTTTATAACAACCTAAAAATATACAGGAGTCGCCACTAGCCTCATTTTTGGGGGTGAATTTGTGAACACCACTACCCCAATGTAAATCATGTTGACTGGGGATGTTCAAGCCAATTAAATTCTTGTGATAAGAATTTGTGTATTATTCTTTTGTGAGATTCAGAGATTATTTTGCAAGAAATTATAGGGTTAAACACTACGTGAGTTATTTGGTGTAATTGAGGCTTGAAAAATACTAAAAGTGTTTAATGACTTGAGTGTGATTATAATCTCCATTGTATTGCTTGATTTATGATAAAATTTATTGATGCTCTTCCTGTAGACATAAACCACTACAATTAAACAACTAAAATCTGGTTTTTTAATTTATTTTGTTTTATCTATTTTATTATTTGATTGCTCACTTTTCACAGCAATTGGCAAAATAAAAAGGTTTAGAATTGAATTGACCTTTGCATAATATATGTTTAAGATTTTTTAGACAATTTTCCCCATCTAAACATGGGCCAATTCCATAAAAAAAAACACAAACTTTAGGTATTATCCAAAATTTGGCCGGAACTATATTTTATCTGAAAAAAAAAAAGCCCAAACTTTTAGTGGCATCCCAAATCTGGCCACCGTTAATCATCCTTCCATAGTCACCGTTAGTGGCGAGAAAATCTGCTCATCACGTCTCTCTTTTACATCCTCCGGCTAGCGTCACCGCCAAGCTTGACATCCGCACGTCCACGGCCGATGCCCGTCCAAGCCAACATTGCACGGCCAAAGACCACCCCTCCGTCGTCCTTGTTGTTAGCTTCGTCTTCGCTGGAAGGAGTCCTCCATCTCCATCGTCTGTGGTCATCTTTACCTGTTTTTGGCCTAAGCAAATGGCCAAAAATCTGGAAAAAATAGAAGTCTCCAGAAAAGAAAAATCTGGGGAAAAATCTTTGAGACAAGGAAGGGGTAATGGGTGTCTTGGCTTGTCTTTTTAGCCAAAAGATCTGACATTTAGAGGAGTTTACAAAGCAACATGGGTCAAAAATCAGTGGGTCTCTTGGCTTGTCCTTTTGGCCAAACATAGAAGACATGGCCGCAAACAACTCGAGTTGTGCGGGATCTGTGGAAATTGGGTTATGGGAAATCTGTCGAATCTTGGGGGGAAAAAAAGGAAACCCGGAAACTTGAATGCTAAAGGTTTCCTTTTATTCATTGCAGGTCATCGCTGGAATAGGAAAAAGGAAAAAGAAAACATAGAAAACCGTACTTGAATGCTAAAGTTGATTCAGAAATTCACAATCTGCTCACGATTCCCTCTATCCGTCTTTGTCTTCATCTTCCCGACGGCCAACTCCAGATCTGAAACAAAGCCCCATCCATGGCCGCGACAAGCGAGGTCGAAGTAGGAGGAAGAGACAGAAAAAAAAAAGACTTGGGTGGGTCGATAACCCACCGTCGTCGTCCTTGTCGTCCTCCTCTTCCTTCCCGTCGTTCTCGTCGTCCACGCCGCCGTGCCCATGTCCTTCACCGTTTGCTTCCTCCTGGCTTTGCATGCCGTCTTCCTCCTCTTCTTCCTCATCGTCTCCTCGTCGTCTCCTCGCCGTCCTCGTCGACGGCAGCAGGGACGCCAGCCTCCTTCACAACCCTAACTTTCTCGTCCTCTTCGAACTCTTCTCCTCCTCCTCGTCGGAATTCATCGTCGCAATCATATGACCTCATGCTCGCCGGGACGAGAATCCGGTGATTTCTCGGCTCGATTCCAAACAAAAACGAACGGAAAATCTTCGAGAAAATGGAAAATAATGGGAACAAATTTTCTGGGTGACGTGGAAATGCCTCAGATGACTATGATCGTGGAAGGAGTGTTAACGGGCCAGATTCGGGGTACAAGTTAAAGTTTGTGCTTTTTCTCCGTATAAAATAAAGTTTGGACTATTCTTACCTTTTGCCAAAAATAAAAAATAAAGTTTGGACAAGATCAACACCCAAACTTGGTGCTTTTTTAATGGAATTGGGCCTCTAAACATGCATGTGGAGAGACTTATGGGGGGATCTCTACAACAACTGCAATTTTGCAGTGGTGCTTTGGCTTCAGTATAACGCTTTGAACACCTCAATAGTTGTACCATCGCACTATTGTAGCGTTTTGCGACAACTTATATGAAGTTGCTCTATCCAACTTTGAGGTGTTATAGTTTTAAAACATGTTGCTAAACACATTTGCTGCAATATAGCACGGTTATCTCATAATTATAGTTAGGGTTAATACCACAAAAATCCAAAATTGATATGCATGTGAAAAAATTTACCACAAACTTATTTTTTGAACACACAAAAAAAAAAAAAAATCCCAAACTAATAGACCCATAATAAATTTATCTCAAATTAATTTTTTATCATGAAAAAGTCCAAATTGATATACCTGTAATAAATTTATTCCAAATTGATATGCTTATAACAAATTTATCACAAAATTTATTTTTTATTACTAAAAATCCCAAATTGGTACATCCACAACAATTTTATCCCAATTTTTTTTTACCACCCAAGACTCTAAATTGGTATTTGTGATAAAATTCACTTTTTGTTAATTTATGTTAAATTGGATTAATACTACAAAACATTATAAATTGATATATATGTGACAAACGGATGTTAAAATCTCAAAATAGTATACCCATCAATTATTACATGTCATCTAACTTAGCAATTTGACTATTTAATTGAAAATTTATCACAAGAGTATCAATTTGGAGTTTTTAGTGATAAAAAAAATTAATTTATGATAAATTTATTATAGGATTTCATGATATTAACTCTTATAATTACACCAAACAAACTCTGATACTAATTACCCAAGTTCATTTCATGGTAGCATGCGAATGAAACCATTAACTTTATTAAACTAACGAGAAGAAAGGAAAAGAGAAAGCTACACGTTGAGATGGTTTCTTATCTCTCTCATGTTATGAAAAGCGTCGAACAAGCAAAGATCAACATTAACACAAAGCCAAAAAAAAAAAAAAGAGGGAAAAAAAAACTCATTCATCCTAATACGTCTTTTCGCATGCCACTGCACAATTGGAATAAATATTTCATCATGTAGGAACCTTTCTTTCTTGGGTTAATATCGACCGCTAAACTTGAGACATTATCAAAAATAAAACAAAAAAAAAATGAGACATTATAATTTCCAGCATTTTATAAGGAACATATTTCTGAAAATCTAAGGAAACACTGATGAATTTAAGGAATCGGCCGCTTTCACGACGAGGGTCCTCGTGTCTCGTGGGCAGTTCATTTGTCAGGTCGGAATAGAGGATGCCACGTGTAACTGTGCTACTGGATGGCCTGGTTTCAAAGTCAAGAAATATTAAAAAAGGGAAAAAATAATTATTTGCATGGAACCTATTTTCTCATGCAATATAAAGCAGAGCTCGCAAGCACGCGAGCTGGAGCTCGCGGAGAGAATTGTTTCGAGAGATTAAGACGTGAGCGATCGATTCTAGAATTCTAGAGAGAGAAAGCGTGGAGAGAACTGGCTCAAGAGGGAGTAGATGGACCACCGTGACCCCGATCCGAACCCCACACCCCCTCGGTCGCCGACGTGTGCTCCCTCCTCCGATCAGCGTCCCGCCGCCGGCCGGGTCACCGGCGAGGCTCCGGCGAGCCACTCGAGCTTCCTGGGCCAGCTGCCGAGCGATTTTTCTGGGGATTCCATGATGTCTGAGCTGGGGCTCGGCGTCCGCCCGGCGGCGGACGGTTGGTCTGAAGTTTACGCACCATCCTGGCAGGGGCTCGCGAGCAGGAAGCTCCGCGCGGAGGTCGGCGGGTACGATCAGGAGCACGACCAGATGCACGCCGCGGGTACGTCGAGCTTCGGCGGGCAGCGCCGGTGGGTGGGCGATGCGGCGAGCAAGAAGGATGAGGTATCGGCCAAGACGCAGTCCGGACAGTACTGGGTGAGTTCGGGGGTGTGTAATTGGGGCTGCTTTGGTGGGTAAATTTAGTGATGAGCTTGAATTGGGGTTTTCTGGGGCTTTTATATTTCTTTTTTTTTTTCTTTTGATATGCTCGGATTTTATTATTTATTATTTTCGGGATTCATTTAATTGCTAAGTATGGACAAAATGATGCTGATGCTGGGCAGCCTTGTCGATGCCGCTACTCTGCATTTGTTTACGCAATACTTCTAGTGGGTGCACTCTTTCGGGTCAAATGCACACTTGAAATTCTGGAAAAATGACTTATCATGCATAGCTCTTGCTAAAATTCGCGGTTGATTGATCCCACCCACCACCTTATATGATTGATAGATGTCTGCATAAATCTTGAAATGCTAGAGCTAATTTTAGAAGAAATGGAATGGGGCCCATCTATTACAGAAAGAGAACACCGTGTATTCATCGAAAGTTCTGATATGATCCATGCTTAGTCTTGTTCTGCAGCCATTTACTTGTACGGCGGGGCTTCCCTGTTTCTGCCGTTTTAATTTAACTAAATACACTTTGATGCAGGAATTTAACGTGATTGATTATGAGGAGAAAGTGGTGGATGGATTTTATGATGCTTATGGCATCTCCACTGACTCAAGACTTAAAGGGAAAATGCCTTCTCTAACTGATCTCGAGAGTGACCCTGGGATTTCTGGCTTTGAAGCTATAATAGTTGATCGCAGAATTGATCATGCTCTGGAAGAGTTGAGGCAAATCGCTCACTGTATAGGATTGGACTGTCCTGCTACTGAGGTTGCCATTTTGGTTCAAAGGCTTGCTGAACTGGTAACAGGACATATGGGTGGCCAAGTGGAGGATGCTAACATTATGTGGGCTAGGTGGGTGGAGAGAACCACAGAGTTGAGGACATCTCTTCGGACAAATGTGTTGCCAATTGGGTCCATAAATGTTGGCCTCTCAAGACATCGTGCTTTGCTTTTCAAGGTTAGCTCTTTACCCCATCTAATTTGGGCCTTAGCAGTCCATGCTTGTCAACTTCTGCTGATAGTGGAGCTTGAGGCAATTGGTTGATGTCACATATGAAGTTTATTTCTGTGATATTCTTTAGTCAGGGCACAAGAATATGATACCTTGAAAGTGTTTTGGACAATTTGTGATCTACTATAATCAACAATGGAAAAAAGATTCAGTATCTGAAGTGATAACTTTCATTACGTGAAGGTATTAGCAAACAGTATAAATTTGCCTTGCCGACTGGTGAAAGGTGGCCATTACACTGGTGTGCAGAATGACGCTGTAAACTTGATAAAGTTGGATGATGAAAGGTGCTGTTTGCTCTTCTTTTCTGTTATTGTTATTGTGCTGTCATATAGTTACTCACTGTGGTGCTTTCTAGACTTTTTTTTGTCAATAATTGTCGTATCTTTTTCCTTGTGATGGATTTAGGAGGGGTATATTTCCGTGTGAATGAATTCTACCTCTATGGATTGCAAGGATTTTGAACTTCCCCAAAGACATGGTGATTTTATTTTGCAAATGTCATAACGAACTTGGATTTTCAGGATTCTGGAATTACATTAAAGCATAGTGTAGGAAATTGTTTATGCTTGTATTTATCTTAGCAGTAAATGCCTTAGTTGCTAAGAGAGGATGTATCATCTTTCCTGGCATCAAGAGGATACCCGCCTATTATGGATAAGCACCTGTTATGGATATCTGAGAGTTCTTCGTCTGTGCTACCCTTTATTCTGCTGGCTAAAAATCTAGTTGTGCCCCTTTTGCTTATTGCTGTTACTTTGTTATTTAGCAGAAATAATTACTGTTTGTGTGTGCATATTTTTTGTATTTTTTCCAATAAAAGCTCTACGATGGATATAATTGCTTAATTTCTCTTTTTTAGCTTCTTGTAATTGTATTTGTTAGAAATGAGAGCATTTTCTTTTGTCCCTTTATTAGGAAAGGCTGCAATTTAATGTGGCATGTTTGCAGTACTGTGTTTATTTATGGGGTTCAGTCATTGTGAGAATGGAGATGCAAAGACAACAGAGCTTGATTCTGTCATAAACGTTCTCTGAATGAGAATTCACAATCACCTCCTGTAGTTAGGGGAAAAAAAACCGACACCTATCCGCTTGCTTTGCATGAATATTATATTAGTTAAGGTTACCATTTCTTGATCACAGCTAGTCAATTTAATCATGAAGTTGCAGCACATATACTTTGATCTCTCCAGCCCTTCCCTTCCCTTTTATATTAAGTCTTGTAACTTTTATACTCTCGTCCACTTAGAGCGTTCTTTCCCTGGAATATGTGATATGGTATATTGCAATTGGCAGTGATTTTCATGCTTCCCTACGATAGTGATTTCCTATGTAAGTTTTTGATTCAGGGAGTACCTGGTTGATCTCATGGCTGCCCCTGGGATGCTTATACCAGCCGGCTTTTGCAGTGGGAAAGATGATAAGCCCTACAAGGGAGAAATTAGTAAACTGCCATCTTTTCAAGCACCTAAAGAGTTGGAAGTTGTTCAGTCAAGGCCACAGCCTTCAGCTGGCGAACGAAGCAGTCAAAGTTCAGTGATGGAAACTGATTGTTATGTAGCTAGAAAATCAAGCTCTAAAACGTCAGAATCCTTCCCCTCTTTCCCATTTGCTAGTCATGATCCTGGTGTTGGTTCTTCCAGGGTATCTGGTGGGAGAGCTCAACAGCTGAATGTCAATGTGGTTCCACAGAGCATAAATAGTTCAGAAAATCCCACAAATATTTTTGCAGATCTCAATCCTTTCGCAACTAAAGTGTCTGGCAAAGCCCCAATGGAAGGTAACAGCCCAGGCGTCAAAATAATTGAGATGCCTAGACAAAAAAATAACCCTGCTCCTGGTCAGCCTCATGTCCAATGGAGGCCAAAAAATCGACATCCTCTCAATGAAGTAGCAAGAAAGAAAGATTATGGTTTGAAGGAAGGTCTATTTCCAAGAAGTTGGGAAACTAATGCTTTTGATGTATCATCCATTGGCAGCTCTACAATTGATAAAGTCAATCCAGACAGAGTATCTGGTGGGAGAGCTCAACAGTTGAATGCCAACGCTGTCCTACAGTACAAAAATAGTTCAAAGCACCCCACAAATCCTTTTGTAGATCCCTATCCTTTCTTAATGGCAGGCTTTCCAATTGCCGTAAGCAACCGCACAGAAAACAAAATCAATGAGATGCCAAGACAGAAACATAACTCCATTCCTGGTCAGCCTCATGTCACATCAATGCTAACAAATCGACTTTCTCTCAATAAAGTAGCAAGAAAGAAAGAATATGGTCTCAAGGAAGGTCTATTTCCAAGAAGTAATCGGGAACCTAATGCTTATGATGTGTCATCATCCATTGGCAGTGCTACAACTGATGTCAATCTGGACAGTTTTATGATATGTAATTATTTGAATCATTCAGCTCAAGAGAGCAGTGGAATCAAGTTGTCAAACAAATCAAATCAGTTGATCAAAGAGAGTCACTGGAATCCTTTCAGTGAGAATAGTCCGATGTTGGAATGTAGCACAGGCCAGTATAGTACGATGCCTTGTGAAGAGCGCTTGAATGCCCAAGTCGGGGAAGACCCTCTTAGGAGTCAGGAGAATTTGCAACATGGCATAGCAGACTCTTCGAGCAGATGTGCTAGTCATAAAATTTCTTTTCCTGATGTGAAAAAGTGCACTAATGACAGATTCATGGACACAAACTTCATGTTGAATGATTCAGAAGGCCCCAGTTCATCAATTGGTAGTAATACAAATAAAGGTGATGATGCTGATGTTGGTGATGAGATTCAGTGGGAACATTTGGTCATTGGTGAAAGGATTGGACTAGGTATTGCTTTGATTAAGTCACTGGTTGGATAGATTCTGTACATGTCTTTATGCTGGTCCACATATTAGCTACAAGAGGAAGACTCCTGAAAACAAACATGTTGATCCTGTTGCTACATTTTGGTGGCATTTGTTTAGTACTATGAGATATGCTTTAACACTATTTTACCACCTCATACACTTATGGCTAGCTAGCCATGTAACAAGAAGTGCATGTTCTAATAGAAAGTTCTCTATGGCAATGCAAATGTAAGCATAATTGCAGTAGTTATTATAGGATGTACTGCAATGTTTTCTCATTGAATTGCATTTACTGTTTATTATGTCAGAAATTTTACCCCATTTCATTGTCATCCAAACAGGCTCTTATGGAGAGGTCTATCATGCTTACTGGAATGGCAAGGTCAGTTTCAAATATTTATAAATTCTCACAAAGCAAGAATTGGAATTGCATTAGTTACTTGAATTTTTTATTTTATTTTCTGAAGTGTGACTTCTATTTATTTCAATCTATGGAATGTGATTATATCCATTGACCCCTTTTATATGATTGCTTTTAAGCAAAAGATCCTCCTTGAATATGACAAGTAGTCTTTTTAGTCAAAAGAAATGACAATTAGTACTACTTCTGTGTCCTGCTTTTGTTCTAATGTTTTAGATTTTTAGACTAAGCAGCTGGTGTGTAATAGTGACATCAGATATAGTATCAAAATCTGGCATTTCAACCTGGGTTGGTGAAAAAAGCTCCAGAATTGGTACCTTGACATACGCACATGACTTGTTGGACTGGTGTCAACATGATAACTACTTCCTTGTTGCTCATTCGTGGCCTCGTCTTGATACTCTCTCTTTTATACTTTGGATAAGCAAAAGGAAGTTTTACTTTTGGCCCTCTTCCTACTCTGTTATTAGGTGCTGTCAAGATTCAGCTTCTATGTTTAGCTCTTTGGTAGGTAGTTGCAAGTTCTCTGGATGTAATCGAATCCTTATTGTGAAGACTGAAGATTTTTGTACAAATAGTCTCAATGAATAGGCTGTTGCAAAGTCTTTCTGTATGTTGTTAGTCTGCGACTCAATCAAACCCCACCCATCTGGTAGAAGCACTTTAAACACTGGGTTGTTTAGGTTTGCTGTTCTATGGCTTATATAATCTTACATATCAAGAAATCGAAAGAGAAGCAGCAGATGACTCTTTTTCTCTTTTCAACATTTTCCAAAGAATTTTATGCACGCATTATCAATACTTTGCAATTTAAATATTACCTTTTGCAAAATGCTCGGTGATGTGCTCTTAATATTTAAAAATCTATGATGTATCATGAGACCTAAGATAAATTGCAATGCATCTTTGAGTACATCTGGCTCGACTTGCTCATTCACCAGGAGGTGGCTGTGAAGAAATTTTTGGATCAGGATCTCTCAGGTGCTGCTTTGGATAAGTTCAGACGAGAAGTAAGCTATCAATAGGTCTTTCATTTGTGCTTTTTTATTTCCAGTCCTTTTTTTTTTTGGGGGGGGGACAAAATCTTCCAGATTTATTGACAACTCAAACCTTGTAAAGAATAAAACTTGTATGAACATTGTAAAGGAAAGGAAAGAATAGCATGGCCGCTTAACATACACGAGTTTCACAGTAAGACTACCTTACCATACCATGCATTCTGCACTGTCAGAAATATTACAGGAGAAAAGGGGCAATATGCTTTCCTGTTGCTTTGTTGGTGTTGGCATAGAGTTGTTGATTTGGTCTGCTTTTTTTGGTGATCTATATGCTGAGACATTGAATTAATATTCTTTACATAAGATCTCAATGGCACATAAAGTCTGATGGTTGAAAACAAAAGAGAAAAAGATTTATGGATCACAAGTTCAGTTTAGTTTATGTGTATCTAGATGTATTTTGGAAGCTGATGAATTAGTGTGTTCATTTATTGATTTGCATTTTGAGCAAGAATAAAACTGAGGACAAAGAAATGCTTTCCCCGTATATCCAGCAACTGTGAGATAAATGACTATGCAGCTTCCTTTTGCTTCTGTGCCAAGGTTGCTGATAATGCATACACAGTGTCATCAGAGTGTCATACTTTTCATAGTTTCCATGATCTGTCCACATCCATGGAAGTAGTTGTGTTCAATGATTAATTTGTTTGCTTAGTTTGCTTATTTAGCAAGGAGAGAAATGCGGACTAATCAGAGCAATGAGTCAACTAATGCTTTCCAATAAATCTAGGAAGATAACTGACCATGCCTCTTGTTCTTCTGTTCAAGGTGCAGATGATCCGTAGACTGCGTCATCCAAATGTTGTGCTTTTCATGGGTGCGGTGGCCCAACCTCCACATCTGTCTATCATTATGGAGTTTCTTCCAAGGTACAATTTTTTGTACCATAAAAAACCTTGGTAGTGGGGGAACAACATCAATTGTTTTTTGGGGGGATGCAACTAATTTATCTGTTGTTAAAAGGGTATTACTATTTGGATGGCGTGCAACAATCTCATTTTGCTGTCTGATCTATACTTTTGTTTACTTCTCCAGGGGAAGCTTGTACAGAATTATACATCATCCTCACTGTCATATTGATGAGAAAATTAGGATAGAAATGGCCCTTGATGTGGTGTGAAATAATTGGTCTCCCTTCTCTTTGGTGTTGGAGATATAGAGATTTCCTTTTCTGAAATTGATATAAGTGCTTATGCAAATTTTACAGGCAAGGGGAATGAATTGCTTGCACACAAGCATCCCAACAATAGTTCATCGAGATTTGAAATCACCAAATCTTCTTGTTGACCTAAACTGGAGTGTCAAAGTATGTAAAACTTACCAATGTCGCCTGTTCCTTTTATTTTCATTCTTTCACTTCTTTAAATAATGAATCAAGCTATTCTCTTGTGTGCATATCATTCATCCATCTCCTAGGTGCCACTAACATCTTGCTTGGCCTTTTTCTCTGTTTCTTGGATACTCTTTTCCCCAACATTGTGAGCACCTCAGATATGCTCGGTATAGACTGGTATTAGCTCATTTTGGGATAACATGTGGACTTTATTTCTTGTAGGCTCTGACTTGTCATTCTCTCTTTTCACAGCCATACATGAACTTACATTTGTATTTGATTTGGATGATTCTTGATTTACCAAACTTGCTAATGTGATGCAATTTCCATCAGAAATGTGCTCTGCGATTTCGATGTGAATGATGATTACGTTTGCAGTAAAATGTTGCTTGCGTCCTCACTAAAATTTATCAATGTGCAGGTCTGTGATTTTGGGCTGTCACGCTTGAAGCATAATACTTTCTTGTCATCCAAGTCAACTGCTGGAACGGTAAATATGGAGGCTTTCTTGAAAATCATTCTCGAAGAGTTTTCAAGGATGGAGAGAGAAAGATATTCAACTATATTGAAACAGGGAAAGACATTTGGACGGTTTCTACTAATAGCATTCGGTGTAGTTAAATGGGCAATTAGCAACAATAGAGGAAAGTAGAGGAAACAATTGGAAACATCACTTTTGGTCATTTCGGAAGTAGACTTCTTCTCTAATGCAATCTTAAACAGTCGGACAAGCAAGTACATGGTGTTTCTATTTGTGAAATCAGAAGATAGTTTGCCATAGCATTACTAAGCAATGTCCCAAGGGTCTGAGATTCTTTTTTTCCTGATTTATTTAATACTTGGATTTGGAAAAAACCGTTCTTGATGTTTCTCAAGATTTTGAGCTGTTTCTAATGTGAAGTTCATGGTCCTGTCAGGCTGAGTGGATGGCACCAGAAGTTCTCCGCAATGAACCATCGAATGAAAAGTGAGTTGTGCATATCTAAGGTAGCTTCAATTATTTTGTCCGGACTAGTTTTCTTAAGCTTGTGTCGCTTAGATTTGCAATAGTCAAGCCTAAATGATTTCACTTATGAGCATTGCTTTGATCATATGTTTTAATTATACCATTAGCCCTTGTGTTTTTCATTGCTTAAGCTGGAAAGCATTCATCCCGGCCTACTTTTTTTGTCTATATTGGGATTTGGATGGACTTGGATAATGTCCTTCTGATTGACCCTATCACTAGGTAAGCTGTACCTTACACAATATGTATATATAGAAAAGAGAAAAAAAGGTCGTACCTTAAGCAAAGTTTCTTTTCAACAGAATGTGTATCTCTTGATGTGTAAAGAATAGGACATATAAAATTGAGAAGATGGAACTTTATTCGATCTCAGACTCTGCTTGGATGTGACTGTCAGGGAAAAACAGCTTTATAAGAGTTTGCATAGCTGATGTTATTCGCTCTATTTATGTGCTCATGTCGTATGTGCTGCTTAAAATGATATAGTTAACCACAGCACTTCCTTTTCATAAGCTTAAGCTGTAGGAGTGACAAAGCTTTATTCGATGTTTCGTGGGTTGTGCAGATGTGACATTTTTAGTTTTGGAGTCATTCTCTGGGAGCTTGCCACATTGAAAATACCTTGGACTGGGATGAACTCAATGCAGGTTGTAGGCGCCGTAGGTTTTCAAAATCGCCGCCTTGAGGTCCCCAAAGAAGTCGATCCCCTGGTTGGAAAGATCATCTGGGAATGCTGGCAGACGTAAGAAAAATTTTAGCACCATAAGCACACAAATGTTATTCTGTTGAACTAATCGCTCGTCATTTGCTCATGTCTTCTTACAGGGAGCCAAATTTGCGGCCCTCTTTTGCAGAGCTCACTATAGCTCTGAAGTCATTGCAGCGGCTTGTAATTCCTTCTTGACTTGGATCAACCAAATACAGACATAGGACCAGCGACACTTTTCTCTTCCCCTGGAGATTCAAGTAAAGACAACACCTTGAGACATCTTCACAGAGTGAAAATGAAGTTCATGGCATCACTTCATTTGCATGGTGGCATTAATCTATTCTCGATAAATTTATACTAGAACGAGAAAGAAGAGAAGCTGTTTAGGACAAAGGGTTCGCGCTGTACAGTAATCTTACCGTTCCTGCAGAGAAAGACTGTCATTCACGGTTTCTTTGTGGAAGGAGGTACTGAGGATGCCTCCTCCTTCAAGACAAAGGAGAACCTGTTACTATGAAATACACGTTTCTGCTATTTATCCGTGGAGCATTGAGGAGATTAAGAACTGTCAGTTGACTCCAGTCGTGAGTATTTGCACCCTGTATATAGATGTGAATAATAGATACTATTTAAACTTCGCTATCTTTCTCTCTCTAGATAGCTACAATAACGACAGAAACAAAGTTGCTTGAATGTGCTGTCATATCTCCTTTAGGAGTTCTTTACTCTTCTAACCTAAGCATTGATGTTCGGGCCACGACTTTGAAAATCTTCTGCTTATTCTGGAGCAGACTCGTTACCCCTGACAGCTAATGAAGCTTCAACGGCATTTCTGATCTATGTAGCTCTCCTTTGATCTGACAATATGTATACCGCTGAATTCTCTGATTCATAGGCGCGAGGACAAGTTGCGTTTTGTATTCCTGAGATGGTTGAGGTCTCTTCCTCCTCTATCTCTCTCTAACATGCATACAGGCCTTGAGCTATATCATTGTCTTTCACACTTTGCAATCCACACGATGAGTCTGTCGTATCATTCAGAAAATCAGATTGGTAGATATATCTCGGTATGTCTAAAGTGTTTTATTTTCTTTCGATTTTTTTAAAATAAAACCATGTACCATGAAAATCGATGAAGGGGCAAAAAAAGAGAAAGGAAGAAAACGTGATGGTACAAGGTAAATGCATTATATATAATTAATCGAAGGACTCTTCTATCTAGGTTGAGGGAATTATTCACGTGTTAACTTAATACAAATGAATACGAGCAATGCCATATCCGTAATCCAATAACAATAAGTCTTGTTTCTTCTGAAAAGGGATAAAAAAAAAATACGTTACCCTTTAACATATTGAGGGCTCATTGTAAGGTAAAGAATACTCTAATGTATGAGATGTACAAGTCTTTATCCTCTAGGTAAATTATTCATAGGTGCTGTTCTCTCTTCATCATTATCTATGAATATGACCTTGAAACTTAGGAAAAAAATTGATGCTGTTGCTTTTCTAGTGCAGAACTGCGACATGGGTCGAGTTACCATGCGGATGGCCAGGCCTGTACATAGGATTGTTCTGAACTTTGAAGGGAAAAGTGGTCCAAGTACATACTTATCGCCAGGAAGATGTAGCATGAGAGAGACATTTTATCCAATAAAGAAAGACATGTCATTAAAGTTGCCGTGACCCATATTTTAGTGGCCTAGGCTTGAGAATTAAACAAAACTTCTAGATGATTGGACTATCTGATCTCCCCTTCTCCTCCCCATTAGTTCAAGTGGACCAACTCCTAAAATGCATGAAAATTCTCTTGGCCTGGATCCGAATCTGTCGTCTGAATCCAATTAGAGTCTTTGATTTGTAAATCTGTAGATGGGGCCCACACTGAATCATTGTATCATGATCTTTGTTTAGACAAAAATAAACATAGAATGTAAGAATCATCAGGGATTTATTGCATAATGTTCAATACATCTCAATAATTGAACATGATGAGCTTGAGCTCCATGGGTAGCTCATCTCTCTCTCTAAAAAGTATAAACTATAGCAAGGGCTCATTGGAAGGTAAAGAATACACTTATGTATAAGATGTAATACTTAACACCAGGTAGATGTGGCATGAGAGGGAAACATCTTATCTAATAAAGAAAGACATGTCCTTAAAGTTGCCGTGACTTATATTTTAGTGGCCTAGGCTCGAGCAATTAGTTAAACAAAACTTCTAGATGATTGGACTATCTGATGTCTTCTCCTCCTCCCCCCATTACTTCAGGTGGACCACCTCCAAAGATGCATGAAAATTCTCTTAGCCTGGATCCGAATCTATAGTCCGAATGTAATCACACCCATTAATTTCAAAATCTATAGATGGGGCCCACATTAGACCATAGTACCAAGACCTTTGCCTAGACAAAAATATACTCAGAATGAAGGAATCATCAGGGATTTATTGCGCAGCGTTCAGTATATTTCAATAATTGAACATGATGAGCTTGAGCTCCATGGGTAGCTCCTCTCTCTCTCTCTCTCTAAAAATGATAAACTATATAGATAAAAGAGACCTATGAGTGAACTAAGAAAACTTTAGGTTTTGATGATGATACAATTAGGGGGTCGATGCAGTTAGCTTTAGAGATCAATTGCGTAGGCAAATAGGTAGTAATTGACACTGTCCAAAACACTAGACCATTATCTAAATGCAACTGATGTGCTTCCTCAATTTCTCTGAATATTTATCCATGATTCTTTTGCAAATGCAGCGACGGGTCCACATCTGCATTTCGGCGGAAAAATCATCGGAGAACATGGCACTATCAAATTTCAAATGAATTAAAGTTCAAAGGTCATGGACATTAGAAATGGAAAAAAAAAAAAAAAAAGTGGCTGAAATGCAAAGAACCTTCAAGCGCAATACCATTACAAGATCCTAATCGCAATCAAATTTATCATATTCTTTGCTTACCTAAAGCTGACCCTCTTTTCTGTAGTTTATTTATTTGTTATTTCAACCAAGGAAGATGTCAGTAGAAAATAAGAATTTTACCCTTTGTAAGTCGCATTGACGAAAGAAAAGAAAAGGAAAGAAAGGAAAAGCTAAGAGGGGAAGCTAATATAAGACATAAATTTTTGTGGACAAAATTCACCTTGGGTAAAAATTGGAAAGGATTGAGGGGCATCATGACATATCAGGATCAATTTCGAAGGACCTTTTCATGAAATGATGCCAAAAGTCTTCCATTGTTTTATTTAGTTTTCATTGATTTACAATGAGTAAATTTCCACTTTTTGTCCTTTCTCATCAATGCCTTGTAGCAAATA
The DNA here is from genome assembly GCA_014182575.1 of Eucalyptus decipiens. Lineage (NCBI taxonomy): Eukaryota > Viridiplantae > Streptophyta > Magnoliopsida > Myrtales > Myrtaceae > Eucalyptus > Eucalyptus decipiens. The sequence continues at coordinate 32,395,376 of CM024610.1, read as the reverse complement.
TACAAAGAAGGTGGGGTCACAAGCCTCGAGCACTCAATAATTTAGCTACATCGCGGTTCACCAACTTTTTTATTTATTTATTTATTACAATTAGGTTTATTCGGTTATATTATGTAACATCCTCGATTTTGACCTCGTAATGATCGGCCATAAGGTTCTAAAAGGATCGATCATAGGCCATTGGCCATGGATCGATCGGTTTGATCGGCAAGCAATCATGGATCAGTCATGGACCGACTGACCAACCGGTCACTAATTGGTCGAGGTGTCGGCCGTGAATTTCTACCGACCATACCAATGGAATTGGATCACCAGCTAATTAGATGACTTTTTGATCAAGAGAATTGGTCACAAGATGATTTTGGATTGGTGGATGGTCATGGGTTGATCTAACCAGTCGCAGTTTCTAGTTGCGGGTGATTTCGCCCGGTTATGCAACGATACATGGACGATCCAAATTGATTGAATGTGACCGTCTTCCAACAAAAAATACATCATTCTCTATTTAATTCTTAGTGATCGGAATGGAATCTCAAATTGGTGGTGTCCGATCATGGATCAGTAATGTACGGACAATGAACCTTACCTGTGGATTGAGTGCCAATTGGAATGAGCTCAAGGATAAACTTGGCTATTCCGTCTATAATTATAAGGTCCATGAATGTCTTGGCTTAGTACTAAGTCATGGGTAGCCTTAGGATTGATCTCGAATCAATCAAAGGACAACCGACCCTATTGGTTAACTGATTGTCCAAATGAATGGTTATGGTGAACATATGACATGATGGCCGAACCTCGGGTGTACGTGATTTAATTTTTCAAGGTGTACCTAATGATCCATTTCCCGACCTTGGAATCAACTTAGATGATAGAATTATCTAGATCGCATTCTTGAGGAAGAAAAGGACAAGGTGAACAAAATTCTAGAACACCGTCATTTAATGAGAATGATGACTCACCACTTTGGATATATATTTCTAGATTTGGTAATGATTACCAAAGATTCACCTTGGGAATTAAGTAAGAGACTCTTGAACAAATGGATCAATCAAGATAAGACATATAGAAGATTCTAAAACATCTCATTAAATGCAAAGACGAGTCAACCCGCTTAGGTATCCCTTGAAGATTTAGTAATGATAGCTCAAGATTTTACTTGGAGAAGAAGTCGGTGAGTCATTGGCTTAGTTGTCCATGAAAGATATGGCCATCATTACCATAAGATTTTTCTTAGAGAATAAGTAGGTCAAGTTATGATGACATTGTATAAGTGATCTAATAAGAAGATGGCAAGTGTTCTCTTAGGACCCTAGGTGTGCCACCTTGCAAACTAGACTTGCCACCTTGATGCCATAGCCGTGCCACTTCAAGAAATGTGATTTGGCTGCTTAGATAAGTAATGATGGCACCGAGTAATATAAATAGGATCCCTCCTCATTTTTCACCATGCCATTCACTTTCTCCCTTCCTCCTCTATTTCCTTTCTCTTGGCCTTGCATCATCAATCCCTCAAGCTAATCTAAGTTGGTCTTCAAGGTTTGCCAATGTAAGTAAGATTCTTATATCTCCTTTAGGGCGGTAGTCTCCATTGTTGAGTCTAGTTAGGTGCTCACCCATCAAGCTGTGGGTAGGATGTTAGATCTTTTGTATGGTTTTGCTCATGTTTGTGCTTGAACATGTGCTTGAGTTGGTCACGCTCGGAATGAGGTCGTGGTTCGTTCGAGTTAAGTTCATTGCAAGACAAGTCACCCTAACCATGAAGCCTTGGTTTTAGCATAAATAGGATGCCAGGTCCAAGTTTTGCTTGGTGCAGGAATCGCCTAAGGCCGTAAGGTCCTTAGTCGACATTGAGGCATGTCAATCTTACGCCTTAACCAATACGGGGATTGCCCAAATCTACGAGGTCATGGTAAGGCACCAAGCATGCAGATTTCCATAGTCCAAATGGGCGCGGGGACTCTGTGCTTGGTGTTGAATGAAATCGTGAGCCGATGGTCATTCTGGATGCATGTGTATTCATATCGGGTGGGAGATGAGGTCCGTCAAGCTTGGGATCATTACTAAAGTGAGCTGGGATTGGCGTTAAGTAATTGATTCAAGTTTCGAACCAAAAATCATTCCCAATATGTTTGCTAGTGAGGTATGAGAAACTCATGACACATACGAATGAATGAACACGCTTTCGAACCATGCATGTGTTGACTAAGAGAAAATATAAGAATTGGCTTGCATGATGTATTTGTGCATGCACTTAAAGAGGAAAATGCGCCCGTCGCCACATAGTGTTGGTGGCAATATCTTGTTCATTGAACGGGATACCTTGATTGAGCCAGGATACCTAGGTCTTGAACTCGGATGCCTAAGGTAAGCTAGCCTTGGAATGCCCTGATTGAGTCAGGATGCTTGGGTTGAGCCCGGATGCCCTGGTGAGCTAGCGCTAGGATGCCCTGGTTGAGCCAGGATGCCTAGCTTGAAGTTGGATGCCTCGGTTGAGCCGGGAGGGCCTGGTTGAGCCAGGACGACGATAAATGAATTTGCATGAGTGCCGGTATATGCATAAGTATGATATGTTGATATATTTATTGATAAGCCAAAAGTAAGTATGCAGTGGAGCATGTTGCGAAAGACATTTGCATGTAATTAAGAATAACAACAAGTTTGCTATTGATCTGCCATCGATATTGTTTGCAAGTGTTGTACTTATTAGGTTTCGATGATGAGATGCTTTCCTAGTAGAGAATTATGAATTTTACTTATTGAGTTTCCCCAAAACTCACCCCCTCATCTTTCAGTCTTGTAGATATATAAATCTCATGTCAATTTTGAAAGTTGCAGTCACACCAAAGGAGATAAGATTTCCCCTTACCTATGTGGAAAACTTGTACTGTAATGTAAAAAGAAAATGGGGTCCGTAGAGAAAGGGCTTGTAAAAGTACCGTTATGATATAAATTAGTGTGTTTTATATGATATATGTCCCAATCTTCTAGTTGTTATTTGTTCGGGAGGTTATTTGTTCACATTTCTGCATGTGCATGATAACAAGATTAAAAGAATCGGGACGGCGACAAGCTTGGGTCGTTATGAAAATAACCCTTGCCACTCGTAATCCTGGAGTTGGAGTTGGGATCGTGACATATTAAGTTCCTCAATTTCACTGATTGGTGCAATCACATAATTAATTTGAACTTTGCATCATAAAACTAACGTGACACGCTCCCTAAGCAATATTTAGAAAAGTCAAGGGGCATGTGGAGTTAGTGAGAAGGAGAAGGGATACCACAAGCAAAAGTATGTGACACGTCAAATCGACATCATGTGATAATTTTTCCTACATTATAGCAAATTAATGAAGGGTAGCAACGAATGATAGAAGGTCTTAATTGCACAAATTAAGTAAGGTAGAAGACTTGATTGCACAGAAAAAAAATCAACATTTAATTTGACAAGATAGAAGGGTTCTTTTTTTTTTTTTTTTTTTGAGTTAAAAAGTATGAAAAGTGAACTTGATGTTACTAATAAAGACCTTAGTTTTCAGTTGATTATGTTAAATATTATCATTCTTCTGTGAAATCTTCTAAGGAGATACATCCTTGCTAATTATGATAGCACCCCCTGATCAACATGAGTAAAGTATAAATATTGATGGCTAATACTGTGAGATTGCTTAGTAGTTAAGAATCAACTTGAACGCACAATTTTGGTTCAATTCTCAACACCACCAAGTACAAGTTTGGGGGAGAATTACCAAAAAAGTCTTAAAGCTATTGCAATTATGCTAATTTAGTCCTAACTTTTTTTTTTGCCAATTTAGTTCTAAACCTTTTAGAATTGTGCAATTTAGTCCATTTGGCCAACGTTGATGTGGACATTGGCTGATGATGGCTATTCGACGAATGCTCACATGGCATTTTTTTAATTATATTTTTTTAACTTTTAAATATTTTTCCGAATTTTTAATTTTTTTTTCCATCCATCTTTTCCTTCCTCTGGCTGGCCGAAGGTGAGGATTGACAAGACCCAATCGGATTTGGTGAGGCTTGACCCCCCTAGCCATGGCGATGGTTGACCTCGCCAATGTCTTGATCCTCGCTATGGTCAGGCGGGGCCGAGCCTCGCCAGATCCGATAGAGCCTTGCCCAGCCAAGGCAAGGGTTGACCTCAGTAGTGGCTGGCGAGGCTCTTCACCCAAGAATGGTGAGGCTTGACCTCGCCATATCTGGCGGGTCCTCGCCTAGGGATGGCGAGGCTCTTCACCCAAGAATGGTGAGGCTTGACCTCGCCATATCTGGCGGGTCCTCGCCTAGGGATGGCGAGGCTCGCCTTCGCCAGTGGCTAGTGGGGGCAAGCCTTGCCACTGGCCGGCCAGGTTGATCTCGTCGGTCCTTGCCTCTGGCCGGCGCCGGCAGGCCAAAGGAAGGAGAAGGTGGGGAAAAAAAAGAAAAAAAGGAAAAAAATTCAAAAAAATTTAAAAATTGAAAAAAATATTAAAAAATTGCCACGTTAGCATTCACCAACCGGTGTCCATGTCAGCATTGGCTGGCCAATTTTGGCCAGATAGACTGAATTAGAACAATTATAAAAGGTTAGGACTAAATTAGTCAAAAAAATTAGGATTGAATTGGCATAATTGTAATATATTAAGGATTTTTTTGGTAATTTCCCCAAGTTTGGGCAATTTAGAATTGAGAAAATCATTCATTTAATCTTGAATTTATTATGCATTTGTCATTTCACCTTTAAGCTTTTCAATTTTTATCAATTTTGTCTTAAATCTTCGTACAAGAATATAATGTGATCATTTTGGTCAATTTTTACCAGAAATTGCCAATGTGGTGTGATGATCTATTCACTGTCAAAATTGGCCAGAACGACCAAATTGAAATCTCACATAAATGTTTAGGAGTAAATTGATAAAAAAGTTTATGACTTTTCAATAAGTTTATGTCTAATTGGACAATTTCTCCTCTGAACTTAGCTCGTGTCTTACTTCATTTATAAAATTAGTAGGAATGTTTCAGGAGACTTCCTTATCATCCATAAATAATAATAATAATAATAATAATAATAATAATAATAATAATAATAATAATAATCAAGAACGGAAGTAAGATCAGCGATAGTTTTAAACAATATATACGTTAACTATCCAGAACACACTAATACACGAATTATTTGGCATATTGTTATTATTTTGGGGGATGGGGATGTGAAGATTTTTCTTGCGTAGAATAGTTTTTAATTTCCCTCTTGTTGGAATACTCAATCGAAAGGGAAAAAAGAGTTAAAAAAATCTCAAGAATGAACGGAGGAACTAGGGAGGGACAAGTATGCAAAATTCTCGATAAACACGACATATTGTCCAGTGAATGACTCTTTTAGTGACTAACGATACGATTTACCTGGAGGTCGGAATAGGAAACGAAGAATGAACATTCTCCACGTACTGATCATTTCAGAAGCTGCTCCTGTAGAATCTGTTCAAAAGTCAGTGTCTTTACTTGTGTTCAAACAATTAAATAGTAAATCACGCTTTCATCAAACAACTTAAACTTTTAAAATAGCCGACAATTATCTTAACGAAATTTCACATAATATCAGAACGTTCAAATCTTTCCATGTCTTATTTGCTTTCCCAATTAAGTTTGTCTATACTTAGTACTAGACAAAAAAATCAGATTAAATGCGAGGGGGAGTGTTAGTGTTAAAAATAATTAAATAGTAAATAGTATACCATGCATTTATCTAATAGTTTAAGATTTTAAAATAGTTAGTAGTGATCCCAATAAAATCGTGGGAATTTTTAAAAGAAGTTTGAGCGTTTCGTTTTCTCAATGATCAAGCTTGAGTGAGGAGAATGAAAGGTTGTTTGGTTTTTGGTTAGGGTTACATGCTATGAAGCACCGACATGTTGTCCGTGCTTCCGTGTTGTGTCCGACACGTGATCAACTTTTCTCGACACGTGTCAACATCCGTGCTCGGAAGCCGATGGAGGGTGGAGGTGAGGGCAAGGGTGTCACGACCCAAACCCCGGGCACATGCACATCCCTCAATGGTCGATTTGAAATTTGCAACATCCCAGGAACTGTTGCCGACCCATTCTGTATTTTGCATATGCGTAAACGTAAAACAATCTCCATACAACAAAACAGTGGAATAGAAACGTAGGATATTATTTTTCACAAGCCACACCTACAACATCACAGTACTTATACATATAGACCAGTTTAACACCCCAAGGTCTGATACAAAAAGTGAAGCTGTTCGATTACCCACTAACTAAGCTTCTATCTATAAGACTGGGGTTTACTACTACAATACCATACTTCTTGATTTCTCAGGGGTTGTCACCCTACATCCAGTATTGACGGAGAACCTGTTATTACTTGGAAGGAGATAGCGAGAGTCCTATTCCTCCTTTTATTGCGACCGACTGTACACGACCTGGTCTTCCTCAATTTAGGGACTTGAAAATGTTAGCCCACTAAGGGGTGAGATCACATCTCAGCGAGTAAATCTCCTAAATCCAGATTAGGAGAATGGTCCACTCAACATGCATAACCGGGCATTACCTCGCACCGTCGAGCGTGGCATTGTTTACATCTAGACGGCATTTCATATATGAGCATCGGTCCAGCCTCCACTGCGACCGACATCCGTTGACGTGGGGCATTCCCGAAGGAGCATCGCCCGGGCCCAAAGGCTCGTGGCGGAATCTCATGCCATGAATGCATATGATCAATGTCACACTTCAATAATCAGTTACACATAGCATTCATAGTCTTAATTAAGCAATTTCATAGCAAAAATACTTCAAAACAAACATATATTCTTACTAACCCAAATTCACAGAAAACAGTCCAATTACACTCTTCCAAATTCGAAGTCAGAAATCCATTTGTATGAGCTCGAAAAATTCTCAAATTTGGACACGTGCTAGAAAACACAAAAACAAACATTTTTCATGATACATCGAGATCCAGATCCCTTTGGATTTGGCCCAGAAATTCTTTCTATCCAGCACAAAAATTGGGTCCAGTTTCAAAGAGCCTAACTCATCGAAATCAGTTCATTTTTAGGTCAAAATTTAGTCCGTTTGATTTGAAATTCAAGTATGTTAAACTAAAAGTTATAACAAACAACTTTCATGAGGAAACCGATTGGAAATTCGACCTCTAAAGGTCAGTAACAGCCCTCGGAATCATAACAGGTCACAATTTACAGAACTGTCCGAATTACTACTTCAAGGATGACGTCATGAAAATTGTCATCTTTTTAAATTATAAAAATTTTGAGAAAAATATATATTATTATTTAGGATGTCTAAAACATTTCTTCAGAATAAAATCCCTTTAAAAACGCAGCACACAATTGTCTACGAAATTAGCAAAACACACACGTCCTGAAAACTGTTTCAGAAATCAGCTACTGTTCTAGTCTGAATTTTCCTCCATGACGTTTGTCTTGCTCTCTAAATGCTATCTAAGCTTTTCTATGTCTAGCATAACATCCCTAACCAACATCCATCCATATATAACGTCATCTACATCTTTCTAACTTGTACGAATTCCTAATAGAGGTACTCAACCACTATTCCAGATTCAGAAGACAACTCACCACCGAAACTAATGGCGATCGTCACTTGTGGCCGAACGGCAACACAAGGACAGCCCTGGAGGTTTTTGACGATGATTTGGACCCGGCACAACGGCTGGAAATGTCATTGAGCGACCACCACAGCAGCACACAAAGTCCCGGATTTTCTTGAGGAGGGAGGAACGCTCGAGACCTTGCTGTTCGGTTGCTGCTTTGTCGTCCAAGGGGGAGCAAGAATGGCCGAATAAACTAACTTAAATAAGAAGAAAGCATGACTTTTTATGGCTGTGAAAGGGAAAGGAAATTGTTGTAAGGCTGGATAAGGGACAGAGAGAGACAGGTGCACGGCAGCGGGGGAGAAGAAATAAGCGCGGAAGAAAAAGAAAAAAGGGTAAATCAGAAGCCTAAGACCCTTCGACTCAGAGAAAAGAAAGGAAAGAAAAATAAAGAACAAGAAAAAAAGGGAAAAGTAAAAAGGAAAGCAGCCCATTTGCTGCTGCACTTCGGTTTCCTACGGCAAGAAGAGAGGAGGAATGTGGGGAGTAAATGCCTGGAAGTTACTCAGCATTTACTCAGCATTTACCTTCTGCTTTTGGCCTCAAATTCCATGGAAAATTGGCTTTACATTACTACCCTAGGTCCCACTATCTTTTCCAAGTCCATCTCCTTTAAATACCAAGGAAATTGAGGTGAAATTGTAAGAGAGAGGGATTCCTACGAATTTCCTTTTGAAGAGACTTCTCTTCTTTCTTTAATTACCAATCTAACATCTAATTCAATAGGGTCAAGTCCCTTAATAACAACCTATAATACCTCTTAAATTGCTTCACATTAGAGGCCTTAAAATCCTATTTAAAATGTGGCAATTCCCTTGCTCTTTTAATTTGCTGATCTTGCACATTTTGTGAACAATTCCTATCATCAATAAATTTTGAGAAGATGCAACAATGTCCTTGGGATGAATTGTGACACGTGACAATTCTTAATTTCTGTAATCGATATCATTTCCTCGGTTAATTTCAGTCAAATGTGATTTTAGCGCAACCTAAATTATCGGTTAGTTTTTAGGAATTTTCGATGCAACTGACCTGTGGTCAATTATTCCCGAGCCACAATGTACATCTTCGACGCATTGATGACTCTCGATTGTCGTAAAAAATCTCGAGATTTCAATTACGAGCACAGGGTACCAAAACAACAGAAAATTCGATTTAGTACCGATCGACGAGAAATTTGTAATTAGTTGGAATCACCCAAGCCTAATTTTATCTCTATCAAATCGACCTATTTCCGATTTTTGATAGATTTTCGACTGTGCTGAACTGATCCTTGTAGACTAACACGGTCGAGCAGTCGATTCCTGATCGAATTTTCAAGTCTGTTGCATCAAAATCCTTTAATAATTTTCCCGATTAGTCAAGTTATCTCATGAGTAATCAACTTAGAGAATAGCGTTATAAACACGTCGACGAAAAGCCCGATTTATTTAATTGAAAACAGAGGCGGAAAATCAGACTGTCACAAAGGGAGCAGAGACGAGGCCGCAAGTGATGGCGAGCCCGCAACGGTGACGGCATGCCCACGATAGCAAGAGACGGCCAAAGAAAGAGCATAGATTGAGCCGAGGGCCACCACTATGATGTTGTGATGGATTGACGACGAGGCTGCAGCTATGAGGGAGAAAGGGCCGAAGGCGAGGTGGTAAACGATTATGATGAGGACTGAGAGCAAGCAGAGATCGAGAGGAAGAGGAGAGGAAGGCGGTCGTGCGGTGAGGAGGAGGAGGAGAAGGATCAAGAGGAAGAAGAGGAAGGGGGTCGTGTGGAGAGGAAGGGGGTTGTGCTAGGGGTGTGCAACCGGACTGGATATACCTAGGAACCAGAGTGGCCCGCCCGGGAAACAAGGTCGGGAACCAGTTCCCGTTGAAACCGGTTCCCAAAATTTGGAGCAGGTTTAAACCGATATGGGAACTAGTTCCAAGTGATTACCCACTTGGAAACCGGTTCCTGGACCGGTTTTGGAACCGTTTTGAGAACTGGTTTTGTAAGTAGAGGTCCAAAATCCTATTTTTTTTTCCCTGATTTCTATTCTTACTCATGCAATCGTATGGCATTTTTTTTCTCTTGGTGCTCTCAGACATGGACAGCACTCCTCCTTCGTCGCTCCTTTTCCTCACTCGCTTCCCTCCCTCTCGCACCATCCGATTGATGGACGGTGTTCATTGCGGCCAAATTCTTTTGTACCATGTAGATTAGCTCGCCTAATTTCTCTTTTGTAGGAGGAGTTATACTTCCATAAATAAATAGTTTCATGTGATAGTTATGGGAATAAGAATAATATTAGACCCATATTTGTTACTAATATTTATGCAATGTTATGATTTTTGTTTTACCTTATGAATTTATTTATGATAATTAGCCCTGTGGATCTTTAATTTTTCATTTAGTCAAAAAGTTTATGTATTTATTTATTACAAGTGCTTAATATTTCAATACAAATTAGGATGATTACATTATTTTCTCGCATATTAATATAAAATTTGAAATCGTATAGTATATCAGGAAGTTGCAAAATAGGTTCAAATGGAAACAAGATTGACCCTAGAACTGAACCGAAAAATCAGGGTGGGTCGGGTACAAGGTCCAATACAAACACGGTTGAGTACATGATCCAAAAAAGGGGAATCGGTTATAATAGGCTCGGGTACAGGGTCCAAGTTTAGACCCTACCCACCCTGGACCCAATCACCCTTAGGTTGTGTAGCGAGGAGGAGAAGGATCGGGAGGAAGATGAGAGGAAAGGGGTCGTGCGGCAAGTAGCAAGGAGGAGGAGGAAAATGAGGGCGTTGGCTAGGGTTTTTGATAGGGAAACTAAAAAATAATTTTAAAAAATGGGACTCTTATGGTGTGACTTTTAATTTTGGGGGAGGGAAGTGACAGACCAGGCGTGACTTTTAATTTTAGGAGTAGAGGAAGTGACAAACCAGGCATGACTTAATTTTGGGGGAGGGGAAGTGACAACCTGTCAATTAGGTGGTGGGGGAGGGAAAGAAAAGTGAAATAAATTTGAGGCCGGGGGAAATGGACGAGGAAAAGAAGGGAGTGGGGGTGGACCCCCAATGGGATTTTTTTTTTAATCAGAAAAATAAATAAATGAGATTAAAAAATAATTTCAAAAAATAAAAATACTGAATTTTGAATAATGATAAATTTTGGTCATTATAGAAGATCATGGATACGCATTAACTATAAATATGTTATTTCCAATGAATTGATTTATTAATATTATTAATATAAATTCATTGTTGACTCTTTTTTAATTAATTATTTATTTATGAATCTGAATCAAATTAATTAAAAATAAAAATATTCATTTTATATACAACGTGTTCCAACGTGTCGAAATTTTCTATTTTTGAAAAATGACGTGTCGTGTCGTGTCGCGTGTCGGTGCTACTTAGGTTACATGTACCTAATTTCCTTACTTTTAAGGCGGATTAATCTAAGTCAAAAAAATCACAGTCAAGGTGGCGAGCAAAAAACAAGGGTTTTATATCATTTTCTTCTTTGAATTATTTGATATATTCTTATTATTTGCTGAGGGATCAAATGAAAATGATACTTTACCAAGCTAAAAATATCTCAAAAGTTTCTAGACACCCGTCCATAACGTTCTTTATTGAAAATTTTGCCATTAAATATTTTGGGGGGCGGGGACCAGAGGATCTTGACTTCATGACTTTATGCATGAATATGTATATGTGTGAAAAATATAATTATTTGTTTTTAGTGGGGCAAGAGAATATTAATAAGATATTGAACTGATGGGTTTTTATATGAACCTACCATCGTACCTAGCCACATATGAAACATGCGAAACCCATTGGGAATCGGGATGGTTGAGCTAGTCATAAAATAAAAAATAAGCAAAAGACAACAAAAGTTTACCGATACGACAATTTTCAGTGTATATGCTAAACGTGTCGATTACGTCTTATGATAGGAGACACTTGAATTCGCTGAAATCAGACTTAGTTATCGAATAATTATTGTAAGTTTATTAAGATTAATATTCAAAGATGATATATAAGTATATGTGACAAATTATTGATGGACATTTAAAGAGTCGAGTTATACTGGATGCCCAATAAAAGATTGGTCATATTTTTTTTTTTTTGGGTACATCAATTTTGTAAATCAAAAGTCAATATGTCTAGTATTATCGAATCGAAGTTCATGTTTTCGCAAGAAAAAGAAAACAAAAAAAGAATCGAAATTCATGCAGTCGTTATTACCCCCCTGACAAATCAAATGGAAAATAATATAAACGACGTGATAACTCTGCTATAGGCTGGCGCGAAGGAAAGGTCCAACCAATGGGAATCTGCATGGAAATTCCGTCCGCCATTGCATGCTTATAATAAAACCCAGAGAGAGAGAGAGAGAGAGAGAGAGAGTAGATGAACTTCACTACCGAGGAGCCTCGCAGAGACCAAGACCAGGGCCCGAACCAATCCGACCCCGCGTCTGCTCAGTTGCCGACATGTAGTCCCTCCTCCGACCGGCACCCCACCGCTGGCCAGGTCGCCGGTGACGCTCCGGTGGCGAGCTGCCGGTCCAGGGATTCCACGACGTCCGAGGTGGAGTTCCAGAGGCAGCTGGGAGCAGCTCTTCCAACTAGGAGTTTTGCAGCAATGATCAGGAGAAAGACCAGATCTGCGCCGCGAACCAGTTGAGCTTGGGCAGGCATTGGAGGGGCGATGCGGGGAGGAAGAAGGATGAGGCCTTGGCAGAGACGCAATCCGGACAGTACTGGGTGAGTTTGGTGGTGTAATTGTGGCTACTTGGTTGGTGAATTTAGTGGATGAGCTTGAATGGGGGGAGTTTTACTAGGGGCTTTTATTATTCTTTTTGTTTTATATGCTCGGATTTTGATATTTATTATGTTTGGGATTTGTTTGGTTGCTAAATATAGAGAAAATGATGCTGATGCTTATGTGGATCAATGCTTGGGAGTCTTCTTTCCATTTCTGAATTGGATAAAACTTAGGTCTCGGTGAACCTTTTATTCTGCTTCTGGCCGGGCATTTATCTTGTAATTGTGCTCACTTCTGTTATCTCATGCTTTGAGATTAGTAATTACGAAGTTGTTTTACTTAGGTTTCTGTGTTCGTTTAAATGGTGTATCTACTGAGTGTGTTACATGTGCTAAATTACCTGTAGCGTGTACTTGTACAGGCTGTGAGACTCTTGCTTTCAATTGGTTCCCTATGGTGATTTCGAACGTTATTACCCATGGGATTCAACTGGAGACTCAGAATGGTTTTAGTATTATGTTCCTTGTATGACCTTGACAAGGCATCCTAGCTGTGCTGACTGGTGTTTCCTCCTTGGATATGTTCCTCTCAATATCTTTGAGGTCATGAATGTTTTAATATCTACTATGGTTCTGGTATCTTGTTCTTTTGGCTTGGTGAATCCATCTCAGCAGTTTGTAAGATCCCCAGATATAAAATTGGATAGGTTTCCATCCTAATTCCCATACGAGAAATCGTAGTGTCACATAACCTAAATAACTATGGGTATAACATTGTTAAACATGTTGATATGATCCATGCTTGGTCTTGTTCTGTAGCCATTACTTGTATGGCGGGGCTTCTTTGTTTCTTCCAATTTGGTTTAACCAAATACATTTTGATGCAGAAATATGATGTGATTGATTATGAGGAGAAAGTGGTGGATGGATTTTATGATGCTCATAATATCTCCACTGACTCAAGACTTCAAGGGAAAATGCCATTTCTTACTGATCTCCAGACTGTCCCGGGGAGTTCTGGCTTTGAAGCTACAATAGTTAATCGGTTACCTGTAGCGTGTACTTGTACAGGCTGTGAGACTCGGTTTATGATGGAGATGGAGGTTGGAAGAGGTAATTAAAGACTTGAAAGATGTTGATGCAACTGGTTGAATTTATCTGAAGATTGGTACCACGCAGAGCTCAATTGTATAGGAGGATACAAGTAGGTGTAGCAAACTCCACTTGCTGGAAACAAGCTTGATTGATGTTGTTCGTACTAGTGATGAAGAGTTCACGGGTTCAGGTCACATAACATTTGACCGTCACTGATCGATGCCCCTTTGTGAGATATTGCTTCGATAGTTTTTCACAGAAGGAAAAAAAGCAGAAAATAGCTCCTCTTTTTCCCCCTATACCCAACGATACATTTGTCTGTGGTTCTGCAGAAATTCTTGCGTTCATAGCTGTAAATGGTCTCATTTATTAAATTAAGTCGTTAAAAAGTGTCAAAAATAATTGAACAGAGCAAACGGTACTCTTGTAGTCGAATATCATATTTGCAGGGGAAGTAAAAATAAGCATTAATTTTTTTGGAGGTTTACATTTTCAAAAATAAAAACTGCATGCCAGTAAACGGTAGTGTTACCATGATGTGTTGACTGAAGTTCGCAGTTGCAACAGCATCTGCAGTCCTGAAATGCATCATTTATCAGCAGTCTTCCTTGCCATTATCTATTAAATAGCATGATCGCTGTCTAACTTAATTCGTAATCTACTCGCAAAAGTCTGTATTTCACTGTTCAGTTTGGCATACTCTTATAAAGATCCATGACAATGAAAAGATGTTGCTTCATCGCTCATGTTTGGAAAGTTATTTTGGTCATATTCTTATTTACTCAATCTCATTGCTTTGCTTGTTTGCAGAGCCTTGGCGTTATTATGAACAACGTCCTTTCAACTTTACTGTCAAAATACCTACCAGTGTAAGTACTGCACTTATGTTTTGGACCAATTGACGATTATGTCTAGCTCATTTTTTTTTGGGATGTCGTTTTGCAATGGCAATTGTTAATGTTAATGCTTAAGCATTTGCTGTTTACGAAAATAATTGATGAGATCTGGAGATTTCAAGGAGTATGCTATGCAGCTAAGATGCTGTTGATGTTAGTTAAGAAATACTCACACAGTGATAGACCAATGGGTGCCTAGCGGAGGACTTTTGCAAAAGTGTCAACTATAGTTGAATGAGTTTGACTTTCATCTAATTTGGCAGATGTGTTCATGTTACTGGAGCACGTTGCACTCAGAAGACAGAGCTGAACATCAGCCTGACAGCAATAGGCCTCTTATAGACTGCTGCTGATTTCATAGCAAGAGAGGGCTTAGCCACAACCTCTCTGAGGGAAAGGAGAGGGAAGCAGGTCCATTTTCAATTTTAGATTTTTCTTTCCATCCTTTTGCTTTGTTGTAAGGTCTAAAAGCCCTGTTCTTGTCTTCCTTTGACCTTAGGACGAGGAGATGAGCAATATATGCCTAGGTCAGTGGATGGTGAAGAGAGTTTAGATGAGACTCGCGTTGCATGCAGCAGAGAGAATGGTGAGGCTTCTTCTAAAAGTACAGAGGATCTTGACAAGTTACCATTCTCAGTCTTCTTGTTCTCAAGATTTGCCCTTTTCTTTGATTGGTTTCTTTAGGTCCTCTTCTGTTTCTTTCTGTCTCTGTCATTTTGGATGTCTCTTTTAGTTGTGCAGTCTCTATTATTAAGATCTTATTCTAATTGAACAAGCTATCGTGATTAGCCAACTAAGCTTTGGTGGTTTTGGGAATCAATTGTGATTATCACCGCCATTATCTTGGTGGTTTTGAGGGAAATGGACATCGTGCAACTGACGAGTGGAATCAAAGGAAATGTTGCGAGTACAATAGATAAGCATTATCATGACTCCAGTTGGCTATTTGGATCTTTTTATGCCAATGTGCTCAATTTTTTTATAAGTTTCCTGAAAATCCAAATGCTCCATATTATTCATATGTTCTCCTTCCATATCTTTTTAGGTCTTTCTCTTCCCTCCTAACCTCTGTCTCCCTCCCGCTGCAGCATCTCTTCACTCTACCATTTGAGGGCCTTCATTCCATATCTTTTTAGTTCTTTCCTTACCCCTTTGACCTTTGTCTCCATCCAGTATTCACATTTCTTCATTAGACCATCCGAAATCCTTCATTCTCCATGACAAACCATCTCAGGAAGCTTCTCTTTTCTTATTCTCGATTGAGGCCACATGAGTAAAGTTCTTTCTCCCCTGGCCTTCCCTTCTTGTGGAATCTCTCTAAGTTATACAGTCTCAAGATGATCCAGTAATTGTTAACTTGCATTTGAGCAAAATAATTCCTATACGTTTGCAATGTTATCCTGGATTTTGGAGCTCAGTTTGTAGTATTTCTTTTGCCTTCATTTTACTTTGGGAAACTTGCTGTTCATATGTCCATGTTCTATCACACGAATGGGTGCTTAGTGTTGAGGAGGTTTCCTTTTAATAGTACCGGGATCATTAGATAGGACTGGATTATTGAGCTGCTTGCAAATGTGATTCTGAGAAATGATAAATTGAGTTATTCTACGCATGATTTGAAATACATTTACATTATTTTTTTAGCTGCAAGAATCCTAAATGAGAACCATCTCTGTAATATTCTAAGGTCAAATAAACAATTACTTTGGTCTAGTTCAGCAACCATGAAATATATCCACTCATATTCGAAATGCATTTCACATATGTTATCAGAAATAAAATCATTATTACTTGTAGAAATTTCCTTGGGCCGAAGTGGCATTCTGCAATTGAACAAGGCTTCAACTATGTTTCTCTTTTTCATTCATTCTTCTTGGCTCCTTCTGTAGACATCCGCATTTGTGTAACAGTTCCTTCTTACCTCTGAGTGTTGTGGATTGTGCTCTGCATACAGTCTGCTTCTCATCTTGTAAACTTTTCAAAAGCACCTGTTGCTCACTCTTTTAGAGAGACACTATTCTTTATTAATGAAAACATAAGGCACCTCAAGTATAGAATGTGAATTGTGAGTTAAGTTAGGAGAATTTTAGGTTTATGCTACTGTGATGTAAGTTAACTAAAGTGGCCGAAATTTAATGCTTGAGAGCTGTATACAGTGGTACACTGTAAGCTGAGTCATTTCTTCAGATGAAAGTGGAGGTACTATTTTCCTCATGTGGAGGTATCTTGTTATATAAAATACTAGATGGAGGCCATCCTATGGTTTATACCTCTGGTTATCATTCATATTTAGTAATTCCTCTCTCTCTCTCTCTCTCACTCACACCGTCACGAGTGCGAAAAATGTCTTCTCCAAGTGCTTTTAGGCAATTTTTGGTGATATCATCTGCTTCTTGGCAATTCCGTGATAATGCAACCAGAGCTGGAGTTTTCATTCCGATATTTAGTTCTTGGAGGCTTATCCGGATTATAGTCTCGCTAAAGAAGTTTCTAGATGTAGGTCCTCCCTTTTCTGTTAGCTTGCGGGCACGTATTTCTTTCTCTCAATATAATTTCTTCCCTGGTTTCCTCTATTACATGAGATGTGTTTTATCCATTGTGTACATTGTATCAAGGAAATCCGTTGTTACTTGCACTCACCTTTTATGGGTAAACCGGCTGTCAGGACACTTTTCCAAACTCTCGGAAATCACCAACAAAAACTCTCCAAAACCACATGGGAGGATTTTCTTTGGAACTATTTCTCCCTATGTTGGACTGCACAGCCTGCATGGTAGCATCAGATGATTCTTATATTGTGTTTAAAGGATTGCTGTAGTCTCTGTTGATGATGAAATAGAAATTTTTTGTAGGCTTCAACCTCATCAAAAGATGAATGGCGTTGAAAAGAACTTGGAATGAGGGGAGGAAAAGCAGTTCACATGCTCGTACATCATAGGTGCTCTTCGACGTTTTCATTATCGATGAACTTAACATCCTGTGTCATCTCAAAAATCTGCATGTACTTAATTTCTATTTATGTATACGCAGTCGTAACATGGCGCAGAAGCAGTGGGATGAGACACTTGTTCTGGTCCTCAATGGGGATATTTGATATATTACGATCTTTCTTCCCTTTTCTCGGAAGCTTAAGGCACTTCTGGTCTGGTAAGATTATAGTAAACCAAATGGCAGTTGGTATTTGGAGGTACTGCAAGTCAACTGAGGTTGCTGCGATGTAGCACGGTTAATTAGGATTAATATCACGAAAAATCACAAACTAATATATCTGCGAGAAATTTATTCTAAACTGTTTAACCCAAAATTCATACATTTAAATTTACCATTTGCTAGTTTTCATTAAATTGAATTAATATCACAAAAAATCACAAACTAGTATGCATATGACAAACGGAGGATAAAACTCCAAAATTGTACATTTGTCAAATATCACTCGTCATCCAACTTAGTAATTTGATGGTAAAATTCAAGTGAAACTAACAAAACATAAATTTATCACTAACACTCTACTTCGGAATTTTTTGTGATCAAAAAATTAGTTTGGAATAAATTTATCACGACTGTATCAATTTAAGGTTTTTTTATTTATTTTAATATTAACCCTTGTAGTTATAGCAAACAAAATCTAATACTAATTACACAAGTTCATTAATGAAACCGTTAACTTTATTAAATTAATAATAAGAAAAGAACAAAAAACAACACGTTCAGATATTTTTATATTTCTCGTGTTGTCATTAACACAAAGTTAAAAAAAAAAAAAAAAAAGAGAGAGAGAAAAAACTAATTCGTCCTAATACGTAAAATGTTACTTACCATTCCGTCTTTTCGCTGTGTCGCAGTACGGTCGGAATACATTATTTTTTGGGGTTGATATCGACTGCTAAATTTAAGAAATTATAATTTTAGCGTTGTACAAGGGACATGTTTTTCAGAATCGAAGATAACACTGATGAATTTAAGGAATCTGACAGTTTTAACGGCGAAGGTCCTGGCGCTACAGACGTTTTCACGACATAGTTCCTGGCGCTACGTGTGACTCTGCTATTGGCTCGCCCCAAGTTAAAAGTCAATGAGAGGTAACGAGGTCGGAAAAGACAAGGTTGCATGAACTCTCGTCACTTATGTCGTCACTTCCATGCATCATTCATTTGAGTTCGCGAGAAGGAATCGAGAGATTACAGAAGTGAGCGATTCTGCAAAAAGAGAGAGCGCGGAGAAAATCGTTCGAGAGGGAGTAATGGACCACTACGACCCCGATCCGGACCAACCCAACGAGTCCGCCTCGCCCGCTTGGTCGCCGTCGTGTGCTCCCTCCTCCGATCAGCGTCCCGCCGCCGGTCAAGGCGACGGCGAGGCTCCGGCGAGCCATTCGAAATTCCTGGTTGAGCTGCCGAACGAATTGCCCGGGGATTCCTTGATGTCCGAGGTGGGGCTCGGCGTGCGCCCGTCGTGTGCTCCCTCCTCTGATCAGCTTCCCGCCGCCGGCCAGGGCGCCGGCGAGACTCCGGCGAGCCATTCGAAATTCCTGGTTCAGCTGCCGAACGAATTGCCTGGGGATTCCATGATGTCCGAGGTGGGGCTCAGCGTGCGCCCGGCGGTGGACGGTTGGTCTGAAGTTTACGCACCATCCTGGCAGGAGCTCGCGAGCAGGAAGCTCCACGCGGAGGTCGGCGGGTACGATCAGGAGCACGACCAGATGCACGCCGCGAGCACGTCGAGCTTCGGCGGGCAGCGTCGGTGGGTGGGCGATGCGGCGAGCAAGAAGGATGAGGTGTCGGCGGAGACGCAGAGCGGACGGTACTGGGTGAGTTCGGGGGTGTGTAATCGGGGCTGCTTGGTAGGTGAATTTAGTGATGAGCTTGAATTGGGGGGTTTTCTGGGGCTTTTATATTTCTTTTTTTTTCTTTTGATACGCTCGGGTTTTATTATTTATTATTTTCAGGATTCATTTAATTGCTAAATATGGACAAGATGATGCTGATGCTTGGCAGCCTTTTCGATGCCGCTATTCTCCATTTGTTTACGCAATACTTCTAGTGGGTGCGCTCTTTTGGGTCAAATGAACACTTAAAATTCTGGAAAAACGACTTACCATGCATAGCTGTAGCTAAAATTCGTAATTGATTTATCCCACCCACCGCATTATATGATTAATAGATGTCTGCATAAATCTTGCAATGCTAGAGCTAAGTTTAGGAAAAACGGAATGGTGCCCATCTGTTACAGAATTGAGCATCGTGTATTCATTGAAAGTTCTGATATGATCCATGGTTAGTCTTGTTCTGCAGCCATTTACTTGTATGGCGGGGCTTCTTTGTTTCTGCCATTTTGGTTTAACTAAATTACACTTTGATGCAGGAATTTAACGTGATTGATTATGAGGAGAAAGTGGTGGATGGATTTTATGATGCTTATGGCATCTCCACTGACTCAAGACTTAAAGGGAAAATGCCTTCTCTAACCGACCTTGAGACTGACCCTGGGATTTCTGGCTTTGAAGCTATAATAGTTGATCGCAGAATTGATCATGCTCTGGAAGAGTTGAGGCAAATCGCTCACTGTATAGGTTTGGACTGTCCTGCTACTGAGGTTGCCATTTTGGTTCAAAGGCTTGCTGAACTGGTAACAGGACATATGGGCGGCCAAGTGGAGGATGCTAACATTATGTGCGCTAGGTGGGTGAAGAGGACCACAGAGTTGAGGACATCCCTTCAGACAAATGTGTTGACAATTGGGTCCATAAATGTTGGCCTCTCAAGACATCGTGCTTTGCTTTTCAAGGTTAGCTCTTTACCCCATCTAATTTGGGCCTTAGCAGTCCATGCTTGTCGACTTCTGTTGATAGTGGAACTTGAGGCAGTTGGTTGATGTCATATATGAAGTTTAATTTCTGTGACATTCTTTAGTCAGGGCACAAGAATATGATACCTTGAAAGTGTTCTGGACAATTTGTGATCTACTATAATCAACAATGGAAAAAAGATTCTGTATCTGAAGTGATAACTTTCGTTACGTGAAGGTGTTAGCAGACAGTATAAATTTGCCTTGCCGACTGGTGAAAGGGGGCCATTACACTGGCGTGCAGAATGATGCTGTAAACTTGATAAAGTTGGATGATGAAAGGTGCTGTTTGCTCTTCTTTTCTGTTATTGTTATTGTGCTGTCATATAGTTACTCACTGTGGTGCTTTCTAGACTTCTTTTCTCAATAATTGTCGTGTCTTTTTCCTTGTGATGGATTTGAAAGGGGTATATTTCCGTGTGAATGAATTTTACCTCTATGGATTGCAAGGATTTTGAGCTTCCCCAAATATGTGGTGATTGTAATTTGCAAATGTCATAACGAACTTGAATTTTCAGGATTCTGGAATTACATTAAAGCATGGTGTAGGCGATTGCTTATGCTTGTATTTATCTTAACAGTAAATGCCTTAGTTGCTAAGAGAGGATGTATCATCTTTCCTGCCATTCAGAGGATACCCGCCTATTATGGATAAGCACCTGTTATGGATATCTGAGAGTTCTTCGTCTGTGCTACCCTTTATTCTGCTGGCTAAAAATCTAGTTGTGCTCCTTTTGCTTATTGCTGTTACTTTGTTATTTAGCAGAAATAACTACTGTTTGTGCGTGCATATTTTATGTTTTTTTTTTCCAATAAAAGCTCTATGATGGATATAATTGCTTAATTTCTCTTTTTAGCTTCTTGTGATTGTATTTGTTAGAAATGAGAGCATTTCCTTTTGTCCCTTTATTAGGAAAGGCTGCAATTTAATGTGGCTTGTTTGCAGTACTGTGTTTATTTATGGGTTTCAGTCGTTGTGAGAATGGAGATGCAAAGGCAACAGAGCTTGATTCTGTTGTAAACATTCTCTGAATGAGAATTCACGATCACCTCCTGTAGTTAGGGGAAAAAAACCGACACCTATCTGCTTGCTTTGCATGAATATTATATTAGTTAAGGTTACCATTTCTTGATCATGGCTAGTCAATTTAATCATGAAGTTGCGGCACATATACTTTGATCTCTCCAGCCCTTCCCTTCCCTTTTATATTAAGTCTGGTTACTTTTATACTCTCGTCCACTTAGAGCGTGAAATGCACAGATCTTTCCTTGAAATGTGTGATATGGTATATTGTAACTGGCAGTGATTTTCATGTTTCCCTACCGTAGTGATTCATATGTACGTTCTTGATTCAGGGAGTATCTGGTTGATCTCATGGCTGCCCCTGGGACGCTTATACCAGCTGGCTTTTGCAGTGGGAAAGATGATAAGCCCTACCAGGGAGAAATTACTAAACTGCCATCTTTTCAAGCCCCTAATGAGTTGGAAGTTGTTCAGTCAAGGCCACAACAGCCTTTTGCTGGCAAACAAAGCAGTCAAAGTTCAGTGATGGAAACTGCTTCTTATGTAGCTAGAAAATCAAGCTCTAAATCGTCAGAATCCTTCCCCTCTTTCCCATTTGCTAGTCATGATCCTGGTGTTGGTTCTTCCAGAGTATCTGGTGAGAGAGCTCAACAGCTGAATGTCAATGTGGTTGCACAGAGCAAAAATAGTTCAGAAGATCCCACAAATATTTTTGCAGATCTCAATCCTTTCGCAACTAAAGTGTCTGGCAAAGCCCCAATGGAAGGTAATAGCCCAGGTGTTAAAATAAGTGAGATGCCTAGACAGAAAAATAACCCTGTTCCTGGTCAGCCTTGTGTACAATTGATGCCAAAAAATCGATATCCTCTCAATGAAGTAGTGAGAAAGAACGAATATGGTTTGAAGGAAGGTCTATTTCCAAGAAGTTATTGGGAAACTAATGCTTATGATGTATCATCATCCATTGGCAGCTCTACAATTGATAAAGTCAATCCAGACAGAGTATCTGGTGGGAGAGCTCAACAGTTGAATGTCAATGCTGTCCTACCGTACAAAAATAGTTCAAAGCACCCCACAAATCCTTTTGCAGATCCCTATCCTTTCTTAATGGCAGGCTTTCCAAATGCCCTAAGCAACCGCACAGAAAACAAAATCAATGAGATGCCGAGACAGAAAAATAACTCCATTCCTGGTCAGCCTCATGTCCCATCGATGCTAACAAATCGACTTTCTCTCAATAAAGTAGCAAGAAAGAAAGAATATGGTTTCAAGGAAGGTCTATTTCCAAGAAGTAATTGGGAAACTAATGCTTATGATGTGTCATCATCCATTGGCAGCTCTACAACTGGTGTCAATCTGGACAGTTTTATGATATGTAATTATTTGAATCATTCAGCTCAAGAGAGCAGTGGCGTCAAGTTGTCAAACAAATCAAATCAGTTGATCAAAGAGAGTAGTCACTGGAATCCTGTCAGTGAGAATAGTCCAATGTTGGAATGTAGCAAAGGCCAGTATAATATGATGCCTTGCCAAGAGCGCTTGAATGCCCAAGTCAGGGAAGACCCTCTTAGGACTCAGGAGAATTTGCAACATGGCGTAGCAGACTCTTCGAGCGGATGTGGTAGTCATCACATTTCTTTTCCTGATCCGAAAAAGTGCACTAATGACAGATTCATGGATGCAAAAGTCATGTTGAAGGATTCAGAAGGCCCCAGTTCCTCAATTGATAGTAATACAAATAAAGTTGATGATGCTAATGTTGGTGATGAGATTCAGTGGGAACATTTGGACATTGGTGAAAGGATTGGACTAGGTATCGCTTTGATTAAGTCACTGGTTGGATAGATTCTATACATGTCTTTATGCAGGTCCACATATTAGCTACAAGAGGAAGACTCATGTAAACAAACATGTTGATCCTGTTGTTGCATTTTGGTGACATTTGTTTAGTACTATGAGATATGATTTATCACTATTTTACCACCTAATACACTCATGGCTAGCTAGCCATTAACAAGAAGTGCATGTCTTCTAATAGAAAATTCTCTATGGCAATCAGAATGTAAGCATAATTGCAGTAGTTATTATAGGATGTACTGCAATGTTTTCTCATTGAATTGCATTTACTGTTTATTGTGTCAGAAATTTTACCCCATTTCATCATCTTCCAAACAGGCTCTTATGGAGAGGTCTATCATGCTGACTGGAATGGCAAGGTATATCCATTGACTCCTTTTATACGACTGCTTTTAAGCAAAAGATCCTCCTTCAATATGACAAGTAGTCTTTTAGTCAAAAGAAATGACAGTTAGTACTACTTCCGTGTCCTGCTTTTCTGCTAATGTTTTAGATTTTTAGACTAAGCAGCTAGTGTGTAACAGTGACATCAGATATAGTATCGAAATCTGGCATTTCAACCTGGGTTGATGAAAAAGCTCCAGAATTGGTACCTTGACATATGCACATGACTTGTTGGACTGGTGTCAACATAATAACTAATTCCTTGTTGCTCATTCATGGCCTCGTCTTGCTACTCTCTCTTTTATACTTTGGATAAGCAAAAGGAAGTTTCACTTTTGGCCTCCTTCCTACTCTGTTATTAGGTGCTATCAAGATTCAGCTTCTATGTTTAGCTCTTCCGTCGGTAGTTGCATGTTCTCTGGATATAATTGAATCCTTGTTGTGAAGACTGAAGATTTTTGTACAAATAGTCACAATGAAGAGGCTGTTGCAAAGTCTTTCTGTATATTGTTAGTCTGCAACTCAATCAAACCCCACCATCCAATAGAAGCACTTTAAACACTGGGTTGTCTAGGTTTGTTGTTCTTATGGCTTTATATACTCTTAAATATCAATATATGGAAAGAGAAGCAGCAGATGACTCTTTTTCTCTTTTCAACATTTTCCAAAGAATTTTATGCATGCATTATCAGTACTTTGCAATTAGACATTACCTTTTGCAAAATACTTGGTGATGTGCTCTTAATATTTAAAAATCCATGATGTAACATGAGACCTAAGATAAATTGCAATGCATCTTTGAGTCTTAACATCTGGCTCGACTTGCTCGTTCACCAGGAGGTGGCTGTGAAGAAATTTTTGGATCAGGATCTCTCAGGTGCTGCTTTGAATAAGTTCAGACGAGAAGTAAGCTATCAATAGGTCTTTCGTTTGTGCTTTTTATATTCCAGTGCTATTTATTTATTTATTTTTTTTTGGGAACAAAATCTTCCAGACTTATTGAGAACTCAAACCTTGTAAAGAATAAAACTTGGATGAACATTGTAAAGGAAAGAATAGCATGGCCGCTTAACATACACAAGTTTCACAATAAGACTACCTTACCACGCCATGCATTCTGCACTGTCAGAAATATTACAGGAGAAAAGGTGCAATATGCTTTCCTGTTGCTTTGTTGGTGTTGGCATAGAGTTGTTGATTTGGTCTGCTTCTTTGGGTGATCTATATAACGCTGAGACATTGAATTAATGTTCTTTACATAAGATCTCAATGGCAAATAAAGTCTGATGGTTGAAAACAAAAGAGAAAGATTTATGGATCACAAGTTCAGTTTAGTTTATGTGTATCTATATGTATTTAAAGCTGATGAATTAGTGTGTTCAGTAATTGATTTGCATTTTGAGCAAGAATAAAACTGAGGATAAAGAAATGCTTTCCCTGTTTATATAGCAACTGTGAGATAAATGACTATGCAGCTTCCTTTTGCTTCCGTGCCAAGGTTGCTGATAATGCATGTACAGTGTCATCAGAGCATCATACTTTTCATGGGTTCCATGATCTGTCCACGTCCATGGAAGTGGTGGTGTTCAATGATTAATTTGTTTGCTTAATTTGCTTATTTAGCAAGGAAAGAAATGAGGACTAATCAAAGCAATGAGTCAACAAATGCTTTCCAATAAATCTAAGAAGATAATTGACCATGCCTCTTGTTCTTCTGTTCAAGGTGCAGATGATCCGTAGACTGCGTCATCCAAATGTTGTGCTTTTCATGGGTGCTGTGGCCCGACCTCCAAATCTGTCTATCATTATGGAGTTTCTTCCAAGGTACAATTTTTTGTACCATAAAAAACCTTGCTAGTGAGGGAATAACATCAATTATTTTTTGGGGGATGCAGCTAATTTATCTGTTGTTAAATTGGTATTATTATTTGGATGGTGTGCAACAATCTCATTTTGCTGTCTGATCTATACTTTTGTTTACTTCTCCAGGGGAAGCTTGTACAAAATTATACATCATCCTCAGTGTCGTATTGATGAGAAACTTAGGATAAAAATGGCCCTTGATGTGGTATGAAATAATTGTTCTCCCTTCTCTTTGGTGTTGGAGATAGAGAGATTTCCTTTTCTGAAATTGATATAAGTGCTTATGCAAATTTTACAGGGTAGGGGAATGCATTGCTTGCACACAAGCATCCCAACAATAGTTCATCGAGATTTGAAATCACCAAATCTTCTTGTTGACCTAAACTGGAATGTCAAAGTATGTAAAACTTACCAATGTTGCCTGTTCCTTTTATTTTCATTCTTTCACTTCTTTAAATAATGAATCACGCTATTCTCTTGCATGCATATCATTCATCCATCTCCTAGGTGCCACTAACATCTTGCTTGGCCTTTTTCTCTTTTTCTTGGATACTCTTTTCCTCGACATTTTGAGCTGAAAGGGCTAGTAAGAACACCTAGAGGGGGGTGAATAGATATGAAAACAGATTTTGCGAAATATAATGAAAAACTTTACTTTTAGCCTAAGTTTGGTTGACTTCAAACTTTGTAGAGGGATTCAGACTTTAACAATTATTCTAAGCTCCGAAATATATTGCAGTAAGTAAAGTAAAGGAGTTTAGGGAAGAGAAAAGAACATAGAATTTATAGTGGTTTGGCTTAGATCAAGCTTACGTCCACTCTCCCACACTGACAGCCTTCTGGCTGGTTTCTGCTATGAATCAAAAGAGAATTTACAATCTTACGATCTCGACTTCACAGTGAAGAGTCTCTACTGCTCTCTCACGAAATCACACGATGATTCTCTCTTTTTTAGTACAACTTTAAGCTTAGTGTAAGAAATAACAAGATAATGGGAAGTTTCAAACTTTGGAATTTCTCTTTCAGGCACTCTATCGAATGACTGGAGATGTCTCCTTAAATACTCTTTCATGCCTTCTCGATCATTGGCATTTTCCAAAGGAATTCTCCCAGTCAACCCATTGGACAAAATCAATTAAAGAGATCTCAAGCCATTTAAAGATTGTGATGAAAATCCATCAATCATGTTTACCCATACAATCAAGATCTTGGTTTTCATAAGTAGATTCTTTCCAAATTTACTTGCCTTCCAAAAATATTTGATGTATCTAAATTGATTCCAATAAGATAACCAATCTCGTAGGTGTTCTTGTCAACCAGAAAGCCATATATGTCATGTAAAAACCGAAGCTTTGAAGAAATGAAGATAATCTTGAGTCTGATTTCGTTTTCGTTCTTCATTCATGTTCAGTCTGGAATTTGTTAGAGTGAGTAGACTTTTGATGTAAAACAGACTTTGACACAAAAATCTGGCAATCTTTAGACTTTGACACAAAAGTCTGGCAATCTTTAGACTTTGACATAGAAGTTTGGAAATCTTTAGAACAGAATGTAGATAAGTTTTGTCAGGGAGTTTTCTCCAACATGAGCACCTCAGATATGCTCGGTATTGATTGGTATTAGCTTATTTTGGGATAACGTGTGGACTTTATTTCTTGTGGGCTCTGACTTCTCATTCTCTCTTTTCACTGCCATACATGAACTTACAGTTGTATAGAACCCAAACATGGATGATTCTTGATTTACCAAACTTGCTGATGTGATGCAATTTCCATTAGAAATGTGCTTTGTGATTTCGATGTGAATGATGATTACGTTTGCAGTAAAATGTCACTTGCATCCTCACTAAAATTTATGGATATGTAGGTCTGTGATTTTGGTCTGTCACGCTTGAAGCATAATACTTTCTTGTCATCCAAGTCAACTGCTGGAACGGTAAGTACGGAAGCATTCTTGAAAATCATTCTCAAATAGTTTTCAAGGATGGAGAGAGAAAGATATTCAACTATATTGAAACAGGGAAAGACATTTGGATGGTTTCTACTAATAGCATTCGGTGTAGTTAAATGGACAATTAGTAACAATGGAGGAAAGTAGAGGAAACAATTGGAAACATCATTTTTGGTCATTTCGGAAGTAGGCTTCTTCTCTAATGCAATCTTGAACGGTCGGAAAAGCAAGTACAAAGTGTTTCTATTTGTGAAATCAGAAAATAGTTTGCCATAGCATTATTAAGCAATGCCCCAAGAGTCTGAGATTCTTTTTTTACAATTCATTTTATACTTGGAATTGGAAAAAACCTTTCTTGATGTTTCTCAAGATTTTGAGCTGTTCCTAATGTGAAGTTCATGATCCTGTCAGGCTGAGTGGATGGCACCTGAAGTTCTCCGCAATGAACCGTCGAATGAAAAGTGAGTTGTGCATATCTAAGGTAGCTTCAATTATTTTGTCCGGACTAGTTTTCTTAAGCTTGTGTCGCTTAGATTTTCAATAGTCAAGCCTAAAAGATTTCACTTAGGAGCATTGCTTTGATCATATGTTGTAATTATACTATTAGGCCTTGTGTTTTTCATTGCTTAAGCTGGAAAGCATTCGTCCTGGCCTAATTTTTTTGTCTATGTTGGGATTTGGATGGACTTGGATAATGTCCTTTTGATTGACCCTATCACAAGGTAAGCTGTACCTTACACAATATGTATATATAGAAAAGAGAAAAAGGTCGTACCTTAAGCAAAGTTTCTTTTCAACAGAATGTGTATCTCTTTATGTGTAAAGAATAGGACATACAAAATTGAGAAGATGGAACTTTATTCGATCACAGACTCTGCTTGGATGTGACTGTCAGGGAAAAACAGCTTTATAAGAGTTTGCATAGCTTGATGTTATTCGCTCTATATATGTGCTGATATCGTATGTGCTGCTTAAGATGATATAGTTAACCACAGCACTTCCTTTTCATAAGCTTAAGCTGTAGGAGTGACAAAACTTTATTCGATGTTTCGTGGGTTGTGCAGATGTGACATTTTTAGTTTTGGAGTCATTCTCTGGGAGCTTGCCACGTTGAAAATACCTTGGACTGGGATGAACTCAATGCAGGTTGTAGGTGCCGTAGGTTTTCAAAATCGCCGCCTCGAGATCCCCAAAGAAGTCGATCCCTTGGTTGGAAAGATCATCGGGGAATGCTGGCAGACGTAAGAAAAATTTGAGCACCATAAGCACACAAATGTTATTCTGTCGAACTAATCGCTCATCATTTGCTTATGTCTTCTTACAGGGAGCCAAACTTGCGGCCCTCTTTTGTAGAGCTCACTGTAGCTCTGAAGTCATTGCAGCGGCTTGTAATTCCTTCTTGACTTGGATCAACCAAATACACATCTGACATGGGACCACCGACACTTTTCTCCTCCCCTGGAGATTCAAGTAAATACAACACCTTGAGACATCTTCACAGAGTGAAAATGAAGTTCATGGCATCACTTCATTTGCATGGTGGCATTAATCTATTCTCGATAAATTTATACTAGAATGAGAAAGAAGAGAAGCTGTTTAGGACAAAGGGTTCGCGCTGTACAGTAATCTTACCGTTCCTATAGAGAAAGACTGTCATTCACGGTTTCTTTGTGGAAGGAGGGACTGAGGATGCCTCCTTCAAGACAAAGGAGAACCTGTTACTATGAAATTCAAGTTTCTGCTATTTAACCTTGGCGTATTGAGGAGATTAAGGACTGTCAGTTGACTCAAGTCGTGAGTATTTGCACCCTGTATATAGATGTGAATAATAGATATTATTTAAACTTCGCTATCTTTCTCTCTCTAGGTAGCTAGAATAATGACAGAAACAAAGTTGCTTGAAGGTGCTGTCATATCTCTTCTAGGAGTTCTTTACTCTTTTAATTTAAGCATTGATTTTCAGGCCACGACTTTGAAAATCTTCTGCTTATTCTGAAGCTGATTCGTTACCCCTGATAGCTATGAAACTTTAACGGCATTTCTGATCTATGTAGCTCTCCTTTGATCTGACGATTGTATACCGCCGAATTCTCTGATTCATAGGCGCGAGGACAAGTTGTGCTTTATATTCCTAAGATGGTTGAGGTCTCTTCCTCCTCTATCTCTCTCTAACATGTGTGCCGATCAATTGGGATCGTGACTGTGTGGCAACTCAATTGATCAGCCCTGTACGGCAACTTAGGCTCTTTTTAGGCTCTTTTAGATCGATCGATTGCGGCAACTCAGGCTCTTTTCAGGCTCTTTTAGATCGATCGATCGCGGCGATTGGCCAAGCCTTGCTCGATCGATCGCACACTCGCTCACTTTACTCGAATCTTAGAGAGAAAGTTTCTAAAGAGAAAGGCTCTGAAAAGATAGGAGTTTTTTATTACTAAAATAGTTGGATGGATACAAATGAGGGGAGGACACCCTTCTTATACTAGAGACTCTTAGATTATATTCGTTGATTGACTTTTTACCCTGTGGACGAAATTGCACCGCCATATCTACTAACTACCGACACTAATGACAGAAGATTTCTAAAATGTGGCTCAATTACTGTATCACCCGCCCTTGGAAAGTTCTAGAATAAGTCTTGTTGGGAATCCTAATGATCACGGGAGGTCCTCCACAACAAGGTAGCTACCGAAACCTCTTGGCCGTGACACATGCATATAGGCCTTGAGCTATATCATTGTCTTTCAAACTTTGCAATCCACATTATGAGTCTGTCGTATCATTTAGAAAATCAGACTGGTGGATATATCCCGGTATGTCTAAAGTGTTTGCTTTTCTTTCTATTTTTTTTAAAAAAATAAAACCATGTGCCATAAAAATCGATGAAGGGGTGAAAAAAGAGAGGAAGAAAACGTGATGATATAAGATAATATGCAATATATAGAATTTATCAAAGACTCTTCTATCTAGGGTGAGGGGAATTATTCATGTGTTAACTTAATACAAATGGATACGAGTGATGCCATATTTGTAATCCAATAACAATACGTCTCGTATCTTTTGATTAGGGAAAAAAAAAAATACATGACTATTTAACATATTGAAGGCTTATTGTAAGGTAAAGAATACATTTATGTATAAGATGTACAAGTCGTCTTCCTCTAGGTAAAGTATTCATACGTGCTGTTCTCTCTTCAATTATATATAAATATGACCATGAAACCTAGGGAAAAAAAATTGATGTTGTTTCTTTTCTGGTGCAGAACTGCGACATGGATCGAGTTACCGTGTGGACGGCCAGGCCTGTCCATAGGATTGTTCTGAATTTGAAGTGAAAAGTGGTCCAAGTACATGCTTATCGCTAGGAAGATGAAGCATGAGAGAGAAACAATTTATCTTATAAAGAAAGAAATGTCATTAAAGTTACCGTGACCTATATTTTAGTGGCCTAGGCTTGAGCAATTAATTAAACAAAACTTCTAGATGATTGACTATCTGATCTCTCCTTCTCCTCCCCCATTAGTTCTGGTGGACCACCTCCTAAAATGCATGAAAATTCTCTTGGCCTGGATCCGAATTTGTAGTTCGAATCCAATCATAGCCATTGATTCCTAAATCTATAGATAGGGCCCATATTGAATCATTGTACCAAGATCTTTGCCTAGACAAAAATATACTCAGAATGTAGGAATCATCAGGGATTTATTGCATAATGTTCAGTACATCTCAATAATTGAACATTATGAGCTTGAGCTCCATGGGTAGCTCATCTCTTTCTCTCTCTCTAAAAAGTATAAACTATAGCGAGGGCTCATTGTAAGGTAAAGAATACATTTATATATAAGATGTAATACTTAACACCGGGAAGATGTGGCATGAGAGAGAAACATTTTATCTGATAAGAAAGACATGTCCTTAAAGTTGACGTGACTTATATTTTACTGGCCCAGGCTTGAGCAATTAATTAAACAAAACTTCTAGATGATTGGACTATCTGATCTCTTCTCCTCTTCCTCCCCCCCATTAGTTCAGGTGGACCACCTCCCAAAATGCATGAAAATTCTCTTAGCTTGGATCCGAATCTATAGTCCGAACGTAATCACACCCATTAATTTCTAAATCTATAGATGGGGCCCACATTGGACCACAGTACCAAGACCTTTGTCTAGACAAAAATAAACTTGGAATGTAGGAATCATCACAACATTCAGTACATTTCAATAATTGAACATGATGACCTTGAGCTCCTTGGGTAGCTCCTCTCTCTCCAAAAAAATTATAAACTGTATAGATAAAAGAGACCTACGAGTGAACTAAGAAAACTTTAGGTTTTGATGATGATAAAATTGGGGGTGGATGCAGTTAACTTTAGTGATCAATTGCGTAGACAAATAGGTAGTAATTTGCATTGTCCAAAACACTGGACCATTATCTAAGTGCAACTGATGTGCTTCCCCAATTTCTCTAATGAATATTTATCCATGATTCTTTTGCAAATACGGCAACGGGTCCACATCTGCATTTCGCCGGAAAAAATCATCGGAGAACATGGCACTATCAAATTTCAAATGAATTAAAGTTCAAATGTTATGAACATTAGAAATGGAAAAAAAAAAAAAAAAAGTGGCTGAAATGCAAAGAGCCTTCACGCGCAATACCATTACAAGATCCTAATCATAATCAAATTTCTCATATTCGTTGCTTACCTAAAGCTGACTCTCTTTTCTGTAGTTTATTTATTTGTTATTTCAACCTACGAAGATGTTACTCGAAAATAAGAATTTTACCCCTTGAAAGTCACATGCATTGACGAAAGAAAAGAAAAAAAAGGAAAAAAGGAAAGGCTAAGAGAGGAAGCTAATATAAGACATAAATTTTGGAGGAAAAAATTCACCTTGGTAGGGTAAAAATGGAAAGGATTGAGGGGCATCATGACATATCAAAATCAATTTCCAAGGAGCTTTTCATGAAATGATGCCAAAAGTCTTCCATTGTTTTATTTTTTCAGTAATTTACAATAAGCAAATTTCATCTTTTTGTCCTTTCTCATCAATGCCTTGTAGCAACTATACAAAGACTCCAAGATGCTAAATTCAACCAGGCCACCCTTCCATCATTGAAGGAGAAGGTGAGGGGATGAGGGGTAGGGACGCATAAGTTTCAAGAGTGGGTTGCGACTCCCACACCCTGCAAGAGACAGGGCACAAGCAAGTCTGCGAGTGAGTATAGAGTAGGAATAGCGTAGGACTGACCAAAAAAAAAAAAAAAAAAAAACCAGAAGGTGGGGTCACAAGCCTCGAGCACTCAATAATTTAGCTACATCGTGGTTCGCCAACTTTTCTTTTTTATTATAATTAGGTTTTTTCGGTTATGTTAAGTCCCTCAATTTCACTGATTGGTGCAACCATATAATTAATTTGAACTTTGCATCATAAAACTAATGTGACACGCTCCCTTAGCAATGTTTAGAAAAGTCAAGGGGCACGTGGCGCGAGTGAGAAGGAGGAGGGGTACCGCAAGCAAAAGTACGTGACATATCAAATCGACATCATGTGATAAGTTCTCCTATGTTATAAATTAATGAAGTGTAACGACAAATGATAGAAGGTCTTAATTGCACAAATTAAATAAGGTAAAAGACACGATTGCACAGGAAAAAATAAAACATTTGATATTTAATTTGACAAGATAGAAGGGTTCTTTTTATTTTTTTAAGAGTTAACAAGTACGAAAAGCGAACTTGATGTTACAAATAAAGATTTTAGCTTTTAGTTGACTATGTTAGATATCATCGTTCTTCCGTAAAATCTTCTGAGGAGATACATCATCGCCAGTTATGATAGCACCCCCTGATCCAAATGAGTAAAGTAGAAGTACCGATGGCTAAACCGTGAGATTGCTTAACAGTTAAGAATCAACTTGAACGCACGATTTTGGTTCAATTCCCAACAGCACCAAGGACAAGTTTGGGCCCTACATTTAGAATTGGGAAAATCATTCAATTAGTCCTAAATTTATTATGCATGTGTCATTTCACTCCGAAGCTTTTCAATTTTTATCAATTTAGTCTTAAATCTTTGTGTAAAATTGTAATGTGATCCTTCTGGTTAATTTGCTGAAAATCACTAATATGGTGTGGTGATCTAGGATGCACATGATAAAATTTATAATTCTCTACTTCTTTATTTCTCTGTTCCTCGGAACAGGTTTGGAATAGAAATCCGTTTGGTAACGCAATTTGATTTTTCTATTTCTGAAACAAATTTATATTCTAGAAATAGATTTGAAGAAGAAATCAGAAGTTAAAATTTTTAACTTCTCAATTTATAAAATAGAAATTAAGAAATCAATTTTTGGCCAGAAATTAATTTCTGTTCCAAAAATTTTGTTATGCGCACCCCTAGTCATTGTCAAAATTGACCAGAATGTCCATATTGGAATCTCACGCAAAGGTTTAGGACTACATTGATAAAAATTGAAAAGTTTATGTATGATTGATTGGACGGATTCTCCTTTGAACTTAGGCTTGTGTCTTACTTCGTCTATAAAATTAGTAGGAAGGAGACTTCATATGATGATGAAGAACAGAAGTAAGATCAGCAATAGCTTTAAATGACATATATGTTAACTCTCCTAGACCATCATACATTGGTCGCACATAATAACACACTATTACACGAACTATTTGGCATATTGTCATTAGTTTGGGGGATGGGGACGTGAAGATTTTTCTTGCGTAGAATAGTTTTTAATTTCCCTTAATACTTAATAGAAAGGATTAAAAAAAAAAGAGTTAAAAAGACTCAAGAATGAACGGAGGAACTGGGGAGGGAAATGTATGCAAAATTCTCGGTAAATACGACATATTGTCTGGTGAATGACTCATTTAGCGACTAACGATACGATTTAACTTGAGGTCGGAATAGGAAAGGAAGGATGTGTTGGAGAAATCTTTCCAGAATATTTTGAAGCTGACAAAACGTCTCTATCAGTCTAGTCTGGATAAATGCAGACCTTATGTTTAGAGTCTGAAGACTTTCAGATCACCAGACTCAAGACTCAAGACTCAAGACTCAAGACTATTCTCATTGACAGTTTTCTAATCCAGTGACGAAGGCAATCCAGAGCCGAAGTATTTGGTTGAGGATTTAGTCCTATCCTCTGGAGAAAATCTCTTGGCTGGATAATTATAATGGATTCTTTTATTCGTAATCAAGATCGTTTGAAGATCCGATGGTCGACGAAATATTCTTGGAATGTTCTATTCTTGGAAACCAAGATCCTGATTGTATGGGCGAACAGGATTGATGGGCTATTGTCAGGTTCCTTTAATAGCTTGAATGATCTTCTTGATTGATTCCGTCCAACGGGCAGATTGGAGGAATTCATTTGGTAAGTGCCAACGGTATGATGGCATAAAGGAGTATAAAAGGAAGACGTTCTAGTTGCTTTAGTGCATGATCGATAGACAAATTCCAGAGTCTGAAGCACCTCGATTATTAGTCGATACATTTTGAGCGAAGTTGTAATACACAAAGAGTGTCTATATTTAGTGATATCTTGAGCGAGTGTGGTAGATCACCTACAACGAGAAATCAAAGAAGAACAACGCTGTAACATCTTTTTGTTCATAGTGGAATCCAGCTAATAGGTTGTCAGTGCAGAATAGTGGACGTAGGCTTGAAATAAGCCGAACCACTATAAACCGCGTGTTCAATTTTCTCTTCTCTCAATCTTACTTCGATTATTGTTTGTCTCAAATCTTTTAACTGTCTAGTATTGTGCAATTATTGAGAAAAATCGTTTATATACCTATTCACCCCCTTCTAGGTACTTATTCTAGCTATATCAGGATGAACATTCTCCACGTGCTGATCTTTCCAGAAGTTGTTCCTAGAGAATCTGTTCAAAAGTCAGTGTGTTAACTTATATTCCAATAACCACTGGAGGTTCGCCCCAGTGGCCACCCTTCCAACATGGAAGGGGGAGGTGAGGGGTTCAAATCCCCACCTTTTCGGGGAGATGGGGGTAGGGACGCGTAAGTTTCGAGAGTGGGTTGCGACTCCCACGCCCTGCAAGAGGCAGGGCACAAGTCTGCGAGTGAGTATAGAGTAAGAATAGAGTAGGACTGACAAAAAAAAAAAACTTAAATTCCAATAATTAAATACTAAACCATTCATTCATCAAACAGCGGTAGTGGTCCTAATAAAATCTGACACAGTATCAGAACATTAAAATTTTTCCAGACCTCATTTGCCTTCCTAATTAAGTATATCCACACTTAATACTAGATAAAAAGATAAAACTAAATGTGATGGGGAGTGTTAACGTTAAAATTATTAAATAGTAAATAGTGGCAAAAGTACATTCGGGTGGACACTTAAATTTCCAAAACTTCCAAAAAATACATTTGAGTACCAAAATCAGAAAAGAAATAAATACTCAAGTGTCAACGGCAAGAATTTTGGGCCAAACTGCTGGCATGGCATTTTCCGATGACATTTTTTTACCGACGTAGCAATTCTTAAAAAAAAAAAAATTGTCCATATGGTGCTAGTATGGCTAGATAAACCCAAAATGACATTGCTTTGGGATAAGGATGTTGAGTAGACATTCTGACAAGTCACATAGACAAGTTTTATTAATAAAAATTTCTAGCAAGTGTCGCCAAAGTTGTGCATGATAAAAATTATTTTTATTTTAGAAATGATTTTTCTGTTCCAGATCAATTTCTGGAATAGAAACTTGTTTGATAACGTTACTGAAATTTTCTATTTCTGAAATAGGTTTCTATTCCAGAAATAGAATTGGAGGAGAAATCAGAAGTAGAAATTTTCTACTTCTGATTTCTTCCAAAAATCAATTTCTGATTTCTCCCCCTAACCCTATTTTTGTAATGTATTTCTATTATTTTGTATTTGGGGATTTACAATCTTTGCTTTTGTATTGTGATAATGTATTTGATGATTCCTATCTCAATTCTTGTAATGTGATGTTCTACTTGATGATTTCCCTTATTTGTAATGGTCCTTGTTACACTTCATAAAATTCGCCGATTTTGTAAAATTTGCCGCAAATTACCCAATACACTTCTTAGTGTTTCTTTCTAAAACGATTGCTCGATATCGTAAACCGTGGCGGCGATCAACGTGACACACTAGCATGAAGGGGATTAGAATATGATCGCCCGCCTTCATTCCACTAGAATTTTGGGAACCTTCTATCATGCTCAAGAGTAATGTATATTGATCTCTTTTTTCTATTGTATGGAGACTATTGATAAGTATATTGTTTGACCGTAATTACCTATCTACGTGGATGCTAAAGAATTTTGTGTGAAAATTTAGAAAATTTGATATAACATCTCTTACTTTGTATTTTTTTTTTTTTTTTTTTGCAAAAAGGGGAGACTTTATTTTTAAAAAAAAAATCATACTTTGTATTTGGGTCAATGATGTCATAAGCATATGAAATTTGTAAGAATGTACATCTCATTTGCTCCAAAAAAAAAGACAAATTTGTTTTAAGAAATATAAATTTTATTCAGTTATCAAACGAATTTCTATTTCTGAAACATAAATTTTGTATCGTTATCAAACAGATTTTTTTCCTCAGAAACTCGTCCAAAAATAGAATTAGAAAAATTCATTTCTGTTTCAGAAACTATTTCTGGAACAAAAATGTTGTCATGCACCTCCTAAGTGTCATTTTTTAAAGGGAAAATTCCAAATAAGGACATGGAGTGAATCTATTTTCTTAAATAAGGACTAAAAGTGTGTCAAATAAGAACCCAAAGTGAATTTTGTGTCAAATAAGGATCCGAAGTGGTCAAGTTAATGTCTATTAAGAACCTTAGCTCGCTGGCAAACATTTTTCGGCGATTAAAATAGGGACAATTTTGTCATAAAATTGTGATTGGAAAAAAAGAAGGAAAATTCTAAATTAATTAAGTTTAGATTTTTCATTTAGATGTTTACGTTTTCTTTTTTCTTCTCCCTCATTGCTCCTCAACCAAATCACTACCTGATCATCGTCGCTACTCGAGTCTCATTGCTCCTTGCCTTGCTCGACCAGTGGAGAATTTGGGTCTCCACAAACAAAGAAAGAAGCATATGATTTTCTTCTTGTTTTTGTATTCATGTCTTAATTGACAGAGAATTTGTGTCTTCGCCTTTGGGGATGATGGGTACAAGGAACGAGGAGAACTTCAGTCTTTGACTTTGTAGATGATGGGTACAAGGAATGGGGAGACCATAGAAAACTTAGGGATTTTTTGTTTCTATGTTAGGATTTGTTAATTTTCCCTAGATTTTTTTGAGACAAAATTGCTCAAACTCCAGTCATTGGAAATGTCACATGCTTGATAGCTGGCAAATATTTGGCTGACTAGCAAACTCATGTCCTTATTTAAAATTGATCCAATCACTTCGGGTCCTTATTTAAGACAATATGTCAACTTTAGGTTTTTATTTGAGAGAAATTTCATTTCGGGTTTTTATTTGAGAAAATTGATCCACTTCGAGTCTTTATTTGGAATTTTCCCTTTTTTAAATGTGATACTTAAGGGTACATTTTGGAAGTTTTGTCACTTTTGCGTCCATCGGTGCCAAGTTTTAACACTTGAAGTGTTCGCAACTTAGTAAGAAATATACCATTAATTTATCTAACAATTTAAGATTTCAACTTTGATAACCTTTTCACCCTAGCCTACTTAAGTGTAATGAAACATTCAAGAATGAGCGCTTCGTTTTCTCGATGAACAAAGCTTGACTGTGGGGAAGGAAAGCTTGTTTGGTTTTTTCTTACTTGAGAGTTACATGTACCTAATTTTCATACTTTCATGGCGGATTAATCTAAGCCAAACGAATCTTCGAGTCAAGGTGGCGAGGAAAAAAGAAAGGGTTCATATCATTTTCTTTTTAGAATTATTTGATATATTCTTTATTATTTGCTGGGGGAGCACATGAAAATGATACTTTACCAACCTAAAAGTATCTCAAAAGTTTCTAGACACTCGTCCATTACGGTCTTTATTTAAAATATTGCCATTGACCTTGACTTCATGACTTATACATTGCATGAATATGTGTATGTGTGAAAAATAAAATTATTTGTTTTTAGTGGGTCGAGAGAATAATAATACGATATTGAACTAAGATATTGGACTAAAGGGTTTTTTTTATATGAACCTTAACACGACAAAAGTGCACAGATGCGAGAATTTTCAGTACATTCTTGCTTTGTATCAAAATGCTAAACATGCCAGTTACGTCTTATGATAAGATACACATGAATTCGTTGAAATTGGACTTAGTTATGTAAGGTATTTTCTTTCTGTCAAATAATTATTGTAGGTTTATTAAAACTGATGTTCAAAGATGATATATATATGTATGTGTGTGACATATTATTGATAGACATTTAAACAATCGAGTTATACTCAATGGCCAATAAAAAATCAGTCATTTTTTTCGTATGTCAATTTTGTAAATCAAAAGTCAATATGTCTAGTATTATTGAATCGAAATTCATGCGGTCGTTATCACCCCATGAAAAATAATCATAGAACGTGTTCGCTCTGCCATTGGCTGGCGCCATGAAAAAGTCCAACCAATGGGAACATGCAGGAAATTCCGTCCGTCGTTGCATGCTTGTAATAAAAATAAAACTGAGAGAGAGAGAGAGAGAGAGAGAGAGAGAGCCATGAAAAAGTCCAACCAATGGGAATATGCAGGAAAGTCCGTCCGTCGTTGCATGCTTGTAATAAAACCCAGAGAGGGAGAGAGAGAGAGAGAGAGAGAGAGGGAGTGCGAGAGGGAGGGAGGGGGAGAGAGAGAGGGAGAGAGGGAGGGGGAGGGAGTGCGAGAGGGAGAGAGGGAGGGGGAGGGGGAGGGAGTGCGAGAGGGAGAGAGGGAGGGGGAGGGGGAGGGAGCGGAGGGGGAGAGAGAGGTTGGGGGGGAGGGGAGTGGGAGTGGGAGGGGGAGGGTGAGGGTGAGGGAGAGGAAGAGGAGAGAGGGGAAGGAGGGAGGGGGAGGGAGCGTGAGAGGGTGGGGGGGGGTGGGGGGGAGGGAGAGGGAGGGAGAGTAGATGAAATTCACTATCAAGGAGCCTCGCAGAGGCCAAGACCAGGACCCGAACCAATCCAACCGGTCCCCCACGTCTGCTCAGTTGCTGACATGTACTGCCTCCTCCGACCAGCGCCCCGCTGCTGGCCAGGTCACCGGCGACGCTCCGGTGGCGAGCTACCAGTCCAGGGATTCCATGACGTCCGAGGTGGAGTTCCAGAGGCAGCTGGCGCTCGGGAGCAGCTCTTCCAACTTGGAGTTTTGTGGCGATGATCTGGAGAACTACCAGATCCGCGCTGCGATCCAGTTGAGCTTGGGCGGGCATTGGCGGGGCGACGCGGGGAGGAAGAAGGATGAGGTCTTGGCAAAGACGCAATCTGAGCAGTACTGGGTGAGTTTGGTGGTGTAATTGTGCCTGCTTGGTTGGTGAATTTAGTGGATGAGCTTGAATTGGGGGGTTTTACTGGGGGCTTTTATTATTCTTTTTGTTTGATGTGCTCAGATTTTGTTATTTATTATGTTTGGGATTTGTTTGGTCGCTAGATATAGACAAAATGATGCTATGGATCAATACTTAGGAGTCTTTCTTTCCATTTCTGATTTGGATAAAACTTAGGTCTTGTTGAACCTTTTATTCTGCTTCTGGCTGGGGCATTTATCTTGCAATTGTGTTCGCTTCTCATCATGCATTGAGATTAGTAATTATGAAGCTGTTTTGCTTAGGTTTCTGTGTTTGTTTGAATGGTGTATCTACTGAGTGTGTTACATGTGCTAAATTACCTGTAGCGTGTAGTTGTACAGGCTGTGAGACTATTGCTTTCAATTGGTTCCCTTGTGGTGATTTTGAATGTTATTACCCATGGGATTCAACTGGAGACTCAGAATGGCTTTTTTTAGTATTGTCTTCCTTGTATGACCTTGACAAGGCATCCTAGCTGTGCTGACAAGTGTTTCCTCCTTGGATATGTTCCTCTCAATATCTTTGAGGTCATGAATGTTTTCATATCTACTATGGTTCTGGTATCTTGTTCTTTTGGCTTGATGAATCCATCTCAGCAGTTTGTAAGATCCCCCAGATATAGAATTGGATAGGTTCCTGTCCTAATTCCCATGCGAGAAATCGTAGTGCCACATAACCTAAATAACTACGGGTATAACATTGTTAAACATGTTAATATGATCCATGTTTGGTCTTGTTCTGTAGCGATTACTTGTATCGCGGGGCTTCTTTGTTTCTTCCATTTTGGTTTAACCAAATACATTTTGATGCAGAAATATGATGTGATTGATTATGAGGAGAATGTGGCGGATGGATTTTATGATGCTCATAATATCTCCACTGACTCAAGACTTCAAGGGAAAATGCCATCCCTTACTGATCTCCAGACTGTCCCTGGGAGTTCTGGCTTTGAAGCTCTAATGGTTAATCGCAGAACTGATCATGCTCTTGAAGACTTGATGCAAATTGCTCAATGTAAAGGATTGAACTCTCCTGCTACTGAGGTTACCGTTTTGGTTCAAAGGCTTGCTGAACTGGTAACAGGACATATGGGTGGCCCAGTAGAGGATGCTAACATTATGTGGGCTAGGTGGATGGAGAGGAGCACACAGTTGAGGACATCTCTTCAGACAAGTGTGTTGCCAATTGGGTCCATAAATATTGGCCTTTCAAGACATCGTGCTTTGCTTTTCAAGGTTAGCACTTTACCGCATCTAAGTTGGGCTTTAGCAGTCCGTGCTTGTTGATTTCTACTGATAGTGGAGCTCAAGGCAATTGGTTGATGTCGTTTACGAAGTTTAATTTTTGTGATCTTCTATAGTTCTGGCGCAAAAAATAATGCCTTGAAAGTATTGTGGGTAATTGATATTACCACCAATGAAAAAAAAAAATCCAGTATCTGAAGTGTTAAAATTTTATTATGTGAAGGTGCTAGCAGACAGTATAAATTTGCCTTGCCGACTGGTGAAAGGTTGCCATTACACTGGGCTGGATGATGATGCTGTAAACGTGATAAAATTGGACAATCAAAGGTGCTGGTTGCCTCTTCTTTTCTGTTATTGTGTAATCATATAGTTACTTTCTGTGGTGCTTTCTAAATTATTTTGTTAATAATTGTCGTATTGAGTGGGCACTTCTTTTGCTTATCACTGTTCCTTTTTTAATTTAGCAGAAATGACTACTGTTTGTGCATATGTTTCATATTTCTTCCAATAAAAGCTCTACGGTATATTTATTGCTTAATTTCTCTTGTTTAGCTCCTTGTAACTGAATATGTTAAGAGATATGAGAACATTTCGTATTTTACTGATTTTAAGTTTGTAGGTTAAATGATAATAGCAACTGAATTGATATCTTTGCGTCCCTTTATTAGGAAAGGCTGCAATTTAATTTGGCATGGTTGCGGTATTGTGCATATTTCGTGGGTTTCAGCCTTGGGAGAACGGATATTTGAAGGCATACTTTATTCTTCTCATAAAAACATACTTTATTCTTCATAAACATTTTCCAAATGAGAATTCACGATCGCCTCCTGAAGTTAAGGAACAAATAACTGACATATCTGCAGATTTTACACGAAACTCAAAAGGATAAGTGCACCATAAGTCCTAAAACTAGTCACAAAAATACAATTGAGTCCTAAAACTTTCAAAAAGTACAATCAAGTCCTAAAACTTGCCACGAAAATGCAATCGAGTCCTAAAACTTTCAAAAAGTGCAATTCATGGAAAGAATTAATTGGATTAATTTGACAAGTTTTAGGATTTATTTGCACTTTTTGAAAGTTTTATGACTCCATTACACTTCCGTGACATAGGAGTTAATTGCACTTTTTGAAAGTTTTAGTCTCGATTGCACTTTCATGACAAGATTTTGGATTTCCAATACACTTGTCCCGAACTTAAATTAGCTATGGTTACTATTTTTTAGTCACATCTAGTGAATTTAATCATAATGTTGCAGCACTTATACTATGATGCATAAACCATTTATCT
This sequence comes from Eucalyptus decipiens, assembly GCA_014182575.1. NCBI lineage: Eukaryota > Viridiplantae > Streptophyta > Magnoliopsida > Myrtales > Myrtaceae > Eucalyptus > Eucalyptus decipiens. The sequence goes on along the minus strand of CM024610.1, from coordinate 32,352,998 downwards.
CTCAGGTCATTCCCTTCCCTTTTATATCGAGTGTTGTTATTTTTACATATTCATCCACTCAAGAGCATGAAATGCACAGTTCTTTCTCTGAAATATGTGATAGTATACTGTAATTGGTGATGGTTTTCATGTTTCCCTACCAGAGGGATTTCATTTGTGTGTTCTTGATTTAGGGAATTTCTGGTTGATCTCATGGCTGCTCCTGGGACGCTTATACCAGCCAGTTCTTGCAGTGGGAAAGATAATAAGCCTTACAGTGGAAAAATTAGGAAACTGCCATCTTTTCAGTCACCTGATGGCTTGGGAGTTGTTCATTCAAGGCCAAAGCCTGCAGCTGGAGAAGGAAGCAGTCAAAGTTTAGCGATGGAAACTGATCCTTATGTCGATGGAAATTTAAACTCTAAAATGTCAGAATCCTTCCCCGCTTTCCCATTTGCTAGTAATAAACCTGGTGTTGGTTCTTCCAGAGTATCTGGTAGGACAGCTCAGCAGTTGAATGTGAATGAGGTCCCACAGAGCAAAAATAGTTCAAAGGACTCCACAAATCTTTTTGCAGATCTCAATCCTTTCGCCATTAAAGGCTTTTGCAAAGCTCCAATGGAAGGTAACAGCACAGAAATCAAAATTGATGAGATGCCAAGACAGAAATATAACCCTGTTCCTGATCGGCGTCCTGTCCTGTTGATGCCAAAAAATCAAAATTCTCCCAATGAAGAACCAAGAAAGAAAGATTATGGTTTAAAGGAAGGTCTATTTCTGAGAAGTAATCGGGTACCAAATTCTTATCATGTGTCATCATTCACTGGCATCTCTACAGCTGATAAAGTCAATCCAGACAGAATTTCTGGTGGGATAGCTCAAGAGTTGAATATCGATGTGGTCCCACAGAGCAAAAACAGTTCAGAGAAGCCTACAAATCTTTTGGCAGATCTCAATCCTTTTGATATTAAAGGCTTTCGCAAAGCCCCAATGGAAGGTAAAAGCACAGAAGTAAAATATAATGAGATGCCAAGACAGAAAAATAACCCACTTCCGGATTGGCCTCCTGTCCCATTGATGCCAAAAAATCAACATCTTCTCAATGAAGTACCAAGAAAGAAAGATTACGGTTTTAAGGAAGGTCTGTTTTCAAGAAGTAATCAGGAACCTAATGCTGATCATGTGTCATCATCCATTGGTAGATCTACAACTCATAAAGTCATGCTGAACAGTGTACACTTGAATGCCCAAGTCAGAAAAGACCCTCTTAGGACTCCGGAGATTTTGCAAGATGGTGTAGCGGACTCTCAAATAGGACGTGATAGACATGAAATTGGTTTATCTGGTCTGAAAAAGTGGCCTAATGACAGATTCATGGACACAAACTTCGTGTTGAAGGATTCAGAAAGCCCAAGCTCATCAATTGATAATAATACAATTAAGGTTGATCGAGCACCTGATGATGTTGATGTTGGTGTTGAGATTGACTGGGAACATTTGATCATTTGTGAAAGGATAGGAAGAGGTATTGCTTTGATGAAGTCCCTGATTGGATAGATTCTTTCGTGTCCTTGTGCATGTCCATATTTACTAAGAGAGCAAGACTCATGGATAAATATATGATGATCCTGTTGCTGCATTTTTATGACATTTGTTTAGTATTATCAGACATGCTTTATCACTATTGTACTGCCTATTATGCTCATGGCTACCTAGCCATGTAACTAGAGATAAAGTGCATGTCATCTAAGAAAAAGTTCTGGCATTCCAAATGTAGGCATAATTGCAGTAGTTATTATAGCATGGACAGCAATATTTTCTCACTGAATTGCATTTACTGTTATTATGTCAAAAATATTACCCCAATTTCATGTTCTTCTAAACAGGTTCTTATGGAGAGGTCTATCGCGCTGACTGGAATGGCACGGTCAGTATCATATATTTCTACAAATTAAGAATTGGCATTGCATTAGTTACTCAAAGAGATTCTTTATGTTTAGAAGTATGACTTCAATTTGTTTGAATATATGGAATGTGCATATCCATGGGCTCCCTTTATATGGTTGCTTTTAAGCAACTGATCCTCCTTGAATATGAGAATTAGTCTTTGGGTCAAAAGAAATGACAGTTAGTCCTGCTTCAGTGTTCTGCTTTTGCGCATTAGTTTTGGAGTTTCAAACTAGGCAGCTAGCATGTAACGGTGACATCTGATATAGTATCAAAATCTGGCATTCAACCTAAGTTGGTAAAAAAAAAAAAAAAAAAAAGAACCTGAATTGGTACCTTGACAAAGTACCTGACCTATTGGACTGGTCTCGACCATAAAAACTAATTTCCCATTACTCATTCATAGCCTTGTCTAGCTACTCTTTCATATTTTGGATAAAATAGATGGAATTTTTCCTTATGGCCAACGTGCTACACTTTTATTAGGTGCTGTCAAGATTATTTTTCTATGTTTAGCTCTTTGGTAATTAGTTGCAAGTTCTCTGGATATAATTGAATCCTTACTGTGAAGACCGAAGAAGTTTGTTATAATAGTCACAATGAATGTACTGCTACAAAGTTTTTTTGTACACTGTTAGTTTGTGACTCAATCAAACTCCATCCATGTCATAGAAGCACTTTAAACACTGGGTTGTTTGGCTTTGTTGTCCTTGTGGTTTTTTATGCTCTTGCATGTCAAGAAATGGAAAGAGAAATGGTAAATGACCCTTTTTCTCTTATTTACATTTTCCAAAGATTTGTATGCACTTACTATTAGTATTTTACAATTGCAATTCAGACATTAGCTTTGCAAAATACTCAGTGTTCATATGTTCTTAATATTTAAAATTCTATGATATGCCATGAAACATAACATAAATTACAATGTGTTTTAGAGTCTTAACATCTGGCTTGACTCGCTTGTTCTGCAGGAGGTGGCTGTGAAGAAAATGTGGGATCAGGATTTCTCAGGTGCTTCTTTGGATGAGTTCAGACGAGAAGTAAGCTAGCAATAGGTCTTTCATTTGTGCTCTTTATCTTCCAGTCCTTATTTCGGACCAAAACTTTCCAGTTTTATTGAGAACCCAAAAAGAATAGTGCAATCACTTAATATAAATGATGAGTTTCACAGTAAGGCTACCTTATCATGCCATGCAGTCTGCATTGTCAGAAATATTACAGGAGAAAAGGGGCAATTTGGTTTTCTGTTGTTTTGTTGATGTAGGCACAGAGTTCAGGGCTTTTCAATTAATGTTCCTCACATAAGATCTGAATGGCACATAAAGTTTGATAGTTGAAACCAAATGGGAAAAAGATTTATGGATCACAATTTCAGTTTAATTTATGTGTGTCTATATGTATTTTGGAAGCAAATGAATTAGTGTGTTCAATCATTGATTTGCATTTTTAATAAGAATAAAAATGAGGACAAACAAGAGATGTTTTCCCAGTATATCCAGCTACTGTAAGATTAATTACTATGCACCTTGATTTTTGCATCTGTGCAAAGGTTGCAGAGAATGCATAGACATTATCATCAGATTGCCATTCTTTTCATGGGTTCCATGATTTGTCCTCATCTATCTAATGGTTGTGTTTAACGATTTAATTGTTTGTTTAATTTGCTTATTTAGCAAGGAAAAAAATGAGGACTAATCAGAGCAATGAGTCAAGAAATGCTTTTCCAATATATTAAGGGCAATAAGTGACGATGCATCTTGTTCTTCTGTTCCAAGGTGCGGATAATGCGTGGATTGCATCATCCAAATATTGTTCTTTTCAAGGGTGCTGTGGCCTGTCCTCCACATCTGTCTATCATTATGGAGTTTCTTCCAAGGTACAATTTTTTGTGCCTCAAAAAACCTTGGTAGTATGCAAACGGCATCGATTGTTTTTACGGGGATGCAGCTAATTTATCTGTTGTTAAAGGGTATAATTATTTGGACGGCGCACGACAATCTCATTTTACTGTCCATTTTTACTTTTGTTGACTTCTCCAGGGGAAGCTTGTACAGAATTATACATCATCCTCAATGTCATATTGATGGGAAACTTAGGATAAAAATGGCCCTTGATGTGGTATGAAATAATTGGTCTCCCTTCTCTTTTTTTTTTTTTTTTTTGGTGTTGGAGATATAGATATTTCCTTTTCCGAAATTGATATAAGTGCTTATGCAAATTTTACAGGCAAGGGGAATGAATTGCTTGCACACGAGTGTCCCAACAATAGTTCATCGAGATTTGAAATCAGCAAACCTTCTTGTTGACCAAAACTGGAATGTCAAAGTACGTACAACTTACCAATGTTGCCTGTTCCTTTCATTTTCATTCTTTCACTTCTTTAAATAACGAATCAAGCTATTTCCTTGCATGCATATCATTCATCCATCTCCTAGGTGCTACTAACGTCTTGGCTGGCCTTTTTCTATTTTTCTGGGATACTCTTTTCCCTGACACTGTGAGCACCTCAGATATGCTCGATATTGACTGGTATTAGCTTATTCTGGGATAACATGTGGACTTTATTTCTTGTAGACTCTGACTTCTCATTCTCTCTTTTCACTGCCATGCTCAAACTTACATTTGTATAGAACCCTGATGTGGATGATTCTTGATTTACCAAACTTGCCATCAGAAATCTGCTCTGTGATTTTGATGTGAATGATGATCAAAGTTTGCAGTAAATTGCCATTTGCGTCCTCACTACAATTTATTGTTGTGCAGGTCTGTGATTTTGGGCTGTCACGGTTGAAGCACAATACTTTCTTGTCATCCAAGTCAACTGGAACGGTAAATACGCAAGCTTTCTTGATAACCATTCTTGAAGAGTACTCAAGGATGGAGAGAGGAAGTTATTCAACTAAAATAAGGAAAGACATTTGGATGGTCTCTACTAATAGCTTTCACTGTAATTAAATGGACCATTAGCAATTATAGAGGAAATGAAGAGAAAACAACTGCAAACATCATTTTTGGTGATCTCAGAAGTAGACTTCTTCTCTAGTACAATCTTAAATAGTTGGACGAGTATCTGGTGTTTCGATTTCTGAAACTAGAAAAAAGTTTGCCATAGCATTACCAAACAATGCCCAAAAAGTCTGAGACTTTTGGTTTCCAGATTTATGTTTCGATTTCTGAAACTAGAAAAAAAGTTTGCCATACCAAACAATGCCTAAAAAGTCTGAGACTTTTGGTTTCCGGATTTATTTTATACTAGTATTGGAAAGGAACCGTTCTTGATGTTTCTCAAGATTTTGAACTGTTCCTAATGTGAAGTTCTTGATTTTGTCAGCCTGAGTGGATGGCACCAGAAGTTCTCCGCAATGAACCGTCGAATGAAAAGTGAGTTGTGCATTTCTGAGCTAGCTTCGATTTTTTTTTTTTCCAGGCTACGTTTTGTTAAGCTCCTGTCGCTTAGATTTTGCAATAGTCAAGCCTAAATGACTTAACTTTTGACACAAGCTGTGATCATATGTTATAATTATACTATTAGGGCTTGTTTTTTATAATTGCTTATGCTGGAAAGCATTTTTCCTTGCCTATTTGCTGATTTCTAAAGAATAGGGTATACAAAATTGGTAGGAATAATGACACAAACAGTCCCTAAACTTTGGCCCAATGTGCAATTTGGTCCTTGAACTTTTAATTTGTTCAATGTGGTCCCTAAACATTAGCCTAATATGTCATATGGTCCCTGAACTTTTGGTACATGTTCAATACAGTCCCTATGAAAATGTTTAAAGTAGTCCCTGATATTGAATAATTATGAAATGACTATATTGAACATTTTCATACAATTCAGGGACTGTATTGAACATGCCTGAATTGTACATATACCAAAAGTTCATGGACTATATTTAACAAATTAAAAGTTCAGGAACCATATTGTACATTGAGCTAATATCTAGGGACTACATTGAACAAATTAAAAGTTCAGGGACCAAATTACACATGGGGCCAAAGTTCAGGGATTGCTTTTGTCAATTTTCCAAATTGGAAAGATGGGACTTCATTTGATAAGAGAATCTGCTTGGATGTGATTTTCAGGGAGAAACAGTTCTATAAGGGAACTAAAGAACTGATTATATTTGCTCTATACATGTACGGATATCCTACTTGGTGCTTAAGATGATAGAGTTAACTACGACGCTTCTGATTCATAAGCTTAAGCTGTAGGAGCAGCAAATATTTATTCGATGTTCTGTGGGTTGTGCAGATGTGATGTCTATAGTTTTGGGGTCATTCTCTGGGAGCTTGCCACGTCGAGATTGCCTTGGACTGAGATGAACCCAATACAGGTTGTGGGTGCTGTTGGTTATGAAAATCGCCGCCTTGAGATCCCCAAAGAAGTCCATCCCTTGGTTAGGAAGATCATTTTGGAATGTTGGCAGACGTAAGAAAAATTTGAGCACAGATAACATAAACGCACAAGTTATTTTGTTGAACCAATCGCTTCTCATTTACCGATGTCATCTTGCAGAAATCCACGCTTGCGGCCCTCTTTTGCAGAGCTCATTGTATCTCTCAAGTCCTTGCAGCAGCTTGTGATTCCTTCTCACTTGGATGAACCAAACGCATATGCAGCGCGGGGCCGGCCAAACTCTGCTCTTCCTCCGGAGATTCAAGTAAAGTCGACACCTTGAAACATCTTCATAGAGTGAATAAAAAGTTCATGGCATCACTTCATTTGCATGATGGCATCAATCAATTCATGATAAATGTATACTAGAGTAAGAAATGAGGGAAGCTTTTTAGCACAAAGGGTTCATGCTGTATAGTGATCTTACCGCTCCTGCAGAAAGACCGCCGGGGTGTTTTGTACAGTTCTGCATCTACAGTTTCTTTTTGAAAGGCGGGACTGAGGAAGTGATGTACAAGTGTATATGTTTCTTGCAATATAAGTTACTGATCGCAGTTTGATAGTAATTGAGGAATAATTTACTCAGTATTTTTATAAAGTGGTTTGCCCGATTTTCTCTCCTGCCATGGGATGAGTACTGCCTACGGATCTGTTCTTTATCAGTGGAGTATTGAGGATATTAAGAACTATGAATTTACTCTAGTCACGAGTATGTGTGCTTAGTCTAGATGTGAATAAAAAAAAAATTTAAAACCTCTCTTTCTCTAGATCAGTACAATGATGACAGAGACAAGGTTGCTTGAATGTGCTATCATTTCTCCTCTAGGAGTTCTTTACTGTTCTGATCAAAGCATTGATGTTCGAGTGACAACTTTGAAAATTCTTATGCATGTTCTGGAGTTGACTTGGTATCCCTGACATCTAATGAAAACTTTACTGGCATTTCTTTTCTATATAGCTCTCCGTTGATCTGACAATATATTCCACTGATACTGTATTTCAGATGCATGGGAACAAGTTGCAGTTCAGTTGGGCAGATATATTTAAGAAGTCGAGGTATCTTTCTCCTCTATCTCTATCCAACATGCATACAAGCCTTAAGCTGTATCATGATACAGGCCTTAAGCTGTATCATTGTCTTTTCTAACTTTGCTGTCCCTTTTCCTGCTAAATTGCCAAGATCACTGGCAGATGAATATGAGAAGGATGATGTTACTCGGGGCTTCCAGGTTAGATATTTAATCTCCTGACTCAAAAGAAAGGAACCGTTTGCTTTCTTTTTTTCATTGGCGTGGGGGGCAGGGGGTATCAATACCTGACTGAAAAAGTGGATTGTGTTTATATACGTCGAAAGACAGATCTGGTGCACCATCACCTATTTGCATACCAAAATTCTCAATAACTGGTGATGGCGCTTTTGTTTCTATGTATTCAATTAAGAGAAACATTATGCCAGGGTTGTTGGTTCTTTCTGCAGTGCAAAAAGTCTTGAATACCTCTTCTATGTAAATATAAAAGCATCTCTGATTGATGGCATTTGAAAACATTATTCTAGAACAATAGTTTGGGATCAAGAAAAGATTTGACGTTTCACTTGCCAACTACGGCACTTTAGATAATGTAAAGCGGTGCTCCTAAGAAGAGCTTACCACAGACAATGGTGCTTTTCATGGAGCATCACACTCCCTTTGCATTTCCCATTAGACCCGTAATCTATTCCAATTTCACCCTACTCCTTATTCTTCTCCAATCTTTTATCAAATCCAATTTCCTATTTATGTGTTCCATAATAGTCATGCTGATGATTCAACAATTTATTGAGTGGCTACAATCACGTGTAGTTTGTCTTTTCCCTCTCAGTGGTCACGGATTATATTGTTTTCTGTTTTTTGTTTTTTTTTGGCTGTTTAGTTCAAATGTTGCTCATGGCATTATTTTAACATATTAATAGTAATTTGTCAATTGCCTTTCTTGGCATTTATTCGGAGTTAGTAATGCAATCATTTTGTAGTAGTTTGACTTAGTAACTTGATGTAGCTCATGTTTGTCACATGTAAAGGCATGCATTTTTTTTTGCTCAACTAGCCACTTTATATATGATGATATATTGTTTTCTTATTTCAATTGTTTTCTATTGATAGTTGATTGAGAACATATAATAATTTGCATAGAATTATAATCTAATTTAACCAATCACTTATTCTTGAAATTCCTTTATTCCCATTTTCATAATGATTCTATTAATACCGTGAAACTATTCCTCAACACTCAACACCCTTATTCAGATGAGAGGGATTCAGTTAAAGTGGTTTGGACATGTCAAATGACAACTTTAAATGCTTTTGTGAATAAAGTGGAAGAGAGAAATTCTGTGTATTTCAGTGTTAATAGAGAAGAGTACATGGAGCCTACTTATAGGCTTGTAGATCAGATATGCATAATCATGTTAGATACGGAGAATCAAAGGAAATGTCCTAAATATCTCTAGAAGATACACACTTCCCCTCAAGATGAGAGGGATTCATTTAAAGTGGTTTGGACCTGTCAAATGACAACTTTAAATGTTTTTGTGAATAAAGTGGAAAAGGGAAATTCTGAATATTTCAATGTTAATAGAAAAGAGTACATAAGCCTATTTATAGGCTTGAATAGATGACAATTTAGGGAAATCAGATTAAATATGCATAATCAAAATAGATATGGAGAAACAAAGGATACATCCTAAATATCTTTAGAAGATACCTAAATATATCTAAAACTTCCCTTCAAGCTAGAGCATAGATATTAATCATGCCCAGCTTGTTACAAATATATTCTATCCTTCCATTACCTAGACGCTTAGTAATATGTCCGTAAGTTGTTCATCAGTCCTAACGTGATTACGAAGAACCACTCCACTCTGCATCTTCTCTCAAATAAAATGACAATCAACTTCGATGTGTTTTGTTCTCTCATAAAACACAAGCTTAGATGCTATATGTACTACCACCTAATTATCACAACATAAAGACATGGAACTGAAGCTTTAAAGCCTAACTTAGTAAAAGCTGTTGATTCCACACCAATCCACATGTCACTTGTGTGATGGCTCTATATTCTTACTTAGCATTGGAGCAAGCAACACCATTATGTTTCTTACTCTTCCATGACACTGAACTTCCTCCAACCAAGTTACAGTAGCCAGTGGTTGATCTCCTATCATCTGGGGGGGAGCCTTCTTCGAGTACCTCAAAATCCAAATAATCGCATCCCAGTGAGATGTGCGAGGGAAAGACAAAAATTGGCTTACCACACTAACTGAAAAGGCAATGATTAGTTGAGTTACTGTGAGATAATTTATCTTACCCCCCAATCTTCTATATCTCTTAGGATTATCAAGAATCTCTGCTCCCTTAGCAACTAGTTTAACTCCTTGTTCCATGGGTGAATCAAGAAGCTTTGATCCCAACATGCTCGTTTCAATGAGCAAATATAGGATATACTTTTGTTATGACAAAGTAATGACTTTCTGTGACTGTGCTGCCTCAATTTGTAGAAACTATACAACTTTCCTAAGTCCTTAGTCTGAAACTGTTGCTGAAGATAGAGGTTTAGCTCAGATATACCAACCATCTCCCAAGATGATAATATCAACATACACAATAAAAAACAACTTGCCTCCCCCTGACTATTTATGAAAGGCAAAGTGATCATTTTCACACCTAGACAGACCAAAAGAGATTACAGCATTAGAAAATCTATCAAACCACGCCCACTGACTGCTTCAAACCATAGGAAGACTTTTTTGACTTGCAAACTAGTCTCCCAAACTCCTCCTAAGCAACAAACTCCTCCTAAGCAACAAACCCTGAAGGTTGCTCCATATACACCTCCTCATGAAGGGTACCGTGCAAGAAAACATTATTGACATCAAGCTGAAACAAGGGTCAGTTATATGTGGCAGCAAAAAAGATCAAAATACAAACAGATTTAAGATTGGCAACTGGAGAAAAAGTGTCTAAATTGTCAACCCCATACACCTGAGCACACCCTTTCGCAACAAGTCCTGCTTTTAAGTGAGCAACGGAACCATTGGGATTGAGTTTCACAGCATACACCCATCAGTAACCAATAGTAGTTTTGTTTGAAGGAAGAGGTACCAAGTCTCAAGTTGGATTAACCTGTAGGCCCTTTAATTCTTCTTTCATAGCTGTCCTCTAGTTAGAGCTTTGTAATGCCTCAGCTATATATTTAGGGAGAGGATATTGTTGAACAGTAAATAAAAAGATCAACCAAGGAGCTCGATCAGCGTCAAATCTTGGCTGGTCAGTGCTGGAACTGCAATAAACGAGATAACGCGATTAGCACCGGACGACGCTAGATCTAAGCTGAATGGTCGGACAACGCTGGATTGAAGCTGGCAGCTTTTATTTTTTCTTTGGCTTTTATTATTATTATTTATTGTTTTTGGAAGAGAGAAATTTCAGCAGCGACCGGTGATAGCTCTGATACCATGTGAATAAAGTGGAACAAAGAAATTCTATATATTTCAATGTCAATTGGAAAAGAGTACATAAGTCTATTTATAGACTTGAATAGATGACAGTATATGGAAATCAAATCAGACTAGATATGGAAAATCAAAGGGAATATCCTAAATATCTCTAGAAGATACCTAAATATCTCTCGTAGTTTTAATAGAAGACACATGATGGAGATGGAGGTTGGAAGCGGTAATTAAAGACATGAAAAGACGTGGATGCAACTAGTTGGGTTTTATTGAAGATTGGTACTGTGCAGAACTTAATTGTATATGAGGATACATGTAGGTGTAGCAGAATCCGTGTACTGGAAACAAGACTGATTGATTGATGTTCACATTAAAGATGAAGAGTTCATGGGTTCAAGTTACATAACATTTGACTGTAGAAGCTTGTAGAGGGGGGATGCCCCCTTGTGAAATGTTGCTTCGATAGATTTTCAGAAAAGAAAGGAAAGCAGAGCATAGCTCCTCTTTTTCCTCTATACCCCATGACATTTTTTTCTGTGGTTCTGCAGAAATTCTTGCCCTCGTAGCAGAAAAATGGTGCCATTTATTAAATTAAATCGTTAAAAAGTGCCCAATTCGTCTGGGATTTCATCATGTGCGTTCTGGTAGACATTTGTAATCAATCGAATAGAGCGAATGGTACTCTTTTTGTCATATATTATATTTACAGGGAAAGTAAAAAGAAAGTATGACAATTTTGGGAGGTTTACATGTTTCACAAATGAAAACTGCATGCTAGTAAAAGGTAGTGTTACCATGATGTGTTAAATGAATTCTGGAATTGCCACAGCTTCTGTATTCCTATTTGCAACATTTATTAGCATTCTCCTTTGCCATTATCTGTTGCAAAGTGTGATCTCTGTTCAATTTAATTCCTAATGTACATGGCAAGGGTCTGGATTTCACTGTTTAGTGTGGCACACTCTTACGAAGATGACTGATGATTGATATGATGTTGCTTATCGCTAATGTTTGAAGAGTTATTTTTTGTCTTATTCTTGGTCACTCAATCTGATTGCTTTGCCTCTTTGCAGCTGCTTTGGGTTATTAAGAACAACTCACTTTCAACTTTGCCAGCAGAATTCCTACCAGTGTAAATACTAAACTTATGTTTTGGACAATCCTCGCTTATGTCTAGTTCATTTTTTGCTGGGATGTCTTTATCAATGTTATTGAATAAGACTTTGCAGCTTACAAAATAAATTGATGAAATCTGGAGATTTCAAGGATTATGCTATGCAGCTGAGATGCTGTTGATGTTAGGCAAGAAATACCCATAAAAGGATGGACCGAATGGGTGCCTAGCGATGGCCATCACCCCCCAGTGATGCCTAAACACTTCTTAAAACTGAAGCCATGAGCAAGTTGTGGCAAGTAATTTTCATAGTAAAGGTTACACTGAATAACCCGAATCATTAGCTGTTAAACTCTGAATATTTGCATTTAAGAAAACTTGTATTTACCAAAACATTTTACTTGGCTAACAGATGATAGTAGGAGCAGTTACTGATCAGTGCACGTTGAGGACTTTTGCCAAGTGTCAACTCTACTTGAATGTGTTTGGTTTTCATCTAATTTGGCAGATTTATTGATGTTATTGGAGCATATAGTGTTCAGAAGACAGATCTCAACATTAGCCTGACAGCAATACACCTTTTGTGGATTGCTGCTTGTTTCATAGCACGAGGGCTTAGCCCTGAGCCCTCTAAGGAAAAGGAGCGGGAAGCAGGTTCAGTTTAGATTTTTCTTTCCAACCTTCTGCTTTGTCATTAAGTCTAAAAGCTCTATTCTTTTTTCTTTGACCTCAGGACGAGGAGATGTGCAATATATTCCTAGGTCAGTGGATGGTGAAGAGAGTTCAGATAATACTCGTGTTGCATCTGGCAGAGAGAATTATGAGGCTTCTTCAAAAAGTACAGAGGGTGGTGACAAGTTGCTATTTTCCGTGATCTTGTTACTTCAGAAGCTTGGAAATGATGAGAGGCCAGAGGTATGGTGATGGACTGTATGGTGGCATATTTGCACTCAAGACTTGCCTTTTCTTTGATTGGCTTCTTCATGTCCTATCTTCTGTTTCTTTCTGTCTGTGTCATTTTGGATATTACTTTAGTTTAGCAGTCTCTATTATTAAGATCTTATTCTAATTGAAGAAGCTATTATGCTTAGCCGACAAAGCTTTGGTGGTTTTGGGAATCAGTTGTGATTACTACCACCTTGATTATGGTGGTTTTGAGGAAAATGGAGGATGTGCAATTGACGAGTGGAATCAAAGAAAATGTTGCAAGTACAATATATGAGCATTATCATTACTTTGGTTGGCTGTTTGAATCTTTTTATGCTATTGTGCTCGATTTTTGTAAGTTTTCTGAAAATCCAAATGCTCCGTATTATTCCTGTGGTCTCCTCCCATATCTTTTTAAAGTCTCTCTCATCCCCTTTTAACCTTAGTCTCTGTCACATTAGAGCATTACTCCACTGGTCTAAAGGAAAGCACTCATTCCATATCTTTGTAGTTCTTTCCTTGTCCCCTTTAACCTTTGTCTCCATCCACTAATCACATTTCTTCACTGGACTAACCAAAAGCCTTCATTCTCCATGACAAACCATCTCAAGAAGCTTCTCTTGTCTAATTCTCAATTGATGCCACATGAGTAAAGTTCTTTCTCCCCTGCCCTTCCCATCTTTGGAAACCTCCCTTAAATTTTACAGTTTCAATATAATCCTGTAAATGTTGAGTTACATATGAGCAAAGTAATATACATTTTTAATGTTATTCGGGATACTCGAGCTCAGTATGCAGCATGTCTTTTTCCTTTAATTTACTTCCGGAAACTTGCTCTTCATATGTCCATGTTTTTTCATATGAATGTGTGTTTAGTGTTGAGGAGGTTTCCATTCAATGGTACTGGGATCATTGGATGATATTTTACTGGTTTATTGAGCTATTTTTGAATGTGACAGTGATAATATGATAAATTGAGTTATTGTGTGCTTGATTTGAAATACGCTCTCATTATTTTATGTGCAATAAATAATTACATTGGACTGGTTCAGCAACCATGGAATATATACTCATATGCAAAATGCATTTTATATATGATATTGTAAATACAATAATTACTACTTGTAGAATATTTCCTTGGGTAGAAGTGGTATTCTGCAACTGAACAAGCCTTCAACTGTGTTTCTCTTTTTCAATCGTTCTTCTTGGATCCTTCTGTTGACATCCACATTAGTTTTCATGGAAGCTACAGTTCCTTCTTACCTTGAGTGTTGTGGATTGTTTTCTTTATAAAGTCTACTTTTCATCCACTTAATTCAAGGTAGGAATTCATTTATTCATCTTGTAAACTTTTCAAAAGCACCTGTTGCTTCACTCTTTTAGAGAAACACTATTCTTTGTCAATGTAAACCTAAGGCACCTCAAGTATAGAATGTCAATTTTAAGTGTGAGATTTGTGGGACTATCACCAACTGTTTTAAAAGCTTAAGCTGTAAAATGAAGGCGTGGTTTAATAGTTAAATGTTCTATCACTCACACTTAGTGTGATCTTTTTTAACTAGTACTAGACATGGGCATATTTAAATTTGGGAGGCAAATGAGACCTGAAAAGATTTGAACTCAGGACCTCCAGCTCTGTTATTATGTGAAATTTGTGGGAACTTCGCCAACTGTTCTAAAAGCTTAAGCGTGAGGCATGAGGGAGAGTGTTAGAATATTTAAATATTAAACCATACATTCTTCTAAAAGTTTAAGCTATGGCGTGTTTTGATATTTAAATATTCTAATAATAAGTTAAGTCAAGAGTCTTATAGGTTTATGCTTTTGAGGTGTATGCTAACTGAAGTGACCAAAAGTTAAGGCTTGAGAGCTGTAAACAGTAATATACCGTAAGTTGAGTCAGTTCTACAAATATAAGTAGATTAGTGCTATTGTCTTTATGAGGATTTATCTTGTGATATAAAGACTAATGGACACCACCCTACGGTTTATAGCTCTAGTTACCATTCATATCTATTTATTCCTCTCCGCCCCTTCGTCTCTCTCTCTCTCTCTCTCTCTCTCTCTCTCTCTCTCTCAACCCTTGAATTACAACAGCGTGAAACCCCATATGTTTTGCTTCATCCATTCTTTTCGGTTTTTGGTAGTCCTAGATCATTCAGTCCAAGTTTCTTAAAGGAAATAAAAACAACAATCTTCCTGAATTCTAACCGGTTAAAATGGGATTTTGTGTTTCTTAAAAAGCTTTTTCAAGCCGGTTCCCCTCATTGAAACCTTGTAGAATCACCTTTAACACCTCTCGATGTTAAATCCTATTTTGCACTGGCTTATGTCCACTCTTGTACATGCATCTCCCTCGCTCTCTCCCTCCCTCCCTCCCTCCCTCCCTCTCTCTCTATCTCAGATGAAAATGTCTTCTACAAGTGCTTTTAGGCCACTTTTGGTGATATCATCTACTTCATGGCATATATATGATAATGCAACCAAAGCTAGATTTTTTTTTTTTCCAATATGTAGTTCTCAGAGGCTTATCTGGATTATTTCTAGATGTAGCTCTGCCCTTCTCAGTGAGCTCATGCGCACGTTCCTTTCTTTCCATATAATTTCCTTCCTGTTCGGAACATTTTATATCAACCTTGTATAATGTATCAAGATTATTGGTTGTTCCTTGCACTCACATAGATAACAATCCTGGCTTTTAGGTGAGAAATTCAGCTGTCAGGATACTTTTCCAAACTCTTGGTAGTCATGGACAAAAACTCTCCAAAAGCATGTGGGAGGATTGTCTTTGGAACTATGTCTTCCCTACATTGGACCAGGCATCCCACATGGTAGAGTCACACCATTTCAAGGTTCTAATTAAAGCATATCTATAGTCTCTGTTAATAAAATGTAAATTTTGTGTAGGCTGCAACCTCATCAAAAGATGAATGGCGTGGAAAAGAACTTGGAACAAGAGGAGGAAAAGCAGTTCAAATGCATATTCATCATAGGTACTCTTTGATTTTTTCATCATAAATGAAGTTTACATCCTTTGTCATCCAGAAAATCTGTAAATACTAGATTTTGATCAATGTATATGCAGTCGTAACACGGCCCGGAAGCAGTGGGATGAGACACTTGTGCTGGTCCTCAATGGGATATCCCGTATATTACGGTCTTTCTTCCCCTTTCTCAAAAGCTTAAGCAACTTCTGGTCTGGTAGGATTATAGTTAACCAAATTTTAGTTTATTTAGTCATGATTTCCAATGGTAGTTGATACTTGGAAGTACTGTTTCCAAGCGTTCACTAATATGAGTTATTATAAGGGGATTGATTTTTACAGGATGGGAGTTTCTGCTCATTATCGTCCAAGATAGCATTGTAAATGGAAGCAAAGAGGTTGCTCTTGCAGCGGTTAGCAGCTTGCAGACGACCATTGTATCTCATATTCTCAAGGTGATCATCAATTCACTGATCTTGGTCGGCCAAAAAAAGAAAAAAGAAAATCACTGTTCTTGGAACTATTGAAGTAGAATTAATCCTCAGTTGGCTTCCATAATTTTAGTTTTTCTGTTTCATTGAAATGCCAAGAGACACAATGTCCTCATATTTAATTTCTCTGCAACACAGGGGAACTTGCCAATGCCTTACCTCACCTCAGTACTTGAGGTCTATGAGTTTGTTTTTCAAAGGTCACCCAGCTATGGCGTTAATTCCACTAGCAAGGCAAAGCAGGAGATTTTACATGGTCTTGGTAATGCAATTGGCTCTATAATAGAATCCCATCTTTGCCCAAATCATGTCGATGTTGACAATTATCTTCTTCCTGGGTTAATTTCAGAATATCAATAAGGGGCATTATTTATGAGGTCTCACAGTTGAATCAAAGTCACAATCATGACTTCCATTGTCATCTCCATGTCTGTTCGATCTTTTTGCAGGCGAACTATATGTTCAGGCACAGAGTATGTTTGACAGCCAAATGTACACACAGTTAATAGCAATTATTCATCTGGCAATTAAGCAATCCTTGATGGGAAGTGAAAACGTTGGAGCTGACATAGTATGTTTGATATGCCCTCTTCTTTTCTCCTCGTATCTCAGTTTAATTGACTGAAAACCGTAAAGGTTGCTTACTTCTGCCTTTCCTTTCGTACATGCATGTTTTTTTTAGTCTTTTGAAGTCTTAGTGGTGAAAACTAAAAAAGAGGGATCATCAACCATGCTTGTAAAGCAGGTGAGATAATCTGAATTGGGACTGAGTTTTGGTGGTTTAAAAGAGTGAAATCCGGAAAAGGTAATCCAAGAGGTTTTGGTTTGCTTTACTAACTGAGAAGTCCCATTTTTTTAACAGAACAGCTTTTAGATCCCTATCTTGTAAATAAGCACTCTTTGTATCTTTTGACTTTCTGATTACGTTGACTTATACCCATTCTGTGTCTAATTAAATATTTTCTCTCTTCTTGAAAATTGAAATTTAAAGTCCTATTTCTATTCCTTAAAAGAAGAAATGGGTGAAATGGTCTTATGCACACCCTTCGATAGGCACCATTTGTATAGGGGAGGTGGATGAAACCCATGATACCATCCACTTTTGTAAGATGTTGTCCGTTGTAGCAAAAACTAGAAAATAGTTAACTTATGTTCCACATACTCCTGCCTTTTACAATCTCATTTTATGTCATCCCTTCCGCTTCAACCGATGGTTTTTGTATGTTTTCTCAGTGATTACCCTCAACTGACCAAAACAGAGCAATTTTTGTGCATCTTCTTTCTGGTTATTCGTTTTGGATTAATTCTTGGTACAAATTCATTGTGGCTTTCATCTCTATGTGGATTCGATTGTCATCTTACCATTTTTGACAGCTCTGTATTCTATCATCTTTTCTCCAGGGAAATATCTCACCTATTCAGCGTACTGTGCTGGAAATTTTGCCCCATTTGCGGCCAACTGAACAATTTTCTTCATTGTGGCTGATCTTGCTCCGAGAGATCTTGCATTATCTCCCACGACCTGATGAATCACTGCGAAATGAGGAGGAAGAGGTTAAGAGAACCAATGCTCCTGATGGAAATCTAGGTAAATTGAGAGTTATGCCGAATAGATTTGTTTAAATGGTGGAGTTGGATAATAAAATGTTTTAATGTTTCTGTCTCGTTTCATAGATGTTCACGTAGAGACCAGAAACGAAACACCCAATAACATTGCTTCCACTTCATTAAGCAAAGCTGAACTGGATGGTCATTCAAGCAAGACTAAACCGACATGTATCTCAAGTAACGTGTTCCCAGAAAAGGTCATCCCTTTGTTGGTAGATCTCTCTTTACAGGCTCCGACAGTTGAGAAGCATATCGTACTACCAGAAATTGTCCAGAGTCTTGGAAGGTATAAACCATTCTATCTGTTGTTCTCTGCATATCTTTTCATGAGAAACCTTCTTGTGCAACTCGTTAAATGCTTTTCACTTGTTTGCGTTGATAATTATTTCGACACTTTCATCCAAGGAGGAAGCTGGGAGTTTAAGTTTGACCAAAAGTACATGGTAGGATACTTTATGCATGAATCACTGACTAGAAACTTGAAAAATATGATACTGTGTCATCTGGATCAGAGTTGCTTTTCCAGCATTTACAGATTCTGCAGCTTCAATAGTTGCACAGGCTCATTGATGGAGCAACGAACTTAATTCCTTCTGTCATTGAACATGCAATGTGTAAAGTTGTCTTTCACTTCATACTGGTTGGTAGCAAGCATTGACCAAATTAAGCCAGCGTAAAACTCTGTTTTCCTACTCTTTCAGGATTCATCTGTCGCTAACAAAAGCACTTGTTCTTTGCTTCTGTATTGGACATGTCATCAACAATTAGCGTTCTAAATAAATGCTTGAGATTTAGAGCAAACATAAATAATGCAGGAGCAATGTATTATTGAGATCTTGAGATCAGGTTAAGGAATAAAAGACCATATGTGGGTTCTATGTTGCTCTGCTGTTACCGTGCTAGTGTATCACTTTTAGCATCGACAAGTCGAGTCCTAGACATGCAACATATCTTAGGCATGGTGGCTTAAGGGCCTGTTTGGTTCGGCTTTTGGAGAATGCATTTGCAAAAATGCAAACACCTTTGGATGAAGGGGATTTTTCAAAATGCAAATATCGTTTGGTAAAATTTGCATTTGTAAATGACTTTTATCAAATTAAAAAAACAAAAAAATATTTGTATTTTTTTTTGAAATCCGGCCACCAAATCTAGCGGATTTGGTGGCCGGATGGCCGGATCTAGCCCCCAACGGTTGCCGGGACCGGGCGACCCCAGGCGACGGCCACCTAAGGTCGGGTGACCCTTAGGTGGCGGTCGCCCGCGTGTCGCCGGCGCGCACGACCCCTTGGCCAGCGGTCATCGGCTTCCGTGCGGTGGTTTTCCTCACAGATGAACAGTAACCACAAAGTGAACAGTAACTGCGAACTTGCATTCCGAAAATGCAAGTTCCCAAAAGACCTACAGACCTGCTTTGGACTAAGGGGCTCTTAGAGTTCTTTAGAGATGCAATTGCATCTCGCTAAAGCCGCCCAAAAAAATGAACCAAACACATTTGCATTTGACCAAAGGACTTTAAGAGTCCCAAAGCCCATTCCCAAAGCTGAACCAAACGGGCCTAAGTCAGGTTGCATGATTCTTGCCTAACCATCACTGACACTTTCCATCTTCTCTGCCTTGCTCCCCGAGGGAAGGCGCTACCCCATCTCTCTCTTCTCCCCTTTTTTTTCAGTTTGTGGTGTTCTTTTTCTACTTTCGGCTGATGTAGCACCAAGTAGATGCCACGTCAGAACCATACTGAAGTGAAAAAAATGCCATGCGTGTGTCTGGAGCCTAGAAAGCAAGCTTATGCCCAGTCAGATAAAAATGTCATCTCCATCACTAAACATGTTGTCCACCAAGCATTTAGTCACGAAATTATGGTGTAGTAATCCATTGAAAAGTTTTTCTCCAAGTAGTACAATACACACTTGTTGAATTTGTGCTGAATTTAGCTGCAGTTTGCAATTTTATCGTGAGATGAGACATGTTGCTCATATGTGGAGATTTCTTTTGATGAAGGTGAAATTCGCTTTTCCCTATGGAGATTTCTGTTAGAAGCACCACCTTACTGGAACTCCAGACATGCATGTAGCATGATAAAATTTTGCTTTAACTCTACTGCCAAAATTGTGATTGTCTTTACATGTTGCGAGCCTTGGTGTAGTAGTGAATGGTTACATTATTATGGCCCAAAGTCATGGGTCGAATCGCAAAAGCCGCCTCTCTGGAAAACTAGCAGTTAGGTTGCCTACGTCAACCCCTCCCCAGACCCTTGTAGTATGGGGAGGGTTCTGCATTGGGACACCATTTTTCACACAAGTTGGGAGCCTGCTCATGCACAGATATTAGAGACACTATCTTGCTGGGATTCTAGAACATGAATGTAGCATGATTGGCATCGAAGAGGCATGTAGTTTGCCATCTATGAATGTCCTTTCTTCAGTTTTATTAATAGCTCAAACGGTCGGTTATTTTTTACTCAAATTGACACGATTTGACATGTACATAGAAGCAGATGATGATTGGCATCGAAGAGGCATGTAGTTTGCCATCTATGAATGTCCTTTCTTCAGTTTTATTAATAGCTCAAACGGTCAGTTATTTTTTACTCAAATTGACACGATTTGACATGTACGTAGAAGCAGATGATGCTGAACTCCAAGATGATGCCAATTGAAACAAATTCAGAATAAATCAATTTTTTTATCATTGATAATTGGTGATAATGTTTTGCAATGACACGAGCCCATATTTGACACGTGGAGATGGGTTAGATCAACTAGATCTTGTGAACTGCCGATACTTTTTTTTTTTTATCTCGTGATTATAATGGGTGAACTGACAGGTGCATGATGTCGAGAAGAGACAATCCAGATGCTGGTCTCTGGAGAACAGCAGTTGAAGGTTTCAACCGCATTGTTCTCGATGATGTCAGTAGGCTAAAGATGAACGGTGGTCCAGATGCAACTGCTAATAGAGAAGCAAGGGTTCGTTTCTGGAAAGAAGTTGCTGATGTATATGAGGTATTCCTTGTGGATTGCTGTGGACAAGCTCTTCCAACAGATTATCTCCCTGCAGCAGCAGTTAAGGCTGATGAGTCCCTTGAGATGACTGTCCTGAACATTCTGGGTGACAATATCCTCAAATTGCCAATTGATGCATCACCTGATGTAATTTTCTCACTCAGACATGTGATAAAAATATCTGCAATTAGAGGACTGGTCTAGTGAATAAGAGAACCCCATGCCAAATATAATATATGCGTTTGTGTGTGCATGTTTCTTTTTTGAAAGATTGAAGGGATACTTGGAACTTAGCTGTCATAATCCTAACTTATAGTCGTGATAACAAGAGTTGAAGCTTCATTCTTGGTGATAGGGCCACTTCTACTAAGATTCTGCAGGGTAATATGAACTTCGACATCTGTTGAAAAAAGGCTTATTGTGTCAACGGGGGATTCTTCCACCATATTTGTCCTAACAGCAGACTCTATGCATCTTCTTGTCCCCCTGCTCCTTAAAATGCTATTGCTACTTTTGCTGATTCAATTGCCACGGATCTTGTTAATCATTTCTATTGAGGGAAACTAGCATGCTTCATATGATTATTTTGAAATTCATGTTTCTCTTCCATAAATTATTATATTTAAGCAACCGTTTAGGTACAGGAATGTTTTCCTTTTCATCTATTGTTGGGTTTTTGTTAATTTGTAAAAAAAATTGTGTTTTTCTTTTTTTTTTTTTTTGGGGGGTGGGCGAGGTTTTTTCCGGTCGATGATGGGTAAGTGGATGAAATTGGCTCCACTTTTTACTCCATGTGAGATGACAATCTCTTGAATATTCTCGTCTTTTGTTTTAGCGTTTTTAATCATTAATCGCCAAATGCGTGAGAGCTGTCAGTCGTGCTCCGTGGAGCTCCATTCTGTTGGTAATATTTTCTTTTATAATTTATACAGATATTGCGGCGACTATTAATCACCTTGGATCGATGTGCATCACGCACATGCACTTTGCCCATTGATACAGTGGAACTTTTGCCTCTTCACTCTAGCAGATTTTCCTTGGCTTGTTTGGAAAAGTTACTTTCCTTGACCAGGTAAGGTAGTGTTTTCCATTGGTTTTTTGCTTGCAGCATGTGATCAGTCCTTATGAACAGGCACCTTCGGTGTCCTCACACCAGTGTTACTGAGTCATCTCTAAGTTTCTCTTACTGAGCTTGTTTACTGATATAAACATGCAAAATGTCTCTCCACTTCAAACTCAAAGCTGCAACTCATGAAATCACCATTTGCTGATAAAATTGTGCACAATAATCGAGACCCTTTCCTTCAAGGTTTTCATTCATGAGTGCTATCTGATATGACTGTGGTTCCCCCTTTCAGAGGACTTCAATGTTGTGTAGCTTTGGCAAGCATATATGATCTACAGTGGCCAGTTCAATGTATATGGCAAGCTGCTCATGAACTGATGCTTTTGTTTTCTTGTTAGTTGTGACAGTGAAGCTTGCAATTGGAACTCAATAACATCCGACATCAGTAAAAATCAGTCATAGTCTTGATGGCTAGATGCGAGTATGTTTTGAATAGGTTTCTTGATGAAAATGACTTGGGTGCGTGCCTCATAATACTCATGAATGCCTACTTGTATATATGTGGAATTTCACTTTTATTTGGGTATCTGATAACTTGGCTTTGTTCATGCAGGTGAACGTCCACTGCCCACAGCTAAGTTGGAGCCAGGTACACTCGCTTGCACACAATGCAAACTACATAAGGTGCTGGTCAACATGCTGATAACGAATAAATTAACCTGAATTCTGAAACATTGACTAATGCACCATTCCACATGCAGGGAGTCAAGAGCAAGGGAGCTAGTGCAGGTGCTCCTAAGGCTCATTGCAGAAGAACTTGCTCTCGGAAATTTTCAGACCTTGGCTGGACCGACTCCTCAATGACCTTGCTGAGCGCATCTGGATTTTGTAATGGAGATTTAGGTCAGGATTCCTCTCCATTTCTAGCCATGTGTGCCCAAATCTGTATGCTGTACTATAGTATCATGTACGAATATGTATATTTTCAAGGAGAGCATGGTTTTGTACTGGTTGCTCTATTGTCTGCAATGTCAAATTGGTGATCTATGGCCCAAATTTAATGAGCATTGGTTTTTCATTGGTTATAATCTATTATTTTGTAGCTATCATGCTCCATTTTATATATTCCGCTGCTCAAAGAAATTGGAATCTTCGTTCTTATAATCTGAACGCAGTCGAGTAGGACACCCTTGACTACCCAACTCTTTCTTGAATTTATGTCATTTACAGCAAGTTTAACATAATGTGAAGGCATGGTGGTAAGTCGTGAATTTATGTCATTTCGTGTCGGTTGTCAAACTACTCATTAAGCTGGGTACTCAGTTCTGGACTATGGGTTAAGTTAAATGGTGGGCGCAGCGCCTCCGTATACGAAATGATTCATCTCTTTACAGTCAGTTCGGAGCGGTCAAAGTAACCGAACACGGTGATATATCACGGCGTTGTGGCAGCAACCACGGTGCGTACTTTCCATCCCCGGCATCCTCTCATTTCTTTTCTGTCGACTCGAATCTGTCGTTTCAAATTCGTTGAATTGCAATGCGTTGCTATAACCAAACTCCTGGATCTTTTTCTTCTGCGACTTTTGGTACTTTTGAATGGTTGGTCAAACCTTCGATCGAATTTCACGCCTCAGTTCGAGAGATGGAAAAACCTGATCTGGGATTTTTGTTTAGTAAACTATGTTGTGCCTAAAATTTTAGTTTCATTTTCAAAGGATTAGTCAAGTCAGTGACTCAACCACTCACGTGTTCTATAACATTCAAAAAGCCTAGATTAGTTAGTCGACTGTAATTAATACAAATATTGCATGGTTTTTTAGGAGTCCAAGTTAACAGAAATGCCAATCACTTGGATGCCATTTGTGATTGAATGAGCACAATTGAAAAATTTAGGATTGAATTGGCATTTGGACAATATTTCCAAGTTATCTCTTGACATCATGCATTTGATCGAACCTTTTGAAATGTCTATAATGTTTCGATGAATTTCACTATGGTCTGGACCACACTCTAAAACTTGGGGGCAGCATGTCCACGAGCATAAGCTAATCTAGCTGAACAAAGATACAAGACTTACCCATCTCAAGGGCAATTTGCATATCCATCTAGAGAGTTCTAACAGCAAAACATGGATAAGAAAGAACAATCCATAGGGCAACAACAACAACAAAACCTTGACTTAACACTACCGTAAGATGCGGAAGTGCGACCCGATCGCGCTATTTGTTCTATCGTCTTGCTCTGATCACATGTTTTGATTGAGCCTCGCCGCTGCTGCCACCAAGGCCACGATCCCTGCAGGATGAGTATTCAAATTTGGGTCGTTCCTCATCTCAGCACCGGCCACACCCTCCGCATCTCGACGCGATGCCGGTTTATCCGATGGCAACTTAGAAGTTGCATCCTGCAAGGAAATTGTGGTCCCACATTGTGTGTACTTTGATTGACACAAGGCAAAACAATGATCAACAAATAGCTCCATTTGTGGATCAAAAGAAAGGTAAGGATTTAAGATAAAGAGGAAGGTTCATTTGATTTAATTGCAGTGCCAATCTTGGTGATTAAATTGCAAGATAAATGGGAAGATTTATAGTGATTATACCCCCAGAACGTCGGCCAATGTGGTCTTGTCCTTAGCTCTCGGAGTTCTAGCATTGAGAAT
Organism: Eucalyptus decipiens; assembly: GCA_014182575.1. NCBI lineage: Eukaryota > Viridiplantae > Streptophyta > Magnoliopsida > Myrtales > Myrtaceae > Eucalyptus > Eucalyptus decipiens. The sequence continues at coordinate 32,328,328 of CM024610.1, read as the reverse complement.
TGCGGCCGACTGAGCAGCAGCGACGACTCAGTAAGGTTTATTCTATGATCACATAAAGGTTTATTCTATGATCACATAAGAGGAGTGCCAACAATCAATTGTTCGGGGGAGGGAGGAGAAGATCGAGGATGCTGCTTTCTCTATTGGAAGAATAGCCCCAAGGAAAATGCCATTTGGGAAATCTAAATGTGACCACTGTCGGAAGATTGGGCATGAGAAAAGTCATTGCTGGGAGATAGTTGGATATCCTCCAAATTGGGAGCCAAGGCGAGGTGGAAAGGCACGCAAAGCGAATCTTTCCACAGCAGCTATACATTCCGCATAGGATAGCAATGACGGTTCTAAAACTATTGTAGATACCAATCAAGGAGGTCTAAAGGGGAGTGAGACAACAGCAACAATTAGCAATGATTAATATTAGCATTTGGTCAATCTGCTCACTACTTTGAATGATCAACTCACAAGTAAGGTCAATTGACCTAATGATGTCTCCACAAATTAGATTATCGATAGTGGCACCTCTAAACATATGATAGGGCGGTTTTTTCTTCTAAATCAACCGAGAAACAACACGGGTGGATTTCTTATGTGAATTGGGGATGAACAAAAGAATTTTATTGCCTGGACCGCCCAGAACCAGAACGGACCAGAATTGAAAATGGCAGTTCCTATGAGAGACAATTCAATTCTCGATTGAAATTTAATGGAACTGATGAGTGCCAATTCAAACAAGACCAGTATATATATAGATAAAGAAATTCTATCACAATTACTTAATTATTTTGTAGCACGCACACGCGCGCGCGCACACACCTATACACACATGTATATTTATAATTATTAGACATTATTGACTAATTTTTTCTATTGGGTGTGTGATAGGATTAACTCCTTACCTTTTTTTTTTCCATTCTAATAATCTATTTACTTACTTTCTCAACCAAAAAAAAAAAAAAAAAAAAAAAACAAACGAAGATGAAGGAGAATACCAATTGGAGATGCCCATAAATGTTGTTTTATCGTCATGATACGAAATTAAGAGCCAATGGCTCGTTTCAAGAGCATAATTAAATCTCTCAATAGCCATTCCCATGATTAAATTAGGTTGACACTAAAAAAAATGAATCAAACGATTAATGTTTTAACTTATGTGGAAGTTAAGATTTTTAATGTAGAGTTTAATTCTCGGCATATTCCCAGTGTCAGGAACTCCCAGGAGGACCATAACATAACCTTTAAAGAAATTAAGGGGCTGCATGGTAACACTCCAAAAAAGTGTTCCAGAAACACTTCTGTACGGATTTCGTTCAGACAAAAAAAAGAAAACGCGTTTGGTTGCGTTTCTGTTCTTTTTTTGTTTTTTTGTTCCCGGAACGAAATAAGAACAGAAAAAAGAAACATAAAAAAGTTGTTTCTTTAGAAAAGAAACACTTCTTGGAAGGCACAAAAGAACAAAAACCAAAAGAACAAAAGAACAAAATCGGAACAAAGGCGAAGCTCTTCTCCTTCGTGCGTGCTCGTCGCTCCTCTCGTCGGCTGAAGCTTCGTTCTTCCTTTTCCGGCGTCTCTCCCATCTCTCCGGCGGCTCCCACTCGGCTGACTCTCCGGCGACTCCTCACTCCGGCGACTCCGTGTACGTTTCTGGTGCTCCTCCTTCTCCGGTCAGCGTTGCTCCCCATTCGGCGCTCCTCCTCCGGTCAGCGTCGCTCCCCCTTCGGCGCTCCTTCTCCGGTCAGCACTGCTCCCCCTTCGGCGCGACAGATCTGGGACGGCTCGCTCGAGCCTCGAGCGAGCGTTGCTCGCCCAGATCTGCCGCGCCGAAGGGGGAGCAACGCTCGCTCGAGCTCGAGCCGCAGCTCGCTCGAGCTGCAGCATCTCGAGCGAGGCTCGAGCGAGCTGCAGCTCGAGCGAGGCTCGATCGATCTGCAGCTGCTGGAGCAGCTCGAGCTGGTTTTGGCATTATGATAAACCAGATGTTGAGCTTACAATCTGAAAGTAACCCTTGAAGTTTGCAGCTGAAACGATGTTAAAAAGACCTTTCTTTAGGGTGATGTTTTTTAACTTTATTCTTGGTTGGTGTGTAGGGATCTCATATGAGTATAAAGTAGTGGATCTCGGAAAGAAAAGCAATATACTTGCTGGTAATTTCAGATCCTTCTTTTTAGTCATAGATCAAATTGTTCTCGAGATTTCGGTAGGTAGGCCTCGGAATGGCAATGGAAAGATTTTGTATGCATAATACCCGCCGGCACGATTACCTCAAGTCTCGTGAAATCTAGTGAAGTATTCTCTAGCTCGATCGAAGTTGTGTGCTTGATTTTGCAGAATTTGACAAGTTAAATCCTATGCATTTGGTTCCAGTGTTAGTGGATGGAGATTTCGTGGTTTCAGATTCTTATGCAATTTTGCTGGTGGGTGTTATTTAGGCTATGCAGCGAGTTTGCAATAGATAAGAGTTGGATGGACGCGTAACTTAAAATACCAATACGTATGAGGTCATCATTTAGGAGCCTTAAATAGAAGCTCTCTAGCTCCTTTTTCAACTCAATGCATAGTTTCTGGCCCCTTTGCTTGATTTGATCAGTTTGATTGGTTTGAGTGCATTTCGATTTTGATTTTTTGCTAAAGCACGTATTATCTTTGTTCAGTATTTGGAAGAAAAGTATCCTCATAAGGCTTTGTTACCTCGTGATCCTCGATTGAAAGCTCTCAACCTCCGGGTCTCTTTTTTCTTTTCTTTTTTTGCACTTTCCATTCCTTTAAAGCTGAAGTTTCCCGCAGATTTTGATGATCATTTACATGAAATTTCTGAGTTTTTGCTGAATTACACATGATCAAAACTGATTAGATGAGATCTTCCATTGTAGTGCTCTTCATTCCCCTATCCTCTCTGCTTTGTCACTTCACAACAGACTCTAGGTTCAATTTGGTGGGTGTTTTCAGTAGAAAAACAACCGGCGTTGTCATTTGTTTTGGCAGGCTGCAAGTATAATCAGCTCGAGCATACAGCCTCTTCGGATCTTGACTGTGCTTTGGTATAGTCCTTCATAATGCTTTCTCTTTAGAAGATCTTGTTTTTTGGGGATAGTTGTCTCGCTGGGAGAAATTTCACATTGCAATTACCAAATAGGGGTATTAAGATCTTCAGATGAGAGGCCCTTTACTTCTCAACTTACAGTTCATCGTATGCGAACCTGCTGCCATGTATCGTAACTATAGATATGTCTCGCGAGCAAAAACATATGAAAATGTATTCATGGTGCACCTCGAGTCCGGGACATCTCTATGGTATAGCACTGCATGAGGGCTTTTGAATGATGCACATTCTATATTGGAATGGTTAACGTCGGAGCTTTGTGATTCTCGAAACCCATCATTGGTGCCGCACTCGTGGATCGAGCATCCATGCATGTTGTCTTTACTTTGATGCTTGAGTAGCCTAGCTGAGTCCGTATTCTTCTTCGTTGCAGGCCAAGTTCCCTACTTTGAGGAGGATCCATGAATCGTACAAGACTTTGCCTCGAATACGAAGCATCATCACCGAACGTCAACCCGATGCCATGATCGACATGGGTATCTCCTCTCCAATCTCAAAGTTGGAAGCCGAAATGTCTCGGGTATCGTGCCGTGTGATGATTCTCATGGTCGAAAGTTCAACAAATTGCCAGCCCGCGAGGGTCGTTCTCTCACTTTTTGTTGCCCCGTCCGTGCCATGTCATGTGAGTCGACTGTAATCATCTATAATAGTGACTTACCATTTTTTATGCCTCAAAGGTATGCACGGTGCAGTGCAGCAACACGACAACGAGGTTGAGGGGATCTCTTTCGGAGATATGAGCGAAGATGAGTGGGTACTATTCCTTGAAATCTTTGAGAAGCTCTTGCCCGAGGTCACGGAGAACGCTAGATGCAACAGCTCGAAGCAGAGGTTGGGAACTTCTTGCGACTTCGAGGAATCACCAAAGCAATAGACGATTTAAAGATCAGCAAAAAGATAGAAAGAAGCTCGGACATAGATCGCTTGTAATTATTGTGGACTAATTTTCCTTTTTTGTTTCCCAAATGACTTGCTAGTATAGATTGTAGATAATGACCATTTGGGGCCCGACGTGAGAGGAAAAGTGATCGGCAAGTCGCCGTCCTTTCCTTTTTCTACTGTCTCACGCGGTTTCGTCCTCATTTTGTAACTATCACCATGCAATTATATCAGTGTGTATTGTATTGTGTATAAGCTCATTGTCCCGTTTACATCAATGTGTGTATGTTCACTCGATCTGCACAATCAAATTTGAGGGGTCCGGTTTTCGGAGCATGGCAGTAAAGCTACTCCAAAAGTCCTGTCAACTGGTGTTGGTGCATCTCTAGCCCCGTTTTGACTTTAGAATGGCAAACCAACTAGACAAAGAGCTGATGAAAACATCGAATGTTTTTGCTTCCTTACCAGTTACGGCGCACGTACGGGAGAATTTTTGTCGTATTAAGAATAAATTAAATAGATGACTACAGAAAATTAATGAGCATTTCATAAGAATGAGCATTCAATATCAATTTTAAACTTTATTAAAAAAATTTTAAAAAAAAAAAACAGAAATTTTTTTGTCGTTTACCAAACGTGTTTCTATTCTTTTTCTATTCTAGGAACATAAATTGACTTGCGATTCTGAAACATGTTTTACGTTCTTTTTTTTATTCCAAGAACAGTTTTTTTATACTTACCAAACGCTTTTTTTGTTCAAAATCGTTCTAGGAGCAAACACTTTTTTTTTTCTGTTTCCAGGAACAAAAAAGAAACAGAAGTGTTTCCATGCGCACCCTAAGCTTCTATCTAATGAGTATTGTCTATTCATTTCGCCCTATAATTTTCAATCCTTAATTAAAATCAATGGTTTACGATTCAGCCCAAATACAAGGCCAAACAAATTTTGGTGCTCTAAAATAAAAACTAGGTTCAACGTAATATTAATTGATCAATGCAATTTTGTAAGTTTTAGGGACTGGTTTCATGGACCCATTAGGGAATTGGACCAGACCAATAGTCCGGTTCCCGAGTGAATCCATGGAATCAACGGGTGGTTTCCGATTTCAATTTTTCAGAACAGATCTTTAGTGGATAGTTTTCGATTCTACAGTTGGAACCGCCCACCCATATTGTGCTTACCCCTAATATGAACTCCTAATTGAAAAGTGGTTCATGTTATTAAGAGAGGCGATGTTCATTTAAGCCCTAATTATTTTGCATGATGTGCTATATGTTCCAAACTTTTAGTACAATCTTATTTCTATTAGAAAATTGAGTTTAGATTTGCAATGCTCAATAACATTCTTCTCTTCTCAACATGTCATACAAGATCTATCCTTGAAGAGATCGATTGGAGTGGGTAATCTTCAATAAGGGGTTTATTATCTTGGATGTGTGGGCACGCATTTGGCTTTCCATCTTTGTATACAAAGAGAAACACTGCCATGGAGCCGCTTTTTGTCTCATTTGGACAAAGGAAGTAAGAGTTTGACATAAATTGAAAATATCGCAAGGTTGAAAAACAAATCATTTATGGTTCCAATTGTAGATTGCAAATTGCACCATTTTTAACTCAAGACTTGTTCCATCAATCGAAAACTTAACTAGATAAGTTCCATTCATTCTCGACAGCTTCTATGTCTTAATTCATCGGTTGAAGTAGTCTTTAACCCTCCGATAAAATTCAGAGCAAAGTCGATTGACATATAGTAAGTTGTGAAGTTCATCCTTTTCAACATGAAGAAATAACATTAAATAAACTTTAAGAACGCAGCAAAGTCAAGATAGCTATCTGTCGCGACCTCCTTTTTTCTCGGCGCTCGCAATCAGGTACGAGCGCCTAAGGAGGCTAATGGCCCGGCTGAAATTAGTTATGCCCGGACTCTCCCAAGTCCACCAATTCACAACTTTAATAGTCTAAAATTTTAACCTGTAAATTAATTTTAAAACGGAGTCGCCACTAATCAGTTTGGGGTGGGTCGATTAGAAACCCAAGCGAAGTATCGGAAGGAATACTCGCTCCTGCGCAACCAGAGAAATTAGGATCGGGCGGATTCACTGGCTAGTTAATCACTAATGCCCTTTCTGTCTTTAATCTTGTTTAAACCCCAAGATTTTTGAATGTTCGAGGATTTTCCATGCATTTTTGGGAGGAAAAACATTTTCTAGGTCTTTTCTAATTCTATTGGACACAAAAGGGATTTTTTTTTTTTGGGATTTTTGGTATTTTTGGGAAAATACAAGTCTTTTTGGCTTTTTCTGAATTTTTTGGCTTTTTCATGAAATTTTGGCATTTTTTGGAAAATATGGAATTTTTTTGATTTTTTTTATTTTTCGGAAAATAAAATATTTTTGGAAAATAAATTATTTTTTAATTTTTCTCGATTTTTCTGGAAAATAAAACATTTTTTAACATTTTTTGATTTTTTGATTTTTTTAAATAAAATATTTATTTATTTATTTATTTAAAATATTATTTTATATTAAGTAATATAAAAACTGACCCGGGTTGGATCCACGGGTTGGGTCCGACCCGGGCCGGCGATCCGAATGAGGACGGGCCCGCGTTGCGGGCCCGACTCAGATTTTTTCCTCTTTTTTTTTTTTCTTTTTTTTGCTGAAACGGCGTCGTGGCCCAAGAGCCCGTTTCGAAAAGAACCGGGCCGACCCGCCGACCCGGTTCGGCGAAACCCTACCCGACTCGGCTCCATCACCCGACCCGAATTCCGCCGCCCCTTAAATCGCGCAAACCCTACCCGGTTTCCGAAACCCGGATCCGCTTCGTGACCCGGAAATCGCAAACCCTAGGGTTCGTTAATCCGCGGCGCCGAAAGGGGGGAAACGGGAGCATTCTGGCGGCGACGGCGGCGGCGGTGGCTACGGTGGCGACGGCGACAACAGTGAATGGCAAAGGCGACGGTCATTAGAGCTTCGGATGGACGGCGTAGACAGGGCTCCATCGTCACCTGCTCTCGGCTTTGGCTCGGCGCGGTGGCACAGCTCGCGGTGACGACGGCGACTTAGATCTGGACGGCGTCGGGATGGTGTTTGGGGTGGCGTTGGAGCTGAATCGACGGCGGATCTGAACCTCGACCGTCTCTTGCGCTTGATTTCTCCTCTCTCTGCAGGCTCGCTTGCACGCGGCCTCCCCCGATGTCTCTCGGTGGGAGGCCGTTTAAGCTCACGACCTGCCTCCGGCGGGCCTCAGATCCTCGGCAGCGCGTCCTCTGACCCCCCTGAAGTCTCTCAGTGGGGAACCCGAAGTCTGCGGCCTTAGATCCGACTCCCTCTCTCTCTCTGTTCGTCTCTCCGGCCGCGAGCCTTCGGATCTGGGTTTGCTTGACCTCGGCTCCCCTTCTGAAGTCTCTCAGCAGGTAGCTCGAGGCTTTGCAGCCTTCGATCGTTTTCGGCGTGCCTGGTCGACGACGGAAATGGGGGCCTATTTATAGGCGAGGGGGTGGCCGGTCGACGGAACTTCGACCGCCGGCCCCCTTGCGCGCCGAGCGGCCCCCAACGGCCGAACCGGTGTCCCATCCGACGCCAGCTGCTCCTCCCACGTGAGTCGCCGTCCGGTGCCAGCTGCCCCTGCTTTCTGTACGCTACAGTCCTCCTCGTGGCCCCGGCGTTGCGCGCGTCGCCGTCTCCGGCGCGTGGAGCTTATCCACACGAGGAAGACGACAGGAGCACGGGTCGGGCCGGGTCTGGATCCGCGCGGGGGAGGAAAGACCGTCGAACTGGGCTTGAAGGCCCAGCCCGACACGCTGCAGCCCTTTTTTCGTTTTTTTTTTTCTCTTTTTTACTGTGTTTTGTTGTTTTTATATGGGTTCTTTTTTAATATATATTATCCAATAAAGAAAATAACAACTTAATGAAATAAAACAAACATAAATAAAATTAAGGCGTCAACACTGTCTCCAAGATGTAACCTGCTTCTTAATCTTGATCTTGAGTAAGATCCGGTCCCTTCTTGTCCTCTTCTTGCCCTGCTTAGTTTCTTCAATGTACTTTTTGCAGCATAAAATTGCAATTTGTTTATGGATAAAAGCTTGACTCTATATCAATGACGAGTGGATTGTATTTATAACTTTATTTGTGTCGTGAAAAATAAATATTTTGAAAAACATTTTCTTAAAATGAAATCAGAAAAATATTTCTTTATTGACAATAATTTATATCTAAATATTTTATATATAATGTTCATTTAATTTTATAAATAATAAAAGCGGATTTGATGGAGCCCAAGTACATAAATAATCGAGAAATGGAAAATGAAGGAGTCAGTGAGGAACTGGAAGGCACTCGGAAAGAGGGAAGCGACTGCCAGTCCCTCCCCGGAAGAAAATATCTCTTGTTCGTGCGACACCGATGCCATGACCTCATCGGCTCGGGCATGGAGACTTGAGATCTGAGAGTGACGCAAGCAATGAGCATATCGAGCCGCCTCTCCACCCACCCCGCGACTGCGACGAGATAAAAGTCACATCCTCAAAAAAAATCCCGTAAAAAATCCTCTTTCCCTCTACATAAGTGGCACCCGAGTTAGCCTGATTTCACCGCGGACAGCATTCTTCATTTCAGTTCAAATTGGCAAAAGCTTCAGCTTGTTAGCTACAAATTCAATGGCGGAGGAAGTGATTTTGTTGGACGTCTGGGCGAGCGCGTTCGGGATGAGGGCCAGGATTGCCCTGCGTGAGATGGGCGTGGAGTTCGACTTGAGGGAGGAGGACCTGAGCAACAAGAGCCCCCTGCTCTTGAAGATGAACCCGGTCAACAAGAAGATCCCCGTCCTCATCCACAATGGAAAGCCCGTTTGCGAGTCCCTCCTCATCGTCCAGTACATCGACGAGACCTGGGGTCACGAGTCTCCTCTCCTGCCTTCGAATCCTTACGAGCGTGCCCGGGTCAGGTTCTGGGCCGACTATGCGGACAAGAAGGTAAGTCAACAACCCTTTAGTCTTTCGAACGTTCTGTTATCATCCGTGCTTAACATCGAGACACGAAATGATGGTGCAGATTTATCCGGCGGTGCGAACAGCGTTCCTGTCGATGGGGGAGGACCAGGAGGCGGCGAAGAAGGAGAACATCGAGTGCTGGAAGGTGTTGGAGGGAGAGCTCGGGGACAAGGCTTACTTTGGCGGGGAGAGGTTCGGGTATGCGGATGTGTCGCTGATACCCTTCTATAGTTGGTTATGTGCTTTGGAGACATTGGCCGACTCCGACATCGTGGAGGAGTTCCCCAAGATGGCGTCGTGGGCCAAGCGGTGCATGCAGAGGGAGAGCGTGGCCAAGTCGTTGCCCGACCAGCACAAGCTCTGTGACTACATCATGAAGCAAAGGAAAAAGCTTCGGGCGCAATAGACAACTCTGTTGAGTCTGATTATGGTCATCTTATGACTATTGTACAATAATAAACCCCTCTCCTTTGGACGAGGCTAAGCTCCTTTGTACTTCTATGTTTTCCTTTCTGAATTCGAGTGTTTCTGGATCAGCTAATAAACTATACACAGCATTTCATCAATTCCGTTGATCTCTTTCAGTCACGCTAGGGAATATATCCTCTGTTTCCAATAACAAATCTGCCAAAAGTTAACAAATTTATTTAGCAAACGTTAAAGCGTTCACTCGACAAATTAGATTCACTCAACTTATTAAGCTGCCTTCCCATGGCTTGGCTAAAAATACGCCATGGCCCCTTGTTTCTCTCTCAAGAGTGCGTGCACAGACGCCCACAGCATCATTAAAAAACATACATCGATAACAGGAGAAACGAATGTCAATTGGACTGGAGGAGGTCTGGACGATGATGATGATGAAGATGACGAGGGATCTGCATTGACACTTGAAGAATCTCTTTCTTCTTCGAGGATCGTCACCAAAGCACTCGTCAATGGGCGCTTTGCCAAGTGAAGGGATCTCGGGGGGGCAACCTCTGTGATGAACCTGGTGCGTTGTTTCTCGGCCATCTAAAAGACAGTCCCCAGGTAACGCAAAGTTGGGTGTATGAACAAGTTGAAGACAAACTCTGAGAGCATATATGATTATAAACTCGGAGGCCTCGGAATCCAGTGAAACTTAATGAACACCAGAACGCCGAATGAGATGAAGAAGTTGCGGGCATTTCCCTTAGAATATATAGTGGACACTGGTATCTTACAATGGAGGGAGCATGTGGAGAGCGTTCTTTCCGTACTATTTTTGTTGTCAATTGGTGGCACATGCTATTAATGCCTCGCCGGTCAGTTCTGTTCCTTTTTGGAGTTCTTTTACCATACCTACTCCAAATGAGCGAAACGTTCATTTGATTCTCTCTCCACTTAGTGTAAATTTGGAGTGCCAACATGTCTTATGAAGCTTATGTGTTGGATAACTTTCACTAAGCTGAGCAAGCCGCACGCAATGTACCAATGGGCAGGGTTTTCAGGAGCTAAAAAGATGACTTGCATTTCCTTAGACATACACATAAGTCTAATCATTCTTAGGAACTTGGACTCCAGACATTGCGCAAAGATGCCTTCGCCATTGGCATCGAGCACCAACCAACCTCAAATAAACATGGAAAATAGCACATGAGCAATGTAAAGTTAAAAAACGGAACCGAGAATCCACGAGATCGAAAAAGATCTAGGATACGGATGCGAATATCTTGATACGACACCTTCTACGGATTGTTCATGTACACGGACGTCTCCATGTCTCCATCTTCCAGCAATGGCAAGTGGGCGACCACCCACTTTTTGCATGAATTTCCTCAAGTAGATGTCTTACTTATTGCTAAGGAAACCCAAAAAGTGAAGAGGGAGGAAGGAGGGGCTTTGGGGGGGGGGTGGGTGTGGTGTGGGGGTTGTGTTGGGTGTCGGGGACCTAGAGCATGATGGGTGAATTATCTTTATTTCTTGCATTACAAGTGAAACAATCGAATGAAGGAATTTTCATTCACCAAGAAAAATATGCAAAATATCTCGTCAAAAAGTTCGGATTTGAGAATTGTAAAAAGACTATGATACCAATGTCAAGTTCTTCGAAACTAGACAAAGAAGAATGAGGAAAGAAAGTTGACCAGGAACTTTACAAGAGTATTATTGATTCACTTCTTTATCTTACTGTTTCTAGACTTGACATTTTGTTTAGTGTTTGCATTTATACTAAATTTCAATCAGATCCCAAAGAATCTCATCTAAGTGCTGCAAAACGCATCATCAAATACGTTGCAACCACTTCAAAGCTAGGTTTGTGGTATCCCAAAGAATGAGACTTTACTCTCCTTGGATATTCATACAAAGATTTAGCAGGTTACAGAGTCGATAGAAAGAGTACATCTAGTACTTGTCAATTGCTGGGAAACAGGACAGTATCGTGGTTCTTAAGGAAGCAAAGAACTGTAGCTCTCTCAACAGTAAAAGCGAAGTATGTGGCTCTTGGAAGCTGCTGCTTTCAAATTTTGTGGATATGGCAACAGCTAAGAGACTTTATAATCAAAGACACATGCACCGAGATCAAATGTGACAACACCGGCGTAATTAATCTCACAAAGAATCCAATTCTTCATTGAAGGGCAAGGCATATAGAGATTCAACATCATTTTATTAAAGATCATGTTCAAAATGGAAAAGTTATGATTTAGTTCATAGACTCGAAGAATTAGCTAGCATACATATTTACAAAGCCACTAGAGAAAAGTCTATTTGAGTCTATTCGTATCGGACTGAACATTATATCTTTATTAGTAAAGTATGAAGGTGTTCAGACTCAAAAGTAAAAGTTTGAAAGTATTCAGACTCAAAATTAAAGTCTGAAGATGATCAGACTCAGTTTGGCCAAAAGTCGCGACTGTAAGTTATTCCTGTATTAGTAATTTAAATTTCTGAGTGAAAATTTGAAAAGGTAAACGAATCATTACTTATTTTATTTTTAGCAATTATCTTTTAAACTTTGAATTTATGACAATTTTTGTTTTTAAAGGCAGTTTTTCATTTTCAAAAAGGCAGTTGTTCATTTTCAAAAGGTTAATACTGTGAAAAATTTCAAACCGATACGGTTGTGACAAATTTATCCCAAACTATTTTTTTGACCATGAAAAACCTCAAACGGGTACACCTGTGACAAATTTACCCCGACTAACTTTAAAAACCCTAAACTTGTACATTTATGACAAATTTACCCCAAACTAATTTATTCGACCACAAAAAACCCAAAACTGGTAAATTTGTGACTAATATAACCTCCGCTAAATTAGATTAATATCACAAAAAAAATCAAAAAAATCGTAAATTGTGACAAACAGAGCGTAAAATCCCAAATTGGTATATCAGTCAATTGTCACGTGTCATTTAACTTAATAATTTGACAATAAAATTTAACGAAAACTAACAGAGGATAAATTTGTCACAAGTGTACCAGTTTAGGGTAAATTTGTCAAATGTATACCAATTTTGGGTTTTTGGTGGTCAAAAAAATAGTTTTGAGTAAATTTGTCACAAGTGTACTAGTTCAAGGTTTTTCAGGATATTAACCCTTTTCAAAAAGACAGTTTTTATTTTTCCTTTATGACGATCCATATACCTCGTCTCGTTTGCCTTATATACTATAAATTTCCTTCTTCTTTGTTTTCACTCACAAATCCTAGAACATAGAACTTCACTATCTTACTTTTTCTCTCTAGTTCAATCCATAAAGTTCTCACATTTTTCCGTGATCGAGTTCAAAAATCTCTCAAAGACTGTGATAATGTCTTCCCAAAGAAAGTCTTCTAGAATTGCAAGCAGGGGACCACAGTGTATGCATGAGGGTCCTACACTCTTTGATCTGACCAAGGAAGATGAATCTACACAGTAGCAGCAGTAAAGTCAACAACAATATTCTCAACCGCGCCACTCTTCTCAGCCTAGAACTCAAGTGCCTCCGCAACAACAAGCAAATGAAGAAATCATCGAAAATGTGGAACTTGTAAGGACTCTTAAGCCTGAATTTCTTTTCAAACTTTACACTGCTTTGAAGAACTATGGTACCGCAATGACCTTCATTGATGAGTTTTTGAGCAAGAGATGGTATAGAAATGAAACTCATTTTTTGAGAACGATGGAAAGTATGGGTATTGCGTCTGCTGGTTCAATAGAAAGGGCTTTTGCAAATTTCCCAAGTAATACATGATTTGGAACATCTAATCAACCTGAAGGGAAAGATGATGATGAGAAGATGTTCACTCACTTTAAGCCAAGAATGGGTGTTGCTGCGAACATTTGTGGTGAAAGGACGAACTTTTTTCGCTCTAAGGAGTACAAAAGAACCTATTCTAAATTGCTGAAACGAGGGGTGATGAACCCTAGGAGTGAAATTTTGATTTTCTTGATTCATTGAAAGTACAACTGAGGGAGAAGTTTGCACTGTTTCAACTCAAACGTTTTTTTCTCTGAGACGACAGTTGCTCATCTAGAATTTACAACTTATTTATATTCCAATTTATCCCTTTTAGATGCAAATAGATTTTCCTTTAGTGTGAGAGACAAGGATTTTGTGGTCGATGTGGATACTCTGGTTGATGTGATTGGGGTGGAAAGAGGGAGTTTCCAACCAATTAGTGTGTTTGTCACTTATGCTACCTTGAAGCTTGTTCGGGATAGAATTGCTGAAGGCAGGATCTCTTACTCCAGAATGAATGCCCCCAATATCTTGCTTCACAAGATTGTAATTAATTGTCTCAGACCCAAATCCACATCAAAAACTGATGTCTCCAACTCTAAAGCGAAGTTGATGTACGCCATTAACATCGGTTATAAGTTTTCTCTGCCTCACACTATCCTTATGCACATGTATATAACAGTGGTGAAGGAAAAGGGGCAACTTCCTTATTCTGCTCTTGTCACTAGTTTGTTCATATACTTTAACATTTAGCCTTCCAAAATTTTGTGTGTTTGAACCATTGATCCAATGGTAGTGGGACTAAAGATGGTTTCCAAGATGCGTCTGAATGAGTTAAACAAGGTTTTTTAGAGAGCATTAGGGTGAAGACCCCTATCAAGGCAAGACAAGACTCTGCAGCAGGAAAAAGGAAAGGCAAAGAGCTCATGACAACACCATCCAAAAAGATGAGAGCACTCATTTTGCAGGATGAAGAAGATAAGGATGGCATCACTTTCTCCGCTTTTGTCTTAAAGAATTTACAGAGTTATGCTAGCTTTCCAAAGACAAAGGATCAAGAGAATCGAGACAAAGAAGAAACAAAGAAAAGAGATGAAGGAAGAAGCAATGAGGACAAAGGAAGAGGAAGGAAGAACATAAGAAGAAGAAGGGAGAGGAAGAGAACAAGAATAAGAAGAGGGTCTTAGTGATTCTCATGCAGAGGAGAAAGGACAACATCCCTAAGATGCTGAAGAAGAGCAAGAGCAAGAAGAAGAGTATTTTTCTCCACCCGAAGGCACAGAAACAAGGGGAGTTGCCGATAAAAGAGGTACTTCTTCACTTGTTTTTACTAGTGATGATGTTAGTCATTCTCCTGCCGACCCTGAGGATATGTATGCCTCTCAATTTCCTGAAGATGTTAATGAGGCTTCATCTCCAAGTCTGGATGCCCTTGCTGAAGTTCCATCATCAGTCAACACTACTCATTCTAATTGTGTTGAACTGCTCAAGCTTCTTGTGGAGATCAAAGTTTAGGTTTATGGATTGGAGTGTGAATTTAAAAACATGCAGACCGCAAATCAAGCCACTTCAGTTTCTTGGCACGACCAAGTACAAGCCCTTAGTCTTCAAGTTCAAGCAAATGCAAAGGGTGAGGATATTGAGAAAATGAAGAAGGACCTGAGAAGGCTGGAAGAGACTGTCAAGTTTATGGGGGATTTTTAGCTCGTTCGCATCCCCAAACAACCCTGATTTTATCCAAACTTTTTGTGTTCTCTACTTTTTGCTGTTGACAAAAAGGGGGAGAAAGTGCAAATTTGTTTTGATCTTTTGATGACTTTCGAACTGATTTGACCTTGGTTTGTTTTTTGTTTTTCTTTGCTTTCGAACTGATGAACTTTAGATATTTGACTGTTATTTGGATTTGGATTTTTCTTGCAGCTACTAAGATTGTGATTTTGATTATGGATGGATAGTTATTTATCTTGCAAGATTAACACGTTTTCTGTGGTTGCATAATTAATACTATCCAGGCATTAATTAACCTATTATAAGACATCACGATTTGTTTAAGTGCTGCAGGTTAAAATTTTGCAAATCTGCAAGAAAGTTTTGTCATTATCAAAAAGGGGGAGATTGTTAGAGAAAACTCATTAACTATTTTGAAACTGACAAAATATTTCCAAAAGTCTAGTCTAAAAACTTGCATACTTAAGTATTAGAGTCTGAAGAACTCAAGACTCATTTGTCAAAGTCTGAAGACCAATTAGACTTTATTCTCAAAGTTTGACCTCACTAATAGATTCCAGACCGACAAGAGAAAACTTATCCAGATGCAAGTTTATCTTCAAAGATTTGGTTCGTTCGATTTGATGAAGATCTTACGGCTGGAGATAGCATTTCGTGATTGATTATTCTTATTGAAATCAATTCGAATAATTAGATCTGTTGAATGGTGAAGTATACTCAGAAGATTCTACTTATGGAAACCTAGATGTATGAGCGAGTAGGATTGGTGGGCTATCATTACATTCCTTAAATAACTCGAGATCTCCTTAATTGATTCTGTCCAACGGGTAGATTGGAAGAACTCCTTTGGAAAGTGCCAATAGTCGTAAAGGCATGAAGGAGTATATAAAGAAGACGCTCAAGCTATTTGAGTGTGTGCCTGAAAGAAAAATTCTAAAGTCTAAAACTCCTAGTTCTTTGCTATTTCAATTGCTGAGCTTAACTTTGTACTCAAAAGAGAGATCAAACACTTGTGAGACCTTGATGAAGTGTAATAGAGTTTCTACACTGTAGAGTCAAGGACGTGAGACTGTAAAATCTCTTTTAGTTCATAGTGAAATCTAGCCAGTGGACTGTCAGTGCGGGAGAATGGACGTAAGCTTAATCTAAGCCGAACCACTATAAACCTTGTGTTTCTATTCTCTTTTCCTGAACTCCTTACTTTAATTCATACCTTGATATAACTGCTTATAGTCGTTTACATCTTCTGTCTATTATCCTCTTAAGACGAATTAATTTGTTAAGTTTTGCAAAAATTTCTTTTAACACCTATTCACCCACTCTAAGTGTTCTTATTAGCCCTAACAATTTTCTCACCCAGACATGTGATAAAAATATCTACAACTAGAGGACTGGTCAAGTGAATAAGAGATAAGAGAACCCGGACCTAAAATAATATATGCGTGCGTGCGTGTTCCTTTTTTGAAAGATTGAAGGGATACTTGGAAATTAGTTGTCATAATCCTAACTTATAATCATGATGACAAGAGTTGAAGCTTCATTCTTGGGGATAGTGCCACTTCTACTAAGTATGAACTTCGAGAACTATTCTTGCTAATTATTTCTATTGAGGGAAACTAGCATGGATCATATAATTATTTTGAAATTCATGTTTCTCTTCCATAAATTCTTATATTTGAGCAACTATTTAGGTACTGGAATGTTTCCATTTCCATTTTTATTTTGGGTTTTACTTAATTTGCAGATTTATTTTTGTGTGTTTGTTTTTTTCTTTTTTTTTCTTTTTGGTGGGGGGGGTTGGTCCTGATAAATGATGGGTAAGTAAATGAAGTTGGCTCCACTTTTTATTCCAGGTTGGATGACTCTCTAGCTAGTAGTTTCAGATTGACAATCTCTTGAATATTTTCATCTTCTGTTTTGGTGTTTTTAATCATCAATTGCCAAATGCGTGAGAGCCGTCAGTCGTGCTTCATGGAGTTCCGTTCTGTTGGTAATATTTTCTTATATAATTTATACAGATATTGAGGTAACTAGTATCCACCTTGGATCGATGTGCATCACGCATATGCACTTTGCCAATTGATACAGTGGAACCGATGCCTCTTCACTCTAGAAGATTTTCCTTGACTTGTTTGGAAAAGTTAATTTCCTTGACCAGGTAAGGTAGTATTTTCTGTTGCTTTTTTCCTTGCAGCATGTGATCAGTCCTTATGAAAAGGCGCCTTTGGTGTCCTCACATCGGTGTTACTGAATGATCTCATAAGTTTCTCCTGATGAGCTTCTTTACTGATATATTCATGCAAACTGTCTCTCCACTTCAAACTCAAAGCTGCAACTCATGAAATCAACATATGCTGATAAAATTGTGCACAATAATCGAGACCCTTTCCTTCAAGGTTTCCATTCATGAGTGCTATCTGATATGTCTGTGGCTCCCCCCTTCAGAGGACTTCAACGCCGTGTAGCTTTGGCAAGAATTGGCAAGAATATATGATCTGAAGTGGACAGTTCAATGTATACGGCAAGCTGCTCATGAACTGACGCTTCTGTTTTCTTGTCAGTTGCAACAATGATGCTTGCAATTGGACTCAATAACATCCGACGTCAGTAAAAATCAGTCATGGTCTTGATGGCTTCATGTGAGTATAAGTTGAATAGGTTTCTCGATGAAAATGACTCGGGTGCATGCCTCGTTGGCTATCTGACAGCTTGGCTTTGTTCATGCAGGTGAACGTATCCGTCCACAGCTAAGTTGGAAGAGATGATTTATGTCCTTCAACAATTGGCACGACTTGTAATCCACAAAGAGAGAGTATGCGAACTTCCTTTACATCCTCACTTGAGGAGAGGTTTAGGGGCAGAGGACGACTATAAACGATGCGCCCAGCTTCTTGTTCTTTTCCCATCTTTTTGTGAACTTGTCGCATCAAGGTGAGAGACTCCCACGAAGCATCTTGTATGTGCAGGAGTAGCCTTGAATTATGGTTGTGACTGCTCTCATATGCATCATAGAGCCTTCTTTCCTCATCAATTAAATGTCATGCGAAGTGCATGGATATAGTTTTGAATATGAGCGTGTGGCATATCTTAGCCTAATGGCATTGAAATGTATTAGTGATGTAAACTTCATCATTTTGCATGCAAAATATCACTGCCAGTGAGTCTAGCCACCCTGGGGGGACACGCATCATGTAAATCTTTTATGAAAGAATGGAGATTCTTTACATTGATCTAAAAAGGAAACACAAATTAAATCACAAGCTTGTAATAGTAATATTCTTGATAATCTTAGGGGATTTTATAGGCTTACTTGTAAGCTCTGACAAACGAATGTACAGAAGATCTCGAAAGATTAACATTGCATGGAGTTCTTTAGTTTGCATTTTTTTCACCTAAATACTCCCCTAGTGGAAAGAAATACACTAGAAGTGCATCAACTTATGTACGACACTCACTTTAATGCCATAATCTTTCATTGGCTCATTTAAGTGCCAAAATCGGAGAAAACAATCACTTAAGTGCATTCAATGAAAAATTCCGGCTAGAGAAATTACATGGTTTTTATAATTAAAAATTTTATCTGACGTGACACTTTTTAACACTATAATAATCACTTTTTCATTAAGATTAGCATTGAAGTGATTATTTTTTAACAATGATTAGCACTAAAGTGATTTTTTTTTTTACAATGATTGGCATTGAAGTGACCATTTTTTAACTTGCTATAAGACATCATGGGGTTTTTTTGGCACTAAAGTGATTACAGCATTGAAACAATCACTTCTAACAACAATTGGCATTGAAGTGATTGTTTTTATACAACAATTAGTATTGAAGTGATCACCTTTTAGCTTGCTACACAACGTTGTTTAGAGATTATATGCTAAATGGATATATCGGCAAGCCATGTAAGATTGAGAAATTAATAAAATATTGCTCAAATCAAGTTGGTACTTAAGTGATTTTTTTGTTTTTTTAGAAAGTGACACTTAAGTGAGTTAACGAAAAGTTGTGATATTAAAATGAGTGCCATACACTTTTGGTATACTTCTCCTCCGGTGTGCATTTCGCTTTCTCTTGCTTAGTGATAGCGACAAACATCTCGCTGCAACCACATACATTCAGATGCACTTGCTTTCACACAATGCAAACTACATAACGTGCTGGTCAACATGCCGATAACGAATAAATTAACCTGAATTCCGAGAAACTGACTTATGCACTATTCCGCATGCAGGGAGCCTAGAGTAAGGGAGCTAGTGCAGGTGCACCTAAGGCTTATTGCCGAAGAACTTGCTCTCGGAGAGTTTCAAGCCTTGGCCGGACCAGCTCCTCAATGACCTCGCTGTGCCCATCTGGGCTTTTTAATGGAGCTTTAGGTCATGATTTCCCCACGTTTCTGGCCAGGTGTGCCCAGATCTGCATGCTGCACTGTGGTATCATGTGCGAATATGTGTAGTTTTCATTCTTTCGATTCGATGAGGGCATGGTTTTTTACTGGTTGCTCCATTGTCAGTAATGTCATTGATTACCGATGGCCAGAATTTAAATGAGCATAGGCGTTTTATTGGTTATAATCTATTGTTGTAGCTATTATGCTCCGTTTTATATCTTCCACCGCTCAAAGATATTGAAATCTACGTTCATATAATCTGAACGCGCTCGAGTAGAGCACCCTTGATTACACACAACTTTGAATATATGTCATATACAGAAAGTTTGATGTAATGTGAAAGAATGGCGCTAAGTCTTGAGAGAGAATGTTATTCACATGACAGTTCATTTTCATGCTCCCTAGAATGGTTCTGAAAGGTCCAATCTTTTTCCGTCTTCTATCGTATCGGTTCGTCAAACTACTGATTAAGCTAGGTAATCGGTTTTGGACTATGGGTTAATTCAATGGCAGCCGCAGCGCCTCTATATCCAAGGGCGAGGCCCGCCTGGCCACCGGTGGGGCTGGGCTCGGAGTGAACGAGAAAACCGAACAAGGCGACATATCACCGCACTGCGGCCGCCACCACGATATGCATACTTTCCATCCCTGGCATCCTCTCGTTTCTTTTCTGTTGACTCGAATCTGTCGTTTCATATTCGTTGAATTGCGATGCGTGATTAGAACCAAACTCGTGGATCTTTTTCTGCAGCGACTTTTTGGTACTTTTGAATGGTTGGTCAAACCTCCGATTGAATTTCACGGTTCAGTTCGAGAGATCCGGGCTTTTTGTTTAATAAACCATGTTTTTCACCTAAAATTTGAGTTTCATTTTCAAAGGGATTAGTCGACTCATTCACTCAACCACTCGCGTTCCATAGCATTCAAAAAGCCCAGATTAGTTGGTCGACTGCAATAATTCAGATGTTGCATGGTTTTTAAGGAATCCGAGCTATCGGAGAGATGCCGACTGCTTAGATGCCACCAGTAATGGAATTGGCACAACCGAAAAGTTTACGATTGAACTGATCTTTGGACAATTTAATGCCAACAACTTGGATTCCACCAACGATGAAATTTGCATAATTGAAAGGAATTGATATAATTGAAAAATTTAGGATTGAACTGGCTTGTGGATAATTTTTTCGAGTCATCTCTTAGTAGCATGAATTTGACTGTACCTCTTGAGATGTCTATAACGTACACATGTTTTATGATGAATTTCACAATGGTCTGAAACACATTTTAAAACTTGGGGAAGCATTTGTACATTGGATAAGCACAAACTAATCTAGCTTAACAAAGATACAACACTTACCCATCTAATGGGCAATTTGCACATCCATCTACAGAGTTCTAACAGCAAAACATGGACAAGAAAGAACAATCCATAGGGCAGCAACAACAACAAAACCTTGACTTTAACACTAACATAAGATGCGGGAGTACGATCCGATCGTGCTATTTGTTCTATCATCTCGCAACATCAATCACATGTTCTGATTGAGCCTCGCCGCCGCTGCCACTGAGGCCGCAATCCCTGCGGGATGAGTATTCAAATTTGGGTCGTTCCTCATCTCAGCACCGGCCACACCCTCGGCATCTCGACGCGACGCCGGCTTATCCGATGGCAACTTAGAAGTTGCATCCTGCAGGGGAATTGTGGTCATACATTGTGAGTACTTTGATTGATACAGGGCAAAACAATGATCAACAAGACAAAGAAGCTTGATTTGGAGCTTATAGCTCCATGTGTGGATCAAAAGAAAGGTAAGGATTTAACATTAAGAGGAAGGTTCATTTGATTTAATTGCGTTGCCAATCGTACTGATTAAATTGCAAGATAAATGGGAAGATTTTATGGTAATTATACCCCCAGAATGTCGGCCAATGTGGTCTTGTCCTCAGCACTCGGAGTTCTAGCATTGAGAGTTGCGGCCGCCTGAGCGGCAGCAGCGACTCCCCCGGGAACTATGGTGGTGCGGCCCGTGGCTCTCACTTCTGCCGCCTGGATTGCGGCGGCATCGCTCCATTCCACGGGCTTCTGTCCAGCTGTCAGAGCGGCGGCCTCGAGCGCCTCGCCGATGGTGATAGAACCAATGCCGTCTTTACCGGCATCAGTCTGATAGATCGAGGACGGCGTCATTGTTGGGATCGGAGAACGCCGGTTGAATTGACTGACGACCTGCGAAAAGATGATCCGACGTGCAAAATCAAATGCTGATATCATCTCATAAAAAGAAGAAAATTCAAAAGAGAAAAAAGAAAGACAATGAGCATAATGTGGAACCTGTCCCCCGACGGACTCGGTTATTACGCGCCGGCCAGGAAGATCGGTCTCGGTGATGGTCACTCCATCTTTGCTGGCGACTTCCGTCACGTCGCCGTGGCCCACGAGCCCGGCCCTCTCATTGCGCGCCGCCGCCGACTGCATGGCAGAGGCCGCGTGGCCCCTCTGGGTCCGGCCGAACATCTCGTTCTCCGCTGTTTGCATCATCGCCGCGTCCCTGGGCGTGACCGGCTTCTCCGCAAGCTCGCCGTCGACGGCAAAGATGTCGCCATACCGGATCGCGTCCTCAGGGGTCCGCCTCGGCTGCTCTTGGCTCATCCTGTGAGTATACTTTCTTGGAAGAACCTTACGATGTGAAATACTTCTTTGTTTCCAATGCTGTATTTTGTTTATATTCCTCTATAGTGGAAAGAAGAGAGATTTGGAGATACGGTGGGGATGGTTATATATACGTACGTACGTCGTTGCATGGGACAAGCTGGTCGAGAAACGTGGCGGTTCCAGAGATCGGCATGATTATTGGTGCTCCTGGAATTGGGGAATTGTCAGTCAAATTGGTGGCTCGCAAGAGAGGATTGTCATACGATGATCAGGAGTTCAGGACAAGTGGTGATTACTGAGTGAATCCGATACCTTGTTCTTTCTAAAGATATGTAGGGAAAGACATGGCTATTAGGAAAATAAAACCGCCTAATACCCCAAAAAAAAATCTCTAACTTTAGCTATTATCCCAATTTTATCTTTTGTCTAGTAAAGAAACTCCAATTTTAGGTTATATCTCAATTCTATGCTAAATTTTCTTTTATCTTATGAAAAACTTTCAACTTTAGGTTATGTCCCTATAATTCTGCCCTAAACTTTTTTGTCCTATGAAAAACCTTAAACTATAGGTCTTGTTTCAATTGTACCGTCTAATCTAAATTTTGCCTTGAAATTTTTACATTCTCATAAAAAACCAAATTTCTTTGAGTCACAAATATGCCCACATTAATCCTCTGTCCAAAATTTCATGTTAACAACTAAGAGATGAAAACTCTCAAGCACAAGCTGTTCGAGTGTCCTCGGCATGAGCTTTCCAAATACGAGAGATGAAACATTCCCAAACACGATAGATCAAAGATTGAGTGCAAAATCACTAAGGGAAGTTTTGACAAAGTGTTAATGGAAAGTAGATTTGGAACTCAAATAAAAGTTGGCGATCTTTTATGAAACAAAAAAATTAGAGTGAAATTGAAACTGGACCCAAAGCTAATATTATTTATGAGACATAAAAATTTATGGTAGAATTGGTACTGCATCTAAAATTGAGTGATTTTTATGAGACAAAAAATTGGATATAATTAGATTGGACCTAAAGTTGGGAGCTTTTTTTTGGACAAAAAAATGTTTATGGTAGAGTTGAGACATGACCTAAAGTTGAGTTTTCTTATAAGAAAAATGTAAAATTGGGACAAAAGCTAAAGTTTGAAGTTTTTAGGATATTAGGCGAAAATAAAACATTTAAAATAGATTGAATTGCACAACAAGATAGGGTTGGATAAGTTTTCATTATCGATGAATTATACAACTAATCTTTCATAACTTGAAGCACTTTAAGGCTCCATCTGTTTCGCAAGAAATGAATGATTAGGAAAATATTTTTAAATGATAGCTTTTATCAATTGAAATGATTAGTCAATGAAAGATATTTTCATTATCGACAACAGTTTACATCTAAATATTTTTGTGGGTGATAATAATAATTTTTGTTCATTTATTTTTGCAAAAGATACAAGCAATTGTTTTTAAAAAAATATTTTTCAAATAATTTAATTTCTGCAAAACAAACTCATCACAATAGTTAACGGACTCGTCACAATAGTTAATGCTTGATTGGATCTTGTTGAATTGTTTCTCCATAGACATTACTTAGGACGTCATACTCTTGCCTGAAATTCTCTTGAGGCATGAAATGAATGATTCCAAGATCATCTACTATTGCGGATCACATTTCTTGAACTCGGCATCTCTTCATTGTTCCCCATTTCCGCTTCAGACTCCAAGAGCATTTTCAAAGTTCTACGCCATTAAAACAAATCACCAATTTTCTTACTATTAAATCCTTTCAACACTTAGCTGATTTAATCCATAATTTTAGCTAAACTCTCCTTACTTTTATCCTACCTCTCTCTTTCTCTGTCTACACACTTCCAACAATAACTTTCCCAACATAATTCTGCAAGATCACTCCTTGGTGCTGGCAAAAGAATAGTATGTCAAACCTGTTCCTACTTATTTCACTGCTCTCTCTTCTCATCTTTCCTTCTTTCATCACCACATCTGAAATTTTGCCGCTCCACAATGGCCGAGAAGGCGAGTGGCGCCTCCTCCGGCCGAGCATCGGCATCTCGGCCATGCACATGCAGCTCCTCCGCAACAACAAGGTCGTCATGTTCGACAGGACAGACTTCGGCCCGTCGAACATCTCTCTCCCGGGTGGCCGCTGCCGGTATGACTCCAACGACACGGCCTTGAAAGTCGACTGCACCGCGCACTCGGTTTTGTACGACGTGGAGACGAACAGCTTCCGTCCTCTCATGGTGCAAACCGACACATGGTGCTCATCGGGTGCCGTGAGTCCGGGTGGCTCTCTCGTTCAGACAGGAGGATTCAACGACGGCGATCATGCCGTACGCATATTTATCCCCTGCAATGCCGATTCATGTGATTGGGTCGAGTATCCTGGTTACTTATCTCGACGTAGATGGTACGCGACTAATCAAATTCTGCCGGACGGCCGAATTATTATCATTGGCGGGAGGAGGGAGTTTAACTATGAGTTCTTCCCGAAGAACGAAGACCCTTATTCTGCTTCTTCCGGGTCTTTTTGGCTTCAATTTCTACTGGAAACTAGAGATGAGAGTGAGAACAATCTGTACCCTTTTGTTCACCTTCTTCCTGATGGAAATCTCTTCATCTTCGCCAATACAAGGTCGATATCTCTAGATTACAACCGCAACAGAGTGGTGAAAGAGTTTCCTCCGATCCCCATTAGCGATCCTCGAAACTATCCTAGCTCGGGCTCGTCGGTCTTGCTTCCTATCGACGAGAACAAGGCCATTGAAGCGGAAATCATGATTTGCGGTGGTGCACCGAGAGGTGCATTCGCAGAAGCGGGCCGAGGCAATTTCGTGAGAGCAAGTTCTTCATGCGGGAGGCTTAGGGTTTCGGATGAAAACCCTAGATGGGTAATGGAAAACATGCCGATCGCTAGGGTCATGGGTGATATGCTTCTTCTAGCCACTGGAGACGTCGTCATCATCAACGGCGTGGAACGCGGCACCGCCGGCTGGGAGCTCGGCCAATCGCCGGTGACTAGACCAGTCATTTACCGGCCGAACGGGAGCCCGGGTTGGAGATTTTCGGTCATGTCGGCTTCTCCAAAACCGAGACTCTACCACTCGTCAGCGATTTTGCTAGCGGACGGGAGAGTGTTAGTCGGAGGAAGCAACCCGCATAGATACTACAACTTCACCAATGTGGAATATCCCACCGACTTAAGCTTAGAGGCCTTCTCGCCGCCTTATCTATCGATCGAGCACAAACCATTTCGGCCTCAAATTTCATCCGTGAACGAGATTCTGATGCTCGGGCAACCCTTTTCGCTCACCTTCTTCGTGCCCCTGTACTTGTCCGAGAACTTGCTATCCGTAAGGATCGTCGCTCCTTCGTTCACCACGCATTCACTGGCGATGAACCAGAGAATGGTGGTGCTCAAGCTGGTCGGGGTGTCGCGCTTGACGCCCGATTCGTATCAATTGACTGCGGTCGGGCCATCGACGGCTGAAATCGGGCCGCTGGGCTATTATATGTTGTTTGTGGTGCATGCTGGTATACCAAGTTGGGGGAGTTGGGTGAAGATACAGTGAAAGTGGGTTGGGATGATGTTTTGGTTTTGCATCAAATAACAATTTCAGGTCTGAGAGAGTGATGTGTCCTTAGAATGGTGTAATGTTATTAAAGAAGATTGAGTTCAACGGGAAATTGCCAAAAAAAGCATTTTCGTTACTGTTCGGATGTCGCCTAATTTATGAGATTAGTGAATTGTATTTATTAATCCAGAACTTGCTTGTCTAAAGAGGGCTTTCTTGTCATGAAGGATAGTTGGGTTTTTTTTTTTTTTAGTACTAAATTACGGTCTAAATTGAGTCGCCTCATCACATGCATGATATTTTAACAAGTCATTTTTTATATTGGCCATTTTGCGAGTATTTTTTTTTTTTGTTGGTAATATCAAGACTAGTTCACAAAATTAATATACTGAGTAATACAACATTCTGTAATTATATTCAAGCAATTTACCTGAAAAGCCTGCCGTATCATTTAGTAAATCAAATCTGTAAGTATGTCTATGTCTGGCGTGTTTTCTTTTCTTCTTTTTAGAACAGAAACCTCAACCATGAAAATCGAGAAAGGAAGGAAACAGTGTAAACTTGAATAGAAATTTAAATGGGCAATGCCATAATTGTAATCCGATAATCATAAGTCTCGGTTCTTCCAATTAGGACGCATCAGCAATTGATGTTTTGATGTCGTGGAATTCTCTTGACAGAATTTAGTTTTTTTAAAAAAAAAATACACTATATATAAGATGTAGAAGCCTCCTTCCCCTAGGTAAATTATTCATATGTACTATTCTCTCTCTCTCTCTCTCTCTCTCTCTATACATATTATGACCTTGAGACCTTCGAAAGCATTAATGTTTTTTCATTTTCTGGTACAGAACACCGACATGCACTTGAGTCACCGTAATCACGTGCAATGTGCATGGCCAGTGTGCACATAGACTTGTTCTAACGTTAAAAGTCAAAAGGCAGTACCGCGTTCATACCTAGCATATAGAAAATTTGGCAAGAGAGGCAATTATTTTATGGGATCAAAGATAGATATTTCCTTAAAGTTGCGGTGACCTATATGCTTTAGTGGCTAAGCAGTTAATTAAATCAAAGGGAGCTTTCCAAGCAAGCACGAATTGCATGACAACTCCCCCAAAAGTTTCTAGATGATGATGGACAATTCCATCGTTTCCCCCACCCTCCTCCTCCCGCGTTAGGTGGACCATCTTTTGATGTCGTGGAATTTTCTTGACAGAATTTGAATCTATAGATCGAACGCAATAACAACCATTGATTTTGTGGGAGCTATAAAGATGAATGCAGCAAGGCTTACTACAAAAGTTCATACAATGAAATTCTTTTAACAATTGAGAATAAGGGGCCCACACGGGAAACTCTAATATATAGAGAGAAAAGATAACCATAAATGAACTAAGAAAGACGTGTGGACTTTGATGGTGATATCATTGGAGGCTGATGTAGCTAGCTTAGAGATCACTTGTGCAAGGGATTGGATAGTAATTGGCATTGCCCAATGGACCGTCATCCAATTGCAATCAATATGCTTCCCCAATTTCTTCTGCGAATAGAACAGCTATATGGTGGCAGTTGTCCATCTGCGCTTTGTTGGAAAAATCATCGGAGACATTGCCTACTCGATTCCAAATGAATTAAAATTCTACGAAAAAAAAAATGGCTTTAAGTGCAATCACCGTCATCAGATCCTAATCCAAACCAAGCTCCTTCTATTCAGCAAGCTCCTTCTATTCAATTCCTTACTCATAGCTTACCCTATTTTCTGCATTACATTTATGTTTTATTCCAAGGAAAACTGTTGGTAGAGAATAGCATTTCCCCTCGAAATTCACATGCATTGACAAGAAAGGAAAGCAAAAGTAAAGGGGATAAAGCTGAAATAAGACAATTTCGAGGGGGGAAAACTTTTTACCTTTCTAGAAGTGCGGGGAACAGTGTGAGAACGGAAAGATTCGGGGTCGTCGTGATATCAGGGTCAATCTCCAATGAACTTTCTATGAATTGATGCCAAAAGTAAGAATTTAGTTTCGGCAATTGACTATAAAGCAAATTTCAATTTTTTGTTTCCTTTTTCACCAATTCTTGTAGCAAATATACCCTATAGCAAGCTAAATTCAACAAGAAGGTTTTCGTGTCTCCAGCCTGGGGCACTCAATTTTTAACTGCATCATCGTTTGCCAACTTTTCCTTTAGGTACAATTAGGGTTTTTTTGTTGTGATCAGCTATGTGGCATCGATACAAACACGCGACACGTAACATCACACGACACGACACACCGACACGTTATTTCTCAAATAATAGAAAAATTTCGACGCGTTCCGACACGTTATATATAAATGCAAAAATAAATAATAAAAAGAGCATAGAATTAATTTATACTAAAAATATTAATTCAACATTTGTTAATATCATTTTTAATTTGATAGAGATTGAATAAGAAGTTCAAAAATTGCAAACAAGATAGTAAATTTGAAGGAACATGTCATGTTTTCTTATATTTGTCGAAATTAGTGAGATTTCTTATAATCCCAGACAGAATTTGGAGTTCATGATATAGACTAGCTTGGAGCTCCTCTACAAAACAATATAGACTAGCTTGGAGCTCCTCTACAAAACAAAGTTCAATAAAAATGAAAATCTAAGATAAGAACTCTCCAAAGGAAAAAGGAAATAACTAAATTCGCCATGGAAAATGTAAGAGATAACTCACAAGCTAATGACATAAAAAAAAAAATCACAACTTTAAGTGCGGGGGTGGTGGAGTGACGCCGGCGAGAAAAGGGGTTTCCTTTCTCAAACTTATAAGTGAGGAACTTGAGAGTGAGAATTCTCTTCTTTCCCCTTTATTTTTGTTATTTTCATTATTTTTTCATATATTTATATTTTGACCTCTCAAGTATTGAAAATTTTTAAAATTGAACATGTGCGTGTCGGAATCACATGTCAAAATTTCGGACTCGCGTGTCAAAGCATGTCAGAAAGAGTTGACCGCGTGTCGAAGTGTTGGACACGACACGAAGGCTGACAAAGGCCCTCGATTTATTTGATTTGTGCAATTATAGAGCAAATGCGAGCTTTGCATCGCAAAACTAAAGTGACAGAATTTGACTTTCTTAGCAATATATATAAGTCAAAGGGGCATGGCGTGTTAGTAAGGTGGAGGGCAGGCCCGCCACCAAGGGTGTCAAAAATCGAACCGAAAACCGAACCTAACCGAAACCGAACCGAACTGAACCGAAAAATTCGATTTTTTCGGTTTGGTTTTCATTCGTTTCGATTCTCATTAAAAATTGAAATTTTTTTTATCGATTTGATTTTTATCGGTTAACCGAACCGAATCGAACCAATAAACTGATAAGAGAGTTTATTTTTTGAAAACGAAAAATATTTACAACAAAAAAACCAAAAACCGAAAAATCGAAAAACCGAACCGAGGTTTAGAAGTTTTTCCAAACAGTTTGGTTCGGTTTTTTGAAAAACCGAACCGAACCGAAACGTTGACACCCCTACCCACCACAAGCGAATGCTAGAGACTCTTATTAAAGGTCCGGCGACCACCAAATGATGGACTCTTGAATCAAGGATCAACGAACCATTGCCACCGCTGTGCGTTGGTCCAAGTGGCGGTCGGAATCGACCATCTTAATGGCGGCTTGGGTCGGGTTTGGACGAGGACTTGTATACTTTCACCTCGACACAAGTGAAAGTGGGTTGTCTTCCGATGGAGAGATGGTGGTGACTACGCTTCAACAGTTGTGGCACCAGGCTCTTGCAGCACTTTACGACAGTTCATACGAAAATTACTCCACCGAACTTCGAGGTGTTTTAGTTTTAAAAACATGTCCCGCCGAATAAATGTGCTCCAACTATAGCATGATTAGAACAGTCAGCACCAAACAAACTCTTAACAATAGTTCATTACATGCGAAACCATTGACTTTATTACATTAATAGAAAAGACAAAACGGCGGATTCGGATGTTTCCCTATTTTTGTCATGGCATCGAACGCGTCGAACATGCAAAGATCAACATTAACACAAGTGAAAAAAGAAAGAGAAATGTGTTCATTAATTTACTAGATAACATTATAGTTTTGTCTCTAAATGCTTACGTTGTTGAACCGTTGCAATGCACGCATTGGTTGTGCCAGTAAAAACTTATAGATCTGATGTCACATTCAATAAAGATTTATAATACAGGTATATGATGTACTCAACGTGGGCGGGCCAACCCTTTGAGCAAAATGCGACAAAAGAAAATAAGATCCATAAACTGACCCATCGTCTTCACTCCCTAAATATTACGAAATCACCCCAAGGATGCCTTTGGCATCCAAGGCCGCAGACCAATCATAAAATCCTATTCAATAAGTAGAACACATTGAGTAACATGTCAATCGTTTTATTTAAAAAAAATTTATTTCTTTTGTTAATATCTCACTCTCACTATCAGGCTTTGTAAAAATATTGAACATTCTCATCAACTCAAATCAACGCGCAAAATTCCGTCATTTTTTTTTCCTTCAATAAAATAAGAAAATCCACACCGGCTAATTTGGCACATTGTCATCATTGTCTTGTGAGGATGGGGACGTGAAATCGATGCTCCGCGGACACGTGCACGACTCCAATTTCCCCTCCGCTCCTCTCCATTTGGCACGCTACCGTTAAAAAAAAAAGAAAAAAAAAATCGAGGGAGGGGAAAAAGGAAAATCAGAACGCCACGTGGAGCCCCGC
The DNA here is from genome assembly GCA_014182575.1 of Eucalyptus decipiens. Classification (NCBI taxonomy): domain Eukaryota; kingdom Viridiplantae; phylum Streptophyta; class Magnoliopsida; order Myrtales; family Myrtaceae; genus Eucalyptus; species Eucalyptus decipiens. Next base: position 32,298,076 of record CM024610.1, on the reverse strand, counting down.
CATTGGCCGACGCCCGCGATGGGGAGGAGAAGGGAAAAATCTAAAACGACGCGCAGGGGGAACGAGTGGGGGCCGTCGTCGGCTCCCAGTCCCCGTTTCGTAAATACCCTCGAAGTCGAGGCCCCTTCATGTACCGCCCGTCGTGCACACACGCGCACGCGAAGGCATCCCCGCTAAGTTTTCCCTCCCTCTCTAGCTCTCCTCCCTCGCGGCTCCTTGACTCCGCCCAATTTCCACACGCAGTAGAGAGAGAAAGTAGAGAGAGAAAGTAGAGATGGAGAACTGCGCGTGACGGTGCGGGGGAGGGTGATCGAGTGATCGAGTGATCGAGTGATCGCGGGAAGCGAGCGATTCTAGAGAGAGAAAGAGAGAGAGAAAGAAGGAGAGAGGGATTGAGGGATTGAGGGAGTCGTGTCTGGAGGGGGTGGGAGCAGATGAAGCACATTTTCAAGAAGCTCCACTTGGGCCACAACCACGACCCGGGCCGATCCAACGAGCCCCCGCCGCCCGCGCCGTCGCCGACGCCCGCCCCGCCCCCCGATCAGCGGCCGCCCGCTGGCCAGGGCGCCGGGAACGCCCCGCCGAGCCCCTCGGGCTCCCCCGGGGCCCCGGCGGCCGCTCCGGCGGTTTCGGCGGCTCCGGCGGCTCCGGCGGCGGGCGATCGGTCCGGGGACTACATAACGTCGGAGGAGGACTTCCAGATGCAGCTGGCGCTCGCGATGAGCGTGTCCAACTCGGAGTTCCGCGGGGAGGATCCGGAGAACGACCAGATCCGCGCCGCGACCTGGTTGAGCTTGGGCGGGCATCCGAGGGGCGATGCGGGGAGGAAGAAGGATGAGGTCTCGGCGGAGACGCAGTCCAGGCAGTACTGGGTGAGTTTGGCGGTGTAATTGTCGCTGCTTGGTGGGTGAATTTGGTGGATGAGCTTGAATTAGGGGGTTTTACTAGGGATTTTATAATTCTTTTGTTTGATATGCTCGGATGTTGTAATTTTTATGTTTGGGATTTAATTGATTGCTCACTGATATAATAAGATGATACTGATGCTTATATGGATCAATACTTGGAAGTCTTCTTTCCATTTCTGAATTGGGTAAAACTTAGGTCTTGTTGAACCCTTCATTCTGCTTCCGGTGCTGGCATTCATCTAGCGATTGTGCTCAGTCTTGTTAGAGAGGCATGCATATTCATGAAATCTAACTCGCATGGTAAGGGGAATCAGAAAGAGCTCATTGTTTCCTCTTCATCTGACTCTGTTTTTCTTAGGTTTCTAAATTTATATGAATGGTGTATCTACTCAGTGTGTTACATGTGCTGAATTGCTGGTAGCATGTATGTTTACGGGCTGTGGGGTTATGACTTTCAATTGGTTTCCTTCTGGTGGTGATTTTGAATGGTATTACCCTTATGATTCAACTGGAAGACTCAGAATGGATTTAATATAACGATTTTGTATGACTTTTTATTTTCCCGGTCGGGATGAGTTTGTATCACCTTCACATGGCATGTAGCTGCAATGACCAGTGTTTCTTCCTTGGATATGTTCCTTTCAACATCTTTGAGGTTAATAAATTTTTCTATATCTACAATGGTACTGTTATCTTATTTTTTTGGCTTGACAAACCCATCTCAGCTGTTTGTAAGATCCCCTTAATGTAGAATTGGATAGGTTCCTGTTATTCTTTTGAATTGTATGATTTTCCATTTGCCAATCTTGGAAGCCATAAAACTTCTGTCAATCCTTCAGGCACACAACTGGCACTAAGAAAGTACTCCAACTTTCTCATGCTGCTATTCTGCATTTGTTTACACGATGCTTCTTTATGGTTTGCTGGTGATTAGACTAATTTTTAAACTACTCTTCCCGTATCTGGAGACTGCAGTGTATGTTCTATATTGCACTTAAGCCGTGTAAGAAGTGCCTAATTGGTTTCTGTTCATGGTTTTTGTGATGCGTTACTGGTCAGTACACCCTCTTGTGAGAGGTGATCTGTTACATTCTTCTTACTTTGGTTACTATTATTTACTTGACACGTCTGACGCTAATGGGTGTGCTCCTTAGGGCTGGGTGCACGATTGAAATTCTGGAAAATGACTTATCATGCTTAGCTCTTGCTAAAATTCGTGATCGATTGATCCCACCACATAATAAAATTGATTGATGTCTCCATTAATCTTATAATGCTAGCTAAGTTTTGAAGAAATGTATGGTCCTTATCTATTATAGAATAGAACACTGCACTTTCTATAACCTAATTGGGCTTGTGGAGTCATAGAAAATTTGGTCAAATATGCCTATCTCTTCATTAGTGTTGTAACGTATGTTGTGCTGCAGTTTCTTTGTAATTTCCAGAAACAGAGGAAGGATAGTTACATCATCACTGGTAATCCCAGACATGCTTCAAAATGCATGTCAACTGTAAATAGTGAATTAAGTGAGTCTACTAGTTAAGTACCTCTTCTTTGACAAGTGGTGTATCCTGTTCTATTTCTTATATGACAAACTGGAACGTCACATAACCTAGGTTACTACAGGTACGGCATCATTAAACATCTTGATATGCTTCATGCTTGGTTTTGTTCTGCAGCCATTACTTGTATGTCGGGCTTCTTGGTTTCTGCCATTTTAAAATAAACCAAATGCACTTTGATGCAGGAATATAATGTGATTGATTATGAGGAGAAAGTGGTGGATGGATTTTATGATGCATATGGCATCTCCACTGAGTCAAGGCTTCAAGGGAAAATGCCTTCTCTAACTGATCTCGAGACTAACCCTGGGAGTTCTGGCTTTGAAGCTATAATAGTTAATCGCAGAATTGATCATGCTCTTGAAGAGTTGATGCAAGTCGCTCATTGTATAGGATTGGACTGTCCTGCTACTGAGGTTACCGTTTTGGTTCAAAGGCTTGCTGAACTGGTAACAGGACATATGGGTGGCTCAGTGAAGGATGCTAACATTATGTTGGCTGGGTGGATGGAGAGGAGCACAGAGTTGAGGACATCTCTTCAGACGAGTGTGTTGCCAATTGGGTCCATAAATGTTGGCCTTTCAAGACATCGTGCTTTGCTTTTCAAGGTTAGCTTTTACCACATCTAAATTGGGCTTTAGCAGTTTGTGCTTGTCATCTTCTGATAGTGGAGCTTGGGGCAATTGGTTGATGTCATATTTGAAGTTTAAGTTTTGTGATCTTCTTTGGTCGTGGCACAAAATACAATACTTTCAAAGTGATCTGGATAATTGATGATCTACTATCATGAATAATGAGAAAAAGATTCAGTTTCCTGAAGTGATAAATTTTATTATGTGAAGGTCTTAGCAGACAGTATAAATTTGGCTTGCCGACTGGTGAAAGGTAGCCATTACACTGGCGTGGAGGATGATGCTGTAAACTTGATAAAGTTGGACGATGAAAGGTGCTGGTTGGCTCTTCTTCTCTTCTGTTATTGTAATCATATAATTACTTACTGTGGTGCTTTCTAGAATTTTTTCTGGTCACTGATTGTCAGTATCTTTTTCCTTATGATGGGTTTGAAAGGGGCATACTCCTGTGGGAATGAATTTTTATCTCCATGGTTGCTAAGATATCGAGCTTCCCCGAGGATGTGGCAATTTAATTTGCACATGTAATAATCAACTTGAGGATCTCAAGATTCTGGAATTACGTTAAACCATAGTTTATGCACATGCTTATACTTTTATTTATCTTAGTCGTAAATGCCTTTGTTGCTAAGAGAGAATAGTTCATATTTCTGGCATTAAGAGGATACCTGCCTATTATGAATAAGCAACCATCATGGATTTCTGAGATGAATCTGTCTGTGCTACCTTCTATTATGCAGGCGAGATATCTAGTGGGTCCTCCTTTTGCTTATTACTGTTACTTTTGAATTTAGCAGAAATAACTACTGTGTGTGCATATATTTTGTATTTCTTCCAATAGGAGCTCTACAATGTTTATCATTGCTTAATTTCTCTTTTGTAGCTTCTCATCATTGGATTTGTTGGAGAGATGAGAGCATTTCTTATTTTACCATTTTTAAGTTTGTAGACCAATATATAGTACAACTTAATTAAAAATTTTGTGTCCCTTAGGCTGCAATTTAATGTGTCCTAGTTGCAATACTGTGCTTACTTTATGGTTTTCCATCCTTGGGAGAATTGAGATGCTAAGGCAATGGAGCTTCCTGTTCATTTAAAAAACTATATGTACTTCATTCTGTCGTAAACATTTTCCAAATTAAAATTCATGAACATCTCCTGTTAAGGAAGAAAAAAAAAACTGACATATATCTACATTTTTTACATGGATGTTAATTAGTCGAGGTTATGATTTCTTGATCACGGCCAGTTAATGTGATCAAGTTGCAGCACTTACACTTTGATGTACAAAGCATTTATCTCTCAGGGCCTTCCCTTCCCTTTTATATATAGTCTTTTAATCTTTAAATTTTAATTCACTCAAGAGCTTGAAATGCACAGACCTTGTAATATGTGATATAGCATATTACTAATGGTGATGGTTTTCATTTTCTCTACCATGGGGATTTCATATGTGTGTTTTTGATTCAGGGAGTTTCTGGTTGATCTCATGGCTGCCCCTGGGACGCTTATACCAGCTGATTATTTGAGTGTCAAAGATAATGAGCCTTACAATGCGAAAATTAGTAAACTTCCATCTTTTCAGTTGCCTAATGACTTGGGAGTTGTTCGTTCGAGGCCAAAGCCTTTTGGCGGTGAAGGAAGCAGCCAAAGTTCAGTGATGGAAACTTATGCTTATGTAGATAGAAAATCAAGCTCTAAAACAGGAAAATCCTTCCCTCCTTTCCCATTTGATAGTCATGATCCTGGTGTTGGTTCTTCCAGAGTATCTGGTGGTACAGCTCAACGGTTGAATATAAATGTGGTCCCACAGAGCAAAAATAATAGTTCAGAGGACCCCACAAATCTTTTTGCAGATCTCAATCCTTTTGCAATCAAAGACTTTGGCAAAGCCCCAGTGGGAGGCAACGGCACAGAAATCAAAATCAATGAGACGCCAAGACAGAAAAATAACCCTGCTCCTGGTCGGCCTCCTGTTCCATTGATGCCAACAAAACGGCATCCTCTCAATGAAGTACCAAGAAAGAAAGAATATGGTTTTAAGGAAGGTCTGTTCCCAAGAAATAATCGCGAACCTAATCCTTATGATGTGTCATCATCCATTGGCAGCTGTACAACTGATAAAGTCAATCCGGATGGTAGCGGCGCCAAGTTGTCAAACAAGCCAAATCAGTTGATCAAACAGAGCAGTCACTGGAATCCTTTCAGTGATAATAGTCCAATGTTGGGATTTGACACAGGACAGTTTGATATGATGCCTCGTGAAGAGCGCTTAAATGCACAAGTCAGGGAAGACCCTCTTAGGACTCGGGAGAATTTGCAAGATGGCATAGCAGACTCTCAAAGAGGACGCGATCGACATGAAATTGGTTTTCTTGATCCAAAAGAGTGCACTAATGACAGATTCATGAACACAAACCTCATGTTCAGGGATTCAGAAAGCCCAAGCTCATCAATTGATAGTATTACAAATAAACCTCATCAAGTGCTTGATGATGTTGATGTTGGTGATGAGATTCAGTGGGAACATTTGGTCATTGGTGAAAGAATTGGACTAGGTATTGCTTTTGATCAAGTCCCTGATTGGATAGATTCTTTTCATATCCTTATGCAGGTCCATATATTAGCTAAAAGAGAACAAGACTCATGGATACAAATATGTTGATCCTGTTGCTGCATTTTTATGACATTTGTTTTGTATCATGAGATATGCTTTAGTACTATTGTAGTGCCTATTATGCTCATGCTAGCTAGCCATGTAACCAGAGATGAAGTGCATGTCATCTGAGAAAAAGTTTTATATAGCAATCCAAATGTAAGCATAATTGCAGTAGTTATTATAGAATGGACAGCAGTGTTTTCTTACTGAATTGCATTTTCTGTTTATCATGTTACAATTTTGTGTTCTTCTGAACAGGTTCTTATGGAGAGGTCTATCATGCTGACTGGAATGGCACGGTCAGTTTCAAATATTTCTGAATTCTCACAAATTAAGAATAGTTATTGGATTACTTACTTGAAGAGGTTCTTTATTTTTAGAAGTATGACTTCTATTTGTTTGAATTTATGGAATGTGCATATCCATTGGCTCCTTAATATGACTGCTTTGAAGCAAATGATCGTCCTTGAGTATGACAATTGGTCTTTGGGTCAAAAGAAATGACATTTAGTCCTGCTTCAGTGTTCTTCTTTTGCGCTAATGTTTTAGATTTATATACTTAGCAGCTAGCATTGAATAGTGACATCAGATATAGTATCAAAATCTGGCATTTCAACCTAAGTTGTAAAAAAAAAAAGCACCAGAATTGGTACCTTGACATATATACATGACTTGTTTGACTGGTGTCAACCATAATAACTAATTGCCCATTGCTCATTCATGGCCTTGTCTTGCTACTCTCTCTTTTGTATTTTGGATAAGCCAAATGGCCTTTATCTTGGCTCCCTTGCTACTCTTTTATTAGGTGCTGTCAAGATTCTTTTTTTATGTTAGCTCTTTAAATGTAATCAAATCCTTACTGTGAAGACTGAAGAAGTTAATAAAAATAGTCACAATGAATATACCGTTACAAAGTCTATTTTTGTACACTGCTAATTTGCAACTCAATTGAAACCCATCCATGTGGTAGAAGCACTTTAAACGCTGGGTCATTTAGGGTTTGTTGAATTATGTTCATATACTTACATATTAAGAAATGGGAAGAGAAGCAGCAGATGACTCGTTTTCTCTTGTTAACATCTTCAAAAGATCTGTATGCATTTATTATCAGTATTTTGCAATTTAGACGTTACCTTTTGCAAAATACTCAGTGGTCATGTGTTTTTAGTGTTTAAAATTTTATGATATGCCATGAAACATAAGTTAAAATGCATTTTCAACTCTTAACATCTTGCTCGACTTCCTCGTTTTGCAGGAGGTGGCTGTGAAGAAATTTTTGGATCAGGATTTCTCAGGTGCTGCTTTGGATGAGTTCAGACGAGAAGTAAGCAATAGATAGGTCTTTGATTTGTGCTTTTCATCTTCTGGTTCCTTTTCTTTTTGGACCGAAATCCTCCAGCTTTATTAGGAACTCAAAAATTGTAAAGAATAAAATTTGGAAGAACATTGTAAAGAAAAGAATAGCACAGTCGTTTACTATACATGATGAATTCGCAATTTGCTTTTCTGTTGCTTTGTTAGTTTTGGCACAGAGTTGCCGATTTGATCTGCTTGGTGCTGTGAATAACATTGAGACATTCAATTAATGTTCTTTGCATAAGATCTGAATGGCACACAAAGTCTGATAGGTGAAAGCAAAGAAGAGAGAGATTATGTCACACTTCGAGTTTAATTATGTGTATCTATATGTATTTTTGGAAAGATAATGAATTAGTGTGTTCAGTAATTGTTTGTGTTTTTCGTGAGAATAAAACTGAAGATGAACAAGATATGCTTTTCCAGTATAGCCAGCTACAGTAAGATAAATTCCTATACACATTTTTTTTGGGTGCTTCTGTGCCAAGGTTGCAGATAATGCATAGACAATGTCATCAGAATGCAATTCTTTTCATGGATTCCAATCTGTCCACATCTAACTAAATGGTTGTGTTCATCAATTAATTTGTTTGTTTAATTTGCTTATTTAGCAAGAAAAGAAAGGAGGACTAATCAGAGCAATGAGTCAAGAAATGGTTTTCCAATATATCCAGGAAGATAACTGACCATGCATCTTGTTCATCTGTTCCAAGGTGCGGATAATGCGTAGACTGCGTCATCCAAATGTCGTTCTTTTCATGGGTGCTGTGACCCGTCCTCCACATCTGTCTATCATTACTGAGTTTCTCCCAAGGTACAATGTTTTGTACTTTAAAATATCTTGGTAGCATGGCGACATCAATTGTTTCTGGGGGATGCAGCTCATTTATCTGCTGTTAAAAGGGTGTTATTATTTTGATGGCATGTGACAATCTCATTTTGCTGTCTGATTTTTACTGTTGTTTACTTCTCCAGGGGAAGCTTGTACAGAATTATACATCGTCCTCAGTGTCATATTGATGAGAGACGTAGGATAAAAATGGCTCTTGATGTGGTATGAAATAATTGGTCTCCCTTCTCTTTGGCGTTGGAGATATAGAGATTTCTTTTTCTGAAATTGATATAAGTGCTTGTGCAAATTTTACAGGCAAGGGGAATGAATTGCTTGCACACAAGCGTCCCAACAATTGTTCATCGAGATCTGAAGTCACCAAATCTTCTTGTTGACAAAAACTGGAATGTCAAAGTATGTGAAATTTACCAATGTTGCATGACACTTTTTTGACTCCTTTAAATAACGAATCAAGCTATTCTCTTGCCTGCATTTCATTTATCTATCTCCTAGGTGCTACAAATGTCTTGCTTAATCTTTTTCTCTTCCTCTTGAATATTCTGTTCCCTCACTGTGGGAGCACCTCGGATATGATTGTTAATTGACTAATATTTGCTGATTCTGGAACAAGTTTTATTTCTTGTGGACTCTTGACTTTTCATTCTCTCTCTTCACTGCCATACATGTACTTACATCCGAACAGTGATGTGGATGATTCCATCGGAAATGTGCTCTGAGCTTGATGTAATCGATGATCAAAGTGCTGCAGTATAATATTGTTTGCATCCACACTAAATTCTACCATTGTGCAGGTCTGCGATTTTGGGTTGTCACGTTTGAAGCACAATACTTTCTTGTCATCCAAGTCTACTGCTGGAACGGTAAATATGCAAGCTTTCTGGAAAATCGTTCTTGAAGAGTTTGCAAGGATGGAGAGAGAGTTATTTAACTATTTTTGAAATAGAGAAAGACATTTGAGTGGTTTCTACTAATAGTTTTCATTGTAGTTAAATGGACAATTAGCAACTATAGAGGAAATGAAGAGAAAACAATGGGAAACCTCATTTTTGGTGATTTGGGAAGTAAACTTCTTCTCCAGTACAAATCTTGAACAGCTAGACAAGCAAGTATATAACGTTTCAGCTTGAGAAACTAAAAAACATTTTACCAGAGCATTACCAAACAATGCACTAGGAGTCTTGAGACTTTTTTTTCCAGGTTTATTTTTATACAAGGATTGCAAAGAAACCATTCCTGATGTTTCTCAAGATTTTGAGCTGGTCCTAATGTGAAGTTCTTGATTGTGTCAGCCTGAGTGGATGGCGCCAGAAGTTCTCCGCAATGAACCATCGAATGAAAAGTGAGTTGTGCATTTCTAAGCTAGCTTCATTTATTTTCTCTGGACTAGCTTTCTTGAGCTCCTGTCGCTTGGATTTTGCAACAGTCAAGCCTAAATGACTTCAGTTTTGACATGAGCATGCTCTGATCGTATGTTGTAACGATAATATTTGGCCTTGTTTTTCTAAATGACTTCTGGTTGAGTGAATGTGTATGTTGATTGTGTGTTGATGCTCAAAGACTAGGATACAGAAATTTGGGAAGATGGGACTTTATTTGATCAGACTCTCTTCTTGGGTGTGACTGTCAGGGAAAAACAGTTCCATAAGAGAACTATATAATAAATTTTATTCGTTCTCTCTATGTGCTGATATCGCAAGTGGTGCTAAAAATGGTATAGTTAACCACAGTGCATCCTTGTCATAAACTTGAGCTTTAGAAGAAGCAAGTAATTATTCAATGTCTCCTGGGTTGTGCAGATGTGACGTTTACAGTTTTGGAGTCATTCTTTGGGAGCTTGCCACATTGAGATTGCCTTGGACTGGGATGAACCCGATGCAAGTTGTAGGTGCCGTAGGTTTTCAAAATCGCCGCCTCGAGATCCCCAAAGAAGTTGATCCATTGGTTGGGAAGATCATTTGGGAATGTTGGCAGACGTAAGAAAATTTTGAGCACAGATAACATGAGCACGCAAAGGTTATTCTGTTGAACTATTTTCTCATCATTTGCTGATGTCATCTTACAGGGAGCCAAACTTGCGGCCCTCTTTTGCAGAGCTCTGTGTAGCTCTCAAATCCTTGCAGCGGCTTATGATTCCTTCTCACTTGGACCAACCAAATGGACATCTGGTGCGGGACCAGCAAAACTCTTCTCTTCCCCTGGAGATTCAAGTAAATTCAACACCTTGAAACATCTTCACCGAGTGAATAAAAAGTTCATGGCATCACTTCACTGGTACGGTGGCATTAATCGATTCATGATAAATGTATACTAGAGGAAGAAAGAAGGAAAGCCTTGTAGGAGAAAGGTTTCATGCTGTACAGTAATCTTTCTGCTCCTGCAGAGAAAGACTGCAGGTGGCATTTTGTACAGTTCTGCATCCGCAGTTTCTTTTTGGAGGGAGGGATTGAGGATGTGATGTACAAGTGTATATACCTCTTTAAAGACAAGGGGAAGCTGTTACTATGAAGTACATGTCTCTTGCAATATAGGTTTCTGATCGAGGATTGGATGTAACTGAGGAATAATTTGTTCGGCGTGAGTTTGTATAAAGTGGTTTGCCCGATTTTCTCTCCTTATGCCATCTGATGAGTGCTGCTTGCATATCTGCTTATTAATCACGGGGTATTGAGGACATTAATCCATTGAGATTTATGATCATAATGATTCACTATTTTAACCCTATGCAGGAGAGAGATGATGAATGTGACCGGATTGCCGCCAGAGTGAATTAATGCATATCTCGGTCATTAGACAATGGCTTGTCTCTGCCTAATTTTAGACGACTCTTTTTTTCTCAAGTTCAACTCTACTGAGATTATAATGAAATTCCTTGCATGTTAGGCAAATGGAACAACCTTCGTACATAGATGAGAATGCCATTTTGCATTGGTGTTGCCAATGCATTGACCGCGGCTACTAGTATTATTCATTTCCTTAATCATCTTCTCCGCACGATTTTGTTTTTAAGCAGTCTAGGAGTTCTGGAGAAGAACATTATCGTAACTCTCTTCCAACCTCTACAGTGTCGTGTGTGCATACATAATAGTGCAGTATTTCTAATCTCTAATCTCTACTCTCTGCACTCATTAACAAGGAAAAGCCAAAGCCCTTCCATGAAATCCTCCTCCAAAACTCTTCCACATGCCTCTGTCTTGAGCTACTTACAAATCAATGTCTCCTTTTGTATACTGACTTGGTGGCTATTACACGAAAGACAAATCCAACGACGCATTCTCTCTCTTTGCTCCAGAATCAAAAAGTAGTCGGTTACAATTCCCTTGGGATCTGTTGTTCCATCGAAATCTTTATCACTGACATTTATCTAGTACATGTACATGAATGAAAGCTTTTGTTTCGACCAATGACCTAAGCGTTGCTCAGATGAAAATGCCAATTATTTGACTTGAACAGATAGGCCATTCTCTCCAGCCATAACAAGCAAGCAAGGACGTTGGAGATCTCCAGCTTTGAGTTTTCACCCAATTAAAAGAGTAACTTCGTCCAGAAGCCCAAAAATGGAAATGCAGCAATAAGAAGCCGCACCAGCAATGGCGTTTCCCTTACCCTTCCTATCCTACTAAACTTTCCTTTCTTCGACTGCTTCGACCGCTTCGACGGCACGTATGGCTTTCGACTCCTTTCACTCTTAGGAACCTCTCGTGTCCCTGCTTTCTCATCGAGTTCATCCCATCCACCAAATCTCGGCCTACCTCCGCTGCCTGCCTTGCTATATGAACCATCCGTTGTTGCCCACGACTGATAAGCATTCCTCCCATTGGCAGAACCATTTTCTTGTTTCCCTCTGCTTTTTCGGCCTTCGCTTCTGGGATTCACAAATGGTTTTTTCTTGGTTTTAGCCCGGGTACGAGGTTTCCAGCTATCTCTTTCGCTCGTCTCCCCCCACACTTTCTCAAATGCGAGGGAAAGCAATGTCTGTCCCAATGGAACTGCTAAGGCCATTATGAACGCATTTGGACCAGTGCCTAGGAGCAATGATATGGCAATGGCCGGAAACATCCACCCAAACGCTCGTAAAACCTGCAGTCAGCGAAAATTCAGCTCCGATAGCAAACTACTCAAAGAATTTGACAAAACACACGAGAACCGATGAAACTCACACGTGAAGATTCGGAAAAACAGAACAAGTGCAGTATTCCAGCTAAAAGCGGCGCATTGTGAGAATCACTCAAAGTTTGCTTGGATCCTTCATCAATGATTCATAGACCAATTGATACTAACACTAACCATTACTATGATCCTAAGCTGACATTCCCAGGTCGCCATTTTGAACAAGCAGGACTAGTTATACGCTCAAAGGACTGCTAAATTCATGAACAATAAGAAAAACAACTCTAAAAGTTTTCATTCGGTTCGACTGAAAGGCACAGAAAGCGCAACAAAGAAACCAGAACGCGATGATCTACAGGCCATTCAACCCTACTCTGCCGAAAATGCCTACAGATTATCTTTTTTGAATACATGACAACCCAACTTCTCCTCAGTCTCAGCATGAAGTTTCCAGCCAAAACTCCACCCGGCAAGGATGAAGTTCCACCGAAGAGCGCGATTGAATACCGCAACAAAAACCAGCTCCAGCAATCTCAAAATCAGTTCTTTCGCAAAGCACATCAAATCAGGACAGACCACAAGCCAAAAGGGAAAAAAGCCATCAAGCGCTTCCAAACGCAATCGATCAACGAGTCACTCGTGCGATCACCAAGCGAGAATTGGCCGCAACGCGATTACCTTGAAACCCCAAAACTCCTCGTCCCCGTCGAACCCCAAGCCGTCGCCTTCATCGTCGTCGTCGTACCCAGACCACCAAACCCTCTGCTTCCTCGCGCCGTCGAACCCGAACCCGCCCCCGCCGTCGTCGGCGCCGTAATCGTCGTCGAACTCGCTGCCGAGGCCGAACGCGGAGCGTCCGCCGGGGACGGGCTCGGCATTGGAGTCCCGTCGGGGAAGAGCGCCGGCGGAAGGGCGCCGCGAGAAGCGGAGGAGGTTGGTGGAGCCGGAGTGCGACGGCGAAGACGAAGAAGTGTGGAAGAGACTAGGGGTGGTGGTGGTGATGGTGGTCGGAAGTGGATGAAGAAGATGGCTTCTCATTTGTTCAGTGGTTGTGTTCCACTAGTTGCATCTGGATAGATATTCTTCTCCGTTTTTCCAATTTTTTCGGGTTTAGATTTCGGCCACTTTTGCCAAAGAAATAAAAGAAAATTTCAAAAAGAAGGCATGGAGGGCCTTAGTTTTCTCGAATAAAAGTCTAAAATAAACATTATTTCAAATAAGAATATGAAGTAATAAAATCTTTTTATCGACTTTTATGAGCCTATCGAATATTTAAGAAATCTGCAATTGGGGTTAGTCCTTATATGTTGATATATAGTTGGGAGGCCGTATTGCCTTTTAAAATTACTGTCCAATCATTAAGGGTAAGACTCTAGGGAGAATTAGCCAAAAAAAACTACTTGACTTGATGTGTTTACGGATAACTTGAAGTTAAGCATGCATGGAAGTTACACCGAAAGGATACACATGAGTGATCGAGGTGAAGCGGTAATATTGTTTTCAATTTGCCATCGACATTGTAATACTAGTACTCTCCATGCTAGATTTGATGACGAGTAATCATCCTAGTAAAGGATTAGAGGTTTTTACTTACAAAGTCATGAACTTAATCTTTATTTTTTAGACTTGTAGGCATGAAAACATCATGTCAGTTTTGGAAGCCACAATCACGTTAGAGAAGATAGGAGTTTCCCCTCACCTATGTGGAAACTTATAGTATGGTGTAAAAAGGAAAAATGGCCTGTAGAAATAGGGCTTGTAAATGAACTATTGTAATATAAATTAACATGTTATATGTGATATGTCTCAGTCTTCCAGCTATTATTTATTTGAGGAGTTATATGTTTACATTTCCATATGTGCATGATAACAAGATAAAAAGAATTAGGACGTCGACGAATCTAATACGTTGTGAAAATAACCTTTGTCGCCCGTGACCTTAAAGATAGAGTTGGGGTCGTGACACCTTAAAATAATATCCATTTTGGATTTTTATTTGAAAAAATTATAAAAATTTCAAATAAAAGCCCGAAGTTGACATTATTTCAAATAATCGTTGGAAGTTGTCAAATCATTTTAAATAAGAGCCTAAATGACCAAATTTTATCAAATAAAGACTTTTGGTCAATCCGTGATTATTTCAACTATCAAAGATGGTTATTTTAGTAAAAAAAAATTATAAATATTTTTTGTTGATTTTTTATTTTATTTTTCTCTTCCTCCCTTGACCATTGCTGGCGTCACCTAGTGACCCCTCACCTAGGTTGTGCAAGCGAGGGTGACCCTCCCCCAGTGCCAGCGAAGGCGACCCTCTCAAGCGACATCCACCATGGTTAGCAAAGGGAAGAGGGAAAAATAAAAAAGAAAAAAAAGGGAAAAAGGGGAAAAAAATGTAAAGTTTTTTAAAAATTGGAAGGTGAATATGCCCTGAGACGAGCAAGTTCATTTAAGAAAATAATGACATTTTAGACTTCTTTACGAAACAAACTCCATTTTAAGTCATTGCTTTTGTCCCCCCCGTTTCCTCACTCTCCAGGGAACAGAAATCACAACCGACTAACCCAAATCGCGATTTCGACTTCTCTTGTTCGCTTTTAAGTGTACTTTAAGAGCACCATTGCAGGCGACATGCTACTGAGGAAACGAGGTGAACCTCGATTACCCACCCATCATCATGATCTCGTCACGTCGAATCAGTACTACATTATTTGACATATCATTCGATTCTACTTAATTTTTCCTTCCGATTCCTTCTCCTTTACGAATCTTCTGATGCTGCAGGAACAGTTACGTGCTTGAGCTCTCAATGCAGTAGAGTTTATAATGCTTCCAAGAAGTTCTCGTCGTCGAATCAGCCTCCTCCTCCGTGGCACAGTGCAAATGCCGGCATTTCTTCTTTCGTTGAAGCTACGCATGAAGATTCAAGAAAACTTAACGACGTGGGAAAATCAGTCGAGGGCATCTGCAGTATCTTGAAAAAGGGTCCTTGGGGACCTTCCGTGGAGAGTGCCCTTTCGATGCTCGACGAAATGCCGAAAACAGAATTGGTCATCGGGGTCTTGAGGAGAATGGAGGACTTCGATCTAGCTCTACGTTTCTTTCGCTGGGTCGAGACGAAAACTGACCGAGCTCATTGCCCAGAGGCGTACAACGCGCTCCTTGTGGTAATTGCGAGGACGAGAAAGTTTGATAGAATGGAAGAGATATTAGGAGAAATGAGTCTTGCTGGATTCAGTCCGTCTAATGGTGCGTGTGTCGAGTTAATCTCGATTTGTGTGAAGTCGCGGAAGCCCAGAGAAGCTTTTCAGCTGATTCAGATGATGAGGAAGTTCAACTTTCGGCCTGCGTTTTCGGCGTATACCACCTTGATTGGTGCTCTTTCTGCTGTTCAGGAGTCTGATCTCATGCTTACTCTCCTTCACGAAATGCAAGAGCTGGGTTATGAAGTGAGCTTACATTTGTTTACAACCGTTATCCGTGCATTTGCGAGGGAGGGCCGAGTTGATGCTGCCCTTTCTCTGTTGGATGAAATGAAGAGCAACTCTTTTCAAGCTGACATAGTTCTGTACAATGTCTGCATTGACTGCTTTGGTAAGGTTGGTAAGGTGGATATGGCATGGAAATTCTTTCATGAAATGAAAGTTCATGGTATAATGCCTGATGACGTGACATATACCAGTATGATAGCGGTCCTCTGCAAGGTGAATAGATTGGATGAAGCTGTGGAGTTATTTGAAATGATGGATCGCATCCGGGATGTCCCCTGTGTTTATGCCTATAATACATTGATCATGGGTTATGGATCAGCTGGGAAGTTTGAGGAAGCATACAGTTTACTCGAGAGACAGAAGGCAAAAGGGTGCATTCCAGGTGTGATAGCATATAATGGCATTCTTACTTGCCTAGGGAGGAAGGGTAGAGTGGAAGAGGCGTTGAGGATTTTTCATGAGATGAAAAAAGATGCGGCTCCTAATCTTATAACATATAATGTCCTGATAGACATGCTTTGCAAGGCAGGGAAACTTGAAGCTGCATCTGAAGTTAGGGATGCCATGAAGGAAGCTGGGTTGTTTCCTAATGTAATAACAGTTAACATAATGGTTGATCGCCTCTGTAAGGCTGAAAAGCTTGATGAGGCTTGTTCTATATTTGATGAAATGGATCGTATGGTCTGTACCCCTAATGCGTTTACATTTTGTTCTCTAATTGATGGCTTAGGAAGACATGGCAGAGTTGATGATGCCTATAGGCTTTATGAGAAGATGCTCGATTCAGGTCATGTTCCAGATGCAGTTGTTTTTACCTCCCTCATTAAAAACTTCTTCAAGTCTGGCAGGAAGGAGGATGGACACAAGATATACAAGGAAATGGTCCGGAGGGGCTGTTCTCCTGATCTGACACTTTTTAATACCTACATGGATTGTGTGTTTAAAGCTGGCGAGACAGAGAAAGGAAGGTCTTTATTTGAGGAAATAAAAGCTCAGGGATTTACTCCAGATGCAACGAGTTATTCTGTTTTGATACATGGCCTTGTGAAAGCGGGTTTTGCCAATGAAACCTATCAATTGTTCTATGCAATGAAGGAGCAAGGTTGTGTTCTTGATACCCGTGCTTACAACACTGTGATTGATGGATTCTGCAAGTCAGGTAAGGTTAACAAAGCTTATCAGCTACTGGAGGAAATGAAGTCCAAGGGTCACCATCCCACGGTTGTTACCTATGGCTCTGTCATTGATGGGCTTGCCAAGATTGATAGGCTTGATGAGGCATACATGCTTTTTGAAGAGGCTAAAGCGCAAGGAGTGGAGTTAAATGTTGTAATTTATAGCAGTCTTATTGATGGCTTTGGTAAAGTGGGTAGAATCGATGAAGCATACTTAATCATGGAAGAGCTGTTGCAAAATGGTTTGACTCCCAATGTTTACACTTGGAATTGTTTACTTGATGCGTTGGTGAAAGCTGAGGAAATAGATGAAGCCCTAGTTTGCTTTCAATCCATGAAAGACCAAAACTGCGATCTCAACCATTTCACTTACAGCATTATCATAAATGGTCTCTGCAAAGTTAGAAAATTCAACAAAGCCTTTGTGTTTTGGCAGGAGATGCAGAAGAAAGGTCTGAAGCCAAATACGTTGACCTACACGACGATGATATCAGGACTTGCAAAAGCTGGGAATGTTGTGGATGCTAATGGGCTATTTGAGAGATTTAAGGCTAGCGGCGGCATACCTGATTCTGTCACTTGTAATGCCATAATAGAAGGGTTAAGCAGTGCAAATAGGGCAATGGATGCATACTCACTATTTGAGGAAACTAGGTTAAAAGGTCATAAGATTCATACAAAAACATGTGTGGTTCTTTTAGATGCATTACATAAGGCCGAATGTCTTGAGCAGGCAGCAATCGTCGGTGCTGTTTTGAGAGAAATAGCGAAGTCTCAACATGCTTCTAAACACTGGTAACATGTTATAAGTTCATCCCATTGCATCCTTGAGTGCCACTATGCAAAGAATAGGACTGATTATGGGGACCATGGACATTGCTGAGTCTGAGGACTCGTACCTGTTCCAGGTGTCTCTTCCCGGGGTGAGAAGAGATCGATGTAAGTTCATACGAGCAAAGTTAATTTATGCTAACAGCTGCGTATTTTTCCAGGTTTAACTCGGTTTTTAATGGGCCCGGAGGGTTTAACTTCTGTGTTCTGCGATGCGACAAAACTGTAGTGCCAAACTTCCATTTTGTGATATATCTCTTGTTTTAAGGAAGTGAACTCATTTTGATCTGCTGGTTCTTGCTCTGATATGAGCCATTTGACCGTTTGACCTGCAAGTTATGCTTGGATGTCAATGACTATTTCTTAAGAGAAAGGATTTGCAGATTTAGCAACCTTGTTACTTTTCTGCTCTAGTGATGGCAATTATGTGCCCAAGAGACAGGATTTCGGCAAGATATCTTTTTCTTTATGGTACTATTTCCTTTTTCCTACGAAAATTGATCCAACACAGTATCTGTGTTGATGTACTAATTAATCCTCGAAAACTTGGTCTTGATTGCTGCAGCATTCAGTTGTGAACTTGACATTAATGGCGAGGTTGTGATCTCAGGAATGATCGTGATGGGTGAGAAGATGATCCACAGGCTAGGGGAAGTATTTGTTAGGAAGACGGAAAACCTATATCAGCCCGGCCCCTTCTCTCTCTCCTTTCAGCTGCCCGGACCCATTGATCCCGTGCAGTTGAACTTGAACTTTGGCAGAGATGCGATTTTCGAGGGAGTCGTGAAGAAGCAGATGAATGATTGATCTGGAAGCTCGGATTTCATAGTAGATGTTGGCTTGATGATGGAAGAACTGTTTGTGTTTTAGGAGCTTGTTGAGGGAGGCTCTTCACTTATGCTTTGGAAGATGCAAACTTCCTTAACCGCATATCTGCCACTCTTTCTCTGTTGTCGTTCATCGTGTTAATTACCAACAATTTTCTCTTGAAGTACTGGATACTCCAATTATTTCCTTAATTGAATATGTCGCCTTTCACAGAAAATCGGATTGCACAAAGAGATTTCATCTGGTTTTGATCAGAGGTTAAGTTTTTCTATAACATGGCTTTTTTTGGTTGCATGGACGGGTCTTAACTGAGAATTGGCTCTAATCACTGTTTCAGAATAGGGTTTGAGTCAACCTGCTTAGGACTTGGTAGGTGCTTAGGGTAACTAGGATTGCCTCTTACTAATACATATATATGTCCTGGAGAAGTTCTTAATTCATCAAGCGACTTTCTGATATATAGAGGACTAGCCATGAATTTGATTTCGGTGTGCCTAAATGCATCAAGCAATTGCAGTGGAGAGACTGAGTAGAGGTGTATGACATTAAATCAAGCCAAAAGAAGTGAATGCAGCATCAATACCCCTGCTCTTTCTTTATGGAAAGCAGATACCGGTTGACAGTAACTTCTATATTAAGCAATAAATATTTCAATTTCTACCGAAAAAGGAAATATGGCCAGTCCCTAGGAAGAATCAAAACCGATTGGTTCCGGTCCCAGTTCCATTTTTCTAGAACTGGGGACTGCCAGCTCGGCTCCCAGTTCAGGGCAGGAAGCGATCACCTCTGATCTAAACTAGTCAAACAGCACATGAGTTGATATAAGCTTAGGGCAATCAGGACTGGTCATTGACAAGTATGCGCTGCACATGATTGTTGGTGATGGATGGAGTATCTTATTAGTCTTATAGAGTGAATAATGAGAACATAACACCCGGGTCAATCGAAATTTTCTCTTTAACCTGTAAAAGGTGAGGCTCAAGCTACCTACTCTTTTTAGCTACTCTTGTCAATCCTGTGACATCAGAAACTTCACTTATTTCCAGTGAGGCATGACCATACCGATCACCATATCTACAATCACAAAGGACAAGGTCCATGGATTCCAATTTGTTTTAATGTACACAACAAAGGCAATGTGGAAGTTTTAACAGTATGATACTTGCCATTGCATATTTTCACAAGATAATGTAATGTAGGGTAATTTATCTCACTCTATCAACCAGATAGAATGATATGAACTACAACATAACAGTATGATACTTGCCATTGCATATTTTCACAAGATAATGTAATGTAGGGTAATTTATCTCACTCTATCAACCAGATAGAATGATATGAACTACAACAGAACACCAATGTTATATGATTGTTATCAGAAAATGAAATTAGGACAAATCTAATGGTCGGAAAATCAGTGTGATATCCAACTCTATTGTGCCTCTAAGAAAACCTTTTATGTGAAGTCTCAGTATAACCCCTTTGTTAGAATTTCTTTTTTTCTTTTTTTTTTTTTGGTCGGTCCCTTTGTTAGAAGTTAATGACTGACTACTAGTAGAGAATTAGATCTCCCCATAAGAGTAACCACTATTTCAATTACAGACGATCTTACACACATTTATCCTAATCGATTGCAAGAAAGATTAGTATAAATTACTCTGTAGATAAGCACATCTAAGTTCTTATGAGGAAAAAGTAAGAGGCATCTTTCTGGAAGCATGTCGGGACTACACACAGTAGATCAAAGTCTGCTTTGAGAGATTTTATCGCTATGCACAGTTGCCGTCAACAAATACAGAGATATGCTGAAATAGAACATCGTGCGAAACTAGTTAGGGTCCAAAAGCTGAAATACAGCTATTTCAATTATTCAGGACTTGAAAGAACATTCCATTGAGGTCATGAATAAAACTAGCAAAGCAAATCGCCTTCACCTTGAAATGGTTACTCAGGTAATCACATCCAGACCCTAGCTTCAAAAAAGAGCTATGAAGGGGAAACAAACAAATGGGTGTATTGGTTCTACACAATGCCAATTGACTCCACCATGATCCGACTGATGTGGACTCATTTTTTAATACAAGCAGCATGTAAGAACGCACTGATACGCCTTTCAGTTTGTTAGAACCCAGGCGCCTAAATTACCAAGCCTTTTCCTGGATTAGAGCATCAGCAAAAGTTGATCCCAATGAGACAGGCAGCAAGAACCTCCGAGAATCCTCAAGCCAAGGACAGGGTAAATAAACTCTTAAGTTCTTGAATCTCTTCAATCCTTTCCACAACACCTACACTCAAATACATCATGGTGATGGATTAAGATTGTTATACCAAACTTCCAATCCTCTAATTTAAATATTAACACACCAAAAGAAAAAATTAATTTTCGGTGAGGTGAGCAGCAATATCTTGGTAATTTGACAAATATGTACGAGTTACTTAAAGTTTAGTAATATGATACAACTTAGAATGAACCTAGACAGTTTTCCATGTATTAGCACCAATTTAAGGAGGAAAACAGATTTTAGTAAATAAAGTTAACATGTGGTAACTCTGAGCAAACTTAACTGTGCAAGTCAGAGTGCATTCACAAAATTGAAATTTCAGTGAGTTATGTGAAAATATAGCCAATCAAGACAAATGAATTGAGTGCTATCCTACTTTAAATTCGAAATTACCTTTTGTATCTCTTCTTAGAACCACATGGGCACATTGCATTTCGGCTGATCTGTCCACTCTTAGCCAGATTAGACCTAGCAACATCTAATGGTGTTGACCCCATTAGTTTTTGAACCTGTAATACGGAACCCACAGGTCATGCTATTTCTCAGAAATCCTACGTAAGGTAAACAGCCAAAGAAAAATAAAAGGAAAAAGTCGCTATAATTCAACTGATAAAAGGTAGCGTTTAATGCAAAATAGTTAGAAGAGATGACAAACTCAAATCACTAAACTGCAAGGGAAAGATCCAACAAAAAACAAAGATCTGCAGTGGAGTATCCCCTCCTCTTTTTTTTCCCTACTTAAAAATCAATTAAATACCCTCAAATAGAAGGTGAGGTTCGCTTGAAAGATGTCTCATTGTTTAGGTTGTCCAGCAAAAAAGTTTGAAAGGTATAAGTATTAAGATCACGCAATCATGAATACTTGTCTCATCTACAAAAACAAATATTCTTGACGTGGGACTCATTAATCCTCTCTCTCCATGATGAATCAGCTCAAGGCCTACCGAGTTTTTTATTTTTATTTTTTGGCAATTTACCAAAACAAAACCTAAAGTATACTCTCGAATATTAGGTGAAGCCCTCTCAAAACGCTCAAAATTGTGGGAATAAAGATTTAATGAGCCCATCGCACCCATCCAAAAGAGCCAACCTCAAACACACACAATTGTAAAGCTACAGACTTAATGAGCCCATACCCAATCCAAAATACACAGAGAATTCTGGTTATTCATTTGCCATCATATGCATGATAACTGACCTCAAAGTTAAGTTTTGTAAAGTTACAGGTGCGAAAAACACAGTCCATAATTGTGAGCATAGCTGTACTTCTCAAGTAAGCAGGGGTAGGTAGTGAGCAGGCATATGAGGTCTTAAAGCATTCATCCAAACCATTACCACTCAATTACAAGTCCATCTCTCAAAGCCTCTTCAAACAATAACAGATGTTGAGGAACAGAAAATCATTTACCTCAGCAAGGCTCTTCGGCATCGGTTTTCCTTCTTCCTTCAACTTCATTAACTTATTTTCTGCTTCCTTTGCCCAAGTGAATTTCGCCAGCGCATTCTCTACATCTGCTATTGAACAGTTGCAATTCTTTGCTGCTTCTTGTTTTTGATTAGTTTGGAGATGCTGAAAATCATCATCTACGGTCATATTAGGGTGAGGTATTTATCCACATAGTAAGTGTTTGCATGTCATCATATGTAAATTTTGTCCATGTGTTGATTATTGCTTTAATGAAAAATACAGAAAAGGTCATGGCAGACAATCAAAGCATCTGTCTATAGGGTAACGTATGACTATGTAGCATGGAAAAAACATGGCAAGTCTTGAACTCGGCATTTGAACTCCAAATTTTGGATCCATGTTAGTCCTTCAAGGATTGCGCTAGCCTATTAAAATAAATTCTCATACGGTCACATGCTATAAACAATCACTTTCACAAGACGAAGCATTTTTCTGTACAACAAACCATACTATACAGATGGTCATCTACATTTTGTAGGAACCACTCTCATCTTTTCTTCCTAAAACCGTACGAGAATCTACCTAGACAGACAAGTACACGAGCCTGAAACTTCAAGAAATACAGATCAACCATTCCCGAACTCCATTTCTCCACAACCCATTATGCTTTTGCAATCTTTCTTTCCCTCTTGAACTACTGCCATGAACATCATTCACCCTCATATCCTCTTCTCACCAAATAAAAGTGTGACCTTTCAATGTCACATATAACTATCCATATACGTAAAATTCCGTCTCTTTCGAGCATCAATTAATTCAAGCACTCAAAAACAAAATGCGACCAGGACCAACCTCCCCGGAAGGATCCAAACCTCCTAGATATCGGAGAATCGCCTCCTGCTTCTCGAAAGCATCAGCAAACGTCGCTTCGCTGCTCCGCCCGACCATGTATTTCTTGAATGTTCCCAACCTCCTCGCGTTCTTCATCTGGTCGGCAAAACCTTCCCAACAAAAAATAAAATAAAAAGACTCCCACCCATCACCACCATCGCCACAGCCACTATCGAAACACTGGCAGACGAAAAAACCAAAAAAAAAGGCTTTCTCAAGCTCAACCGAATTAAAATGCACGAAGAAGGCCCGCGGCGGCGGCGGCGGCGGCGGCGGAGCTTACGGAGAAGCGTGAACGATTCGGCGGCGACCGGGGCCTCTTCCGGAGACGTCTTCTTCACGGCGAAGACTCCTTTGATCTTGTCCATCCACGAGTTCTGGAGCATCGCCGTAGAGGAGATGGAGCGGCGCGACAGCGGTGGAACCGAGCGATGCCCATTGTAGCGGCTGAGACCGAAGACAGAGCTCTCGTAGAGCGCTCTTACACTTCGCAGAGA
Source organism: Eucalyptus decipiens (assembly GCA_014182575.1). NCBI lineage: Eukaryota > Viridiplantae > Streptophyta > Magnoliopsida > Myrtales > Myrtaceae > Eucalyptus > Eucalyptus decipiens. Next base: position 32,274,598 of record CM024610.1, on the reverse strand, counting down.
ACGCATGGTCCCCTCTCTCTCTCTCTCTCTTCTTTCTCTCTCTAGGTTTAAGCTCCAAGGTTTCTCTGCGAGAAGAAGACGGTCGACGGCGAATTCCCCGAAACGCCCAAGGTTGAAGACGATTAGCAGGCTTTAGCTAATATTTTCCTTTTCTTGAAGGGTGGGGGCCCAATACGTACACGTGGCAATTAATTAAATTATAATATGATTTATGAATTTTTAATTTATTTAATCGATATGTTCATTAAATTTCAGTACAATATGTAACGCGGCACCTCCAATTTGTTTAATAATCCATCAATTTTTTTTTTATATATATTCAAACTAAGTCATAAACTCTAAGAAAATACCGACCAAAAAAAAAAAAAACTCTAAAAAAATATTTCATGTTCTCTTCTTATTAAAGGTTAGAGATAAAATCTTATATTTTCATATAATTCAAGAACTAATTTGAATATATATCAAAATTTCAGAAATTATATTAAATAAATTAAAAATTTAAAGACTATGTTGAATAAATTTAAAGTTTAAGGATAACATCATACATTGAGCCAAAGTATGAAAATTATTTGTGTCATTCTCCCTTTTTCTTGTTTCACAAACAAAAACTCAAGAGAGACTTCCGAGACAGATCACAGAAAAGCCAGTGGCCAAGTTCAGCTCATCACATCATGGGCTAGTCGAAAATCACATCTGACATTGAACTCGGCAAATGGAATGTTTCTAACATCTTTTGACAAGTGCTACGACAGTAGAAGCCGCACCACGTCAGGCAACTAAACGGGTTATTAAATATCAGAGCCGATGATGGATCGGCTGGACTCACATCCAAAACAGCAGCACGACGGTCGCCAGGATCGCATGAACAAATAATGGAGCGATCCCCACCTTATCTAAGCAAAACGACCGCCCATGTCGACGGCGTAAATGCGCAAATCCTAAAAGCACCTCTCACACTCCACACAAGTATGTATGAAACTAGTAAAACACACGCACACTCAGACAGATGCACAAGCTAAAGATCAGCCAGAAGCCTACACAAAGCACACCAAAATGACCAGGAGTTGAAGCCATAGTCACGTCAGATCAGATTCGACATCCTCCTTCTGTGACGGCAAAGTGTCGCCCTCACGTTCGGATCCGAAGACGTCACCATCTTGCTTCGCGGCAAGGAAGCGGGTTTTGAATCCAGGCCGGCACATTTGGGACTCTCGGTCGGGAGAGCCTTTGGTTCCGCATACCGCGATTTTCTGTTCGACTTCTCTAGCGTCGCTTTCAAGTGTGGATCCGAATAGCTGAAGGACTGAGAACCTGAAAGCTGGATCGAGCCTCTCGTCACCGATCTCCAGCTTTTTGTTCTCCCGACGATGTCTCTTTCCGAAGCACTCTGCCTCTGGCGGCTCGCTGCCGTGGAGGTCATGAACCGAGGCAGAGAATTGCATCTCGTTTGCTTGACGACTTTGGCAGATGCCGGTGGAGTCGCAAGCACTTCCTTTAAATCCTTGGGGCTCGTGGGTTTCTCAACATCTTCAACAGGATCATATGTGGATGAGAAGAGCTTTTTGTTCTCGCTTAGAAGAAATTCGGCTTTCAGCAACTGATCTGTGACGATCTGAGACTCTTCCTCGGCTTCTTTCATTTGCTTCTCAAGTTCTGCCAACTTTTTCTCCCTCAGCTTCTTCAAGTCCTACACAAAAGCGCATCCTTTCAGTATGCCTAATGGTTACCTTGCACTTGCCGGCGAGGCTGCTTGTGAAAATTTCAGAATCCTCGCCAATGTTGGGCAAGATATATTCGAATGATCGTACCTCGGGTATTTCTCTAATGGACTCGACTGCTCTTGCTCTCTTGGCGAAACTCAAGGAACAAACGGTCTCTGCAACATCTTCTTCACAAGGACTGACATGCACGAGCATCAAGACCTTCGAACCATCACCTACAGTAACTCCGCCAATTAGCATTGATGATTTGAAAGACTTATAAGTTTGGAAAATCTACTTAAAAAAGTTGGCGAGTCGCTTACATAGAGAATCTTTGAGGATTTGCGTCAACTTGCTATTTCTGCAAGCGAAGAGAACCAAATAAAGAAGTTGGAAACACATTCATAAGGAGGAAGGAACCGAATTATTTCACTTCAGTACCAGAGACTCTGATGCTTAGATCAATTTATTGCAACGAGAAGTTAAAAATATGCAGCATGTTAGAACTTACCTGTAAGGGACATGACCTCTCTTCCTCCTGAGAGCTGCAATAACATCACCTAAAGCCGAAAGAGATAGATTTATGGCCCGTCCCTCGTCAAGTGTCTGTCCAATGGCTCCTGTTTTTAACAACCTCTCGCTCCCTCCAAGGTCGACCATCCACAGCTTGCTCGATTCTGTTTTGGCATCCAAATCCCATTTGCGGACGATGGAAATTCTTGTTAAGCTAGATACATAAAGCTAAACAGGTAATGTGAGCTTCCAATAAATAAAAACTAGTAACTGTACACAATTTTGGGAAGCTTGTGTTAGAAGTCGAACCCACCAGTGTGATCTGCTAGAAGTCTCGTTCACATTCGTCCACGAGGTAGATCGAGACCGTCTGCCCTTGTTGTACCACCACTTCGCCTTCCCCAAATCAGGGATTTGAACTTCCATGAGGCCTTCAATTTCAACCAGACCCTTCGGATCTGTCTGAATGTTGAGGTTGCTGTTGTGGACATAATTACAGTGATCAATTTCCAGTTGTTGTGCTCTCATGGTAATTTAATTGTTTGAAATTGCTCAAGAAGTTCACGATATAATTACCACCGAGCCGAAGTTTCATGCGTCCTGCAGTTCGGTTTTGGAGCCAGCAGATCTCTTAGATTCCCCATATATACCTCCAACATGCTCATGGAAAATGTTAGAGAAGATGATTTGTCCCTAGAGGCGTGGCTGAAAAGCTTCTCAAGAGCTCGAGGGACAACTCCTGGGTTATCATTTACTCCATCCTGAAGAAAAAATCGATGTTTCTCGTTTACTTTCTTTTCTGTTAACACTGGAGTTAAAGAATAGTTGACACTGCCGAAACAAGAAATTTAGGTCACTGACCATTGTGTACGTCTTGCCGGTGCCGGTTTGTCCATAAGCTAACACACAAACGTTGTGCCCGTCGAGTGCAGAAGTGAGAATCGGTTCTACCTCCGTGAAAATGTCTTCTACAGAGTTTTAAAGCAGGATAGATCTCTTTCAGAAGACCCGGAATAAAAGAAGACTCCATGCATGAAACAAGCCTCTGGCTGACCACACTAACCTTGGCTGGATTCTTGCTGGAACAGCTTATCAAACTCGAATTCCTTGGCCCCGCCAGACAATTTCACCACCATTTTATCCAAACTGATCGAAATGGGGTTTATGTTCTTTCTCCTGTTTCTCGATAGAAATGGCCCGACACGACAAAACACTCGAATATTTCCTGCAAAATTCACATGTTTCTTTATTTAGTCTTCATCTCCAAGAGATTATTCCGTCAAACAGACATATTGCCATAGCTTTTAATCTAGAGAAGTCGTAAACAAAGATTACAATAAAGCATCAAGAGTTTTTCACCTTTAATATCTATTGTACTATTCAATGCCTCTTTCCGCTGCTCATTCAACAGCTTCTGCTTCTGCCGCAATTGCAGAATCTCTCCTACACAATCAAGTTCAGCACACAAAGCCTTCAGTTCAATAAGACCGACTTCAGTAATAAACCTTTCTTGTGCAAAATCAAAACGAAAAGGTAATAAGACCGTCACAATACCTTCAAGATTCGAGATTGTTTGCTCAAGCTCTTGCTTTTCATGCTCCGGGACGACGGTGACGTCAGTGTATCCATGGATCGGATGTGGCGAACCGGATGATTCAGAAGCAGGGGCATACCCATCTAAAGAATCCGAGTGTGATTCCATCGGGGTTGATTTCAAGGGCTCTCTCAAATCATCCAAAGGCAAAGACATATGCTCTTCTTTCTGACTAGAAATGAGCGTTCTTCAGTCAATTAAAGTAGAAGACGGAACTAGCAAGCCACCCTTTTGGAAGAGGTGCGATATGTATACGTAAGGAATACTTCTTTACAGATGGATAAAAAAAAGCAAAATTCGAACTTGGAAACATTAAAAAGGGAGTCCTACAATGGAGCTAATTGAGTTACAAGTCTAAATCAATGTGGTTGGAGATAAAAGCTAGTGCATTTAATACAAGAAAGGACGGAGAGATCTTAAAGTCTTAACTGATTTCTGAAAACAGAACAGACACACTAAAAGATGATACAAGGGCTATGAGATCTGCTCATCCTTACCAAGAATCGAAGGTCCCTCAAGCATAACAGAAGCAATCAGAGCTGATCCATTTCAAGAAACTACAACATTCGCACCCAAAAGCAGAAAACTGAAAGAAAAGAGAACTTAAAAAGCCAAAAGTCACTGATGAAGTAGGATTCAAGTCAGTCCACACTCCCAAAGTACAGCTATTTCTCAGAAAGGAAAGGTTTTTGACAGAACCCAGTTTAAGAAAAGTGGAGGAGAAGCTAAGATCAGGCTCAGATTTTGGTCGGAAAATGGCTGGAACAATCAAAGAAGAACCAGGAGGAGACCCAAGAAGTCAAAAAGAACCGAGCCCTGTCTTTCAAGAAAGCCCTAGAAAACAGAGGAGAAGCCAGGAGCGGCTGGATGGGGGCGGAAACGGAAGTGGGTTGCGAGTCACTTTCAATGATTGAGCAGACTGTTTAATGCTCTGATTAAGAGGGCTGAACCTGCGATGCACAACAGCTCAGGGTCACTGAGATCGCAGGAGGGCAGGCAAAAGATACAATGAATGCTTAGGAAAAAGAGGAGATGAATTGAAGAATCTTTTGGTTGGTTCAGATCTAAAGGGCTCCCAACTGTAAGAAAAGTCAGCTTTTTTTTTTCTTTTTTCTTTCTTTTTTTGCAGACAGAAGGAGCGTGAGGATCCGAGGGGCAAGAGTGGAATTCAATGCGGAAAAGGAATGTACTTCCTTCGTCTTCATCAGATATGGTAGCAAAATATTTTAATCTTAGATCGTGGCGATGCGTATGCAGATAACTCAATATTAGAAAATCGGTTGATAGAAGCTGTTAAATTTTCTGATTTATTGCTTGAACGAGTGTTTCTAGAGCGCTCATAAATAAGTTCATTTTATATTTATATATCCATCCCATTATCGAATGGTAAATTAGTTTAATTGGCGAATATGAGTATTAAGATTACACGTGCCTAACAAAAGGAATGTCGAAGTTTTAGGATATTGTCTACACTGCATGACACATCCGAATTAGCAAATATTAAAATTTGTAAAAATCAGTGCATTAATAAGAAGCAAAAGTTAAGACCTCGAAGTTTATATATATATATATATATATATATACTATCTTCTAACAAAAGCACTTATTGATTGATCGTATCCGTAACAAATATCGTTTGATCAACAAGGCCAATGATGATCAAGATGGTGTAATTTATTTGTCGGAGAAAAACGATTACACTTGGGTAAGTGCATATGATTGGCATTTATAATGCTTATAAATTTTTCTCTTCTTGATTTGCGTATTTGTGACTTTAATAACATTGATCCCTCATTAAATTTCTGTGACGAACTACGCATCGAGAGAGAATCCCTAAACATTATTTTATTATACTTGGCCTGTACTTAAAAATAGCACATGATAATTTCGCATATCTCTTGAAATTTCCATTCTTTAAAATTTGGGCAGTCTGCACCTTTTGAGCAAAGATAATATATATAATTATGAAAAAATACTTTTGTCATTTATAGCTTTTTTTCATACATTTCGCTATGATTTCTTTCTTTCTTCTTGTGTCCCTACAGCTATCATTTGTCTTGCTCGTGTCAGGACACCAGCTCACGTCTTTTCAAGTGGGCAACACTGGCCCCACTAAGTGCTTGTCATGTTTGACGTGCCTTCCTCGTTTCATTTTCATAGGACAAAATCGACTGACCTGCATTAAATAATCAAAACCATTGTAGTACCATGTCCGAATTTACCATGCTTCTTTAGACAAACGTGACAAGCATGACTAATGAATTTGACTCAATTTGTCGTTTGTCCAGTTGCCTATTGCCGAGTTATATGTATTCAGGTGCCATTTAACAAATAGCATGACTCTTAGCCAGGACATAGCGCATCATTATTTCGTAGAATCTGAAAAAGTATTGAACGTTGGCAAATAATAAATCACTTGCAAGAGAACGTACAATTTAAGATCATGAAGTTATATTGCCCACTGCTGTTTACCTGATGAACCTATCACTTGTGCTCAACTACGATGAGGGTGAGAAGCATAAGATTGATGATACACTCAACTACGATGAGGGTGAGAAGCATAAGATTGATGATACACCTAAGCTTATTGTCTATTTCAATTCTCACTTTTGTCAATATTTCCTCTATTTCTTTTTATATATGACGAGGAAATTTACTTTAGGTAAGTTCTAAACACATGAAATCTCTCTAATTTCATTGATCATGTAAGATATGATCTTTCTATTTATCTTGCACTTGAAATTGCAAGATGATATACTCAAGCAAATAGATTCAAATTGTTGCATAGATGATTCTACATAAACATAAGATGAGCATAAACACCAAAATGAATTTTATTTGTTAGACATGATCCCATATTTTTTCACTAGGGTTTAAAGAGGTCTTTATACATGTAATCTCCCTCAATCTAATAATTTAAATTGAGTTAGACATTTTGAACTTAGAAAAAGAGCCAGGTGTCACCCTTGATTATTCCATGATTGTGGCTCCTCCTTCATCAATTTCGCTTGCTATTGTCGACTCAATTTGCACATGTGAGGAGATGTTAAAAGTACATCACTTATTTATGGAGTCTACAAATATTAAGGTTTTATATGCAAGTAATCTCTTTCAATCAAGAAAATTTATGCTTTTGGTAACGATATGTGTGCCTTCTTTACTTGGTGTTGAATAATGAAATCAATGGCTATTACCCTTTGTCAATTATAACCATAAAATCATGATTTACCGTAAAATCACAGCTATGCCTTTAACGAAGCATGGGTAGTTATATATCACTCCGCTTCTCCCAAATTTCATCACCTCTCTCCGTTCATTCCATAGCCACTTGCCATCGCTTGTTCTCTCTAATTTGCACATTATTGTTACTTTTGGGAAAAGTACCAAAAAAATCATAAACTTATTGCATTGGTACCAATTCAGTTTTAAACTTTTCAATTGAACCAATTCAGTCATAAACTTTTTACTATTGGTACCAATTCAGTCCATCCGGCCAATTTTGGCCGGCCGACGCTGACGTGGACGTCGGCCGATGACCGGATGCTGACGTGGAAATTTTTATGATTTTTTAATTATTTTTTATTAATTTTTTTTTCTTTTTTTCTCGTCTTCTTCCGGCCGGCGAGGGTCACGAAACCCTCGCCTGTCGCCGGCGAGGGTCGCGGCCCTCGCCCGGTCTCTCCCAAGGCCGCCGGTGAGGAGGCTTTGCCCGGATCTGGGTGAGGCCAGCCTCGGCCACGGCCCTGGGCGAGGCCGAGCGGCCCTCGCCAGCCGCCGGCAAGGGCCGCGGCCGAGGCTGGCCTCGCCCAAATCTAGGCTAAGCCGCCTCGCCCGCGGCCCCGGGCGAGGCCAAGCGAGGGCTGCGACCCTCACCGGCGGCTGGTGAGGGCCGTTCGGCCTCGCCCAGGGCCGCGCAAGCGAGGCTGGCCTCGCCTAGATCTGGGCGAAGCCGCCTCGCCGGCGGCCGATCTGGGGGAGGCCAGCCTCGCTCGTGGCCCTGGGAGAGTCTGGGCGAGCCGGCGAGGGTTGCGGCCCTCGCCCAGTGGCCGGCGAGCCTCACCGGCCAATGCAAGGAAGAAGATAGAAAAAAAAAAAAGGGAAAAAGAAAAGAAAAAATTAATAAAAAAATTCGAAAAATAATTAAAAAATCATAAAATTGCCACGTCGCATCCGCCACCGGCCGACGTCCATGTTATCGTCGGCTAGCCAAAATTGGCCGGATGGACTGAATTTGTATAAATAATAAAATGTTTAGGATCGAATTAGCACTAACGCAAAAGATATGTTTAGACTTTTTGGTACTTTTCCCCCTACTTTTTGTTTTTGTCCAAATGACACTTGGCATCTCCTGCTCAAAACTTGCAATTTGCACTTTAAATTTAGCTGTGAAATTTAAAATGGCGTCAAGTTGCCACTTTTTTTTTTTTTTTTTTTAAGAACACTTGGTATTTGAACCTTTCAAATCAATTAATCTCTACAAGTGTGTGTAAGCCACTTTATTTATATGAGTCAAATAAGATTTCACCCATAGGGAAGTGGGCATGGCCACCTACAATTTTTGAGTAAGATTATCACACTCCGATTTCTACCTGAAAAGGGAACGACATGGCCCTTTTTTCGCCCGAAGGACGCAGTCTGAAACAAAAATCAACGTAAACCTACTATCATAATATATATGCATCCATATATATAACAAAACATGAAGTTGATTTTGGAGTCAAAATTTCTAAAATCCATCAAAGAGAATGAGAACATCTTCAAACTCAAATAAATCCAACAACTGTCAGCAGACATGTATTGTCTTACTAGCTACTAGCTGAAAGATTTGAAAGAGATTGGGTTGAAAGGAGTGAGTAACCATAGCTCAGTAACTAGTCCATATATCTCTTCAAGCATATCGAGCACTCACTTTGCATATTTACAAACCATATCAAAACTCATTTAATTCAAATCTACAAAATAGTGTATGTACGAGATCAAAAACAAGTTTTATCTTTTCAACGAAACTTCATACATATAAAAAATACTCATATCATCGATAATATCAATGCAAACGTACTAGACTATCTCAACTCATACCCCAAATTCAATTACGAAAATTTTCTGTCGATATTACTCTCACCTTACTAATTGGTAGCAAAAGGACACAAGAAAGATTGGGATGAAAGGGGTGAGCAGTCACACATTATTATCTCTTTTAAGTAGATCGAACACTTACAACGTATATTTACAAAATCATATTGAAACTCATTTAATTTGAATCCACAGTATAGCATATGTACGAGATCAAATATATATATTTTAATCTTTTCAACAAAATTTTAAACATATAAAAAATTCTAATTTCATTGGTAATATCAAAGCAAATATCGATAGTTCAATCAATTGATTGATCTCATCAATTCCCATATCAATGGTTTATTCCATTGATCTATCTCACACCACGCATCAATAGTCTATTTTATTGATCCATCTTATTTCAAATCATGTATCAATGGTCCATTCCATCAATCAATCTATTATTCAATATCAAACTATGATAGTGACAAAACAACAAAAATTCTCCTCTTGGCAAAGTCTCCACTTATCATTAGCTTATGGTTTGGCTCAAAAGGATATATTCAAATTAGTATGCATATCCAAAAACCCCTAATTGAGTTCATGGTAATATTGAACATCAAACCATTGCCCTCAAATATTGGAAATCTAATCTAGAACCAATCTCATAATTAGAATAACATTTTATAACCAAAATATATGTTCTTTCACAACTCTGTTCATCAAATAGAATATATTTCACAAGACATTTATGAAATCATTTCGAAACTCATTTTATAAACCAGATTCATAAATAAATATGTATAAGCTTTCAATATCTTTCGTAAGAAGTTTCTCAAAACATTTTTCATAAAAACATTTTTCAAAACCATTCACAAATAACTGACAAGTATATGCCTGATTAAGATTTTATGCAACAAATAATTTTTTTCATAACTCATATATCAAATCTCTATCACTTTCAAGATATGAGTTTAAAAATTCATAGAAGAGATAGCGATACTCACCAAAAAAATGCATATGACCAAATTACAAAGATTACTCAAATCATCAAACTCGCAATCCTTTCAAATAAGAAAGAAGTTATGTTAAAGTCGAGTACAATGCTACCTCAACTATGAATCGGCTTATAGTTGCTAATAAAATGACTACTACGTGCTAACAAAACTCTTGTCCAAAGTGGGTACTATTCGCAATGCAAAGCTCGAGTGCGAAACTTTAGAATTTCTCTTTGACTAAACTACTGCTTCAAATCAACCCTTGTCAAATTCCATGGCTCCATAAACATCCTAATCCATGATTTCTATGGAAATTCCACCGCTTAACAATTCTAAAATCGGATTTTACAACTCAAATTTCACATAATTTCAATTATATTGCTTAACTCCGAAAACTACTCTAAATATAATGAAAGGCTTAAATTCTTATCGAGTGTTGCGAATTGAAGTAAATCTGACTAAACGAGAGATATGTGGCATATATGCGCAAGTCTCCTATTTCCCATTCTTCTTCTATCCTTTTTCTTTCTTTTCTTTTCTTTTCCTTTCTCTTTCCCTTTCCTTTTTCATTCGTGCGTGGCTTTTCCCTTTTTAGGGCAAACGGCTACTTTGTACTCTTCCTTTGATTAGCCAGCTTTTTACTCTTTTATTTTTTTATTTTTTTGCTTTTGGCTTTTGACTGGACAAATATTATAGAGATACCGTCACGCATCACAACTTCTTTTAGAAATGTCCATACTATTTCTTTAACCCTGCATTGTATTTTCATTATTGGACAAAGGAAAAATGGCAAACTAATGACACATGATTCTCAAAGATAACCACTATGCATCCACTACGTTTGAACAAATAAGTTTGTATCCTCGCTTAAACAAGACTGTTAATCTATTTCCAATTTTATCATTTTCTTTCTAAAGAATTACCCCTACCATTTCCTCACTACACCCATCAACACACAATTCCAACTCACATGATCCTAATCTTAGTACCTACCGTAAGACCCCGTCACTGCCGCTAGTAGCCAAGGGACCTATAGTTGTTGACACCACCTTGAAGAACCCATCTCTCTCTCTCTTTCTCTCTCTCTCTCTCTCTCTCTCCGAGGGCATCTGCAAAGGTGGGTAGAGGTGATTGAGGGTGGCAGCATAACAGCAAAGGATGGTGACAATGCCATAGACTTGGTTAAGGAGGATCAGTATGAGTGGGTGGTTTGAGACTAGAAGTATTTCTTGAACGAAGATATTTCGGTCATATAAGTTTCACATAATAGATTTGAGCATCTATTTATTTATAATAAATGTTAGTTTGGTTTTCTAGATTAGGCTAAGATACCAATAAGAGATGCATAAAAGTGTGATAATATAAAGTGAGTTGCTAGTGTGACGGTGACGAGGGCATGAAGTGCTCTCCTTAATTTTCGGCAAATTGGTCGTTGTGACGGTGACCACGGCAACATCCTCCGGAGAAAACGTGGAGTAAACGCAACGCGTTGATGCCAGCCTTTGTTGCGGTTGGCTCCATTCCATTTTCTGCCACGTCATGTGGGACCCTGAACGGTCAGCCTGTGTCGATGATGTGTCGGGATTCGATTGGATCTAAGGTTTTTGTAACCGATTTTCGAAGTGGGACAGAAGGATGGACATTAACGGTAAAAAGCTGTCGTCGTTGGTGGGTCAAGGATGACGACTTATGGGGAGGCCGTACAATAACTGGTATATTGTGATGACGAGTGATGTCCGAAGAGCTATCGGTGTTACAATTTGCACTTCAACTATCCTAGTAAATATTTGTATAGTTCATAAAAATATTTAAGTATAAATAATTATCAATAATAAAAATATTTTGTATTAATTAATTATTTCGAATAGTCATTTTTAAAATATATTTTTCAAACCATTTATTTTCAACGAGACAAATAGAGTCTAAGATATATATATATATAAGCCGTAGATTTGTTCACATGTCTTGATCTTGAGAGCACCAGGATAAAAGAACTTAAGCATACACCCACTGTAAAAAGATCGTAATGGTTATTAATTGTACCAATGTTCATGGTGTAAAAACCCTAAAGCTACATTTAACAATTATGATAAAATTTAGGATATGATAACATTTATTTCATCCCATGTTTGGTGTCTGTTCAAGATAAAATAAAGTCATATATAATATGGATACATGTTGGAAAAAATTATCCTATGGAGAAAGTGAAATAAATATAGATAGGATTTCTAATATTCATAATAGAAAAATTATTATTTTTTTCAAATAATATATTTCTTAAATCTATAAAATTAAAATTATATTTCAATTAAGTAGTATTTGAATTCTAATTCAAAATAACAAAAATTAACAATTTAATTTTCTAATATAATATTATTTATATATATTCGAATTTAATTCTATTTTATAATATAAAATACATAAATATATATTATTACATATTTTAGGCAATTTAGTATTTTATGTATATAGTATAGTTTACTGTTTAGTAAAATTCTATTAAAGAATGATCGAAGGGGAAAAAAGAAATAAACAAGAAATTATTTAAAAAGAGAGGAAAAATAAAATAAAAAAGCATATAAAAAAAGACAAAAGTGTCACAAGAGATTTTTCCTATCTCCTTTCGTGAACTTTAAGATTTTTTACACTGATATGCCGTTTATATCAAATAATGACATAATATAATGTGAGTATATTCAATTTTATTACTACGATAACCAAATAGTGGATTAGATATAGTAAAATTCATGGATTTTATATCAAATCCTATTCTAATTAGAAATCTAGACAATTAAACGTAGCCTAAAGGTTTTTTAGATTCCACCTCAACTTAATTTCCTAAACTCAACTTCCTAGGTGATGATATTTAAGTTTAGGCATATGTATTTAAGTTTCACAGACTTAAGCCATATAGTTCACATTTCATGACGGTTTGATTACGATATGACAAAAGTCAACGTTCTCTTTCTCATGTAAAGGGCCGAAGAAAAGAGCAAAGTATATAGTCATCATTTCAATTGTTGGGTGAGGAATATTATCCCACATCTATACTCTTTTCCAGTTCTATCTCAAATCCATATTTCTATTTAGGTTTTACTATCTCCACCTATTCATCCGTCAAATTTGTGTCATGTGTCCTATGTTGGGACATAGGTGTGTTGGCAGTCGAAATGGCATCTCAGGATCAACATAGCTAGAAACTCGTACATATTGGAGGAGAATACGAAGATTTGCGTACCTGATTTGGCATCCATTATTCTTTATGTGGAATGGCGATGATTCGACGCTTAGGTTCTTCTCCTTTATGGTCATCGGATCCTAACGTGATGAGACCGCCTCTCACGACTTTCTTATGTGAGATGAGAGAATGTTCATGGAAGAATTAGGTTTAGAGGAGGGACCTTAGCGCTATTTATCGAATTTTTAGTCGAGCCCTCTCATCATAGGCCGGGCCCAACTAGGCTCACATAAGTCAAGCTCATATTTAACTATTAAGAAAACCTTATGTCTTACCTTATTAGACCAACACTGTAAAACGATAAATTACGATCTTAATTAATGTAACCCACATCAGAAAAATTCTTATATTCTCTTACTTGGACTATATTAATTGAGACTGTATTGTATGTGCGTACCTTTATGTTGGTCTAGTGATAATTCTTAATAATCACATATATCCCATAAAGTCCTAAATACTAAATCATTGCAGTAATTACATGTACACACATAGAGTATTCCATGGTCACGGGTGCTTTTAAATTTACTTATATGGATTTAATATAATTATATGGCAAATGGATAACACGTCATAAAGAGTAATACTTTATGTGTCATCCCCTTTCTCGATTACTATTATCTTACCTTAGGTGTCACAAGAAATCGGATATGCCACTAGAAAATATCTTTATAGTTCTAATGAACCCACATATGTCTTCTCTTTATGGCTAAACTTTCTTTATGTGTAATCAAGATATATGCTCAAGACTGATAACCAAATGCCACCAACCTTCACTTAAGGTTTACACGATACCTTTAGATTTCTATTACATGTAATCAACTCGATATGGTGACAACACATTCATGAACACTTTATTGAATGTGTAATACATATATAAACTTTATTAGAGCAAAATTAAAATAGGTCCCACTAAATAGCAGCATCCAATGATGCTCCTCATGTTCATGACATGTCATTCAAGTACATAAGGGTAAAAGTCTTTATTTAATGGGTTTATAATCATATAACTTGTGGAAATATGCTCTACTATAGCGTTACCATTCTGTATCGCTTCTTTATGATAAAAAACTTGATCGCCATATGTCTAGACCCCTCGAGACCTTTATTGCTATCAACAAACAATACTGACGAGTTATTGTTTCAATACAACCGTATGGGTCTATTCACAAAATCAAATATGGTCAATTCTTTAATGAGGTTCCGAAGCCAAATATCTTTAGTAATAGCTGAAAAGCATGTTACAGACTCTATTTATATGGTAGATGATGATATGGATTTGTGTTTATTGCTTTGTCATAATATTGCACATTTTGCTAATATAAATATATATCCTATCGTCGACTTCTTGTCATCCTGACAGCTAGCAAGGTCTGCATTTGAATACCTTACTAATTCTGGATCCTGAACATGTTTGCTAGCATATAGTTTTCTTGTTCTTTTCAGTATCTCAAAATATTAGTGGCAGTAATCCAGTGATCACGTCCTAGACTTAACTGATATCTACCTAGAAGTTTTGTCGTAAAAGCAATATCTAGCCTAGTGCAAACTTGAGCATACATGATATTTTTAAGTGTACTAGCATAAAGTATATCCCTCATTTGGTTTTTCCCAAAATTTATATGAAGATATTGCAATAGACTCACTTTATTACCCTTGATGACATGAGTAATTTCTGGTTTCCAATGGTGCATATTGAGTCTTTTTAAAACACGATCAATATATGCAATTTAAGATAAATTTGACATATAACAAGAAGGATTCCTATGGATCTTAATGCCAAGGACAAAGGATATCTCATCAAGATCTTTCAAGTTAAAATCCCTTGACAACACTTACTTTGTCTTATGTAGTAATCCAATGTCAGTACTCTCAAGCAAAATATTATTTACATAGGATATGAAAAAACTAAATTTTCTCCCACTGACCTTGTAGTATATACATCAATCTACTTTATTCTCAACAAAAATGAATGAAGTAACAACACTAGGAATATTCAGGCACCATTGTCTACAAACTTGCTTAAGATCATAAATAAAACTTTTCAGTTTACACACAAGCTTACTTCAATCATGCTGCAAAACTTCGGGTTATATGATACATACTTCTTTATCAAGCTATCTATTGAGAAATAGAATTTTAACATTCATTTAACGTAACTCTATGCCAAAAATGAACTACTAATATCATATTCACTCTGAAATAGTTTTCAGAAAAGACTAGGTTTTGTTCAGAGTGAAACCTTTCTCTACTAGTTTGAGTTTTTTTTTTTTTTTTTTTTTGTGGTTAATATTTCCATTAAAATTTTCTTTTAGTCTTGTACACCCATTTGCTGCAGATGGGCTTGTGACCTTCAGCCAATTCAATAGGCTCCCAAACACTTCATAGATTGCATCTTGTCTTTCATTACATCTAGCCACAGATCTGATTGAGGATAAGAAATAGCATTTATATAAGTCATTAAATCAACCACGCAGCAGATATCGTAGTCATGCTCTTATATATAGACTATATAGTCTGGTGGTATAATTGAACGTCTTTCCTTAGTAGATATCTTAAGTGGATCTACTGCAATCGCTTCATCTTGTACTTGATAAACTTGACAAACTTCATCAGAAATTGTATTAATAACAGTATCCTAAACCTCAATAGGCTTAGTCTGTGGTGTATAAGACTCCACAATTATCCGTATAGGCGAAGACAGAGACACAATGGTCCCACCATACTATTATCTTTAATATTCTAAGAGCATCTATCCTCTATAGCTACATAGAATTACAAAAACTTTTTTTTTTGGTAACAGAATTACATAAACTTTGCTATCTATATTTCCACAATTCTTGTATCTCCATTGGGATCATAAAACCGATATCCTTTCAAATAACCTAGGTAAGATATGAAATAAAACAGAGTGGTTTTGCAATACAACTTACTTACTATTGGATTATATAACATCACTTATGTAGGACATTCCAAACCTTAAGATGATTTGAGTCAGGTTTAGATACAATCTACAACTTAAAACTAGTCAATGTAACATATTTCGTAGTTATTCAGTTTAATATATATTGGGCTATTTCACCTCACAGAAAACCTAATAAATTAGTTATAATAATCATACTCATTATCATGTCCATTATGGTGCAATTATACCTTTCGGCCGCATCAATTTGTTCAAGATTTTCGGGCATAGTAAACTAAGTTACCATCCCAGAATTTTCTAAATATTTAACAAATGGCCATTTAAGTTACTCGGTATTGTCATATTTGTCAAAATACTTATCATTGTGGTCATATATGAAAATCTTTAAGTCTTATCACAATAGTTTCTTGACTTTAATTAGAAAAAAAACTTGAATATATCCAAAGATTCATAATTTTCTCAAGTATGAAAGAAATAGTTGTCAATGATTGTGTTGAAATGAAAAATTCTACACAACGTTACCATATATGGTCTATTAACATTAGTGTGAATGACCTCCAATAGGTTAGGATTTCAGATTGCAGTTTTATTTTTTTATCTTAATCATCTTACTTCTACAACAATCTACACAAGTCTTTAGGTGACTTTTAAGAGTAAGCAAAATGTCAATATTATCAGTCTTTCTACTTTTTTCTAGACAATTGGCACAATCCATTTGACATATTGCAACACTCAACTTTATTTGAATTGGAAAACATAAAAATAACACTTGTTCTTTACTACAAAAGAGTAGCCACACACTTCTAAACATGATATGGAAATTAAATTCCGTCTAAAGGAAGATACATAAAAGTGTTTCTCAAAATCAAATGCAAACTAGAATTCATAATGCAGAGTCAAAACAACATCTCCCACTAAATTGACATTAAATATTATTTACCATGATGAGTTATAATTTATTATAATTCGGCTTTCTTAGATTTATAAGTCCCCTTATGATAAACAACATACTTTGTTGCATCACTATCTAGCAACCAAAAATCGGATGAGGCTTTCAATAGGGATTGGATTTATAAACGAATGCCAATTAATCATTAATTCTAGACTCACGCTTGGACAACCAAGCTTTATATTCATTATGGTGCTCCTTATGTGTCATTTATTCCAAAAAAAATAGTGAATGACATCATTTCTCTTAAATGGTACTATCTTGAGAGTAGATTATCAGAATGATTGATACTTTCATGAGTTCCTTTATGAGTATGATTTTGGATTTCAAATTTATCATCCTGATGACGTAATTCTTAACATCATCAGAATTATTAAACCTTATGTTAAAGAATCATTGTATTTATCCCAGTCTCAATATTAGATAAGATACAATTTTAAACTACCAAGACTTTCATTATCCTTTAAGCAATGCAATTAGCTGGTAAACCATTTGCAAGTGTTCATAAATGAAACATCTCATGGATAACCTTTTCCCAAGCAGCAAAAAATGCTTTCTAATTCTATATTACTAACAGTGAGATTACTAGCCTATCCTTATTAAGAGCAATATAAACATATACTAGCTTCATTCCAAAAAGAAAATCATTCTTTTACTACTTAAATTGACCTAGTAAGAATCTTAGTCATAATGAAATTGTCATTACAAAGAATGTGACTTAATAACAAATGTAAGTACTGTGTAACTTGAAAATCTATAAGTACACATTTCGAGAGTTAAATGTATCATTTTATAAATATCTTTGGGCAGAATACATGATTTGTAATTGCACACTCTCCACATGACAGCGGTCATGAGAATATATTTTGACTTTTTGCGAATTCATCACCTTTGAGTGTATACTAGGGTCAGTTACTACCCAACCATATATTGTACATATATCCCTCTATGTATTAACATACAATCACATTTCTAGGAGTATGATCATGCATTAGAACATGAGACATCCCATAACAATATGAAATTGATATTTCTCAAATTCAATCAAGTGTGCTACTTTACCGATCACACCCAATTGAATCATTGAAACTCTCTTATATCGGAATATAAACTTTATAACTCACAATCACCTTATACATGTAATTTTAGACCTGATGACGGGGGCAATTTATCACGAAAATTACATGTCATGCCAATCACATTATTTCATTCATTAATACATGTTGAATCTTATATATGTTATTAATGAATTAATGTTCTACACATTTCTTATGTGATGATATAAATCTAAGCGCACAACGTATTTCCAAAAATATAGAGAAATACATGAAAAATAAACAAAAAATGCCCTAAAAATCCACATATTT
Source organism: Eucalyptus decipiens (assembly GCA_014182575.1). Taxonomy (NCBI): domain Eukaryota; kingdom Viridiplantae; phylum Streptophyta; class Magnoliopsida; order Myrtales; family Myrtaceae; genus Eucalyptus; species Eucalyptus decipiens. The sequence continues at coordinate 32,256,261 of CM024610.1, read as the reverse complement.
GGGGTTCTACATGCATTTTTATATCTTTAAAAGCATCACACATGTAAAATAATTACACCACAGTGTGGAAAACCTCCATACAAGCACGCTGATGCCAACCACGCGCCAATCCAATGTCGTTCAACCCCACGTGTCGCCGGAATGCGTGGCACGTGAGTTGCACGCATTCACTAGTTAAGCTGGTTTGGAAACCGGTTCAACTAGTATGATCAGTCAACAATTTGACCTGTTCGACGGTCCAATCGGTACCCAGGTCGGGTCAACCCGATCAGCGGTCCACCAGGTCAAGTCAACCTGTCAACCCGGGTCAAGTCGGTTAGCCGTGAATGACATTATCAATGACGTCATCACACATGTGATGTCATCATTGTCATGGCGGTGTGGGGAGTCGATGGGTGATGTCACCACCACCTTAGGTGGTCGCGCGCCCACATGTGGGCTCACGAGCTTGCTAGCGTGTGGTGCCACTCGCCAGCGCCGCGGCAGCGCGTGCAGTCACATGCGGCTTCCCCCAGAGGTGTGCGACCCACCAAAATGCTCATCTTGACAAGTAGAATCCAAATATATGTTTAAAACTCTCTTTCACCAAACCAAAATTCACAAAAACGAGCAAAACTGTCCAAAACTTGCTCAAATCCAAAATGTTCATAGGCAGCGCGTTTGGCCTCTACCAGAGGCGTGCCACCCATCAACACGCTCATCTTCATGAGACGAGTCAAAATATGTGTTCAAAATCAAATATCAACGGGTAAAATTTCTGCAAAGGGGCAAATGCAACAGTTCAAGTTATAGGCTATGAGGCTCTGATACCAAATGTTGGCCATCGAAATGGCATCCCAAGATCAACATAACTAGAAACTCGAACATATTGGAGGAGAACACGGAGATTTACGTACTTGATTTGGAATCTATCGTTCTTTATGTGGAATGATGACAATTCGACGGTCAAGTTTTTTTCCTCTATGGCCCTCAAATCCTGGCGTGATGAAACCACCCCTCACGACTTCTTTATGTGAAGTGAGAGAATGTTCATGAAAGAATGAGGGTTAGAGGAGGGACTTTAGCACTATTTATAGAGTTTTCAGCTGAGCCCTCTCATCACGGGCCAAGCCTAACTCAGCCCACACAAGCCATACTCATATTCGACTATTAAGAAAACCTTATGTCTTACTTTATTAAACCAATCTCATAAAACAATAAATTACAATCTCAATTAATGTAGCCTATATCAAAAAAATTCTTACAAGGTGTGCTTCTGTAGATGGTGTATAGGAGATGAATCCTCGACATGTTGCAATGGGTAGGTTTTCCTAGTAGATGCTCCAACAAGCTCGTTTCCCTCATTAAGCGTAAAGCTACAATTGTTTTAATTCATCCCGAGATCGGTTTAGTAGTTAAAAAACGGACATTGGATTAAGAAACGTGTTAATAAGCACACAACCCCATCGCATTCCTCATGCTACAAGCCATAACAACCTCATTAGTCAGGTTTTGGCTCGTGTATTACGTGATATGCTAGAAGATAGAGTTCCCTTTATTCTCTCACATCATCTTTGCTAAGGGAGGTCGACCTGATCTTTCTTCTAGCTCATGCTCAATGAAGCATAGACGATACCGTGCGATTTGCCAGAAGAGAGAGTTCGCTTTATTCTCTTACATTATTTTTTATAATGGACGTCACCATCCTGTGGAAGAATCTGATCTTGACCTCCTCTTCTGTCAAGATGCCATTTCCACGGACATGATCAAAATAAAAACCAACGTCAGCATCTCAAACTAGTGCTGCCCCAAAACTTTTCAATAAAGGTAAGCATAAGATTCTCTCACGCTTCACGTTCATGTAATTTTATGAATTGGATACATCTCATTGCATCACTTTCACACCAACGAAAAGGTAAATTAACTACGTATCTTTTATGTTTTTGTCCCCTTATATAAGTCCTAGCTTCCTTCAACATTTCAACCAGGAAGGGTTGTGAAGAAACATTTAATATAGTTTCTTCATAAATCACAGTCCTTCCTCATCAAGCACATTACTCGAGAAGCAATAATGGCGAGGTATGTCAATTCTGGCTACGGGACGCCGTATGGAGGTGCCGGCACTCCGCCGACATACGACAGCAATTCTGGCAACCGGACGCCGCCATATAGAGGTGCCGCCGCTCCACCGACGTACGACAGGAGCTACGGCTCTTACCCTGCCAAAGGAGGAGTCGCCGGCACCAATAATTATAAGCGTGATGAAATTGGTGGGTATGTCGAAAGACCGTACCCAAGCCCGGCTGCCACCCCCGGCTATGGCTCTTCGGGGCAATTGTACCAGCCAAGCGAGTATGGCGACTACAGAGCCAATAAGGATCGGCGGAAGTCTGGCGGCGACAATTACCTGGGCGAGAAGGACGAGTTCCATTACAAGAAAGAGATTGCCATGGTGGTGCCCACTGTCGTCGAAAGCTATGTCGCGCCGAGGCTTGGTCATGGGACCGGATCACTATCTACGCCAACGAATGACATCGGTGCGGCAATCGAGCTTTTGAAGGAGACTGCAACGCATTCCTCGGCCTCGGGCAGTTACCCTCGTCAGCACCAGGCAGAAGCAAAGTACGCGGAGTCGGTCTCGACAGCGTATTATTACCCGGAGATAATGCCTCCCACCATGGATCCAACGAAGAGATATGGAAACATCAATTTGGGGTCTCGGAGGCCTGCAGCAGCCGAAACTGGGAGGAACTATTACTGATTTCATCGTTGAAAATCGTAGTCTGAAGACATGTCTGCTTAAGATAATGCTATTTCATCACGTTATATGTTGGATTCGCCTGTTGGGAATTGAGGTCATGTATGAAGAATTATACACAGCATGTAGTAATGATCATTTCGGTGTCGACGTATATGTTGTATGACGTATCAAAGGATTGTTATATCCGATAACATAAATAATTCCCTATCTTTCGTTCGAGCTAGTAAGGAGGCCTTGTCTTTGTTTCTGCTGCTTTATCCATTGCAGAAATAGGATTGAATAAATTTTGCGCGATGAAGTGTGAACGTCCGAGAAAGTCATTAGCAGCTCGCCACAGAGGATAGACGCATCCGTTCCCGGCGAGTTTCGACGACACTGCTCTGGAACTGAGTCCTTCAGCATGCAGAGTTATCCATTGAAATTCAACAGCCCAATCTCCTGGAGCTCTATCGACTTAACATGTTTTTACACGTGTTTGCCAAACCCCAGAAGCGAATCCACTCTCAAAGAACAAATGAGCTCGAGATTCAATAGCCCGCTTGCATATATCAAATGCATAGCGATTTACTACGTGTTTCGCTTCACGCTTTTGTTATATATGATGAAGAAATTTACTTTAAATAGGTAAATTTCGGGGACACGAAATATCTCTCTAATCTCATGGATCATGTAAGACACGACACTTCTTCTGTTTATCTTACACTTGAAATCGCAATACAATAAACTCTAGGAAATAGATTCATATTGTTGCGTAAGATGATTTCACCAAAAAATAATGGAAACTAATAAAACGAGCATAAAGACCAAAATGAATCTTGTTAGATATGATCCCATATTGTTTGACAATAGTTTGATTGGGTGTTTATACATGTAGTCTTAACTACTTAATGGTTCAAATTGCGTCGGAATTTCCAACTTGGAAAAAGAGCTAGGTGTCACCCCTGATCATTCCATGGATGTGGCTCCTCACTCGTCAATTTCTTGTGATGTTGTTGACCCTATTTGCACTACATTGCTTGTTTATGCGGTCTACAAATATCGAGGTCTCGTACGCGAGTAATCTCCTTCGACTAAAAAATTTAAGCTTTTGGTAACAGGTGAGCCTTCTTTACTTGTGTTGATTAATGAAACTGATGGCTATAATCCTTTGTCAAGTATAACCATAAAATCATAGTTATGCCTTTAAATAAAGCATGGGTAGCTATATACCGCCACGCTTCTTCCAAATTTCTCTCTCCATTCATTCCATAACCCCTTGCCATCACTTCTTCTCTCTAATTTACACATTATTATTAGTCTGTGAAACACAAAATATCCTACTTTTTGTTTTTGTCCAAATGACACTTTGCATCTTCTACTCAAAAGCTTCAACTTGCACTTTAAGTTTAGCTATAAACTTTTAAACTGCATCAAGTTGCCAATTTTTTTATAACACATTGTATTTGAACCTTTCAACTTTATTGATCTCCATAGATGTGCGCAAGTTACTTTATTCACATGAGTTGAATAAGATTTCACCAATAGAAAAGTAGGCATGGCCGCCTAAAATTATTGAGTGAGAGACACTGTGATTCGAACATGTGTCACAATTTCTTTTAGAAATGTCTATGTTATTTCTCTAACCCTCCATTGTATTTTCTTTGTTGGATAAAAGAAAAATGGCAATACATGGTTTTCATAAGATTACCTCTACGCATCAACTACGTTTGAGGAAACAAGTTTGTATCCTATCTTAAACAGAATTGTTCATCTATTTCAAAATTTGTCATTTTCATTCTAAGGAATTACCCCTACCATTTCCTCATCACAGCCACCAACACACAATCCTAACTCACATAATCCTAGTCGTAGTATCTAGCTCAAGACCCCGCCGCACCGCCGCCGGTACCAAAGGACCTTGAAGAACCCACCACATAAGCTCTCTCTCTCTCTCTCTCTCTCTCTCTCTCGGGGGCATTCTCAAAGGCAGCCAGAGGCAGCCAAGCGGGTGGCTTAATGGCAAAGGATGTTTGGCAATGCAATAGACTTGGTTAATGAGGGTAAGTGTGAATGGGTGGTTCGAGACCGCAGTTGTTTCTCGAGGAAAGGTATTCCGATCATTTTACTTTCGTAGGATAGGTTTGAAGACGCAAACTTATATTTGCAAACATAGTGAAAACCAAGAAAATAATACTAGAAGTTTCTTAACTTGTGTACAACACTCACTTTAATGCTATAACTTTTTACCGGCTCACTTAAATGCCACTTAAAAAAAAAAAACAATAACGTAAGTGCCAACTCTGATTTGAATCGCCTGAAATCTAACTTGACAATATTTTATTAATTTCTCAATCCTATGTGACTTGCTGACGTACCCAATCGATATATAATCTTTAAACGACATCGTGTCGCAAGTTAAAAAGTGATCACTTCAGTACCAGTCGTTGTAAAAATATGATCACTCCAGTGCCAATTGTTATTAAAAAGTGATCACTTTAATGCCAAAAACCCCCAAATAACATTGTATAGTAAGTTAAAAAGTGATTATTTGAATGCTAATCATTATAAAAAAAATAATTATTTCAGTGCCAATCATTGTTAAAAAGTGATCCCATGAAAAAGCGATCACTTCAGTACTAAAAAATGCCATACTCAGATAATTTTTTTATTATAAAGTGAGTGTCGTACACAAATTAAGGCACTTTTAGTGTTTTACTCCATTTTCTTTGTTGCTATTTTATCTTGAATAAATGGTAATTTGCTCCTCGAGACTAGTTTAAGATGCTAATGAGATACATACAAAAGTGGGATAATATAATGGGAAGTGCGAGAGTGACGGGGAAGAGAGCATGAAATGCTCTCCTTATTTTTCGGAAATTGGTCGTTGAATACTTTAACCCCAACAACATTCTCCGGAAAAACGTGGAGTAAAAGCAACATCTAAAAGCAACATGTTGGTGCCTGCCTTTTTTTTTTTTGTTGGGAAAATTTCAAAAAAAGATTCGAAGTGCCATTATTTTCTCAAATAAGAACTCGAAATGGACTTTATTTCAAATAAGGGCCTAAAGTAGCTTTGGTTGTTTCAAATAAGGACCTAACCTCGTCGATCACCGATCGATTAAATTTTCCGACTGGTCAAGGATATTATCGTTATTTACCATTTACCCTTATTTTCTTCCTCTTTCTTTTTTTTTTTTTCTCTTCTTCTTCTTCCTCCTCTTCGCTAGTGGCCGGCTAGCCATCGACAATGGTCACAGAGGGTTGGGCGAGGGCCACCCATGTCGACCATAGGTGAGGCGACTCTCGCCCAGGGCCATTCGCAAGGTCGGCCCTCGCTAGATCGGCAAGTGTGGCCTCCCTTGCAACCGGTGAGGGCTGGACAACCTCCCCGGCCGCGGGTGAGGCCACCCTTGCTAGATCTAGCAAGGGTCGGCCTCGCCTGCCCTAGATGAGGGCTCGACCACCCTCGCCAATGGCCAACGAGGTCGCCCAGCCCTCATTGGCTGCAGGAGAGGCCCAAGTGAGGGCTCTACCACCCTCGCCAGTGGGCGACAACCCTCGCCGGTCGTTACTAGTGGCTGATCTAGTGAGGATCGGCCTCACCTAGGGCCGGTGACGGTCGACCTCGAGGATGGCCCTTGGGTGAGGCTGTCCCTTGCTTATGGCTGGTGTGGGCGGCCCTTGTCGGTGAGGGTGACCCTCACCCAGCCCTATGTGGGCATCGCCGGTGGTTGGTTGGCCATCGGCAAAGAGGAAGAAGAAGAACTAGAAAAAAAAGAAAAAAAGAAAAAAAAAGAGAAAATGGTAAATGACGAAAATAACATTGATAATTGAAAGTCAAGTCCTTATTTGAAATTAATATAGTCACTTTAGGTTCTCATACGAAACAATATCAACTTCAGGCCCTTATTTGAGAAAGTGACGTCATTGCAGATTCTTATTTGAAATAAGATCCATTTCGGGTTTTTATTTGAAAAAATAATAGCACTTTGGGTTCCTTTTTGGAATTTTCCTTTTTTTTTTGGTCGAATGGTGCCTGCCTTTGTTGCGGCGGTTGGTTTCATTCCATCTTCTGCCACGTCATGCGGGACCTTCGTCGGTCCGCTGTGCCGATGACGTGTCGGAAACCGTTTGGTTCTAAGGTTTTCTGTAATTGATGTTTTGAAGTGGGAGTGAAGGGTTGACGTACCAGTCACCGAAGGCCGGATGATAACTGGTGTTTTGTACAATGAGTCGGACGAAAAGTGACGTCGTAGAGTTGTCCATATTACAATACCACTTCTGAGTTTTAGATACAGATCTACGATGATTGCCATGTTAATCATATGGCCGCCTTGATCTTGAGAGCACCTGTGTGAAAAAATTTATAGCATACGTCCCCGTATAAGGATCGTAAAAGTTATTAATGGTACCATACGTGCATGGTATAGAAACCCTGAAGGTTGTTTAGATTCCGTCTATTGGTGATTTGATATTAAAGGCACAATCCAGGATTTGGCTCGATTGATCAAATCAATCAATGATTTAAATTGATTATGCATCTTTCATTATTTCCTTTTATTATCCATACTTTGCACTACAAATACATGTAAAAGAATGTATGGAAATCAAGTAGTAAAGAGTACAAAATTCTTCTCCGATTTCTATCCGTCTTCCAATCTCTCAGCCTTCTAATTTGTGCGATCCTCAGATTCGTGTCATGGTATCAGAGCTCCTAGTTTAATTTCTTGATTCTGGTATAGCTTCTGCAAGCCCTCTATTGCCTACCATTTTTTTTTTCTCTATCCTCATTGTTGTGGAAAAACACTAATATGCAAAATAAGGTTAGTACTTTGGTGTAGGAATCAATTTTTGAGCAAATTCAGAAAAGAGATACAATACTTTCATACCAATACCATGTCAAGGTCTAAGGAGAATCAAACTCCATAAGACATTCAAGAGGAGACACATCAATTGGCATCATGTGTCGAGCGAACACCAGAAAGCGCTTCTCAAGTGATTCCAGGCCAGGAATCTATTCGGCCCCATCAACGGCAACTTATCCAGGCCCAGCCCATCCAGGGGCAACCCATTTCGGGTCGACATACCTAGTGGTTGCCCATACAAGGTCCATTGAATCCATTTGGGTATGGGCCATATTCATGGTACAATATCCAAGGCCCAATCATTCAGTGCTGCCAAGAACAGAACCAAGGGAGCCCACCAACGAACGTTGAGGCAAGCCCAGTCCCTGGCCCAATAACACACTATGCGGGTCAAATGCTAGGAATCAGGTTGATGGGTACGAATCCCTACCCAACTGCAAAAGCCGAAATGCATTATCCAAGTCAATTATCAGAACCGAGGATCTCGGGTAAGGTTCCGATCCCTACCGGATTCCTTAACACAACGTCTTGCTATTTTCATTTCTTATTGTCCATGGTCGCTCGGAGCCTTGCGACGCACTATACACGTCCACCCTCAACGGACCTGAGCTTCAACTAATTGCCCAGCAACTTATTGGCCCCAAAAATTACTCATGGTGGTTTCAAGAATTCTGGCAAGCCTTGGTAATGAAGGATAAAGATGGTTTCCTTGACGGAATCATCCTAATTCCCTCCGACAAGCATTTGGTGCAATATTGGAAAAAATGCAATCAACTCGTTCAAATTTGGGTAGGAAATTGCATCTCTCCTAAAGTCGCGGCTGGACTTCCCCCGACGGAGGACTCAAAGAGCATATGAGAAAACATTAAATTAAATGTACAGAAAATTAGATCGTGCAAAAAAAATTTCTCTCATTGAGGCATTAACTGAATTGAAGTAAGGGAATATGTTTGTGACCACTTGTTTCAACAAGCTCTCAGTGCTTTGGAACAAGTTAGAAGCCACTAAGAAAATGCTTGTAGGGTCGGAGGTCACATTGTAGCTATACCAAAACATACGAGAGAGGGAAAATGTGACTCGTTTTCAGCTAATTTTGAACAAGACTTACCTTCTGTTTTACTCATAGATTTTAGCCATGGAATTGGTACCATTTCTCGACCACATCTTCCAGCTAGCTATCTAGGAAGAGAATTAGCGGCTGGCTTTGTCGAAGTACATCAAGATCGGAGAAACGGTTGTTCTTGTGGCTCAGGCAAGGCTTTAACAGAAAGGGTCGATTGGGTGAGTGAATACAGAGCCATGGAAGTCTTCCACAACACTAGGGTTTTCTGGTGGGGAAGAACAAAAGACAACTAAAGGAATGGATGGCTAAGATTCAAGGGCATGATCGAATGGCTCATAATCATAAGTGCCAATGGTCAGATCAGACTCTCCCTATGAGGCCACGTCAGCGCAAATTTTTGCATGATAAATGGCCCATCTTTTGCCATGTCATCTCAAAGAAGAAATGGACAAAAGGACTTAGGTAAATTATATTGTAATTATTCTAATCATTCGAACCATACCATAGATACTTGCTGGAAATTGCATGGGAAGCCTAGAGAAAAAGAAAATAAAGAAAGGGATTCTTTGGTTTTATAGGTCATAGGGCAACATATTAACAAAGGAAATCAAACAATTACCAATGACCAATTGCAGTAACTCATGAAGGCTTTGAAACAAATGAATATTTTTGAGAAATCCGAGAGTTTTTCAGGTACTTCCTATTGTTTGATGAACTCTATTGCACATGATGCATAAATAATTAATTCAGGTTCTAGTGACCACATTATCTGTGATAAAAGTTTTTTTGAGGTCCATGAAAATCTAAATTCACCTATCATTATTCGTCTCTCATATAGGAATCACCTATGTTACATATGTTGGCACGGTAAATCTCTTCCATTACACTGAAAAATGTCCTCTAAGTTCCTTAATTTTAATTCAATCCCATTTCTGTCTCCAAAGTTTGCAAGGATAATTCTTACCATGTTCTTTTCAATTATGACAATTGTTTCTTTAAGGTCATTTCGATTGGAAAACTTATGGGCTTGGATAGTATTCGTGTATCCCGAAATTTGGCCCTATTTTGAAATATATGAAGTGGTTATTTCATCGACGCACTTATGTTTATTTTATTCTTAATTAATCACTCACGAGTTAACTAATCTATTAAGTGATGCCATAAAGAATTAAAACGTGAAAGATTAGAGAATTCGATTGGGGATCAGCCCATCGACCATAAAGATTGATAATGGTCAATACTACACTATTATAAGTCAATTAACGAACGAATGGCGATAAATTGATTTTTCCATTGATCTTATATTCAAGGTACGTATTTGAACTCTCATGATTACGTGACAACTGAGGGTCGTCCATGATTAGAAGAGGCATAAACAGGAATCGAAAATTATTGACCACGGGTCAACCACGCAAGAACCCCTAAAAGCAATCCAACAGATTAGGTAGTACTAAAGTCACATTCAATCGATTTTTAATTATGAAATTTAATTTGATTTTGGATATTGAACATTTTAAGATTTCGAGATTAAATTATTGGACATCGTCTCATCGTTCGTCAAATTATCGGACGAAAAAATGGAGACCAGAAAGTAAATTAATAAAATTCGGATCAAGTGGCAAAATTAAAATTTTTGGACCAAAAAACTTATTTTTAAGAAAATAGAAATAAAAAGAAATAAAGGGGACAAGAGGCTTGGTGAAAAGGAAATTGAGGAGGAGTTGATGTGAAGAAATTATTGATTTTTGGAAAAATCCTAAAGTATCTAATCCTCTCTCTCCATAGAAAGTCTAAGGGATGTGTGAAGTGCTTTGAGTGTCACGAGGAGGGGCACATCAGGAGAAATTGTGCAAAGCAGAGGAATAAAGCTGATAGGCAAAATGCCACAAGTTGTGTGGCAAACATTGCCAAGGGGAGCAATAGTGATGCATAAACTGTTTTATGTGTGACTACTACTTCGTCAGGAGATGAATATGTGCTAGATTCGGGGTATTATGATCATATGGTGCCTCATAAGAACTTGTTTACCACTTACCAAACTATAGATGGTAGTAGAGTTATTTGGGGGAATAATATAGTCTGTAAGGCTGTGGGGATAGGGACAATTCGGATTCTGATGCACGATGGGGTGGTGCACACATTGATAGATACAAGGCATGTACCAAAGCTCAAGAAAATTTTTATTTCTCTGGGGACACTTGATGAGATCGGGTGTAGGTACACTGCTAAAGGTGGAGTACTGAAGATCTCTCGAGGTGCCATGACAGTGATGAAGGGGAAAAAAATGAATACTCTCTATCATTTACTGGGAGAGACCGTGATCAGAACCACTACGGTTTCATCACGTGAGTTGGACTCTAATCTGACTCAATTATGACATATGCGTTTAGGGCATATGAACGAGGCAGGTATGACGATGCTGAGTGAAAGTGGGTTGTTGAAGGGTCATAAGACAGGGAAGTTGGACTTATGTGAGTGCCGCATCTTTAGGAAGTAGCATCGAGTTAAGTTTACTACAACTATTTATTTGACCAAACGATTAATTGAATATATTCATTCAAACGTCTAGGGCTCATCTTCGATTCCTTCAAAAGGAGGTGCTCGATATTTACTGACATTTATCGACGATTATTCGAGAAAGGTATGGGTATACTTTCTAAAGCACAAATATGATACGTTCGATCGGTTCAAGAAATTTAAGGTATTGATTGAGAAGCAGTAAGATAAATAAATCAAGTGCCTGAGAATCGATAATTGCATGGAGTTTTGTGTTAAAGATTTTACCGAGTTCTACGAGAAAGAAGGTATTGTGAGACATTGCACAGTATTTGGGACACCACAGTAGAATGACGTGGCAGAACGAAAGAATAGAACTGTACTTGAGCGAGCTCGATGCATTCTTTCGCATGTAGGAACATGGCATGTTACCTAGTTAATAGATTTCCATCATCTACTATCGAGTGAAAGACTCCTAAGGAAGTATGGTTGGGGAAATCTATTGATTACTCTTGATTACGTATATTTGGATGTCCTGTGTATGCTCATGTGAGTGATGGTAAGCTGGAGCTGAAGGCGAAGAAGTGCATATTTCTAGGTTATGCACATGGGGTGAAAGGCTACTGGCTGTGGTGCATTGATCCCAGATTACTCGGTTTTCTAATCAGCAGAGATGTGATCTTCGATGATACTGCAATGCTTCAATAGAGGAGTTTCGAGACACAACCAGCAGAGAAGATAGATCATGGTATCATTAGTGAGGTGGAGCTTCAGGTGGAGACGTTGGAGACCTCAAAGATAACAGAAGTTGAGACTGCAGATGAAGCCACAGTTCCTAAAGTCGATGATAGTGAACAACCAGCAAAGCCGCAACATACTATAGCCGCAAATAGACAGAGAAGACAAATTAAATCACTAGTACGTTATTGTTATACATATATTGCTTATGCATTGACTGTAGGTGATGAGGTGGAGATAGATGAGCCTTCGTCTTACTTTGAGGCGATGGCTAGGTTGGAGTCATTGCAGTGGCTAAGGGCTATGAGTGAAGAGATTGAATCACTCCATCGAAATCAGACATGGGAGCTGGTTAAAGTACCCAAGAGCCAAAAGATTGTCGGAAGTAAATGGGTCTTTAAACGGAAAGAAGGCATTCCCGGTGTTGAGGCAGCGAGGTATAAGGCGAGACTTGTGGTGAAGGGATATACACAACGTGAGGGCATTGACTACAATGAGGTGTTCTCTCCTGTGGTAATACATATATCTATTCGTGTTTTACTTGCCTTAGTTGCTTTGCAAGATCTCGAGTTAGAGCAGCTAGATGTAAAAACTGCGTTTCTTCATGGTGAGTTGGAGGAGCAGATTTATATGAGGCAACTAGAGGGATTCGCTATTTTGGGTAAGGAAGATCATGTTTGCTTGTTGAAGAAATCTTTGTATGGGATAAAACAGTCTCCTAGGCAGTGGTATAAACGTTTTGATGCTTTTATGGCTAGTCAAGACTATTCAAAAAGTTAGATGGATAGCTGCATTTACTTTAGGAGATTGGAGAATGGTTCTTTGATTTATCTACTTTTATATGTTGATGATATACTGATAATAGCTAAGAATATGTCTGATATTGATGTACTGAAGATGCGATTAAATGCTGAATTTGAGATGAAAGATTTGGGTGCTGCAAAGAAAATATTGGCTATGGAAATCTTGCGTGACAGGATTACAGGAGTTTTACATCTATCTCAAAAGAAATACATTGAGAAGATTGTTGCACGTTTTAATATACAGTCAGCAAAATCTGTAAGTAAACCTTTAGCAGAGCACTTTCAACTTTCAAATAAATTATCACTGCAGACTGAGGAGGAGGAGGAGCATATGTCTTGTGTTCTTTATTCTAGTACCGTTGGTAGTATTATGTATGCTATAATGTGTACTAGGCCTAACATTTCACAAGCTGTGAGTGTGGTTAGTCACTAAATGAAGTGTCCTGGTAAAACTCATTGGGAAGCTGTGAAGTGGATCTTCAGATATTTGAAGGGGACAATAGACGTGGGTATAGTGTACCGGAGGGATAGCAATGGCAATGAGACCACTGGTTTTGTGGATTCGGATCACGCTGGTGACTTGGATGGTTGCAAATATTTAGCAGGATACGTGTTTACGTTAGCGGGTGGTGCAGTTAGTTGGAAATCATCCTTACAGGATCACATTGCCTTGTCTTCGATTGAGGCAGAGTACATGGCACTGACCTTTGTAGCAAAGGACGCGATATGGTTATAAAGTTTGCTCTTGGACTTTGGGCTAGAACAGAAAAAGTGTGAATATATACTGTGATAATCAAGGTGCGATATATTTGGCACATAATTTAGTTTATCATGAGCGAACAAAGCACATCAACATCAATTACCACTTCATTCGAGATGTCTTAATTAAGGATAATGTTGTTGTCAAAAAGATTGCTACAGCAAATAACCCAATAGACATGATCATTAAGTCTATTCCTTTGGCGAAGCTCAAGCTTTGCTTGAACTTTATTGGCGTTTGTGGAGAGTAAGTGCCCGTCGGGGCGTTGGGAGAGTAGCATGGATAATGAGCATTATAACTTGGCTTCAAACATCGAGCCAATGTGGAGAATTGTCAAATTAATGTCCCGAGTTTAAATTCGGATAACGATTTGTTAAACCGAATTTGTCAATAAAATTTTTCCCAAGCGGATTATAAATCGGATGAAGAAGGAAGAAACAATTTCCTTCTTGGATTTTCTCTTTCGAACGTGCAAAATAAGACTTTGGGCACACTTTATATATATTGAAGGAAAAATGAAGAAAAAAGGAGGTGTTCTTCAGCTTACCTGTAGCGTCCCAGACGTCACCAAAGAAGGAATCAAACGGTGGGGCCTAGAGTCAAAGTTTGACTTTGGGCACATGAACAGAATATAAATTCCTTTTTGAGTGCGTGCATGGAGCGGCTAAAAGCCCTACGAGAGTCAAAAGAAAATAAGCTACACGTAAGAGGAGTTGAAGTCGCTTGAAGCCTTGATTTAGAACGCAAAGCCCAAAAGACGAACGCTGGAGTTCTTGATTTTGGCATATGTAGAGCGTTATATGTTGAGCTTGAATGTGCGGTAATTTTGTACCGTGAATTTATGTCCAAGTGAGTTGTTTATTTATAAATACTTTGGGTTTGGAATTAAATCTAGGTGTGAGAAACACTCGAGTGTGTGAGCGATTGTAAATTTTGATTCTCCGATTATAGTGAATTATTTGCTGCTAGCTCTCCCTATAGACGTAGGTACTAATACTCGGATTGAATCATGTAAATTTTTGATGTCCTTATTATTTTTCGTTTATTTTTCTGGCGATTTCGCGTTGACGTAAATTGCAAGATTTTGTCGTTTCCGCGTTTTATATTCCAACGTATTACATGATATGCTAGAAGATAGAGTTCCCTTTATTCTCTCACATCATCTTTGCTAAGGGAGGTCGACCTCATTGGATCTTTCTCCTAGCTCTTGCTCAATGAAGAATAGACGATACCGTGCGATATGCCAGAAGAGAAAGTTCGCTTTATTCTCTTGCATTATTTTTGATAATGGACGTCACTATCCTGTGGAAGAATCTGATCTTGATCTCCTCTTCTGTCAAGATGCCATTTCCACGGACATGATCAAAATAAAAACCAACGTCAGCATCTCAAACTAGTGCTGCCCCAAAACTTTTCAATAAAGGTAAGCATAAGATCCTCTCACGCTTCACGTTCATGTAATTTTATGAATTGGATAAATCTCATTCCATCACTTTCACACCAACGAAAAAGTAAATTAACTACGTATCTTTTATGTTTTTGTCCCATTATATAAGTCCTAGCTTCCTTCAACATTTCAACCAGGAAGGGTTGTGAAGAAACATTTAATATAGTTTCTTCATAAATCACAGTCCTTCCTCATCAAGCACATTACTCGAGAAGCAATAATGGCGTATGTCAATTCTGGCTACCGGACGCCGTACAAAGGTGCCGCCACTCCGCCAACGAACAACAGCAATGACAGGAAGCCGTACACGAGCCCGGCTGCCACCCCGGGCGGCAGCTCTTTAGAGCAATTGTACCGGCCAAAAGAGTATTCGTGCAAGGACCAGATTTTCGGGCACGACACGCTGACGCCTGATCATGAGACCGGATCGCCATCTAACCCAACGAATGACATCGGTGCGGCAATCGAGCTTTCGAAGGACACTGCAACGGATTCCTTGGCCTCGGGCAGTTACCCTCATCAGCACCAGGCGGAAGCAAAGTACGCGGAGTCGGTCTCGACAGCGTATAATTACCCGGAGATAATGCCTCCCACCATGGACCCGACGAAGAGATATGGAAACATCAAGTTGGGGTCTCGGAGGCCTGCATTAGCCGAAATTGGGAGGAACTATTACTGATTTCATCGTTGGAAATCGTAGTCTGAAGACATGTCTGCTTAAGCTAATGCTATATCATCAAGTTATATGTTGGATTCGCCTGTTTGGAATTGAGGTCATGTACGAAGAATTATACATAGCATGTAATAATGATCATTTCGGTGACGACGTATATGTTGTATGACGTATCAAAGGATTGTTATATCAGATAACATATATAATTCCCTTTCTTTCGTTCGAGCTAGTAAGGAGGCCTTGTCTTTGTTTCTGCTGCTCCATCCATTGCAGAAATAGGATTGAATAAATTTTGCGCGATGAAGTGTGGACGTCCGAGTAAGTCATTACTAGCTTGCCACGGAGGATAGACGCATCCGTTCCCGGCGAGTTTCGACGACACTGCTCTGGAACTGAGTCCTTCAGCATGTAGAGTTTGTTATTTATTTTTGTGATCCCACATTTTAGACCCACATTTTCTCCTAAAAGTTGCGACTATTCGACATGGAGTTTTCCACACTTTGTACCCTTTCGTGACAACCGCCCCTTGGTTACCATTTTGATGGAAGACGGGATATAAAAGGAACGTACGTTCATTTCTGACGGGTGATGACAAGGTCTAACTCAAACTCTCTCATTCAGAATACACCATCAGTACGAGAGTGAATTGAGGTAGTAGCGTGTCCCTAATTTTTCTTTGATTTCAGGTTTTTCTGACGAACGCGAACAAGAACAATGGCTGGAGGTTTGTCTTAATTGATCTTGGCTTCCGCATATGAATTATTTATGTCTAACATTTTGGTATCAGAGCGTGTCTAGTGCCTTTGCCTTGTTTTTCTCGGTTTTTTTGTGAATTTTCGGGCAATTTTTTAACATGAACAATAACTCGAGTTTTTAGGCCAACAAAGAAACTCCCAAATTCCGGGCAAATTCCGGCGACCCACCCCATGATTTCGGACCCGCACGGTCGCACCGCCATGAGGAATATTAGTCATGAGTTATTTCGGCATATCGGTGTTCGCCGGAGGCTAATCGGGCGGCGGAAGTCGCGGTGGTTGAGGATTTGTGTTTTTGGGAATTTTCTTCTGATTTTGGGGCCAATTTTTATTCATTTTCGCCGAAACTTGGATCCATGTGATCGTGCCGGCATGCTCTTCAAAACCCATTATTTATTTCTGTCTGGGATGGGCTGCTGGAGAAGAAACGGCAGCGAAAGCGCGGTGGAAAACGGCAAAAAACCGACGGAAAAGGCCTCTGTGCGCGAGGAAGAAGGCGTGTGGAGCCCACACGCGCGCTGCGGTTGCAGGCACATGGAATCCACGTGCCACGCGCTCTCACGCGCGCGGCAACTGTTGCGCGCATGGATCCCACGCGCGTGGCAGTTGTCGGCAACTGTTGCGCGCATGGATCCCACGCGCTGAACCACGCATGTGCAGGGCACGCGCCCGCGCAGATTCTGGCGCGTGCTCAGCACGCGCCTGAGCGCTAGATGCGCGCGTGCTTAGCACGCGCCCGTCGTCTTCAACCGCGGCTGTTTTTTATGCTTTTGCCCCAAATTTTTCATGTTTTTGCAATCTTGCCCTTGGCCAATTTATTTATTTACTGTTCTGCCCTTGATATATTTATTTATTATGTCATTTCATGCATTTTTATGGGTATTTTATGCATGAAATTAAATGTCCAATGTTCTATAAAATTAATTAATTAGAGAGTGGCCACAGCATCTTTAATTAATTAAATTATATATTAAGAGCTTCCGGATTATATTTAGAAATGGACATTAATTGTAATTAATTATATTAATATGATGAGTTTTATCCCACAGGAATTTTCATTATATTAATATGATTAATTAGGATGAAATATCATATTATTTTTCTTAATTTACCTACAGGGATTAAGGAAATGCATATAATATGGTAGTTTCTTCATGAAGTTGTTATGAATCTATTTAAATTAAAAAATTAGCCCACAGGTAGTTTTTATGTTATGTGATTCATATTGTGACATGTTTACATTGGTAAAACATGATTTATTTATATTTGCCTCAAATTTTGTGACATAAGCATGATTATTTAATATGCAGTTTCGCAACCTGTGAATTTCTCTGAATTTAAGTTTGATGTTCCCATACTGAATGGTGAGAACTATAAAGTTTAGAAGGAGTCAGTTCTTCTTCAATTGGGGTGGATGGACATTGACTATGCTATAAGGAAAGATGAACCACCTGCTCCTACTGGTTCGAGCACTCCAGCTGAGATAGCTCTTTATAACCAATGGGAGCGGTCCAACCGCGTTTATGCCATGTTTACAAGAGTTAAGATATCTCCTAGTATTCGTGGTTCAGTTGCTCAGCATAGCAATGCTAATGCTTTATTGGAGGCCATAGATGCGCAATTTGAAAGTTCTGAGAAGGCGCATGCCATGACCCTGATTATGAAGTTTTCATCATTGAAGCTCACTAGTGTTAGAGGTGTGCGTGATCACATCATGCAAATGAGGAACATTGCAGCTCAGCTTAAGAACCTTGAGGTTGAGATATCTGAATCATTTCTTGTGTATTATATTGTGAACACTCTCCCACAACAGTATGCACCTTTCAAGATCTCTTATAACACACATAAGAATAAATGGTCAATTAATGAACTCATGACCATGTGTGTTCAAGAGGAAGAAAGACTGATTATGGAATTGGGAGAAAGTGCTCATTTGGCAACGCAAGGAAAGAATAAGAGCTATGGCAAGCATAAGGGAAAAGGTAAAATACCTCCCCAAGGTGACATTAAGAAAGAATCCAAATGTTTCTTCTATAAACAGAAGGGGCATATCAGGAAGGATTGTGTCAAATATAAGGCCTGGCTCGAGAAGAAAGGTAATCCAATCTCTTGTGTTTGATATGAATCTAATATGACTGATGTAAGTCACAACACTTGGTGGATTGATTCTGGATCTACAATCCATATTTCGAATTTCATGCAGGATTTTCAAAACCACAGGAAGCCAGTGGGAAGTGAACAAAGTATCTATTCAGGAAACAAGATGCGTTCGCATGTGGAAGCTATTGTGACATATAGACTAGTTCTCAATAGTTGTTTTGTTTTAAATTTGGAAAAGACCTTTTATGTTCCTAGTTTTTCTAGAAACTTAATTTCAATTTCAAGACTTGTACCTTTGGGATACTCTTTTAACTTTTAATATTCAAACTTTTGTTTATCATTTAAATATGAAATTGTTGGGAGTGGTACTTTGTCTGATGGTCTTTTTCGAATTAATTTACAAGACAATGCCTATTATGATGCGATGCATGTTCATGATAAAGCTGGTATGAAACGATGTGTTGTGAAAGAACATTCCTCTATGTTGTGGCACCGGAGATTGGGATATATCTCCATAGAAAGAATTAAGCGATTAGTAAATGATGGAGTACTTGGTACTTTAGATTTTACTGATTGTGATACTTGTGTGGACTGCATAAAGGGAAAGCAGACTAACAAGTCAATGAAAGGTGCCAAGAGGAGTACAGAAATATTAGAAATCATACATACGGATATATGTAGTCCAGATATGGACTCTTGTAGTCAGAAATACTTCATCTCTTTCATAGATGATTACTCACGTTACATGTATCTCTATTTGATTTATAATAAGTATGAAGCATTAGATGCCTTTAAGGTATTTAAGGCGGAAGTAGAGAAACAATGCGATAAGCAAATTAAGATCGTGAGATCAGATAGAGGTGGAGAATTCTATGGTAGATACACTGAAGATGGACAAGCACCTGGTCCTTTTGCAAGGTTTCTTCAAGAGCATGGGATAGTTGCCCAATATACTATGCCTGGTTCTTCGGACCAAAATGGCGTAGCGGAAAGAAGAAATCGGACCTTATTGGACATGGTGCGTAGTATGCTTAGCAGCTCCAAACTTCCTAAATCCTTGTGGACTGAAGCACTTAAGACGGCAGTGTACATATTAAACCGAGTTCCGACCAAGGCTGTCCCAAAGACACCTTTTGAGTTATTTAAAGGTTGGAAACCGAGTTTGCATCATGTGCGCGTTTGGGGATGCCCGTCTGAAGTGAGAGTTTATAATCCACAAGAAAAGAAGTTGGACCCAAGGACCATAAGTGGGTATTTCATTGGATATGCCAAAATGTCTAAGGGATACAGGTTTTATTGTCCATCTCACACCACTAGGATTGTTGAATCAAGAAACGCTAAATTTCTTGAAAATGACTTGATCAGTGGGAGCGATCAATCGAAGGACCTTGATCCTAAGAAGGATCATACAGATACTCAACCTTCCACCTCAACTTTAAGATTGGTTGTTGCTCATAATGCCCCTTCAGTTCAACCGACTATTGAACAACCAATCATTGAAGTTCCACAACCTGCTGATATTGATCTAATAGATTCAGTTGTTCAGCAATTATCAGAAACTGTTGAACAACTAGTTGAGCAACACGCTCCTCAAGAGAATGTTGATACAACATTGAGAAGATCTTCTAGAATAAAGAAATCGGCTATTCCTAGTGATTATATTGTGTATTTACAAGAGTTTGACTACAATATTGGAGCTGAGAATGATCCCGAAACGTTTTCACAAGCCATGGGTAGTGATAAATCCAATTTGTGGTACAATGCCATGAAGGAAGAGATGAGTTCTATGGCATCTAACAAAGTCTGGGATTTGGTTGAGTTACCTAATGGTGTGAAGGCCATTGGTTGTAAATGGGTCTTCAAAACTAAGAATGATTCATTGGGTAACATTGAAAGGTATAAAGCTAGACTTGTTGCCAAATGATTCACTCAAAGGGAAGGAATCGATTACACGGAGACTTTTTCTCCTGTATCTAAGAAAGATTCTCTTTGTATTGTTTTGGCTTTGGTTGCCCATTTTGATATGGAATTACATCAGATGGATGTGAAAACGGCGTTCCTCAATGGTGAACTAGAGAAGGAGGTTTATATGAAACAACCTGAAGGATTCTCCTCTAGTAAAGGTGAGCATTTGGTGTGCAAGCTTAAGAAATTTATATATGGCTTGAAACAAGCATCCCGCCAATGGTACTTAAGGTTCCATGAAGTCATCTCTTCATTCGGTTTTGTAGAGAATGTCATGGATCAATGTATATACCAGAAGGTCAGTGGGAGCAAAATTTGTTTCCTTGTGCTGCATGTGGATGATATACTACTTGCAACTAATGATAAGGGGTTGCTACATGAGGTAAAACAATTTCTCTCTAAGAGTTTTGACATGAAAGATATGGGTGAGGCATCTTATGTCATTGGCATTAAGATCCATAGAGATAGACCTCGAGGCATTTTAGGACTATCTCAAGAAACCTATTTCAATAAGGTCTTAGAGAGATTTCAGATGAAAGATTGTTCACCAAGTATAGCACCCATAGTGAAGGGTGATAGGTTCAATTTGAACCAATGCCCGAAGAACGATCTAGAAAGGGAACAAATGTACAACATTCCATATGCTTCTGCTGTTGGAAGCTTGATGTATGCTCAGGTTTGCACTCGACCGGACATCGCTTTTGCTGTGGGAATGTTGGGAAAATATCAGAGTAATCCAGGTTTAGACCATTGGAGAGCTGCAAAGAAAGTGATGAGATACCTTCAAGGTACCAAAGACTATATGCTTATGTATAGACGGACTGACAACCTGGAAGTGGTTGGTTATTCGGATGCGGACTTCGCGGGCTACGTTGATTCACGAAAATCAACATCTGGATACATTTTTATGTTAGCTGGCGGAGCCGTGTCATGGAGAAGTGCCAAGCAGACTTTGACTGCTACTTCCACTATGGAGGCTGAGTTCGTTTCTTGTTTTGAGGCTATCTCGCATGGTGTATGGTTGAAGAGTTTCATTGTGGGCTTAAAATTTTTAATTCTATTTCTAGGCAATTAAGAATATATTGTGACAATTCAGCTGCGGTTTTTATGGCTAAAAATGCCAAAAGTGGCAGTCGAAGTAAGCATATCGACATTAAGTATTTAACCATAAGGGAACGTGTTAAGGGGAATAAAGTGGTCATTAAACACGTTAGCACTGAATTGATGATAGCTGATCCTTTAACTAAAGGCATGCCACCAATGAAGTATAAGGATCATGTAACTAGTATGGGAATAGGTCCCATCATGTAATTTGTCGTCATATGAACGATTTTTGTTGTATGAAACTCTTATTCAGTTGTAATGCTGATTCTCAATTTTTGTGTACACATTTTGTTGTTTATGAGAATAACATTTATCCTTGGTTTTGGAATAAACATGGGGTTTATTCATTAAGATATGTTGTCACATATAGGCTGACATTAAAGCAATAAGATGCATTGTGATACATGGAAGATATTACTCACTCTTAGAAGACATGTCACAATGATCCATGTGTTTTGTTTCTTTTCTTTAAGCATAAAGTTTTCGTGGAATTAGTTGGATAATTCGTATGATGAAAATGATGGGATCAAGTGGGAGAATGTTATTTATTTTTGTGATCCCACATTTTAGACCCACATTTTCTCCTAAAAATTGCGACTATTCGACATGGAGTTTTCCACGCTTCGTACCATTTCGTGACAACCGCCCATTGGTTACCGTTTTGATGGAAGACGGGATATAAAAGGAACGTACGTTCATTTCTGACGGGTGATGACAAGGTCTAACTCAAACTCTCTCATTCAGAATATACCATCAGTACGAGAGTGAATTTGGGTAGTAGCGTGTCCCCAATTTTTCTTTGATTTTAGGTTTTTCTGACAAACGCGAACAAAAACAATGGCTGGAGGTTTGTCTTAATTGATCCTGGCTTCCGCATATGAATTATTTATGTCTAACAGAGTTATCCATTGAAATTCAACAGCCCAATCTCCTGGAACTGTATCGACTTAACATAGCAATACACGTGTTTGCCAAACCCCAGAAGCGAATCCACTCTCAAAAAACAAATGAGCTCGAGATTCAATAGCCCGCTTGCATATATCAAATGCATAGCGATTTACTACGTGTTTCGCTTCACGCTTTTGTTATATATGATGAAATTTTTTACTTTAAATAGGTAAATTTTGGGGACACGAAATATCTCTCTATTCTCATGGATCATGTAAGACAGGACACTTCTTCTATTTATCTTACACTTGAAATCGCAATACAATATCCTCGAGGAAATAGATTCATATTGTTGCGTAAGATGATTTCACAAAAAAATAATAATGGAAACTAATAAAACGAGCATAAACACCAAAATGAATCTTGTTAGATATGATCCCATATTGTTTGACAATAGTTTGATTGGGTGTTTATACATGTAGTCTTAACTACTTAATGGTTCAAATTGCGTCGGAATTTCCAACTTGGAAAAAGAGCTAGGTGTCACCCCTGATCATTCCATGCATGTGGCTCCCCACTCGTCAATTTCTTGTGATGTTGTTGACCCTATTTGCACTACATTGCTTGTTTATGCGGTCTACAAATATCGAGGTCTCGTACGCGAGTAATCTCCTTCGACTAAAAAATTTAAGCTTTTGGTAACAGGTGCGCCTTCTTTACTTGTGTTGATTAATGAAACTGATGGCTATAATCCTTTGTCAAGTATAACCATAAAATCATAGTTATGCCTTTAAATAAAGCATGGGTAGCTATATACCACCACGCTTCTTCCAAATTTCTCTCTCCATTCATTCCATAATCCCTTGCCATCACTTCTTCTCTCTAATTTACACAATGACACTTTGCTTCTTCTACTCAAAAACTTCAACTTGCACTTTAAGTTTAGCTATAAACTTTTAAACTGCATCAAGTTGCCAATTTTTTTATAACACATTGTATTTGAACCTTTCAACTTTATTGATCTCCATAGATGTGCGCAAGCCACTTTATTCACATGACTGGAATAAGATTTCACCCATAGAAAAGTAGACATGGCCGCCTAAAATTATTGAGTGAGAGACACTGTGATTGGAACACGTGCCACAATTTATTTTAGAAATGTCCATGTTATTTCTCTAACCCTCCATTGTATTTTCTTTGTTGGATAAAAGAAAAATGGCAATACATGGTTCTCATAAGATTACCTCTACGCATCAACAACGTTTGAGCAAACAAGTTTGTATCCTATCTTAAACAGAATTGTTCATCTATTTCAAAATTTGTCATTTTCATTCTAAGGAATTACCCCTGCCATTTCCTCATCACAGCCACCAACACACAATCCTAACTCACATAATCCTAGTCTTAGTATCTAGCTCAAGACCCCGTTGCACCGCCGCCGGTACCAAAGGACCTTGAAGAACCCACCACATAAGCTCTCTCTCTCTCTCGGGGGCATTCTCAAAGGCAGCCAGAGGCGGCCAAGGGGGTGGCTGAATGGCAAAGAATGTTTGGCAATGCAATAGACTTGGTTAATGAGGGTAAGTGTGAATGGGTGGTTCGAGACCGCATTGTAAAGGTATTCCGATCATTTTACTTTCGTAGAATAGGTTTGAAGATGCAAACTTATATTTGCAAACATAGTGAAAATCAAGAAAGTGTCTTAACTTGTGTACGACACTTACTTTAGTGCTATAACTTTTTACCAGCCCACTTAAATGCCACTTTTTTTAAAAAAAAAATCACTTAAGTGTCAACTCTGATTTGAATCGCTGGAAATCTAACGCGATAATATTTTATTAATTTTTCAATCCTACGTGACTTGCTGACGTACCCAATTAGTATATAATTTCTAAACAACGTCGTGTCGCAAGTTAAAAAGTGATTTCTTCAGTACTAGTCATTGTAAAAAAATGATTATTCCAGTGCCAATTGTTGTTAAAAGGTGATCACTTTAATGCCAAAAAACCCCTAACTAACATTGTATGGTAAGTTAAAAAGTGATAATTTCAATGCTAATCATTGTAAAAAAAAATAATTATTTCAATGCCAATCATTGTTAAAAAGTGATCACATGAAAAAACGATCACTTCAGTGCTAAAAAATGTCACACTCAGATAAAATTTTTGATTATAAAGTTAACCCTGTACACAAACTAAGGCACTTTTAGCGTTTTTCTCCATTTTCTTTGTTGCTATTTTATCTTGAATAAATGGTAATTTGCTCCTCGTGACTAGTTTAAGATGCTAATGAGATACATACAAAAGTGGGATAATATAATGGGAAGTGCGAGAGTGACGGGGAAGAGAGCATTTCATGCTCTCCTTATTTTTTGGAAATTGGTCGTTGAATACTTTAACCACAACAACATTCTCCGGAAAAAACGTGGAGTAAAAGCAACATGTTGGTGCCTGCCTTTTTTTTTTGGTCGAATGGTGCCTGCCTTCGTTGCGGCGGTTGGTTTCATTCCATCTTCTGCCGCGTCATGCGGGACCTTCGTCGGTCCGCTGTGCCGATGACGTGTCGGAAACCGTTTGGTTCTAAGGTTTTCTGTAATTGATATTTTGAAGTGGGAGTGAAGGGTTGACGTACCAGTCATCGAAGGCCGGATGATAACTGGTGTTTTGTACAATGAGTCGGACGAAGAGTGACGTCGTAGAGTTGTCCATATTACAATACCACTTCTGAGTTTTAGATACAGATCTACGATGATTGCCATGTTAATCATATGGCCGCCTTGATCTTGAGAGCACCTGTATGAAAAAATTTATAGCATACGTCCCCCGTATAAGGATCGTAAAAGTTATTAATGGTACCATATGTGCATGGTATAGAAACCCTGAAGGTTGTTTAGATTCCGTCTATTGGAAGTATGATTTGATATTAAAGGTGCAATCCAGGATTTGGCTCGATTGATCAAATCAATCAATGATTTAAATTGATTATGCATCTTTCATTATTTCCTTTTATTATCCATACTTTGTACTACAAATACATGTAAAAGAATGTATGGAAATCAAGTAGTAGAGAGTACAAAATTCTTCTCCGATTTCTATCCATCTTCCAATCTCTCAGCCTTCTAATTTGTGCGATCCTCAGATTCGTGTCAAGGTATCAGAGCTCCTAGTTTAATTTCTTGATTCTGGTATAGCTTCTGCAAGTCCTCTATTGCCTACCATTTTTTTTTTCTCTATCCTCATTGTTGTGGAAAAACACTAATATGCAAAATAAGGTTAGTACTTTGGTGTAGGAATCAATTTTTGAGCAAATTCAGAAAAGAGATACAATACTTTCTTACCAATACCATGTCAAGGTCTAAGGAGAATCAAACTCCATAAGACATTCAAGAGGAGACACATCAATTGGCATCATGTGTCGAGCGAACATCAGAAAGCGCTTCTCAAGTGATTCCAGGCCAGGAATCTATTCGGCCCCATCAAGGGCAACTTATCCAGGCCCAGCCCATCCAGGGGCAACCCATTTCGGGTCGACATACCTAGTGGTTGTCGGGAAAAGTACCAAAAAAGTCATAAACCTATTGCATTTGTACCAATTTAGTTCTAAACTTTTCAATTGGACCAATTCAATCCTAAATCTTTTAATATTAATACCAATTCGGTCCATCCGGTCAATTTTGGTTGGCCGGTGCTGACGTGGACGTCGGTTGGTGGCCGGATGTTGACGTGGCAACTTTTATGATTTTTTTAAGTTTTTGAATTTTTTTATTAATTTTTATTAATTTTTTTCTTTTTTTTTTTTTTTCCTTTTTCTGTTTGTCTTCTTCCTGGCGGTGGCCGACGAGCCTCCGGTGAGGCTCGCTGGTGAATGGGCGAGGTTCGTGAAGCCCTCGCCTGCTGCCGGCGAGGGTCGTGGCCCTCGTCCAGCCTCTCCCAAGGTTGCTGGCGAGGCGGCTTTGCCCGGATCTGGGTGAGGCCAGCCTCGCTCGCGGTTGGTGAGGCCATGGTGGCCATCACCGGGGCGGAGTTGAGGGCCGCAAAGCCCTCGCCAGCCCACCGGCGAGGGTCGCGGCCCTCGCTCGGCCTTGCCCAGGGCCACCTTGCCCGCGGCTTAGCACAGATCTAGGCGAGGCCAACCTTCGCCATCGGAGCAGCTGGTGGGATTGCTCGCGGCTTTTTGCTCATGGAAGGAGAAGAGAGCAAAAGCCGGCGGGGACGAAGCGGAGGAAATCGAGGTCGGGAGCTGGGCTAAGTCGCGGGCGAGGCGGCCTTGGGCAAGGTCGAGCGAGGGCCGCGACCCTCACCAACGTCTGGTGAGGGCTTCACGGCCCTCGCCTCAACCTTGGCAATGGCCGCCATGGCCTCGCCAGCCGTGGGCGAGGATGGCCTCGCCTAGATCCGGGTGAAGCCGCCTTGCCGGTGGTCCTGGGAGAGGCCGGGTGAGGGCCGCAACCCTTGCCGGCGGCAGGCGAGGGCTTCGCAGCCCTCCCTAGTGGCCGGTGAGCCTCATCGGAGGCTCACCGGCCACCGCCAGAAGAAGATGAAAAGAAAAGGAAAAAAAAGAAAATTAATGAAAAATTCGAAAAAAATATATCATAAAAATTGCCATGTTAGCGTCTAGCCACCGGCTGATGTCTACATTAGCGTTGGTTGGCCAAAATTGGCCGGATGGACTGAATTTGTACCAATATTAAAAAGTTTAAGACTGAATTGGTCCAATTGAAAAGTTTAGGACTGAATTAGTACCAATGTAATAGGTTTAAGACTTTTTTGGTACTTTTCCCAGTGGTTGCCCATACAAGGTCCATTGAATCCATTTGGGTATGGGCCATATTCATGGTACAATATCCAAGGCCCCACCATTCAGTGTTGCCAAGAACAGAACCAAGGGAGCTCACCAACGAACGTTGGGGCAAGCCCAGTCCCTAGCCCAATAACACATTATGTGGGTCAAATGCTAGGAATCGGGTTGATGGGTACGAATCCCTACCCAACTGCAAAAGCCGAAATGCATTATCCAAGTCAATCATCAGAACCGAGGATCTCGGGTAGGGGTTCCGATCCCTACCCGATTCCTTAACCCAATGTCTTGCCGTTTTCATTTCTTACTGTCCATGGTCGCCCGGAGCCTTGCGACGCACTATACACGTCCACCCTCAATGGACCTGAGCTTCAACTAATTACCCAGCAACTTATTGGCCCCAAAAATTACTCATGGTGGTTTCAAGAATTCTAGCAAGCCTTGGTCACGAAAGACAAATATGGTTTCCTTGACGGAATCGTCCTAATTCCCTCCAACAAGCATTTGGCACAATATTGGAAAAAATGCAATCAACTCGTTCGAATTTGGGTAGGAAATTGCATCTCTCCTGAAGTCGTGGCTGGACTTCCCCTGACAGAGGACTCAAAGAGCATATGAGAAAACATTAAAGAAATGTACATCAAATTTGATCGTGCAAAAAAAAAATTCTCTCATTGGGGCATTAACTGAATTGAAGTAAGGGAATATGTTTGCGACCACTTGTTTCAACAAGCTCTCAGCGCTTTGGAACAAGTTAGAAGCCACTGAGAAAATGCTTGTAGGGTCGGAGGTCACATTGCAACTATACCAAAACATACGAGAGAGGGAAAAGGTGACTTGTTTTCAGCTAATTTTGAACAAGACTTACCTTCTGTTTTGCTTATAGATTTTAGCCATGGAATTGGTACCATTTCTCGACCACATCTTCCAGCTAGCTATCCAGGAAGAGAATTAGCGGCTGGCTTTGTCGAAGTACGTCAAGATCGGAGAAAAGGTTGTTCTTGTGGCTCAGGCAAGGCTTTAACAAAAAGGGTTGATTGGGTGAGTGAATACAGAGCCATGGAAGTCTTCCACAACACTAGGGTTTTCTGGTGGGGAAGAACAAAAGACAACTAAAGGAATGGATGGCTAAGATTCAAGGGCATGATCGAATGGCTCATAATCATCAGTGCCAATGGTCAGATCAGACTCTCCCTATGAGGCCACGTCAGCGCAAATTTTTGCATGATAAATAGCCCATCTTTTGCCATGTCATCTCAAAGAAGAAATGGACAAAAGGACTTAGGTAAATTATATTGTAATTATTCTAATCATTCGCACCATACCATAGATACTTGCTGGAAATTGCATGGGAAGCCTAGAGAAAAAGAGAATAAAGAAAGGGATTCTTTGGTTTTACAGGTCATAGGGCAACATATTAACAAAGGAAATCAAACAATTACCAATGACCAATTGCAGTAACTCATGAAGGCTTTGAAACAAATGAATATTTTCGAGAAATCCGGGAGTTTTTCAGGTACTTCCTATTGTTTGATGAACTCTATTGCACATTATGCATAAATAATTAATTCAGCTTCTAGTCACCACATTATCTGTGATAAAAGTTTTTTGAGGTCCATGAAAATCTAAATTCACCTATCATTATTCATCTCTCATATAGGAATCACCTATGTTACATATGTTGGCACAGTAAATCTCACCCCTTCCATTACACTGAAAAATGTCCTCTACGTTCCTTAATTTTAATTCAATCCCATTTTTGTCTCCAAAGTTTGCAAGGACAATTCTTACCATGTTCTTTTCAATATGACAATTGTTTCTTTAAGGTCCTTTCAATTGGAAAACTTATGGGCTTGGATAGTGTTTGTGTATCCCGAAATTTGGCCCTATTTTGAAATATATGAAGTGGTTATTTCATCGACACACTTATATTTATTTTACTATTAATTAATCACTCACGAGTTAACTAATCTATTAAGTGAGGCCATATAAGATTAAAACGCGAAAGATCGGAGAATTCGATTAGGGATCGACCGCTCAACCATAAGAATTGACAATTATCAATATTACACTATTATAAGTTAGTTAGCGAATGTATATAAATCAATTCGATGAAAGTACGTAGTCGGTTCGTAGGTAATTCCACATGATTACAATATTCCTATGGAATGACGATAAAATGATTATTCTATTGATCTTATTTTCAAGGTATGTAATTGAACTCTCATGATTACATGATAACCAAGGGTCGTCCACGATTAGAAGAGGCATAAACCTGAATTGAAAATTATCGACCACGGGTCAACCATGCAAGAACCCCTAAAAGCAATCCAATAGATTAGGTAGTACTAAAGTCGTGTTCAATCGATTTTTAATTATGAAATTTAATTCGATTTTGGATATCGAATTTTCGAAGATTTCGAGATTAAATTATTGTACATCGTCTCATCGTTCGTTGAATTATCGAACGAAAAAATGGAGACCAGAAAATAAATAAAAAAAATCGGATCAAGTGGCAAAATTAAAAATTTTGGACCAAAAAACTTATTTTTAAGAAAATAGAAATAAAAAGAAATAAAGGGGACAAGAGGCTTGGTGAAAAGGAAATTGAGGAAGAATTGATGTGAAGAAATTATTGATTTTTGGAAAAATCCTAA
Organism: Eucalyptus decipiens; assembly: GCA_014182575.1. Taxonomy (NCBI): domain Eukaryota; kingdom Viridiplantae; phylum Streptophyta; class Magnoliopsida; order Myrtales; family Myrtaceae; genus Eucalyptus; species Eucalyptus decipiens. The sequence goes on along the minus strand of CM024610.1, from coordinate 32,226,431 downwards.
AGTATCTAATCCTCTCTCTCCTCCCCCTCCCCCTCACGTCCATCCTCCCCTCCTTCTGCCAAAACTCACACACTCCCCTTTTCCTCCTCCCCCTCTCCCCCTCTCTCTCTCTCTCTCTCTCTTCCTTCACGCCACTTCTCTGTAGAGCAGCCCACCCCCCCCCCCTCTTTAATTTCTTCTCTTCTCTCTCCCTTCTCTCTTTTCTCTTCTTCCCCACGTTCTTTTTCCCCTCCTCCATTTTTCTTTTCTTCACCATCTTCTTCTTCTTCGTTTCTTCATCTTAATTTTCCTTGCATCATCATCTCAAATTTTCACCGCCATTTTCACTCGTCCATCTCTGCCACCACACCGCACCATCCATCATCGCCACCACCCGCACCACACGTCCTCACTGCCGCAAGCCACCACCCAAGCCAAGCACCCACCTCACCGAACCACCCTCTCCACCACTGAGCTCCCAAGTTTGCCGCCGCACAAGCTGCCCCTCTGTCAAAGCCACCGCGTCACCACCGCCATTCGCCCGAGCAGCCATCGCCGGCTCATCACCACCGGACCCTCTCTTTTTGGTCGTGAGCCTTGAAAGGCTTCGCCATCACCGTTCGAGTTCCCGTTCAAGCTAGGAATGCCGTACCCTCAACGCCGTTGCGCTGCCGTCACGCGAGCTCGCCGTCACCGAAAAATCTGTGAGTTAACTTCCTAATCATGGATTAGGGTGTTAATTACATTTATGAGTAGATTAGTTAAGGATAATGTAGGTAATATTAGTTAATTTTGGTTTAGCCTTAATTGCGATTGAGGACGGTTTAGATTAAATTTAAGTGTGATTAGTTTAAGTAATTACGATTAGATTAATTAATTGTGATTTATTTATTTAATTAATCGTAATTATTTTAGTTAACAACAATTAATTTTAATTAAGTATAGTTAGGTTAATTAATGGAGTTTATTCTAATTAATTGTAATCAGCCTAATTAATCACGATTATATTAATTAATCATGATCAGTGTAATTAATGATATATTAGCCGTTAAGTAGAATTTTATGCCCGTTTTTCTGGATGAGTTTGTACATAATTCCAACCGTCTGCACGTGTGATGCCATGTTATTGATTGCCCAGTTATAAATTTTATTTATTATTTTCAAAAATAGTTTTATGGGCTGGAAAATAGAGAATTTTGAGGTGTCAGGTTTGGATGCCGAATTTTACGTGCTAAATAAAACAATGACGTTTTAAAATAGAAGTGTATAAAGTTTGACAGGTTGATTTCAAATATGTGACCACATATGAATATTTTACTGGGATTTTTAAATATGAAAAATTGCCAAAGTTAATTATTTGAAAACGAACTCTTTTGTTCTGAGCTAATTAATGGCAATAAGAATTGGTTTAATTGTTGGTGTGCTTGAATGATCATTTAATCGAACCCGTCACCCAATGGGAGTTTGAGGGTGATGCCTGATTTTTATCGGATGCCTAGCGGGGGTCCGGATGCCGAGTCGTGGTTAATGTCGGACCGATGCTCTTTTGTGGAATGCCGTCTAGGTGGGGGTTTTAGATGATGCTATGCCCGATGGGGCAAGATAATGTCCGGTCATGCCGAAAGACCGCTGACTCTTGTGTTGGTTATGGCCCGAGGGATCGTAATAATTGCAACATGTATGTTTGATAGTGCGTTTGACTATTATGGATTGTGTTTTGATTATTATTTATGTTTAGGCTATCCCCGAGGTGAATTAGCTTCCTAATGGAAGTTTAGGAAGTTGACTCGCTGAGATTTTTCTCACCCTGTTGTTGTTAATTATTTTCAGGGTCGTAGCGTGGAGAATTGCTAAGTACGGTTGTGGTGGGCGCGAGATGCGACACTTTTTGCTAGCTTTATCGTTAGTGAAGTTTAAGTTAACCCTAACCTTTCTACCCCTTTTTGCTCATAGGTTGTGTAGGAGTTACCTTTTGTTATAGGCATGTACATGTTGAACTCCTAAGGTTAATAAGTTGATAAATAAATCACCACTTTTGAAAATCGTCTATTGTGTTTTATTATCCTTACCGTAATGATTGACTAAGTGTTGTTTATTTGAGTTGCTTTCGCATGCGTTTAATCAAAATATAAAAAGAATGGGTCAGCGATGCATCTTGGAACGTTGCAATTTAATCAACCACCAAGGGATGTTCGTGTGCTCGGTGTTCGGGGCATGACAGTGTTTGATAAGGATTATACTTCTGGATTAATCTTCCGAAAAATCATGATTATCATTGAATAAAAATTCTTTTTGTAATGCTTCTTCCAATGCAAAATTAATTCTTTCTCATCAAAGATTGGGCCAGAGTGCTTTCTTTCCTCAACCTCTTTGTTCAATTTGTCCCGTGGTAAAACAATCACGTATTCCTTTTACTATTAGCAATTTGTGTCACGCCTCGATCCTCGAGCGCGCGCCCATCCCTCAATGGTCAATACTAAAAATGCGACTTCCCAGGACGAGTCATCGACTTGTTCATTTTAATACGTATGCAAAAGCGAAACAATAAACCCCTGACAATAAAGCTTGGGATAGAAAAGCAGGAAACAGATTCACAGAAAAAACATGCTTTTATAAATATACTAAGACATGCACAAAAGTCTATAACCAAAAGACTTCAAAAGACTGCCTCACAAAAAGGAACTGTCCTATCTGACCTACACTTCAGATCCTCTCAGCTTAGCTCCAGGTCCTCCACCCTACGATCTTGAAAAGAATTGAGCCCACGACGGGGTGAGATATAAATCTCAGCGAGTTTACGCTCTAAACCCCGATTAGGAGGGTAATACGCCCAAATGCGTCCTAACCACACAATCATACAACCACAGAGACTTACTTTGTCTCAGATCCACCTTGTAGGTCAGCATAGTTCATACACACCATGCATAAAATCGATGCACACAACAATTGAAATGTCTCACTCAACTCAATAAATCACAGGGGTCCTGATTATTAGGCCAAATCGTTATGACACGTGCCATACCATGCCACACAGTTTTGTCTCATAATCAGGCTCAACTAACTCAACCAACCATGCGTTTCAATTGTTAATTACACCCCTCAAGGGTACGGCCAACTCTAAGTTTAGCGATCTTCTAGCATTGCTAGGTGTTGTCTCACTACCTTTGAGCATGGTTACGTCTCTCAAGGACGGCTTTTCCGAAGGAGCGTAGGTCAAGAATCTACTACGACCCAAGTCCCAATTGATGGGTAACATCTGGCATAAACGCTTGGGACGAGTTCTTTTAACCAACACACTACCGATCAATCTCAGTCTAGGACACCGTGCGTTGCACTCAAATGCCTCCATTAAAATAGTGATCCTAGCCTATTTTTTCATATTAAAAATACCCGGTGAAAATAGTCGTGTGTGGGTACACGGTCAGATCGAATTGAAAAACTGATATACTTCCTTTTAAAATTTCACTATTTTATATAGTATGTAAAACCATTTTCGGTGTCAAAACCCGACACTTGGGATTTTTTGAATAAATATTGAAATTCATAAATTTTGGAATAAATTACCAAAAATCCAACCAGCACTTAATTTGCACAATTTAATATCCAATTGCATAAAATGAACACACCATTGCAATCAACACAAAATTCCGATCACTGGCTATCCCGGTTCACTTTCCGGAAAATAATAAATAATTAAATAAATACCAAAATTAATTAAATAACTTTACCAAAAAAAATTAATTAATTAAATAAATACATTTAAATACTATAAATAGGAACTTATGTCGGAAAAGTCTAGTTAAATACCGAGACGGGCCCGGAAAATTTCCAAACCAATTTAGGTAAAAACTATGACTTATCTAGTCTCTAATTACACTACTCTAACCACCTAACATGCATAATTGAATAATTAAATCACTAATATAATCTAACTAATCACCTAATCCCTAATTAACTTTAACTAAACACCTATGATATCCCAGATTTTCAGTTTTGTTTTCTACTGAATAAATCGGGCATTTCATGGATGCGCCTATAGGACTGTTCTCAGAGCTGATCACTCTTGAGATAACTAGACTATCCAGAGAAGCTATTAAGGATTTTAAGGCAAATAGACTTGAGAATTCGAACGTGCTTATTTTTAAAGGCCATTACGGCATAGTTAAAAATTGATTTGAGATCAGAGATAGGTCTGTTCGATTGAGATGTGTGGCTAATCGTGGGTGACACCACTATCCGGTAGCCTAGGTCATGCTAAAAACGCGCCGAATGAAAATTAACCATGAAATTGAGTCCGATTTCAAAAATTGAAGATTCTGTCATGTCATAATAAATTCTAGGAGCATTGACTCAATCTCAGAAGATTTTTTTGAAACCCGAGACTTTTTGGGAAAAAGTCATCACAGGACCATTTTTATTCAGAAAAAGGCTGAGGATCATTTTGATCGCAAATTTGGGAAGCATGATGGATATATGAGTGAGGAAGAATTTTGAGATGATCAATGATGGATTGATTGATTTTTATTGAAGCTAATAGATGTTGATTTAATAAGGAACAAGTGTCCAATTGGAGCCAAGATTATGGAAATTCGTATGCCCCCCTTCCCCTAGCCATTTTGGACCATTCCAATGTTACAAAGAGTGCATGGGTGGCTCATTGAGAGCCAAGGATGATATGCATGGCCAAGAATGGTCAAGGGAGACAATGGTGTGGAAAATTTGGCTTGGTGGAGCCCTTGTTCCTTAGATCTTTCCTCTCTCCCTCTCTTCCTCCTTGCTTGGCCGACCACCCCTTCATTCTCCCCTCCTCCCAGCCTGTTTGACCACCAGCAAGAAGCCAGCGGCTTCAACCAGCCCACACGTTGCTTCAATCCACGTGTCTTCAGCACTTCGGTCAAGATTTCCCAGCTGAAGACCATCGAAGATTGATCGAAGCCTCCACGCGTTCTCCAGCAATTTCGGTTCCTTCAGTCAACATTAAAATCCCCACCGAGCTTCGATCCTCACGCAAGGCCGCTCAGTTTGCCATATGCTTCATCTTGGTTCTGCTTCTCCAACGAACGCCTGCTGCTTCTCCACTGGATCAGCGCTAGCAGCTGCTTCCTCATTTGTTTCTTTTCCACCGAGCAATCCAGCGAACTTCTTCCAAGACGTTGACTTCGGCGGCTTCTTAGACGTGCGCCTCTCCACCAGCTTGCCAGCTGCCCACGTGAAGAAGGTGCTGCTCCAGTGTTGCCTCGCGTCTTCATCTTCAGCTACCAACGAAGCCACAATTCCTCCACCGAAAACCCTCATCTCACGCCAGTAGCTTGGCCGAAGCAGCTCCAGTTTGCGTGGCCATCTCCAGCTCGATCCAACTCTGCCTCAGCTTAGGAAAATTTGGCCCATTTGAAGCCCAGCCCACACCATTTGAAGCCCATCTTCTCTTCAGCATTTGAAGCCCATAAGCCCTACAGCAGCCCAACAATTTGAGGCCTAAGAGACCAGCAAATTCAGCCCATCAATTAAGTCCACTTGAGGCCCGCGAAGCAAGCCCAAGCCCAAGCTCAAGAGCAAGCCCAATCCAACGCAATAACAAATCTCAGTTTGGGCTGAGATTTGTTGGGCCAATTCCAGGCTTGGTCCAAGTGCCCATTGGCGTTGCCAGGATTCAGAATTCGGTTGCCGTCGTGCTGCCGTCGCGCCGTCGTCGTAGTGTTCCGGTCTTTGCTTTGCACAAGTGAGTTTTGCTCACTAATCCCTTATTAGTATGCTAATGATGCTTAGGGGTTGATTAGATTTAATTAAGTGCAATTAGGTGGATAGATTAGATTAGAGTAGTTAAATTAGAGACTTATTGATGCATGTTAGGCAAATGGTTAGTGTAGTTAGCAAGGAAATATGTTCTAGTATTTATTGAACGGGTCTTGGTAATTTCCCGAGTCCGTCTCGGCTTCCAATTAGGCATTACGGGCCAAAATTGGATTTATTGTATTTATTTAATAAATTTCGGAATTATTTAATTAATTAATTAATTATTTTTCGGAAATTAAGCAGGGATTGCCGACAACCGGAATTTTATGCTGATTATTGTGGTGTTTATTTATTTGAGCATTGATTTGTGCTGAATTGAATTAATTATGATTTTAGGATGTCATTCCTAAATTGTTCAATTTCAGTAATTGATTAGAAATGACCAAGCGTGGGTCTATAGCGCCATTAATGTTTTAACAAGCTGTATAAAATGGTGAGAAAGAAAGTTATATTACGTGGCTCGGAGACCAAGAAGGTCGTCCTTTGAGAATGCACGTGACTTGTGGATATTACGTGGGTCGAAGACTTAGAGCGTCATCCTAGAGAATGCACATGATTTGCGAATTAAATAAATCACTTGTGGATAGCACGTGGCTCGGTGATTAGTATGTCGCCTTAGAGAATGCACGTGACTCGGTGATTTGGTATATCGTCTTTGAGAATGCACGTGTCTCGGTGATTAAGTATGTCGCCTCAGAGAATGCACGGGGCTTGGTGATTAGACATGTCACCTTAGAGAATGCATGTGGCTCAGTGACTAGATATATACTGTCTGGAAAAATGACTAGTATGGATTAATATGACTGAGATATGGTCCGAATGACAGGTAATTGACTAGGTCGATTGATTGATGATTCAATTTGATCAGGTGATGTGATGTGATGTGATCATGTATATCTGATATATATACTGACTTGCATGAAAGAACTGAGGCCAAGGTAAGTTTTCTAACTCATGTTGTGCTTAGGCAGCTTAAGGTGTATTGGCTTCTTAATCGGGTCTTAGGGGGTAGAACTTGCTGAGATATAGTCTCATCCCAGTTGTGGGATAACATTTCAGGACTCTGAAGAGAAAGAACCCAAAGAGGAGGACCCTGATGAGGAACCGGAGGAAGAGTCTGAGGAGGATCCTGAGGATAATCCAGAGTATGACCCGGATGAGAACTGAGACCTTACCCCATTTTGCAAACTCTGAGTTGTGATCTGTTATGAATAGATCAGACTCTTATTAATAGTATTGTAATATATACTATGAGGTTTGTCTTGTATAAAAGTGTGGTTGTGATTTTTCAGTTGTAAAAAGTATAGCCCTACTTTTCTATTCCATTGTTTTATTGTCAGGGGATATTTTATTTGCTTTCGCATGCGTATTAAAAGAAAGGGCCGACGATGCATCCTGGGATGTCGCTATAAAATCGACCAAGATGAGGGATGGGTGCCTGCCCGAGGATCGGGGCGTGACAACACCCCTTAAGCGTCATTAGCCTACTAAGTAGAGTTTAGTGCATAAACTCACTGGTTTAGCACGAAAATTGGTTCATCGCGACGGCGGCGCAATGGCGGCCGAAACACGAACTTTCGGGGCACGAACGGAGGCTCGGACCAGGTCGAAAATGGTCCGCAAACTCCCTGTTTGAGCTGAAAACTAATTCGGCTCCAGAGTTCATCGCGGGCTTGGCTGAGCTCAATTGGCGGGTTGGCCTCGAGTGGGCTTGTGGCTGAGGATGGCTTGAGAAGCAACAGCGGAGGAGTTGACTTCGGCAGGGGCTTCTCTCGGATAGGTGGCGTGAAATGGAGGAGAAACAGATGGAGATGGTAGGTTGCATACGAAGGCGCTACAAGGGTCAATGATGGGGCTTTGGGGGAATGTATGTTGACTCAGTAGTGTTGCGGAATTCGAAGGAGAAAGCAGCTGGATTCTTGGCTGCATGGAGTGAAGATCGGTGGTGGCCAACAAGGGATGGTGGAAGATGAGTGTTGCTGTGGAGAGGTTGAGCTGCTTCAAGGGAACAAATGAAAGAAAACAGAAACATAAGGGAAATTGGGGGGGAGGACGTGCGAAAGGAGAAGGAAGGAACGGATGAGGGAGAAAGAGGCATGCGAGAGAAGCCAAAGGGGGGCAAAAGTTAGCAAAATTATCCCCTCAATTAAGTGCTTGGTCCCCCTAATACTTTCTAGCAAAAATTTCCACAAATTACTCAAATGGATGCCAAATGTTGCAGCCCCCATCCTAGGCTCCGAATTTCCTCAATTTTGAACTTCAATTTCTTCATGAAATTCCCTAATTTGATGTCCAATTTTGATGAAGAAGAAGCCTACACAATTTCCGCAAGTTCCTAGCACTGAATAGCTTAGTTTGGAAGTCAAAAATCTCTTCAATTTGGTCCATCCGAATTTCCATTCTTTTTTGAATCGTCCGAATTGATTTTCCGTAAAAATCCTGGAATCGCCAAAAATTCTTTAGAGGATGAGTTGACGTTCCTAAAATAAATATGATATAATAGAACTTTCAATTTCTAAAATCAAGTTTAATTTTGCGATTAATTTCAATCTGATGCGATTTTAGCGTGACATAACCTAACGGGTTGCTTTTAAGAATTTTTAGCATATTTAACCCGTGGTCGATTATTCTCGAGCTACATTGTGCATCTTCGACTCATTGGTGACTTTCGATTGTCGTGAAAATCTCAAGGTTTCAAATACGGACATAGGGTACAGAAATGATAGAAAAATTGGTCTAATGCCGCTCGATAGAAATTTTACAATTATGTGGAATTACCCCGCACATTAATCACATATCTCTATCAAATTGACCTATCTCCGGCCTATGATTTATTTTGACAGTGTCGGAATGACCTTTGCAGATTAGCACGGTCGAATAGTCAATTCTTGGTCGAATTCTCAAGTCTATTGCGGTTAGATTCCTTAACGGCTTCACCTGATAGGCTAGTTATCTCGTGAGTGGCCAACTCAGAGAAAAACACTATAGGCGCGTCGACGAAAAGCCCAACTTATTCAATTGAAATCAGAGCCTGAAAATCAAGATGTCACAACTCTTCCCTTCTTATAAAAATTTCGTCATCGAAATTTAAACCATTACAATTCTTTAAACAAAAAGGTGGGGGGTCTCATCGAATCTTCACTTTCCCAGGTTGCTCCCTCTGTGCTGTGGTGTTACTAGACCACCTTAACCAACGGGATCATCTTAGTGTGTAGAACCTGTTCCTTCCGATCCACAATTTGAACCGGGCTTTCAACGTACGACACTTTGTCGTCCACGTCTAACTCTTCAAAATTTAGCACGTGGGTTGGGTTAGGCTCATACTTCATCAACATCGACATGTGAAAGATGTCATGCACTTGCACCAATCTTGGCAGCAATGTAAGACGATACGCTAGAATCTCGATTCTTTCTAGAATCTCAGAAGGACCTACATACCTTGGACTCAGCTTTCCCTTCTTACCAAAGCGTGAAGTAACCCTCATCGGCGACACCTTCAGAAAAATGTGATCACCAACTTGAAATTTCAATGGTCTCCGACGCTTATCTGCGTAGTTTTTCTGGTGGCTCTGAGCGATCTTTAATCTGTCCTTGATAACAGCAACTACATCCACTGACTGCTGAACTAACTTTGGGCCTGTGATCTTTCGTTCTCTGACCTCATCCCAATACATCGGCGTTTTGCACGCTCTGCCATACAATGCTTCGAAAGGAGTCATCTGAATGCTCTACTGGTTGCTATTGTTGTAGGCAAACTCGACAAGATGAAATTGTTCCTCCCAGCTTCCATTGAAATCCAACACGCAAGCTTGTAGCATGTCTTTGAGGGTTTGAATCGTCTTCTTAGACCGGCCATCCGTCTGAGGATGACAGGTTGTATTATACTGCAGCTTCGTTCCTAAAGTGGTATGCAAACTTTTCCAAAATGCAGATTTGATGTAATCGTTACCGGCACTCCATGTAGACGAACTATCTGACGCACGTACAATTTAGTGTGTCTGCCCAAATCAAGGTCCTTTCGTATTGCAATGAAGTGAGTTGACTTCGTCAGTCTGTCGACCACTACCCAAATGGAATCATTACCTCTTTGACTCTTTGGTAGGCCCGTTACAAAATCCATTGTGATGTGTTCCCATTTTCATTCAGGAATCTCGAGAGGTTGTAGAAGTCCTCCCAACTTCAGTGCTGTGCCTTTACTTGCTGACATGTCAAATACTTCGCGACATGCTTGGCGATATCCGCTTTCATACCAAACCACAAATAGTGTTGATGTAGATTCTGATACATTTTTGTACTACCAGGATGAATGCTGTAACTGCTACGATGAGCTTCTGACAAAATTTCTTTGTTAAGTGCTGCATTATCAGGTACACACAATCGTTCTCGGAACTTTAGTGTTCCGTCCTTAGAAATCTGAAAGTCAACCTTCCTCTTCTCGGTCTCCTCTTGCAGGATTTTCTGAACATCTGTATCTGTTGGCTGAAGCGACTTGATTCTGATCTGCACTTTTGGTTCAATTCTGAGGGTGGCCATAAGATTCGAAAGGTGACTTACCTCAAATTTGAAAACCAAATCTTGAGCTCTTTCGAGTAAGATCCATTTCTTGATCATCATCTGTGCAACTGATGATTTCTGACTCAACGCATCTGCGACCTTATTCGCCTTTCCAGGGTGATACAAGATATCGCAATCATAGTCCTTCAGAAGTTTCATCCAATGGCGCTGTCTCATATTCAGCTCTTTTTGGGAGAATAGATACTTGAGGCTTTGATGGTCAGTGAAGATCTAGAATTTTTCTCTACACAAATAATGTTTCCAAATCTTCAGAGCGAAAATAATCGCTGTGAGTTCTAAATCATGCACTGGGTAATTCAGTTCATGAGGTGTCAACTGATGGGACGCGTATGCAACAACTCTACCATGTTGCATTAGCATACAACCCATTCCTCTAAATGACGTATAATTGTAGATCTCGTATCCTCCAGGACCAAACGATATGGTCAGCACAAGTGCGATAGTCAGCTTCTGCTTTAGCTCTTGGAAACTACACTCGCACTTATTTGTCCACACGAACTTCTCTTCCTTCTTTAATAGTCAAGTCAACAGTGAGGCTAAAGCTGAAAACCGTTCCAAAAGCCGTCTGTAGTACCCTGCCAATCCTAAGAAACTTCTGATCTCTATCACAGTAGTCAGTCTTGGCTAGTTGATAACTGCTTCGATCTTGGACAAGTTTGCAGAGATTCCTTCGCCTGAAATCACATGACCTAGGAAAGCAACACGAGTTAACCAAAACTTGCACTTGCTAAACTTAGCATACAACTCATGAATCCTCAAAGTCTGGAGTACCATTTTCAAATGCCTTTCATGCTCCTCTGGAATTTTTGAGTACATCAAGTATTCTTTGAACGCTAGGTTCATCAGATCCATAAAAGTAGCTAGGGCGTTCGTCAATCCAAACGGTGTTATAGTGAATTCATAATGGCCGTATCAAGTACTAAACGGTGACTTTGGTATGTCCTCCTTTCTGATCCTCAGCTGATGATACCCTATCCTCAAGTTGATCTTAGAAAATATCAACGCTCCTTGCAACTGGTGAAACAAGTCATCGATCCTCGGCAGTGAATACTTGTTCTTGATCGTCACCTGATTGAGTTGATGATAGTCGATGCACAGGCGCAATGAACCGTCCTTCTTCACGAATAGAAATAGTGCTCCACAAGGCGATGCAATGGGGCATATGAATCCCTTATCTAACAACTCCTGCATCTGCACTTTCAGTTCTTTCAACTCAAATAATGCCATTCAGTATGGAGCTTTAGAGATTGGCTTTGTCTCGGGTGCTAACTCAATCACAAACTCGATCTCCCTCTCTGGTAGCAGGCCTGGCAATTCCTTCGGAAACACATTTGAAAATTCTTGAACCACCGTGGTGTCCTTGATCTTTAGCTCCTCAACTGTTGTATCGATGACAGTTACTAAGTAGCCTTGACAACCCCCGTCTAACAATCGGGTTGCCTCTAGTGACGAGATAAAGGTAATCGAGGGTCCTCCTCAACTCCTAATAAACTCGAAACTTTCACCTATTAATGGGTTAAACTGAATCGCTTTACGATAGCAGTCCATCTTGGCTTGTTGCTTGGTGAGCTAGTCCATGCCAATTATCACATTGAAATCATATATTGCTAGGACTATCAAATCTATTTCCCCCTCTTGCTCATCAATCATTAACTTGCAACCAGGACAACCCATTGTAGAAAACACCTTATCTTTTAATGGTGTCGATATACTAACCACTAACTCCAATAATATAGGACTTAATCCTATCAACTTATTGAATTGCTCAGCTATAAACGAATGAGTTGCATCAAGGTCGAATAAAGCATAAGCAATGTGGTCATTTAATGAAACCATACTTGTGACCACATTAGGCGAGTCCTCAGCCTGTCCTCGGATGATGGCATACACCATTCCTTGAGCTGGTAGCCTATTCAAACCACCCTGCAGTGCATTTGGTGGTGCGATTCCTCAGTTCTGACCCATCGGTGGCGGCGGCGGTAACTGCTGTCCCACTTGTCTTTTATGACAGTTCCTAGCTATGTGACCTTTCTGGCCATATACAAAGCAAGCACTTGTCTTAGTTGGACACGGGGCTAATCCATGTTGTCCTTTACAGGAACGACACACTCTAAATTGGCTCGACGCTAACTTCCCTATCCCACCCTTCCTGTTGTGCGGAACAAAATACCTTCCTCCAGTCATCGGTCTCTTCCCAAATCGATTCCCATCACAGTTAGAACTAAATCGTGACCCAGATACGGCGGCTCGTTCGTTCTAGTCTCTCTCTATCATTTGGACCCGTTCATACAGGTCGTTGCAGTTCCTCAAGTTGAGTAGTATCAGCGGGCTCTTCAGTTTCGGTCTAAGTCCATCTCTGAATCTCTTAGCTCGGTCTATCGAATCCTCAACCAATCTAGGGGTGTATTGTGACAGTTCAGCGAATTTTGCTTCATACTAATCAACTGTCATCGTACCTTGGCGAAGGCGTTGGAATTTTGCCATCTTCAATTCTCTGGTAGTCTCAAAAAAGTATTTGCTGTTAAGATCTCAACAAAGGCGTTCCACTTTGGAACTACACCTTTAGGGAATACCATTCCTCTGGTGGTCATCCACCAAGTGCTTTCCTTGTAGCTGATAGGCTGCAAGGACGACATTCTCTGTCTTGGTGCACATCAGCAGTGCAAAGGTCTTCTCCAAACCTTGAATCCATAGGGCTGCAGCTTCAGGATCTCCTATGCCAGTGAACTTTGGCTGGTTCAATTTTAGAAACTGTTCCACCAACTTATGCATCGGCCTCACAACGACCACGTTCCTAGGTGGAAACTCAACAGGTACGGCGGCAGGTGCGGCAGCAGTAGAGGCATCAGCGGTGGTAGCAACAGCAGTATTGACAGCGGCGGTTGCGGTAGCTGTAGCGGCGGCGGTAATGGCGACGGCTTGATTCTAGGCTTGCTGCCCCATTATATCTCTCATCGCCTTTAGAGCCTGCATGATTGTGACAATTCCCAGATCACTAGGTGCTGCTACACCACTGCCTACACCGATTAGAGGCGGTGCTACTCCACTAGCGCTAGCCTGAGTCGGCGCTCTACCACGACCACCTCAGGTACCGACCCTTGTCAGTGTCCTACCTCAAGTCATAGGTCCAATGATTCTCTTTCGAAGAGTCCTCTACTCTTGTTTTCCAATTCCAATACTAGATTAGAATTTGAGTGACTACACAAACAAGCTACCAATTAGCTATCACTCATATGCATCAGCATAAAATAGAGATAATTCCTACTAACTATCCCATGACCCATCGCACCTTATCACTCCAAACATTGACCCGCTCTGATACCACTTAAACGGGGATTCCATGCCCCGATTCTCGAGCGCGCGCCCATCCCTCAATGGTCGATACTAAAAATACAACTTCCCAGGACAAGTCGTTGACCCATTCATTTTAATACGCATATGGAAGCGAAACAATAAACCCCTGAGAATAAAGCTTGGGATAGAAAGGTAGGAAACAGATTCATAGAAAAAACATGCTTTTTAAAACATATTGAGTCATGCACAAAAGTCTATAACCAAAAGACTTCAAAAGACTACCTCACAAAAAGAATTGAGCCCACGACAGGGTGATATATAAATCTTAGTGAGTTCACGCTCTAAACCCCGATTAGGAGCGTAATACGCCTAGAGGCGTCCTAACTACACAATCATACAACCACAGAGACTTACCTCGTTTTAGATCTACCTCGCAGGTCAGTACAATTCATACACACCATGCATAAAATCGATGCACACGACAATTGAAGCACCTTATTTAACTCAATAAATCATAGGGGTCTCGATTATAAGGCCAAACCGTTATAACACATCCCATACCATGCCGCACAATTTTGTCTCATAATCAGGCTCAGCTAACTCAACTAACCATGCATTCCAATTGTTAATAACACCCCTCAAAGGTACGACCAACTCTAAGTTTGGTGGTCTTATGGCATTGCTAGGCATCATCTCACCACCTTTGAGCACGGCTACATCTCTCAAAGACGGTTTTCCCAAAGGAGCGTAAGTCAAGAATCTACTACGACCCAAGTCCCAATTGATGGGTAACGTCCAGAGTAAATGCTTGGGACGGGTTTTCTTAATCAACATATGACCAAACAATCTCGACCCAGGACACCGTGCGTTGTACTCAAATGCCTTCATTAAAATAGTGATCTTGGCCTATTTTCTTCATATTAAAAACACCTGGTGAAAATAGTCGTGTGTGGGTACACGGTCAGATTGAACAGAAAAATTGATATACTTCCTTTTTAAAATCCCACTATTTTATATAGTATGCAAAACCATTTTTTGTGTTAAAACCCAACACTTGGGATGTTCTGAATAAATATTGAAATTAAAAATTTTTGGAATAAATTACCAAAAATCCAATCAGCTCTCAATTTGCACAATTTAACATCCAATTGCATAAATTGAACACACCATTACAATCAGCACGAAATTCCGGTTACTGGCTATCTCGGTCCAATTTTCGGAAAATAATAAATAATTAAATAATTACCAAAATTAATTAAATAAATAAAATTAAATGCTATAAATAGGAACTTATGTCGGAAAAGCCTAATTAAATACCGAGACAGGCCCAGAAAATTTCCAAACCAATCTAGATGAATACTACGACTTATTCAGTCTCTAATTACACTACTCCGACCACCTAATATACATAATTAAATAATTAAATCGCTAATCTAATCTAACTAACCACCTAATTTCTAATTAACTTAAACTAAACACTCCTTAAGCGTCATTAGCCTACTAAGTAGAGTTTAGTGCATAAACTCATTGGTTTAGCATGAAAATCGGTTCATCGCGACGGCGGCCAAAACCCGAACTTTCGGCGGCAACAATGGAGGCTCGGACCGGGCCGAAAGCGGTCCGCAAACTCCCTACTTGAGCTAAAAACTAATTCGGCTCAAGAGTTCGTTGCGGGCTTAGTTGAGCTCAATTGGCGGGTTGGCCTTGAGCGGGCTTGTGGCTGAGGATGGATTGAGAAGCAACGGCGAAGGAGTTGACTTCGGTGGGCGCTTCTTGTGAACAGGTGGCCATGAAATGGAGGAGAAACGGATGGAGATGGCAGCTGGCGTACGAAGGTGCTGCAAGGGTCAACGATGGGGCTTTGAGGGAAGGTATGTTGACTCGGTAGTGTTGCGGAATTTGAAGGAGGAAGTAGCTGGATTCTTGGCCGCATGGAGTGAAGATTTGTGGTGGCAGACAAGGGATGGTGAAAGATGAGTGCTATTGCGGAGAGGTCAAGCTGCTTCAAGGGAACAAATGAAAGAAAATAGAAACAGAAGGAAAATCAGGGGAGACGACGTGCGAAGGGAGAAGGAGGGAACGGATGAGGGAGAAAGAGACGTGCGAGAGAGGCCAAAGGGAGGCAAAAGTCAACAAAATTATCCATTCAATTAAGTGCTTGGTGCCCTATTACTTTCTAGCAAGAATTTCCACAAATTACTCAAATTGATGCCAAATGTTGCAGGCCCCATCCTAGGCTCCGAATTTCCTCAATTTTGAACTTCAATTTCTTCACGAAATTCCCCAATTTGATATCCAATTTTGATGAAGAAGAAGCCTACACAATTTCCGCAAGTTCCCAACACCAAATAGCTCGTTTTGGAAGTAAAAAATCCCTTCAATTTGGTCAATCCAAATTTATGTTCTTTTCTGAATCGTCCGAATTGATTTTTCGTAAAAATCCCAGAATCGTCGAAATTTTTTCGGAGGATGAGTTGATGTTCCTAAAATAAATCGTGACATGACAGAATTTTCAATTTCTGAAATCGGGTTCAATTTCGTGGTTAATTTTAATATGACGCGATTTTAGCGTGACTTAATCTATCAGGTAGCTTTTAGGAATTTTTAGTGCATTTGACCCGTGATCGATTATTCTCGAGCCACATTGTACATCTTTGACTTATTGGCGACTCTTAGTTGTTGTGAAAATCTCGAGAATTCATTAAAACCACTCAAGCCCAAAATTACTCAATCATTGAATAAGCCCAGATTCGACAAAACGCAACTTGTCGTCTCCTTCTCTATTTTGTCTTTTTTCTTTTTCTTGGAAAAAAACCTCTACACACCAAACCATCAAGACAGTAACCATACGTCCTCAACAATCAAGCTACGGGGCCACCACCAACGCTTTCCTCTAGTCATCTAACTGCTCTTGCTCGGTAAAAACTAATAGGAGAGCCCCTACACATCCACAACCGAAACTCTCCCCAAACCATAACGTGAAAATATTCTTCTCATCATTAACGACGTGACCATATCCCCGCATCTTCACAGCAAGCGACTTTCAGCCACCAAGCAATCACTTGTCTCCATCGCTAATGACTGGAGGCTCTCCCGTTCGCAGCCACACCCCAAACACCAAGGACAACCGCAGGGATATACCAAGGCACGAAGCATAGCAACCCAAAACAATTCGGTAGAAATGAAATATGACTGAAAACGTACTTGCTAATCACAAGAGAGGCTACACCGCATCACACATTTTCACGGGCTTCTTTCAACAATTCAAAAGTCCAAGATTCAACCGAACAGATTTGGTTCAGGTATTTCATCGAACGTTTCAAGCACACTGGCTAAATGGGGCTAAAACTAACCACTTGTGCTGGGACTCGCAATAATCAACAAGTAGTGACCCAAAGTAGCGGCACACGGACGAACGGGGCCGATGCTCCCGAGAACCGGACAACGAAGAAGCCCGGTCCGACGAGCCCAAAAAGGGGCAAAGGAAGGCACAAACAGGGGGTCGGCCGAGGGTCCCTACCCGGTTCGGTGAAGGCGAATGGAGGGCGAGCTCGATACACGGACCACGTTCGGTTGCCTCGTACGCCTCCGAGCCGGGATCCTCGGAAAAACGGCTCGGCCTGCGAAAAATCAAAGAAAGAAAAGAAACGTGACCTACCGGAGATTTGGCTCGGGGAATGGGAGCCGTGCGTTTGAGAGCGCGGTCGGGAGTCGTCGGACGGGGGTCGGGCGTGGCCGGACTGCCGGAGGACTCCTCGCTCTCAAACTCTCTCCCTCGGCTGCTCTCACGATCTCTCGACCTCCGAATCTCTCTCTCTCTCTCTCCGTCTTTTAAGCTCGCGGCAGGCGCGAATGGCCCTGCCACCGCCAGCTCCGTGCCGGCCTACCCCGACCAAACATCCTACTCGACGCCCCCTCCGCTGCTCCGTACGTCTTCCTTCCTTTTTGCAGACCGCGTGCGAGGCGTGAAGGGGGAGGAGGAAGGGAGAGGTCCACGGGCCGGGCCAAGGACAAGGGGAAATGGGCTGGCCTGCGTGGGAATAGAACAAAAGGCCGGGCCGGCGTGCCCCGGCCCAGTCTTGCTTTCTTTTTTCTTTTAAGTGATAATTTTTAAAAAAATTAAAAATAATAATAATTTGTAAATTTTTCAAAATTTAAATACTAATAATGCCAATGCTTCTAACTAAATGTGATGCAACTTAATGAAAATCATTTTTTGTTAGGGATTAAAATTAATCAGTAATTTTCTATGCAATTAAGGAATTATGATTAAATGGGTTGTCAAAATTTAGGTGTCAACATTACTTTTTCAAATTTTCCTTCATCACGCGAGTACTTTGATAACAACTACGAAACAAAACTATACTTGTATTCAAGAAAAGGTGAATCATATTGACCTACTAGCAGTAAAATTAGCAATTTACATAAACAAAACTTGTGCAATGAGACCGCTTTTGCCCTTCCCATTTTTTTTTTTAAAGCTTTTAAAGAAGTTGCATTGACAAAAAATAATAGAGCTTTTTACTGACTTTCAAACCTTTAGTGGCAGCTGTATACAAATCGAGCATGAACATAATCCGTCCTTTGTTTATCTTTTGTGATGTTCAAGAAACCCCAATAGAAGTGGCACTTCTCGAAGAACCGCTCAAGGAGGGGCATGAATTCCCTTTTGACACCATTCATAAAATGATTTTTATGGGGTCTCTTCAATTATGTTCCCCTAAATCCTCTTATATGTAAAGATGATTAGTCATAGCACTTCGGCAAGCAAAAATTAAACAAGCAAGCAATAATAAATATGAACCAAATAAATAAATAAATAAAGGTGGAAAGAAATAAAGAATCCCAGCCTCGGATAAAAGTTTATAAAGCCTTGTTATTAATATTTGATATAGGACTTTTGTGAGGTTTAAATGGAAAGTCAATGTAAACTCTCCAAAATAGACCACCACTAAAAAAAAAAAAAAAAAAAAAAAAAAATATGCAAACGTGAGGTAAATAAGAAACTAACCGCTGCTATCTAAATGTAATGCAATGCAATCTGCTACAGTTACCCTAAATGCAATCCTAGATGTATTTTTCGATGGAGATGCAATCTATTCTTATTTATTTTGTGTTTTTTTTAACCTTTTCCTTTTATTCTTTTATAGATATATTTTTAAACACGAAAATTGAACTAAGAAAATTAACCAAGTGCTGAAATAAATATGAGCTAAAAGCTTATATGCATAAATCAACACATATCTCAGCTCCATCACCATCAATTTGATTGTCTAACATCTTCGATCAGTAACAGCCTCCGTCATATCTTCCTCAGTGGCCGATGCAGCCTCAGCCATGATGGAGCAGAGCATGGACGCTCATCATCACCACCACCACCAATCGAACTTCTCTCATGCTCTTTTTCTTTCTCGTCTAGTGCTTGGAGATTCCTTTTAAGCTGATGATTTCACGCTCTGCAGGAAGATTCATTTACAACAACAGAAACCACAATGCACTCTCTGAAGCTTGGTGCGCACATGAGAGCTAAGGAACCGAGCGACGCAAGAACGCAATGCAGAGACCGAGATGACGATTCCTCTCTAGCAATTTTTAGCTGGGTTTCTCACGTTGTACTCCTCGTCAATCGATAGGAATTCCTGTTTGTGTGACACCTCACCTTCCATGCTCACCACCTGTTCAATGTTTGGCCTTGGAGATGACGATGATGAATTAATTGATGAATTTGAGATTGCATAGGAGTGATTTGTATGTTATTGTTCAATGTAACTGATCAAATATTGTGAACCGATGCTTCATCCTCTGATGGCATGGAGTCCTCCTTCCCTTGGTGCTTCTGTTTACTTTGTTCTCAGTGAATTAAATACTGCTTTGGCAGCGTGGCTGAATTGTCCTCTAAACTTAGAGCCTCTGGATTTATTTTTGAGCTTGAGGTGTTCAAAGTGCATAGTCGTCTAGGTTTTAATGTAGATAAATCCTTTATAACCGCAAATTGTTCATATGTTGGAGTTGTAGCTTTTCTGTCACATACTAATTGCTGCTCTGATTTGGGCTTAATTGAGACTCGACTTCACATGCGATGGACACATTGGAGTAATGTTTGTGCCTTCCTTGCGATGTATGTGCTAGTGCATGGTGGTTTATTTTGGTTGTCAACATTAGCTTGCACAATATTCATTTCATGATGTGCTATTTGTTGAATTACACCTGCCACATTGTAGTCTCGTTGAATATGTTTATTCTTATTGTACATGGTTCAAATTTACTGGATTCATTGTTGTTCTTGTAGTGCAAGTTAAAAAATATGTTGATTTCTTAGCTACAAACGCTGTGTAAGTTCATAACATGATGTACTCATGGTTATAAATGATGTCCCCGACTTAAAATTGCTGGATTCATGTTCATGGCTTGCTGTCCATATCCATCCGTTGTTCAAACAACAATCACCAAGACTTGTCTGTGTTTTCTTAGTCATATGAGTTGATGCGAGGAATCCTTCTTAATTTTCGAGGGAGATAATCATGCCGTCATGCTTTAATTTGCTAAAATTAAAGATGTACCCACCGTACAAGCATTGATGATCTTCACTTGACTTCACTTTGTTCTCATCTTCATCAGATGAGCCCACATACACTTGCAGGTATATATGTTTCAGGCCCAATACTTAGTAAATAATCATGAATTCCGGCCTTTAATGTTATGATTTTGTTCCGGATTTCGCGCACTATACTGTTATAATCACGAGGTGTGCTAGTTTACTACTCATTTGGGTGTGTTTTTGATTACCCATGATAAGGTGACCATGTATACTCGATTCGATAGTTTTTTGGACATGTCTAGGTATTATTAAAGTGGGTAATTTGTGAATCTTGCGAGCTTAATGAGCTGGACGCTGCAGTGAATACTCTTAGGCATGAATTTAAATGCTTTGTTGTCATTTGTTGATTGGTTTGATGGTTCTTTCAGTGATTGTAAGTATGCGGTTCATCTCCGGTATATTCCCAAGTCTGCTGAAAATGCTAAAGAAGTTTCTCACCTTTGACATGACGTTCGGATCACGTAACTTGGAAGTGGATAAGGATAACTGCAGCAAAGACAATAGAGGACGTCATACAAACAGTGGGCACTATCTTTCAAGGTTGATACTCATGTAGAACACCTCATGCAATGCAAGAAATTTGGTGTTGGTAAGTTCATATGCTTAATTTGTACTAGCTCCCTCCCTGCTAGGCTTAATCAGCAACACCAAACTTAAATTTCAAAAGGCGACACACAATTCAGATAGTTAAAAACTATTTCTGCAGAATGAGCAATGTAATTGTGTATAAGTCCAAAGCTTAATTAGACTTTTGCCTTAATTTAGCAGCCCTTTTTGAATAAACTGGACCAAACTTGTTGTGGCATGTAATTCTCGTCATTGGCATTAGTTTCAACAAGCCACAGCTCAAAAAGCAGACTAAAACTTTGGTTCCAAGAAAAGAAAAGAAATTTATTGAGTCAAGCCTAATGAGGAATATAAGAAGAAAACTCCAATTGGACGATTATGTTTTCTTTAGATTACGCGCAAAATTTAACATCATGTTGTTCAAATAGCGAGGTTTGAGCAGAATCCACATTGTGAAGAATGATTCTCAGTTTTTCTGCGAACGATCCTCCGAAAGACAGGTTTTTCCTGGCCACATCATCAGTTTCCGAAACGACAAGACTAAAATACCGATAAGAGACAACTTTCACTCAGGCCTGAAGGAGACCAAGCGCATCGCTATGCTAAAAAAAAAAAAAGATTCTACAGCGAAAAAAGCGCGCATGATCACTAAGGCAGGCGACAGGCACGGACGTCAATTTGAGAGAAGAGAACGGGTTGACCGCGAGCTCGGAAGAAGTGGTCAACTGCGTCATTGTGCCGCCGTTGTTGCTTCCTCCTCCGCCTACTCCTACTCCTCCTATGGGGCCCTGTCGGGTCCCCCGACCACTTGTTGACCTTCTTTCGGTAAGTTGATGGACAAGGTCAAATTTCGGATCTTGACTCTCTGAGTCGCTGTGGAGAGAGAGAGAGAGAAATCGTTCCGACTTCATCGTTTTTTGGTCTTTCTTTTGAATGTTCAATAATTGAACATGTGCGAGAACGTGCGAGAAAGTGCAATTTCTCGATGCATTGAGCATTAAATTTCATGTGTATATATGTACGTAGGTTATTGGAATGTTAGGGGTCTTGTTGCCCCCATCAAGCAGGCGGAGGTTCATAACCTGATCTCTTCAAACCGGTTGTTTTTGGTTGGATTATTGGAAACGAAGGTGCCGCAAACTTTTTTCAATTCCATTTCTAGGAGACTATTGAGAGATTGGTGCTAGCTTGCAAACTATGAGTTCTCCCCTAGGGGTAGGATTTGGGTTGGATGGGATCCCTTACGGATTAATTTCAAAGCTTTTTCTATTACAAATCAGACGATTCATGGGAACCTCAAATGGCTAGATTCTAGAGTGGTTTACTGCGTGTCAATTGTTTATGGCGAGCACACTTTTACGCTTCGGAGACCTTTGTGGGAGGACCTTATCCTTAGAAGCATTGCTTTACAAAATTCTGCATGGCTAGTAATGGGGGATTTTAATGCTATAAAAGACCCTTCTGACCGAGTTGGTGGTTCTGACGCTTGGATCCCGTGCTTTGACGAGTTTGGACAATGCTTGTCGCAGGCGGAACTGGAAGACCTAAGGTTTGTAGGCTTCATATACACTTGGACAACTTCCTTGGGGTCTTCTAGGAAGGCAATGAAGATTGATAGAGTCCTCGTGAACTCTAGATGGAGCCTAGATTTCTCATACTCGGAAGCTTCCTTCCTAGCATCGAGTATCTTGGATCACACGCCTATGGTGGTCAAGGTGCTCAACTCAATTCTACGGAGGAAGCCGTTCAAGTTTTTTGATTTCTGGATGAAGCAACCAGAGTTAAATGCAATTGTTACTCTGTTGACACCTATTTTTGAACAAACAAAAAGAGGAAAAAAAAAAACAACAAAACAACAAAAAAGAAAAGACAAAAAAGACAAAAAAATGCTTAGGGGTCAGGTTGGGCCGGATCTAGCCTTGGCCTGGCCCGCCGCCCATTTTCCCCCATGCTAGGCCCAGCCTGGCCTTTTTCTCCCTTGCGCGGCCCACCAGCTCGGCCCACCACGGTCGGTCATCCCCCTCCATCCATCCTCCGCACGCGGACCTGCAATGGAAAGAAAAAAGTAAAAAAGAGCAGCATAAAGCAAGAGGCAAGTAGCACATAAGGCAGGGGGAAAGAAAAAAGGAGGAGGGTAGAGCAGAGTTAGAGGTGGAACCGAGGAGAATAGAGGAGAGGGGGGGGGGGACAAAGAAATAGGAGCAGAAGAGAGGAGGACGGAGGGGAGAGCTCGAGAGAGAGGGAGAGAGCTCAAGGGAGAGAGTGACAGGGTTAATTGCCCCCACCGCTGCCCTGGTCGCCGTCGCCGCCAAAGTTTCGACCACTGGTGCCTCCACCTATAGCTGCTGCTTTGGCTTCACCCGTGACTCGTAGCCGCCTCCATCTTTCATTGCCAACATCACAGGAACCGCCGCAGTAGCTCGCCCAAGCATTGCCGCTCCTGCAACTAGCAACTGCGAGCTCTGCTATCTCGAGCTCGCTGCCTCAACCCCACGCCATTCGAGCCGTTGCCCTCTAGCTCCGTATGCCGTTGCCATTGCAGCCCTCACCATGCCACCACTGCCCCTGAAATGCTTGCAGCTCGAAGCTCCAACGCCACCGTTGCCCTTCGAGCACCGACCTACAGTACCCGCTGCCATTGCTCCCAACGCCGAACTCGCGACACCGTTGCGCCAGCAGCCTGACCCCTCTGTCATCGTTGCAGCACCAATCCGGCCTCGTCGCAGCACCAGCACCGTATCGTTGCCGCCCGTGCTACCACCAACTGCCGTGTTGTCGCCGCCAGTAGCGCCGCCAAGAAACCTTAGGGAGATGAGGTACGAGTTGGGTTGCGGCCACCGAATCGGGTAGGGTTTTGATCCATTCGGGCTGGGCCTACGTGCTTAGGCCGATTTATCTTTGGGCCGAATTGGGGTTTAGGCTTTAGGATTAGTTTAGATTTCTTCCTTAGGCCCTGTTTAATTTTAGAGGGCTAGGGCTTGTCGACTGGGCCTACGAGCTTTTGTTAGGGGGGTTGGGCCCGTCGGTCGGGCACAACCTTGAACTAGGTACAGGCTCGACCATCTTTAGTCGGGCTTGGCCCGTACGGGCAAAACGAGTTGGACCCGGGCGGGTTTGACCCGAACCGGGCCCGACCTGCTCGACCAAGTCGAACCCAGGTCAGGTCAAACTGGACTGACCCGGTTTGCCCTTTTTCTTAAAATTAAAAAAAAAAAAAATAATTTTTTTAAATAAAAAAGAAATTAATAAAAAAATTTAAATATTTTAAAAAATTAATTAAAAGTTTCGAAAATTAAAAAATGTGGGGTTTAGTTAGGAATTGCCATAACTTGCCTTTTTAGTGTAATTAGGCCTTTATTTTCTTGCACCTTGATTATATCGCATGTTTAATTTACATATTTGATTACGTTTGTGGATGTTTAATTGCACATAGTTAACTTTATTGCAATTAGGATCTTGGTAACTATGACTGTTACTTTAATGATTGCGCACATGTATGATCACCTCGCATGTTAGTGGATAGGTGTAAAATCAATTCAAACTATATGACAAAAATCTTTCCTCTTAAAATAAACAAGATTATGTACCGAAAGGGCACTAATTAGTCAATTAGTTTAATCAAGTCCCCGTCCCTAGATTCTCTGGTTGTGTAGAAAGGGAGGTACACTCCCATATCTCACTTGGTTTCTAGCCGACCCCCATAAGCTAGTGACAACTCCTTTTTGCGAAATTTTTAAGAATGTCCTAACGTCACGCGAGGTATGGGCTTAGGAGAGCTCGTGCCTCATCGTGGGCCTTAGACCCGTCCTTTAGGCAATGCCCCTAAACCTACTCCCTCTCCTCGAGGGGTAGGTCGCGACAGTTTGGTGACTCTGTTGGGGACTTGGTTTTAGACTTTAGAGGACTTAGGCCTAAATCTATCTTGTTCAAAAAATAAGTTTTGTTTGGCAACGAGGATATCAGGTACGTCGCTAAAGTGAGTGTTAAATGTTTTTGCAGTTGAGAGTTATAAGGGGAGGAGTGATTGTTAATCCCTTGTCTTGCAGGTGTAGAGTTGGGAATATATGTTTATGTTTTGAATTCATGAAGTGCTGCTTGCCTATAAATTGTCATACCCGCGTTTCCTGCATTGCACTACACCATGGCACACACTACTTGCCGTCGGACTTGGGCCGCATAGGATCACTTAGGAAGGTGTTGAGGTGGATATCACTCTGACTACAATCATGTAGTACGAGCTGCACATCTCAACCCTGAAATTTCTTTCTTGATGTCAAAGATCCCCATCCTGGTCTGCAACCACGCGACACGGGTCAGTTCTTTGACGAAGCTAGAGTCATGGGAAACACGACTTAGCCGCGATCTTGTTGGTTCGGTCTGGTGATCCTACGGCTCCTTTTTGAGCTGTATAGAGTAGAAATCGAATCACATCTCATGTGCATGTCTATGTAATAAAAAAGAAAAAGAAAAAGAGAAAAGTCATCCCCCACTGTAAGTATCATTTTTCTTTTTTAGAGATAAGTGCATTGGAAATCCTAAAATTTTTCTTGAAAATGCAATTAAGTCCTTAAACTTTGAAAAAGTATAATTAAGTCCTAAAACTTCTCACAAAGTGCAATTAAGTCCTTAAACTTTCAAAAAGTGCAATCAAGTCCTAAAACTTATCAAAGTGGTTCAATCTAAGTCCTTCAATTGATTGCACTTTTTGAAAGTTTTATGACTCAGTTGCACTTTCATAACAAGTTTTAGGACTTTATTGAACATTTTGAAAGTTTTAGGACTTAATTGAACTTTCGTGACAAGTTTTAGGACTTAATTGCACTTTTTGAAAGTTTTAGGACTCAATTGCATTTTCATGATAAGTTTTAGGACTTCTAATGTACTTGTCCATCTTTTTTACTCACTTTTTTTAATTGAATTTTCATCCTGAAATTCGCGGAAGTAAATCAAATGCCCTCGGTGTTGTAGGCTTATGGTTGAAAAATTGGCAATCACTCTTGATGAGTGAACATTGAATGCAAGTTCTAAACATTTTGATTTGGCCCTGAACAATGGTCTTGTTTAAATTTTTAGTTAGTTATGGGCTCAAAATCACATCTTAAAAAAAAAAAAAAAAAAAACTTTCAAGTTTTTATTATACATTGGGGCACAAAAATTGAAATTGCATTTTTAATCAAATTCTCTCCATTTTGTGTACAGATTTCTCAAAACAAAAGTCACTTCATTTTTTTAGTAGTGAAATCACAAATTAATCTTTAAAAAATCAATGCCCCTTTCTCATGAAACTTTTGGAGTAGAGTGGATGTTTGATTGATGGCCACGGATAGTTTTTTTTTAATGATTTCTCTTCTAATAAAGTCTTTACGTACTACCACCGCCCGCGGTGGCCGAGTTGGTTGAGGCTTAGTACCCTTTACCGAACGAGGGGAGGAGTTCGAGACTTGCCGGACGCATAACGCGCGTCTTACCTGCGTAAGGGACCAGTGGTGGGGGGCCCTAAGCCCCAGGGTTTACTCTCCGCCGCGAAGCGGCAGAGCGGAGGTTCCCTGGGTACCAACAAAAAAAAAAAAGTCTTTACGTACTGACATTGTCGTCTTTTTGTAGGTTACGTGTGATACTCATTGACATTCTCGTGGTGACCACATAAAGAATTGAATTCTAGAGCTAAGATAAGAGTTGATTTTTACTTTCATTTGTGCAAGAGTTTATTGTATTTTATCATTGTCTTTATTCTTGTTAAGAACCATGTTTTCCGTTTTGAGTTTTGTTTGCGAATCCAATTGAAGCTTTTGTAAATCATGTGACTCACATTTTTTGTAATGATGGAATTCAATTTTGTGAAAATCATCCTAAAAAAAAAAACTCAGAAGTGTTTTAAACGAACCTTTACGTCTACCTTCAAAATGTTTTGAAAATGAATTTCAAGAAAGCTTTGCTTAAGGCCCCCTCTTCACGTGGTCGCTTTCTTGGGTAGAATGAAGAGTTCACTTGAGACGAGCATCTGTCCCTTCTAAAAGATAAAAGTGTAGGCTTGAGGAACTTGAGGAGTAAGCATGCGTCGAGGCATCGTCAGCACCAATCTTCCAATAGAGGCAGAACAAAACTGAATTCTGTTCTAGGAAGTTTCTTTATTTGGAGATTGGGTATCGCCATCACCAAATTGTTTTTTATGAGTTTTATCAAGAGCCGCATCATATGTTACTAAAAGGCTAGCATTAGGGCTCTTTCGCATTTTGGCAATTAAAGCATTTGAACATTTGGTTGCAAGAGCTTTCTGCAATCAACATTAGAGATTCGTGTCACAAAATGCTACTTTGTTATATGCTTTATCGCAAGGAAATGAAGCAAATGCCTTAGGTGCCAAAATAGCCCATCGATCTTGTTCACTTTACATGATAAAACAAATGAAGGGAGTTGCCAAGTATCCAAAAAGGCGAATTCGAAAACACGCGAAGGGTAAATTGTGTCAATTCCAATTGCTTATTTTGATAGCGTGTTTGACATGATTCTTTTTTTTTTTCCTTTGATAGGAAGACATCAAACACTCAAAGGCGAATGTAAGTGAAGGGTAATGTCGAGTTATCAAATATCCAAGAAGTGTTAGCACCCAAAGGATAAAAGCGAGTGAAGGGTAATAATGTATCGTTTCCAACATTTCAATCCCTAAAGATTTTTACACCGACATATTTTTTCACATTCTTTACTGGGTTACTGAGTCACCATGCTGCAAGTAAATACCATTCTTCCCAAAAAAAAAAAAATAGAATTTATATTACAAAAGATAACCTTTTGCGCTTTCCTAGAGACAAGCAAAAAAATGAATAATTGAGAAAAGAAAAAAATTTCTACAAACTTTTTGAGCATCCTTTTAATCTCAAAATTGTTTTCTCATTTTGTGGATTATTCATTTTGAATCAAATTTCCCTATGAAGATTGATCTACTCAAATGATTTCAGCAGAGTGAAATGGAGACATTAACCATGCCAAACAAAAGTGATTAGGATGAAGAAAGGCAAGCCATTTCCAAACACATCCTTCAAACACTTTTGAGAGTTGAGTGAAAAGCGACATTCTCTTAGGACAAAAGATTCATTTGCATTGAGCGCAAAGATCGAAATGATAACCAAGCAGTGCACTAATCCCTTGCTAACCTTTAGGGCCGAATAAAGATGATCCTTCAAAGTACCCCTATCGAGAACGACCCTACATTGGGGCAACATAGTAGGTTACGATTGTGTTGTAGAGCGAAAGATTGAGAAATTTTTTATTACTTTCACCTGCATCAATCTTCTGGTGGTAGCTTCAGAGGAATTCTCATCAGAGCTTAACTCATCCCAAGGTGAAGAAGAGCATTTCCTTCTCTATCCAAACACTACCCATTGCTTTAACCAATTTGGGCCTGATTATTCATTTCTGAGTCCCAAGCGGTGATCATCTCCCTTCACTGGGGCAAGGCATAAAGATTGACCACATACAATTGACATTTATGAGAAAACGTGAAAAGCATTTCGAAAGTCATAAGAGCTCCAAAAGTTCAAAGAGCAAAAAGTTCGACAAAATTGGGGGGCATGAAAGCAGTGTGCCTAGTAAAAGTAAGGCCAATGCTTATCAAGAAAAAGAGCCAAAAGGCTGCATCTTATGTGAAAGAAAAATTATCAAAGTCCAAGTGCTTGCGTAAAAAAAAAAAAAAAATCATCTCAAGAGCAAAGGAAATTAAAGAGATGAGCAAAGCTCCCATGTAGAAATGATTAGTCAATGGACTTTTGAGCTGTGCTGTGTTTCAAAAGCCAAATGCTTTCGAAAGGTCGAGTGACCTAGTCACGATGCCATGATGATCACCGACTCTTAAAAACCCTCTTGAAAATTTTAAGCCTTTTGAGCCTCTCACGAGCCAACATTACAACCCTCTTCCGATGTCTCTTCTGATTGAGATGGTTTAAGCGAAAATGAGAATATCACAAAGAAGCTATTGCTTGAAGGAGTGGAAGTAATTCTATCTTGTCTTATCTTCCAAGTTCTCGACTTGTAAACCCGATGAAGATAGTGACAAATGTTCCTTTATTGACCTCAAAGCAATAATCCTTTTATGTAAGCCCATGACCAAATCTACATTGCGGTTCTTTCAAAAAACCTTTTTGATCAATCAGATTGTACTCATCGTGAATGTTTTTGAAAGCCTTTGACATGGGTTATGTGAGGTACCCTCAGTAATCAGTTACTTCCCATGCGGATGGATAGGATCAAGCAGCCATTTTATCGAGAATATGTGAGAAACCCTTTTTGACTAAGAAGCTCTAGTTTGGTAAGATTAATGAGCCATTTTCATGAGTCGTAACTGTTCTGATAAGAACTTGCCTCCTTGAGAATTTGATGATTAATTATATATCCCCAAACAAGATGACAATTTTGCGCCACATGATGCTGATTGACATCGAATGTTTTTTTTTTTTTTAAAGCAGTTGGACTTAGCTTGATTAGCTTGTTCAATTAACGCTACAATATTGTCAATACGTCTCTTGATGACATCCCTAATGACATTTGCTCAAGTTGAGTTTGATAGGATTCCTCAGTGCAGCCATGCAGTTTCAAGGAGATATCGGGTACTTCCCTAAAAACCAATGGTTTTGGGGTCATCCTTAAACCACAAGGTTCATGGGTCTATCCTTAAACCACACGGTTCGTGGGTCTATCCTTAAACCACACGGTTCATTGGTCAATCCTTAAACCACAAAGTTCATGAGTCTATCCTTAAAGCACACAGTTTGTGGGTATCCTTAAACCACGGGGTTCGTGAGTTTATCCTTAAACCATGTTTTTAAAATATTCATGAGTCTATTTTTGAACTGCGATTTTCAAAAGGTTCATGATCAACCTTAAACCATGTCATCTATAAAGGTTCATGAGTTTTCCTTAAATCATGTATTTCCAATCCGGTCAAAACCCGTTGCTACATGGTGAGACTTCAATTTTCTTCCTTCTTATAACACGGTGTGCTTCTATAGCCCAGGGTCTTTTCTTCTTCTTATGACACGGCGTGCTTTTATAGCCCGGGGTTTTTTCTTCTTCTTGTGACACGACGTGCATTTATAACATGGGGTCTTTTCTTTCTTCTTATGACATGGCGTACTTCTATAGCCCGGAGTCTCTCTTTCTTCCTATGACACGGTGTGCTTCTGTAGCTCGAAATCTCTCATTCTTCCTATAACATGGCGCGCTTCTATAGCCCGAGGTCTCTCTTTCTTCTTATGACACGGCGTGCTTCTGTAGATCGGGGTATTTCTTCTTCTTATTGACAAGACGTGCTTCCATAGTTTTTAGTCATTTTCGTCGACTTGATATTGCCTATGCACCTAAGATCTCTTTACTACCGAAATAATTTATGTGTCTTCTGTCTTTGAATGCAACCTCTTCGAGGCTACATTCAAAGAGGGGCGGCTGTTAACATCTATTTTTGAACCCAAAAAAAAAAAAAAAAAAAAAAAACAAAAAACAACAAAACAACAAAAAGGAAAAAAAAAGACAGAAAAATGCTTAGGGGTCGAGTTAGGCCAGATCCGGCCTTGGCTCGGCCCGCCACCCATTTTCCCCCATGCTAAGCCCAGCATGGTGTGACATCCTGATTTTTCAGATTATGATTTCGATTGGATAGGTTGAGCCTTTCATCGACTTGCCTATAGTGTTTTTCTCTAAGATAGCCACTCATGAGATAACTAAACTATCTAGAGAAGTCATTAAGAGATTTTAATGCAATAGACTTGAGGATTCGACCAAGAATCGACTACTCGACCATGCTCATCTGTAGAGATCATTTCGGCATAGTAAGATCGATTAAAAATCAAAGATAGGTCGGTTTGATTGAAATATATGGTTAAACGTGGGTGATCCCATTAAATTGCAAAATTCTCATCGATCGACACTAAATTGATTTTTCTATCGTTTTGATACCATGTGTCCGTATTTGAAACTTCAAGATTTTCACGACAACCGAGAGTTACCAATATGTCGAGTGGGTTCATTGTGGCTCGAAAAAAATCGACCACGGGTCATTTGCACTAAAAATTTATAAAAGCTACCCGATAGCCTGTGTCACACTAAAAACGCATCAGAGTGAAATTAACCGCGAATTTAAATCCGATTTCAGAAATTGAAGGTTTTGTTATGTGATAATAAATTCTAAGAACATTGACTCAGTTTCAGAAGATTTTTCGGCAACTCGAGACTTTTTGGGAAACAGTCGTCTTAGGACCGTTTTTGTCCAGAAAAAGCCAAAGCTCGTTTTTTTTTTATCGCAAATCGAGGATACAAGATGGTTCAATTGGCAAGGAAAATATTGATTGGATCAAGGACTCGACAATGGTATTTGTTGAGGCCAAATGGGATTAAATTGAGATTTAGATCAAGTCCAATTAAAGCCAAAAATTGGAAAATTCGTAACTCCCCCACCACCATGACTTATGGACCATCTAAGTAGGCTTCTAGAAGGAATTAATGCTGAAAATTGCTGTGCAAGCCAAACAAACTTGGTGGACAAGTTCAAGGGGACAACTTGGTGGAAAATCAAGCCAAGTGGCCCCCCCGTCCTCTTTCCTTTCTCCTTGTTCCTCAAGCCAACCAGCTAGCCTTCCCCTTCCATCTCCTTCATTTTTGAACACCAGCAAAAGTAAGGAAGACTAGCAAGGCCGTCGGACTGCCCTCACGTTGTCGCACGTTGCCACCGTCGCTAGAACGCCATCCCGCCGCCCGAGCGTGTTGCCCGCGCACGTCCACCTTGCCATGCCCAGCTCGCCTCATCCAACTTGTCCTTGCATTCTAGCAACTTCCTCAACCCATGTTGGAGTTGTTTGGCCCGCCTCCAACCTTCGTGAGTCCCCGTCAAGGCCCAATTTGGTCCTTTTTAGCCTTTTTCGAGCCTTACCACCCCCAACCAGCTTGTTTCCTCTCTTTTGCAGTACCAAACAAAGGGTTTGGTTGTGGGTTTTCCAGCAGCTTCAAGGCCTGTTTTGAGGTGGTCTCGAGCCTCGAAACCTAGGTCCGCTTTGGAGAGTATCGTCCTCGGTCGCGTTCCTGTTGATTTGAACCGATCGGCTCGCCGAACAAGTGAGTTTGCTCACTAAACCTTACTTAGTGGGTTAATTATGAAATGGCTAGTAAGAACACCTAGAGGGGGGTGAAAATGTGTTAAAACAAATTTTCGTAAGACTAAATGAAAGTAAATTGCTTTTAGAAGATAATAGACTGAAGATGTAATCAACTATAAATAGTTATACAAAGTTACGAATTAAAGTAAGGAGTTTAGGGAAAGATAATAGAAACACAAAGTTTATAGTGGTTCGGCTTAGATTAAGCCTACGTCCACTCTCCCGCATTGACAGCCTACTGGCTGGATTTCACTATGAATCAAAAGAGATTTTACAGTCTCGCGTCCTTGACTTCATAGTATAGAAACTCTACTACACTCTTCCAAAGTCTCACAAGTGTTTGCTCTCTCTTTTGAGTACAAGTTAAGCTTGAGAATTGAAATAGCAAAGAACTAGGAAGCTTCAGACTTTGAAAATTTTCTTTCATGCACTTTCTTTGGACAACTGGAGAGTCCGCCTTAAATACTCCTTTATGCCTTCACTGTCGTTGGCACTTTCCAAATGAGTTCTTCCAATTTACCCGTTGAACAGAATCAATTAAGGAGATCTCAAGTCATTTAAGGAATGTGATGATAGCCCATCAATCCTGCTTGCCCATATAATCAAGATCTAGGTTTCCATAAGTAGAACCTTCCAAGTATACTTCGCCTTTCAAAAGATTTCATCATCTGAATTGATTCCAATTAGAATAATTGATCATAAGGTGCTATATCCAGCCGTAAGATCTTCCACAAACCATATGAACATAATCCTTGAATATAAACCTGCATTTGGATAAGTCTTCACTCTTCGATCCGGAACCTGTCAGTGAGGTTAGACTTTGAGATTAAAGTCTAGCGGTCTTTAGACTTTGACAGAAGAGTTTGGAGTTCTTCAGACTATAACACTTGAGTCTGCAAGTCTTTAGACTAGAATTTTGGAAATGTTTTGTCAGCTTTAAAATAGTTAAGGAGTTTTCTCTAACAATCTCCCCCTTTTTGATGGTGACAAAACTTTCCTACAGATTTGAAGATTTTGACCTACAAAACAGCACATAAGCAAAACGTGATATCTTATAAAGATAAATCAATTTGGGCATGGATAGTATCGATTCTACAATCACAAAAAAATGTTAATCTTGCAAGATAAATAACTATCCAGCCACACACAATATCACAAACTTAGTTACTGCAAGTGTCAAAAATTCAAAATCAAATAGCAGTCCAGATTCCAAAGTCAATCCAAATTACCAAAAAAAAAGTCATCAAACCAAGCAAAGAATATCAAAAGATATCAAAAAATAAGCCAAATCCAAATCTGCACAAACTCTCTCCCCTTTTTTTGTCAACAGCAAAGAGTGGAGAAAAACTTTAAAAAAAGTTGAGTAAAATCATGATTGTTTGGGGATGCGAACGATCTGGAAATCCCCCATAGACTTGACTGTCTCCTCCAGCTTCTTCAGGTCCTCCTTCAGTTGCTCAATGTCCTCACCCTTTGCAGTAGCTTGAACTTGAAGCTTAAGGGCTTGTACCTAATCGTGTAGAGAGACTGAAGTGGCTTGATGTGCTGACTACATGTTCTGAAATTCACACTCCAATCCATAAAGCTGAGCTTTGATCTCCACAAAAAGCTCGAGCAGTCTCTTAAAGTCTGCTATATTATCTGTTTGAGTACTAGCTTCAGTACGTGCAGTTTGAGTAGTGTTAACAGATGATGGAACCTCAGCTGGAACATCCAGACTTGGAGATGATGCCTCAATACCAACTTCAAGAAAATGAGAGGCATACACATCCTCTGAATTGGTAGGAGAACGACTAACATCATCACTAGTAAAAATAAGTGAAGAAGTACCTTTTGTCAGCAGCTCTCCCTGTTTCTGTGCCTTCGGGTGGAGAAAAGTATTATTCTTCCTATTCTTGCTCTTCTTCAGTACCAAGGTGATGTTGTTTTCCTTCTTCTCCTCCAAATGTAGGTTCAAGAGAATCATGTTGACCCTCTTCTTCTTCTTGTTCTCTTCCTCTGTTCTCATTGCTTCTTTTTCTTCATCTCTCTTCTCTGTCTCTTCTCTTTCTCTATTCTCTGTGTCCTCTGGCTCTTGAAAGCTAACAAAACTGTGTAAATTCTTTAAGGCAAAAGTGGAGAGAGTAATGTCATCCTCATCTTCTTTGTCCTGCAAGATGAATGCTCTCCTCTTTTTAATTGGTGCGCTCCTGGGCTCTTTGCCTTTTCTTTTTCCTACTGCAGAGTCTTATCTTGCCTTGACAAGGGACTTCACCTTAATGCTCTCTGAAACCTTGTTCAGCTCCTTTAGACGCATCTTAGATACCATTTTCAATCTAATCACCATTGAAGTAATGGTTCGAACACACAGAATAGTAGGAGGCTGAATGTTGAAATGTCTAAATAATTGAGTAACAAGAGCAGAATAAGGGAGTTGCCCCTTGTCCTTCACCACAGTCCTGTACATGTGCATTAGAATAGTGTGAGGCAGAGAGAACTTGGAGCCAATTTTGATGGCGTACATTAGCTTTGCTTCAGAGTGAGAGACATCAGTTTTTGAAGTGGATTTGGGTCTGAGACAGTTAATCACAATCTTGTGAAGCAAAATATTAGAGGCAGTCATCCTAGAGTAAGAAATCATGCCTTCAACAATCCTATCCTGAACAAGCTCCAAAGTAACGTGACCAACAAACACACTGATTGATTGGAAACTTCCTCTTTCCACCCTAATCACATAAGCTAGAGTGTCCACATCGACCATAGATTCTTTGTCCTTAATAGTAAAAGAGAATCTATTCGCATCTAAAAAGGATAGATTTGAATAGAAGTAAGTCATAAGCTCTAGGTGAGCAACAGTTGTCTCAGAACAAAAACGTTCGAGTTGAAGGAGTGCAAACTTCTCCCTCAGTTTCACTTTCAACGAATCAAGAAAATCAAAGTCCACACTTCTAGGGTTCATCACCCCTCTCTTCAATAATTTTGAATAAGTTCTCTTGTGGTCCTTAGAACGAAATAAATCTATCCTTTCTCCATGAAAATTTGCAGCGACACCCATCCTAAGCTGAAAGTTTGTGAACATTCTTTCATCATCATCTTTCCCTTCAGGCTAATTAAAGGATCCAAATCGTGGATTACTTGGAAAATTTGTAAAAGCCCTTGCTGCTGAACCAACAGGCGCAATGCCCATACTTTCCATTGTCCTCAAAAAATGAGTTTCATTTCTGTACCATTTCTCACTCAAAAACTCATCAATGAAGGTCATTGTAGTACCACCCTCCTTTAACTTAGAGTAGAGTTTAAAGAGAAATTCGAGCTTAAGAGTCCTTACAGGTTCAGCGTCTACAACGATCTCTTCTTCAGCATGTTGCTGTGGAGGATCTTGAGTCCTAGGTTTAGAAGAGTGACGCGGTAGAGAATATTGTTGTTGACTTTGCCGCTGCTGCTGTGGAGAGTCTTCTTCCTCAGTCAGATCAAAGTGCGTAGGACCCTCACGCATATGCTATGGGTCCCCTGCTCGCGATTCTAGAAGACTTTCTTTGGGAAGACATTGTCACTTTCTTTGGGAGATTCCTCGAACTCGATAGCAAGAAAAGATGAGATCTTTTCAGATTAAAATAGAGAGAAAATGTGAGAAAGTGGAATTATGTATTCTAGGGTTTGTAAGTGAAAACAGAGAAGAAAATCGACAGTATATAAAGCAGATGAAATGAGATATACAAATCGTCATAAAGGAGAAAGTAAAAATTGCCTTTTTGAAAATGAAAAACTGCCATAAATTCAAAACTAAAAATATAATTACTGAAAATAAAATAAGTAACGATTAAAAAAATAAACGTACCTTTTTAAATTTTTATCCAAAAGTTAAATCACTAGTGCAATATTAACTTACAGTCATAACTTTTGGTTGTTCTAAGTCTAATTATCTTCAAACTTTAACTGATAAAAGATATGATGTTCAGTCTGGTATGAATAGACTCAAATAGACTTTTCTCCAGTAGCTTTGTAAATATGTCTGCTAACTGATTCTTCGAGTCAATAAACTGTATCATAACTTCTCCATGCTTAACATGATCTCTAATGAAATGATGTCGAATTTATATGTGCTTTGCTCTTGAATGAAGAATTGGATTCTTGGTGAAATTGATCGCACTGGTGTTGTTGCATTTGATTTCGGTGCATAAATCTTCGATTTCAAAATCTCTTAGCTGTTGCTTTATCCATAAGATTTGAGAACAACAACTTCCAAGAGCTACATACTCTGCTTCTACTATTAAAAGAGTTACAGTACTTTGTTTCCTTGAGAACCAAGACACCATCTTGTTGCTCAAGAGTTGACAAATACCAGAAGTACTCTCTATTTACTCTGCAACCAGCTAAATCTGCATCTGAATATCCAAGGAGAGTAAAGTCTCATTCTTTGGGACACCACAAACCTAGCTTTGAAGTAGTTGCAACGTATTTGATGATCCGTTTTGCAACACTTAGATGAGATTCTTTGGGATCTGATTGGAATCTAGCACAAATGCAAACACTAAATAAAATATTAGGTTTAGAAGCAGTAAGATAAAAAAGTGAACCAATAATACTCCTATAGAGCTTTTGGTCAACTTTCTTTCCTCCTCCATCTTTATCTAGCTTCGAAGAACTTGACATTGGTACATCAGTCTTTTTGCATTTCTCCAATCCGAATTTCTTGATGAGATCTTTTGCATATTTTTCTTAGTGAATGAAAATTCATTTCTTCAATTGTTTGACTTGTAATCCAAGAAAAAAAGTTAATTCACCCATCATGCTCATCTCAAATTAATCCTGCATAGACTTAGAAAACTTCTTGCAGAGATTTTCATTAGGTGATCCAATGATAATACCATCAACATAGATTTGAACAAGTAGAAAATATTTACCTTATCTTTTAATGAACAAAGTAGTATCCATCTTTCTTTCAACAAAATCATTTTGAATTAGAAATTTACTTAACCTGTCATACCAAGCTCAAGGTATTTGCTTTAATCCATATAGAGCCTTTTTCAGTCTAAAGACTGAGTCTAGCCTTTTTGGATTTTCAAATCTATGTGGTTGTTCCACATAGACTTCTTCTTGGATAAATCTATTAAGGAATGCACTTTTGATGTCTATTTGGAATAACCTAAAATTTTTATAGCAAGCAAAAGCAGGTAATAATCTAATTGCTTCTAACCTTGCCACTGGTGCATAGGTTTCATCCTAGTCTATCCCTTCCTCTTGCATATATACTTTGGCCACAAGTCTTGCTTTGTTTCTGACCACTTTTCCTTTCTCGTCCATTTTGTTCCTGAAAATCCATTTAGTTCCAATAATAGATTTACCTTTTGGTTAAGGAATTAGCTCCCAAACATCGTTGATGCTGAACTGTCTGAGCTCTTTTTGCATAGCTTCAATTCAGCTTTCGTCAACTAAGGCTTCTTCTATGCTTTTGGATTCTATCTCAGAAATAAGTGCTAGAGCGCTAGACACTTCTCGCCTTTTGGATCTAATGCGAATCCCTTCATCAATGTTGTCGATAATGAGTTCTTTGGGATGATTAGACTTATGCTTCCAATTATTGGTTGGTCTGATAGTCTGCTAATCTTCTACTTTAGTTGAGTCTTCAATTTTTGTTCGTTGTTGATCTTCAGAAGTCTGAACCACTTCAGGGGAAGTAGACTTTGTAAGGTCTGGAGCAAGTTCAGATTCCTCAAGTTGAGTTTGATTCAATTGATTCTGCATAGAGTCTTGGAATTTGACATTCATAGATTCTTCCATAGACTGAGTCTTCTTGTTGAATATTCCGTAGGCTTTGCTTGACATTGAGTAGCCAAGGAAAATTCCTTCGTCTGATTTTTCCTCAAACTTACCAGTTTGATCATTTGCATTTTTCAAAACAAAACATTTACAACCACACACATGAAAATAAAAAACATTTGGCTTTTTCCCTTTAAATACTTTATAAAGAGTTTTCTCTAGAATAAGCTTTAAAAATACTCTGTTAATAATATAACAAGTTGTAGAAACTGTTTTAGCCCAAAATCGAGAAGAAATATTACTTTCAATTAAAAGGGTTCTTGCCATCTCCTGCAAAAATCTATTCTTTCCTTCCACAACCCCATTCTGCTATGAAGTATATGGAGAAGAGAAAACACTTTAGAAACTAGATTTATCACAAAATTTAGCAAAGTCTTAATTTTCAAACTCACCTCCATGGTTTGTCCATATGCTTAAAATAGCATAACCTTTCTCATTTTGAACTTTCTTGGCAAACTTAGAAAAGTGAGAAAATGTCCCGGACTTACTTGCTAGAAAGTAAACCCAAGTAAAATGAGAATAATCATCCACGATTACTAGGCAGTATCTCTTTCCATCAATGCTTTGAGTTCTAGTTGGTCCAAAGAGATCCATTTGCAGAAGCTGCAAAACCTGTTTTCTCAAAACACATGGTGTGCATAGATCAGGCTTTTGATAAGTCAGATTGGGAAGTCAACGAGCAAGTTTCTTAGAGGAGATCTTGGCAATCTGCTTCATATTAACATGGCCAAGCTTTCGATGCCAAAGGTTTGCTTCATCTTGAATGGATATTAGACACTGAGAGCTTTCTAGTTTTATATCCAGAAGATAAATATTCCCATGTCTTCGTCCAGTGAAAGATTGGGAAAAATCTTTACTAGTTCCCGAACAAATTCCCTCTTTGAAATTGATTTTGAATCCAGTGTTGCATAATTGACTAATGCTGAGTAGATTGTAATTCAATCATTCCACCAAGGAAACATTGTTGATTTTGAGATTTCCAATTTTCATAGTTTTACATTGAACAATTCTTCCTTTGTTGTTTCCACCAAAAGAAACTTTTCCACCATTTATTTGCACAAGCTTTATAAAACAACTTGAATCTCTTGTCACGTGTCTAGAACAGCCACTATCCAAATACCACTTGATATTTTTCTTGATAGTGACCTGCAATTATAAAAATAACTTAAGTTGTCTTTGGTACCCATATCTTCTTGGGTTTAGGAGAGTTATTACTAAATACAGTTTTTGCCCAAGCCCTCTTAGCAGGTCTCCAAACCTTGGGACATTTTTTCTCAAAATGTTTGTAGCTATTACACTTTGAGCATTTGAGAGCACTTCGATCAATAGGTTTTATAAAAACTCTTTGAAAATGATTTCTGTAAAATGTTTTCGTAGGTCTTTGTTTTATTCTTTCCTTTACTTTTGAAAAATCAATTAAAGAAATAGTTTCTGGTGTCATACCCAAACAAAATTTATTGAAATAAGGTCTTTGTATTGAAAGAATCTTTTCCAACTTCTCAGATCTTATTGAAAACCTTTTTATAATATTTGAAATGTCATCTTTCAAAAAAATATTTTCCTTCGAAAGAGAATCTGCATTTTCTTTCAATTTGACAAAATTTTTGTCTAGATTTTCAAACTTTTCTTTCCAAGAAGTTTCTTGTTGCTTAAGTATAGAATTCTACCTCTTCAGCTTGGAAATCCTTTTAAGAGAGGTTTTGAGACTGAGACAAAGTTCATCTATGTACTTCGAGACTTTAGCAGGAACTTTTAAATTACTAACCTCGATTTCGTTGTCTGAGTCTGAGTCTGATTCTGAATTTGCCGTTAGACATATTAGTATATTTTTCATCACCTTTCTTCGCATTTAGTATCGCTCCATGTCTTTGTTTTGAGAGTCTTTTTGTATTTCTCAATTCTTCCCTTCTTTTTCTTCAACAAAGGACAGTTGAGTCTAATGTGCTCCTTTTTCTTGCATTCAAAGCAAATCACATCTTTGTTGACTTCATCATCTTCAGTTGATTTGTTCTGAAACTTTTGAGTGCCTTACTTCTTCTAGTTGAATCTTCTTCGCTCTCTATTCAACTTTCTGAATTTACTTATCATAAGTGCTGGTTCTTTATCGTCTATATCATCTTCTGAATTTGGATCAGAATCGTCGTTAGATTTTAAAGCAATTGACTTCTTACCTTTATAATCTTCTTCCTCATTGATTTGCTCTACTTCATATGATTGAAGTGTGCCAACTAGTTCGTCTGCAGAAAATGGCATGATCCTCTGGATTTCTCTTATTGAAGTCTTCACGTGATTCCAGTCTTTGGAGAGTCCACACAGCAATTTATTAACCTTCATTAGTCCTAAGATTGGTTGTCCCTGATATGCTAGACCGTTTACAATTTCTGTAAAACAACTAAACATGTCAGTGATAGATTCTCCTAGCTTCATCTTGAAGGCTTCATACTATTCAAGTAGAATATTGATTTTTGTTTCTTTAACTCGATCAGTTCCTTCATAGGTAACGTACAACCTATCCTAGACTTCTTTGGTTGTTTCACAAGATGAAATTCTGTTATACTTAGTAGGAGATAAAGCACAGTATAAAGAGTAAATGGCTTTAGCATCAAGAGTTTGTCTCTTGGTTATTTTTTCTTGTGCCATTTCGCCAGCATCTGCAACTTTTTTTCATTTTTCTGTGTGGCATCCTAGAATTTCATGTCAACCCTTAGATGTGCTATGAGCCATGGATAGGTGATGGTAGCACCATCAAGTTGTATTGTAGCCGTTTGATTCATGATTTGCATTAAGATTAAGGCCAAGCTTTTAGTGGGTAATTATTTGATAGGAAAATTCTATTCGTGGCCATGTGTTTTATAAAGTTAGAATTTATTGATTTATGATTCCAATTTTTATGGCCAAGTGAATAAGGGTAATTAAGTATTTATATGAATGGGTAATTAGGTGATGATTAAATGGGAAAAATTAGAGAAGAGTGGGCTAAAATTCTTAGGCCAAGACCAGCCCACAAGACCCCACCATTCGGCCATTCAGGCCTGGCCCGCGAAGCCCAAAGGAGGAGGGGCTGCCGTCGACCAAGGGAAGAGAGGGATGGATGGAGAGGCCCAGCCCAAAAGGAAGGCCCATCAACCTGCATGTAAATCCCCAAGTGGCAAGAGAAGCTTGCCAAGTGTTGCCCCTTTGTAGCCAAGTGTAAGAAGCCATGCAAAATCAAATGATTGCTAATGATGAAGGGAAGAAAGAGAGGGAGAGTGGGCGGATTGATGAAGGGGCTTGCCGAGAGAGAGAGAGAGAGAGAGAGAGAGAGAGATATATATATATATATATATATATATATATATATATATAGAGAGAGAGAGAGAGAGCTACCGCGCGAGAGAAAGAGAGGAAGAGAGAAAGCGAGTGTGCGAGAGGGAAAGAGAGAAAGGAAGAAGGAGGAGGTTCGTCGCCGCCGTCGAGCCGCCGAGTCCCACCGTCAAGCCCGCCGTTTGCTTGCTGTGTTTTGCTTGGATTAGAGGCAAGTGGAGTCCATTGACCTACCCTTTGCTTGTTGTGTTTGGTGTGTGATGAATGGTGAATTTCGGATGTGGATGAAGTGTGAAATTTTGAAGCTATAAGAGTTGTGTTCTAGCCTAGTGTTCTGTTTCTGGAAAAATAGTCCGACCTTTGATTATTTCGTGAGTTGCATGTGATGTTCTAGTGAGAATTTAGCTTCAACTTCTTGACGAAAGTTGTAGAGGACTTCTTGGAGAGTAACATATCAAAATTTCAGAAGAAATGAACAAGTATAAATCGGTGAAACTATTTTTCTTTGAAGAAGTTAGATCTGGAAATCGTAATGCTGATCTAGTGTGATTCTGTGAATTTTATAAAATTTTCCGGTTGATATTGTGTTCTGAATGAAAGTTGAAGATGACATGTTAAGGAGTAATATGCTAAAATTTTAGAGGAATTGGATGAGTTTAGGTTGGTAAAAAAATCTTTATTGGAAAAGGTTAGATCTAGAATTCGACGCCGAGGATTATGGACGGTTATGGTTGCTATAGTTTTAATTTATCACGAATTAGATTTCTAGCTCTTCATGAAATATTTACTTATGGACTTTTTTCTATAACATATAAAAATTTCAGAATTTTTGGAGCTGATTTAGGATTTTTACCGAATTTTTCAATGAAACTGTATATGGCAATATTCCGAAATTATAAAGACTGTGATGCGTGGACTATACCGAATTGTATGATGTTCTTTTGATATGGTGTTCTTCACGAAATATTTTCCTCTAGAACTTGTATATAACATGTCAAATTTTTAGAATTTATTAAGGCTGTTTACTAATTTTTCAAGAATTATGACCAAAGGAGTGCAATCTCTTTTTATCCGAAAATTTGTTGTATTTTCAAAAATAAATGAATTTGCTCCATGTGATATAATTTCTTGAGTGGTTGATTTTGCTGCATATGTGGTGACATTTGGCATGTTATGTAACATCAAAAGCGGGTTTAGACCTTCGATATTATTACATCAAATGCCATGTTGAAATTGAGATACATGTGTGAATATAAATTATGATAATATGATGATATCGTCGGAGGTGTGAGCCGACGATGCCCCGAGAGTGTTGGGATGCCTGAAGGTGTGTGCCGGAAGCCTTGAGGTGTGTGCTGGGGGGATTCCTCGTGATGTCAGTTGGGGTACGAGATGCCCAGAGGTT
Organism: Eucalyptus decipiens; assembly: GCA_014182575.1. NCBI lineage: Eukaryota > Viridiplantae > Streptophyta > Magnoliopsida > Myrtales > Myrtaceae > Eucalyptus > Eucalyptus decipiens. The sequence continues at coordinate 32,183,980 of CM024610.1, read as the reverse complement.
TGTGCCGGATGCCCGGAGGTGTGTGCCGGAAGCCCTCGCGATGCCAGGTTGGATGCGAGCGATAAATTGTGGGATGCAAACATTGGTCCCTAGATGAAAAATGATGAGATCCTTGTGAAAGATAAGAATTGAAATTGAATCATGTGCATGGGTGTATGCATATGGCATGATACATGATCTGCTTATGAAAGTAAATTGATGCTATTTGATATTGAAAATGTTATCATGAAGGCGTGAATGGATCTCATGGTGATGTATGCTTGATAGCATGGATGATACGAATCATGGTGATATATGCACGATGGCATGTGAGATATGCATGATTGCATGGTGGTATATGCACGATGGCATGACAAGATATGCATGATTGCATGGTAATATATGCACGACTGCATGATGATGTATGCTTGATAGCATGAATGATATGTGCTTTACTAGTGATATCTTGATTTTCTTGCTTGTTGCATTGTGTAGTTTGGTGGATCTTTAGTGCTGAGTGGTTGTACTCACTCCTTTAGGGACTAACATTTCAGATTGAGCTATGCCTCTAGCACCTGTCACGCGTGGGACATTTTATGGATTACCGTCCAATGTAGAGGTCAAGTGCACGGAGCACCCTTGCGTTGGTGTTCATGGTTTGGTGTTTATCCGCATCCGTGTTTTGGTCATGTACGATGTGGGCTTACCTGATGGTCCCATTGTACAAGAGTTTTTGTCTGTCCATGTTCGCCGAGATTGGAGGATGATGGGGATGCTGCTACCGCCGCCGGTCGATGCACCAGGATGGGTGTGATAGGAGCGTGTGACTGGTGAAGGTTGACACTTTTTGGGATGGCCGACACTAGCTGATGGATAGATGTTCACGTCTGATGTATAGTCGGGTTTCTTTTGAGTATCGCTGAGCTTAGTTATAGTCTTGGCCCTTTTGTTGCACCGACTTGTGAAATCTATCTTAGTATGTAAATAAAAGTGATTTGGCCCTAATATATATATGAAAGGTTGTAATTGGTGTGTATTGCATCGTATTATTTAGTTTGTGTACGGGTTAGGGAGATGATAAGTATGTTCCGTTATATGAACTGCGCTGGGACCGATCTAAAAGATGTAAACTCCCAGGTTTTATGGACCCGCTACAATTGAAATGGTATCAGAGTGGAATGTTATTAGGACAAGTGATAGGTGAGTAGGCTGTGGCGACCATAGCGGATTGGGGGCCGTGTCAAGGGGTGCCACATTCTGAGATGGATGTAGCTTTGGGAATAATCCCTGTTTCTACTACGTCCCATTTCAAAGGATCTTTCGATCTCAGAGATGCCTTTATCTTGTTTTTCCACACATTGTATTCATTCCCATCAAAGTAAGGAGGTCTGGTGTTACTTTGGCCTTCAACTAAACCTAGAGCCAAAATACTAGTCATAGATCTTTAACTTAGAAGTAAAAACACTTTAATAAAATGAGCACACGAGCTCTGATACCAATTGAAATGGCTAGTAAGAACACCTAAAGGGGGTGAATAGGTGTTAAAACAAATTTTCGTAAGACTTAATGAAAGTAAATTGCTTTTAGAAGATAATAGACTGAAGATGTAATCAACTATAAACAGTTATACAAAGCTACGAATTAAAGTAAGGAGTTCAGGGAAAGAGAATAGAAACATAAAGTTTATAATGGTTTGGCTGGATTTTACTATGAATCAAAAGAGATTTTATAGTCTCATGTCCTTGACTTCATAGTGTAGAAACTCTATTACACTCTTCCAAAGTCTCACAAATGTTTGCTCTTTCTTTTGAGTACAAGTTAAGCTCGAGAATTGAAATAGCAAAGAATTAGGAAGTTTTGGATTTTGAAAATTTTCTTTCACGCACTTTCTTTGAACAATTGGAGAGTCTGCCTCAAATACTCCTTCATGCCTTCACTACCATTGACACTTTCCAAAGGAGTTATTCCAATTTACCCGTTGGATATAATCAATTAAGGAGATCTCGAGTTATTTAAGGAATGTGATGATAGCCCATCAATCATGCTCGCCCATACAATTAGGATCTAGGTTTCCATAAGTAGAACCTTCCAAGTATACTTCATCTTCCAAAAGATTTGATCATCTGAATTGTTTCCAATTAGAATAATTGATCATAAGGTGCTATATTCAACCGTAAGATCTTCCACAAACCATACGAACCGAATCCTTGAAGATAAACCTACATCTGGATAAGTCTTCACTCTTTGGTCTGGAACCTGTCAGTGAGGTCAGACTTTGAGATTAAAGTCTAGCGGTCTTCAGACTTTGATAGAAGAGTCTGGAGTTTTTCAGACTATAACACTTGAGTCTGCAAGTCTTTTAGACTAGACTTTTGGAAAGGTTTTATCAGCTTCAAAACAGTTAAGGAGTTTTCTCTAACAAATTATACTTAAGGGTTGTTTAGATTAGCTTAAGTATGGATTAGTGATAAGCTAGGATGGTTAGACTAGTATTAGAATGGATTAGTGTTAATTTAATTAGTGAGATTTGTACAATTGATGATAGATTAATTAAATCTAGTAGAATTCCTGTAGTTCGGATTTCTGGACCCTCGCCATTTGTCGTTTTTGTAAATCGAAATGGATTACAATTTTGAGGTTGATGTCTTTTTGAGAAATAATTTAGACATGCTCAGATATAACATATATTTTTTTCAAGAGTTTTAGGGATTTAAAATAATGAGATATCGACTCTGCCATTTTCAAATAGAGCCTCGGTTTTCACTGGAATTGGTGACCTTTTAGGATTCTATGGATTTTTATCAACTCTTAGGGTTTGAATTTCAAAATAGTTTCTTCACAAAAGTTGTTTTTCATATATTCTCATTTAACATAGTCAAATTTCAGATCAAATGGACATGGTTTAGATCTCAAACCAAACTAATTTCGGAAAATAGACTTTCTGGAAAACGGACACAGTTTTGTATTGGATTGAGCGATTTACTAGGCCGAATCTAGAAGAATATGGGTTAAGGTGTCCCCATGAAATTTTTTTGTTTATGTGTCTTTTACAATATATTCAAATTTAGGAATTTTTTGAACTCGCTTTAGTTGGTTTCTAGATTTAAACTTGGAGATGTGCGAGTGGGCCTATTCTGCTGGTTAGGGCCGGTTATGTTATTGTGATGGTTCTTGAGGCTTTGATTGCTGGAAAGTGCATAATTGATGATATATGGTTGGTTGGTGATATCCCTAGAGTTTATGCTTGATGATCATGTGATAGTGAAGAGAACCTGTCCCCAGCGTGTGTTGGTGGATGTTAATAGTGAAGAGAACCTGTCCCCAGTGTGTGTTGGTGAACATTAATAGTTATTAGTCTTTCCCAGCGTGTGTCGGTAATTATTTTCTAACCTTGGCGTGTGTCGGTAATTATTATCATTTCCGACGTGTGTCGGTAGTTATTAATCGTTCCCGGCATGTGTCGGTAGTTATTAGTCGTTCCCAGCGTGTGTCGGTAGTTATTAGTCATTCTCGGCATGTGTCGGTAGTTATTAGTCGTTCCCGATGTGTGTTAGTAATTATTATACTTTCCTGGCGTGTGTTAGTAGTTACATTCTTCCCCGGTGTGTGTCGGTAATTATTTTATTCCCTGGCGTGTCGGGTAAAACTGCTCGTGTTGGATAAAATGCAGGAGGCAGGCAGCACATAAGGCAGGGGGAAAGGGAAAATGAGGAGGGCAGAGCAGAGCTGGAGGCAGAACCGAGAAGAACAGAGGAGAGGGGTACCTAAAAACAGGAGCAGAGGAGAGGAGGACGAAAGGAGAGCTCGAGAGAGCGAGAGAGCTCGAGGGAGAGAGTGATAGGGTTCATCACCCCTGCTGCTACCCCAGTCGCCATCGCCGCCAGAGTTTCGACCACCGGCGCCTCCGCTTTCCACCACTGCTTTGGCTTCGCCCACAACCCGCAGTCACCTCCATCTTCCATTGTCGACGCCGTAGGAACTACTGCAGCAACTCGCTTAAGCACCGCCACTCTTGCAGCCAGCAGCCGTGAGCTTCGTTGTCCCAAGCTCACCGCCTCCCTCCAGCTCCATATGTCATCGCCATTGCAACCCTCGTCGTGCCATCGCTACCCTTGCAACGCCTGTAACCCTAAGCTCTAACGCCATTGTTGCCCCCCGAGCGCCGACCTACAGTACTTGCCGCCGCTGCTCCCGGCGCCGAACCCACGACACCGTCGCGCCAGCTGTCACGCCCCGAACCTCTGAGTGCATGCCCATCCCTCTCTGGTCAATAAAATTTTGCGACTTCTTAGGACGAGTCGCTGACCCTTTTTTTTATTGCACATGTGGAAGCGAATAATAAATCCCCTGACAGTAACAATTTCGGGATAGAAAAGCAAGACAATAGATTCACAACAAACATGCTTTTATATTCACATAGAGTCATATACACGGTCTAGAACCAAAAGACTACAAAAACTAGCCTTCCAAAAAGAAGTGGTCCTAACTGACCTATGCTTCCAATTACCTCCTCTCAACTCCAGGTCCTCCACTCAATGACCTTGAAAAATTTAAGCCCACAACGGGGTGAAATATAAGTCTCAGCGAGTTCGCACGCTTAAACCCCGATTATGATGGAAATACGCCTAAAAGTGTCCTAACCACACAATCACGCATTTAGCATAGAGGACTTACCTCGCCTCAGTTCCACCCTACAGGTCAGTACAATTCAAATACTCAATTAAACAAATTCAATTCAAATCCACCATCAATCAATCGATTCATTCGACTCATGTCATCAATGTCATCCATAAATTCTGTCGATTCGAACATTGCTTGCCTAAGCTGATATAGATGTACTCATATATCATTGCTCCCCAAAACTAATGTCTAAAATTTGCTCACCGAAGCTGCTAGATCAATTATTGCTCACCGAAGCTGTTGGGTAATTATAATGCTTGCCGAAGCTGATATTTAAAGTGCTCACCGAAACTGCTAAAGCGTTATTGCTTGCCATTGCTCACCAAAGCTTCTAGAGATCTATAATGGTATTAATGCTCCCCAAAGATGTTATAGATCTATATTGCTAACCTAAGCTGAAATGGTACTTAAAACCCACTCTAGGTGACAACACTCGACACTTGATATTTTCTAATTAAAATGCATATATATCACAATCATCACTCAATTTAACAATACAACATTCAATTGCAGAAACGAAACACACCATTGAAATCAGCACGAAGTTCCAGTCACCGGCTATCTCGGCCTAATTTCCGGAAAAATAATTAACAAACAATTAATTTTGAAAACTAATAAAATAAATCAATTTTATTTCTAAAAATACTAACCTAGGCCAAAATTATTAAATTAAATACCAATACGGACTCGGAAAATTCCCAAACCCTTCTAGATAAATAGTACAATTCATTTAAGCCTTAGCTAAACCATGCTAACCACCTAACATGCTCAATTTAAATAATTAAATTTCTAATTTAATCTAACTAACCACCTAATTTCTAATTAAAAAAATCTAAACACCCCTTAGACGTCATTAGCCTACTAAGAAGGGTTTAGTGCATAAAGTCATGGTTTATTGCGGAAACCGGTTCACTGCGACGACGAGGCGACGGTGGCCGAAATCCAAATTTTCAGCGGCGTCAGCGGACACTCGGGCCGGGCGTGGAATTGGCCTAACAAATCTCAGCCCAAATTGAGATTTGTTATGACTTGGACTGAGCTTGATCTGGGCTTGGACTGCTTCGCGGGCTTCAATTGACATGGGCTTCGAAATGCTGAGTTGGGCTTGAAGAAAAGACTGAGCTGGGCTGGAATGCAAGTTGTTGGGCCACTGAAATTTGCTGGGCTGCTGCAATCTTTGTGGATTTCAAATAGCCCAACTGATGGGCTTGGAGAATTCGCTGAGCTGGACAAGAAACAGGTGAGCTGTCCAATTCGTTGTAGTGAAGGCGGGAGGCGTCCACGATGGGATGGTGGTCGACTGCGTGGGAAGCAGCGAAGACAGAGGCTGCTCGGTGGAACTTCTCGCGGATGAAGACGCAGGTTCCCTCGGTTGAATCGGTGGCAGCGATCTGGGCCAACCGAAGCAACAATTGAGGAGCTGGTGTCAACAGAAGCTTGCTGGGGTCTTCAAGCTGCTTCGGTTGACTAACCAAAGGGAGACACGAGAAGAAGACTTCGCTGGCAGCTGGAGGTGAAGACGCGAGGCACGGAGTCGACAATCTTCTTGAGATTGACCTCACATGCGGCAGAGATGGGAAAAGAGGATGAGCTGGCTGCTGCTTCGTGAGATGAGGGTCGGTCGAAGGCAGCTGCACTCGGTGGAGCTCACTGCTTCGTGGTTTCTACCGAGGTGGGGGAGAAAAAGACAGCAATTGGCGATGAAAAAGAAAACAAGAACAGAAGTCAATTGAAAGGGGGTCTGCTCAAGTGAAAGAAGAAGATGTAGGGGGAGCCGTGCGTGAGGGAGAAGCCAAGGAGGGGGGCCCAAAGATAGCAAACCTTATCCCCTCCCTTAATTGCATGTCCCCCTATTTCTTTCCAGTAATAATTTCCCACCAAATAACTAAATTGAAGCCAATTTTGTTGTCCCAAAATCCAATTCCGAATTTCCTTATACTTTGGCTCCAATTTCTTCATGAAATTTCCCAAATTAAGGTCCAGTTTCGGTGAAGAAAAATCTGAACAATTATCTATAAGTCCCCAACACTCAAAGGCTTGGCTTGAAAGTCCAAATTTTCTTTAATTTGGCCCATATGAATTTCCGCTAATTTTTCCACGACGTCCGAACGATTTTCTGTAAAAATCTTAGAATCTCCGAAAATTTTTCAGAGGATGAGTCGACATTCCTAAAATAGCTCGTGACACCATAGAACTTTAAATTTCTGAAATCGGGTTCAAATTCGCAGTTAATTTTAATCTGGCACGCTTTTAGCATGACCTAGTCTACAAGGTAACTTTTAGGAATTTTTGGTGCAATTGACCCTTGATCGATTTATCTCGAGTCACAATGTACATCTCCGACACATTGGCGACTCTCGGTTGTCGTGAAAATCTTGAGATTTCAATTACGGACACTGGGTACCAAAACAATAGAAAAATCGATCTAGTGCCGATCGATGAGTATTTTGAAATCAGGTGGAATCACCCACACTCTGATCACATATCTCAGTCCAATCGACCTATCTCCGTCTCCAATCGATTTTGACAATGCCGTAATGATCTCAGTAGATGAACATGGTCAAGCAATCGATTCCTGGTCGAATTCTCAAGTCTATTACATTTAGATTCTTTAATTGTTTCCCCAGATAGTTCAGTTATCTCATAAGTGATCAGCTCAGAGAATAGCACTATCGGCGCGTCGACTAAATGCCCGATTTATTTAATCCAAAACGAAATCTGAAAATTCAGGCTGTCACACCAGCAACCCGACCCCTTTGTCGCCATCGCAGCACCAGTCCGATTTTGTTGCAGCACCAACATTGTACTGTTGCCGCCTGTGCCGCCGCCACTTACCATGTCGCCACTGCCGTCAGGCTCGTCGCTGCCGTCGTTAGCGTCGCCAAGAAACCCTAGGGAGAGGAGATATGAGTCGGGTTGCGGCCACCAAACCGGGTATGGTTTTGATTTGTCCAGGCTGGGCCTGCATGCTTGGGCCAATTTATCTCTGGGCCAATTTATCTCTGGGCCAAATTGGGGTTTGGGCTTTAGGATTAGTTTAGATTTCTTCCTTGGGCCCTGTTTAATTTTAGAGGGCTAGGGCTTGTCGACTAGGCCTGTGGACTTTTGTTAGGGGGTTGGGCCAGTCGGTCAGACCCAACCCTGAATCAGGTACAAGCCCAATTGGTCGGGCCTAGCCCTTAAGGGCCGAGCGGGTCGAACTCAGGCAGGTTTGATCCGAGCTGGGCCCGACCTGCCCTACTAGGTCGAACTCAGGTCAGGTCAGACCAGACCCAACCCGGTTCGCCGTTTTTTTAGTTAAAAAAATATATTTAGAAAAAAAATTAAAAATTTAAAATACTTTTAAAAAAATTTAAAAATAGAATTTAATTTAAGAACTAATTAAAAATTTCAAAAATTAAAAAATGTGGGGTTTGGTTAGGAATTGCCATGTCTTGCCTTTTAGTGTAATTAGGCCTTTATTTTCTTGCACCTTAATTATATCGCATGTTTAATTTGCATATTTGATTATGTTGTGGATATTTAATTGCATGTACTCAACTTTACTACAATTAGGATTTTGGTAGTTATGATTATTACTTTAATGGTTGTGCACTCGTATAATCATCTCGCATGTTAGTGGATATGTGTAAAATCAATCCAAACTGCCTGACAAAAATATTTTCTCTTAAAATGAATAAGATTAGGTACCAAAATGGCACTAATTGATCAATTAGTGTAATTAAGTCCCCGACCCTAGATTCTATGGTTGCGTAGACAGTGAAGTACACTCCCATACCTTATTTGGTTTCTAGCTGACCCCAATAGGCTAGTAACGACTGCTTTTTGTGAAATTTTAAGGTGCTAGGGGTAAGGCCCCAGGACCGGATGGCTTTACGGTCAAATTCTTTAAGGAAAACTAGGAGACGGTTGGGCATCTGGTTACTACAGTAGTGATGGACTTCTTCACCACTGGAAAACTCTTGAGGGAGATAAATAACACCATTTTGGTGTTGGTGCCAAAAGTGCTTAATGCTACTTCCGTTAAACTCATTGCCTGTTGCAACACTATCTATAAGTGTATTACCAAGGTGCTGGCCAACCGAGTTACAATAGTTTTGAAGAGCGTGATCCTTTTTCAAAACGCGTTTGTGAATGGCAAGAGGATTAGGGACAATATTTTATTGGCCCAGGAACTATTTTCTAGCTTCCATCTAGAGCCATACTTGCCGAAGTGTGCGATTAAAGTGGACTTTAGGAAAGCCTATGACACGGTTGATTGGGGTTTCCTTGAGGGAGTTCTCATGGCTTTTGGGTTTCCCGAGTTTGTGACTCAACTTATTATGACCTGTGTGTGCACTTCCAAGTTCTCAATTGCATTGAATGGGGAGCTACATGGATTCTTTGCGAGTGGTCATGGCCTTCATCAAGGTGATCCCATCTCTCCCTACGTATTTACCTTGGTTATGGAGGTGCTATCAGGGATTTTATTTAGGTGCTCTTCGAAGTCGGAGTTTAAGTTCTTCTGGAGGTGCAACTCAACCAATCTTTCGCATCCATTTTTTACAGATGATGTCTTCTTGTTTTGTAAGGCTGATTTGCCTACCGTAGCTCTCCTCAAAAAAGGCCTCCAAACCTTCTCCAATTGGAGTGGCCTGCATCCAAATCCTAGCAAGAGCGAAATCTTCCTGGCTGGAGGCATGCCTTTCTTAAGGAATCAGATTCTCTCTGAGTTTGGTTTCCATGAAGGTAACTTGTCGGTTCGCTATATGGGAGTTCCTATTATTACTTCCGGGCTCAGTAAGGCCAACTGTTGCACTCTCGTCAACCGCATCATAGCAATGGTTCAATCTTGGAATCGTTGCTTGCTTCCTTTCTCTAGCTGGCCGTCTTCAACTTATCATGTCAGTTTTTCATGCCATCCAAGCCTTTTCGACGAGTGTATTTATTGTACCTATAGCGGTATTGGACCAGATTGAGAAAATCCTCAGGAGAAAATCCTCAGACAATTCCTGTGGAAAGGCCTCAAGTTGGGTAGAGGGGGTGTCAAGGTAGCTTGGGATGATGTGTGCCTCCCAAAAGAGGAGGGAGGGCTTGGTATCAGAAGACTTCGAGATTGCAACAAGGTTGCCATGCTGAGACAAATCTGGAACCTGTTTTCGGACAAGGAGGCACTATGGTTGTGACATCCTGAAATTCGATCCCGTTTCGATAAAATGAAATGTGCATATCGTCGGCGTGCCCATGGTCCTTTTTCTCTGAGCTGATCACTCACGAGTTAACTAACTTATTGGGTGAAGCCGTTAAGGGATATATCCGCGGTAAAATCCCTAAAAGCTACCTAATTTGTTGGATTAAACTAAAATCACGTCCGGTCGATTTTAATCATGAAATTTAATTCGGTTTGGGAATCAAATATTCGAGCGTGTCTCAATTCAATTTTAGGACCGTCTCATCGTCTATCAATTTATTAGCAAGTCCGAAATTTCAAGAAAGAAATTATCGGAGGAAAAATCGAAGACCAGAAGAAATTAGAAAGGGAAATGGAAAGAGAAAAGAAAATTTAGAATATAATTATTCTTTTCTTTTTCTCTCTCTCTCCCTTTTCTCTCTCTTCTTTCCTCTCTCTCTTTTCTCTCTCCTTTCCCTCCCCCATCGTGCGGACAACAACTCCCCACCGACCTCTCTCTCTCTCTCTCTCTCTCTCTTTCAATCCTTATCTCCTCTTTCTCTCTCTTCTCCCCCACTCCCCCACGTGACCTTCTTCTTCTTCTTCTTCTTCTTCTTCGTTCTTCTTTGTACGAACTAGACCAAATCAGCAAAGAAGAACAGCAGCTCGCCGAGGACCACCGTTGCTCGTCCCATCGGCGCACCAGAGCCGGAACGCCCACGCGTCCGCCGCTCGTCGCCGTGTTCCGCCGGCTCGGTGCCTCGCATGACCCAGCCCTGTTCGCCTCGGCCAGCCCCCGTTCCGCCCCCGTCAAGCCACCTCGGGCCATCGCCTACCTCCGTCTGGCCACCGAGCAACCTCCCATGCGTCCCTTCACCCTCCGCCGGCATCCCCTCGCCGCCCTAGCCGCCGGACCAGCTCCGGCCAGCCCCGACCAGCAACCCACGAAGTGGGTATCCAGCAACTTCGGGCCCGCTTTTGGGCCGTTTCTGGGCCCCGAACCCGAGGCCCGCTTTGGAGTTTGTTATTCCTCGCGTCGCCCTCGTCGGATTGATCTGATTTGTGCGTGATTTGGTGAGTAATCTCACTAATCCCGGATTAGTTGGCTAATTATGCTTAAGGTTGGTTTAGTTTTAATTAATTATGTTTAGGTTGTTAGATTAGAATAAATTAGCAATTATTAGTCAATTGTGATGCGTTTTAGATAAATTGATTGTGCAACTAGCAAGTAGACTATTTATTGGAAGTATCTCGGAAATTTTCCAATCCCTAATCGGGCTTCAATTTGGCGATTCGGGCCTAAGTGGGATTTTTGGCATTTAAATATTATTTTTCGGAATTAAATTAATTATTTATTTATTTTCCAAAAATTCAACTGAGATGGTCCAGAACCGGAAAATTATACTAATGACCGTGGTGGAGTCCATTTGTTTAATCGGGCTTTATTTTGAGCTAAATTGAATTTTTAATATTAATTATTTAATTTTCGAAATTAATTAATTATTTATTTATTTTCCGAAAATGCAACTGGGATGGCCCGTGACCGGAAAATTATGCTGATGACCGTGGTGAAGTTCGTTTATTTAATTGGGTTTTATTTTGAATTAAATTGAATTTTTAATATTTATTAATTATTTATTTTTCGGAAATTGAGATTGAGATGGCCGACGATGAAATCTCATGCCGATTGTCGTGGCGCAGTCCGTTTATTTATTTGAGCTTTGAATTGTGCCAAATTGAATTGGATGTGGAATTTAGGATATATTCCTAAATTGTTGTGGTTAATTATTTCACTGAGAAATTGTTGAGTATTGATTGAATATCGAAAGTGGTCAAGTGGAACCGTAAAGCCATTGAGTATCGAAAGTGGTCGAGTGGGACCGTAAAGCCATTGAGTATCGAAAGTGGTTGAGTGGGACCGTAAAGCCATTGAATATCGAAAGTGGTCGAGTGGGACCGTAAAGCCATTGAATATTGAATGTTATCGAGTGGTGGATTGGGTTTTTCACCTTTCCTTAAGATGTGATATGAGGATCATGATTTGTAATTGGGGATTGAGATGGAATAATCGAATCGACCTAGAAATGGTCCGACTGACATGTAATCGACTAAGTCGATTGAATTGTGATTTGACTTAGAATGCATGAAGATATATGAAGTATATGTATTTAACCTTGAATTGCAGGTTGAGACTGATGCCAAGGTACGTCTTCTTCCCCGTGCGTGTATAGGCAGCCTGTAGTATAATGGTTAACTAATCGAGGCTTAGTGGGGTAGAACTCGCTGAGACGTAGTCTCATCCCAGTTTGGGGAAAACATTTCAGGACCCCGCTGAGGAGCTGAGGAGGAAGAGTCTGAGAAGAAGAATTCAGAGGTGAAACCTGAGGGGAAGTATTTTTGGAAGAGGATGATAATCCCGAGAGGGATCTTTAGTACGATCCAGATGGACTGAAATTTCATCTTCTTTTGTGACTCCATTTTGATGTGAATAGAGTAAAGTAAAAAGTTGTGAAGAGTTGTGAAGTACTCTAGTTTATGTCATGTATAAAGGTTTGGTTGTGGATTTCAATATGAAAGATATGGCCTACTTTTCTATCCCATTGTTTTATTGTCTGGGGATTTATAACTGCTTCCGCATGTGCTTAATAAATGAAAGGGTCGGCGATACATAGTCCTGGGATATCGCATTTTAAAATCGACCAAGAAGAAGGATGTGTGCGTGCCCGAGGATCGGGGCGTGACATTCCCTTTTTGTGGTATCAGAGCGAAGTTCAAGATTGGAGTGATAAGGAGTGATGGTTCATGGGATAGTAATAGGATGGCCTCTAAATTCATGTCGGTGCATGTCTGTGTTAGTTGAATGCAAAATTTTTTTGTTGTTTGAATCGCTTTCTTTCTAATTCAGTGTTGAATTGGAAGCAGGTGTCAGTAGATTAAAGTGACACCATGAGCGATCAGGAGCCAAGAACTCCTAGGTAGAGGACTTTTTCCTCAGTAACTCGGACCAGGACGCCGACAAAAGTTGGTGCCCGAGGTGGCCGAGGTAGAGCGCAAGTTGAGGCTAGCGCGAGTGGAGCAGCACCACATCCCGTTGGTGCTGGGGTAGCAGCCCCAGTTGATCAAGGAACAGTTGGGATCACGCAAGCATTGGATGCTATGCGTGAGATGATGGGGCAACAGGCCCGGGATCAAACAGCTGCATTTACTGCCGCCGTTGCTGCCACCACTACTGCTGCTGCCAATGCTGTTGCTGCAGCCGCACCTGCCGCCATACCTGCTGAAGTCCCGCCTGTGAGGCCGATGCCTAGTTTAGTGGAACAGTTTTTGAAATTGAAGCGACCGAAGTTTACTGGGGCAGGAGACCCCGAAGTTGCTGCTCTATGGATCCAAGGACTGGAGAAAGCATTTGCACTATTGATGTACTCTGAGACTGAGAAAGTGGTCCTCGCAGTTTATCAATTAGAAGGAGTTGCGAGTACTTGGTGGAGAACCACTCAAGGAGCGATATTTCCCGAAGGTGTAGCCCCAGAATGGAACGCCTTTGTTGAGGCCTTCAACGGGAAATACTTTTCAGAGACTGCTAAAGAGATAAAAATGGTTGAGTTCCAGCGCCTTCGCCAGGGCTCTATGATTGTGGATTAATATGAGGCGAAGTTTGCTGAACTGTCGCAGTATGCCCCTGAATTAGTTGAGAATCCAATAAACCGAGGGAGAAGATTCAGAGATGGACTCAAGCCAGAGTTGAGAAGCCCATTGATTTTGCTGAATCTGAGAAATTATAATGACCGTTATGAGAGGGCTTAGATGATCAAGAGAGATCAAAATGATAGAGCTGCCTCATCGGGATCGAGGTTTAACTCTCATAGAGACAACATTTGCCAAGGAAAGAGGTCGATGTTTGGAAATAGATTCCAAGGCCCACCTAACAAGAAGGGTGGATTTAATAGATCAAGACCCATTGGAACTGATGCGTGTCGCTTTTGTGGGAGAAGACACGGGATAGCACCGTGCCCAGCTAGGACGATTGTGTGTTTTGAATGTGGCCAACAGGGTCACATCGCAAGGAATTGTCTAAGGAAGCAAAGAGGACAACCTCAGCTACCGCCGCCGCCGCCGTTGAGACAGATAGGAGGGTATGCCCCTCAGAATGCACCGCACGGAGGACAGCAGAGACCTCCAGTTCAGGGCACTGTGTACGCGATTACCCAAGGTCAGGCAGAAACTGCGCCTGGCGTGATCACAGGTACGGTCTCGCTCAACGACCAACCTGCTTATGCGTTATTTGATTCGGGAGCAACCCATTCCTTCATTGTCGAACAATATGTTAGGATGCTAGGGTTGAATCATGTATTGTTGAAAACGGCAATTTGCATATCTACACCCTTGAAAGATAAAGTTATTGCTGTTTTGGGATGTTCGGGGTGCAAGTTAGAGATTGGTGAGCGAGTGGGGAAAATTGATTTGTTAGTCCTAGCCATGTATGATTTTGATTTGATAATTGGCATGGACTGGCTCACCAATCAACGAGCTAAAATGGACTGCTATCGTAAAGCGATTCAGTTTGACCTGTTAGGGGGTAAGAGCTTCGAGTTTATCGGGAACCGAGGAGGACCTTCGATTTCCTTAATCTCGTCGCTGGAAGCAACTCGTTTGTTAGACGAGGGTTGCCATGGGTACTTAGCAACTGTCGTGGACACGACAGTTGAGGAGTTGAAAATGGAAGATATTGCAGTGGTACAGGAGTTTCCAGATGTCTTTCCAAAGGAATTGCCAAGGTTACTGCCAGAAAGAGAGATTGAATTTGTAATTGAGCTAGCACCAGGGACAGAACCGATCTCAAAGGCACCTTATCGAATGTCGTTATCTGAGTTGAAGGAACTGAAGGTACAGATGCAAGAATTACTAGATAAAGGATTTATTCGTCCTAGTGCATCACCTTGGGGAGCACCAGTTCTGTTTGTTAAAAAGAAAGATGGTTCGTTGCGTTTGTGCATCGACTATCGACAGCTCAATCAGGTAACGATCAAGAACAAGCATCCATTGTCGAGGATAGATGACTTGTTTGATCAACTACAAGGAGCGTCAATATTCTCGAAGATCGACTTGAGGACAGGATATCATCAGTTGAGGATTAGGAAGGAGGATATACCTAAGTCAGCATTTCGTACCCGGTATGGGCATTACGAGTTCACAGTGATGCCGTTTGGATTGACGAATGCTCCAGCTACCTTTATGGATATGATGAACAGAGTGTTCAAGGAATACTTAGATCAGTTTGTGATTGTGTTCATAGATGATATCTTGGTCTATTCGAGAAGTAATGAAGAGCACGAGAATCATATGAGATTAGTGCTTCAGACCTTAAGAACTCATCAGCTGTATGCTAAGTTTAGCAAATGCGAGTTTTGGTTGACTCGTGTTGCGTTCTTAGGTCATGTGATTTCCGGAGAAGGAATCTCCGTCGACCCGAGCAAGATAGAAGCCGTGATCAAATGGCCGAGACCATCGACAGTGACAAAGATCAGAAGTTTTATGGGATTGGCAGGTTATTATAGACGGTTCGTAGAAGGTTTCTCAGCGTTAGCATCGCCTCTAACAAAGCTCACGAAGAAAAACGAGAAGTTCATATGGACAGACAAGTGCGAGCGGAGTTTTCAAGAGTTGAAGGAAAAGCTGACTACCGCACCAGTATTGACGATTCCATCTGGTCCTGGAGGATTTGAGATCTATAGTGATGCGTCTTTCAGAGGACTGGGTTGCGTGCTGATGCAACATGGCAGAGTTGTTGCATACGCTTCCCGGCAGTTGAGACCTCATGAATTGAACTATTCGACGCATGACTTAGAACTTGCAGCCATCATATTTGCGCTGAAGATTTGGAGACATTATTTGTGTGGTGAAAAATTTCAAGTCTTCACGGACCATCAGAGTCTCAAATATTTGTTCTCTCAGAAGGAGTTGAACATGAGACAACGTCGATGGATGGAATTACTGAAAGACTACGACTGTGATATTCTATATCACCCGGGAAAGGCGAATAAGGTCGCCGACGCATTGAGTCGAAAGTCTTCAGTGGCATGGATCTTAGTTAAGGAGTGGAACTTAATCGAGAGAGCTCGGGATTCGGAATTTAAATTTGAGGTTGGCCACCTCTCGAGTCTTATGGCCACCCTTAGGATTGAACCAGATGTTCAAGTCAGAATCAAGCAACTCCAACCGACAGACCCAGATGTACAGAGAATTCTTCAGGAAGACGTAGATAAAAGGAAGGCTGATTTTCAGATTGCTGATGACAGAATTCTAAGGTTTCAAGGACATTTGGTTGTACCTGACGATGTCGAGCTTAGAGAAGAAATTTTATCAGAAGCACATCGTAACAGCTATAGTATTCATCCTGGAAGTACCAAGATGTATCAGAACTTGCGTCAACACTACTGGTGGTCAGGTATGAAGGCGGACATTGCCAAGCATGTGGCCAAGTGTTTGACCTGTCAGCAAGTAAAAGCCCAGCATTACAAGCCGGGAGGACTTATGCAACCTCTCGCAATCCCAAAATGGAAGTGGGAGCATATCACGATAGATTTCGTGATTGGACTACCAAGGAGTCAAAGAGGAAATGATTCGATTTGGGTAGTAGTCGACAGGCTAACAGAGTCGGCTCACTTCATTGCAGTTCGAAAGGACCTCAGTCTTGATAGGCACGCAGACCTGTATGTGTGTCAAGTGGTTCGTATACATGGAGTGCCGGTTACGATAACATCTGATAGAGACCCGAGATTTACTGCTGCTTTTTGGAAGAGCTTGCATAGTGCTTTAGATACAAAGCTTCAGTACAGTACGGCATATCATCCTCAGACGGATGGCTAGTCTGAAAGGACAATTCAGACTCTTGAAGACATGCTGAGAGCGTGTGTAATAGACTTCAAAGGAAGTTGGGAAGATCAGCTTCATTTGGTAGAATTCGCCTACAACAACAGTTACCAACAGAGTATCAAGATGGCTCCATTTGAAGCATTGTATGGCAGAGCATGCAGAACTCCAGTATGTTGGGATGAAGTCGGGGAAAGGAAAATAACAGGCCCAGAGTTGGTTCAGCAATCAGTAGATGCCGTGACAGTAATCAGAGACAGATTAAAGACCGCGCAGAGCAGACAGAAAAGTTATGCAGATAAGCGTCAAAGGTCTTTGGAATTCCAAGTTGGTGATCACGTTATTCTGAAAGTGTCACCAATGAGGGGAACTTCGCGCTTTGGTAAGAAAGGCAAACTGAGTCCGAGGTACGTAGGTCCGTTTGAGATTCTTGAAAGAATCGGAAACCTAGCGTATCATCTTGCGTTGCCACCAAGATTGGCGCAAGTGCATGACGTCTTTCACGTGTCAATGTTAAGGAAGTACGAGCCTGACCCGACCCATGTGCTCAATTTCGAGGAATTGGACGTGGATGATCGTGTGTCATACGTTGAAAGCTCGGTTCAGATTGTCGATCGTAAAGAACAAGTTCTGCGTACCAAGACCATTCCGTTGGTCAAAGTGGTTTGGCAACACCACGGCACTGAAGGAGCAACTTGGGAGACTGAAGAGTCGATGAGAGAATTGTACCCCCACCTTTTTGAGCGAAGTGTGTAATGGTTTAAATTTCGAGAACGAAATTTTTATAAGAGGGGAAGAGTTGTGACATCCTGAAATTCGATCCCGTTTCGATAAAATGAAATGTGCATCTCGTCGGCGTGCCTATGGTCCTTTTTCTCTGAGCTGATCACTCACGAGTTAACTAACTTATTGGGTGAAGCCGTTAAGGGATATATCCACAGTAAAATCCCTAAAAGCTACCTAATTTGTTGGATTTGACTAAAATCACGTCCGGTCAATTTTAATCATGAAATTTAATTCGGTTTGGGAATCAAATATTCAAGCGTGTCACAATTCAATTTTAGGATCGTCTCATCGCCTATCAATTTATTAGCAAGTCCGAAATTTCAAGGAAGAAATTATCGGAGGAAAAATCGAAGACCAGAAGAAATTAGAAAGGGAAATGGAAAGAGAAAAGAAAATTTAGAATAGAATTATTCTTTTATTTTTCTCTCTCTCTCCCTTTTCTCCCTCTTCTTTCCTCTCTCTCTTTTCTCTCTCCTTTCCCTCCCCCATCGTGCGGACAGCAACTCCCCACCGACCTCTCTCTCTCTCTCTCTCTCTTTCAATCCTTATCTCCTCTTTCTCTCTCTTCTCCCCCACTCCCCCACGTGACCTTCTTATTCTTCTTCTTCGTTCTTCTTTATACGAACTAGACCAAATCAGCAAAGAAGAACAGCAGCTCGCCGAGGACAACCGTTGCTCGTCCCATCGCCGCACCGGAGCCGGACCGCCCGCGCGTCCGCCGCTCGTCGCCATGTGCCGCCGGCTTGGTGCCTCGCGCGACCCAGCCCTGTTCGCCTCGGCTAGCCCCCGTTCCGCCCCTGTCCAGCCACCTTCAGCCACTGCCTACCTCCGTCTGGCCACCAAGCAACCTCCCAGGCGTCCCCTCACCCTTCGGCGGCATCCCCTCGCCGCCCTAGCCGCCGGACCAGCTCCAGCCAGCCCCGACCAGCAACCCACAAAATGCGTATCCAGCAACTTCGGGCCCGCATTTGGGCCTTTTCCGGGCCCCGAACCCGAGGCCCGCTTTGGAGTTTGTTGTTCCTCGCGTCGCCCTCGTTGGATTGATCCGATTTGCGCGCGATTTGGTGAGTAATCTCACTAATCCCGGATTAGTTGGCTAATTATGCTTAAGGTTGGTTTAGTTTTTGGCATTTATATATTATTTTTCGGAATTAAATTAATTATTTATTTATTTTCCAAAAATTCAACTGAGATGGTCCAGAACCGGAAAATTATACTGATGACCGTGGTGGAGTCCGTTTGTTTAATCGGGCTTTATTTTGAGCTAAATTGAATTTTTAATATTAATTATTTAATTTTTGAAATTATTTATTTATTTATTTATTTTCTGAAAATGCAACTGGGATGGCCCATGACCGGAAAATTATGCTGATGACCGTGGTGATGTCCGTTTATTTAATTGGGTTTTATTTTGAATTAAATTGAATTTTTAATATTTATTAATTAATTATTTTTCGGAAATTGAGATTGAGATGGCCGACAACCGAAATCTCGTGCCCATTGTCGTGGCGCAGTCCGTTTATTTATTTGAGCTTTGAATTGTGCCAAATTGAATTGGATGTGGAATTTAGGATATATTTCTAAATTGTTGTGGTTAATTATTTCACTGAGAAATTGTTGTGTATTGATTGAATATCGAAAGTGGTCGGGGTGGGACCGTAAAGCCATTGAGTATCGAAAGTGGTCGAGTGGGACCGTAAAGCCATTGAGTATCGAAAGTGGTCGAGTGGGACCGTAAAGCCATTGAATATTGAATGTTATCGAGTGGTGGATTGTGTTTTTCACCTTTGCTTAAGATGTGATCTGAGGATCATGATTCGTAATTGGGGATTGAGATGGAATAATCGAATCGACCTAGAAATGGTCCGACTGACATGTAATCGACTAAGTCGATTGAATTGTGATTTGACTGAGAATGCATGAAGATATATGAAGTATCTGTATATAACCTTGAATTGCAGGTTGAGACTGATGCTAAGGTACGTCTTCTTCCCCGTGTGTGTATAGGCAGCCTGTAGTATAATGGTTTACTAATCGAGACTTAGTGGGGTAGAACTCGCTGAGACGTAGTCTCATCCCAGTTTGGGGAAAACATTTTAGGACCTCGCTGAGGAGCTGAGGAGGAAGAGTCTGAGAAGAAGAATTCAAAGGTGAAACCTGAGGGGAAGTATTTTTGGAAGAGGATGATAATCCCGAGAGGGATCTTTAGTACGATCCAGATGGACTGAAATTTCATCTTCTTTTGTGACTCCATTTTGATGTGAATAGAGTAAAGTAAAAAGTTGTGAAGAGTTGTGAAGTACTCTAGTTTATGTCATGTATAAAGGTTTGGTTGTGGATTTCAATATGAAAGATATGGCCTACTTTTCTATCACATTGTTTTATTGTCTAGGGATTTATAACTGCTTCCGCATGTGCTTAATAAATGAAAGGGTCGGCGATACATAGTCCTGGGATATCGCATTTTAAAATCGACCAAGAAGAAGGATGTGTGCGTGCCCGAGGATCGGGGCGTGACAATGGTGCAAGTGGATTCATCCCACGTTTTTAAAAAATAAGAACTTTTGGGTCGTTAAAAAGCCAACCTTCTGTTCCTAGGCTTGGAAGAAACTCTTAAATCTCAGGAGCAAGTTTCGGAATGCCTTCTATTGGAGGATTGGGGATGGCTACTCAGTCTCACTTTGGTTTGATAACTGGCACCCTAGGGGTCCTCTAAGCTTAATCTTTTCGGATTTACTTATCTACAGCTCAGGGCTCTCTAGGCAGGCTTCAGTGGCAAACATTTTCTCTGATGCTGGGCGGGCTCTCAAGACAGTGCTTGAGTCGTGGGATTAGCCCCTCTTGAACCTTTCTCAGGAATCGGACTGCTGTTGCTAGAGGGAGAATCCGTCGGGCCGGTTCACGGTTGCAACGGCTTGGGAGACCATCAGATGGAAGAGGACTCGTGTCCATTGGCATGCGTTCGTCTGGAACAATGCAATAACGCCACGGTATTAGCTTACCTTTTGGGTTATTGCCAAGCGCAGGCTTCTCACCCGAGCTCTTTTATTGTCCTATGGTAGAATTGAGAGTCCTGCGCTTTTTGCAATCGTATGTTTGATTCTATTGACCATCTATTTTTTGATTGCTGTGTCATGGCTGGATTTGTTTTTCTTTTGGGCGGCCAAATGCAATTTGCCTTGGCATAACAAGTCTTGGGGGGAGAATCTCCGTTGGGCCACCACCTTCTTAATGGGCAAGGATTTCTATAAATGCATTGCCCGCTTTTCCTTTAGTGCTCTTTGTCATATTATTTGGAAAAATAAGAATAACATCCTATTTAGAGAACAACCACTAACCATCCTGGGAGTAAACTCATTTGCATCATGGTTTGGGCTCATTCCCAATCTGAATAAGAGTGAAATATACATCTCTGGTGGGTCTGATTCTCTCAAGAACTCGCTCACCGATGCATCAGGCTTTCGTCTTGGATCTCTTCCTTTTCGATATCTTGGTGTTCCTATAATTTCATGAAGACTAGGCAAGGAAGACTGTGTCTCTCTGGTTGATTCTATCATGAAGAGAGTTCAGTCTTGGACTAATCGGTTCCTGTCAACTGCTGGCCGACTCCAGCTTATCAAATCTGTGCTACACTCCATTCGGTGTATTGGTCCTCGCTTCATTCTCCCTTCCTCGGTTATTAATCGGATTGAGCAGATTTTTCGGCAATTCCTCTGGCGTGGTCCCAATCTTGGTTCAGGTGGGGCTAGAGTATCTTGGGAAGAAGTCTGTCTTCGCAAAGCGGAAGGGGGATTGGGTATCCGTTCGCTTCGCGTGAGTAATACTGCTGCGATGATTAAACATATATGGCTCCTATTCTCTGATAAAGAATCGCTTTGGACCAAGTGGATTCATTCGGTATTTTTAAAGCATAAAAGCTTCTGGAATGCGCCCAGACCGACCATATGTTCCTGGTCCTGGAAGAAACTTCATGGCATGCGTGACTTGGTTCAGCATTACTTTAATTGGAACATTGGTAATGGCCTAACGGCTTCTTTATGGTTTGATCCATGGCATCCTCGTGGTCCACTAAATAAGCTATTCTCGGATCGTGACATATATTGCTCTCGTATCCCACGGAATGCTTCAGTGGCTACTGGTATTGCGGCTTTATCTACCCCCTCAGTTGTTTCAATGGTTATTCAGACCTGGAATGATCCGATTCCCTGCCTCAACAACCACGACGATCGTCTGGTCTAGCTTGGCCACTCCTCTGGCCAGTTCTCTACTGCGTCTGCATGGAGTATGCTTCATCCAAGAGGATCCCTCGTCAGCTGGTCTCGATTTATCTAGAGCCCCTCATTCCCCCCGTGTTACCAAACGCACCTATGGCTGATTACTCAGAATAGATTACCAACCCAGGTACGGCTTCTGTCATATGAGAGGATTCCGGATGTCTCTTGTGCCTTTTGTTCATCTAGGCTAGATTCAACCGATCACTTATATTTCGGATGCTCAATCACGGGTCGGCTAGCTTCATTCTGGGCTCTAAATGTAATTTGACTTGGAGGAATGGGTCTTGGAAAGACAACCTTCTTTGGGTGGTAAACCATCTCTCGGATGCGAGCTTTCTTCAAGCCATTGCTCGTTTTTCCTTTGGTGCCTTGTGCTACCTCATCTGGAAGGAACGAAATAATATCATTTTTCGCAACCAAAACCTCTTCCTTCCGGCCTTAAAGGAGCATTTACGGAAAGCTGTCAAAGATAAAGCATCCACTTATTCAGGTTTTTTGGATATCCCCTGTAACCGTAGGCTCCAAATGGCTTGGGGAATCCATCCTTCTATTTTCGACTGAAGCGGTTCGCTGTCTATTAGCCTGTTGTGCTGCAGAGGTTCGTGCTTCATTTAGCGTCATGCCCTGGTTACTCTTCTGAAGGATGCTGTGTTCTGTTCTTATCTCGGGAGACCCCTTTCTCTCGCTCGTTTGCTGCTGGGCCTTCCTTTCTTCGCAGTTTGGCTGGCTGACCTCTGTTCTTCAGTGTGTCGATTTCTCTTTTTAGGATGGATCCCTTATTTCCCTTTGGCCGCAATGTTTGGCCTTTCTTCTCTGCTTTTGTTCTCGCCGCTTTGTTCTTGGCGTTTGTCTCTGCTGCTTGTTTCTTCCTCTTTGCAGCTCTTCCCGTCTCCCATCCACTCATCTTGACGCCTGTGTCTAGTTGAGTGTATGTTCTCTTGGAGTCGGGTGTGTTGCTGTGCTTTTTGTATAGCTCCTTGGTTCAAAAGTTATATTACATCTTACCTATTACCAAAAAAAAAAAAAAAAAAAAAAAACCACTAACCATCCTGGCTATAAAGAAACATCTTCTTAAGATGGTCAGAGATAAGGCTATCACCTTTAGGAACGTCAATGATTTCAGGAACCAAAGGTTGCAGCAAAGCTAGGGCATTGACCCGATTATATTCTCTAGGGACCCTTAATCACCCCAAATTCAGCTGACGTGTGTTCATATTTTCCTTCTAAGACGCTTCTTCTTGCTTTGGAAGCCATGGGTTTCTCTCCTCCTTCACTGAGGTTTTTGTATTTTGGTTGCCGGTTGTTCACACCGTGCTTGTCTCTTGTTGTTTGCGCGTCTTTGTAGTTTGTTTGCCATGTTTTGTGGCTTTTACATCCCGGCATCCTTCCACTCATAATGATCTTCTCATCTTGAGTGTAAGTTTGGTGCCGTGATCTTTTGTACAGTTGGCATTTCCTAAATATTATTATTACCTTTTACCAAAAAAAAAAAAAATCATGTGTGTTGAGTTTACGTTCCGTATGGAAGCTCTCTACTTTTTTGTATCTGTCTTGTATAATTGGATGGAGCACTATTAGTATTGTAGGTGATACAAGCACAAGGTTCTGAGTTTACTTTTGAATTCAGGAATGAGATTTTGAAGTGTTACTTATTTTGATCTTTAATTTATCGCACCCTAAATAGCCTCATGGTATAGTTAGTTAGTAAATGCCAATGCTTGTTTGAATGGTCGGAATTATCATTTGATCTCACGGAAGAAAAAAAAGGGTGTAAGCTTATGTGTGTAAAAAAAAAAAAAAAAATTGAGACAATGCCTACAAGTAAAATTCAAAGTGATTAAAAAAGTGAAAAAAAAAAGAGATTTTAATGAGTAAAGGATTTATTAAGTTATTAGATTTGTTTGTTACCAAAAAAAAGTTATTAGATTTGTAACTACGAACATCTTACTCAAAATTTTAATTATCACATGCAAATTATTACAATGTTATATCTATGTTAAAGATAGGCATAAGGTAAATAGACAGATTATTACCTTTAAAAGGAGGATCTCGCTTTTCATATAATAATATGGATACAAATTGACACCTATTTAATGGATAAGTGATCTATTCATGAAATTATTGGCCCCTCAGCTTCCTTCCCCTCATCCATCACGTGCAATTAGACTTAATCTATCTAGGAGAGCATTATTAGACCATGAAAGATTAATGACATGTCGGTCTCTCAAATGCTGGTTTTTTAAACAGATTCTTAACAATAAAGGTAAAATGGGCAAAATTATTTCAACCAGCATGTAAATGCATAACTAGAGAAGAGAGCCACGCTTTTGTACTCTAATGCCCAAGAGACAAGGGAGACTTTTTTATTAATAAAATTTCCACCTCCCCCCTCTGTTTCTTTTCATTTCATTTTATTCCTTTCTTTCACGTCTTTCCCCCCCACGCGCGACCATCCTCTTTACGACCGGACCAATAACGCGAGCAAATTCAAGTGGTAAGAGGGACTCAAAACTCAACCAAAGCTCACGTACCGCTGCCGGTCGTGTTCAATCATCGCACGGCCATCACTGTGAGTAGGGCCGCCACCACCCTTCAATCTTGCCGGTCAAGAGTCGGTTGCTTGTGGAAACACGACGTGCAAACGAAACGTCGAAACAAGAACGTAAGAAGCGAAGGAACAGCTGCGTGGATCTATCAAAACGCATTTCAACAACCACGAACGCCCAAAGTGGACGAAGGACTAAGAACAAGCGCGCGCACTTCAGTTAGGCGTTTCGTCGGACAGGTAAGTTGCATTTGCTAAAGAAGGGGAAAACGAATCAACGCTGAAGCTAACGATAATCGACAAGCAACGACCCAAGAGCCGCAGCATACACACGAACGGGGCCGGAAATCATGCGCGCTAGACAAACGGCGAAACTCGCGACAGGGCAAAACAGGGCACGAGACAGGGGAGATTAGGCCACCAGTCCTTGGCATGCTGACCGGCCTCCCTCTTGGCCGAACCGGCGTCTCATCCTGTCTTCTTCTCGGAGGCCTGCTCGGCCATAAAGGCGGACGCCTAGACGTCCACTTCGTCCGGATTTCTCGCCGGATCTCGTGCTGCTCCGTTCGGCGGTATTGATGGCGCCTGCCCCGCGACCCATCCATCGCTGTCTACCCTCCTCTCTCTCTGCCGTAGGTCGTCCCGCGCGCATCTGGTCTTCTACGCGCGTGGTGTGCAGCGCGAGGAAGGTAGGAGGAGGAGGAAGAAGAAGAGGGCCCGGCCGCGAAGTCACTGAGCTGGGGGCGAGATGGGCCCACGCGGAAAAGAGCAAAGGGGCTGGGGTTAGGCCCACCCCCCAAAGCCGACGTTATTTTTTTAATAAATATAAATTAATTAGTAAACAATTCTATTTATCCAAAATGCAGTAAAATAAAGGAAAATAAAACAAAATTAAAACTTAGTTGATGCAAATAATAATAATGCCTATGTGATGTGAAAATCCTTTTTGTTAGAGCCAAATTAGTCCCTAATATTCTATGCAATTTTAATCATAAATATTTAATTAAAATTTAGGTGTCGATAACGAGATCATGCTAAAAGAGAATGCTAGTCTCATAGTGATGGAAGAGCTTGAGTGCAACTTCTTCTGCATGGGACCAGCCAATTTCTAATTTAATCAATTTCCAGCAACTGCAAAACATCATCAAAATACGGTATTTTGGAAGAATTAGAGGTGACGCACAAAGAAGAAGCACTTACTTAATGACATGAAGGGGCACATGGTTGGTGTTCGACAGCTTTTGAAGATTGAATGTTGACCTCCATGATTTTTAATAAATTTTCCATCTGTTATATAGTAAGACATGCACGTCAGAAAAATGATGAGAAGGTTGCTGTTGGAGTATCGTTTTTGGAGATTGATCATTGATTAGAGAGTTGCAACCAAATCTCGAGCTTTGTAAAAGGATGCTACATTGCAGATGTCCACGAAACAGGAAAGTTATTGAATTCTTAATCTAGAGGGAAATGCAGCATGTTTAGTAATGTAGAAACTAGAAAGAACAAGAAGATTCAAGTATTTGAAGGACTTGCCGAGGATAATTCTTGAATCATAGCACTATTAGCTAGCGAGGTTAGCCAGTGATCCTTGTCAACCCTCAATCCAAAAAAGAAAAAAGAAAAATAATAATAAAGAAAAGAATACAAAAAAGATTTTTTTAAAATATATTAAAATATTTTTAAAATATTTACGTCAATGCTGGTTGTGTCACATCGGATAACCGGTGTTCACATCATCGATTTTCAGCCAAAATTGATTGGATAGACTGAAATGGAAAAATACAAAATTGTTTAGGATTAAATTAGTAAAGTTGAAAAGTTTATGAACGAATTGACACGGATATAATAGGTTTAAGTCTTCTTTGATAATTGCTCTATACAAAATCAATCGCACTCGTTAAAAAGTTACTGATTCGTTGGAGAATTTCTATCATATAATGCTACCTTGTGCTCATTAATGCAGGAGTATACGAGAATGCCCTGCCTCGCAGACTTTAAGGATATTCATTGGATCATGTTGTCACAAAAATCAAATATTTTCTCTTCAAGAAATATAATTTGAACACATGGTCGGCAATTAGTTTTTTGCCCGTAAACCTTCTGAAATAATTGGTCTTTTGCTAAAATACCTCTTGGTCAACGCCTGGGTCTTTGACCAAGAAAAGAAATGTATCACAATACTTATTTTATGTTCCCATAATCATCTGCTTTGCTGGCGAATTTCGCCGGTGTTGAGTAGTATGCTTTGAAGATGATGGATTAATTGAGAAATATAATAAAGTTGGCCGTGTTTGAAATTTTTGTGAAAATCTCTTGGAAAAAGCTTGGGTAAGGTCTATGTCGAATTTGACTCAGAATCACTGTGGAGAGTGAAGTGCTAAGCAATAGGGAGGACCGTGAGATTTACATTTTACCTGGATCATTAGCGTGAAATCATTCATTATTGAAGATATTTTAATTCGTGCTTGGTGATTTTAATAAGTGGTTTAATTATTTGGGATGTGTTGGTAAATTTATTTTATTTTATTTTGTGATGGATGACTTTAAAGTCATGATTAATCATTTTTCTATTGATAATTTAGTGAATACAAACATGCAAACCTAGTCATCTAGAGGTCCATGAAACAACCTCCAAGTGTCACGAACTTATTGAGTTCAAGCATTTCGCCTATGCAGGTGGTTTTAACTAAGTGATTTTAACTTAAAGTGGTTTTATGTAGTTGGTGGGATTTGAACTAGTGGCTTCCAATTATTGAATTGGAAAGTCTCAGACCACTCATAATTGCAGAAAAAGAACGTGGAGTAATACACTAGTGTATAACATAGTTTCTAGAAAAATATTTTTATGAAACTTATGTGAAAAGTTTAGGGATGATGGAATTGTTAGTGCCTTTACCTCTTCAATTTGTTCAATATTGTCCACGTATTCTCTTTTTTCCCAATATGGTCTCTATTTTATATATATTTCTAATTGAGTTAGTCCTTTTTTTAAAATTGCAGTGATGCTGACATATCATCCATTAATACCACATTTAGAGGTTGATCGGACGAACTAAAGATGAGATGGAACTCTTTTGTTGACTAAGATAAATTTATTGGGAAATTAAAGAAAAATCATAAGCACTAAGTGAGAGAGAAGCTACACCTATGATAAAAATTTAAAAATTTCATAATATTAGTTATCATCACAAGTATAGTTATGAGAAGGGAAGAAAATACAGAGAAAGTGGAAACAACAAATAAGGTAGATGTATAGGTAAGCTTGGGCAGATAACTAGGAAGAG
This sequence comes from Eucalyptus decipiens, assembly GCA_014182575.1. Classification (NCBI taxonomy): domain Eukaryota; kingdom Viridiplantae; phylum Streptophyta; class Magnoliopsida; order Myrtales; family Myrtaceae; genus Eucalyptus; species Eucalyptus decipiens. Next base: position 32,156,413 of record CM024610.1, on the reverse strand, counting down.
CTCATGTTGCACGTGGTAGCATTCGTCTTTGAAGTTGGAAGTCACAAAAGAGGTGGAATAATTGGAGTTATGTGGGTTGTTCTTGTACATATAGGAGGGAATGGTTATTCTTAGTATTTGGTTTATAAGTGCCAATGCTTTTGGCATTGTAAAGCTCTCTCTTTCCACAATCAAGCAAATTCTATAATCTATGTTTATTTTCCTGTAATCAAGCAAAGAGCTCATTACTTTTTATTGCACCGTTTTATTTTCCTTGAAATTTACCCTTTCAATACAATTTACATTTTCGTTGCAATTCTTTTTTTATCTTTATCCGCACTTAGCTCCACATTAATTCGCACCCAGTTTGAATCCACACTTCGTGCACTTTGGGAGCTAGGTATGTAACTATCAAGCGATCTCGGTTGTTGTTGGCACTATTCTTTTATTGCTTTAAAAAATATTGATCAAAATTTTTAATGTCTTTGTTAAAATTAATTGTCTCCTTTAATTTTCTCTCAAATGTCATCAATATTGAGAAATAACTCTACAAATCTCACTTGGATAAATATCATTAACTTTGTATCTTATTTTTAACGCGTGCTAAGAGAATTACTTACTCAAAAAAAAGAAGAAAAAAGAGAGAGAGATGTGCTTGCGACCATGTGCATCCCTTGTTTTGTGATGAGCATGACAAGTATAGAGTTGGTGCTACTTAACGAAATAACTCGAGTTATCGACAACTTGTTACGATCCGGATGAGTTTCCCTAAAACTCAATGATGGTTACTATCTTCTCTTGCTCATGGAGAAGTAACAAGTTTCTTTTCTTCTAAGTTTTTAACTGTATACCTAGTGATGGATGATGCCTTGATCTAGAAAAGAATGACAAAATGTATTAAACAAAATAATCAAGCCATAATTTGGAACTATAATTTTCAACATTTGATCTATCATAAGTTATTACATGAGGTTAAGAGGTAAATAAAGCCACGAAAAGTTGGGCCTAATATGGTTAGAAAATGTAGTCATGTGCAATTGTATCTACTAAGCATTAGAAATTACAAGTATTAAGTCAGGATAACATGAACTTCACTCATATTTTTATTTGCTTGAGGTGATCCATAATTTATAATTCACTTACTCAACACATGGTTTAATAAAGTTTCCTACAATGAGGGATGTATGAAAATATAGCCTTTACATAAAGTATGATAAATTTCATTTGGGATATGTGCACTATAAGTCTTAACAATTGTAGCAAAAGTGCAATTAAGTTATAAAACTTTTAAAAAGTGCAATTAAGTCCTAAAACTTGTTAAATTAGTACAATCGAATCCTTCTGTTAATATTGTCAACTTGTCTAATGAAAAATACTGACATGGCATCTTTTAAATTATATTTTTTTCATACACGGCATTTGTTTATTTTTTTCTTTAAATCTTAATTTAAATAATAGTAAACAATTTTTAAAAAGGTAAAATAATTTAAAGAACTAGAAAAAAAAATTTAGATCATGGTTGGGGGTAACACTAGAGGGTGGCGAGCTATCGCTAGCCTTGGGTGAGGGCCGACATCACCTAGCCAAGCCTCGTTGGCCCTAGACAAGGGCTAGTGACCCTCGCTAGGCTAGGGCGAGGCTTGCCTAGATTTGGGCGATGCCGGCCATCGCTCAGGACTAGCGATGGTAGCTGGCCACAAGAAAGGGCTAGCGTTGCTCAGATGTGGGCAAGCCACACCTAGCCCCAACTGAGGTGTCGACCAGATCTGGGTGACCCTCATCGGCTCTTTCCCTCACCGATGATGGCCTCACTCGACTTAGCCAAGGGAGCCCACCCCCTAGCCCCAGCCCCAACCCTAGCCCTAGCCCCACCCTAGTTGCCTAGGGTTAGTGACCTTTGCTAGTCCCTTCGGCAATGGGCGGTGGGGGCAGCCCCCTAGCCACAATGTGCAACTTTTTTTTTTTTTAGATTAGTTTTTTATTTTATTATTTTAGCTTTTTACTATTATTTTAATAAGATTTAAAGATAAAGTAATAAAAAAATGCCACGTAGAAAAATAGATTAAATAAAAAATGTCACGTCGGTATGTTTCATTGGACAAGTTGACGGTGTTAATGGAAGGACTCGATTGCACTAATCTGATAAGTTTTAAAACTTGATTGCACTTTTTCCTTCCCCTTCCCCCCCCAACCCCGATTGCCTAGGGTCGGTGACCTTTGCCAGTCCCTTTGGTAATGGGCAGCGGGGCAACCCCTAGCCATGATGTGCAACTTTTTTTTTTACATTAGTTTTTCTAATTATTTTAGCCTTTTACTATTATTTTAATAAGATTTAAAGATAAAATAATAAGAAAATTCCATGTAGAAAAAATAAATTAATTAAAAAATGTCACGTCGTTTTTTCATTGGACAAGTTGACGGTGTTAATGGAAGGACTTGATTGTACTAATCTGACAAGTTTTAAAACTTGATTGTACTAATCTGACAAGTTTTAAAACTTGATTGCACTTTTTGAAAGTCTTAGGACTTAATTGCACTTTTGTGATAAGTTTCGGTACTTATTGTTCGTAAAATGTTAAATGCAAATGAATATGTCGAATCAGTAATATAATGATGAGAAAGAGTATCGCCACACGAAGATTGATGATTAATAAACTAATTAAATACTAAAATAGATTAATTCTAAAATTTATCTAACAAATCAAAATATAATTGAGAATAAATTAGAAACAAAATTTGGAGACTAAATGTAGTAAATCAATCAAATAAATATGTTAGAGCATCTAATTTCACCATAACCACTGGATATGAATTTTAGATTGTTGTGGGTACAAGAATAATATCAAACATATGATAGCGGAATTTTCTAATCTATTTACTATCCTATCTTTAGGTATAACGAACCTACTTAGTTTATTAATCCACTATATCTCTATGTGAATTAAAATAAACATAAGTACATTAAAAAATATGAATATTCTCAGCTTACAATGAGTCTTTTGGATCACTTTATCACTGAAAGCTACACAAATAACGCGGTATATCTCTATCCATGTTTAATTCATGGTTATATATGATAATGAGCAATTGCATATTATCACTTTTCAGTCTTAAACATGTACATCAGATCATTCAAGTGGTGGCTAGTCACTCAAAAGCATTATGCACAATAATATATAGCTCATATGAATGAAATCAATTGCAAAATGTAAAAATCATGAAATTCACATCATCATGGCTAGGCTACATCATAGCCCTAACAAAAGAAAATTAAAACATAGTAGAAGAAGAAATAAAAGTATAAATCAAACCCAGCATCTTGAATCAAAGAATAAGAATTATGTTATCACTTTTGTCTTCTCTTTAAAATACTTGAAAATCTTTCAGAATAATAAAAAATGATGTAACGAAAACCTAGCTGCCCCCTCAGGCTCTTCATAGGATATATCCAAGATCTTTATCTCCAAGTAATTGCGCACAAAATCAGGGAGTAAATCGGAGGATCTTGATTTGATATCTATCTCCCAACACTTGCAGATAACATTATGGTATAAAATCAAGGATTCTCTAATTTGATATCCATCTTCCATTGCTTTTTGATTTGAATTTATGATTTTCGCCATTCTTTTCCTTATCTTCTTGATATCTCATTATTCTGCATAAATAAGGAAAATTCAAATAATCAAAAGGAAATCCATATATATATTGCATTATTTGTTGCCTAAAATAGGTAAAATAACTCTATTTTTATAGAGTTATCACTTATAGTGCATATAGCCCATTTCATTTTTACTTTGTTGTCATTAAATCAAGGATGTTCGGTTAGCGTGTCTTTGCATAGGACTCTCTATCTCTCCTTTTGCATGCTTAAAATGATGATAGTGAAATTGTTATGTGAGAACTCACATGTAATATTTGCATGCTTTAAAGTATTTTAGGAGTTTTGCGATGAGTAAAAGTCAATTTTCTCCTATCACTTGCGTGAGAAGAGACAAGATCACCCTATTATATTGAAGTCGCAAACTAGGCTACCAACAAGAAGAAATTAGACATGATGTCATGCAATGATGGAAAGAGATGGTCCTTTGTTCTCTTTTCCACTTTTTTCCCATTGACGGTGTTATTGCGACTTACACATAGCTAGTAACGAGCGTGGGGCCATTGGCCATCGTAGGTGGGGATGTCATTTGAAATTTACGCATAACTGGTGCTGTTGGGGTCAATCGCAGCAGCATGAGCGTGAGCTTGCTATTTTCATCTGTAGTGCCGTAATTAGGGTTGAGAGATCTGTCAAGATGCGGCAGGCAAGCGATCTCGATGGTGATCACCAGCACCGCTTACGTACCTGCTATGAGCAGGTTTGCGATTATAGCCATTTCTTTTCATGTACATTTTTTCTTTTTCCAAGTGATAACAGAGACTATGAGCCAGAGCAAGACAAGACTAGACACCTTTCCTGATAAAAAAATATGTGAATATCATGAAAGATGTGCTCTAAGTGCATTGTCGATATTAACCTTTTTAGCACGTTGTTATCAACAATTAGGTCTTTGGCCAAAAAAAATTCAAACTTATGATAGATTCAATATGTTCATTGTGCAAAGTGACTTTTAAATGATGCTATTATTTAGGACCTACATAATCATCTCCTTTACTGGCAACTTTTGCGAGAAAGTTAAATATGATCAAACAACTTGTTAGAATGAAAAGTATTAAACTATTTGACAGACACCTTTTCATGGCCTTGACAAGAAGCTGGCAAAGTAGAATTTTCACCATTGCTTTCTTTCTGAAGTTTCACCATGTCTGCTATGGACTTCCGAAATTTACTGTAATAAACGAGAAGCAAATTAACATACAAAAAGCCCAAGTACTGCAGATTACATGAGGAAAGGCATTTACCCTACAAGTGCATGGTTCCCACTATTATTCAAGTCGAAGCACTCAATGATCTAATTGATTCTCCAGCAACAAGTTTTACAACATGTCAAATGACTAGTGCCTCTAGGAACAAATTAGACAATATGATGATTGCTTCAAGGAAATAGGAAGAGAACCCCCAGAATAAACTTCTCTGGATATTCTCAAGAAGGGATCCCAAAGAAAAGGCAACACCGGAACACAAGATGCAAAGCAATGGAACTATGGCAAGGAACAATATTAAACAAGGTATTTTGTGACATCTTGAAATACCAATTCTGTTTTCAGTTAAATGAATCGGGCTTTTCATCGACGCGCCTATAGTTCTATTCTTTGAGCTGATCACTCATGAGATAACTAGTACACTTGGGGAAACCGTTAAGGGATTTTAATGCAATAGACTTGAGAATTCGACTAGGAATCGACTACTCGACCGTGCTCATCTGCAGAGATCATTACGGCACAGTTAAAAATCGATCTGAAATCAGAGATAGGTCAGTTCGACTGAGATATATGATCAAAGTGTGGATGATTCTACCATATTGCAAAATTCTCGTTGATCGGCACTAGACCAATTTTTCTGTCGTTTTGGTACCCTATGCCCGTATTTAAAACCTTGAGATTCTCATGACAATCGAGAGTCGCCAATGTGTCGAAGATGTATATTGTGGCTTGAAATAAATCGACTATAGGTCAATTGCACTAAAAATTCCTAAAAGCTACTTGGTAGGCTAGGTCGCGCTAAAATTGCGCCAGATTGAAATTAACCATGAATTTGAATCCGATTTCAGAAATTGAAAGTTCTGTCATGTCATTATTCATTTTAGGACCATCAACTCATCCTCCAAAAATTTTTCTGCAAACCAAGATTTTTGACGAAAATTCAATATAGGGCCGTTTTTGTCTGGAAAATTTAAGGGACCGTTTTTATCGTGTTTTTGGGATGCAAGTTGTTTTTATTGGCAATAAAAAATATTAATTTGGTTGAGGACACCTAAGTGAGATTTGTGGACTCCAATTTGGGTCCAATTGGAGAAGAATTGAACTAAATTTGGGGAATTTGGTGTAAAATTCGTAGGCCATGGTCCCTCTCACCTTTGGACCACTTCAATGGCTTCCTAGGGAAGCTTGTTGGCTACTATTTGGCTGAGGATAGGGCAGACATGGTGGGGGCCATCTAATGATCAAATTAGAGGATATTTTGGGCCAGGGGACCCTCCATAAGGTAGCTGTCTTCTTCTTCCTCTTGTAACCTACTTTCTCCATTTTAGAGTGAGCTTTGAGCTTGGAGAAACCAGAGAAAACTGAGCAAGCCCCCTTGCTGTCGCCAAGCCGTCTAGATCGCCACTGCTCGTTGTCACGCCTCCCGCGAGCCCCGCATGCCAGCCTGCTCGTCCCGCTCTTCCTGCACTATCATGCCGTCCCCCGTGATCCCTGAGCCGCTGTTGAGCCTTCGTCCAGCCATCTGAGCCGTCTCTGTCGCCGTTCAGCCACTGTCGAGTGTCGCTATCCACCACTGCAGCTCCGTCTGCCTATCCCGTGCCGTTCCAGCCCAAACGGTCGCCCAACTCAATCTCTCGACCCACCCAGTAGAACCGAAGACCAACAAGCCTCTGTGAGCTTCGAGGCCCATTTAGGACCGCTTCCGAGCCTCGTAGGGTGTCGCCACTTCGGAATTTGTCGCCCATTTCCACATTGCCGTCGTTGTGGACTCACTGGATTTCAAAACCGGTGAGTTTACTCACTAAACTCTGCTTATGGAGTTAATCATGCTTAAGGGTTGATTAGTTTATGCTAAGTATGGTTTAGGTGGTTAGTTATAATGGATTAGTGATTTAATTACTCTTTATTGCATGTTAAGTGGTTAGATTGGCTTAATTAGCAACTAGATAGGTTGTACTATTTATCTAGATAGGTTCGGAATTTCCAGGCTCGTTTCGGTATTTAATTAGACTTTTCTAGCCTAAGTTTGCATTTTTGACATTTAAATGTATTTATTTAATTAATAATTATTTTCCGAAAATTATACTAGGATAGTCGGTGACCGAAATTTCGTGCTGATTGCAATAGTATGATTGATTTTATTTAATTGAGTGTTGATTTGTGCAAATTGAGTGAGAATTATAATTTTGGGTATTTATTCCAAAATTGGTAATTTTTGTATTTAATTAGAAAATACCGAGCGTCGGTTTACAACACCAAAAATATGCTTATGGACTATATTAAATAGTGGAATTTTTTAAAAGAAAGATATTGTGTTTTTGGCTCAGGTCGACCTTGTACCTACACACGATTATTTTTATCGGGTACTTTTAACTTGGTGGTTTATCGGCTTGTGAGAGCATATTTGCATGTCAGCTTGTGCGAGCATATTTATTGTCCGCTTTTGGGACCCTTTGCACGTCAGCTTGTGAGAGCAGTATACTGTATCGGTCTCTATGCTTTGATACATCAGTTTGTGTGAGCTAAGGTCGTTATATCAGCTTGTGAGAGCATTGAGCGACTATTTCAGCTTGTGTGAGTAGTGGTCATATCAAATTGATAGATAGTACTGTTGGTATCGATTGATTGTTGGTTGGATGGACTGAGTTGATCAGTGAATTGAATTGAATTGATTGGTTGAGAATATGAACTGTACTGACTTGCAGGAAGGAACTGAGGCAAAGGTAAGTCCTCTATCTTGTGTGCGACTAGAAGGCCTTTAGACGTATTTCCTTCCTAGTCAGAGTTTAGGGGGTGGACTTGCTAAGACATTATCTGACCCCATCGTGGGCTAACATTTTCAGGTCCTTAGATGGAGGTTCCTCCCGAACATTTTGGCCAGCCAAAAAAGGTCACTAAACAAGTCTCTCTAATTCCTCTTCCTAAGGGCCAAAGAGCCTGGGTTTACGAACTCGTGAGATCCATCGTCTGGGTTGATGCGGGTCTATCCTGGATGGTACCCCATCAATACAGATCGTGGTATCGTCACGGGCGAGATGGATCTAGAGAAGGTCCCTTACTGGAACCTGAGATCCCTATGTCAGTGCTAGAGATCGCTTTTGACAAAGGTACGGCTGACCCTCCTGGTGGTGCAGTAATAGACCCGAGTTCCTCGGAGCCAGAGACCCCGGAGTCTTCAGTCGAGGGTTCGAATGCTTAGAGGACTTGTAGCTCTTCTACCTTTTGTAGACTTGTGAATAGACTAGTATTGTATATAACTTAGTATGATGTGTATAAAAGTGTGTTGTGGTTGGTTTTCAAAATTGTGGCCCTACTTTTATCCTATCTTTGTGTTGTATGGAGATTTATTTATTCACTTCCGCATGTGCATCAAAATGAAAGGGTCGGCGACGTGTCCTGGGACGTCGCAATTTAATCAACCACCGAGGGATGGGCACGTGCTCGAGAATCGGGGCGTGACACATTTGATAAGAGATTTTGGACAGCTTGCACTTTTAGAAAATAGAACTTTGTTTTTCCAAATTGGGAACAACGAAATATTATGCAGCAGTCCTGGAAGCGACATTCCTCAGCATGGATTATCAGTGAGTAACTAGGTTTCTCAAGCCTACTTGTACATTTTTATTAAGAAGTGACAGGGTCAAACTCCGACTTTGCTTTGTGACTATTTGCAGAAAATAGAAAGGAGAAGATGCTTCGGACAAGATCTAGATGGCTTTTACTTGTACTTCACTGAAACCAAGTGCATGGAAAATAACATGTTCATAATGTAATTTAGGAGCAAATACCTCTGATGGCGCACAGCTAGCTTAAACTAGGAACTCATGAATAACATTTTACTGCACAATCTTATTATATACAAATTATGTTAAAAATGTGGAGATTCGACTAGTATAGAGATATGCAGTACGTTGTGCAAACATGTCATGGTAATGAATATGGTGCTTTAAGTTTGTGTGCTATTTGATGTATTTTATGAACTCATTCAAAACAATTGAAGAGTTAGATTACTAAGAACTCTCAAGATTGTGGACCCCAAATGAGATTTTTTCCTAGCTAACAGAGGATATTACTTCCTAATTCAATTAAAACACAATTGAATAGTCCATATTCGCATTTATGGAAAGAGCTATGAGGATGAAGCACCAAGAAACTTTGAATACGACTAAACTCCAACAAAAGCAGAAGAGCAGAGTTCGAACATTATCTGATAATAGCAACTAGCAAGTGAGCCTTTCTTCTCCATACTAACCTTCCGAAGACCATATGAAATTACAGTATGCTCAGTAGCTGAGTGGTCCTTAGATCATCTGCTTTTGCAGGGGATGCATCTAAAATAGGTGATTCGCAAAGCAATTATATCACCTTCCAATTAACTCACTCTTACTGTTTCTTTGGAAAAGATTGGACGCTACCTATGAGCATAGGATTTTGGACATATCTCTATTTTGCCTGATATATCGCCCAACCTCCAGGGAAGAGGATCAGAGTAAAATGCGGTTCCGATTAGTGAATCTCAAAAAGGTGGAATGGGTGGTTCATAAAGGAATTCTACAGAAAATTGGATCCAAGGCCTTTTTCCTCTCTCTTTGATGGTCTGAAGAAGTTCTAGATTGAACTCATTGCAATATAGAGAGATTGTCATATCGACATGGTTGATAGTACTGTTATGGTAAGTCCACGGGGATATTAGAATAACATCGAACTCTTAAAAAACGTTTTTCACAGTTCCCACCAATGTAAATTGGCAATAATTTACATTTAAAAAGCAGCAGATCAGATAAGTTCAGAAACAGAACAAAAAGAATGACTAAACAACACCTTATATCCAGTGTCAAAATTTTCTACAAGAATAAAATAACTAAATCATGTTATATCGAGTCAATTGATTATTTATCATCATAACACGAAGGCAGACAAAGTAATATGTATGTATCTCTATTTTATTAACTGTAGTAAAACAATTGAACGGTAGATAGCTAAGCTAACTTAAGTTATGATAATTCACGTGGGATATTACTTGCTAATCCATGTTATGATAGTACTTCAGATAATCAACAACCGTGGACCTAACCTTGTAATAATTGTCTGCTAAAAGAAGATGAATCAACAAACCATCCTGGCATGGGCATCCAAAACGTTTCAAAAGCAGCGAAAGAACCAACATTACATCTTGCATATTCTCAAAACAATGTCAAAGATGTCAGTATCTTCCTATTAGGAGTAATGCACATTAACAAGATCGTGTTGAAGGAGATAAAAACAGCAAATTGTAATGTCAACGCCACTGTCAATCAGAGATTGAACTACTGCCCTGGTTCTTCCTTCAAACTTGTCCTCTCTTGGAGTATAGGAAGCTTGCACACATCAGCTTTCTTCGGCCAATCTACCAAAACCCGGCCTACAGCCAACATGCTGATATGTCCAATTGAGACTTGAGCATGTCTCTGATGTCCTTAGAATTGATACCTGCAATGGCGATCTTCTTGCACGTGACCTTGTGAGTGAGTGAAGATGAGATGAGGCGCTTGGAGATGAAAACATTTGGTGTGAATGGCTCCATGTGGGCTATGTTTTGCTGCTTGAAGGACACATGCTTATTTGGATTCTTGGACTTCTTCCCCTTTTGGTCAGTGTATGGCTGCTATTGTCATCATCCAAATAGTACAACTCGAAAAAAAAAAAAAAAACTTAGTGCTAAACAATGCTACCCAGAAGCTAACACTCGTTCAAAATCTCTATACAATTCAATAAAGGATAGAGCGCCCCCACATTCCAACCATTATGCTACACCAGTATCATTATCAAGGAAATGACATAGAGAGGACATTCCAAACTATAGAAAGAATGAAATATCCAATGAAACACCTGCCCATTGTGAATACCACATGTTGGCACAAAGATGCCATCTCAAGAGGCATCAACACCATGATCAGAACACTATTAGTGAACACGTTGCAAAAAGCTCCATTCGACATCTTCCTACACCATGATCAGAACACTATTAGTGAACACATTACAAAAAGCTCCATTCGACATCTTCTTACAGGAGACACTTTCTAACAAATGAAAGCAGCCACTTAGATCGTAGTGAGCATGGCACCTGAAAGAAACACATATTGTCTATAAGACATGTCTAACTACTGACAATCCTCAAGATTAACCAGAGAGGTGGGTAAGAACACATCGCCAAACAACAAAACCTCATAATCTTCGAAGCTACACTAACAGAGGTCATGCTACCCATTTCATCAAATAGCTAGAATGTATGGGTGAGTAAGTGCTCAACATGCCCTAATGTCAAATCGCATGACAATTCCTTTAAAACCTAGTCAAACATTCTGTTAAGAAAGACTAACTTCGTGCAAGCCAATATAGAATTCGAAGAACGTAGATTTCCTCCTTTTGACACCATATTCAAGCAGACATGATTAGGCACATAGATTTATCGGTCTTACTGAATTTGGAGTGGATCATTTCAAGCCGATAAGGTTCGGATGGTGGTATTAAGGTCGCCCTCCCAATGCCATTCATCCTCCATATGGGAGAGAAGTACTTTATCTAGTTTTGGTGTTCTCAATGCACCCCTGCAGAATACATTCATGTTGGGGCACTTTACGACAACGATACACACCAATGATGGGAATCTGAAGGTGCAATTAGTGGGGGAGAAGCTCTCAAGACTTGATAAACTGTCAAGTGTCAACAATTGCAGCTTGGGGAAAGAGATCTCCTCTACTCCACTTCCATCATCTGTCACCACGTCTTCCATAGCATCACAGTTTCCTAGGAATAGCCGAGTAAGGTGCACTAGACTTGTCAGTACTGAGCAAGTCCCCACATGAACTAAACCAACGCAATCCTCTACTTGTAAATCTATCAATCTTTGGAATGAAGCCGAAGATGGAAGTACAATTGATAAACTTGGGCACTCCTCAACCCACAGAACTTCAATTTGTTTGAGAATTTCAGCCATCAAGGAGCCATCTTTCCAAACTCGCTTCAAGTTACACAGCTTACGTAGTTCAAGTTGCCTAAGATTTTGTAGTGCCTGGAGAGGTTTTTCCATGTTAATTAGTTCTCCACAAGGAGTTGCTTCCCCATGTCCAGAAGAATCTTCTGGAAATATCTCCTCGAAGAAACTACATATCACATCAAGCTCTTCTAGATTAGGGAATCTGTGGAGAAGGAAGTTGGAGGGAAAAGCAACATTTTCATTATGGTAGCATGCCAAATTCAGCTCTTTGAGATTGCGAAAGACATAATGTTGTGGTATCATCGCAACATCCTCACTTGATAATGTCAATTCCTCCAAGTTTGGAATGACCTGTGGAAGGGAATCCGTTTAATTAGGCCACCGAAAGTCCAATGATTAAAATGTCCTTCTGCTTAGGGAAATAATGAGAAACACAACTTTCCGGAAGTGGATGAGCAAGCATCGATGACCATTATACGATGGATGATTGTTGTTAGTGGTGTGCCCAATGTTTTTTTTTTTTTTTGGGTTGATGCATGCCCAATTTAATCACAATATATTTCGTGAATTTGGATAAAGAAAGTTATTAATCAATGATGCTTCGGCTATTTCAATTGTAACTAATCAAACTTAAAAGGCAAAATAACATTTGCTCATTTTAACAAATCAGGTTATTTTTATAGTTAGTGTATGTGTTTCAATAGTAAGATGTTGTATTAATGTTGCACATTGTTTTTGAAGCTACAATTCTCATATATATTTTACTATAGATCATAAGTACCGTATGGCTTCACTTTTATGTTACTCGGAGAAGAATGCATTCAAACTCGACAAATGATTGCCAAAAAAAAAAAAAAAAAGAAAAAAGAGAAGAGGAGAAGAAACGGAAAATTGAAATGACGGGACATGGGTGAAAAAGGCTATAAAACGAGATAGAGATGATAGTTCAAAATTTTGATGGAAAATAGAGTAAATAATGAAGGCAAGTTGTTCATTCTTACAAAAGCAAAGTGAAACATCATATGAGCAACGGAACAAACCAAAAGTACATAGCCCCAAATAAACAGATGTTTTTAGGGTTCTGTGCAATTAAAAAAGGAACCCTATTCCGTGTTAGTAGATCGCCAATATACCACTCAAATTAAGTTTGGTAATTTCAATTGAACGTTTGTAACTTGAAAAGTGTTGCTTAGCCATTGGAATAAACGTTTGTAGATTTTTAATGTAGTTGGTGATCTTGAGAGTATAAAGATATAATAGTACTTTTCAAGATCTATAAGATAAAAAGTTAGTTGGCGAATAAAATCCATTGGTATCTTAATTTGATGATTATCGGTACATCAATTAGATTTTCGTTTGTAATTTCAAGTTAAAGTTAGTAATTTGAGAGATGTTGGCTTGTCATAAGAATAAATATTGGTCGATTATTAAAGTAGTTCATAATTTTGGAAATGTTTTTTTTTTTTTTTGGTAAAGGTAATTTTGGAAATGTTGGTACTTTCTAAACCTAACAAGTTAATAAGGTGGCAAGTAACTAAAATTAGTTTTTATTTTATAGAAAATGAATGTTTTGAAACACATTTTTTTTAAATGATTGCTTGTATCTCTTAATAATAATTATTTAATTAAAATTTCTTTTCATTATCGACAACACTTTATATCTACATATTTTTTGTGGATTTTGAAAATATTTTTCGTTCATTCATTTTTGGAGGTGACATAAGCAATCATTTTTTAGAAAATATTTTGCATAAATTCCATTTTTCTTGAAATGAATGGAATCTTAATGTGACTAATATTGATACGCTAATCAAATTAAATTCAGTAAATTCAAATAAAGTTAGTAATTTCAAGTATGTTGGTAAGCCACGGGAATAAAAGTTGGTAAATTATTAGAGTAGTTGGTGATTTTAAAAGTAGAAAAAAAGTTAATCCTTTTTGAAGCCTATTGATAAATTACTAACATGTGACTAGATAAGCAAATTATCCACGGTGCTTGACAATTACCAACCATATTCAAGATGTTTGAGGATGGAAATTTGTTTTGTAGCTAAGCTAGCAATATGCCAAATAAACATAATACCAATTTTTCTTTTTTTAAATTTTCGTGGACGGGATTGGTCAAATTAAATTAAATAGGTAAATCTCAATCATAGGATATGAGCCACTCATGAGAAGCATGACTATCTATGCAAGTTAATTTAATAAAAAAGTGTTTTTCTTCAAAGTAAAAGCTGGGATCAATAGATTATATATCAAAGAATATGAGCCGAAAATAATTAACTATGAATAATCTTTAAATTTCTAAGCAATTAATAGGTGTCGTTAGGTGAGTATCAACAAGCACGAAATGTTTGACAATTTCAATTTCCTAGAGAAAACAACAGTGCACCAAGAGCTATGAACATAAACCAATGAAGATAATATCAAAGAACTAGAATCGCTAATAAGGGACGTACCTTTTCAAAAGAAAAGAGTGCAGATTGGTTCTCGTTGGTAATTGTACCTTGGTAGCTTTGGGATTCACAAGCAAATGAGGATGACCTCATCTTGCCACAATGTCTCACTCGCAATTGCTTCAAGAGTGGCCATGCTACATTATGACTATTTCGATAGAAGCTCCTTAGTTTCGGCAACTCAAGTAATCTTAGGTCGATTAATTGCGGAAAGAAAAGTTCATCTGCACTCATCCCTACTCCTTCTTCCTCCGCGATAATATCTTCCACCCCGCAATCCATTACTAGAAGTTCTTCGAGATGTGTCATACTTTTTGTCATCGAGCTTGGAAATAAACTTTTGAGACTCTCACACTTGACAACCTTCATGTAGCGTAAGCATCCAAAGGTAAGACCTCCTTGAGGAAGTCCACTCCACACATGTTTCATTTTTGGGAGCCGCATTAAAACTAATTCTCTCAATTGAAAAGTATTTGTAGAACAAGCTTCGCCAAATTCAAATTCTTGAACACGAAATACCACTTCTAAGGATTCACAATCAGTCACAGTTACCTTCTCTAGGTTTTGAAATCTCGTGAGCATATTATAAGATGAAAATATGGATAAAAGTTTCTCACAATACTCCACTACCAGTGTCTTCAGTTTGCCAAAGACATTTGAATCAAGATGATCAAGCCATATCTTCTCCATGTTATCCATGTGCAAGAACTTCATTGACTCCATACTAGGAAACTCAACCTGCTATTTTTCAATTTAATTAATTAAAGCCAATTCTCTATGCCCTAAAAAAAGAGAATACTTTAATTTCAAGAACAAAGAAAATCACAAGATGGACATTATCAAAGAATAGAAAGAAAAGAAGCCTAGATGTACATTATTTCTTTTTAGCAAATGCCACCCCCTAAAATTCATTCTCCCGTCATATAATTTTAAAGTAGAAAGCATAAGTTTTTCTAATTAATATCAAGCATTATGTTTAAACAGTAGCATAACCATAGCCTTCTTAATTGGAATTTTATTGCTAGTTTGCTGTTTTGATTGCATCATGCAATTGAATTTCTTTATTTTATTCCAATTGTATCTACATATCCTAATTTTTTTCGGGTTGCTAACTCAACGGTAGAGTACTCGGCTTTTAAGTGCGGCTAGCATCTTTTACACATTTATATGAAGTAACGGATTCGTTCATACCTTCGGTAGAGTTTGTAAGACCACGACTGATCCTGAAAGGAATGACTGGAAAAAACAGACAACCATATCCATTTCATGCATAATTTGTCTCCCATGAACCTCAAATTTAGCCCATCTTATATTTAGCTCATTATGACACTGAAAAACACAATAACTAATATACTGTCCCATTTCTTTGAAGTGATAACTACAAAACAGAAGCCAATTTGCACAAATCAATGCTTTATGGTTTCTTGCACTTCAAAAGTTCTCCAACAAAGTATAGACTCAAAGAAAACACATCAAATATTGAAGAAAAAAATCCAACAATTAGATCACTAGCTAATTTGTCTCTTTATAAGTTTGTTATTCAAAATTATCAAGACTAAGGATATTAATCTTGATTTATTTTTGTTAGTAGTTGATCACTATTATTAAAGTTGCCTATAAATATAAACCAATTAAATATTTTTCTTTAGTTCTAATGATAATTTGATTTGAATCATGTGATAACTAAATTTGCCTATTTGATGTATCTTTTTCCCCAGCTGACTTGGCCTTTCTATCTCTTTCATCTCTCTTTAGTTTCTCCGTCTTTTTCTTGTTATATGATTTTCCTCCACTTTCATCAAATCTAAACCTAACTTTCTTCATGCTTTCGTTCCGCATTAGTTGGTATTGGATCTAGATCTGTTCTTCATTAATTGGTCATTAAGCTAGATCTCTTCAACATTAATTGGTATCAAAACTTCCCTTTAAATATGTATTATCATTGTGCAACTATTCTAGACCAAGGACCAAGTCTATGATACTTATTTTAGATGTTATGCTTGCAATTCTGATATGATATGCTTATGAAAATATATGGCATTCATGCTTATTGAAACTTCGGCCGCCATGCTTGCTAATTTGTAGCCACTCTATGTTTGGTAAATTTTCTCTTTGAATAATGTTGCACTATTTATTAACTCTGCTATATCAAAATTTGAAAAGACTAGGTATCAAGATTATTATGTCGATTGGTATGGCAATTATTACTATTATGATTATCATGCTATTCTAATAATGTTGACAGTCAACAGTAATCCGACTATTGTTATAATTGCGGTTATCATAAATCCTTAACAATCTCAAAGAGGTTGAACAAATTTTAGTGGTCTGAGAGAATATTTCAACAATTTTAGTGAGAATTAAATAGATTCAATCAAAAACTGTAAGGAAAACAAGAAAGCAATTCAAAATCAATTCATTATTGAGCAAAACAGCATGGATAAGTGTTCTCAATGGCTTCAAGAGTTAAATAAGGATGCTACTTGTGGGAATATTAAAGTGAGTGAAGTAAAATTCTACTAACTAATTTGGATGAATTTATAGAAACACCTTCTGAAATTTAGTAAAATTTGGAATGCAATTTCTCCTATTGATCATTCACAGAATTGCAAATTCGTGATGCTAAAATTTGTACTAAAATACTGAGTATAGCCTTGTACTTCCAAGGTGCATATCCGAATCTCCCTTTTGTGGAGATTGATATATGACGTGATTCTTCAACCATCTTGCTGTTTTTCTTTTGGTAAGGACCTATGATATCGGCCAAGATACTAATATTCTTCAGTTTTTAGGATGAATTCATTGAATGAGTTTGCCTATTTGGTGTTTCTTCTTCCTCACCTAATTTGGCATCTCTCTCTCTCTCTCTCTCTCTCTCTCTCTCTCTCTCTCTTCCTCACCTAATTTGGCATCTCTCTCTCTCTCTCTCTCTCTCTCTCTCTCTCGTTTTTCCTTAGTTTATTGCTATCTGATTTCCCTTTGGATTTTATGATTCTAAACCAACCTTGCTATGCAATTTCATTCTATATTACCAGTTGCAAACATATGTATCATACGCCTAGTAAAAAGCTCCTCAAATTTTTGTGATAGTGTATGACGGCACATTAAATTATAGATTCCATGTAAGTGCAATTGAGTTATTTACATATAATGCATGTAACAAATAAAATATTGGCTCGTGTGGAGCCATGAATGCAAATTTGCTGAGTCCATGATTCCAATTTTACACTAAATCTCCTTTGATTAGCATTTGATTAAGCTGACTAGGTTTGACCCGAAAGTGAAAAGCATTATGTCAACTACTTGCAATTTTAGTCATAATCAAGAAATAAAGGTGCTTTGGAAGTATTGATCTTATTTTTGAAATGTAGTCAAGTCCTAGACCTTTCAATTGATTTACTTAAGTTTTTAATATTTTTGAAAAAGTGTAATCAAGTTCTTTTAGTACACGATAACTTAGATTGCCTATGCAGCAACCTCAAATTGCATTTGTTTGTATTAATTTATGACTTAATTACACCAATTGAAAGGTTCGGGACTTGATTGCACTTTTTGATAAAGGTTAAAAAGTTCATTGCACCAACTAAAAAATTTATGACTTGATTGCATTACATAAATATGTTTTAGGACCCGTGGAATGATTTTCCAATAGCAATATTTACAATTGACTTCAGGAATGGTGACAAAATGACTCCTAAAATTTATTCCAATTTGGCATGTTTAAGAACTAAAACTTTTTTTTTTTATTAGTAAAACTTGTTCCAGTTCAGCATTTGAGTCTTTCCATTGCCCAAGTTAGTTTCAGGAGGACATAAAGTGTATATGACATTTTTCATCGAATTTTCCTCTTTTTTTAATTGTAAAGATGTGGTGCTACTGTGGTGATGCCACATTAAAAAAGGTGAAAAAAAATTTAGAAAGTACTTATAAGAAAACAAGGCGGGAGGAGAGAGAGGGGGGTGTCTTAGGGCTTTTGCATTGGCAACCGCCGCAACCGTCCCCCAGGTTATGGCTAGGGCGCCCAGCACCCTTGCTAGGCTACCAGCAGCTGCCAAACTTGGCTCCTCGCCACCATGTGAGTGAGCACACTTGCCCTCATTCAAATTAGCAAGGGTGATAATAGGCCACCTATAGTGGCGCTCTCTATGCAGCCCTTTCCCCTTGACTAGCGATCTCTTGTAAGACTTTTCTTTTATTTCCAGTTTCATATTAATGCTAAATTTTTTTTCCTAATTTTTACCCCCTTGTAATTTTTTTTTTTCAATTTTTCAATGTGACAATAGTGAAACAGCACCATTTGTGCTTGAGGAAGCTCCATCACGGCGTCAAAGGCCATGTAGGACAAAAAGAATGATAAAAATGCAGAATTTCTTCACAAAAATGGACAAACTTAACAAGTCTTGAAATGCATCGGTTGTGCAAATTTTAGAACTTAAGTGCCAAACCAACACAAGCTTTAGAACTTGTAGTGTTATTAACCTTTGATCTTATGTTGAACGATATTTAAATTTGAGCTGACATTTTAGCATTGTCTAGGCTCTAATTAATTAAAACTTGTCAATTGAAGCTTAGCCTCTAATTGATATTTGTACTTCAGCTACAATTTAGTCTAAGACTTGAAAAGGAAATGAGAAAATTATGAAGTTTTTGAAACTTATGAAAAAGTTTTGATATACATTTCGGCATGTTTATATTAAAGAAGTAACTTTGAGATGTTTCTTATTGAGGTCAAAGATTTGTAAAAGAAAATGATAAGTTATCATAAGTGATCCCACAGACCCTTAACATTGTCTTAGCTCAAACCATTGGGATAACAAACTAGATATGCCATAAAAGAAGAATGAGTGCAAACCTTTTCGACGAGTAAAAGCGGTTGTTGTGTTGGAACGTTGTCCTCTAATTTTCTACGATTAGCATCTCCTAGAATCACTTTCACAGCTTTGCAATCTTCGACGGTGAACTCTTTCAAGGAGGGCCACTCTGAAATATGCTTCCCTTGACAAAAACTTCTGAGTCTTGGCATGTTGTGAAGATACAAAGTTACAATTTGAGGAATTACAATTTTGTTGGTTTCTTCTTCAGGTTTCTCCTCTTCTTTGGCAACAATGTACTCCATCTCTCCACAGCCATTGAGACCAAGATATCGGAGTTGTCCCAGACTTTTTGCCATAGACGTTGTAAAAAGGTTGCTCAGACGTGGGCACTTCTCAACAGTCAAAGACTCCACACGGTGAAGTAGCCTTCTCCACATGAATGAAGGAATCACATTTATTAGGTTGTGACACTGCTTCACCTTGAGGACTTTTAGACGGCAAAAGGACTCCACAAGGATTTTATTGTTCCATAGTTCTTCTTGTTGAACTCCCTCAATGTGTAGCTCTTCTAACTTTGGAAATGCAAGCTACAATGCACATAGATAAATGAAAAATACGCAAAACAGCTTAGGGCCAAAGGATTAAAGGCAAAATAATATAACAGATAAGATAAATCGGGATATGATACCTTCTCATCAAATAGAGGATGTAAACCATCACCAGCACAACTCTCTGAACTAAAACAAATCAAATTCTCAAGGTCACCAAGCTTGAGTATGCTTAAATTACGGAACTTGACCGTCTCTACAGTTTTCCCTTTTCCTTCTTCCATTGCAATTATGCCCTTCATGTTATTGCAACAGGAAACATCAAGCACCGCAAGTTTATCAAGAGTTCTAGCCGTGGCACTTGAGAAGAGATATGGTAAACTATGACAATGCCTTACGCTCACTTGTACCAAACTAGGAAACGCCAATATTACTATGCAGCCACTCTTCAAAATGTCTCTTAGCCTTGGTAGATTCAGCAACTTCATTTTTTCTAATGAAGAGAGGACCAATGGCTTTTGCCTTTCATTAGAGCTGAGAGTTACTGTATCAAATAATGCCTCCAAGGAGGGACACCCAACCACCTCAATTTTATTCAGATTCTGGAACCTATCCATTAAATTTGATGGAAAAACATGTGACAAATTTTCACAAAGTTCAACAGTGAGGGATGCAAGTTTGTAGAACGATTGTCCATGGAGTTGATTATGCCATATCCTCTTTAATTGGAACATGGAAGAAAGCTTCAATTCCTCCAAGCTTGGAAAAAGAACCTGCATAAAAACATTTTATATGTAGAATGATTGAGATTTTTGGTACAGAATTGTATTATGCCGAAATTTGTGGGCAACTTTGGGAATGATCCCCAGCGAGTTAGCTTTTCCATTGCCAACTACCAAACTTGAATAATGATCAAGTTTCTGCTAAATTGCGTCTCTGACAAGAACTAGAATAATGAATGAAAAAAAGTACTATAGATGCTTACCTTTTCATTGAAGAAGCCAGGCAAGGATAAGCCAGAGTTTATACAATCAAATGCTTGTTGTAATCTTGTGTTAGATGTGATCGACCATTGCCTTTCTTCGAATGAAGAGAATGTCATCATTTTGGGGCACCGAGATATCGTCAATTTTGTTAAGGATGGACAATGAATACAATACTTTCGATAAGAGAATGTCTTGAGATTTGGTAATTCCTCAAGAGACAAGGAGGTTAACAAATGAAACTCTAAAGTATCGCTGGTTGCAGCTTCCTCCAATTCTTCTTCTTGCACATCAATAATTTCCTCCATTAGCTTACAATTTGCTACTTCTATTTCTTTTATTTGCCGGAGTGCTTTAACCATGGAATAAGAAAAAAGAAACCTCATGTTCTCACAATTTTGCACCTTCAATGCCTTTAAGTTTTGAAAACACATTGTTCTTTGTGGAATTTTATTCCATATGCGTCCCAAACTTGGTAAGTCACTCAAGGTTAATTCCCTCAGTCGTGATAGAATCTCGACTTCCTTGTTGCATGTCAGTCCTTCAAGGTTGAATACTTCTCTTATTAACTGACATCTTTCAATAATCATGGTTTCCAAACTTTGTAGCTTTATTAGCTGCAAAAGGTGAATAACCTTGCATTATCTCATAGTAATGCTTGTAACCAGATATACAAGTCATGAGTGATGTTACAATTAAAGAAATAATCTCAGACAATAGATTTAAATATAATGGAAGAAGAAGCAGAGTAGTGATTTTTGAATTTTACCCTATTGTTCTTTAGAATTTATCAACTTTACACTAATCATTTAGCTGTTGTGTATCTGGACTTTACTGAATATATTTTAATAAGAGAGAATTTAAAGTCCTTGAATTATTGAGGTTATTAAGCTTACCTTCAGATTTTGTGCTTCTTACCTAAATTATTTTAATTCATGGCATAGGCTCAATTGATGTTTTAGTCATCGACTATGATTATATATAATACGTCAACCGAATTATTTTCTTCCGAATAGTCGTGAGCTTATTTGACAAACAGAGAAAGTTGATTTGCAGATGCAATTTGAGCCTGCCGCATTTTCCAAAGTATTTTAAAGAAAATCCTATTATCGAAAGATTGAAAGCAAAGAGTTATTGTAAATTATGAGAGAAATGCCAAAGCAGTCAAAAAATTTTGTTGTCCCCTTGCATAGCACTACAAGATCCATTATTTTCTAAAATCTATGTTATATGCTACATTGGCCGAAAGTAATAAAAAAGAAAAAAGAAAAAAAAAAGGTTCGTCACTGTGAGATCCATGGTTGGCCAATTGAGGATTTAACTTACCTATATAAGCACCTAAGATGCAGTTCCTTATCAAATAGCAAAATTATATGGCATATTTTATTTATGTAGCCAAGAAAATGAATTACTTAATTCAACAAATTATTTTACTCGAGCATCATGCTTTTGGGTTTAGGCTCATGTGATAAACATAATGTTAAAAAATAATTTAAAGTAGGGCTTCCATTTTTTTTTTTAATTTACTAACAAAACAGTTAAACGAATTGTTAAATCAAAGCGACAGTGCAAAAATAAATGCTAGATGTGTTCTAGTTAATACTATCAAGGAATAATTTATTAAAAAAAAGAAATATAAACATGTGCAGGGCACATAAATTCTACTGGTAACATTAGAAAAGTGGTTGGAATAAGGATTTATGGTAGATTTTATCACCACGAAAGGTCCATAGCTTACATGAATTAGAACAAAAAAATTAATTATCTAACCAAAATCTTATTGATATACTAAGGTAACAAAAGCAATTTGGCCTATCGGATATTATATTTGATTTTTCATTTGTGGCCACATAATAGTTCAGTCATTTAACAACTAAGAGTATTAAAAAAATTTATATAATGGAACTGTGTGTAGAAACACAATTCTGCAATGGTCCATTCAAACACCACAACTCTTTACAATCATTGGGGAAAGAAAGCAACTTTATTGTCTCAACTAGTCTAACCCTGATGTACTTAGGATTGTGATTGCAAAATTATAAGTAATTGATCTGGATATTATTTGACACATAGTCAGTGTAGTTAAATTCACCTATTGAATGTTTATGTATTTCTTTCTTTCACTTTAAGCAAGCGGATATAATACGACTCTACATTTGTCCATTCATTATTAAATAGATTTCATAAAAATTGTAAAGGTCGTATATACTTCCTAAAACTTATGAATATATCCATAAATGTTTATGTATCTTATTCGATTTTACCATTAAGCAATAATAAGGTTCCAGATTATTTGAAAAACATATAAATCGCACGGTGCTTCTTTAACTATGTTGATAACATTACACAAATAAAGAGACGCAATTAACTACTGTATAAATGTTTTAATATATTCACATATCACATAGCAATTCCATATTAAAAAATTAAATTATTGTTTGTCTTAATTATTCTGGAGATCTAAATCTCAAAAACCGATTCTTTATCCAATTTTTTCTCCGTCATATCATACTCTCACATTTAAAATCCATGCATAAAATCTAAACAACAAATTATATACCTGTTGCCCGTCAAAGAAATCGACTGAGAGGTTTGCGGTTTTATAGAAGCTTGTCATCTTTGGCAAGTTTCGTAATATCAGCCTACGCAAATTACAGGACTTCACATTGGGGTCATATATTTCATCTTTGTCAACCTCGACATCTGCAACAATTTGCTGCATTGAGTGGCATCTGCTTATTTCAATCTCTTCAAGCTGGGATAATAATCTCATCATGGACGAAGGAAACAGATGTTTGATTTCACTACAGTTGTCCACTTTCACAATCTTTAATTTGCTAAAGGATTCTAGGGCAAGACAGCTGCCACAAATCTTCTCAAATTTGCCCAGATTCTCAAGAAACAAAGATACCAATCTCGTAAATGCAGTGCACTGGACATTGTTCGTGGGGTGAACAACATAATGAAATGAGGGGCTATTTTGCACGTGAAGATATTTCAATTCCTGAAATCCTTCAATGCATAAATCATGAATACTATCATTACCATCTTTAAATCCATCCAAGTGGAGATGTTGTGTTCTCTGCAGACATCTTTGCACCCACTCTTCGAAAAGAAGATCGCCCAAATCCAGCTTGAGCTTTAAAGTTCTAGATTCTTTATATTCAACCGACCAATCCCAAAAGCCCCCAATTTGGATTGTATGCTTGTTCAGTTTCCCAAACGGCAAGTCTCTTGGGAGATCGGCAGAATGAGGAATGGCAATGTCCAAAGTGCTCAACTTATTCATGTTCTTTAACTCAGTCAGGCGGGCGTTTCTTCGCGGTGCTTCATCTTCAGCCTCCCACCGATCAAAACTGTCAGCCATATACAGTTCTTCTAAACTAACCAAACTTCCGAGAACGCCAGGTTTGATAACTTTGAGCCTAGTGCAACTTCTTAAGTTCAAAATTCTCAATTCTGTTAATTCACCTATTTCTTTAGGCAGCCAAGCAATTGTCGATCCTAAGAGATGTAGCATTTGCAATGCTTTCAGCTTTCCAAGAAGAGTCACATCCTTGAGACGGCAACCGGCAAGACTAAGCGACTTGAGGTTCTCAAGGAACTCAATCGACGAAGGGAGAGAGGTGATAGATATTCCTACTAATTCCAAGACTTGGAGCTTTTGCATAGATTCAAAAAATGACTCGGGAACTTTGAGAGACGAGAATTCTTCGTACAACAGAAACATCCTCAAGTTTGGGCAATCTAATTTTTCGGGAAGCTCATCAATGCCAGCATTAGGGAAGGATATCACAGTGCATTCTCTAAGCTCAGCTTTTGACCATTTTTTAAACCCACAATCCTCCCTCCCGACCAAGGCCTTCCATTCTTTGGAAGCAATAGAGTTGGCCACGTCAGCGACTATGTCATGCATTCTGACTTTTACAAAGTGATCACTATCTATATTTTTTTCACTAGAATTATCACTATCTAGTAATAAAGAAGAGTTGCGCAGACAGTCTAGATCCATGTTCAACTTATCTCTAGCGTCTCCGATGGTCTTGCTGAAATTGTCACATAAACCCAAACCCAAGCAATAGAACAAGATATCCCCCGTTCTCCCTTGGCATAGGGTACAAACCAAGAACAAGGATTGGATCCTCTCGTCTTTTAAGTCTTGGTAGTTTAATTCCACTAGTAATTTTAAATCAGACCCTGCTATAGTCAAAGCATTCCTCCATGCAGCCAAATTTCCACTCCTCAACCTTTTTGCCAATGAAATTATAGAAAGTGGCAAGCCTCCGCAATTCTTGACCACTCCATCTACCAGGGGTCTAGTCTCAAGATCGTAAATTCTATTCCCCAATATCCTTTCAAAAAGTCTTCTCGCTTCCCTATCGTCTAACTCCTTGAGTTGGAATTCTCGGTCAGAAACCATGTCAATGCGTAAAACTTCTCCTTTTCTAGATGATAGTAATAGCTTGCAACCTCTTACTTTATTATCGTCGTCGCAAGGAATTCCAACATCTTTCAACTCTAACTTTCTCCACAAATTATCTAAAATTATGAGAATTTTATTTTCACGATCACGCTCTAACCTTTCACACAAACGATAGGCTCTCCCACGCACAGTTTCCACATTCATTAGCTTTAGGCCTAGAGCGTCAGCGATTTCTCCTTGGATTGTTTTTAAATCTGGATTGCGTGATACATTTGCCATGGCAACCACATCAAACAGCTTCTCTTTTTTAACTCGCTTTTCAACGTCCTCCAAAAGCTTGGACTTGCCAACACCACCTAGTCCAAACACCCCAACCACACAAATCTTGTCATCAGATATAGCATTCATTACATCCTCTGTGATTGAAGCCCTTGACTCTAGGACATCTTCTTTCTTGTTAACAAATCTTGCAGCGGAAGTGGTAGCAGTGACAATTCCTATAGGAGGATTCTCATAGTAGACTTTCTGGAAGTTATTATTTGCACTTTCATTATGGAGTTCCTGAATGACTTGAGTCATCTTCTTCACCTTCCTGCAAATTGGATGGCGCACCGTGGGGTTGGGAAGCCACCCACGAAAGCAAGCATTTTTTGCACTTTCACCATGTTTTATCAAATCTCGTGCTTCCTTAGCCTTATTCTCCACGCTTTCCAACCAATTCTTAATATCAAGGTGTATAGCTTTTCCATCATACAAAGCTTCATCGACGGAGCGTTGCACCCTTTCCCTAGCAATCTCCAACTTGTCAACACTATTTTTGAGATCTTCGATGTAGCTCTTGTAGTGCAGCACGTACCCAAATTGGCGTCCAATGGAAGCAAACAGGCACTCACCTAGTTTCGACGAAACGGAGCTTGCAAATGCCTCGGCCATAGTTTCTTCTTTAATGTCTAGAAATTCCTTTTTCCCCCCCTTTTCTGTGCCTTTTGTTGTTGCCTCCAATGATTAATTGCTAAACCACATCTGTGCGAAGGAAACTGAACAAAGAGCAGAACTAATCCCTCGCTATGTATGAGAAGAAAAGAAGAGCAAAGTGATAAAACAATGTGGACAACGAAACAAAACCGAAGACGCGAGAGAGAAGCACAGTGCATTTAAAAAACAGAAAACGTACAGTTACTGCACTCAGTACCCCCAAGCAACACGTTACTGGTCTACGTGGACAATTTGCAGATGATCGTACGTGGAAAAGCAGCACGTTACCGGTCTACAGAGAAAATATTGGGAAGAAGGGAAGGAAAAAAAATAAAGAAAGACTAAAAAAACTAAAAAATTTGCAAAAATATCATTGAGAAATGTTTACATCAAAGTTGCCCGAGCCACGTAGGAAATTCGACATCAATGTCATGGCTGAATAAACTGAATGAATACAAATATAAAATGTTTTTGACTCAATTAACAAAAAGAAAAAATTAGGACTATATTGTCACAATTATAATATGTTTAAGACTTTTTTGGAAATCAATTCCTAACCTATTATTTTCTTCAACTCAACCGAAAGGCATTATTCACTAATGACCATGCTTTTGTGAAAATTATGGTGCGGTGTGGTCCGGTAAACTAAGACGTTCTCCTCAAAACCTTCCGATGAGGACAACTTTTGATTAATGAGAAATGAGTTAAAAAGGCTAGCCATAGGATTCCCTTTTTCTCTTAAAGCCGTGTGGCAAGAGACTAATATTACATCATCATCATATACATTTTCTCACATTAGTGTGCACTAAAAAAAAATTATTTATTAATTACTCTATGTATGAAATTCTAGCTGATGAATGGCTCATGGTTAGGAACTTCCACTGTTGTTGTAATTGATAACAAGGCTATTTTATTTGACCGTATGGACTCATGTGAAGCTTCTATTAGTTAATTTGGCACTTTTCACAAGAAGTGATTAAATCACTTCCCTTAAAAAAAAAAAAAAAAGTGCTTAAAAGTCCACTAGACAAACCAATCTATGGCTCATTACAGATTTTGCGTTTTCCTTTTAGAGATAAGTATATTAAAAGTCCTAAAACTTATGACAAAAATGCAATTGAGTCTTAAAATTTTTTACAAAAGTGCAATTGAGTCATAAAATTTTCAAAAAGTGCAATTAAATCCTAAAATTTGTCAAATTGGTCCAATCAACTCCATCCGTAGATTACTTTTTTTCAAAGTTTTAAGACTCAATTGCACTTTGAAGATATATTTTAGGACTTGATTTCACTTTTTAAAAGTTTTAGGACTCAATTGATTTTTCATGACAAATTTTAGAATTTCTAACGCACTTATCTCTTCTTTTTAAAATTAGTAAATTCGTTTGGAACCATTAGTTCATTGAATGCACATATGAGGAAAAAACAAATGCCACATTGACATTTGAGATAAAAAGAAGTATATAATGATTCACAAAAGAGGTCATGTATCAATTGGCAATGGTTGGCCCCGGTTTAATAAACTCACCCGTGAGAGGGTAAGTATCCAGTGCACAGGTCAGGCGGAAATTAAAGAAAATCTCACACTACATATTTGGAAAGAAAAGGATTGGAGCAATTGATAATACTTTCAGAGGAAAGAGGATCGACCAAAAAATGGTTCATGTGGACAGGCCAAAATTGGACGGCCTGATGGCATCCTAAATAAGAGGGTTATCAACATACGCTCCTTATAATTATATTATACATTTAAATAAATGCATCAAATTAATGGGCTAATTCAAGATTTCAATATCAATCGTGTTAAGAAAAAAGGACATGTACCTTTCTTATTCGTATAATTTAACCGAAGCTAAAGGTTCTTAAACCTGATTTAATAAACAAATTTTTGTAGATAGTCATACCCTCGCAATTCTATCATTTTTTTTTCTTAGTATCATTATTCATTAGTGAAGTTGAAGCTCAAACAACCCATCACAAAATCCTCGGTGGTTACATGATATGCTGTTTTAACAAACTAGATTCTTTTTTCCCCAATTAATACAATAGATTAAACTGTCAAAAAGTTACATTTATCATATTTAAATGTTGGCAGTCAAGCATCATCTTAAGTTGCAACTTTTATTTACAAGTTGTCACTATTGATCCTAAATCAATGTTGATGATTCCAAAACTCTTTTTTTGTATATTTATAATTGTTACAAATTATTTGGAAATGTTTTCCGCAAGTTTGTGCAATTTGGAAAGTGTTAAAGAAGAGCAGGCTTGTCTAAAAACATGTCTGGGTACCTGGCTAAGTAATGGTGAGATAGCCAGCCAGATTTGGCCAAATAAACGGCTCTACAATTTAAATTTGAATTTTGCTCGGTCAACCTCCGCCGATTTCTTGGCCATTTACGAATTTGAGTGTACATTCGAAAGTCTCAATGGTCGAAAAATTAGTCGTTAGAAGTGCTAGTAACGGCTCGGGGACTACCGCCACCTATGGAAAGTAGACCGAAGAATTTGTTTTCTTAAAAAAAAAGGTACCCATTATCTTGGGCATGTGTGTACATGAAAATACTTGCAAAATCTCTCTTGTACTTTCCAAATCAACTTCTTGTGGGAGAAATTATCTGTGAATGAGTTCACCTTGCTCCTAAAGGAGTGTTGGCTCCATTGTAAACCAAATTTTGTACGAGGTTTGAAAAATAGTGGAATGGGCATAAATCCCGAATGGTCTTGAGAAGTGGCATAGGTGCTGATTTGAGCGAACCACTATAAATTAGTTAACAATCTGTCTTCCCTACTCTCTTTAAATTTACGCACGCCAGGTGTTTCGTACATTGTTTGTTTGAAAATCTCTTTGGCGGGGTAACTCAGCCATGCACTTTAATGTTTCAAGAGAATTATGAAAATCTTGCCCATTGGAAAATCATGTGTACGAACAATTTACTTGAAACTTTTGCATGAATGAAAATGGTCTATATAGTTATTTACCATACGGATCTTTTTTAGTCAAAATGCTTTGATGACTCGAAATTGAGGGAATGACGTTAATATGTTATTCAACCCTAGAAAAAATGGACGATCTTGATGAATATATTTTCAAGTGAGTGAATTGACATCGTTGTCAAATGGCTCAACCTGATGCTCGAGGGCAAGTGTCGCTTCACTCACATGAGCAAAATATTTTTTATGGTGAGGTAAATTGTTATCTAAGCTTTGAAAAAGAAATAGACCGTGATCACTATCTAGAACTTAAAAAAACGCCGTCGTTAACTGTGTTCATTGTTGAAAACCGAAAAATTTGGTTAAAAAAAATAGTTAAATCGCAGTTAGTTATTGCTAATTGAAAAGTGTTTCTTAAAAAAAATATATAAAAGAAGGGTGGTTCCTCTCGATATAGCTAAGTTGAATAAGCAATTCGACCAAGCTAGGCCGAATTGTAAAAGCTTCCCAATTTTATAAATAGCACAAAAAAAAAAAAAAATCTAGGACCACCTTGCCCAATTCAGAGGAGCAAGTTCAATTTTCTAACAGATGAGCAAGATCGACATTAGAAAGGAGGAGATCCCAAGGGTTCAGCTTGTTAGTATTTTATAAGCAAGCTACACTAGCTCCCTCGATCTTTTTCAATAAAAAAAAAATATATAACACGGGATGACAACGTTGATTCGAGTAAATGTACAAACCAAAAATATATAATACAGTCCAAGTGAATGTTAAATGGTTCAAGATTCTTTAATAGAAACTGAACACATGTCAACACGAACAAAAGTGGGCTAATGTAAAAATTATTTAGAATAAATTGTCGGCATCCGCTTTTTAATAATATGCCTATTTCAGTTATGTTTGATTTAATGTTAGTGCTTACTTTGGTAATTTGTTATCTTGTAGCCTTAAAAAAAAATATTTGAATTGACTTAGAGTGCGTATGTTTCAAGAAAAATGAATTATTTGGAAAACTTTTTCCTAAAAATGATCACTCGTATCGCTTACACAAATAAATAAATCAAAAAATATTTTCATTGTCTTTAAACGTAAATTATTGTTGAAATTTTCATCAATTAAAGCGATACAAGCAATCAATTTTAGGAAAATGTTTTCTAAATTATTTATTTTTGTAAAGCGATTGGAGTTTTAGGTAATATGATGGAGAACTCCACCAAGTGAACTTGGTCACTGCTGTGATAAAAGAAGTTACTGAGCGGAGCCCATGGTAAGTCGCATTCGTCTTCGAAGTTGGAAGTTGCAAAAGAGGTGCAATGAAGAATGGAGTTGAGTTACGACAAAAAAAAAAAAGAAAAAGAATGGAGTTGTTTGGGCGATTGTTGTACGTATAGAGCGAACGATCAGTAATAGTGTTTTAGGATTGCAAATCTCTCTCTTTCGACAATCAAATAAATCTATAATCTATGTTTATCTCTATTTTTCACTACATCAATTGACTTTTCTCGCAATTTTTTTCCCTGCAATTGTATTTCTCTTGTAATCTTTTATTTTTCTCCGTATTTAGGTTCATATAAAATTTAGATTCGGTATTTTTCTTGTATGCTTCAAATGATGTTAGATGTTCTGTTATGAGTAATAATCAAATATTCTTTTTTATTATTATTGTTTTCTGGAGCAACACAGAGATTAAACTCATGGTGATGGGTTTTGTGTTTAATAAGAAATTACCTTAGAACAGATCAAGTTGTGTTGGAGTCCCGAACGGCAATGCGACCGAAGAATTATCTTCACGTCTCGACGTCGAGCTATCGAAACAATTATCTCAAAACATAAAAAGAGCGTATCGGTGATTTCTGGTGATCGGCGTGGTGTTCCTACATATGCGTGTCTCCTTTTAAAGCACAAGCCCTTGGCACTTCAACAAGCTTTGCCCTTTCTATTGCCCCAAAGGATGATCCACGTGTGCTTGGGATCCACGCAATCTTTATGTGAAGATGGACAGCCTATTCCTTTCCCTCCCCATTAAATGAAAGAATCGATACTTGCGTTAATGTCAAGGTGTCCATGGTGGAAATCAACTTATGACATGATGCTGCTCTTTGAGAGTTATGTAACGTGAGAAAAGATGGTACGGGTGAAAAGGGGAATAGATTTTGAGACTTGTAGATTACTTTATTAAAATGGTTATAGTGGGAGAAGAACATAAAGCAATACATCTACAACTGTATAAAAAAGCATAAAAAAATCTATTAATAAAGCTTATGCTGAAATGGCTAGTGCCTATACATTTTCAATTGATTCATTGTCGTCCCCGTACCTTTTTTTTTTCCAATATGATCCTTAAATGCAAATTGAGATGCTGACATGGTTGCCGTCAATGACGTATTAGCATTGATCGGATAAATTAAAGATAAGATGGAACTTTTTTTTTTTATTAAAATTATTAGAAACACAAAAAAAAAAAAAATCACAAACACTTAGTGAGAGAGAGAGAGAGAGAGAAAAGAACGGTTGAATGGTTAAAGTTACACCGGCTGTGAAAATTTAACAACATCGAAGCCTTTTTTTTCGTCACCAAATGTAGCTAAGGTACATTAAATGATAATATAATATTGATGTATTTCATCTTTCTTGGAGGAGCAATACTAAAATTCTTCGTTATTTCTCGTTTCTCTTGGTCAAGCCCAAGCCCTCTTGCACTTAAACCAAATCTTGCGGTAAATTGCGTTTCTTCGATGAGGTAATTTTACTTCTTTAAACCCTCCAACACCAGCATAGCAAATCCCTTCCTCTGAACCGTGGCCACGCAAATCAAAATGAAGGACATTTACAAATGATTGCTAGAGACCATCCAACAAAGACAAATGAAACGACACGACAAAACAAAACTTCTTGAAAAAAATCTCCTTATAAAATATGTCACAAAAATTTAGGAGAGACGAAAACATCAACGATGTACTTTTTCGATGCGTTCAATATTGTCTATATGCTTCTTTTTTACCAATGTGTTTCCTAAGCTATACGCAATTTTACTCAAGTTAGTCCTTTAAAATTGTAGACAAAAATGTGATTGCAGTTGTCATCGGTACCACGCTAGTGCTGAGCGGATAAACAAAAGATGAGATGGAATATTTTTGTCAAGTAGGATAAAATTATTAGAAAATTTTAAAAATAAAAATTCACAAATTCAGAGAGAGAGAGAGAGAGAGAGAGAGAGGAAGCTATCGAATTCTTAGCTATTATCACTAAATGTAGCTAGGTATATTATATGCTAATTTAATATTTAGGTATCTCATTTTTCTTGGGGAAACAATATTTAAGGATGCATATTTTTGTTTTGCAACTTTTTAAAATTCATAGGCTAACTTTTTTGTTGACATTTTATCGATTTTTATCATTGTTTAGTATTCATTAATTAGTAAAATATGTGCTAATTAAAACCATGACTTGCTTAGCAGCCGGGATTTCATTTTTTCTAAGGTGCGATTGCCCGCTTATTCTGGTGTTTATTAGTGGAGGAGGCGGCACCTCCATTGTGGGTAAACGGGAAATTGGAGCCGCTTAGCAAATTCTACTTGTCGAATATTTATTATAAGGATTTTTAAGATATAACACCAAAATCCCTTCAAAAACTCATTCAGAAGCTCAATTATCATCACAAGATGTAGCCAACTGCTAATCTCATATTTATGAGAAGACGACGAATGGGCCGAGAAAGTCGAAACAACTGATAAGCACATGTGCAGAAAAGTTTGGGGGAAGTTAGAAGGAAGAGCTCATGAGGAGTTGCCCCAGCTAGCTTTTGTCTTTGGCATAGGAAGTTGCAAAATAGGTGGAATGAACTTATGGAGTTGTGTGTGTTTTTTTCTCTTGTACAATCTTTTATTTTTCTCTCCACTTAGCTTCGCATGACTTCGCACCATGCTGAGCTTCCACTTCGTGCACTTTGTAAGGCAAGGTATGGAACCTTGGACCGATTGGTAGCAATTGGTGTTTTTGGTACATGGTTTGACGGATTTAATAGATTCTGATCAAATTTTCATTTGCCTTTTGTTAAAATAGATCGCCTCTTTTGATTTTCTCTCAAATGTCCATCAACATTGGGAGATTATTTTTCAAATCCTAGTTTGATAAATATCACTTTTATTTTGTCCCTGATTTTGTGCTTGTGATGAGAAAATTGATTTCTTAGTAAAAGTTAGGAGACATATCTGCAGCCAAGTGCATCCCTTGTTTCTTGATTGACACAATCTCTTGTTCATGGAGAAGATATGCATTTTATTTTTTTTAGTTCAATGAGTTTGTAACGGTCACTGAATATGTATTAATGTATATTTAGAAAATAGCGGTTGATGCCTTGATCTAGAAGACGATGACAAAATGTGTTAAACAGAATAATCAAGCCTAAAGTTGGACTATAATTCCAATATATGTTTTATCATCATCACGAGAGGTTTTGAGGTAAATGAAATCTCAACAAGTTTGGCCCTTTTGATACAGTAATAAGTACAAGCCTTAAGTTAAATAACATGTATATCATCTACATTTATCTTTGCATGTGGGTAATGTCTATAATTTGTAATCTACCAATCAAAATCATGATTCAAGAAAGTTTCTTTTAATTACGAATGGAGGAAAATGTAGCCCTATACATAAAATATGATCAATTTTGTGTTGATAAAATATGTTATCAATTCAAGGAAGTTTGGTGAGCATGTGTTGGCATAGGTGTCTCTCTCTCTCTCTCTCTCTCTCTCTCTCTCTCTCTCTCTCTCTCTCTCTCTCTCTCTCCATATTTAAAAAGTTAACTTTTTGTGGATCCTCCTTACTTAGTAAAAGGATGAAGCAGGTTTAAAGCAACCATATCCATTTTCACATGAATATATTCTCCATATTCACTTGCACTTTACTTTGAATAAAGAAGATGGAATTTTATTAAAGTAAGAGGAAGGTTGTCCATTAAAGAAATTCTATAGATAGATATATAAACCAAAGGCGATGGCCCTTAATTAAAGATTTCCACATACTCATCTTTCAAGAAGAAACTGATGATTTTTAGTCCATTTAGTGGTAATGCTTTGAAAACAATATTAGAGGTTCAACAAGAGTAAGGGTCAATATACGATTCCACCAGTTCAATTGGTCCAACTGTCGAAAATCACTGTTTGAATAAAGAATGAAGAAAGAAAAATAAGCACTTTATGTAATGATCATTTTGAAAATTTTCTGTGTGAATTCACATGTAGATGTTCTCCAATGAGTAGAAATCATTTTCTCCCTATCAATTGTCATAGGCTGAATTGTCTTAATAAAAGAGCACAGAGACTAGCTAATTTCCGAGTTTACCAAATAATTTTAAGTCGCATATTGTGTTACCAACAAGAAGATAGTTAAACATGATGTCATACAATTATCATTTTACAGACATATAAAAGCTTAGAGAGACCAATATTGATGTCGCTGAAATGAGTTTATGTTGCAGTTATTTTACCCATTTTTTGTTTATACTTCCTATTTTTCTTTTTCACATATATGTTTTTTAAGGTTTAATTGACAGAACCAGATTACCAAATAAAGAGGGTTGGTGAACGTGATTCAAACGACAATAGCACATAAGAAGTAGATATATATCATTTGAAGTTCAGGTCAAATTAATAAAGAAAATCATGTATTTATATGAAAGTAAAAAAAAAATAATTTCACTTTTACCAATAAAATGAACTCTTCATCGATTGATAAAAAGGACTACTATTATCTTTCCTAATGAGCCTACGCGGCAAAAGTAAAACAGATAAAACAGAAAAAACTTAATGCCTTAAAACGCAAAAGAAAATGATTTTTTATCAATAAGAAAAGAAGAAAAAAAGACAAAGTAACAGTACCTTGAAGCAAAAGTAATTGTCCCATTTTCCTTCCCTTTATTCCTTTCGATTTACTGAGAGAAAGCATTGTGCAGATGCCAATGTGATCGCATCATCGAGCATGTAAAAGTCTGCAATGCCCTCATCCTTTTCTATGTCAGGCTAATTTTGTGGTTGGCTAAGCTTGGTGATCTTGATCCCTCAAAAACGATTCTAGAGAATTTGGTAGTGTTGTTCGAAGGGTGCTTTTATTTTTGTCGGCCATTACTTTTGACCATAGTGATTTATATTATTGTCCTTTCATCGTGAACCAAACAGACTCACACTTGTATGCACAATAGAATTTACTCTATGTTTCATAATATCTAGCTAATGGACGGCTCGTACTTAGGAACTGCCTCCGTAATTGTAATTGATAACAACCCTAATCTTATTAGATCATGTGAACACATATAAAGCTTCCGTTGGTTAATTTGGCCCTTAAGTTGTAGTGCTTGGTGTGAACACTTACCTTGAATCCAAAAAGAGAAAACTAGTGCTTAGAAGTCAACAATACAAACCAATCTTTGGCCCATTGAAAACTTTGATTTTTTTTGGGCATTACTAAATACATTTTTAAATGTATCTTCGTTGAGTGCACATATGAGGTTAAAAAAATAAAGATATATGTGCATTGAAAATCCTAAAACTTATAATTAAAGTGCAATTCAATCCTAAAATTGACAGAAAGTACAATCAAGTACTAGAACTTATCAAATTGATAAAATCGAGTTCTTTTATTTATTCTGTCTAACTTGGCTATCAGAACTTGTTGATGTGGCTTTTTAAAATATTTTCTTTCTCATATGTAGCAATGATGAGGTTAAATGATGTCGTCTTGGTCAAAATTTGAATTTTTTTATATATTTTTTATTTGAATTAAATTAAAAATAAGCTAATTTTATAAAAAGAAAAAGACTTGGAGACTAGGCGATGGGATTAACTCTTACCACCGCCACCCCACCATCGCTGGGAGGAGCTAGCGAGCCTCGCCCAAATCTAGGCCCTTGGTCAGGGCACGACAACTCCTGTTGACCATAATCCTATAATCGACAAGGTTGGCAATGGTGGGGTGGCGCCCTCGACGCCTAGTGTCATGCCCCAAATCCCAGGTACGCGCACATCCCTTAGCAGTCAATTAAAAATGCAATGTCCCAAGACTTGTCGCCGACCCTTTCATTTTATCTTTCAATTAAGCACATGCGGAAGCGAATTAAATAAACACCCGGACAACAAACAAACACAGGGATAGTAAAAACATGTTAGTGATTTTTCACAAACTATGCTTTAGAAAAATATCAAGTTAACCCTAGGAGTTTATATACACAAGTCTGTCTCAAAAAGAACTCGTAGGCAACCTACACCCTGGATCCCTCTGACTCAGGCTCTGGATCCTCCACGACGCCATCTGGAATATCGATGTCCATGGGGTGACCTACCTCCCTATCCTCCGTCCCGACGGGCGGTCCGTCAAAACCCTGCAGGGGACCCTCCTGAGCACCATTACGCTCGTTAATGTACCACACCTTGAAGTGATGAGGCACCAAGTGAATGAGGCCCTCATCGACCCAAATCGTGGTCAGCACTAACTCGCGAGTTTGGGTGGTCCCGGGAATAGGGAAGAAGGTAGACTCAGATTCCATGTCCTATGGAACCTTAAAATGGACTGGATGTATCTCCATACTAAGGATCTGAAAAAGGGTTAACCATGACGGGGTGAGATAAATCTCAGTGAGTCAAAACCTTAAACCCCGATTAGGACGCAAATTCGCGTCAAAGGCGGTCCTAAACACGCACCATACAAAACTCACCTCAGCTCGGCACGTCCCTGCATATTAGTGCGTCACATATACACTTATAAATATTACAAGCATAAGTAATAATCAGAACACATAATTTGCATCTCTCAAACATTCACAAGGGTCTCAATTATAAGGTAAAACCATTATGACACGTCCCATACCGTGCAACATAATTTTGCCCTATAATCGAACGCAATAGCATAATCATTCAGGAGTATTCTAATTATTACAACCCATCGGCCATGGCCAACTCAAAAGTCGGTAGTCATCCGGCATAACCGGGCATCGTCCCACTCCATTAGGCATGGCAACGTCTAGCACTACCCACCTAGCCGGCATTCCATAAAGGAGCATCGACCTGGCCTCCACCGCGACTCGGCATCCGTTGACGTGGGGCATCCGAACTTAATCAGGCATCGCCTTCCCAACTCTCGTTGGGTGACAGGTTCTGATAGTGACCACACGAGCACATATTTAGCCAAGAACATCATCCTTTGCATTCAAATACCTTGTTTTCAAATAACGAACTTGATCACTTTTTCTTTGTATTAAAAATCTCGGTAAAATAACGTGTGTGGTCACGTATTTGAAAGTGAACAGTCAAACTTGGCACACTCCTAATTTAAAACTCCATGGTTTTATATAGTACATAAAAATTGGCATCCAAAACCAACACCTGGCATTTTTCCATTTAAAAGCCCGTAAAACTGAGTTTTCTACAAAAAATCAACAATTACTATCAAACAATCAATTTCATATCATAGCACATACAAGCCATCAAAATCACACAAAATTCCATCCAGAAGAACGAGCGTAAAATTCTGCAAAACGGCTAATCTCTCACTAATTACGCTAATTACGATTAATTAAATAAATAAGCTAATCCAACTTAATTAACCTAACCATGATTAATTAATTTAACCATGGTTAACTAACCTGACCTTGGTTAACTAACCTAACCAACTAACTAACCTAACTAAACTAGTTACTCTAATCTAGGATTAACTAAACTAATCTCATTAGCACTAATTTAACCCCCTAAGCACAATTAACAACCTAATCAAGGATTAGGGAGTTAACTCACGGGATTAAGACAGCAGCGGGCTCACGGCGACGGCAACGCGATGGTGGCAAGAACTCCAGACAACCGCATCTCAATTGGAGGCGGGATCAGCCCTACAAGTCTCGGCCAAGGAAGCTCGAATAGGGCTGATGTGTGGCCGCGGGACTGAACTGGAATGGACAGTGGGGCTGGGGCGAGCTTGCGGTGAAGCTGGCAGACACGGCTTGGCTGGACGTGGGGCTGGCGGACGGAGCTGGCTAGCTGGACAGGCGGGTGATGTTCGGTGGAGGCTATAGGCGCGGCTGCTCGGTGGGTGGTGGATGCTGGAAATGGAGACGTGAAGATGGTGGGCTGGTGAAGCGGGCGTGAGGAGGGGAAATGGGATGATGGGCGTGCGAATGTTGGCGGTGATGGTGCAGAGGGAGAAATAGAGGGGCAGTGAGGACTTGAAGAAGAAGAAGCAATGGGGAAGATGGGCTGAAGAATTATGGTCGGCTGAGGCAACGAGGTGGGGAAAACTCACGCATGGGAAGAGAGGGAATTGGAGAGAGAGAGAGAGAGGGAGAAATGAAAGTCAAAGAACTAACCAATGAGGAGCTTAGGCAAATATCTAAGCTGTTGGAAGATATAATTTTGTAATATCTTTTTGATAGGAATTTAAATATACTCTAGGATAGAAAGTATACTTTAGGATAGAAAGAGATAGGCAAATTTAGTATTTCCTTTATTATTTCTCTTCATTGTAATTAAATACAGAATTACATGTACAGAATGATTATCAATGAAAAAGAAGAAAAACTCTTTCTTCGCATCTTCATCTTCTTTTTCTGACATGGTATCAGAGCCATCCTGGTTCTGAACTTATTCGCTTCCGCTCTTGATTACCTCATACACCAACCTTGAATTTCAGAATAGCATTGCCAAAGGAATCAGAAATACTTGATTACCTAAAGGAATTGTATCTGCATCAAGGACATAACAGAGGAATCGATTTTCATCATGTCAACACCACCAGATCTCACCTCCAATCCCGTCGAAGAATCTGCATCCGATGCCTCCACACGAGCCTTGGAATACCGAGATCCAGCTGCTATAGTCCCTACATCAGAACAACAACAACAAATCCAGGGCCAATCTCCGCACGTGCCATGGCAACAACAGGCTCAGGCAACTATAGGGCAACCGTTTGCAGGTCACCCTTACCAATGGATGCCATATCCATGGGATCCTGGGCCTATCCCCAACGCATCATTGCCTGGCTACCACGGCAGCGTGCGGGCTGAAGTAGGTCCACCAACCAGTGACGGGGCAAACCCTAGCTTCAACCCGGAGTAGACGGGTGGAGCACCTGTACCACCAGGCCAGGGTTTTCAAAATGCGGATTACGGATTCGGCCTCAGGAGTTCGAGCCAGGGAACAAATCCCTTTCCGACTCCTGCACCGGGATTCTTCCCGTATCAGTTCCTTAACACCAGTGGTCGGCTGGAACCCGGTGATCCACTGTACACAACAAACGGCGACGGCCCAGAATTGAAGATTATAAATCAGCAATTAACAGGTGCAAAAAATTATTCAAGTTGGTCACGCGAATTCCGGCGGGCACTTATCACAAAATACAAAGAAGGTTTTATTGACGGATCATTCCCGATTCCATCCAACGAAAAAATGGCACGAATCTGGAGGAGATGCAGCCAACTGGTAAGAACGTGGATTGGAAACTGCATCGCACCCGAGGTCGCGGCCGGACTTCCCCCGACGGAGGATCCGAAAAAATTGTGGGAAAGCATAAGGGAGATGTATGGAAAACTTGATCAAGTGAAACTTTTTTACCTAACGCAGCAAATTTCAGATCTCAAACAGGGGAACATGAGCATCGCAACTATATACAACAAACTTTCCGCCCTGTGGAATGAGTTGGAGGCAGCCGAGGAAAAAATTGACTGGCCCGAGAATATCCAACAGCAATACAAGCAAATGCGAGAAAGGGAGAAAGCAACGCGATTCCTCCTCATCCTCAACGAGGCTTACCAACAATTTCGATCCCACATACTTACCATGGAGCATCTGCCAAGTCTCGGCCGGATCTATCAACTCGCCGTACAGGAGGAGAGCCAACAAAGATCGGGAGACCACGGCATGGGAGGAGACGGAATTGCTCTGGCCACGAAGAGCCATTTCCACTCGTCTCAGAGAAGCTTGGGGAGAAGAGAGGGGGATCTAGGGTTCGAAAACGAAAACCCTAGATCGACGCCTTTTAAGAGGAACACGGACGGTGGAGATTATTTCCGCTATCAAATGGACGGCTCACGATCGCTCCAAGGGGCGACGCAATCGGACGGCTCGCGTGGCATCATCTCTGCTCCATCCGACGGCCCACATTCTGTTCTTTTAAACCCATCCGACGGCTCCCGAAGCAGCTACTTGATTGGATCAGACGGTCTGCGATTGCCTGGCATCAATGGGCTGGATGGCTCGCGTGGCCCATTTCCTGGAGGATCCGATGGCTCATATGGGCCTATTTCGGCCCAATCTTTTCAGACCAATTTTAGGCCCAATTCAAATGCCAAAAATGGGCCAAAAGGAAGAGGTAAGATGTACTGTGATTATTGCAAACGCCAGCATCATACAATTGAGAATTGCTGGAAATTGCGTGGAAAGCCAAGCGAGAAAGAAAAGGGGAAGTTTTCCTCTGTTTTTCAGGTGTCCAGTCAGCAAATGGGAAAATCAATTACCCATGAAAAATATCATGAGCTGATGGAAACCCTGAAGAAATTAGATCCATCAGATAAGGGGGGCAGCTTCACAGGTACATCATTTTGTCTGATGAACTCATTTTCAAAGGATGCATGGATTATTGATTCAGGTGCTAGTGATCACATAGTCTGTGATAGGAATTCACTTTCAGATATTACAAAATTATCTTTTCCTATATCAGTACAACTTCCAAATGGAAATACCACCAAAGTTACAATGACTGGGACTGTAAAGTTTAGTTCTCTTATTACTATTAAAAACGTGCTTTACGTTCCCGATTTCCATTTCAATCTAATCTCAGTTGCTCGAGCCTGTGAAGAAAATTCCTGCCACATTCTTTTCCATTCTGATAAATGTTTCTTTCAGGCCCGTTCGACTGGGACACTGATGGGCTTGGGTAGAGTCAGCCATGGATTATATTTTTGGTTGGATTTTCCAAATCCTTTTAATTTATCTTCTATTGCATTCAATAAATCTCTGTGTAATGGCACTACCAATGGGATTCATTTACTTAATCATAAACGTTTGGGCCATAGTGCGTTATTTCCTTATCCTAAATGTCCCATTTGTCCTATGGCTAAGCAAACACGTGCTCCTTTCCAGAATAGCACTTCTCGATCAACATAAATTTTTTTTCTCATTCATGCTGATGTTTGGGGGCCCTATCATACTTTAAATCATGATGGCTCCAAGTTCTTTCTCACAATTGTGGATGACTACTCTCATGCCACGTGGATTTTCCTCATGCAATCAAAGAACCAGGTCTTTTCTCATTTAAAGACATTTCTTTCCTTATC
This sequence comes from Eucalyptus decipiens, assembly GCA_014182575.1. Classification (NCBI taxonomy): domain Eukaryota; kingdom Viridiplantae; phylum Streptophyta; class Magnoliopsida; order Myrtales; family Myrtaceae; genus Eucalyptus; species Eucalyptus decipiens. The sequence goes on along the minus strand of CM024610.1, from coordinate 32,115,147 downwards.
CAAGACCCAATTTCAGAAACCAATCCGTAGGATACGTACTGAAAATGGAAAAGAATTTTTTAATACTGAATGTAGTTCCTTGTTCACTATAAATGGAATATTGCATGAGAGCTCTTGTGTTTACACACCCCAGCAGAATGGAATTGTAGAGAGAAAACATCGCCATCTTTAAGAAGTGGCACGAGCTCTTAAATTCCAAGCTTCTATTCCCGAAAAATTTTGGGGAGATTGTGTGCTTACTGCAACATACTTGATCAATCGCATGCCATCACGTATTTTGAAGGGAAAGACACCTTTTAAGTTATTATATGGAAGAAAGCCGAATTTATCTCATCTCAGAGTCTTTGGGTGCCTATGTTATGTCACTACAGTGGGCCATAGAGATAAGATGGCGCCACGGGCTACTCAATGCATTTTTATGGGCTATCCAACTTTGCAAAAGGGATATAGGCTTTATGCACCCTCTACAGGAAATTTCTTTATCAGCAGAGATGTTGTCTTTCATGAGGATGTTTTTCCTTTTTCGTTAACATCCTTACCTGAAGAGGAGAAGACAAATCATCAATTCTTGTTGGAAGAAAATTCATCATCATAAGGAATATTTATTGTTCCTAATCCTCCCAGACAAGTTGATGTCTTGCCTACAACACCTCTTGTGAATCCTGCTGAAAATTCCATTGAGCAGCCATCTATGGAAGAATCACTGCCTGAAGAACTAGTCCAGTTGCCGGATATTTCAGAGATACCACCTATTGAAGAATTATCCATCACACCACAGGTGTCAGAGAGGCGTTCTCATCGAACCATTCGACCCCCAACTTGGACGAAGGATTATATATGTGGTTCTTCAAAATCATCAGGTACCAGATACCCCATCTCTTCTTATGTCTCATTTGATAGATTGTCGCCAGAACATCTATGTTGCATAAGTCGTATTTCTGAAGATCTAGAACCTTCTAGTTATAATGAAGCCAAAGATAATCCTCGTTGGCAAAAGGCCATGGAATCTGAATTACATGCATTGATCGAAAATCACACTTGGGATGTTGTGTCAATGCCTGATCATCGCAAACCTATTGGATGTAAATGGGTCTATAAGATAAAATATAGAGCAGATGGTTCTGTAGAAAGATACAAAGCCCGGTTGGTGGCAAAGGGCTTCACCCAGCAAGAAGGTTTCGACTATCACGAAACCTTTTCCCCTGTAGCAAAGGATGTCACTGTCCGTTCTTTTCTATCTATTGCTGCTTTTCGTGACTGGCCATTACATCAAATGGATGTCCATAATGCCTTTCTACATGGTGATCTGGATGAAGAAATTTATATGGAGCTTCCACCAGGATTACGGAGACAGGGGGAGTCGAAGATATGTCATCTCCGTAAATCCCTTTATGGCCTGAAACAAGCCTCCCGTCAATGGTACGCTAAATTCACCAGTGCACTTTTGGCTGCTGGATTCAAGCAATCCAAGTATGACTATGCCTTATTCATCTGGACAAAAGGTCAGTCATCTATTTACTTGATGATCTATGTTGATGATATCCTTATCATGGGGAATGATGATTCTGCTATTAGAAAACTTAAAGAGTATCTGCATTCGACTTTTCATATCAAAGACTTAGGATTGCCTAAGTATTTTCTTGGAATTGAAATAGCTCGCTCAGATCAGGGCATTTCATTAAGTCAGCGGAAATTTGTGATGGAAATAATATCGAAGGGGATTATCGGGTTGTAGACCATCACCATTCCTATTGAGCAAAATACTAAACCGACCTCGTCGGTTATGACACCGGCGTATCCTCTTCTTCGATGATCCTCTCGTTGCAAGATCCCTCAGGTTATCAGAGACTAGTAGGAAAACTGATATATCTCACCATGACCAGACCGGATATTTGTTATGCAGTTCAGACTCTTAGTCAGTTTATGCATAGTCCGAAGCAGTCTCACATGAATGCAGCCTTGAAGGTTATGAGATACTTGAAGACTTGTCCAGATTTGGGGATACTTCTTTCCCGAAAGTGCAACATGGAAATGACAGCCTATTGCGATGCAGATTATGCCACATGCCCTATGAGTAGGAGGTCTATTACTGGTTTCTGCATTAAGTTCGGGAATCACTACTCTCATGGAAGACAAAGAAGCAATCTACTGTATCCTTATCATCGGCTGAAGCTGAATACCGATCTATGGCCAAAACTGTATGTGAAATAGTCTGGTTAAGGGGTCTACTTCTGGATCTCGGAGCTACTATTAAAGGGCCAACTTTACTTTTCTGTTAAATTAATGATTCAGCACTCAAGCTTGCAGCGAATCCTGTACTACATGAGAGGACAAAACATATAGAAGTGGATTGTCATTTTACTCGGGAAAAGATTCAAGAAGGAATTGTTAAGACAAGAGGAGTAAGGACTTCGGAACAGCCTGCTGATATATTTACTAAACCTCTTTGTCAAAGACAACATATATATCTTCTACACAAGCTAGGTGTCTTGGACATATACAGACCACCAGCTTGAGGGGGAGTGTTGGAAGATATGATTTTGTAATATCTTTTTGATAGGAATTTAAATATACTTTAGGATAGAAAGTATACTTTAGGATAGAAAGAGATAGGCAAATTTTGTATTTCCTTTATTATTTCTCTTCATTGTAATTAAATACAGAATTACATGTACAGAATGATTATCAATGAAAAAGAAGAAAAACTCTTTCTTCGCATCTTCATCTTCTTTTTTCTGACATAAGCACTCATCACCAATTATGTTGAATTATGTCTCGAGTTTTCACTGGAAAAGAGAAAATATAAAATAAGATAAATTGAAGTAAAATTTCTTCTTGCGGAAGCTTGCCGAAATAGCTTGGTGTGAAGCCTCCACGCATGAAAAAAATAAAAGGAAATAGATGGGCCCAGCGCGCGCGCGCACATCAGCGTGAAGCCGAAGCAAATAGAACGTGGATGGTGGGCCCAGGTCAAAGTTTGACCTGGGCACACATAAAAGGAAATATTCTTTTTCGCAGGACTTCTCTTCTTTCGGTTCGGTTTTAAAGACGCCGCAACCTACGTAGGAAAAGTTCGCCGTACGTGAGAAACCGCGCACGTCCACGCCGCTTGAAGATCTCAAGATCTTGAAGCCTCGCGGAGCCGTACGTAGAGTTTTGTCGCGCGGTAATTTGTGGCGTGAGTTTATACCCAAGCAAGTTGTTATTTATACACGTAGGGTTTGGGGTTAAATCTGGTGTGGGAAACACTGAATGATTGAGTGATTGTAAACTCGATTCTCCGATTTTAGTGGATTATTTCTTTGCGGCTCTCCCCGTGGACGTAGGTACCGATACTCGGACCGAACCACGTAAATTTCTGGTGTCTTGATTTTCTCGTTAATTTCTCTGGTGATTTCGCGTTAACGTAATTTGCAAGATCCTGTCGTTTCCGCGTATTATATCCCAACAAATTAGCCCAAAGTCTTCATGCCAAGTGGCCAACCAATGCCAATTTTTCCTTTTATTTCTCACAAATAAAACCTTTTTGGGCAGCAAATAATCCATTTATTCAGCCCATCCGAATTTCCTTTAATCTTCTTGTTTGTTCGAAAATCGATTTTTCCGCAAAATTTTGGACTTGACGAAAATTCTATGAAAGATGAGACGATATCCTATAAATGAATCGTGATAAGCTCGAATGTCAAATTCCCAAAACCGAAATCAATTTCGTGGTTAAAATTGACCGAACGAGATTTTAGTACGACCTAATCTATTGAGTAGCTTTTAGGGATTTTCGTGCGTTCGACCCGTAATCAATAATTTTTTATCCACGTTTGTACATCTCCGAATCGTAGACGACTCTCGGTTGTCATAAAATCGTGAGGTTTCAATTACGTGTCCCGAATATAATATTGATAGAAAATCGGGTTATTGTCGTTCGATGCGAATATAGCAATCATGTGGAATGACCCGCAATTCAACTACGTAATTTCATCGAATCGACTTATATCCGATTGCAATTCGATTATAACGGTGTCGTATTGACCCTTGCCGATTATTACGGTCGAGCGATCGATTTCCGATCGAATTCTCTAGTCTGCCGTGTTTATATCCCTTAATGGCCTCATCTAATAGATTAGTTAACCCATGAGTAGCTAGCTCAGAGTAAAATGACCATAGGCGCGTTGACAAAACAACTATTTCATATATTCGAGACGGGGCCAAATTTCAGGATGTCACACCTGGTCTCCCAATCTCTCTTCTTTTTTTTTTAAAAAAAAGTAATAAATTTAGCTTTTTAAAATAATTTAAATAAAATTTCTATAAAAAACCGGATTGGGACCTAAACGATGTTTTTTTAGCCATGCCATTGCCGCATAGGAGAGAGAAATTTTTTTAAAAATAACGTCAGCATTTTCCGTTAGTCAAGTTAGACGGAGTTAACGAAAGAACTCGATTGCACCAATTTGATAAATTTTAGGACTTGATTGCATTCTTTATAAGTTTAAATACTAAATTGCATTTTCATTACAAATTTTAGATTTTACGGTTCACATATCCAAAAAAACAAATGCCAAATTTGACATTTCGGTATATAAAGAAGTAGAAAACGATTTCCAAAGGAGGAGGTCATGTATCAAATGACAATGATTGGCCCCATTTAAATATATCCCCACGTGAGAGAGAATATATTTAGTGCACATGTGAAGCTGGAAATAAAGGAAATCTCACACTAGAAGAGAAACTGATGCTGTGGTCAGGCATCGGATTCGAAAAAAACCCCAAGGGCAATGCAGCAGTATCAGCCACACTAACCTCGACGGTGGGGAGGCCAAGCACACACTCCCTTCCTCTCTCTGCTTCTAGTTTCCATTTTTTTTCTATTTTGTTTTTATGAAAGTCATTTTGTTTTCAGTTTAAATTTATTAAATTTATTTATTTTATTTTTTAAATAATAAAAAAAACGACACGTTGGCTTAACATGAAGTGCCGTTTTACCCATTCAGTTGCCACATAGGCTCATTTGGACGGAAAAAATAACGGTGGCCATTTTGTTCCTTATTAAAGATTAAGTGCTTCTTTCACAACATTTGGAATGTGGGACCATTTTTTTCCTTCCGTATATACCTGTTTCTTTTTAATGATGTTACTACAATATGTTATGGACTCTGAAATTTATCTAAATAAGGCTTTATTTTAGGACAACAAAGATTCGGAGGGACTTATTGTTGGGAATAACGGATCCTCAAAAACCGGATTCGACACTAAATCGAACCCCTAAAGCAATGCGGAAGACAAGCCCGGGAAAATCACGTATCACCGATCCTAAAGCACACCACGGTTCGAGCGTACCTTATTAGCCACAGATTAGACACCTACGTAGATAAGAGGTTGAGAATTTGGCCCTGTTCGATCCGACGACGCCTTGAAGGGAAGAAAAACGCTTACTGTTTTTCTTTTCTTTTGGAGAGAGAGAGAGAGAGAGGGGGAGAGGGAGTCGTACGTACGTTCTGATTTCCAAAAGGTGCGTTCTCCCTCTCTCTCCTCCCTTTTATACATCCCTCCATCCACGAGCCCTAATTCTGTGGGCCGGGCTTTTAGGCCCAACATGGGCGGACGGGCCTTAAGCCCATCACTAATAAAACCATCATCTCCCACTCGCATATGGTCGGTCGAACATGATTCTCTTTACCTCTCTTCAACATTCATACCGGTGAATAATTTGTGCGACCAGCATACTTTGAGAGCTCGTTACTATACATCTGTTAGGAATATATAACAGCTCATAATGGGCGTCACACTCCGAGTAGATTTAGTATGCAGTACCCTAGATCGATCAGTCACATTTATATATCTCTTAATCTCTTTTAAACATGATATATATATATATATATATATATATATATATATATATATTGTATTCACAGTTATAATTATCACAAAGAGAGTCATAATTGGTTGACCAATGAATACAAAATTACAATGTGATTCTCCAAAAACGATCTTCCTCTTTCCTTCAAACTCTCAATTTCAGTTCAGCTTGCTTTTCTAGAAATGTCCCATTAGATCGAATCAACTCATGACCATTGGCAACATCCTAAGATAGCAAACACTAAATAGAAATCTTTAGAATAAGTCAAAGTCATGAGGGGACTAAAATTGAGGAACTCTTTTCCTCAAGAGTCTCACACGTCATAAAAGTTAAGATCAAACTTTTTGCAGCTCTTATTGGTCGTCTAATGCATACGTAGTATGAAATACGTATTACGATATTAACTCATTTCCCATGGAGCGTATATCTACACCATTCAATACCGTACATATGATAGTTCAGACATACCCAATGTCTAACTTGAGTTCACGTATCTACTCATTTACAAAATTCATCAGAATTCACATCTGGCATCTTAGACAGATAAAGTAAAATATGTAGGTTATTTTACCTTCAGTTAAGGCGACTTATATATTTTAAGCTTGAGCTCTCGATTATCACCTAGATAATAAGCTTAAAAACAATCTCATCTCTATTTATCACACATGAAATAAAGGCGATTATCCGTGTGAGTGGGCTAATCTTTTATTTGTCCGACATACTTCCTTAACTTAAAGTAATGCACTGAGCATTAAGATGCATAAAGATCATACAAAGATTCATAGGCATTAATAATGAAACAACACTAGTTCATAAATGTGAACAACTTAGGGAAATTACAATCCAGTACATCAGACTCTACGCAATCCTAGAGATTTTACATGACCACAAAACACATCTCTAGGTATTGGCTTTGTCATAGGATCTGCTACCATTCTATGCGTAGATATGTACTGTAAGTTCACATCCTTTCGTGCAACCATATCTTTGACAAAATTATACTTGGTATCTATATGTTTGGTCTTGCCATGATATTTTGGATCTTTGGTGTACGCTATAGCTGCTTGGCTATCACAATTAACCAATAATGGATTTACAGCCAATTCAATAACACTTAAATGATCCAAAAATCTTTTAAGCCAAACTCCTTCTTGTATCGCTGATGATAATGCCACGAACTCAGCTTCCATCGTGGACAAGGCTATACATGTTTGCTTCTTACTGCTCCATGATATGGCGCCATTATTTAGTAAGAAAGCAAATCCAGAGGTAGATTTCCTTTCATCTAAATCTCCTCCCCAATCAGCATCTGAATAGCCTTCAAGTCGCAGATCCTTTCCTTGGTAATTCAACTTGTAATCAGCAGTTCCCTTCAGATACCTCAGTATTCTCTTAACGGTTTTCCAATGTGCTGGACCTGGGTTGGATTGGTATCTACTCACCATTCCAACTGCAAAACATATGTCGGGTCTTGTTCACATCATAGCGTACATCAAGCTCCCAATAGCACTAGTATAAGGAACATGTTTCATTTGTTCCTTCTCTTGTGGAGTCCTTGGACACAGTATATGGCTCAATCCTTCACCTTTTGCAATAGGAGTGTCTATGGGTTTACAATCTTGCATACAAAATCGTTCAAGAACTTTATTTATATATGTTTCTTGCGAAAGAGACAACGATATCTTCGAACGATCTCTTGAAATCTTAACTCCAAGAATGTATGCAGCCTCACTCATATCCTTCATCTCAAAGTTGGAAGATAACCAACTCTTGACAGTATTAACAAACTCCATATTATTTCCGGCAATCAGTATATCATCAACATTTAATGATATGATCACAAATTGATCATTTGATCTTTTGATATATACACAATGATCATCATCAATCATTGTAAAATCATATGCCATTATGGCATTATGAAAACGTATATACCATTGTCTCAATGACTGCTTAAGGCCATATATCGACCTCAAAAGTCGACATACATTTTCTTCTTGGCCTTTCACTATGAAACCAGCAGGTTGTTCCATATATATTTCTTCCTCTAATTCTCCATTGAGGAAAGCAGTCTTTACATCCATTTGATGTAACTCAAGATCCATACTAGCTACTATTACCAGAATAATGCGAATCGAGGTAAATCTCACTATAGGAGAAAACGTATCTTCATAATCAATTCCTTCCTGTTGATTATACCCCTTCGCCACAAGGCGAGCCTTATGCCTTTCTATTGAGCCATCAGCCTTTCGCTTTATTTTGAGAACTCACTTGTTCCCAATAGCTCTGCGTCCTTTTGAAAGATCAACCAGTTCCCAAACTTGGTTTGATTTCATTGACTCAATTTCCTCTTCCATTGCATGAATCCATTTTTCCTTACTAGGGCAATTCAGAGCCTCATTAATATTTCTTGGCTTATCCTCATCTTGTGGAGCAACTATAAAAGTTTCCCCTTCAATGTCAAAACATCGACGGGGAATACTTTGGCGACTTGTTCGCCGTATGGGAGATTGCACACTTTGCATATCATTCCCCATTATGCTCCCACTTGGATGAGATAATGATGATGTCATCTCATCATGTGGTTGCAATTGAGAATGAATTGAATTCAATTCATCGCTTCTCATATACTCCCACTTGAACGAACTCCACTAATATCATTATTTTGATCCAAGGTTTCAAATAGGGAGTGATCTTCCCCTATTTCGCCCTTCTTAGGAAATTCATCCTCTAAGAATGTGACATCTCATGATTCAAATTCAGTTATACTCTCACTTTCCTGCTCACGTATGAACACATACCCTTTCGAGTGTTCTGAGTATCTTATAAAAATACTCTTATTTCCTCTAGGACCCAATTTCCCAAACTTGTGAGAGGACTCATGTGTATAGGCAGCACAACCCCATGGCTTAAGAAAACTTAAGTATGATTTTCTACCTGTCCATAACTCATATGGAGTGGAAGTAACTGATTTAGAAGGCACCCGGTTAAGTATATAGGCAACAGTTAACAACGCATCACTCCAAAAAGTGATAGGTAAGTTAGCATGCGCCATCATGGACCTAACCATTTCCAATAGGGTTCTGTTTCTTCTATTCGCAACACCATTTTGTTGAGGAGTATATGGAATAGACAACTGTCTTTCTATTCCTTTTTAATGACACAATTTTCTGAACTCATCAGATAAATATTCTCGACCCCGATCGGATCTCAATGCTTTTATTTTCTTGTCTAATTGATTCTCTACCAGGTTCATAAACCTTTTGAAACAACTTATTGCTTCAGATTTATGAGAAATCAAATAGACATATCCGAATCGAGTATAATCATCTATAAAAGTGATGAAATAAACAGCCCTATGCCTTCCTCTCACATTCATTGGACCACAGACATCAGAATGGATCAAATGCAGAGGAAATTAAGCTCTTTTACCTTTTTCCAAATGGTTTCCTTGTCGTTTTCCCTTCTAGGCAATGCTTACATATGGGCAAATCGACTTTTTCAATGTTGCCCAACAAGCCCTCTTTGGCTAGTCTATTCATACGCCGTTGGCCAATGTGACCAAGTCTAGCATGCCACACATTCACATCATTATCATATGTATTAGGAGACGTGAGATGGGAATAACAAACATTTGCATTAACATAATCAATATCTAATACAATGAAACCATCCAGAAAATAACCACAACCATAGTAATTTGTATTAAAAAACAAATCCACACCTCTATTATAGAAGTTCATATTAAAACCTAATTTAACCAACACTAAAACAGACACTAAATTCCGACGAATTTCCGGAGCATACAACACATCATGTAGGAACAAAGTGCGTCCACCACGCATATTCAGTTGGCATGTGCCAATTCCTTTCACTTCAGCTCTGAAGTTGTTTCCCACATAGATCCACTTAGTTCCAGTTGGTACTCGTTGGAATTCCACAAAGGATCCTCTATCTTTCGCTACATGGTCTGTCGCTCCTGAATCCACAATCCACAAAGGATTAGACTCAGTTAAGAACACATAACTCGACACAAAAGCAAAGTTCTGAAAAGTATAAGGGGTGCATACCTTCTTTGGCTCACGACAGTCACGAGCATAGTGACCATTCTTGTCACAGTTGTAGCATTTCACCCTTGCAAGCTTTTTCATGCGAGGACGCTTTCCTCTTTCATGTTGGTTAAACTTAGGTTTCTTCCCTGAAGGACCTACTTCCTTGCCTTTCCCTTTATCAAACCAGTTAGGGCGCTTGCGCTTGGAGCTCAAAGCTCCATTTGAGCTAGAACTAGCATGATAAAGTTCAGCATCTAGCTTAGCCGCCAAGAGGCGGTCCTCTTCCAACTCAAGATGACGCATTGCATCCTCGAAGGTTTTGATATTTTCATTATGAGTTAGGTGCACTTTCATATGCTCCCAACTCTGAGGCAATGAACGAATCACTGCTTACACTTGCTACCCATTTGTCAGGACATGGCCAGCATCTTTCAGCTCATTTATCATGTTTGACATCTTTCTAAGATGTTGCTTCATGGTCTGACCATGAGACTTCTTATAAGAGTCAAACCAAATCTTGCCGCCAATGCTTCCCACATTTCTTTGGCATTGTCAAAACGCCTAAACTCTCGCATGACGTCATTTTCCATGCTACTCAGCAACGTGATGTGAGCAAGAGAGTTCTTTCTTTTCCACACAGCAAAAGCTTCCTTGTCTCTCTTGTGCTGTGCAGTGCTTCCTTCTTCAGGTTCTACCATGGTCAGGTTAAGAGCCTCAAGTGCTTATTGCTCTTCCAAAGACATACTTTGGATTTTCATTTGCCAAATTTCATAGTTGTCACCATTGAGCTTTTCACCTTTGTTCAGCTTGGCAACTATGCTCTTTGTGGCTGAAGCCATTGATCTGAACACATCAGACATATATGCACGAATTATTAATGCCTATCATTTATGCATCCCTTTTACACAGACCCATCATATTAATGAACAATTTCAAGTAAGGTTTTAGAATTAAAAGGTCACTACGTTTTCAATCATCCTTCAAAAATCCTAACTTAAAACTATCATTAATATGATTGTCATATGCAAAATCAATTCTATGAAGCTACAAAAACTTCTAAACCACCCATAGCTAACTACCCACAGCAACCAGCAATAACAGAAAGCAACAGATAATTGACATCCAATAAAAAAATAATGCTTTCAACTATTACAAATAACATATCAGTTGCTGCATCAACAACAATCAGGTAGTAAACATTACATTAAGATGTCCACAAAGCACACTTAACAAAGATCAGCCAATACATCTAACACCAAGTCAGCACACGAACTGGGAAAGATCCTCTTTTGTTCAATTTCTTGATCTTTTCCCTTGTCACAATCCAGTAATATTCATTTACAAAATCCATCACAATTTTCTTTTATGAAGCAGCTCCATTGACATCCCATATGCGATTCAACACATCTTGCCATTCAGGTGGAAGGGTGTTCATGAAAAATCGCACCATCTCTGACTGTGGCATAGGACAACCATTCCATATGACCTTTTGAATTTTTCCGTTGACTTCAAGGACGTGATCAATTAAGTCACCACTCTCCCATTGATGATCAGTCAGCTCAGCTATCATTTTAGACAGCCTATCCTTTTGTTCATCGGTAATTGCGCGAATAAGTGTGCGCAACCTCAGAGGAGGCATTGTTCCTGCAACAAATGCAAAACAAATAAGGGATCACATATAATCCACATAGACTTAATTGAAAAAGAAACCCATTCTTTCTTCTTCTTTTTTCGGTCAACGGTCAACAGTCAACGGTCAACGGGTCAACGGTCAGGTCGTTGGTCGTCGGACCGGACGGGCCGGTCAGACCGGTCGGGCCAGTCAGACAAACCGACCGCACGTGCCGCGCGCGTGCGCAGGCTGACGTCATGCAAACATCAACCGGCACGTGCCGCGCGCGTGTCAGGCGTCCGTAGGTCGGGTCGGGTCGGGTCGTCGGTCAGGTCGACGGCCGGTGACCGCTCAGCCAACCGTTGTTGGCGCTGATGTCATCGATGACGTCATCCCAGCGGTTACCGACCGTTGGGTGACGTCATGCTGACGTCAGCACGCGTCGGTTCGTCGACCGGTGTGTGCCGATTCGTCGGCCGGTGACGTGCACGTGCCGGTTCGCCGACCGGCGCGTGTGCCGCACGCGCTGGGCGAGCGAGCGCTTCGGGCGCATCGCGCCCACGCGCAACGGCTTCTGGCTGCGCATGTGGGCGCGTCCGGCGTCACCCGATGGTGCACAACCCATCGATGGACTCGTCTCGACGAGCCCTTTCACCTTATGCATTCAGAAATCGATTTCGACTTACGAAAATTCGGAAAAATGGGCGAACAACGCTCGAGTGTCGGGATTTCTCGCCCGATCCGTATCGGCTGAATTTCTTTGCGAAAAATCAATCAAAAAACATGAAAAGGGTCGTAAAAACATGAACTAGGGCTCTGATACCAATGTTGAGAATAACGGATCCCCAAAAACCGGATTCGACACTAAATGGAACCCCTAAAGCAATGCGGAAGACAAGCCTAGGAAAATCACGTATCACCGATCCTAAAGCACACCACGGATTCGAGCGTACCTTGTTAGCCACAGATTAGACACCGATGCCGATAAGAGGAAGAGAATTTGGCCCTGTTCGATCCGATGACGCCTTGAAGGGAAGAAAAACGCTTACTGTTTTTCTTTTCTTTGGAGAGAGAGAGAGAGAGAGGGGGAGAGGGAGTCGTACGTACGTTCTAATTTCCAAAAGGTGCATTCTCCCTCTCTCTCCTCCCTTTTATACATCCCTCCATCCACGGGCCCTAATTCTGTGGGCCGGGCTTTTAGGCCCAACATGGGCAGATGGGCCTTAAGCCCATCACTAATAAAACCATCACTTATCTAATACATTGTGAAAGCATTTTTATAAGAAGAGAAATTGGAAAATTCATGTTCGTGATTCCTGAAAGTTCAACATATCCCCCACACTCTATGGGGGTCAAATGTGGATAAAACCTTAATTTCTCAAAGCATTTGAAAGTAGAGGCAATACTAGTTTAGTTAGATTGAAGAAACGTTTCTTCAAAAAAGGAATAATGAAGCATATTCAAGTCAATAAAATCACAATATATTCGCAATTGGAACTCATAGGAGGGCAATTTGCATAGCATAAGGACATTTTTTAGCCAATTAATGCTATGGTCATAATGGTGTTTCGCTAGTAGACGTTCTCAAAGAAATGGTGTTTTACTAAAAGACGTCTTAATCAAACTTAGGTCTTTTGTCGAAAAAAGAATCGATGCTTATGTTACAGTCAAGGTATTCATAGTGAAAATTAATATTTACACAATCCTAACTTTTGCCAGATGTTGAATAGAATGTTTCAAATTATATTTTTTAAGTCAACCAATAGGCATTATTTTGATTAGCGAGCAATAATTTATACAAGCACACCATAAGATTCCCCTTCTCAATTACAAATGTGTGGAAAGAGACTAATATTTCTTCTCTTAAGCTACGACTCGTACAAGATAAAACATAATTGTAAAGGCCTGAGAAATAGTTTCTTTGTCACCATTTACATTTTCTCACACTAGCTTGCGCAAGAGAATAAGTTTATTAATTAATTACTCTAGGTTTGAAAATATGTAGGTAATGGACGGCTCATGGTTAGGAACTTCAATAATTGTTGTAATCGAAAGCATGCCTACTCTACTTGACCGTATGGACTCATGTGAAGCTTGTTAGCTATTTTGGCTCGCAACAAATGAATTCCATGAGTGTTCAAAAAATCTCTTCTTTATATATATATATATATATATTCTCCACCCAAAGTCCATCAGCAAATCCCCTTCTTGAAATTTTATTAGTGTTAAAAAAATCTGGTTGTACATTTCTTCAACAGGCGGTAGAAGAGTGCATCAGTTTGATCGGTAGCATGCTCGCTTCTCTCATCTCCTTTGGAGGTTTGTTTTCAGTCGCGCCTTCATTTGAATAATATTTCTACTAAACCATCGGATTGTCCTAAATAATAATGACGACGTAATTATTGTAGATTTTGAAAAATGCTTAAATGGTTGCTTTAGAGACACGACGGCATGCACGTCCGGTGATTATTTTCATTTTGCGGAATGAATTTAAGGTTTTTGGATTGTGTTTGGAACTCCTGTTTTTTTAAGCCAATGAGGAAAATGATGGCACGCTCAACAATCACTATCCCTTCATTGCTTTAAACAAAGTGTTGACTGAAGCTGACGTTGTCCTGTGTCGTCACGTAACTCCCTCCTTGAAACTACATCTCTAGCCCTGTCTTCGACAAAGGGTGGTTCCATGGTCATCCCATCGAGAGAATAACGACCGTTAACGTGCTTGACGCCTGACGAGAGCAATCTCCCAACTCCCGCAGCTGTGGCCCCCGACGCTTCATTTCGTTCTTCGGACTAAATCATTTAGTAGTCGAAGGAGAATGTTAAAAAGTGGGCAATTTGACAAAATGTACTAGTCATAATAGTATTTTTCTTTATCACATATTAAAAATTATATATTTGTGAAAAAAAGTGAATATCCAAAATAGTTGTTAAACATACTTAATGATCAAACTGTTGAAGATACTGTTGCTGATACTGATTGATCTTGATTGATTTTGATTATAGGGAATATTTTGTGGGAATATTATATATATATATATATATATATGGGATATTGTGTATATTTTTATTCCCTAATTATTTAGACATCTTGTATTATAAATAGGTTGTAATTACATACTGAAAGAATCAATAGAAAGCAATATGCATTTTTCCCAAATCTCAATAGCTTTCTACTTCTGACATGGTATCAGAGCCTCCCGGCTTAGCCTAGCTTCCGCAACACCGACTTTTCTTTAGGGAGGTATCATGTCAAAGATTGAGGATTCAACTTTTGATGTTTCTGAGGGAGATCAACAGTCTCTCAACAATCAAAGAAGAGACGCTGTCCCTGCAGAACATCAAACAAATCCATAAGAAATTGAAGGTCAATCGGGCCTCGTACAGCCCAACTCAGGATTTAATCTTGGAAATGTTTTTGCAAGTCTATATACTCAGTGGGTAACTGTACCAATTCAGCCAAATCAAGGAGGCCCAACTCAGAGCCCAGCTCAAATCGAGCCTGGAAGAAGTAGTGGGCCTGAAGAAAGTCCATCGCATGTCGCTGGAGTGGGTCCTGGATACGAGGCAAGTTGTTCCTTCCTAGGTCACGGTGGGTATGGTCCATCGGGTTTCGGAAGCAATCTCTACCCGACCTATGAACCCGAATTTTTTCCTTTTGCAGGTCTCACCGGAGGCAGCGGCCGGCCAGAACTTGGAGACCCGTTATACACCGCCACGGTCGATAGACCAAAGCTGCCATTGATCTCCTAGCAACTGTCGAGACCGGAGAACTACTCCTTGTGGTCTCGCGAACTTCGGCGAGCACTTGTAACCAAGGATAAAGATGGCTTTTTAGATAGCACGGTCCCGATCCCATCTGACGACCGACGTGCACGACAATAGCGAAAGTTCAACCAATTCGTTCGGACGTGGATAGGGAATTGTCTCACAGCGGAGGTTGCCGCCAGCATGCCACCGACCGAAGATGCGAAAATTTTTTGGGAGAATTTACGGGAGATGTACGGGAAGCTAGATAGGGCAAAAATCTTTACACTAACTCAAGCCTTATCAGATCTCAAACAGAGAAATTTGTCGATCTTGGCCATCTACAACAAACTATCTGCCCTATGGAACGAACTTGAAATGACAGAAGAGAAATTGGAGGGACCCAAGATGACCCTGACTCAATACAAAACCATGAAGGATTGAGAGAAGGTCACAAGGTTCCTACTCATTCTAAATGAGTCATACTTACCGTTTCGCGGCCAGATTGTGGCCATGGATCCGGTTCCCCTGCTCGGCCGCATATACCAACTTGCGGTTCAAGAAGAATCTCAAAGGTTGGCGTCGTCCGAGTATGTGAAGATGGGTGACCATGTCGTACTTGTGGCCAAGGCTTCGTCGGAGCACTGACCGGCGACTTCAAGGTCCGACCATGGAGGACAGCCGAAGAAACTACGGGCGCTAGGGTTGCAGGAGGAAGAAGAAGATGGATTTTTTTTTCCCTCAAATGGACGGCTGGGATCATTTTGGGAGATTAGATGGCTCGGGTGGCTCGAGAGGGACGAACGGCATGATCTTCAAATCTGACGATGGAGGCTCATTCGCAAGATTGAATGGCTCACCCTTTGTCCTTGCAGCGCCTTGATCCGAGGGCTCATCAGCATCTGTCTTGAAGCAATCCAATGGCCAAAATTCAGCCACATTGTCGAACAAAAATAATTCAAACAAATGGAAAGGTAAATTTTGTGATTATTGCAAAAAACCTAAAGAAAATTATTGGAAATTGCATGGAAGACAAAAGGAAAAGAAGGAAAGAGATTTTTTTTGTTGCAGCAAATGCTAAGGTGAATCAACCCATCAACAATGATCAACTCCAACAAATCACGAGGGCCCTAAATTAGATGGGAATTCAAGAAAAGATGCCTAGTTATGTAGGTGTTTCTTATTGTTTGATGAGTAATATTTCGAGCAAAGCATGTATTATTGATTCAGGTGCTAGTGACCATATAATCTGTGATGAACGTTTCTTTTCAAAATTAGACAAGTCCTCAACTCATACTTCCGTTCGTCTTCCAAATGGCAGTGATATTTCCATAGATAAAATCGGAGATGTTGAGCTTAGTCCTTCCATCACACTTAAAAATATCTTTTTCATTCCCAATTTCCAATTTAATCTCATTTCTGTATCTAAAATTTGTGAAGACAACTTTTGTCGGGTCATTTTATTTTGACGTTTGTCTCTTTCAGGCCCTTTTGACTAGGACACTGATGGACTCGAGTAGAAATTTCAAGGGACTTTATTTCTAGACAGCATTTCCAAAGAACTTTCCTTTCAATAAGAGCATCTTATGTAATGCCAATTGTAATAAAAATGTCTCTTTATCTCATCAACATCTAGGCCATAGTGCCGCTTTTCCTCATCCCAAGTGCCCTATATGCCCATTAGCTAAACAGTCGAGAATGCCTTTTGCACAAAGTACATCACGTGCTGCTAGAGTCTTCTCACTATTACACATGGACATTTGGGGCCCATATCATACCCCTCATCGTGATGGGTCATGCTTCTTTCTCACCATCGTGGATGATCATACTCGAGCAACTTGGGTTTTTCTTATGCAGTCCAAGGCCCAAGTACTTTCACATTTCAAAAATTTGCTTGTCCTAATCAAAAATCAGTTTAACAAATCCGTACAATGGATTCGCACTGACAATGCCCGTGAATTTTTTAATCATGAATGTTCTTCATTGTTCATTTCCAATGGCATTCTTCATGAGAGCTCTTGTGTCTATACTCCTCAACAAAATGAGATTGTAGAAAGAAAACACCATCATCTGTTAGAGGTTGCTCGAGCCCTTAAGTATCAAGCTTCAATTCTAGAAATTTTCTGGGGATACTGTGTGGTCACAGCGGCATACCTAATCAATCGAATGCCATCTCGAGTTTTAAATGGAAGGACTCCATTCAAGTCATTGTTTGGGAAACGTCCTGACATTCATTACCTTCGTGTTTTTGGGTGTTTATGCTATGTATCTACCACGAGCCATTGGGACAAATTGGGTCCCCGCGCCCTTCCTTGCATATTTATGGGATATCCTACCCTTCAAAAAGGATATTTGGTTCTTGATCCATCTACCGGAAGATTCTTTGTCAACAGAGATGTCATCTTCCATGAAGATGTTTTCCCTTTCAAGAATAGGCTATCTTCATATCAATAAGACGACCCCCTATGTCTTCTCGTCCTTTTTTGAATGAAGATGATCCTCCACAAGCACCGATGATTATGCTTCCGCAAGTAATATCACCTATAGCATCTTTTGATGTCAATACACATGTTGCATTGAATGTGGATAATGAAATTTCTAGTCTTCCTTCATCAACAATATCTGAAAGACCTGAATCTTCGGAATCCCATATTCTGGTGGATGATACTCCTACAAACTCACAGGTTGATGTTCCATCTGAACCAGCTAATCCTCAGCGATCAAGACGCACAATTCGACCACCAACATGGACAGCGGATTACGTTTGTTCTTCCTCAAAAAAGTGTGGTACACAATAACCTATTTCCTCCTATGTCAGTTTCGTTAATCTCTCCCCTGAACATAAGTGCTGCGTTAGTAGAATTTCTGAGCAACAAAAACCCTCATCTTATGATGAAGCTGCCAAGGATCCTCGTTGGCAACGAGCTATGAAAGATGAGTTACAAGCTCTCATGGAGAACGAGACTTGGGATATTATTTATTTACCTCCCCATCTTAGACCCATAGGCTGCAAATGGGTATACAAGATCAAATACAAAGTAGACGGATCCATTGAGCGTTACAAAGCCATATTAGTTGCGAAAGGATTCACCTAGAAGGAAGGATTTGATTATATGGAAACTTTCTCTCCTGTTGCCAAAGAAGTCACCGTACGATCTTTTCTTTCCATTGCCGCCATTCGTGACTGGCCTCTTCATCAAATGGATGTCCACAATGCCTTTTTACATGGGGATCTTGAAGAAGAAATTTATATGGATATTCCACCGAGATTTCGTAGACAAGGGGAGGGTAGTGTGTGTCGTCTTTGTAAATCCCTATATGGGCTCAAACAGGCTTCTCATCAATGGTATGCTAGGTTTACCCATGCACTTACAATTACAAAATTCCGGCAATCTAAGCATGACTATGCTTTATTCACATGGAAACAAGGTACATTATCGATCTACTTACTTATATATGTTAATGATATACTCATTATGGGAAATGATGCGCCAGCCATTGAGAGATTCAAGGAGTATCTGCATTCTACATTCCATATTAAAGATTTGGGATCTCAAAATACTTCATTTGGATAGAAATTGCGTGGTCAAATAAAGGCATCTGTCTTAGCCAAGGGAAATTTGTCTTAGAAATTGTATTAGAAGTAGGTTTGTCAAGATCTAAGCCAGCTATTATTCCAATCGATCAGAATATTAGGTTAACAATAGCTAAATATGACAAAGGATTGTCACCCATAAACAAGGATCCTTTGCTTAAAGATCCTTATGCTTATCAAAGACTCGTTGGAAAACTTATCTATTTAACCATGACTGGCCTAGACATCTGTTATGCAGTCCAGATTCTTAGTCAATTTATGCATGCTCCAAAACAGTCTCACATGAATGCAGCATTGAAGGTTATAAAATACTTGAAAAGGTGTCCTGGATTAGGAATATTGCTGTCTCGAGACAACAATATGGAGATGACAGCATATTGCGACACGGATTATGCTACTTGTCCCATGAGTAGAAGATTGGTTATAGGTTTCTGTATAAAATTGGGGGATTCTCTAATTTCATGGAAGAAGAAGAAACAATCAACTGTATCTTTATCATCTGCCGAGGCAGAATATCGAGCAATGGCAAAGACTAGTTGTGAGATAGTATGGATAAGAGGCCTTCTTCTATACTTGGTGTACAGATAAAAGAGCCCACTGTCCTATTTTGTAATAATGATGCTGCACTTAAGCTTGCAATGAACCCAGTATTCCACGAATGGACGAAGCATATAGAAATTGATTGCCACTTCATCCGAGACAAGATCCAGAGTGGCGTGATTAGAACAAGAGGGATAAGAACGACAGAGCAACCCGTGGACATTTTTACCAAGGCCTTATGTCAAAGGCAATATTCGTATCTACTAAACAAGCTACGCGTCTTTGATGTGTATAGACCACCAAGCTTGAGGGGGAGTGTTGAAGATACTGTTGTTGATGCTGATTGATCTTGATTGATTTTGATTATAGGGAATATTTTGTGGGAATATTATGTATATCTTTGGGATATCGTGTATATTTTTATTCCTTAATTGTCTAGACATCTTGTATTATAAATAGGTTGTAATTACATACTGAAAGAATCAATAGAAAGCAGTATACATTTTCCCCAATCTCAATAGCTTTCTACTTTTCTGACACAAACATTAGATTTCAAAGTGTTGGTTTTATATATCACAAGGATAAGTGTTGAGCTTGAAAATTATAATATTCCCTAATTTGATTTCTTCGTCGATGGCACTTTTTAAAAAGAAATATTTTACCAATTTTTGAACTTAATGATATTTCATATTTAGGTTCTTATCTTAGGGCACGTATTAACAAAATAATTGTCAAGAGTAGGACCGAGTTAATGAGTAAGTGTACTTACCAAATACTATGTAATAAAAAATATATATTTAAATATTGATTATTCATTATAAGAGAAGAATCAATACATTAAGAATTAGCACAATTTTTTAATTGATCACATAATAAGTCAGGTCTCTTAAGGGCAAGAAATAAGAAAATTATGCAGCACATTGCTTTCACCATGTTATATGCAGTAAATACTCCGTAGACTAATTGTGCTTGACAAGTACTTTGCAAACATTGTTGTTGACACCTAGTGGCGACCTATTTAATCATTTAACGCATTAAAAATTAGAGATTGATTTTAACCCCTAAAAAAATAGAATTACAATCTCATGGCATATAATTTTAGTTGCATTTATCAATTTGTTTATCACTTTTGCATTTGATTGGTGGCGGATGAGCTTTAATTTTACAAGTTGGCAATACGATATATTTTGGAGAAGATTTATACTCGGTGAATCTTTCGTATATTTGGTGAGGACAAACATAGGAAGGAGATATTGCGAGCTCATCTTTGCAAGGTTCGGAATCTAGGAAAGTTTTATTATAATCTTGAATGTTTGGCCGGTATTTGGGTTAAAGAAATAAAATCGGTGGAGAATATCCATATTGCATGGCCCTATGTGAAAGATACGAGCATATGCACAAAGGAAGTTCGAAAGATCAGCATGAGAAGGGAATGTTGGGCACGTTCTACACTGCGGGCACACGGATTTGCAAAAAAGATATATCCCTGCAGAGAAGGCATTCGGTCAATGAGGAAAAGAAAAGGAAATAGAATATATTTCAAAGCATGCACAGAAGGAAACAAAATATGCTTTCTTTCCATGATAGTTCAAACCCTCTCCCTATAAAGGACCTTCGCAGACGAAGAATAGGAAGGGGGGGGGGGGGTCACACAATTCCATACACGGCCACATTGAGAACGCATTGAAAGACACACGTGAGAGGGGAAGAGAGAGTTCCTTTGCTTTTTCATTGCAGGCCAACACTGACCTGCTGTGCCTCACGTTTGTTCTTGCAATTATCAATGCCTGACCATCGTCGGCAATTTTAGGGAGAACACATTGAAAGAAAAGTCCCTGCTGCACCGCAAGCCCTTGGTGATTCGTTGCTACCTTCTTGCACGGTTGCCAAGCTTTCAGTGACGACAAGTTGCTGCTGGACCTGCCACTGAGAGCTGCTCAGCCAAGACGACCAGCGAATCCAGCAAACCTTAAAGGAATCCCGACGCACTCCTGCATCTCCGATGTGTCTGTTCTAGACGATCCCAGCAAGAAGCCGACACCTTTCCGAGAGCTATTCTTCAATTTCTAGCGATCCCACGATCACCTTTCAGTCCTTCCCGTTGGGATTCGATTCAGTTTTGCAGGTTTGTTGAAGATCTCTCTTACGGCCAGCAAGCTCTTTGTCTTCTCTGGTGAACATCAAAGCATCCATCCCACACAATGGGACCATCAAATGGTCGAGAGTTAGTAGAAGAGAAGAAGACAAAAGTCAAGTGGTGGATTGAAGATTAAAATAAAGAAGTCCAAGGGCATTCCATCGCCAGTAGATAAGCTGAAGTTCTCGGATAGAATTCCAAAGTACTCGGTCTCGTGGAACACGTCCGACGATTACAGAGTGACCGTGCATGCTAAGGATCGTCGGTCTTCCTCATCGTGATTTCGTGACCCATCATCCATCCGAATTTGGAAACGTCACCCGCATGACATTGTGAATTAGGTAAGACTCTCGATTAATATGATTCTCATACATGACGCTGCCTAATTCGCAATATCGCAATTTTTCTTTGAATGATTGATCAATAGAGCCATATCCAAGAGATCTCTTGAGTAGCCTTATAAATTGGGAAATTTTCCTAATTTCGCAACGTACATATGATTGACGGTCCGATTTCACGCTCGAAATACGACCTGCAATCGTACGGAAAAATCACCCATCCGATTTTACGCTTGAGATATGATTTGTGATTTTATTTTAAAATTGGTCAATCCGATCTCATGCGCGAGATACGATTCATCAATTTATTTCCCAAAATTAAATGGACATGGATGATATCTTGCTTGATTTGGTGCCGTGCTTTCTTGATGCCTCTATTTGATTGCTCCCATAAAAGAAAAACCCAAAAATATATATTTGAGTTAGATTAGGTTCATGTTAGAATATTACTTGTTTTAGGGTTATTTTGCATGTTTAGAATAGGAAATTTATTTATTTGAAATTCCTTAAATAAAAATCCAAAAAAAAAAAAAAAATGCATTGAGTTAGGATGTTAGTTTTTTTTTTTTTTTTTAAAGATTTGAATTGCATATTTAATTATTTGGCATTTTTAATTTCGAATTTCATAAAAGAAAAAGAAAAAAAATTAGAATGAGGGCATTCTTTGCATGTCATCGCATATTGCATGCTTATTAGGAAAATAAAAATTATGTGCACGTCATATAGAATTAGGTTCATGAAATGCACGTCATTAGTGATCATTGTTAGGTTCATTTAATTAGAATTTGCCTATCATTAGAATTAAGTCATGAGATTAATTTAGATTGCACATTTAATTATTGCATTTCTTTTACCCACATCATATAGCTTAGGCTATACTACCATGTCATATCATTCCATGTTGGATTAGAAGCATTGCATTGCATGTGGATTTGATTCTCATTAATTAAGTGAAAATGAAAAAGAAAGAAAGAAAGAAAGAAATTGCGTGTTAATTAGAAATCATATCTAGGACTATTGATGTGAATTCTAATTTAATATTGCAGATGCTTTCGTTACCATGCGATCGGTCTTGCAATTTATTCATTGCTTTATCTGGGTGTTAAATTGGTGGTTTGTGCACCCGCATGAACACCTCACATGTTACAGAGATAATTCAAAATATTTTTGAAAATAAAAGAATGGTATCGAAAAGGCATTAGAGAAATCTAGTGTAACCAAGTCCCCAAACTCATAATCTCTAGTTCGTATGAGTAAAATAATTCTCTAATTATTTTATTTGGGTTTCTAATCGACCCACCGAAAATAGATTAGTGGCAACTCCTAATTGAAAATCAATTGCATGTTAGGAACTTAAACCTAAGTTGCGAATTTGTATGGGTTTGTGAGAGCCCGAGTTAAGTCTAGGCTTAACAATCTATTAGCCAAATCTTAGGTGGTTCACCCAAAAATTTGGTCGCAACAATTGTTAACAAAATGTTTACAATTATTATTACATAATGGAAAATCATGAATGCAAACAATTAGCGAAAATAGAAAACTTGTGAATTGTAGGTGTAAAATTGTGGTATTAAGTCATATGATGAGGTAAATGCACGTGCTAAATGACATGGTAAATGCCCATATATGCCACGTCGAGCTGGCATCACTGCACTTGGCAAGTCGAAACCGGGAAATCAATATTAGAATCTGATTTTGTTAATCAATGTCAGATGTGAAATTTTTTAAGAGCGCCTTTGTGGTACAAACTCATTATGAGCCCCATGGTGATGATAACGGGCCAAACCAAATTGAGACGGCGGCTTGCGGAAAACTGGCAGAGTAAGAAGATGAACAGTGAAAAAAAGAGAGAAATAGAAAGTGAAAAAAAAAAATTAAGCAAAATGGGGCCTTTTCATCTAAAAATGTCATTGCTAGATTGCTGGGTATGACATGTAAAACAATTGACAATGAATAGGCCATCACGTCAATAATTTAATGCGAGACTTGACATGAAGAATTTGATTACATTTCATTCCAAAATTTAGGATTATAATGGATTAATTGAAAGATTTAGATAAAAATTATTCCGTTAAATAAGTCGAGGAATGAAATTACAATTTTCTCCATATTCGCCCATAAATTCTCAAAAAAACAAAAAAAAAACAAAAGTGCATGATTATGTGCAGTAGCCGAAATTGTATGACACGATGACATTGTAAATACCAGGGATTATCAACCTCCACCCCTCAGAGTAATGTTATATATTTCAACAAATGCATAATATAAATTGGCTGGAGCTTCTATAAATTTTTGTCAAAAATAAAATAAAATGGACATGTACCTTTTTTATTTATAAAATTTAATGAAAGGTAAAGATTCTTAAGAAAAATAGTTTTATCCAAAAAAAAATTTAGCGTAGTGATATCCTCACTTTTCTAAGACGAGGCTCCAAAAACCTCGGCTGTTACCTGATATTTTATTTTAATTGACAAGATTCTTTTTTCTCCAATTCGTATAATAGATGAGATTGTCAAAGAGTTACATATATTCTAGGTTCTTTATAGTCATACTTGATCTTTAGTTGCACCTTTCGCTTACAATTGACGCTGTTGACCCTCAATAAATTTTGATGATTCAAATACTCACTTTTCTATTTATGTAATCATTACATACTATTTGGATATCTTTTTTACAAGTTTGTGTAGGTTGGCAAGGGTTAAAGAAGACCTATCCCTGTCTGAAAACAAGTCGGGGTACTTTTTTTTTGGTCAGAAAGGTCGGGGTACTTGGCCAGCCGAACATCCAGCCAGGTTTGGCCGGATACCCAACCCTGCAGTTCAAATTTGGATTCCCCCCAACCAATCAGCGGGTGTCCAACCAGTTTTGACAGATACTCGAAGTCCTCAATGATCGAAAAACTAGCCATTTGAAGTGTCAGTAATGGCTGGTTGTGTCTATTTTCTCATAAATAGGGTAACCTATTGTCCTAGTCATATGTGTTCATGAAAAGTACTTACAAAATATCTCTTGTATTCACTTTGCAATCAACTTCTTGTGAGAGAAATCTTTTGTAAAAGAGTACACCTTGTTTGTAAGGGAGTGTTGCTCCATTATAAACCAATCCTTGTACGAGATTTCAAGTATAATGAATTGGCATAACTCCCAAACTATCTCAGGAGTAGAGTTGATGCTGATTTGGGCCGAATCAGTATAAATCGGTTGAGCATCTCTCTTCCTTATTCTCTTTATATTTACACATGCCAAATGTTTGATATATAGATTGCTGTTAAATGTATTTTTACGTTAAAGATACACCATCCTGAAGATCTGGTATTCAAGAAATTCATCTTTTGCTTTTCGAGATTATTCAAATGTGGGTCTTGGTGATTCTAAATTAATAGAAAAGGTACTAGCAGAACATGTCAATATTTAGGTAATATGCTAGTTTCTAGGTCTTTTAAGAAACAAAATTGGGATAAGTGCAGTCCTAAAACTGATGGTGAAATGCAATTGAGCCTTAAAGTCTTTAAAAAGTGCAATCAAACCATAAACCTTATCGAATTAGTGCAATTAAATATTTTGGTTGATACCATCCAAATTGAGTGACGAAAAATGCTCACACCGCATTTTTTTTTAATGTAGTTCAAGAACGCATAACATTGATGTGGTGCTAAGTGGACCCCACATTAGAAAATATGCAAAAAATTAAAAGAAAAATCCAAAAAGGCCAAAAATCAAGAAAAGAAAAGAAAAACCAAAATGGGGTGAGAGATAGCAGCTCAGGTGTCGACGGGCGTCACGATTCGCCACTGGCCGATGCCAGATGTCCTAGTCAACGTGTAAACGAACTGCAGGCCGAGTGACTCGGCCAATTTCGAAGCGTGAGCATTTCTATTTTCATTTAGTCAGATTGCACATTGAAAGAACCATTTCCACAAGCCTCTTGCACTGTGTTGTGGGCATTGGTACGGTGACCCACTCTGTCGTGCCTTGATTGGGACCCCAATAAGGATGAGAGGAAGAAGAAACTGATTCGAGCAGTGAAGAAGAAATTGATTATGGCTATTTTTTCGATATTTTCTAATAAAATTTGGCAAATTTTTTTGATGTGGCCCCAACATATTACCAACTTACATTGAATCAATTCGAAGAGGTCTAAGGGAAGGATTTGACATTGCGCACCTCTTTTCTGTCAGAGAAAATAACACATTTAGAGGTAATGTGGAGACGAAGACCAATGGTCCTCAATTGGTTTGGGTGCTCCGAAATCCTTACCTTATGCAACATTGGAATTTTCATTTTAGTTCAATTAACCCTATGAAAGTTCTATATGAGAGGGTATGAAAGTATATCTCACTTCCTCCGCAACCAAATACCTAAGGTCAAGGGCTTAATTACATTAGTTATCTAATTAGTGCCATTTCGTTACCTAAACTTGATCATTTGTCAACCAAGGTGTCCACGCAATCTTTTTACCAAATTATGAGTCCTAAAGTTATTGTTTGCTAAGTGTCCATGCAATGATTTTGTGCTTATTATGGTCCTAACATGAATCTAAGTACTCAATTAAAAATGAATAACAAAACAAAAAATGATATAAGGGCAATCGCAACAAATACATTAAAAATAGTAATGAAAGACAAATAAAAAATATAGTGTAGTAAAAATAACCCAATATGAATCGGGCAAAAAATATTACATGAGCTTGCTATTAAACCCATGACAACGACATCTTACCTTTACCAAAAAAAAAAAAAAAAAAACCCATGACAACGACTCCATGATATTAGTTCAAATTGAGTTCAGCCTATTTTCTAAATGATCAACCTCCTAAGACTAAACTAAACCAAAGGTGTCCACTAAAACATTAAACCACGTGTACCCTTACTAAATGAAAGTAAACTAATTCTAATTTAATTCTAATACCAAAATCTAACAATTTTTCCATTTCTTATTTTCAAGATTTTTAATATTATTTTTTTATTAATTTCGTTTTCTTCTCTTATTCTCGGTCCCTCCTTTGAATCAAATCTTCACCGAGATGCTCCATGAATTTTAGCATTACCTCAATCAAAGCAATGGCAACAAACGAGCATAATGATTAAGAAATCATCAACATACAGACACCCCGTCACGGGTAATTAGTACAGCACTTAGATGGGGCTTCAGATGAATTCAGTCTACACCGAAAGAAGAATGACCAGCAAAGGAATGGTGATGACAGCCCATATCCGGCAAGTTCAAGGCACAACAACAACATGGTTATCTCTCGAAAAATTGTCACCAATTCACCATAACACTCCTAAATCATCATACATGTTCATATGATAAAAACGACATCACAATGAATCGAAATTGAACTCCAATTAGATAAGTTAGCAAATCCAAATTTCATTCCAGCATGATCAAACATGACAATGGTTTTATTTCATTCATTGCCCACTCATTTTATGAAGCATATGCAAGTATGAGCGAGCTACATGAATAAATGTCCGGTCTAACAGAACACAAAACACACACCCCGATTATGAGTTAATATCAAATTAAAACTTCGGTTTAATCCCTGGCTTCAATTAATTGAATGAGTTTCTGTATCCATAAAAATGCTGAGGTAAGAGATCATATGAACATAGCTTCATCACATGCCAGAAGGGTTTTGGTAGAAGGACTGAAGAAAAGCAAATGTTAAGCAAAGCCTCCTAAAAACTTGGTTTCACAAATGGCTAGACATCAATTCCCCTAAAGCAATCAATAATTCCCCAAAGAACTGCAGCTACTACAATTTTTTTTTTTTTGGGAATTAAAATATTCAGGACCTCAAGATTTCCAAATACGATCACACCATAAAACCAACTCAAGATAGCAAGGGAAAACTACAACCAGAGAGAATAGGCAAAGGAGAATTCACTTGTACTGAATTGATCTTTCCTTACCAAGTTTACATGAATATACCCATACCCAAACCTTTCAAGCTGAGAACAATGTGGATGCGGAAAGAGCAGGAGTTTCGCCAATTGCTGCTGTACAACCTCAACTTCGTGCTTGCAGGGCCTTGAAACAGCACAATAACAAAGATGTGAATGGCGGACAGAAAAGAAGAAACACATGTAATGGAGACAACTAAATGCAGAGGGAAGGATAGAGAGTCCATAGTTAATGATTGTCGCCTTGTCAAGCAGAGTCAGTGACCTTCTATTTCGAGAGGCAAGCTCTCACTCGATCACCGGCCACACCTCATACACAGCGATGACAAGTCAGAGTGATGTGGATAAGGAAAAATGAGATATAAAGAGAAATCTGAGCATATAGCAACGATTCGAACACTGAATTCTGTTCATATAGAAGACTCAACTCAAACAAGAGAAATCAAGACACAATTTCCAACATGAGAATCATAACACCAATTCAATAAAAAATTAGCATCGTATTCCAACTAACTCAGTCACAATGAGGTGTCAATAACTCAAGAATGAGTTGAGTTGATGTATTACGAATTTCGGCTCAATGATTTAATAGAAACACATCCGGATCTGGTTCGAGCATTTCATCAAACACGTGATACGCATTTCGATTAAGGAGTTTGTACGCGAATGTGAATCGACGATTCACTTTTAGATCATCAGATCAACATCGAAGCAAGCTTAAATCCTTAATAGAACCTCAATCGTGGCCGTTTTTCACACAAACAGTAACAATTTTACCTTGATGATGTGAAATTGCAGTTGCGAACAGCTACTGAACTTACGAGAAGGACTCCTGGGCATCACCGATGATGATCAGACCTGGCAAAGGAGGATTCAGTGAGTGCAAGGCACTTCGAGATCTCCAACAACAAACAGAGCAGAACAGGAATATGTGATCAGTGAAGCTCGGGAGGAGCGGCTTCGATCGGCCGCGACTTCGGCATCTTTTTGTCAATACTTCATTTCATCTCTCCGACCTGGCTGAGCTCAAAATGACCAGAGGTGGAGGCGCCTCGGTCAACGGAGAATCGAATGTTTGCGGCGATCGAAGATTGGACTGGAGTCGACGTCCTGGGTTCAATCGAGTATTTAGAAGAGTATTCTCATCCTTGGAGTCTCGATGATTGAATGAAGAAAGGTCCGCGAGGGAGCAGAAATCTCTCTTTCGCTCCACTTCCTCTCTGGCGAATAGGATTGGTAGTGGTGGTGATAGACCTGGAGCGCGGGGCTGTAGCTTCGACTGGATTTCGCGAGCGATGGGTCATTGGAATAGAACATCCAAGAAAGATGATCTGAACTGCAGTAGATTTTTTTCAGAAGCTCGCCGGACAAATTGCTCGTGAAATTGAATTGGAATTGGAATTTGAATGATCTTGGTCTGGTGGAACTTGAGGTATGATGGTGGATAAGAGCAATTTGAGCACCTTTTCTTTTTATTTTTCAATAGTTACTTTGTTCATTTCATTTTTATATCCCCTTCTTCTTTTTTTCACAAAAAAAGTAATTTGCCAACAAAAATCAGGTCTCCAAACTTGATTGTACCAATTTAACAAATTTTATGAGTTAATTATGTTTTTTGAGAATTTCAAAATTCAGTTATACTTAAAAATTTTATGATTTTTAGTGCACAAATCTCAACGAATTTCAATTACTATATTGACTACAGGAGCCAAATTTATTACTACGGATAGTTTTTTTTTTTTTTTTTTTTTTTTTTTGGTTTTGGAGGAACCGGCTTGCAGCCGACAGCCACGCCGTAAACCTCCAGGTGACACATAAGCAGGAGGACCCACCACCCCTGATGTCACACTTAATACACCTAGCGCCTCCCCTCGTAATTATTTAATTAATTATTATTTTCCGAAAATTAGACCGAGATATCTGGTGATCGGAATTTCGTGCTAATTTCAATGGTGTGATTGATTTATTTAATTGAATGCCATTTTGTACAAATTGAGTGAGGTTTCTAATTTTGGGAATTTATCCCAAAATTGAGTTTTTTTAGTATTTGACCAGGAAACATCGGGCGTCGATTTATAATGCCAAAAATATTCTGATAGACTATTTTAAATGGTATGATTTTTTAACAGGAAAATATTGTATTTTGGCTAAGGCCGACCATGTACCCACACACGATTATTTTTATTGGGTATTGATAAAAGTGGTGAAATTGTTGGTTGATTAGAATGATATACTATATCAGTTTGAGGGCTTTGATATATCAGCTTAGAGTGAGCAGTATACCCTAAGTGTTGCACAGCTTCGGTGAGCATTATGGGTATACTATATCAGTTTGCGGGCTTTTAATATGTCAGCTTAGTGTGAGTAGTATACTCTAGTAGCTTTAGTGAGCATTATAGATATATAGTAGCTCTGATGAGTATTATTATATATCTATTATCAGCTTCGATGAGCTATACCATCTGTTGTCAGCTTAGGGTGAGCAAGATTCAGTTTGATCAAATTGTATGGATGGTATCGATGGTATGGAGTCGAATGAGTCGACTGATCGATGTTTGATTTGAATTGAAATGATTAGATGATTTTATAAATTGTACTGACTTGCAAGAAGGAACTAAGGCTAAGGTAAATTCTCTGATTTGTGCTTGTGCTTAGGCAACCCTTAAGGCATATTTTCTTACTAATCGTAGTTTAGGGGGTGAACTTGCTGAGGTGTCGTCTCACCCCGTTGTGGGATAATATTTACATGTCCTTAGATGGCTATACCTCCCGAGTGTTTTGGCCAGGCGAAGAAGGTCATCGAGCAAGTATCTTATATTCCACTTCATGGGAACCCAAGGGGATGGGTCTATGAACTCGTGAGGTTCGTTGTCTAGGTAGATGAGGGTCTACCCCACAAGGCACCCTATCAATGCAGATCATGGTATTGTCGTGAGCGGAATAGACAAAGAGAATGTCCCCTTCCAGAATTTGAGATCCCTATGTCGGTGTTGGAAGTAGCTTCTGGAAAGGGTACGGCCGACCCTCCACGTAGTTCAGTGGTGGACCCGAGTCTGTCGAATCCAGGGTCCCCAAAGTATTCAATTGAAGATTCAAACGCTTAGAGGATCTGTAGCCTCTACCCCCCTTTTTTATAGACCTTGTATATATCGGCTAATATGATATATGACATAGTTTGATATGTGTATATAAGTGTGATATGGTTTTCAAAAATTGTGGCCCTGCTTTTCTATCCCATCTTGGTGTTGTATGGGGATTTAATTATTTGCTTCCGCATGCGCATTAAAATGAATAGGTCGGCGACGTGTCCTGGGACATTACTATTTAATTGACAACCAAGGGATGGGCACGTGCTCAGAAGATTGGGGCGTGACATCCCCATTTAGTGGTATCAGAGCAGATTAGTAGTTGGAGTGATAAGGTGCGATGGTTTATGGGATAACTAGTAGGAATGGCCTTTATTTCATGCTGGTGCATGTCTGTGTTAGTTGTTTAGTAGATTGTTTGTTTGGGATCGCTCAGCTTCTAATTTGGTGTGAAATTGGAAGGCAAGTTTTGGTAGAAAACTTGCATTATGAGTGATCAGGAATAGAGGACTCCTAGGAAGAGGACCATAAGGCCTGTTACTCGGGGTAGGATGCCAACAAGGGTCGGTACCCGAGGAGGCCGTGGTAAAGCGCCAGCTCAGGCTAGCGCAAGTGGAGTAGCACTACCTCCTGTTGGTGTTGGGGTAGTAGCCCATGATGATCCAAGATTTGCTAGAATCATGTAGCCGCTAGAGATGCTGGGAAATAGGATGGATCAATAGGCTCATATTCAAGCTGCCACTACCGCCGCTACCACAGCTGCCGCTAATGCCATCGCGGATTATGCTGCTACTGTCATTGCACCTCTCACCGCACCTGCAGAGGTTCCACTAAGGATTGTGGTTGCTGGGAGACTGATGCATAAGTTGGTGGAACAGTTTCTGAAACTGAACCTATCGAAGTTCATTGGGGCAAGAGACCCTAAAGCTGCAGCTCTATGGATCCAAGGCTTGGAGAAGGCCTTTACACTGCTAATGTGCACTGAGACGAAGAAGGTAGTCCTTGCAACCTACCAGCTACAAGGAATTGTGAGTAGTTGGTGGAGAGCCACCCAAGGAATAATATTCCCTGAAGGTGTAGTCCGGGAGTGGAATGCCTTTGTCGAAGTCTTCAACAACAAGTACTTCTTTGACAGTGCTAGAGAACTGAAGATGGCAGAATTCCAGCACATTCGCCAAGGTTCAATGACGGTATATCAGTATGAAGCGAAGTTCGTTGAACTATCGCAGTACGTCCCCGAATTGGTCGAGAATCTGGTAAACCGAGCTAGAAGGTTTAGAAATGGGCTTAGACCAGAAGTGAGAAGCCCGCTGGTGCCATTGAATTTGAAGAACTATAACGACCTTTATGAACGAGCCCAGCTGATAAAGAGAGATTAGAACGAACAAGCCGCCGCATCTGGGTCACGGTTTGGATCTAACCAAGATGGGAATCGGTATGGGAAGAGGCCCATGATCAGAGGAAGATTTCATGTCCCGCCCAATAGGAAGGGTGGAGTTGGCAAGTCAAGACCAAGTTAGAACGGCGTGTGTCGCTTTTGTGGAAGGCGACATGGTTCGACCCCGTGCCCCCGAAGGATGGGCGCTTGTTTCAAATGTGGCCAGCAGGGTCACATAGCTAGAGATTGTCCCAAAAGACCGATGGGACAATAACAATTACCGCAGCTGCCACTGATGGGTTAGATAAGAGGTGTAGCACTGCAATTTGTACTGCAGGGTGGACAGAACAAACCCCCAACTCAAGGGACAATGTATGCCATCACAAGAGATTAGGCAGAGGACGCGCCTAATGTAATTACAAGTATGGTTTCACATAATGACCATACTGCTTATGCTTTATTCGACTTTGGCACGGCTCATTCTTTTATTGTCGAGCAATATGTTAAGCTGATAGGATTAAGTCCTAAATTGCTGGAGTCAGTGGTTAGCATATCTATAGCATTAAAGGATAAGGTGTTAGCTGCATTTGGGTGTACTGGTTGTAAGTTAGTGATTGTTGAGTGAGAGGGGAAGATAGACCTGTTAGTCATAGCCATGTATGACTTCAATTTAATAATTGGTATGGATTGACTCACCTAGCAACGAACTAAGATGGATTGTTATCGTAAAACGATTTAGTTTGACCCGTTAGAGGGTGAAAGTTTCGAGTTTGTTGGAAGTCGAGGAGGACCCTTGATTATGTTGATCTCGTCGCTTGAGGCAATCCGTTTATTAGATGGGAGTTGTCAAGGTTACCTGGCAACTGTCGTGGATACGAAAATTGAGCTGAAGATTGAAGATATCTCTGTGGTGCAAGAATTTCCAAATGTATTCTCGAAGGAATTGCCAGGCCTACCGCCAAAGAGAGAGATCGAGTTTGTGATTGAGTTAGCACCCGGAACAGAGCCAATTTCTAAGGCTCCTTACCGGATGACGTTATTGAGTTGAAGGAACTGAAGGTGCAGATGCATGAATTGTTGGATAAGGGATTCATACGTTCCAGTGCATCACCTTAGGGAGCACCAGTTCTATTCGTGAAGAAAAAAGACGGTTCGTTGCGCCTGTGCATCGACTATCGTCAACTCAATCAGGTGACGATCAAGAACAAGTATCCGCTCCCAAGGATCAACGACTTGTTTGATTAGTTACAAGGAGAGATATTTTTAAAGATCAACTTGAGGAAAAGATACCACCAATTGAGAATAAAAAAGAAGGATATACCGAAGTTAGCATTTTGTACTTGATACGGCCATTACGAGTTTACAATAATGCTGTTTGGTTTGACGAATGCTCTAGCTGCTTTTATGGATCTGATGAACCGAGTGTTCCATGAATATCTGGATTAGTTCGTGATTGTGTTCATCGATGATATTCTAATGTATTCGAGGAGTGATGAAGAGCATGAGAGTCAACTGAGAATGGTACTTCAAACCCTAAGGATTCATGGATTGTACGCTAAATTTAGCAAATGCAAGTTTTGATTGACTCGTGTAGCATTCCTAGGTCATGTCATTTTAGGCAAAGAAATCTCCGTGGACCCAGCCAAGATTGAAGTAGTGATCAACTGGCCAAAACCGACTACAGTGATAGAGATCATAAGTTTTTTGGGTTTAGCAGGTTACTACAAAAGGTTCGTGGAAGGATTTTCGGCTTTGGCGTCACCGTTGACTTGACTCTTGAAGAAAGAAGAGAAGTTTGTGTGGACAGACAAGAGCGAGCGTAGTTTTCAAGAGCTTAAGTAAAAGTTGACTATCGCACTTGTGCTGACCATTCCATTTGGTTCTGGAAGATACGAAATCTATAGTGATGCATCGTTGAGAGGACTGGGTTGCGTGCTGATGCAATATAGTAGGGTCATTGCATACGCCTCCTGTTAGTTGAGACCTCATGAATTGAATTACCCAACGCATGACTTAGAACTTGCAGTAATCATTTTTCGCTTTGAAGATTTGGAGACATTATTTGTGCGGAGAAAGATTCTAGATCTTCACTGACCATCAAAGTCTCAAGTATCTATTCTCTTAGAAGGAGTTGAATATGACACAAATTCGATAGATGGAACTTCTGAAGGACTATGATTATGATATTCTATATCACCCAGGAAAGGCGAATAAGGTCGCCAACACTTTGAGTCAGAAGTCTTCAGTCAAACAGATGATAGTTAAGGAATGGGTTTTACTCGCAAGGGCTTGAGATTTGATTTTCAAATTTGAGATAAGCCACCTTTCGAATCTTATGGCCACCCTCAGAATTAAGCCGGATGTTCAGATCAGGATCAAATTACTTCAATTAACAGACCCAAATGCTTAGAATTTTCTGCAAGAGGATACCGACAAAAGGAAGGCTGACTTTCGGATTTCTGATGATAGAACACTATGGTTCCGAGGACGATTGTGTGTACCTGACAATGTAGAGCTTAGAGAGCAGATCTTATCAGAAGATCATCGTAACAGTTACAGCATTCATCTTAACAGTACGAAGATATATCAGAATCTGCATCAACACTATTGGTGGTCTGGTATGAAGGCAGACATCGCCAAACATGTCGCCAAGTGTCTGACATGTTAGCAAGTAAAAGCACAACATTGTAAGTCGGGAAGACTCTTGCAACCTCTCGAGATCCTAGAGTGGAAATGGGAACACATTACGATGGATTTTGTGACAAGTTTACCGAGGAGTTAGAGAGGTAATGATTCCATTTGGGTAGTGGTCGACAGACTGACAATGTTGGCTCATTTCATCGCAGTACGGAAGGACCTTGATTTGGACAGGCACACAAAGTTGTATGTGCGCCAGATAGTTCGACTGCATGGAGTGTTGGTAACGATTACATTAGACTGAGACTCGAGATTCATAGCTGCTTTTTGGAAGAGTTTGCAGGTTGTTTTAGGAACGAAGGTGCAGTATAGTACCACATATCATCCTTAGATGGATGGCCAATCTGAGAGGACGATTCAAACCCTCGAAGACATGCTGCGAGCTTACATATTGGATTTCAAAGGAAGCTGGGAGGAACAACTTCCTCTTGTCGAGTTTGCCTATAACAATAGTTACCAGTAGAGCATTCAAATGGCTCCTTTCGAAGCGTTGTATGGTAGAGTGTGCAAAACGCCAATGTGTTGGGATGAAGTCGGTGAAAGAAAGATCATAGGCTCATAGTTGGTTCAACAATCAGTGGATGCAATTGCAGTCATCAAAGACAAACTAAAGACCACCAGAGCCGTTAGAAAAGTTATGCATATAAGAATTGGAGACCATTGGAATTTCAATTTGGTGATCACATTTTTCTGAAGGTGTCACCAATGAGAGGTACTCCGTGCTTTGGCAAGAAGGGAAAACTGAGTCCGAGGTACGTAGGTCCCTTTGAGATTCTAGAGAGAATCGGGATTCTAGCATATCATCTTACATTACCGCTGAGACTGGCCCAAGTGCATGACGTCTTTCACGTGTCGATGTTGAGGAAGTATGAACCTAACCCGACCTACGTGCTTAATTTCGAGAAATTGGATGTGGATGACAGAGTGTCGTACGTAAAAAGCCCGGTTCAGATTGTGGATCGAAAAGAACAAATTCTGCGTACCAAGACGATCCCATTGGCCAAAGTGGTTTGGCAACACCACAGCACTGAAGGAGCAACCTGGGAAAGTGAAGAATCGATGAGACAACTGTACCCCCACCTTTTTGTTTAAAATATTATAATGATTTAAATTTTGATGGCAAAATTTTTATAAGAGGGGAATAGTTGTGACATCCTGAAATTTTAGTCCTATTTTCAATTAAATAAATTGGGCCTTTCATCAACGCACCTATTGTGCTATTCTCTGAGTGAGCTCATGAGATAACTAAATTATCGGGGGAAGCCATTAAAGAATTTTAATGCAATAGACTTGAGAATTCGACCAGGAATCGACTACTCAATCGTGCTCATCTACAGAGATCATTACGGCACAGTTAAAAATCAATCAGAGATCAGAGATAGATTGTTTCGACTAAGATAGGTGATCAAAGTGTGGGTGATGCCACCAGATCACAAAATTCTAGCTAATCTACACTAGGCCGATTTTTCTATCCTTTTGGTACCCCGTGTCCATATTTGAAATCTCGAGATTTTCACGACAACCAATGGTCGCCAATGTGTCGAAGATATACATTGTGACTTGAAATAATTCAATCATGGGTCAATTGCACTAAAAATTTCTGAAAGCTACCCGGTAGACTAGGTCACGCTATAATTGCACTAGATTGAAATTAACCATGAATTTGAATTCGATTTTAGAAATTGAATGTTCTGTCATGTCACGAGTCATTTTAGGAACGTCGACTCATCTTTCGAAGATTTTTCTATAAACCGAGATTTTTGGCGGAATTTCAAAGTATGGCCGTTTTTGTCCGGAAAATTCAGGGGACCATTTTTTATCGCATTTTTGGGATGCAAGTTGGATCTATTGCCGAGGAAAAATGTTAATTTGATCGTGGACACGATGGTGGAATTTTTTAGGGCCGAATTGAATCAATTCAAGTGAGAATTGTAGAGGATTTAGGGAAATTAGGTCCAAAATTCGTAGCCCCATGGTCCCCCAACTTTTGGACCATCTCCAAGACTTCTTAAGAAAGCTTGGTGGCTGCAAGGAGTGCTGAGGAAGCCAGCAAACCGGTGGGGTCAAGCCAAGAGGACAAAGTGGGTGAGGATAGAGCAAATTGTGTCCCTCAAGGCTTTGTTGTCCCCATCTTCTTCCTCTGCACTTGCTTTCTCCATTTCCATCACCTTAGAGCTCTGAAAATTGCAGGAAATCGAGCAGCACACCCCCCTGCCATCTCAACTACCCATCGAGCCCATAGCCGCCGCCGCCGGCCATCGCACCCCCGTTTCGCCTTGCACGCTAGCTGCTCGCCGTGCTGCTCTAGTCCGCTCGTCCAGCCCGTTCTGTCGCCATGCCGCCTTGTTCAAGGCTCCTCAGGCCACATGAAGCTCAGCCGGAGCCTCGATGTCGCCATTCAGCCACCCCTTACTGCCGGAGTCGCCCGTCTAGGCCGCTGCTGCCTTCACCGATCCTGTCTCACTGAACTAGCTGCCCAGCTCTCTCCTTTGGTCTACCAACAGAACCGAACCCCCTTAGCCAACCGTGTATTGTTTGACCAGCTTTAGACTCCTTCCGGGCCTCGAAAGGTGCCCCCGCTTTGGAGTTTGTCGCCCATCTCTGCCTCGCCGTCCTCGTGAACTCATCGGAATTAAAAGCCGGTGAGTTTACTCACTAATCTCTGCTTAGGGAGTTAATTATGCTTAAAGGTTGATTAGTTTAGGCTAATTAGCAATTAGATGGTTAATCAGAACATATTAGCAATTTAATTATTCGTTTATGCATGTTAGGTGGTTAGAGTAGCGTAATTAGAGACTATATAAGTCGTAGTATTTATCTAGTTTGGTTCGGAAATTTTCCGAGCTCGTTTCGGTATTTAATTAGGTTTTTCCGGCCTAAGTTTGCATTTTGGTATTTATTTAATTAATTTTCGTAATTATTTAATTAATTATTATTTTTCGAAAATGGTTTATTTAATTGAATACTATTTTGTAATTTTAAGAATTTATCCCAAAATTGAGTATTTTCAGTATTTAATCGGGAAACACCGGGCATCGGTTTATAACGTCAAAAATATTCTGATAGACTATATTAAATGGTGGGATTTTGAATAGGAAAATATTGTATTTTAGCTATGGCCGACCGTGTACCCACACACGATTATTTTTATCAGTTATGATAAAAGTGGTGAAATTGTTGGTTGATTAAAATGGTATACTATATCAGTTTGATAACTTTGATATATTAGCTTAGAGTGAGCAGTATACCCTAAGTATTGCACAGCTTCGGTGAGCATTAAGTATCACACAACTTTGGTGAGCATTATGGGTATACTATATCAGCCTGTGGGCCTTAATATGTCAGCTTAGTGTGAGTAGTATACTCTAGCAACTTTGGTGAGCATTAGAAATATATAGCAGCTCCGATGAGCATTATTATATATCTATTATCAGCTTTTGTGAGCTATACCATTTGTTGTTAGCTTAGGGTGAGCAAAATTCGATTTGATCAAATTGTATGAATGGTATCGTTGGTATGGAGTCAAATGAGTCGACTGATCGATGTTTGATCTGAATTGAAATAATTGAATGATTTTATAAATTGTACTGATTTGCAAGAAGGAACTGAGGTAAAGGTAAGTTCTCTGACTTGTGCTTGTGTTTAGGCAGCCCTTTGGGCGTATTTCCTACTTAGTCGGATTTAGAGGGTGAACTTGCTGAGATGTTATCTCACCCCGTTGTGGGATAACATTTACAGTTCCTTAGATGGCTATACCTCCTGAGTGTTTTGGCTAGCTGAAGAAGGTCACCGAGTAGGTATCTTATATTCCGTTTCATGGGAACCCAAGGGGATGGGTTTATGAACTCATGAGGTCCGTTGTCTAGGTTGATGAGGGTCTACCCCACAAGACACCCCATCAATATAGATCATGGTATCGTTGTGAGCGGAATGGACAAAGAGAATGTCACCTTCTGGAATCTGAGATCCCTATGTCGGTGTTGGAAGTAGCTTTTGGAAAGGGTACAATTGACCCTTCAGGTGGTTCAGTGGTGAACTCGAGTCTGTCGGATCCAGGGTCCTCGGAGTATTCAGTTGAAGACTCGAACACTTAAAGGATCTTTAGCCTCTACCCCCCCTTTTTGTAGACCTTGTATATTTCGACTAATATGATATATTACATAGTTTGATATGTGTATATAAGTAGGATATGGTTTTCAAAAATTGTGGCCCTACTTTTCTATCCCATCTTGGTGTTGTCTGGGGACTTAATTATTCGCGTCTGTATGCGCATTAAGATGAATGGGTCGGCGACGCATCCTGGGACGTCGCTATTTAATCGACCACCGAGGGATGGGCACATGCTTGAAGGATCGAGGCGTGACAATTCTGATCGAATACAAAGCTAGGAAGAGGGGAATCCATCAAATCGGGATCAATGACACAAAGAAAAGAAGTGGTTGAGTCGAGTCCTCCACGAGTTGGGTTCGATGAACAGCACTTCCCAAACTGAGCCTCTTTCAATAGATATCAGCAATTTGATACTGGAAGCGTGTTGAAAGGCCGAAAGATAGACTTACAGTTCTATGACGTTTCAAACGATTGCAGTGGATTGAATTTCTATTTTCTAAAAATTGAGGAGATTCATGCGAATGCTATCAAGTGTTATATGTGGATTGGACT
Source organism: Eucalyptus decipiens (assembly GCA_014182575.1). NCBI lineage: Eukaryota > Viridiplantae > Streptophyta > Magnoliopsida > Myrtales > Myrtaceae > Eucalyptus > Eucalyptus decipiens. The sequence continues at coordinate 32,075,543 of CM024610.1, read as the reverse complement.
CTGATTATCATTCAGGGGCCTTGGATGATATTTTCTCAGATAATCCTCAAGATGATATTGAGGATCATAACAAGAGAGATGACATATATATTAATAGAGTGTTAGTTCATGATCTTAATGTTCGATATTTGAATGACATTATACGTGTTCTTCTTCATACGATTGTGATATATTATTTATTTCTCCCCATTTCTTTATTGAGTGCAGGGTGCACATATTAAGTGAAAAAGTGCCATATTTGACATTTCTGATAAATAGAATAATCAATGATTCTTAAAAGAGTAGGTCATGTTTTAATTGGCAAAGATTGGCCTCGGTTTATTTGGGATGGTACCGTTACTCCTTTAATGTTTGGGAAAAGAAGGAAATGGAAAAAAAAGAAAGTTTGGGTGGAAAATGTTAGAAACCTTTAAAAAATTTTGAGAAAAATAATACGCTTGAAATTTTGAAATTTTCTCCCATAATTTTCCTCCCCCTACCTCAAACATAGCAAGACATGGAACTACTGTACATCCAATTCTGTTTTGGGCCTCTATGGTTCCATGAGTTAATCGCACTAAAATCTTAATTTGGGCTCAAAATGAAACATAACTCGTGGGCCTATTAGCTTTTGTGCCGAGCCCCATAGTCACAACTTGTAAATTTTAAACTTCGTATTTGATGAGAGACAAAGGAGGATTACGTGCGGTTGTCACTTCTATTCGTTCAATTTATCAACGATTTTCATTCTAGTCTTAATTGTGATATAGATCCTTGAAAATGAAAAAAAAAATTGTTAACCTTTTCTCTCTTATCTACATCTTTTATTTTTAATATAACTGTTAAAGTTGACATAGTTGGTCAAGACATTAGGGGATTTCTAAATCAGAAATTAAATGTCACCTATTCGAATACAACAAAAAACGTGTAAATAATTCTGTGTCCATGGCTACTCATGCATAAGTAAAAGGCGTGGATAGTTGGTAAGTCCATATTTAGAATAGTCCAGAACTTTACTGGAATGACATTAAATTTTTGGCAAGATCTAAATCAAGAAGGGAAAAAAGCATGGATTAAAATCGAGTTGAAACATCGGTAGTGTGTACTACATAACTTTTTCAATGGGCTGTACTCGTAAAAAAAAGGCACAACAAAATCACAACAAAAACCTACAAAATTTTTTCGTTATATATATGAGCCTATTAGCAAATCTCCTCTTGAAGTTTTATCAGTGTTTGGAAATTTGGTTATGCAATTCCTCGAAGGTGGTAGAAGAGTGCACTAGTTTGATCGACATCATGCTCACTTCCTCTCATCTCCTTTTGAGGTTTGTTTCTTGTCGCATCTTCATTTAAATTGTATTTCTACCGCAACATTGGGACTGTCCTAAATAATAATGATGACGTAAGTATTGTCAGCTTTCCCAAGAGGCTTTGGCCCTCAAAGCCCTTTGAGAAAAAAATTGGGTGTTTGATTCGACATTTGGAGCTCCCTTTCCCCAAATGCTTGCATTTGAAATCCTGAAAGCCCAAAGTAGGTGGGGACCTGCTTTGGGCATTTAGCATTTTCGGAATACTAAATAGGAGTTTAATGATTTTTTTCTTCCAATATTGCCATTGTTGATAATTGCATTTTCCTCTTTTGCCCTAATTAATTACTGTTGATTGTCTTCCTTGGACTAGAAGGGTCACCGGATCTGCTCGGCTGACCTCAGGCATCGACCCCCTGCACCGCCATCGCTTGGGTCGCGGCCTCAGGCAATGCCGGCGGAGCTCAGCTAGTTGGAGCTGATTGCCGAGAAGGGTCGCTTGACCACGCATCGACGTCGCCTGGGTGGGTCGCACGACGGCGACCCATGCACTGGCGTCGCCTAGGTGGGTCACGCGACCAATGCACCGGCATCGCCTGGGTGGGTCGCGTGACTTTTCGCCTCCCTACCACCACTACCACCAGCCGCCTTCCCCACCACAACCATCAACTGTCTCTCGACCATTTCACCCTCTGCTTCAGGCACTGCCGTCGCTTGGGTCGCGCGACCCATGCACCGCCGTCGCCTGGGTCGTGTGGCCTCAAGCGGTGGCGTTTGGGTTGCGTGACCTGCCACCTCCCCACCACCACTGCCACCAACCATCTCCCCCACCACAACCACCAACTGCCTCCCGACCGTTTCACCCTCTGCTTCAGCATCTCCTCTTCCTTTTTCCTTTCTTTTTTTTCCTTTTTCTTTTCACCTCAAAGCTACTTTGCAAAATACACCAAAATAAGTCTATCTAAACACCATTGCCTTCTTCAAATGCCCATTCTTCTAAAGATACTTGGGGAAATGCAAAGCCATTTCCCCAAAGTTGAACCAAACGGGCCCTAAGGTTCTTGTATTATATTTTGATCTCGTCTTTTCAAAGAAGTGTGGACAGAAGCTTTTCGTGCCAAAATATATCTCATCAATAGATTTTGGTGTTGTAGCCAATGCATGGTCGTAGCAACAAGAGAGGACCATGAATTAATATGTGGCATTTAATGGCAATATGTGGCAGCAATCCTCAGCGTTCTCACGTGATATTTATCATTTCATCATTTCTGTTCATTTTCTTCTAACTTTTTTTTTAAATGAAATTTGTATTAATAACATTATACGGCAAATCTCGCTTTACATTGATTGTATTGAATTTTGAAGTTTCTCACATAACACGCGAACATTTGCTAGTAAAGGTAATTTAAGTATAAATTGTCGCAACCTTCTCAAGAGTGATATTAAATACATCCGAGGAAATTTGCTAGATTGTTAAACAAAGAATGATTTCTCTTGATAGATGGGGCCTATGCCTAGCATGTCCTTACAAGTCATACTAATTGTAACTTAATTTTTCTAATTAACCATTTATTCAAGATCAGGCTAAAGAATCACTCCTAACCTATCATAAGCCAGTTAGAAAGTTGGGTAAGATGCAAGAGCGTAGGAACCAAAGATTCACAAGTAGTATTTTCATTTTTTGTTTTCCTAAATCCTCTAATATGGGAAGATGATAATGCATAGTGCTCGAGCAGTAAAAAATAAACAAGCAATCGATAAGAAATATTAACCATAATAATAAATAAAAGCTGCAGGAAAAATAAAGAACCCAAACTATACGGGTAAAATTTTATGAAACTTTGTTATTAATGCTCATGACAGGACTCATGTGAGCTATAAATGGAAACTCAATATAAAATCTTCAAAATTAACCACCGCTTAAAAAAAAGGAACATATATGAAAACGTGAGGTACTATATGAATACTAAATGAATTATTTCTGTAAAATGAACTATGATATATGGAAATAAGAATCTAATTGATGCTATTCAAATGTAATGCAATCTGCTTCAATTCCCTTAAATGCAATCCTAGTTGAAATTTTTGATGGAGATGCAATTCTAGATGAAATTAATGAAATTCTCATTAAGAGGTAGTCTGAGTACAAAAAATTTGCTTCAGGACACAGCAAATTCGAAAGTCTAAGGAGAGAGAGAGAGAGAGAGAGAGAGAGAGAGAGAGAGAGAATGAGAGTTCCTCGTTTGTTTACTTTCGCGAGAAGATGAGAAGAAAAAAAGAGAATGTGCGGTGTAACTGTCGACCGGCAGCGTTTGGATTGGCCATGGTGTTTCGAGAGAATCGGCGATTTTCTGGACAGAGACGCCCCCGAGAGGGTACCGGAAGAGCCGGTGGTCGGTTCTGTGGTCTGAGGAGATCGGCGCGTCCAAGTGATCGAACCGTCCGACCCCCGTCCCCGCCACCCAGAAAAATGATCGGATCGCTCGGTCGTCGGTTTGTCACTGAAAGCTAAATAAAAAGGAATTGCGAAGCAGGTATGCCGAGGACCGGGACAACCACCATCATCATCATCGAGGAGGATCAATGCTGTTTTTATGCTGTGTTCAAAGCACCCCACAAATCATTTTGTAAATCCCTATCCTTTCTTAGTGGCAGGCTTTCCAAAAGCCCTAGGTAACAGCACAGAAAACAAAATCAACGAGATGCCGGGATAGAAAAATGACTCCATTCCTGGTCAGCCTCCTGTCCCATCGATGCTAACAAATCGACTCAGCGAAGTAGCAAGAAAGAAAGAATATGGTTTTAAGGAAGGTCTATTTCCAAGAAGCAATTGGTTCCCAATTGCTTATGATGGGTCATCATCCATTGGCAGCTCTACAACTGATGTCAATGTGAACAGCTTTAAGTTATGTAATTATTTTAATCATTCAGCTCAAGAGAGCAGTGGCGTCAAGTTGTCAAACAAATCAAATAAGTTGATCAAAGAGAGTAGTCATTGGAATATTTTCAATAAGAATAGTCCGATGTTGAAATGTAGCACAGGCCAGTGTAATAAGATGCCTTGTGAAGAGCGCTTGAATGCCCACATCAGGGAAGACCCTCTTATGACTGGAGAATTTGCAACATAGCGTAGAAGACTTTCCGAGCGGATGTGGTGGTCATGAAATTTCTTTTCCTGATCCGAAAAATTGCACTAATGACAGATTCGCGGACACAAACTTCATGTTGAAGAATTCAGAAGGCCCTAGTTCATCAATTGATAGTAATACCAATAAAGTTGATGGTGTTGATGTTGGTGATAAGATTCAATGGGAACATTTGGTCATTGGTGAAAGGATTGGATAAGTATTGCTTTGATTAAGTCCCTGGTTGGATAGATTCTATTCATGTCCTTATGCAGGTCCTCATATTAGCTTAGAGAGCAAGACACACCTGAAGTGCCTCTCATGTGTCTTAATAACCACTTTACAGCTTCCAAATACTTTATTCCTGGATTTGCCATGTATCTCCTCACAACTCTCACTGTATGAGCAATGTTTGGTCGAGTACATACCATAATATACATTATACTGCCACTAGCTGATGTATAAGGCATCTTAGCCATATCCTCTTGCTCTTCATTTGTCTTTGGTGACTACTTTTTTGAGAGCTTGAAGTGACTTCCTAAACGTGTACCTATGAGCTTTGCATTCTGAACTCCGAATATGTCTAACACATTTTCAATGTATTTTTTCTGAGATAATTTTAGAATTCCTTTGGATCTATCCCATGTGATCCTCATCCCAAGTATCTGATTTGCTACGCCTAAGTCCTTCATCTCAAACTCCTTTGACAATTGCTACTTCAATATATTAATCTCTCTCATGTTAGATCCTACGATGAGTATATCATTGATCCTATTGCTGCATTTTTGGTGACATTTGTCTCGTACTATGAGATACGCCTTATCACCATTTTACTGCCTAATATGCTCATGGCTAGCTAGCCATGTAACAAGAAGTGCATGTCTTCCGATAGAAAGTTCTCTGCGGCAATCCGAATGTAAGCATAATTGTGTTGGAGAAAACTTCATTGAGTGTTTTGAAGTTGACAAAACGTTTCCATCAGTCTAGTCTGAAGACTTGCAGACTCTACTATCAAAGTCTAAAGACCTCCGGACTGTCAGACTCAAGACTCAAAGTCTATCCTCATTGACAGTTTTTAGACCGTTGAAGAAGGCTTATCCGAAACGAAGTATTTCGTTAAGGATTTGATTCTATCCACTAAAGAAGATCTCTTGGCTGGATGTAGCATGTCAGAATCCATTATTCGAATCAAGATTGATTCAAGGATTTTGGATCCGTTGATTGGCGAAGTATACTTGGAAATTTCTACTTATGGAAACCTAGATCCTGATTGTATGGGCGAGCAGGATTGATGGGCTATCATCATGTTCCTTAAATAGCTCGAAAATCTTCCTAATTGATTATGTCCAACGGGTAGATTGGAAGAATTCCTTTGGTAAGTGCCAATGGGTGTGATGGCATAAAGGAGTATATAAGGAAGACGTTCCAGTTGTTCGAGTGTGTGCGCGATAGAAGAATTCCAAAGTCTAAACTCTTTGTTCTTAGTCAATTAAACTGTTGAGCGAAATCTTGTACGCAAAAGAGAGTCTATATCTTTGAGAGACCTTGAGGAAGTGTAGAAGAGTCTCTACACTATGGAATCAAGGAAGAGCTTTACTGTAACAACTCTTTTGTTTCATAGTGAAATCCAGCCGATGGGTTGTCAGTGCGGAAGAGTGGATGTAGGCTTGGATTAAGCTGAACCACTATAAACTCTGTGTTCATATTCTCTTCCCTATGCTCTTTTACTTTGATCGTAACACATTTTTTTTACAAGAGACGAATTTCCTTTTTATAATCTATTGTTGATTAGTGCTGCACACTTATCTCGGAAATTTGTTTTTATATCTATTCACCTCCTCTAGGTGCTCGTACTAGCTTTCACAAATTGCAGTAGATATTATAGGATGTACTGCAACGTTTTCTTATTGAATTGCATTTACCGTTTATTATGTCAGAAATTTTACCCCATTTCATTGTCTTCCAAACAGGCTCTTATGGAGAGGTCTACCATGCTTATTGGAATGGCAAGGTCAGTTTCAAATATTTCTAAATTCCTGCAAATCAAGAAATAGCATTGCATTGGTTAATTGAAGAGTTTCTTTATTTTCGGCTGTGACTTCTATTTGTTAGAATTTATGGAATGTGATTATATCCGTTGACTCCTTTTATATGACTACTTCAAAGCAAAAGATCCTCCTTGAATATGGCATGTAGTCTTTTTAGTCAAAAGAAATGACAGTTAGTACTTCATTGTCCTGCTTTTGTGCTAACGTTTTAGATTTTTAGACTAAGCAGCTAGTGTGTAATAGTGACATCAGATATGGCATCAAAATCTGGAATTTCAACCTGGGTTGGTAGTTGGACTGGTGCCGACCACAATAACTAATTTCTCGTTGCTCATTCATGAACTCGTCTTACTACTCTCTCTTTTGTACTTTGGATAAGCAAAAGGAAGTTTTACTTTTGGCCCCCCTGCTACTCTGTTAGTAGGTGCTGTCGAGATTCTGCTTCCATGTTTAGCTCTTTGGTAAAGAGTTGCAAGTTCTCTGGATGTAATTGAATCCTTATTGTGAAGACTGAAGATTTTTGTACAAATAGTCATAATGAATTAACAGCAATGTCAAAACTTTTGACATAGCTGCCAGAGAAAGCTTGGTGGTGGTGATAATCGTCTTCCATCCCCAATCAGTAACAGCCGCCATCACGTCTCTCTCGCTGGCCACCGCAGCCTTGGACGTAACGGAGCAGAGCATCAACGCCCATCACCACCGTCAATCGAACTTCTCTCCCATGCTCTTTCTCTCTCCCCTCCAATGCGTTGGAGATTCCTTTTAAGCTGATGATTTCATGCTCTGCAGGAGAATTCGCAACAACAACAACGACAACCAAGATACACTTTCTAAAGCATGGTGCGCGCGCGAGGGCTGAGGAACCGAGCGAAGCTCGAACACAATGCACAGACCAAGAACATCATACGATTGTTCTGTATTGCGCTTTGTCGAAAGGTTTAATTTGCTATCTCAGTTGTTGTCTATTGTTTGGTCTCAGATTCGTCGATTCCTCTCTAGCAATTTTTAGCTGGGTTTCTCATGTTATATTCCTCGCCAATTGATAGGAATTCCTATTTGTGTAACACCTCGCCCTTCAAGCTCACCACCTATTCGATGTTTTTTTTTTTCTTTTTTTTGGTAAGGACCACCCATTCGATGTTTTGCCACACAAATGTCAACAATGAATTAATTGATCGATTTGAGATTGCATGGGAGTGGTTTGTGTTATTGTTAAGTGTACTGATCATATCTTGCGAATCGATGCTTCATCCTTTGATGGCTTAGAGTTCTCCTTCCCTTGGTGCTTTCGTTTACTTTGTTTTCGGTGAATTAAATACTGCTTTGGGAGCATGGCTGAATTGTCCTCTAAACTGAGAGCCTGTGGATTTATTTTGAGCTCGAGGTGTTCCAAGTGCATGTATCATAATCATCTAGGTGTTAATGTAGAGAAATCATCTATAACCACAAGTTGTTCATATGATGGAGTTGTGGTTTTTCTTTCGCATGCTAACTACTGCTCTGTTTTGCCTCGCAAATCAAGTATCGTTTGTCCCATGCTTGCAATGTACGTGCAAGTATGTGGAGCTTTATTTTGGTTGTCACCATTAGCTTGCACAATATTCATTTCAAGATGTGCTATTTTTTGAATTTGTATACCCGCCGCATTGTAGGCTAGCTGAATCTGTCTATTGTTATTGTATATGGCTTAAATTTACTGGATTCATTGTTGTTCTTGATGTACATATTAAAAAATATATTGATTTGTTGGCTACGAGTGTTGTATGAAAAATATGTTGATTTCTTGGCTATTAATGCTGTGTATGTTCATAGCATGCTATAGTCATGGTTATAAATGCTGTCAGTGACTTAAATTTGCTGGATTCATGGTTATGCCTGCTGTCCATATTCATTTGTTGTTCAAACAACAATTGCCAAGACTTGTCCATTGTTATCTTAGTCATATTAGTTGAGGTGAGGAATCCATGTTCATTTTCGAGGGAGATAATCAAGTTGTCATGCTTTAATTTGCTGAAATTGAACATGTGTCCGTTGTGCAAGCATTGATGATCTTCATTTGACTTCAATTAGTTCTTGTTAGAGAAAATTCCTTAACTGTTTTGAAGCTGATAAAACATTTCCAAAAGTCTAGTCTGAAGACTTGCAGACTCAAGTGTTATAGTCTGAAGAACTCCAAACTCTTTTGTCAAAATCTGAAGACCGCTAGACTTAAATCTCAAAGTCTAACCTCACTGACAAATTCCAGGCCGAAGAGTGAAGACTTATCCAGATGTGGGTTTATCTTCAAGAATTCAGTTTGTATGGTTTGTGGAAGATCTAACGGCTGGATATAGCACATTATGATCAATTATTCTAATTGGAATCAATTCAGATGATCAAATCTTTTGAAAGGTGAAGTATACTTCTACTTATAGAAACCTAGCTCCTGATTGTATGGACGAGCAGGATTGATGGGCCATCATCACATTCCTTAAACAACTCGAGATCTCCTTGATTGATTCTGTCCAACAGGTAAATTGGAATAACTCCTTTGGAAAGTGCTAACGGTATTAAAGGCATGAAGGAGTATTTAAGGCGGACTCTCCAGTTGTTCAAAAAAAAGTGCGTGAAAGAAAAATTTCAAAGTTTGAAACTTCCTAGTTCTTTGCTATTTCAATTCTCGAGCTTAACGTGTACTCAAAAGGGAGAACAAACACTTGTGAGACTTTGGAAGAGTGTAGTAGAGTTCTACACTATGAAGTCAAGGACGTGAGACTATAAAATCTCTTTTGATTCATAGTGAAATACAGCCAGTAGGCTGTTAGTGCGGGAGAGTGGACGTAGGCTTAATCTAAGCCGAACCACTATAAACTTTGTGTTTCTATTCTCTTTCCTTGAACTCCTTACTTTAATTCGTAGCGTTATATAACTGTTTATAGTTGATTACATCTTCAGTCTATTATATTCTAAAAGCAATTTACTTTCATTAAGTCTTACGAAGATTTGTTTGAACACCTATTCACCCATTCTAGGTGTTCTTACTAGCCTTTTCAATTGGTATCAAAGTTCGTGTGCTCATTTTATTGAAGTGTTTTTACTTCTGAGTTAAAGATATATGGCTAATATTTTGGCTTCGGTTTGGTTGAAGGTCAAAACAACACCAGACCTCCTTACTTTGATGGGAAGGAATATAATGTGTGGAAAAACAAGATGAATGTATTTATGAGATCGAAAGATCCTCTAGGATGGGACATAGTAGAAAAATGGATTATTCCCAAAGCTACATCCATCTCAAAAAGAGGAAAAGAAGTTGCAGATGCTAGCAAAATGGCACAATAAGAAATAACCAAGAGACAAGCTCTTGATGCTAAAGTCATTTATTCTTTATATTGTGCTTTATCTTTTACTAAGTATAATAGAATTTCATATTGTGAAACAACCAAAGAAGTCTGGGATAAGTTGCACGTTACCTATGAAGGAACTGATCGAGTTAAAGAAACAAAAATCAATATTCTACTCGAACAGTATAAAGCCTTCAAGATGAAGCCAGGAGAATCTATCACTGACATGTTTAGTCGTTTTACAGAAATTGTAAACAGTCTAGCATATCAGGGACAACCAATCTCAAGACTAATGAAGGTTAATAAATTGCTGTGTGGACTCTCCAAAGACTGGAATCACGTGAAGACATCAATAAGAGAAACCCAGAGAATCATGCCGCTTTCTATAGACGAACTAGTTGGCACACTTTAATCATATGAAGTGGAGCAAATCAATGAGGAAGAAGATCCTAAAGGTAAGAAGTCAATTGCTTTAAAATCTAACGACGATTCTGATACAGATTCAAAAGATGATATGGACGATGAAGAACTAGCACTCATGATAAGGAAATTCAGAAAATTGAATAGAAAGGGAAGAAGATTCAACTAGAACAAGCAAGGCACTCAAAAGTTTCCGAAAAAATCAACTGAGGATGATAAAGTCAACAAAGATGTAATCTGCTTTGAATGCAAGAAAATGGGGCACATCAGACCCAACTGTTCTTTGTTGAATAAAAAGAAGGGAAGAACTGAGAAATACAGAAATGCTCTCAAAGCAGAGATATGGAGCGATACTAAATGCGAAGAAAGTGATGAAGAATATGCCAATATATGCCTAATGGCAAATTCAGAATTAGGCTCAAACTCTGAAACAAAGTCAGACTCAGACTCAGACAACGAAATCGAGGTTAGTAATTTAAAAATTCCTACTAAAGTCTCAAAGTATATAGATAAACTTTGTCTCAATCTCAAAACCTCTCTTAAAAGGATTTTCGAGTTGAAGAGGGAGAATTCTATTCTTAAGCAACAGGAAACTTCTTGGAAAGAAAAATTTGAAAATCTAAACAAAAATTTTGTCAATTTTAAAGAAAATACAGATTCTCTTTCGAAGGAAAATATTTTTTTGAAAGAAGACAATTCAAATATTACAAAAAGGTTTTCAATAGGATCTAAGAAGTTGGAAAATATTCTTTCAATACAAAGACCTTATTTCAATAAATTTGGTTTGGGTATGACACCGGAAACTATTCATTTAATTGATTTTATAAAAGTAAAGGAAAGAATCAAACAAAAACCTACAAAAACATTTTACAGAAATCATTTTCAAAGAGTTTTTATAAAACCTATTGGCCGAAGTGCTCTCAAATGCTCAAAGTATAATAGCTTAGAACATTTTGAGAAAGAATGTCCCAAGGTTTAGAGACCTGTTAAGAGGGATTGGGCAAAAACTGTATTTAGTACTAACTCCCCTAGACCCAAGAAGATATGGGTACTAAAGAAAACTTGAGTTCTTTTTATAATTGCAGGTCACTATCAAGAAATAGATCAAGTGGTATTTAGATAGTGGCTATTCTAGACATATGACAGGAGATTCAAGTTGTTTTATAAAGTTTGTGCAAATAAATGGTGGAAAAGTTTCTTTTGGTGGAAACAACACAAGAAGAATTGTTGGATGTGGAATTGTGAAAATTGGAAGTCTCACAATCAACAATGTTTCCTTGGTGGAATGATTGAATTACAATCTACTCAGCATTAGTCAACTGTGCGACACTGGATTCAAAATCAATTTCCAAGAGAGAATTTGTTCAAGAGCTAGTAAAGATTTTTCTCAATCTTTCACTGGACGAAGACATGGGAATATTTATTTTCTGGATATAAAACTAGAAAGCTCTCAATGTCTAATATCCATTCAAGATGAAGCAAACTTTTGGCATTGAAAGCTTGGCCATGTTAATATGAAGCAGATTACCAATATCTCCTCTAAGAAAATTGTTCGTGGACTTCACAATCTAACTTATCAAAAGTCTAATCTATGCACATCATGTGTTTTGGGGAAACGGGTTAGAAGTTCTTTTAAACCTATAAATCAAGTTTCTACTAATCGAGTTTTGCAGCTTCTGCATATGGATCTCTCTCAAAGCATTAGTAAAAAGAGATATTGCCTAGTAATCGTGAATGATTATTCTCGTTTTACTTAGGTTTACTTTCTGGCAAGTAAGTCTGAACATTTTCTCACTTTTCTAAGTTTGCCAAGAAAGTTTAGAATGAGAAAGGTTATGCTATTTCAAGCATATGGACAGACCATGGAGGTGAGTTTGAAAATCAAGACTTTGCTAAATTTTGTGAAGAATCTGGTTTCCAACATGTTTTCTCTTCTCCATATACTCAAGAGCATAATGGGGTTGTGGAAAGAAATAATAAATCTTTGCATGAGATGGCAAGAACCATTTTAATTGAAAGTAATATTTCTTCTCGATTTTGGGCTGAAGCAGTTTCTACAGCTTGTTATATTATCAACAGAGTATTTTTAAGGCATATTCTAGAGAAAACTCCTTATGAAGTATTTAAAGGGAAAAAGCCAAATGTTTCTTAGTGTTTGGTTGTAAATGTTTTGTTTTGAAAAATGCAAATAATCGAACTGGTAAGTTTGAGGAAAAATCACACGAAGGAATTTTCCTCGCTACTCAATCTCAAGCAAAGCCTACAGAATATTCAACAAGAAGATTCAGTCTGTGGAAGAATCTATGAACGTCAAATTCCAAGACTATGTAGAATCAACTGAATCAAACTCAACTTGAAGAATCTGAACCTGCTCCAGACCTTACAAAGTCTACTTCCCTTGAAGTGGTTCAGACTTCTGAAGATCAACAACGAATAGAAATTGAAGACTCAACTGAAGTAGAAGATTAACAGACTATCAAACCAACCAATAACTAGAAGCATAAGTCTAGTCATCCCAAAGAACTCATCATCGGCAACATTGATGAAGGGATTCGAACTAGATCCAAAAGGCGAGAAGAGTCTAGCGTGCTAACACTTATTTTTGAGATAGAGCCCAAAAGTATAGTAGAAGCCTTAGCTAACGAAAGTTGGATTAAAGCTATGCAAGAAGAGCTCAGACAGTCCAGCATCAACGATGGGAGCTAATTCTTAAACCAAAAGGCAAATCCATTATTGGAACTAAATGGGTTTTTAGGAACAAAATGGACGAGAAATGAAAAGTTGTCAGAAACAAAGCAAGACTCGTGGCCAAAGGATATACGCAAGAGGAAGGGATAGACTATGATGAGACCTATGCACCAGCGGCAAGGTTGGAAGCAATTAGATTATTACTTATTTTTGCTTATTATAAAAATTTCATGTTATTCCAAATGGACGTCAAAAGTGCATCCTCAATGGATTTGGAGATCCAAAAAAGGCCCGACTTAGTCTTCAGATTGAAAAAGACTATATAGATTAAAGCAAGCACCTCAAGCCTAGCATGACAGGTTAAGTAAGTTTATAATTCAAAATGATTTTGTTAAAGGAAATATGGATACTACCTTATTCATTAAAAGAGAAGGTAAATATTTTCTACTTGTTCAAATCTATGTTGATGATATTATTTTTGGATCACCTAATGAAAATCTCTGCCAGAAGTTTTCTAAGTCTATGCAGGATGAATTTGAGATGAACATGATGGGTGAATTAATTTTCTTTCTCGGATTACAAGTCAAACAATTGAAGAAATGAATTTTCATTCACCAAGAAAAATATGCAAAAAATCTCATCAAGAAGTTCGAATTGGAAAATTAAAAAAAAAACTGATGTACCAATGTCAAATTCTTCAAAGCTAGATAAAGATGATGGAGGAAAGAAAGTTGACCAGAAGCTCTACAGGAGTATTATTGGTTCGCTTCTTTATCTTACTGCTTCTAGTGTTTGCATTTATGATAGATCCAATCAGATTCCAAACAATTTCATCCAAGTGCTGTGAAACGGATCATCAAATACGTTGCAACTACTTCAAAGCTAGGTATGTAGTATCCCAGAGAATAAGACTTTACTCTCCTTGGATACTCAAACGTCGATTTAGCTGGTTGTAGAGTCGATAGAAAGAGTACTTTTGGTACTTGTCAACGACTGAGCAACAAGCTGGTGTCTTGGTTCTCAAGGAAGTAGAGTATTGTAGCTCTTTCAACAGCAAAAACAGAGTATGTAGCTCTTGGAAGCCGTTGTTCTCAAATTTTGTGGATAAAGCAACAACTAAGAGACTTTGGAATCGAATATTCATGCACCGAGATCAAATGCGATAACACCAGTGCAATCAATCTCACCAAGAATCCAATTCTTCATTCAAGAGCAAAGCACATAGAAATTCGACATCATTTCATTAGAGATCATGTTAAGAATGAAGAAATTATGATACAGTTTATTGACTCAAAGAATCAATTGGCAGACATATTTACAAAGCCACTAGAGAAAAGTCTATTTGAGTCTATTCGCACCAGACTAAACATCATATCTTTTATCAGTTAAAGTCTAAAGATGATCAAACTCAGAACAACCAAAAGTTACGACTGTAAGTTAATTATGTACTAATGATTTAACTTTTGGATAAAAATTTGGAAAGGTACGTTTATTTTCAATAATTATCTTTTTAGTTTTGAATTTATGGTAGTTTTTCATTTTCAAAAAGGTAGTTTTTTACTTTCTCCTTTATGACGATTTGTATACCCCGTTTCATATGCTTTATATACTATCGATTTTCTTCTCCATTTTCACTCACAAATCCTAGAATACCGAACTCCACTTTCTTACATTTTCTCTCTAGTTTAATCTGAAAAGATCTCATCTTTTTTCGCGATCGAGTTTGAGGAATCTCCTAAAAAAAGTGACATTGTCTTCCCAAAGAAAGTCTTCTAGAATTGCGAGCAGGGGACCATAGCGTATGCGTGAGGGTCCTATGCACTTTGATCTAACTGAGGAAGAAGACTCTCCACAGTAACAGTGGCAAAGTCAACAACAACATTCTCAACCGCATCACTCTTCTCAACCTAGGACTCAAGATCCTCCATAGCAACATGCTGAAGAAGAGATCGTTGTAAACGTTGAACCTATAAGGACTCTTAAGCCCAAATTTCTCTTTAAACTCTACTCTAAGTTAAAGGAGGGTGGTACTGCAATGACCTTCATTGATGAGTTTTTGAGCGAGAAAGGGTACAGAAATTAAACTCATTTTTTGAGGACAATGGAAAGTACAGGCATTACGCCTGTTGGTTCGGCAGCAAGGGCTTTTGCAAATTTTTCAAGTGATCCATGGTTTGGATCATTTAATTAGCCTAAAGGGAAAAATGACAATGAAAGGATGTTCACAAACTTTCAGCCTAGGATGGACGTCGCTGCAAATGTTCGTGGAAAAAAGACGGATTTATTTCGTTCTAAGAACCACAAGAGAACTTATTCGAAACTACTTAAGAGAGGGATGATGAACCCTAAAAGTGTGGACTTTGATTCTCTTGATTCGTTGAAAATGAAACTGAGGGAGAAGTTTGCACTCCTTCAACTCTAACGTTTTTGTTCTGAGACAACTATTGCTCACCTAGAACTTACGGCTTACTTCTATTCAAATCTATCATTTTAAGATGCAAATAGATTCTCTTTTACTTTAGGGACAAAGAATTTGTGATCGATGTGGACACTCTAGTTGATGTGATTGGGGTGGAAAGAGGAAGTTTCCAACCAATCAGTGTGTCCGTTGGTCACGTTACTTTGGAGCTTGTTCGGGATAGGATTGCTGAAGGCATGATTTCTTACTCTAGGATGACCACCTCCAATATTTTTCTTCACAAGATTGTAATCAACTGTCTCAGACCCAAATCCACTTCAAAAACTGATGTCTCTCACTTTGAAGCGAGGCTGATGTATACCATCAATATTGGCTACTAGTTCTCTTTGCCTCACACTATTCTAATGCACATGTATAGGACAGTGGTGAAGGACAGAAGGCAACTCCCTTATTCTGCTATTGTTACTCGATTATTCAGACATTTCAACATTCAGCCTCCTGCTATTTAGTGTGTTCGAACCATTGCTCCAATGGTGATTGGACTGAAAATGGTATCTAAGATGCGTCTGAAGGAGTTGAACAAGGTTTTTGAGAGCATTAAGGTGAAGTCCCCCGTCAAGGCAAGACAAGACTCTACAGCAGGAAAAAGAAAAGGCAAAGAGCTCATGCGCGCACCAATTAAGAAGATGACAGCACTCATCTTGCAGGTTGAAGAAGATGAGGATGACATCACTCTCTTCGCTTTTGCTTTAAAGAATTTATAGAGTTTTGTTAGCTTCCAAGAGCCAGAGGACACAGAGGACAAAGAAAGAGAAGAGAGATGAAGAAAATGAAGCGATGAGAACAGATGAAGAAGAGAGAGGAAGAGAACAAGAAGAAGAAGAGGGTCAAGATGATTCTCTTGAACCTACATTTGGAGGAGAAGAAGGAGAACAACATCACCTCGATACTGAAGAAGAGCAAGAACTAGAAGAATAATACTTTTCTCCACCCAAAGGCATAGAAACATGGGGAGCTGCTGACAAAAGAGGTACTTCTTCACTAGCTTTTACTAGTAATGATGTTAGTCATTCTCCTGCCAATCCAGAGGATGTATATGCCTCTCAATTTCCTGAAGCTGGTATTGATGTATCATCTCCAAGTCTGGATGTTCCAGCTGAGGTTCCATCATTTGTTAACACTCCTCAAACTACACATGCTGAAGCTAGTACTCAAATAGATAATACAATAGACTTTAAGAGACTGCTCGAGCTTCTTGTGGAGATCAAAGCTCAGCTTTATGGATTGGAGTGTGAATTTCAAAACATGCAGTCAGCACATCAAATTCAAGCTATTGCAAAGGGTGAGGACATTGAGCAACTGAAGGAGGACCTGAAGAAGCTAAAGGAGATAGTCAAGTCTATGGGGGATTTCCAGATCGTTCGCATCCCCAAACAACCATGATTTGGCTTATCTTTTGATATCTTTTGATATTCTTTGCTTGGTTTGATGACTTTTTGTTTGGTAATTTGGACTAACTTTGGAATCTGGACTACTGTTTGATTTTGAATTTTTAACGCTTACAGTAACCAAGTTTGTGATATTTTTTGTGGCTGGATAGTTATTTATCTTGCAAGATTAACATGTTTTCTGTGATTGCAGAATCGATACTATCCAAGCCCAAATTGATTTATCTTTATAAGACATCACGTTTTGCTTAAGTGTTGTTTTGCATGTCAAAATTTTCAAATCTGCAGGAAAGTTTTGTCACCATCAAAAAGTGGGAGATTGTTAGAGAAAACTCCTTAACTTTTGAAGCTGACAAAACCTTTCTAAAAGTCTAGTCTGAAAACTTGCAGACTCAAGTGTTATAGTTTGAAGAACACCAGACTCTTCTGCCAAAGTCTAAAAACTACTAGACTTTAATTTCAAAGTCTGACCTCACTGACAGGTTCCAGACCGGAGAGTGAAGACTTATCCAAATGTGGGTTTATCTTCAAGAATTCGGTTTGTATGGTTTGTGGAAGATCTTATGGCTGGATATAGTACCTTATGATCAATTATTCTAATTGGAATCAATTCAGATGATCAAATCTTTTGAAAGGCGAAGTATACTTGGAAGGTTCTACTTATGGAAACCTAGATCCTGATTGTATGGGCAAGCAGGATTGATGGGCTATCATCACATTCTTTAAACGACTCGAGATCTCCTTGATTGATTCTGTCCAACAAGTAAATTGGAAGAACTCCTTTGGAAAGTCCCAACAGTAGTGAAGGCATGAAGGAGTATTTAAGACGGACTCTCCAATTGTTCAAAAAGAGTGCGTGAAAGAAAATTTTCAAAGTCTGAAGCTTCCTAGTTCTTTGCTATTTCAATTTTCGAGCTTAACTTGTACTCAAAAGAGAGAGCAAACACTTGTGAGACTTTGGAAGAGTGTAGTAGAGTTTCTACACTGTGAAGTTAAGGACATGAGACTGTAAAATCTCTTTTGATTCATAGTAAAATCCAGCCAGTAGGCTATTAGTGCGAGAGAGTGGACGTAGGCTTGATCTAAGCTGAACCACTATAAACTTTGTATTTCTATTTTCTTTCCCTGAACTTTACTTTAATTCATAGCTTTATATAACTGTTTATAGTTGATTACATCTTTAGTCTATTATATTCTAAAAGTAATTTACTCTCATTAAGTCTTACGAAAAATTGTTTGAACACCTATTCACCCCCCTCTAGGTGTTCTTACTAGCCCTTTCAGTTCTCATATCTTACTAAATAATCTTGAATTTCAGCTTTTAATGTTCTTATTTTGTTCTGGATTTTGCTGACTTCGCTGTGTTAATCACAAGGCGTGCTAGTTTAAGACTCATTTGAGTGGGGTTTTGATTACCCATGATAAGGGGACAATGTATATTTGATTTGCTGGTTGTTGGGACGTGTTTGGATATTATTGGAGTGGGTAATTTGTAAATATTGCAAGCTTAATGAGCTGGACGTTGCAGTGAATTCTCTTAGGCATGAATTTGAATGATTTTGTTGCCATTTGTTGACTGGTTTGATGGTTCTGTAGTGCATGTAAGTTTGTGGTTCATCTCCAGTATATACCCAAGTAAGTCCACTAAAAATGCCAATGAAGTTTCTCACCTTTGACGTGATGTCTAGATCACGTGATTTTGTTGCAGATAAGGATAACTGCAACAAAGACAGCACATCACATCATAGAAACTATAGGCACTATATTTCAAGATTGATACTCGTGTAGAACACCATATGTGATGCAAGAAATTTTTTTGTTGGAAAGTTCATATGCTTATTCCCTCCTTACTAAAAATTTGGTTCGAAGAAAAGAAAAGAAATTTACCGAAGTCAAGTCTAACGAGGAAAACAAGAAGAAAACTCCAAGTAGTTTTCTTTAGATTATGGGTAAAATTTAACACCATGTCATTCAAATTGCGAGGTTTGAGCAAAATACACATTGTGAAGAACGCTTCTCAGTTTTTCTACGAACAATCCTCCGAAAGACAGGTTTTTTCTGGCCACATCATCAGTTCACTCAAAACAACAAGAGTAAATTACCGACAAGTGACAGCATTGACTTAGGCCAGAAGAAGACAAAGCGCATCACTATGCCAAAAAAAAAAAAAAAAAAAAAAAAAAGATTCTATGGTGAAAAAAGAGCACATGATCACATGGGCAGGCTTTGACATCTTGGATTTTACAGTTCTACTTTCAATTAAATTAATCGAGCCTTTCATCGATATGCCTATAGTGTTGTTCTCAAAGTTGATCACTCGTGAGATAATTAAACTATTTGGGGAAGTCAGTAAGGGATTTGAATGCAATAAACTTGAGGATTCGACCAGGAATCGACTATTTGACCATGCTCATCTGCAGAGATCATTAGGCATAGTTAAAAACCGCTTAGAGATCAGTGATAGGTCAGTTCTACTGAAATGTGTGGTTAAACGTGGGTGATTCCACCAAATTGAGAAATTCTCGTCAACCGGCACTAGACTAATTTTTCTGTCGTTTTAGTACCTTGTGTCCGTATTTGAATCCTCAAGATTTTCACGACAACTGAGAGTCACCAATGTGTCGAACAGGTTCATTGTGGCTCGAAGAAAATCGACCACGGGTCATTTGCACTAATAATTTCTAAAAGCTACCCAGTAGGCTAGGTCACGCTATAAACTTACTAGAGTGAAATTAACCGCGAATTTGAATCCAATTTCAGAAATTGAAAGTTCTGTCATGTCACAAATCATTTTAGAAACGTCCACTCAGACTCCGAAGATTTTTCTGCAAACCGAGACTTTTTGGAAAAAAGTCGTCGTAACGTCGTTTTTGTTCAGAAAAGTTAGCGGACCATTTTTTACCGCAAAATTGGAATGCAAGTGGGATCAATTAGTAAGGAAAAATATCAATTTGATCGAGGGTTCGACAATTGAATTTTTAAGAGCCAAATTTGTGTGATTCAAGAAGCAATTGCGTTCCAATTGAAGAGAAGCCAAGCCAAATTCGTAGCCCCCCCTTGCCATGACTTGTGGACCACCTCAAAAAGGCTTCTAGAAGGCGAAGAATGGCTGAGAATGGCTGAGGTTTACAGCTGGGTTGGTGGGGACCTCCATAGGGGACAAAGAGATGAGATAAGAGAAACCAAGTGGTCCCCTTGCCCCATCTCTTCTTCCTCCCCCATCTCTTCCCGTTGACCCCCCCTTCTCACCTTCCCCCTCTGCTACTTGATCATCCAGCAACCTCGAAGAAGCCAGCCAAGACAGCCAACGCCGTTTGCTACCTGCAGGAGCCGCCCGCAGAGCCCCTCTACCTCACCGTGTCCTTTACCCTTCCAGACCTCCATTTCACCTCAGCCACGATCCCATGAGCTACTCTGACCAACTCAGGCCATCGTACGCTGCCTCCGACCGCCGTCAAACCCTAAAGCCGCCCATCGAGCCACTGAAGCCTCCGCCGGTCTTGCCTCGCCGAATCATCCCATTTCCTCTTCTTTCAGCCACTAACAGAGCTTAAGCTTATGGATTTTTCAGCTACTGTTTAGGCCCGCTTTGGAGAGAGTTGATCCTCGCCGTGTCCCCGTCGTTTCGAACTAAGCGGTTCGTTAATCAAGTGAGTTTAACTCGCCAATCCTCGCATGGTAGGTTAATGACGCTTAAGGGTTATTTAGTTTAGACTAAGATTGGTCTAGTGAATAATTAAAACGGTTTAGTGAATTAGTTAATTACCAATGCATGTTAGGTGGTTAGTTTTGTGTAGTTAGCAAGTAGATGTGCTTTAATATTTATTTAATGAGTCTCAAAATTTTTCTGGGCCCGTTCCAATATATAATTAGCCTTTACGGGCCTAAGTATGTTTTTTTTTTTGTATTTATTGGCATTTATTTAATTAATTTCCGTAATTATTTATTTTTATTTTTTTGGAAATTAGACTAGGATAGTCGGTGACCAAAATTTTATGCCAATTGCAATAGTGTGATCTACTTATTTAATTGAAAGTTAATTTGTGTGATTGTGTATGATTTGTATTTTAAGAATTTATTCCTAAATTTAATTAATTTCATTAATTAATTGGGAATTACCGGGCGTCGGTTTACAGTGCCAAAAATATATTTTGGGACTGTTGAAACTAGTGGAACGTTCAAAAGTGAGAAAACATTATATTTTGGCTAAGGCCGACTGTGTACCCATACACGAGAATTTTTATCGGGTGTGATAAAAATGGAAAAATTGTTAGATGATCAAGGAGATATATTATATCAACCTGCAGACTCTGGTCTGGTAGCTTCTGGCAAGCATATTCAGTACACTATAGCAATGTGTGTTGCAGCTTCTGGCGAGCATATTTAGTACACTATAGTAGTGTGTGTGGCAGCTTATAGTGAGCTATACTACCTATTATCAGCTTATAATAAGCAGTCCTGAGATTGATTGGACTTATAGGTAGTATTGATTAAAATGACCGAGGGGAGGTCATGATGACATGTAATCGACTAAGTTGGTTGATTGATAGTTCGATCCGATAGATTGAATTGATTGGTTGAGGTGATTTGTGTATGTATAAGATATACTGACTTGCAGGAAGGAAAAGAGGCAAAGGTAAGACCTCCGACTCATATTTGTGCTTAGGTAGCCTTAGGGCGTATTTTCTTCCTAATCGAGTCTAAGGGGATAGAACTTGCTGAAACATCGTCTCACCCCGTTGTGGGATAACATTTCAGGTCCTCAAATAGCAACTCGAGAGTTTTTTGGATGGCCTAAAGAGGATTACTAAGCAAACATCTTTTATTCCTTTACCTGGGAACCTAAAGGCTGGACCTATGAACTGGTAAGGTCCACTGTTTGGGTCAATGCGGCTCTCACCCACAAAGTGCCCCACCGATATATATCGTGGTACTACTATGGTTAGGATGGTCAGAGAGAGAGTCCCATACAGGAGTCTGAGATTCCTCTGTACGTTCTGGAGGTCGATTTTGGAAAGGGGACCATAGATCCTCCTTAAGGTTCGGTTGTAGATGTTGCAAACCCGAATCTTGAAGTCTCGGTGTCCCCAGTGCATTCTGCTCAAGGTTCCAGCTGGAGTGTGGAAGAGGGTGAAATTGTAGAGGACGATGAAGAGGAAGACGAGGACCCGTAGTTTGTGAAGCCCCCCACCCCTATTTTGTAGACGTTATAGATAGACCAACTTGTATTATATATGACATGGTTTGCTATGTTATGTATATAAAAGTGTGTTGGTGATTTTTCAAAATATGGCCCTACTTTCCTATCCCATTATGTTATTGTGTGGGAATTATTTATCTGCTTCCGCATGTGCATTAAAACGAATGGGTTGGTGATGTGTCCTAAGACGTCACATTTAATCGACTAGTGTGGGATGGACACGCGCTCGAGAATTGGGGCGTGACATCCCCATTTAGTGGTGTCAGAGCGAAGTTTAGTGATTGGAGTGATAAGGTGCGATGGGTCATGGGATAGTTAGTAGGAATGGCCTTTAACTTCATGCTAGTGCATGTTTGTAATAAGTGATTGGTAGAATTAATTGCTTATGTGGATTGCTTAGCTTCTAATTTGGTGTGGAATTGGAAGCAAGTTTCCGTAAGGAACCATCGAGATGAGCGATCAGGAGCAGAGGACTCCTAGGAAGAGTACTATCAGGGCTGTAACTTGAGGTAGGATGCCAACGAGGATCGGTACCCGAGGAGGTCGAGGTAGAGCGCCAGCCCAGGCTATGCTAGTGGCGTAGCACCACCTCTTGTTGGTGCTGGGGTTATAGCCCTAGGTGATCTAGGATCAGTCGAGATCACGCAAGCCTTAGATGCAATGAGAGAGATTATGGGGCAACAAGCCCAGACTCAGGCTGCTGCCATTACCGCCACCGTCGCAGCCATCGCTCAAGCTGCTGCTACTGCTACCGTTACCACCGCTTTTGAGGCCACAACCGCTGCCACACTTGTCGCAGCACTTGCTGAGGTTCTAGTTGGGAACGTAGTCGTGGATAGGGAATGACTGATCCACAAGTTGGTAGAGCAATTCTTAAAGCTGAACCTGTCGAGGTTCAAGGGTACCGGAGATCCAGAGATTGCCTCTCTTTGGATTCAGGATTTGGATAAGGAGTTTGCACTTTTGAGGTGCAATGAGGAAGAGAAAGTAACCCTAGCAATCTATCAACTATAGGGTAATGCCAACACCTGATGGAGAGCCGCCAAAGAGACCTTGTTTTCGAGAGGAGTAGTCCCGCTGTGGGACGCCTTCCTTAGGGCGTTCAATGAGCAGTATTTCTCGAGGAGTGCTAGGGAGCAAAAAATGGAAGAGTTCCAGCGTCTCCGCCAAGGGACAATGACTGTTGACCAGTATGGGGTCAAGTTCGCAGAGCTTTCTCAATATGCTCCGAAGTTGATAGAGGATCCCGAAGATAAAGCTTGAAGGTTCAAGAATGGCCTTTGACCAGAGCTGAAACAGCCGCTAGAGCCATTTGACTTGAACGACTATCGAGAAGTTTACCGTCGTGCCTAGCTGTTAGAGAGAAGTCTGAACAAGCAAGCAACCTCATTTGGATCGAGGTTTAATTCAAGCAAAGAAGGGATACGACAAGGAAAGAGGCTCATGTCTGGAGGAAGGTTTCAAGTTTCGCCCAACAGGAAGGGTGGAATCGGGAAGTCAAAGCCAAGTCAAAATGGCCTGTGTCACTCCTATGGAAGGCGACATGGTTCAGGCCCGTGCCCTCAAAGAACCGGCACTTGTTTTAGTGTGGTCAGCAGGGTCACTTAGCCAGAGATTGTCCTACGCGACCAAGAGGACAACCGCAATTGTCGCCACCGCCACCATTGGGATAGATCAGAGGCTACGCACCTTAAAATGCACCACAGGGTGGGCAGATGAGACCCCCAGCTTCGGGAACATTTTACGCCATCACTAGAGGTCAAGCAGAGGATGTGCCTAACGTGATTACAAGTACGGTTTCACTAAACGACCACGCTACTTATGCTTTATTCGACCTTGGAGCAACTCATTCTTTTATTACCGAGCAATATGTTAAGCTGATATGATTAATTCCTGAGTTGTTGGAGTCAATGGTTAGCATATCTACACCGTTAAATGATAAGGTGTTGTCTGCATTGGATTGTTTTGGTTGCAAGTTAGTGATTGGTGAACGAGAGGGGAAAATAGATCTGTTAGTCCTAGCCATATATGACTTTGATTTGATAATTGGCATAGACTGACTCACCAAGCAATGAGTTAAGATGGACTGTTATCGTAACAGTTTAACCCGTTAGAGGGTAGAAGTTTCGAGTTTGTTGGAAGTCGAGGAAAACCCTCGATTACATTAATCTCGTCACTCGAAGCAACTTGTTTGTTAGACGAGGGTGGTCAAAGTTACCTAGCGACTGTCATGGATACAACAGTTGAGGAGCTGAAGATAGAAGACATCGCAGTGGTGTAAGAATTTCCAGATGTTTTTCCGAAGGAATTACGAGGTCTGCCATGAGAGAGAGAGAGATAAAGTTCTTGATTGAGCTAGCCCCCAAGACAGAGCCAATCTCTAAGGCTCTTTATCGGATGGCTTTATCTGAGTTGAAGGAACTAAAGGTGCAGATGCAGGAGTTGTTAGATAAGGGATTCATATATCCTAGTGCATCACCTTGGGGAGTATTAGTTTTGTTCATTAAGAAGAAGGATGGTTTGTTGCGCCTGTGCATCGACTATTGTCAACTTAACGAGGTGACAATCAAGAAAAGGTATCCATTCCCGAGGATCGATGACTTATTTGATCAGTTACAAGGAGCATCGATATTCTCTAAAATCGACTTGAAGACAGGATATCATCACCTGAGGATTAGAAAGGAGGATATTCCAAAGTCAGCATTTTGTACTCGGTATGGTCATTATGAGTTCACCGTAATGCCATTCGGGTTGACGAATGCTCCGGTTGCCTTTATGGATTTGATGAACTGAGTGTTCAAGGAATATCTAGATCAGTTTGTGGTCGTGTTCATCGATGATATTATGGTGTATTCGAGAAATGATGAGGAACATGAGAGTCATCTGAGATTAATATTGTAGACTCTAAGAGTTCATTAGTTGTACGCCAAGTTCAACAAGTGCGAGTTTTGGTTGACTCATGTTGCTTTCCTAGGTCACGTGATTTCAGGCGAAGGAATCTCCGTGGACATATCAAAGATTGAAGCGGTGATCAACTGGCGGAGACCAACTACTGTGACAAATATCATAAGTTTTCTAGGTTTAACAGGTTATTACAGACGATTCGTGGAAGGGCTTTCAACATTAGCATCGCCGTTGACTAGACTCCTATAGAAAGAAGAGAAGTTCGTTTAGATAAACAAGTGTGAGTGTAGTTTTCAAGAACTTAAGAAGAAGCTGACTACCACACACGTGCTAACCATTCCATCTAGTCCTGGAGGATACGAGATCTACAGTAATGCATCGTTCAGAGGTCTAGGCTGCATGCTGATGCAACATGGTAGGGTCGTTGCATCCGCCTCCCATGAGTTGAGGCCTCATGAACAGAATTACCCGACACATGACTTGGAACTTGCAGTCATTATTTTCGCACTTAAAATTTGGAGGCATTATCTGTGAAAAGAAAGATTCTAGATCTTCATGGACCATCAAAGTCTCAAGTACTTATTCTCTCAGAATGAGTTGAATATGAGACAACGCCGATGGATGGAACTTCTAAAAGACTATGATTGTGATATCTTATACCACCCAGGAAAGGCAAATAAGGTAGGTCATTGACGCTTTGAGCGGGAAGTCTTCAGTCACTCATCTGCTAATTAAGGAGTGGAATTTAATAGAAAGAGCTCAAGATTCGGTGTTCAAGTTTGAGGTAGGTCACCTTTCGAATCTTATGGCCACCCTTAGAATTGAGCCGAATGTTCAGATCAAGATCGAGCTACTTTAGCTGACAAACCTAGATGGTCAGAAGATTCTGCAAGAAGACACCGATAAGAGGAAAGCCGACTTTCAGGTTTCTGATGATGGAACACTGAGGTTCCGAGGACGACTAGTTGTACCTGACGATGTGGATCTTAGAGAGGATATTTTATCAGAAGCTCATCGTAACAGTTACAACATCCATCTTGGTAATACCAAGATGTATTAGAATCTGAGTCAACACTATTAATGGTCTGGTATGAAGGCGGATATCGTCAAGCATGTTGCCAAGTGTTTGACGTGTCAGCAGGTCAAAGCTCAGCATTACAAGCCGGGAGGACTTCTACAACCTCTCGAGATTCCAGAGTGGAAACGGGAGCATATCACAATGGACTTGGTGACCGGATTACCAAGGAGTTAGAGAGGTAACGATTCTAATTGGGTAGTGGTTGACAAATTGACAGAGTTGGTTCACTTCATCGCAATGCGAAAGGACCTCAGTTTGGACAAGCACGCTGAGTTGTACGTGCGTCAAATAGTTCATCTACATGGAGTGCTAGTTACAATAATCTCATATCGAGACCCGAGGTTTACAGCTACTCTTTGGAAAAGCTTGCAAAGTGTTTTAGGTATAAGACTGCAATACAGTACGGCATATCATCCTCAGACGGATGACCAATCTGAGAGGACAATTCAGACCCTCGAGGACATGCTACGAGCTTGCGTACTGGATTTCAAGGGAAATTGGGAAGAACAGCTTCATCTAGTCGAGTTTGCCTACAACAATAGTTATCAACAGAGCATTCAGATGGCGCCTTTCGAATCGTTGTATGGCAGAGCATGCAGAACGCTAGTGTGTTGGGATGAAGTTAGGGAAATAAAGATTACAGGCCTAGAGTTGGTTCAACAATCAGTGGATGCAGTTGCAGTGATCAGAGGCAGATTAAAGAGCGCTCAGAGCCGACAGAAGAATTACGCAGATAAGTGCTGGAGGTCTTTGGAATTCCAAGTTGGTAATCACGTTTTTCTAAAGGTGTCACCAATGAGGGGAACTTCGCGCTTTGACAAGAAAGGAAAATTGAGTCCGAGGTACGTAGGTCCATTTGAAATTCTTGAGAGAATCGGGACCTTAGCGTATCATCTTGTGTTGACGCTAAGTTTGGCGCAAGTGCACGAGGTCTTTCACGTGTCGATGTTGAGGAAGTATGAGCCTGACCCAACCCACGTACTTAATTTCGAGGAATTCGACGTAAACGACCATGTGTCATACATTGAGAGCCCGGTTCAGATCATGGATCGAAAGGAACAAATTCTGCATACAAAGACCATTCCGTTGGTCAAAGTGGTATGGCAACACCATGGCACTGAAGGAGCAACCTGGGAGAGCGAAGAGTCGATGAGACAGATGTACCCCCACCTTTTTGTTTAAAGATTGTAATGGTTTAAATATCGAGGACGAAACTCTTATAAGAGGGGGAAGAGTTGTGACATCCTGGATTTTATGGTTCTACTTTCAATTAAATTAATTGGGCCTTTCATCGACGCGCCTATAGTGCCGTTCTCATAGCTAATCACTCATGAGATAACTAGACTATCTAGAGAAGTCATTAATGCAATAGATTTGGGGATTCAACCAGGAATCGACTACTCGACCGTGTTCATCTACAGAGATCATTATTACACAGTTAAAAATTGCTTAGAGATCAGCGATAGGTCGATTCGACTGAAATGTATGGTTAAACGTGGGTGATTCCAGCAAATTGAGAAATTCTCGTCGACTGGCATTAGACTGATTTTTCTATCGTTTTGGTACCCTGTGTCCGTATTTGAATCCTCGAGATTTTCACGACAATTGAGAGTCGCCAATGTGTCGAACAGGTTCATTGTGGCTCGAAGAAAATCGACCATAGGGTCATTTGCACAAAAATTTCTAAAAGCTACCTGGTAACCTAGGTCACGCTAAAAATGCACCAAAGTGAAATTAACCACGAATTTGAATCCGATTTTAGAAATTGAAAGTTCTTTCATGTCACAAATCATTTTAGGAATGTTGACTCAGTCTCTGAAGATTTTTTTGCAAACCGAGAGTTTTTGGGAAGAAGTCATCGTAGGGTCATTTTTGTTCAGAAAAGTCAGTTAACCGTTTTTTACTGCCAAATTGGGATGCAAGTGAGATCAATTGGTGAAGAAAAATAGCAATTTGATCGAGGGTTCACCAATTGAATTTTTAAGAGCCAAATTTGTGTGATTCAAGAAGCAATTGAGTTCCAATTGAAGAGAAGCCAAGCCAAGCCAAATTCGTAGCCCCCTTGCCATGACTTGTGGACAACTTCAAAAAGGCTTCTAGAAGGCTTGGAATGGCTGAGAATGGCTGAGGTTTACAGCTAGGTTGGTGGGGACCTCCATGGGGGACAAAGAGATGAGATAAGAGAGACCAAGTGGTCCCCTTGCCCCCTCTCTTCTTCCTCCCCCATCTTTGCCCATCGACCCCCTTCTCACCTTCCCCCTTTGCTGTTTGATTGTCTAGCAACCTTGAAGAAGCCAACCAAGACTGCCGACGCCGTTTGCTACCCACCAGAACCGCCCGTGATGCCACCGCCCACCAACGAGAGCCCCTACGCCTCAGCCATGTCCCCCACCGTTCCAGACCTCCATTCCGCCTCAGCCACAATCTCAAGAGCTGCTTCGACCAGCTCAGGCTGCCGTGCGCCACCTCTAACCGCTGTTGAAGCCTAAACCTACCAGTCTAAGCCGCTGAAGCCTCCGTCGGTCTTGCCTTGCCAAATCAGCCCGTTTCCTCTTCTTTCAGCCACCGAACAAAGCTGAAGCTTATGGGTTTTTCAGCTGCTGTTTAGGCCCGCTTCAGTACCTTCCGGACCTTGGTTGGTAGGCCAACTTTGGAGAGAGTTTATCCTCATCGCATCCCCGTCTTTTCGAACCGAGCAGTTCGTTAATCAAGTGAGTTTAACTCACTAATCCTCACTTAGTAGGTTAATGACGCTTAAGGGTTGTTTAGTTTAGACTAAGATTGGTTTAGTGGATAATTAGAACGGTTTAGTGAATTAGTTAATTACCGGTGCATGTTAGATGGTTAGTTTTGTGTAGTTAGCAACTCGATAGGCTCTAACATTTATTTAACGAGTCTCGAAATTTTTCCGGGCCCGTTCCGGCATATAATTAGGCTTTACGGGCCTAAGTATTTTTTTTGTATTTATTGGCATTTATTTAATTAATTTTTGTAATTATTTAATTAACTATTTATTTTCCGGAAATTAGAACGGGATAGCTAATGACCAAAATTTTATGCTGATTGCAATAGTATAATTTGTTTATTTAATTGAGCGTTAATTTGTGTGATTGTGTATGATTTGTATTTTAGGAATTTATTCCTAAATTTAATTAATTTTTATTGAACGTCAGTTTACAATGCCAAAAATATATTTTAGGACCGCTGAAACTAGTGGAATGTTCCAAGTGAGAAAATATTATATTTTGGTTATGACCGACCGTATACCCACATATGAGTATTTTTATCGGATGTGATAGAAATGGCAAAATTGTTAGATGATGAGGGAGATATATTATATCAACCTACAGACTCTGGTCTGGCGGCTTTTGGTGAGCATATTCTATACACTATAGCAATGTGTGTGGCAACTTCTGGCGAGCATATTTAGTACCCTATAGTAGTGTGCGTGGCAGCTTCTAGCGAACTATACTACTTATTATCGGCTTATAATAAGTAGTCCTGGGTTTAATCGAACTTATAAGTAGTATTAATTAAGATGGCCAGGGGGAGGTCATGATAACATGTAATCGACTGAGTCGATTAATTGATAGTTCAATATAATTGATTGAATTGATTAGTTGAGGTGATTTGTGTATGTATGAGATATATAGATCGTGGTACCGCCATGGTTAAGATGGCCAGAGAGAGGGTGTCACGCCCCGATCCTTGAGTGTGCACACATCCCTCTTTAGTTGATAAAAATTTTGCGACTTCCTAGGACGAGTCGCCAACCCTTTCTTTTTGTTGCACATGTGGAAGCGAATAATAAATCCCCTAACAGTAATCATCTCACGATAGAAAAGCAGGACAACAGATTTTCAAACAAACATGCTTTTAAATACATACCGAGTCAAATACAAAAGTCTACAGCCACAAGACTTCAAATGATTAACTCTTAAAAAGAAACTGTCCTATCTGACCTACACTTCAGATCCCTTCAACTCGGCTCTAGGTCTTCCATCCTACGATCCTAAAAAATGAAGCCCACGACGAGGTGAGATATAAATCTCAGTGAGTTCATGCTCTAAACCCCGATTATGAGGGTAGTACACCTAAGACGTTTTAATCACACAATCATACAATCATGGAGACTTACCTTGTCTCAAATCCTTCCTGTAGATTAGCACAATTCTTATCACAACTATGTGCGTATAACAAATTCACACACCAATTTGGAACATCCAAACCAATCATTACTCACACGAGCAAGCATCCCAATTTAATCACTGCTCACACAAGCAAGAACTACCGATACGCATCAAAGCAAGAATTATAATTAAATCACTACTCACACGAGCAAGAACTACCAATACACATGAAAGCAAGAATTACCAACACATGCCGATCCATCAATTCAACTCAACATGCGTTCCAATTAATTAATTATTACTATCCACATGAGCAGTTTCATCCGACATATGCTGGGGAAGAATAATAATTACCGACACACGCCGGGGAAGATTAATAACTACCGACACATTTCGGGAAAGAGTAATAACTATTGACACACTCCAGGAAAGAGTAATAGCTACCAACACACGCTGGAAAAGAGTAATAGCTACTGACACACGCTGGGAATGAATAATAACTACCGACACACGTCGGGAAAAAGTAAAATCCACCGACACACGCAGGGGAAGAGCAATAGCTACCGACACACGCCGGGAAAAAGTAAAATCCACCAACACATGCCGGGGAAGAATAAAATCCACCAACACACACTGGGAAAGAATAATAACTACTAACATCTATCAATACATGCTAGGGACGGGCTCTCTTAACGATTAATGTCCACCAAAACACGCTGGGAATGGATTCACTTTACTTTCACACGATCATCAAGCAAAAACTCTAGGCATATCACAAACCAACCATATATAATCAAATGTGTAATTTTCAGCAATCAAACCCTCAAGAACCATCACAAACTCATAACCAGCCCTAACAAGCATAATAGGCCCACTTGTACGTCTCCAAGTTTAAATCCATAAATCTAATCAAAAGAGTTCGGAAAATTCCAAAATTTGAATATGTTGTACAAGACACATAAATAAACATTTTTCATGAAGACAACTTAACCCAGATTCTCCTAATTTTGGCCCAGTAAATCACTCAATCCAGTACAAAAACTGTGTTTGTTTTCCAAAAAGTCTGTTTTCTGAAATCAGTTTGGTTCGAGGTCCAAAACATGTCCATTTGATCTGAAATTTTAGTATGTTAAACTAGAAGATATGAAAAAACAACTTTTGTAACAAAGAACATTTTGAAATTCGAACCCTAAGAGTTGATAAAAACCCCTAGAATCTTAAAAGGTCATCAATTCCAGCAAAAACTGAGGTTCTATTTGAAAATGACGGAGCTAATATTTCCTTCTTTTAAGTTCCTAAAAATCTTGAGAGAAATATATATTGTAGCTGAGGATGTCTAAAACATTTCTCAAGAAGATATTAACCTCAAATTCGTAACCCATTTTGATCCACAAAATGGGCAAATGGAGAGGGTCTAGAAACCAAAAATTGCTGGAATTCCACTAAATTCAACTAATCCATCATCAACAGTACAAATCTCACTAATTAAGTTAATACTAACCCATTCTAAGGTGAATCTAACCATTCTAGCTTATCACTAATCCATACTTAAGATAATCTAAACAACCCTTAAGCATAATTAACATACTAAGTAAGTTTTAGTGAGCAAACTCACTGGTTTAGCGGTCCGGTGAGTCCACGGCGACGGCGATGCAATGGTGAGCAAAAGACAAGCCCACAATGACACCAAGCGAAGTCCAGACGAGCCTTAAAACGGGCCTAGAAGTCTCAGCTCTTGCTAGAACTTCTGTTTTTGTTCTTGGGCTGCAAAGGCTGAACCGAAGGGGCTTCACGGCTATAACGAGTTGGAAACGGCGAGACGGTTCAACGGGCTGCTGTTGTAGGTGATGGTAGGACTTCTGGCAACTTGAACGGCGACGAAGGGGCTCGAAACAATGAGCTAGGCTCATTGGAACAGTGACCAAGCGCGGAACGAGCAGGCGACGATGTGGCTTGCGGGCGGCTCGACAATGCACGAACGGACAGCAAGGAGCTCCAATGGTTTCTGCTAGTTCTTGGCTGGTCTCCTCTAGTTTTCTAAGCTCTTAAAAGCTCTAACAATGGATAAAGCATGCTCAAAGAAGAAGAAGAAGAAACCAGCTACAGATTGAAGGGGGCCCAATTGCCTCAAAAGTCAAGTTAAATATCCCAAAACACTCAAGCACTTGCCCCCACTTATTGCTGCCTTATCCTCAGCCATTTCCCCCTTCTTGGCTTCCTTAAGAAGCTTGTCAAAGGGTCCAAAAGATTGCTCCCTCCCTTGGCTACGAATTTGTGACATCTCCCCTTCAATTCCATTCAATTCTTACTCAAATCAATCCAATTGAAGTCCAAAAAAATCAGCCAAGGTGTCCACACTTAATTCATGATTTTTCATCATCAATTGAACCAACTTGAATCTTAAAAATCCACCCAAAAACGGTCCCCAACATTTTCTCGACAAAAACGACCTTACCTCAACTTTTTCCCAAAAATTCTTGGTTTGCAGAAAAATCTTCGGAGACTGAGTCGACGTCCCTAAAATGATTTGTGACATGACAGAACTTTAAATTTCTGAAATCGGATTCAAATTTGCGGTTAATTTGAATCTGACGCGATTTTAGCATGACCTAGGCTACCGAGTAGCTTTTAGAAATTTTTAGTGCAAATGACTCGTGGTCAATTTTCTTCGAATCACAATAAACCCCTTCAACACATTGGCGACTCTCAGTGGTCGTGAAAATCTTGAGGTTTCAAATACGGACAAAGGGTACCAAAACGATAGAAAAATCAATCTAGTGCCGATCGACTAGAATTTTGCAATTTAATGGGATCACCCATGCTTAACCACATTTTTCAATCGAACTGACCTATCTCTGATTTCTAATCGATCCTACTGTGCCGAAATGATCTCTACAGATGAGCATGGTCGAGTAGCTGATTCTTGGTCGAATCCTCAAGTTTATTGCATTAAAATCTCTGAATGACTTCTCCAGATAGTTTAGTTATCTCACGAGTGGCCATCTCAGAGAAAAGCACTATAGGCGCATTGATGAAAGACTCAATTTATCCAATCAAAATCAGAACCTGAAAAATCATGATGTCATAGAGGGTCCCATACAGGAGTCTGAGATTTCTCTGTACGTTCTGGAGGTCGCTTTTGGAAAGGGCACTGCAGATCCTCCTCGGGTTTTGGTTGTAGATGTTGCAGACCCAAATCTTTAAATCCCTGCGTCCCTAGTGCATTCTGCTCAAGGCTCCAACTGGAGTGTGGAAGAGGGTGAAATCGTGGAGAATAATGAAGAGGAGGACGAGGACCCGTAGTTTGTGAAGCCCCCCACCCCTGTTTTGTAGACGTTATAGATAGACCAACTTGTATTATATATGACATGGTTTGCTATGTTATGTATATAAAAGTGTGTTGGTAGTTTTTCAAAATATAGCCCTACTTTCCTATCCAATTGTGTTATTGTCTGGGGATTATTTATCTGCTTCCGCAAGTGCATTAAAACGAATGGGTCGGTGATGCGTCTTGGGACGTCAGATTTAATCGACCAGTGAGGGATGGGCATGCACTCGAGGATCGAGGCATGACACAGGCGACAAGCACAAACCTAAATTTGAGAGAAGAGAGTGGGTTGACCGCAAGCTTGGAAGAAGTGGTCAACTGCGCCGTTGAGCCCACCGTTGTTGCCTCCTCCTTCGCCGACTCCTACTCCTCCCACCCCCCGACCGCTTGTTGACCTCCTTTCGCATCCCAAAAGCAACCCCTATGCTCTCTCCCTCCCTCCCTCTCGATGAAGTCCGATTTCACCTCTTTCGTGGATTCAATTCACACTCACAATTCCTGTCCCTTCCCGTCTCTCTCTAAAAACCTTTGTTTTCACAGAAACTGCTTCTGGTGAAAATTGTGGCACCCACCCACTCTCTCTATCCCTTTATTGTAGTTGATAGAAACGACAAAGCGCGTGGGGTTGGTTGTGATGTCTCGATCGAGGCTACGACGTTCCTTATCCGAACCAGCGAAACAAACCCACATCAGAACGATCGCGGGGCCAGCGAAGGGACGTAAAATCTGTTTCCTTTTTGAAGGCTAAGAACCGTATCGGAACTGAATCAAGCTCGAAGCTTTGCGCGTGCCCTAAAATTCTCGGTGAAGTTTGTTGCCATATATAACGGGAGTTTGATTTGACGCGTATTAGGTGTTGATTTGCACGTTGGACGTTTCCATCTTTTGTTTATCCGTTTACCATGACCATGATCAGCATCGGGTGCATGACCTTTGTTAAGGAAGTTGGGCAGAGAGAGGAGAGGAGAGGAAAAAATAGTAGACGAGGGAATGAGAGAAAATGAGGGATTGACCTAGAAACGTACTCAAGTCGTGCTGCGTTTGAAACGGGGGAGGAAGTCTCTGGGAAAAAGCTTGGATGACTTCCGAGGCTTGACGCGTGGTGGTCTTTTGATGCGTTGATGGATAAGGTCAAATTTCGGATCTCGACTCTCTGAGTCGCTGTAGAGAGAGAAGAAGGGGGGATTGGAATCGTCCCGACATCATCGTTTCTTGGTCTTTCTTTAGAATGTTTAATAATTGAACATGTGCTGAACATGTGCGAGAACACGCAAGTTGGTGCAATTAGTCGACGGTCATCGTTTCTTGGTCTCTTCTAAATGTTTAATAATTGAACATGTGCGAGAATGTCCGAGTTGGTGCTATTACTCGACGGATTAAGCAGGAAATTTCATGTGTCTTGAGTTCACGTTCACTGTTGAAGCTCTCTCCTTTTTTTATCTGTCTTGTATAATGCTTTTTAATCCCTTCAATGAGATTTCAAAGTGTCATTTCTTGTGATAGTTGAGTTATCGCACCCTGGGTAGCCTCATGGCATAGCCGGTTAGTAGATGCCAATGCTCGTTTGAATGGCCGGAATTATCATTTGATTTCACCAAAGGAAAAAGAGCTAATGCGTGGCCAAAAAAAAAAAATGAGA
This sequence comes from Eucalyptus decipiens, assembly GCA_014182575.1. Classification (NCBI taxonomy): domain Eukaryota; kingdom Viridiplantae; phylum Streptophyta; class Magnoliopsida; order Myrtales; family Myrtaceae; genus Eucalyptus; species Eucalyptus decipiens. Next base: position 32,040,505 of record CM024610.1, on the reverse strand, counting down.
TAGTGCTGGAGTCATGGTTTACATTTGTTTTTGTTTTTTTGGTCTGTCTCACTCTCATTTTTTAACTTAATCTTAGACTTTTGCCATGTCTCTTTAAGACGTGGGAATCAAATGTCACGCTTCAAACTAAACATCTTGCATATTTGAGATGTGGCAAGTGCATTGTCTTGAAATCTGAATTCAAACAATTTTTAGTATGCAATTAATGCGCCGATAGCCTCTTTTGGCCTCTAGCATATTTATATTAGGATCCTATCAAAGTGGATAATTGAATGAAACCGATTCTCTTTCAACAGCTAAGATCCTTCTCATCCCAATCGAAGGGCCCATATTTGTGGGGATAGTCGAAGATTGTTGCCATTTTTCCCTTTCATCTGTCAAGGCATGCTCATGATTCAGACTTGGCAAAAGGCACGTTAGGGCGCATTTGGTAACATTTTTGTTCCCAAAAATAATTTTTTATCAGAAATGATTCTTTTTTATTGTGTTCCCAGGAACAATTTCTAAGCATTTTAAGCCGTTTGGTAACTATTCAAAATTTCAATTCCCGGAATAGAATTGCATTTGACACTATGTTCAAAATTTCTACTCCAAATCATTTTCTTTTAATTTTTAAATAATTTTATTACTTTTTTTCTTCTTTCCTTTTTTTTTTTTTTCCTTCTTTCTCTTCTTCTTCTTCTTCAAGTTGCCAATCGCCGGCCTTGGGATGACTGGCAACCAGCCAAACAAGGGCCGGCAACCTCATCGAAGCATCACTGACCCTCGATGAGGCCGTGCCTCGTCAGCCAAGCCTCGCCCAAATCTAGTGAGGTCAAGTCACCGGCGGTTGGGCGAGCTTGGCCTCATCGATCCGGGCGAGGCTAAGCCTCGCTAGGACTCGCCAAGCCCGGCCCGGTCAAGCAAGGCTCGCCGGTGGCTGTGTGAGGCCCGGTGAGGCTTGCCGTGCCATCAACAAGCTCACCGAATCTCGCCTTGGCCTAGCGAGCCTCCGTTGACCGGCGACGGAGGGTGGCGGATGGCAATGGCGGTGGTGGCAGCAAATGAAGATTGTTGCCATTTTTCCCTTTCATCTGTCAAGGCATGCTCATGATTCAAGACTTGGCAAAAGGCACGTTAGGGCGCATTTGGTAACATTTTTGTTCCCAAAATAATTTTTATCGAAATGATTCTTTTTTATTGTGTTCCCCGAACAATTTCTAAGCATTTTAAGCCGTTTGGTAACTATTCAAAATTTCAATTCCCGGAATAGAATTGCATTTGACACTATGTTCAAAATTTCTACTCCAAATCATTTTCTTTTAATTTTTAAATAATTTTATTACTTTTTCTTCTTTCCTTTTTTTTTTTTTCCCTTCTTTCTCTTCTTCTTCTTCTTCAAGTTGCCAATCGCCGGCCTTGGGATGACGGCAACCAGCCAAACGAGGGCCGGCAACCTCATCGAAGCATCACCGACCCTCGATGAGGCCGTGCCTCGTCAGCCAAGCCTCGCCCAAATCTAGTGAGGTCAAGTCACCGGCGGTTGGGCGAGCTTGGCCTCATCAGATCTGGGCGAGGCTAAGCCTCGCTAGGACTCGCCAAGCCTGGCCCGGTCAAGCAAGGCTCGCCGGTGGCTGTGTGAGGCCCGGGTGAGGCTTGCCAGGCCATCAACAAGCTCACCGAATCTCGCCTTGGCCTAGCGAGCCTCCGTTGACCGGCGACGGAGGGTGGCGGATGGCAATGGCGGTGGTGGCAAAGAAATGAAGATTGTTGCCATTTTTCCCTTTCATCCGTCAAGGCATGCTCATGATTCAAGACTTGGCAAAAGGCACGTTAGGGCGCATTTGGTAACATTTTTGTTCCCAAAAATAATTTTTTATCAAAATGATTCTTTTTTATTGTGTTCCCGGAACAATTTCTAAGCATTTTAAGCCGTTTGGTAACTATTCAAAATTTCAATTCCCGGAATAGAATTGCATTTGACACTATGTTCAAAATTTCTACTCCAAATCATTTTCTTTTAATTTTTAAATAATTTTATTACTTTTTTCTTCTTTCCTTTTTTTTTTTTCCCTTCTTTCTCTTCTTCTTCTTCTTCAAGTTGCCGATCGCCGGCCTTGGGATGACTGGCAACCAGCCAAACGAGGGCCGGCAACCTCATCGAAGCATCACCGACCCTCGATGAGGCCGTGCCTCGTCAGCCAAGCCTCGCCCAAATCAAGTGAGGTCAAGTCACCGGCGGTTGGGCGAGCTTGGCCTCATCAGATTTGGGCGAGGCTAAGCCTCGCTAGGACTCGCCAAGCCTGGCCCAGTCAAGCAAGGCTCGCCAGTGGCTGTGTGAGGCCCGGGTGAGGCTTGCCAGGCCATCGACAAGCTCACCGAATCTCGCCCTGGCCTAGCGAGCCTCCGTTGACCGGCGACGAAGGGTGGCGGATGGCAATGGCGGTGGTGGCAGCAAATGAAGAAGAAGAAAGAGGAAAGAATGACAAGAAAAAAGAAAAGAAAAGAGAGAAGATAGGTTGCTTGATTCTTGAATTGTTATCAGGAACAAAGAATCAACGATTTTTTACTTCTCGATTTTGTTCTAAATCTACTTCCGAAAATAAAAAAATAAAAATTTATTCCCGAAAACAAAAATTTTACCAAACGGATTTTTATTCTAAATCTACTTTCGGGAACAAAATAACATAAATTATCATTATTTGGTAAGTTGTCAAACAAGCCCTTACTTTTCCTCCCCCGAATCACAATCATGCCAAAAGGCTATATCCTTTCACTGATGGATTGGCTTTTTGAAATTTTTAACTTTACTATAGAAGTACATCCTCTTTAATTTAAAGGTTTCATCGTAGGAATTTATTAATGGATATATCAAGATACCTACTACGAAGAAATCAAATGAAAAACTAAATATCCAAAACATTAAATTTGCTAATTGAATATATAATCAACCAATTCTGAAATTAATTATATTTAAAATAACCCTTCTTTTTTCATAATACACTTTTTGCAAAAAAAAAAAATATATAGATAATGGGCTGGAATTATTCAAGTCTCAAAAGATTCTTCAAAAATTTTCCAACTAATTAATGACACAATCAGGACCAAATTCCCAAATTCCCCTAATCAAGATATTATAATAATAATCCCTATTAACTCCTTGCCACATCTGTCCTTTCTCCACAGTAAATTTCCAAGAACTTTTCTCCAAGACTCGATTCATCCCCTCAGGATTCGATCCGAAATGCCAACACACGCCTAAGCCAACGCCAAAGTCAAGCCCAGCACATGTTGTTAACACCTCGTCTCTCTCTCTCTCTCTCTCTCTCTTTCACCATAATAAACGAATTCCCATTATATCTTCATATTATGTCGAGTCCCCAAGATAAGAAGAGAATCAGTCACTAAAACTCTATGCAAGGAGTTTCTCTAGCACTTGTATTTTTATTTTTTTTGGTGAAAGGTAATCATATTAAGCTAAAACCAATTTTTACAACAAAAACAGCACCAAAACATACACTCATGAGTGGAAGGGTGCCGAAAGAAGAAGAAAATGGAAGCCAACAAGGCACAAAACGCGAATAAGCCGCACAACTACAGCCACATCCAAAAGATGGACCAAACAAAAGAAGGCGACCAGCCGGCCAAACAATGGCAACCCAAGCCAAAACCAAACAAAACATTATCGCTCAAACGGAAAGGACGAGACAATCGGCAGGAATCAAGGCCAGCACCGAAACATCAGGTACGCAAAGCACAGTAGTGGACCCTCCTGCACCACCACTCCAATCTGGAAATATTACGGATGCGCCAGAGTATAAGAGAAGATGCAGGGGTCTATCTCCCAACTACATTGAAGTCTCCTATTTCTTGGGTTATCTTCAACATTCGAGAAGGTTAAAGCCTTATCCTTAACCACTTTAATAAGGTGGTTCTTCATGGCCGGAAGCGTGAAGGTATAGATCCTAAAGAGGCATCAAACGATGAAGAAAAAGGCCAACTAAGCATGCTTTCCACTTAATAAGCTTGTGACGGCTCCCAATTTCAGATCATTTTTCACAAATTTATGCATTTACTCAAAATATACCTGACTCCTAAGTCTGTCTCATTTCTACAATAGAGTAATCCAAAAATTCAAACTTGCACCATAGAGCAGTTGATTTCCATGCTCGAGAACACGACCCACATAAATGTGCCGGAAATCGATACGATCGCCGCACAAGAGAACCAATTTGAACAAATGAATGCCCAGTTTCCAAAAATTTTAAAAATTCTTAAATGAAGACTAGTTGAGACAAACTAAACACCAAAATTCAATCAAGGATCCCAATTCATCATAAAAGAAAAAAGCAAAGGTAAAATGTGAAAACAGCGATTTTTAACATAACAGCCCAAGTCGGACAAGACGCGGCCAAAATCTAGAAACCCGACGAGCAAGCTGGCGCCTATTTGTCTGTGCTTCCGTGTCGTGTCCGACACGTGTCGGAGCGTGTCGTACACATCGACACGCTCAGACATGGTTGGACACATGGTCAACTTTTCTCGACACGCGTGTCAACGCGTGTCCAGAAGACTGATGGAGGTGGAGGCGAGGGAGCAGAGGCCGCGAGCGCCAGCGAGATGAAGCTACCAACGGACCACCGCAACGGTGAGAGACGGCTAGAGAAAAAGCTGAATAGAGAGAAAGAAGAGAGAAGGCAAACTCCCGTCGGCGAGACGAAGCCACGAACGGACCACCACGACGGTGAGAGACAACCAGAGAGAGCGGCGAGGGCCGCCACTGTTGCAATGGATCGGCAACGAGAGGAAGAGGAGAGGAGGGAAGGGGGTCGTGCAGCGAGCGGCAAGGAGGGATAGGAAAAGGAGAGCTCGGCGGCTCGCTAGGGTTTTTCATAAAGAAACCCCCAAAAAAAATAAGAAACGAGATCTGATGGCATGAGGGGGAGAGGAAGTGACAGCTTACTTGTCACTGTCAAGTGGTGGGGTGAGGGAAAAAAGTAAAATAAACTTGGGGTGGAGGGAAAATGACGAACGAAAGAATGGGTGGATTTTGGGGATTGTTTTTTTAACCGGAAAATTAAATAAATGAAATTAAAAAATAATTTCGAAAAATAAAAGTATTGAATTTTGAATAATGATAAATTTTGGTCATTGTAGAAAATCATGGATTTATTTAAATAAATTGATTCTAATTTCTTATTAATTATTAGTTTCATCAATAACTTGTGTTATAAAAAAAATGTTTCGCATTAACTATGAATATATCTTTCAAATTTCAAATGAATTGATTTGTTAATATTATTAGTGTAAATTTATTATAGGCTCTTTTTTAATTAATTATTTATTTATGAATTTAAATCAAATTAATTAAAAATAAAAATATTCATTTAATATACAATGTGTCGCAACATGTCAGAATTCTCTATTTTTTAGAAATGATGTGTAGACGTGACATGTCGTGTCGAACACTCGTGTCGTGTCGTGTCGTGTCGCGTGTCGGTGCTACATAGGCTGGCACAAGAAACAAATTCGGGAAAATGGGACCGACCCTCCACCGGCGGCGATCCAGGCACAACAAAGCTAGGCATCGAGCCGTCTAGCGAGCGCTCTCAGCTTCCCAGAACCCAGCGACACAAATCAAATTTGAAAAGATAAACATCAAAAAATGGCAAATTTTGTTTGATCTTATTTTGGATGATCAATCTATTAAACTTTTCACTAATTTATTGGAAACAGTCAGAATTTGCACACTTCATTCAGAGCTAAAATTGTATCCATTGGAGGAAAGTCTAATAAATAGCGTAGCCCCACCAATATCATTCTTAGGTCAAGCAAATTGCACTTTTTAATCTATTTATTGACACGCTACCTTGAAACCAAAATCTCATTTCCCCAATTTTTCCATTTTTCTAATTTGTTGCTTTTTTATTGTCATCCTGGCTGTGAAAATTGGACCGCACCTTTTGTTATATCCACGAAATATTTTTTAAAGAAAAAGATGGAAACGAAGGCCAAATTAGAAAACGACACCACCTATTAAAAACAGCTCGCCGGACATGTGTGGGTAGTAGTTGAGAGGATGAGAGTCATGGCTGGCTTTCTCTAGCTGGCCGGAGCTGACCCGCGTTGTTGTCTCCTCCTATAAAAGAGTCGGATTTCCACCAAATAAAAAAAAAAAAAACGGAGTCTTTCTCCACGCATTTGCTGTGTTGTAGATTCTTTCCTCGCTACGTGTCGTTGTCTTTCAAGAAAGGGTGCTCTGAGGTAGCTTCTTCCATTTTTTGTCGCTTAATTTATGCTCTTTGAGATCACCATTACAGTGAATGATGCTGGGTCTGACATGCAGGGTTGGATCGTTCTTCCTTGACAATTTATTTGTTTCTTTTGATGCTTTGATTGGATGTGCTTGTTTTCGTTATGGGGTTCGATCAGTTTGGTCCTGAAAGATCTGGTCTTGATTGAAGACCGAAGACTTCCCTTTTCTGATACTTGCAAGTACTGCGATTCCGTTGCTACGGGAAAAGCTCGGAGTTGGGATAGTGTCTCTTTGTTTATGTGTATCACCAGTTGACTAGGTTATGAGTTCCTCTATCGAAGTGAGAGGAGATGAGTTTGCTCAGATATAGTTTAATTTGTTCTGACGGAACTGGGTCATCAACGGGAGTTTGAAATTTTTTGTGTACTGTCCGTCTGTCGACTTTGCGGCTTCTTTTGAACCCATGTTCCTGCTTTAATTGTTGATTTCATCACAGTTTCTTTATGCTTCGTTTCTTTGTTTCTGGGGGTTAATTCATGTTTACCTTTCACCATTTCAGAACGACCATTTGTTCGTGTGGTGTTTCTTTCTTTGTTTAAGCTTGCACGATTGCTGAGTCTAACTAATTCTTGTTTTGTTTCTGTCTAGATCACAAGGAAAGATGGTGAAGGCTGTTGTTGTCCTTAAGAGCAGTGAGGGTGTCTGCAGAACGGTCTACTTCACTCAAGAAGGAGATGGTAATACAATACTCTGATTATAGAATCTCGGGTGTGTTTTCGTGTTCAAGGTCCAATTAATCATTTTTTGTCTTGCATTGTTGTTTTCAGGCCCAACCACAGTAACTGGACGTCTGTCTGGCCTTAAGCCTGGACTTCATGGTTTCCATGTCCATGCTCTCGGAGACACCACAAATGGCTGTATGTCAACAGGTATCTTTTGATTACAGTGGTCTTCTTATTAATGAGAAAGCATATAGACTATTTCTTCATTACATAAACCAAATCTCTAGTTTATTGACTGTTGTTATGATCTTTGAAAATGACATTCACAGGACCTCACTTTAATCCTCGTGGCATAGAGCATGGAGCCTCTGAAGACAAGAACCATCATGTGGGCAATTTGGGGAATGTGAATGTGATAGCCTGAATTTTCAGAATTTGTTTTCGATTAAATAAATCGGACCTTTTTATCGACGCACCAATAGTGCTATACTCTGAGCTGATTACTCACGAGATAACTGGACTATCTAGGAAAGCAATTAAGGAATCTAAATACAATTGGACCTGAGAATTCGACCAAAAATCGACTGCTCGACCATGTTAGTTTGCAAGGGTCATTACGGCACTGTCGAAATCGATCAGAGACCAAAAATAGGTTAACTTGACTAAGATATGTGATCAGAGTATGGGTGATTTAACTTGATTGCAAAATACTCGTCAATCGACACTAGACCGATTCTTCTATCGTTTTGGTACCCGATGCCTGTATTTGAAACCTTGATATTTTCACGACAACTGAGAGTCGCTAATGAGTCGAAGATGTACATTGTGACTCGAGATAAATCGATCACGGGTCAATTGCACCAAAAATTCTTAAAAGTTACCCGGTAGACTTGTCACGCCCCGATCCTTGGGCACGCACCCATCTCTCACCTTGGTCGATTTAATAGCGACGTCCCAGGACGCATCTCCGACCATTTCATTTGAATACGCATACAGAAGCATATAAACAATCCCCAAACAATAAAACAATAGGATAGGAAAGTAGGACTCCAAGTTTTCACACTTTAAAAGCAACCACACTTATATACATTGCAAATCATAGTGCAGATATATACAAGGCGAATTGTTAAGTCAGGTTTTAAACCACTTATTCATAAAACAAAGTCTGCGGAAAGGAATCAACTTCCATTAAAAGAGAATTGTCCTATGACTAACTAGTCAAACAGGACTATCAATCCTTTAAGCTTCACCTTCTACTCTTCGGGCCTCTGGTCCTTCACCAACGCCATCTACAAACCTGAAAATGATTATACAATAATCAGTGAGACAACATCTCGGCAAGTTCTACCCCTTAAGACCCGATTAGGAAGCCAATACACTTTAAACGCTGCCTAAGCACAACACAAGACAGAGGACTTACCTTGGACTCAGTTCCATCCTACAAATCAGTATATTTCAAATATACACGTGTCACATCAATTCATCCAATCAGATTGAATTATCGATCAATCAACTTAATTGATTATATATCATCATGACATTTCCCTAGTCGGTACATTCAATGCTATCTATAAAGTCCGACCATAATCCAGGACTGCTTACTTTAAGCTGATAATAGATAGTATAGATCGCCAAAAGCTGCCTCGTATACTGAGATAATATACTATATATATGCTCGCTAGAAGCTGTTAGACATACTTTCATAGTATGCTGAAAATAATATATATGCTCACTAGAAGCTGCCTGCCATACTTTCATAGTATGCCGAAAATAATGTATATACTCACCAAAAGCTGCCAGCCATACTTTCATAATATGCCGAAAATAATATATGCTCACCAGAAACTATCAGCCATACTTTCATAATATGCCGAAAATTATCATTTAGTCAAATCAACATTTTTATCCTTCCTGATAAAATATTCGTGTATGGGTACATGGTCGGCCTTAGCCAAAATACAATAATTTCATTTCCGTAAATCTCACAATTTTATATGGTCCACCAAAATATTTTTGGTGTTATAAACCGACGATCGGTTAATTTCCAATCAGTTACCAAAATTAATTAATTTAGGAATAAAATCATAAAATCATAATTAATCCAATTCATCACAATTTAGCACTCAAATAAATAAATGGACTGCACCACGATAATCAGCATAAAATTCTGATCGTCGACTATCCCAGCCTAATTTTCGAAAAATAAATAATTAATTAAATAATTACAAAAAGTATTAAATAAATGCATCAAATCCAACTTAGGCGCGTAATGCCTAATTGAACGCCGGAATGGATCTGGAAAATTTTCGAGATTCGTTCAATAAATAGTATGACCTATTTCCTTACTAACTATACCAACCATTTGCCTAACATGCATTGATAAGTCTCTAATTTAATTACTCTAATCTAATCTATCCACCTAATTTCACTTAATTAAATCTAATCAACCCCTAAGCATCATTAGCATACTAAGTAAGGATTAATGAACAAAACTCACTTGTTTAACGAGCGGGTCGGATCAAACCGACGAGAACGTTGCGGGGGACGTTTTTTCTCAAAGCAGGCCTAGGCTTCGAGCTCGGAAACACCTCAAAACGGGCCACAAAGGTGGCCAGAAACCCACTTTCTTGCTTGCTATTCGTTGCTGGTTAAGGGCAGATCCGAGGTCGATTGAGTCGAGCAAAGGTCGGTTAAGGCTAGGCGAAGCTCCGGTGGGTTAAGGCTGGGTGCACAGCGGTCCACGGTGGCCGCAGGGGCTCACGGCTCATCTCCTCAGGTCACCGAACAGCAGCTGGACTGGCAAACAGAGGGCTTGGACGGCGAGGGCGACGGCGCGAGAGCGAGGGCTCATGCGGGCAAAAACGACAATGGCATGCGGTGGCAATACGCGTGGACGGCTCCCAGCGGCTTGCTGGCTATCTCTATTGGCTTGCTAGTCAAAAATGAAGGGGATGGGGGCAAGAGGGGTGGCCAGCCAAGCTTGGAGAAGAAGGAAGGCAAGAGGGGGGCCACATGCCTTCATTCTCCACAAATTTGTCTCCTTGAGATTGTCCACCAAGTTAGGATCCCTTAGCTGCAATTCAGCCACCAAGGCACTTCACTTTACAACCTTGAAGTGGTCCAAAATAGTGGTGGATGAGGGACTTACGAATTTGCAACAATTCTCTCTCAATTGGACTTGGTTTTCCCTTCAATTCAATCCCATTTGACCCTTACAAATTCAATTGACACCTCAATGCTTCAATTGATATTTTTTCTCACCTATGGATCCATCTTACATCCCAATTTCTCGACCGAAAACAATCCTCGATTTTTTTCTGAACAAAAAACAATCCTATGCCGACTTTTTCCCAAAAAGTCTCGTGTTGCAAAAAAATCTTCTAAGACTGAGTCAACGCTCCTAGAATTTATTGTGACTTGAAAGAATCTTCAATTTCTGAAATCGGACTCGAATTCGCGGTTAATTTCCATTCGGCACATTTTTAGCGTGACCTAGAATACCATGTAGTTTTTAGAAATTTTTGGTGCAAAAGACCTGTGGTCGATTTTCTTCAAGCCATAATGAACCCACTCGACACATTGGCGACTCTCGATTGTTGTGGAAATCTCGAGTATTCAATTACGAATATAGGGTACCAAAATGATAGATAAATCAATCTAGTGCCGATCGACGAGAATTTTCCAATTTAATGGTGTCACCCACGATTAGCCACACATCTCAATCGAACAGACCTATCTCTGATCTCAAATCGATTTTTAACTGTGCCGTAATGGCATCTAAGAACGAGCACAGTCAAATAGACGATTCTTAGTCGAATTCTCAAGTCTATTACATTAAAATTTCTTAATGGCTTCCCTGGATAGTCTAGTTATCTCGAAAGTAATCATCTCTGAGAACAGTCATATAGGCACGTCGATGAAATGCCCAATTTATTCAATAGAAAATAGGATTGAAAATCTGGGATGTCACAAGACTAGGTCATGTTAAAAGCGCGCCGGATTGAAATTAACCGTGAACTTGAACCTGATTTCAGAAATTGAAAATTCTGTCGTGTCACAAATCATTTTTGGAATGTCGACTCATCCTCCGAAAAAATTTCGGAGATTTTTACGAAAAACCATTTCGGATGTTGCAGAAAATTAGCGAAAATTCGAACAGGCCAAATTAAAGGAAATTTGGACTTCCAAGCCAAGCCTTTGAGTGTCAGGGACTTACAGAAAATTGTTCAGGATTTTTCTTCATTGAAATTGGACCTCAATTTGGGAAATTGAGTGATGAAATTAAATCTAAAGTTGTGAAATTCAGTTTTGGCAAGAGGATGGGATTTTTGGCTTCAATTTAGATTGTTTTGGTGGAAAATTGGTTGGAAAGTAATAGGGGACAAGAGGGATAAGGTTAAGGGCTTGTGGGGACCAAGATATGATGATTTAGATATTTCAATTTGGACTTTTAAGGCTTCTCTTGCAAGCTGGCCACCGGTCCTCATCCTCTTTGCTCGAGCACTCCGTTGCTCTTCCTCTTCATTTTCCCTTTCATCTTCAACGCCGCACGTCCTCATCTTCTGCCTTTTCTCTCTTTCAATTGCTTCTTCTGTTTCTTTTATTTTCTTCCTTTGATTCCCTCTGCCGCGAGTCTCCCCTACGTCTGCCCTCTCCACTACAAATTGTTTCCCCACAAGTCAACCCAAGCCTCCACGAAGACCATTCATTTTGTTGCCGCGCATCCTTCAATCCACCGATTCCCTTTCTTTTGCCATGAAGACACCAGCTTCCTCGTGTCTTCAATTTGCCTGGTCAACTTCAGCTCAGCAAGAAGCCCAAAGTTGACTCCATTCCTTTCATCCGAAGCCTGCACGTTTTGCCCATCAACTCCAGCAGCCCAAGTGAACTTCCATTCCAGCCCACCTTCAGTTTTGGTCAGGCCCATTTGAAGCCCAAGCCCAAGCCCATGAAGCAAGCCCAACCCAACTCAATAACAAATCTCAATTTGGCTGAGATTCGTCAGGCCAATTTCAAGCCCGGTCCAAGCCCGTGGGTGTCATCGCGAGCCCAAGTTCGGCCGCCGTTGTGCCATCATCACAGTGAACCGGTTTCCGCAATAAACTAGTGAGTTTATGCACTAAACTATTCTTAGTATGCTAATGACGTTTAAGGAGTGTTTAAATTTAATTAATTAGGAATTAGGTGGTTAGTTAGATTAATTTAGTGATTTAATTATGCAATTATGCATGTTAAGTGGTTAGATTAGATCAAGTGAGGCCTAGATAAATTGTAATATTTATCTAGAAGGGTTGGGTAATTTTCCGGATCCGTCTTCAATTTGCCTGGTCAACTTCAGCTCAACAAGAAGCCCAAAGTTGACTCCATTCCTTTCATCCGCGGCCACGTCTTGCCTCACTTGCCTCACGATCGAAGACCCAGCGAAGCTGCTGCCGCGCGTCTCCTGGTTGTCCGCCCTCCGTCCGCGAGCAGCCATCCGTTGAGACGCCACCACGCGTTCGAAGCTACCCGTCCTAGCTCCTTCGCCATTGGTCTTCACAAAGCGAAGCCCAGCGAATTTGGTCTAGCGAAGCCAGTCTTCTTCGCCAGCCCATCTTCAAAGCTCAGCCCATGTGAATGTTCAAGTCCAGCAAGCCCATTCGAAGCCAGCCCGTGAAGTTCAGCAATCCAGTCCGCAATTTCAGCCCAAGAAGCCAGCCAATTAATTGAGCTCTTCAGCCCATGAGCCCAGCGAAGCCTGCACGTTCAGCCCATCAACTCCAGCAGCCCAAGTGAACTTCCATTCTAGCCCACCTTCAGTTTTGGTCAGGCCCATTTGAAGCCCAAGCCTGTGAAGCAAGCCCAGCCCAACTCAATAACAAATCTCAATTTGGGCTGAGTTTCGTCGGGCCAATTTCAAGCCCGGTCCAAGCCTGCGGGTGTCGTCACGAGCCCAAGTTCGGTCGCCATCGCGGTGAATCAGTTTCCGTAATAAACCGGTGAGTTCATGCACTAAACTCTTCTTAGTAAGCTAATGATGTTTAAGGGATGTTTAGATTTAATTAATTAGGAATTAGGTGGTTAGTTAGATTAATTTAGTGATTTAATTATGCAATTATGCATGTTAGGTGATTAGATTAGATTAAGTGAGGCATAGATAAATTGTAATATTTATTTAGAAGGGTTCGGTAATTTTCCGGGTCCGTATCGGTATTTAATTTAGTGATTTTAGCCTAAGTTAATATTTTTAGAAATTAAATTGAATTATTTAATTAATTTTAGAAATTAATTAATTATTAATTATTTTTCCGGAAATTAGACCGGGATAGCTAGTAATCGGAATTTCATGCTGATTATAATGGTGTGGTTAATTTCTACAATTGAGTGTTAAATTATGCCAATTGAGTGCTGATTGAATTTTTGGTATTTAATTCCAAAAATTGTGAATTTCCATTATTTATTCAGAAAATCCCGAGTGTCAAGTTTTGACACCAAAAATAGTTTTAAGTACTATATAAAACAGTGGGATGTTAAAAAGGAATGGTATCACCTTTTCTAGGTCGAATTGACCGTGTACCCACACACGACTACTTTACAATGTATTTATAACACGAAAGAAAAGGCCAGGTTCACCATTTTAATTGAAGCATTTGAGTGCAATGCACGGTGCCCTAGGCCATATTTGAGTGATCATGTGATGGTTAAGAGAAATCTTCCCTGGCTTTTAAGCTAGACGTTATCCCTATTTGGGATACTCCTAGATAACGGGAAGCTGGTCACAGTAGATTCTGGATCCTATACTCCTTCGGGAAAGCCGTCTAAAAGAGACGTGCCGTGCTTAATGGGGTGAGATGAAGCTTGGCATTGCCAGAAGATTGCCGAACAGAGAGTAGATCGTGCTATATGCCGAGATCAAAACTAGGAATACATGTTTAACTGAGTTGAATGCATCAGATTATGGGACAAAATTGTGTGGCACGATATGGGATGTGTCATAACAATTTGGCCCTATAACTAGGACTCATGTGCTTGCTTGAGAATTTCTATATGGCATTCTAGTTAATTGAGCTTAGTTGTTGCTCATGCTTTCATGCTGTCTGAGATATAAAATGTACTGACCTGCAGAGTGTATCTGAGACGAGGTAAGCCTCCTTGATTGTGTGATTGTGTGGTTAGGACGCCTCTGAGCGTATTACCCTCCTAATCAAGGTTCAAAGCATGGACTTGCTAAGACATTGTCTCACTGGTTATTGTATAATCATCTTCAGGTCCTTAGAAAGTGGTTTTGGAGGACCAAAGCTCCGGAGTCTGTGGAGATGGAGTCAGAAGGATTGGCGTTTGAGTCCGACTAGTATGTCATAGGACAATACCTTTGTTTTTTTAAGAGCCAACCTTCTTGTAGAATTTTGACCAGACTCTTTTTGTATCTAAACTCGTTATTTATAAAAATATGTTTTGTTTTGTGAATTTGTTGTCCTACTTTTCTATCCCAAATGATCACTGTCAGGAGATTTATTTTCGCTTTCGCATGTGCAATAAAAAGAAAGGGTCGGCGACTCGTCCTGAGAAGTCGCAAAATTTTATCGACCAGAGAGAGATGGACACGCGCTCGAGGATCGGGGCATGACAGTGAATGTTGGTGATGATGGTAAGTTTTACACAGTCAACTGAACCTCCTTTACTACTAATATAAAAATTACAAATGCTGATGTCGAGATGAATGTTGATAGCAATACTTGAAGATGTTGTGACTTTACCCACCTGTTGGAATCTGCATTTTGTCAAGCATTACAGTTTTGCATATAATAGAAGCTGTGATTAACTTTGCTTTTCCTTGTGATTCAGGCACTGTTAGTTTCACAATCATTGACAACCAGGTTCTCTACTATCCATCTATCCTTAGCAACTAGCATTCTGTGTTGAATTACCATGTTTTATATTCTTCTGAAACCTAAAGCAGAATTTAGTTTGTTGACCCTCTTATTTATGCAGATTCCTCTCAGTGGACCAAACTCAGTTATTGGAAGGGCTGTCGTTGTTCATGGAGATCCCGATGATCTCAGCAAGGGTAATTTCTGAGAATTTAGGCTGTGTTAATTTGTAAAAATCCCCACATTTGCTGTTTTCAGTTTGGTTTTTTTAATTAGTAGAAAGGCATCGGAGAATGAAAATTGAGAATGACTCCTGTAGTTTGAGAACAGTTTTCAAAACGAAAATAAGAGAAATTGTCTTTTAACTAGAATAAAAAACTGAAGGCAACTTTCTATGCTTTTAGTATTTTCATTCCTGATGAAAGCGTGCAGGTTTGGAATACCTATGAAGTACAAGCACATAGCGAGCATATGAAGAGAATTTTACTTCCATGAACGAAACGTTTTGGAGTATACAGTAAAGGAAAGCTAAAAAAAATGTATTGTTCCAAATGAAAGCATGCAGGTTTGGAATACAAATAGAATACAAGCATATTGTCACCGTCTAAAGAGAATTGCACTTGCACTATCAAAAGATGTTTTGGACAACACAGAAAATGAAAGCCGAAAATGTTTTCCCATACCGAACGGGCCCTCAACGATCTTATAATGGTAGCTTCTCCAGCTAATAGAGTGATGATTAGTAGGCATCTTCCCTGGTTTATTTCAGCGCCACTGGGGTATCGGTTGTGTTTATCAGCATGCTATGGATTTCTTCTTGCTGTGGCAAATAGCTTGCAAGTCACGCGGAAAATGCGTATTCAACTTTACGTCTTTCTTCAATTGATTATTTGAACTATTCCCACCTCTCCACACAACGCAATTTTTCACGTAAGCCTTCTTTATATTTATAAAAAGTGCAACTTTGTTTCTTTTCCTATACCCAGGTGGGCATGAACTTAGCAAAACAACTGGGAATGCTGGTGGAAGAGTTGCTTGCGGTGAGCAATTTAGCTTTAACTTACTGCAGCGACATCTCGTAGAGATCCATATTATATGACATTTAGTATGCTGCTTTTAGTTGGCCCCAGATTTAGCAGCTCACTTGTTGGTGGGCAGAGGGATATCAGCTAATAGACGTCACTCGCTCTATGTTGATCTTTTACAGCTCTTTTCTTTTCCATTGCTCGTTTAATTGCTGAGAGAGGTCGGTGCAGTACAATAGGCATCTGCAGATGAAGTCTATTTGATCTTTTCGTGAATTATACATTCCCACATCATCTTCAACATGTTCATCATACAGTGCTCGCGCAAGCTCAGACAGCCGTGGGATTTTTATTTTTATTTTTTCCTCCACCTCTCATGGTCTGTTTGCTTCTCGCTCTTCATTATGGCAGGAGTTATTGGCCTTCAAGGATGAACTGCATCCTTCAACTACGGTCACTACAGTCATGCACGCATGTACCCCTACCTTCACATTGTAAACCAATTGGTTGTAAATGGGTGTACAAAATCATATACAAGGCATATGGATTTATAAAGCTTGGTTGGTGGCCAAGGGCTTTGCATAAAGAGAGGGCTTCGATTACCATGAGACTCTCTCCAATGGCAAAAGAAGTGACTATCTAATCTTTCTTGTCCGTTACTGTTTTTTGTGATTGGTAATTACATCAAATAGATATTCATAATGCTTGGCGACGTAGAAATTCAACATGGATCTTTGACAAGGTTTAAGGAGACAGGGAGAGTCTAAAGAGATGGGGAGAGTCTAAGGTATATTGTCTCCCCAAATCCCTTTATAGTTTCATGTGAAGTTTACTATTGCACTCATAGCGGCTGCTTTTAGACAGACATGATTATGCACTCTTCACATGGACAAAAGGTGCATCATTTATCTATTTAACGATATACATCGATGACATACTTATTATGGGAAATAATGAATCTACAATTGGGAATCTCAAAGAATACCTGCATTCTGCATTTCATATTAAAGATTCAAGACCTCCTAAATATTTTCTTGACGTTGAAATTGCCTGATCAAAGCTAAGAATATCTTTTAGCAAACGAAAATTTGTCTTGAAAATTATATCAAATTTATTGGGATGTAAACCAGCAGCTATCCCTATGGAGCAGAATACCATATTAACCAAAGTCGATTACGATGTAGGAACTTCATCTCAAAGTGATATTCCATCACTCAAAGATCCATCTAGTTATCATAGACTTGTGAGGAAGCTCATCTACCTCACTATAACTAGACCTGATATATGTTATGCAATGCAGACACTCAGTCAATTTATAAATGAGCCAAAATAGTCCCATATGAATGCAGCATTAAAAGTTGTGAAATATCTAAAGAAATGTCCAGTATTGGAATACTTCTTTGAGATGACGGCCTACTGTGACGCGAACTATGTTACTTGTCTTATGACAAAGAAGCATTATGAGGTTTGGCATTAAATTTGTAGAATCACTACTTTCATAGAAGACAAAAAAGCAAACAACTATATCGTTATCAACAGCTGAAGTTGAATACCGAGCCATAGCCAAAACTATTTGTGAAATAGTCTAGATGCGAGGCTTACTTCTAGAATTGGCATATAAGTTAAGGGATCCACTATGCTGCTTTGCGATACTGATGCAATACTCAAGGTTGCAGTGAATCCTATAGTTCATGAAATGACAAAGCATATAGAAATTGATTATCACTTTACTTGAGACAAGATTCAATAAGGGACTATCAAGACAAAGGGAATCGCAACCATAGAACAGCTTGCGAATATTTTCATCAAGCCCTTGTGTCAAAGACAAAACACATATCTTTTAAATAAGCTAAGAAGTCACTGGCTTGAGGGGGAGTGTTGGATATATGATTTGATATTAAATATGCAATCCAGGATTTGGCTCAATTGATCAAATCAATCAATGGTTTATATTGATTGTGTATCTTTCATTATTTCCTTTTATTATCCATACTTTGTACTATAAATACAAGTGAAAGAATGTATCAAGATCAAGCAGTAGAGAATACAAAACTCTTCTCTTATTTCTATCAGTCTTCCAATTTGTGTGATCCTCAAATTCATGTCACCTCCTCCGCTTGATTTCCTAAACGCAGCCTTTGAGTTTAGGCGTATGTGTTGAAGGTTCACAAACTCTAGACGTATAGTTCATGTTTGGTGACAATCAATCGCAATATGACAAGAGTCGAGGTTCTCTTTCTCGTGCGAAGTGCCAAAGAAAAGAGCGGAATAAAGGGTCATCATTTTGGATCGTTGGGTGAGGAATATCGTCCCGAATCCGTATTCCTATCCAATGTTTTGCCATCTCCCACCTATTCATCTGTCGGATTCGTGTCGCACGTTCTAAGCAGGGGACATAGGTGTGCTTCTTCTACGGACATGAATCCTGGACATATCGCAAGGAATAGGTTTCCCATTAGACGTTTTCCCAAACTCGTTTCCCTCGTCAAAGTGTCGAGTTACTATTGTTTAATTCGCCTCGAGATCGGTTTAATAGTTAAGAAACGGACATCAGATCAGAAGATGCGGTAACAAGCGCACAACCCCTATCGCATCGCTCATGGTACGAGCCTATAACAACCTCGTTAGTCGGGTTTTGGCTCGTGTATTATGTGATATGTTAAATGAGAGAGTTCCCTTTATTCTCTTACTACCATCGTTGCTAATGGAGGTCCCCAGAAGCATCTGATCTTGATTTCCTCTGCTGTCAAGATGCCATTTCCACGGACATGATCCAAACGAAAACTAAAGTCAGAATCTCAAACTAGTGCTGCACCAGAACTTTTCAATAAAGATAGGCATAAGATCCTTTCACGCTTCCTGTTCATGTAATTTTGCGTGTTAGATGAATCTCATTCCATCACTTTCACAATCTAACGAAAGGGTAACTTAATTAGCTGCGAATCTTTTGTGTTTTTTCCCCTTAAATAAGTCCTAGCTTCCTTCAACATTTTCAACAAGGAACGGTTGTGAAG
Organism: Eucalyptus decipiens; assembly: GCA_014182575.1. Lineage (NCBI taxonomy): Eukaryota > Viridiplantae > Streptophyta > Magnoliopsida > Myrtales > Myrtaceae > Eucalyptus > Eucalyptus decipiens. Next base: position 32,021,659 of record CM024610.1, on the reverse strand, counting down.
AAACGTCTAAACCAAAGTCCTTCCCTCTTATCGACCCAAAAGAAAAAGTCCTTCCCCCTTCAAGCACCTCACTCAAGAAGCAATAATGGCGAGGTACGTCGATTCTGGCTATGGGACGCCGTACGGACGAGCGGCCACTCCGCCGACGTACGACAGCTATGACAGGGGCTACGGCTCTTACTCTGCCAAAGGAGGGGTTGTCGGCAACACTTGGCGGGTTCCGCAAAACCCGGTCATTGACGCCAATAATTACAGGCGCGATGAAATTGATGGGTACGTCAGCAAGCCATACTCGAGTCCGGCTGCCACCCCCGGATACGGCTCTTCGGGGCAATTGTACCAGCCTAGCGAGTATGGCGACTACAGCGGCAATAAGGATTGGAGGAAGTCGGGCGGCGAGAATTACCGGGGCGAGAAGGACGAGGTCCATTACAAGAAAGAGATCGCCATGGTGGTCCCCGCCGTCGTTGATGCTTACGTCGCGCCAAGGCCCAGTCATGGGACCGGATCGCTATCTACGCCAACAGCCATCGGCACAGCAATCGAGCTCTTGAAGGACCAGGCGCTGCATTCCTCGGCCTCGGGCAGTTACCCTCATCAGCACCAGGGGGAAGCAAGGTACGCCGAGACGGTCTCCGCGGTGCATTATTACCCGGAGATAATGCCTCACACCATGGATCCGACAAAGAGATATGGAAACATCAATTTGGGGTCTCGGAGGCCTACCGCAAGCGAAATTGGGAGGACTTACTACTGATTTCCATCATCGGAAATCATAGTCTATAAGACATGTCTGCTGATGTGCCTAAGCTAATGCAATTTCATCATGTTATATGTTGGATTCGCTTGTTTGGAATTGAGGTCAAGAATGAATAATTATACATAGCATGTAATGATGATCGTTTCGGCATCGACGTATATGTCGTATGGCATATTGAAGGATTGTTAAATGAGATTAATAATCTCCGTTCTCTCATTCAAGTTAGTAAGGAGGTATTGTCTTTGTTTCTGTTTTTTAATCCATTGCGGAAAAAGGATTGATTGCATTTTACGCGATGAAGTGGACTTCCAAGTAAGTCGTTATCTGCTCGCCACAGATAACAGATGCATCCATTCCAGGCGAGTTTCTAGAACACTGCTCTGGAACCAACGCCTTCAGCATGCAGAGTTATCCATTGAAATCCAACATACCAATCTCCAGGAACTCTATCAACTGAGAATAGCAATGCCGAACCTCAGAGGCGAATGCACACTAAAAGAGCAGACTAACTCGAGATTCGATAGCCCACTTGCATATAGCACGTATGGGAGAGACCAGTGATGTAAACCGGCATTCAACTGTGTCTAAAGTTGCAGTCCATTCAAGATAGTCATCCAGGAAATTAGAGCAAACTTAGGCACGTATGGAGAGAACCAAATTAACCTATGCCAGTCAACTTTGTCTCTGCAGTTCTTTACAAGATTCCAAGAATCCAGGTTTCAAGACGGTGCAAATAATTCTGTCATCGGTTGGTGGCATTCGGTGCCAGGGTACCACATAAGGCAGCTTGAATAGCCACCAACTCATGTGATCTTGCATTAGGCCCAGACAAATCGTTACCCTGCAAATTTCCAGCTTCGGAGAGGCAGGACAGAATCATAGAGAACTCGCCTGGTGTAAGCAGCTAATGGCAAGGAATTTAGACATCCTTCTATTAGTTCCTGTTCTGAGGTCACACAAAATCTGGTTTTCCCTCTCCTCACTAGAGCCCTTCAACAATAACTGGTTCCTGATATCTGTCCTCATATTCCTTCATGAACAAAACTTTTGGCGGAGGACCAAACAATTTGAGATCATTAAGCGAGACAATTTGTTGAAACAGGACCAAACCTTGCCGCACAAAGAAATTAAAAGAAGAGCCAACGCATAGCAGGCCATACCTTTCCGGAACCAAAAGAGAAACTTTTCCTGATTCGCTGGTCCTGAAATAGATGAAACCTCCCTTGTTCATCGGAGGTCATCATTTGTTAATACTTCAAGGTTAGCCTGGCTTGTTCACCAAGCTGTACTTCGTGCGCAAGCTCTCCAATGCTCCTATTTCCGAGCTTCTTTGCTCGAGCTTGTATCATAGCATATCTTCCTCAAAAGAAATCTCCTTCATCCTTCAATTTAACTAGCAAACAATTAGGTCATTGAAAAGGAAATGCCTTCTCTTTCTTTCGCTCCTTTCTCATAATCCAAGACCATAGATGGCGGTACCTGGTTCACAGTAACCATACCCATTAAGTACCAGATTGGCAACAACACCATCATAAGCAATAGCAAAGCCATTTCTTTACCAGGTGAGATTGACCGTTAAAAATAAGATTTCTCAGGAAGACAAGTTCCACTCAAACACTAATTATGGATTGATCATTATCGTATTACTTCACTAATTTTGATGCAAAAATCGTAATCAACAGAGGATTGTGCTCATTTATGGTAATCAACATGACTAAACACTACCACTGCCTATGGTGGCCCAGTTGGATAAGGCTTCCATGATCCTTTGCAAGGAGGAGAGGAGTTCGAATCTTGCTGGCCGCACGAGATCTTAAGTGCGACGTCGGGGTGGTGGGTCCTCCGCTAGCGTTGCCCCAGGGTTTGCCCACCGACTGTCGGCTTATGGGGTTCCCTGAGTCATCAAAAAAAAAAAAAAAAAAAAACATGACTGAACACTACAAAATTTACTTCTGTAATACAAAATGAATGATTTTCTCACACTTGAAGCAAAGATGAAAAAGAATACCCAACATATACATCTGGTGACCAGGCAAAAACAGAGATTATGAGCTTGACACAGTAAGCTGTAAACAGAACATATGCATCAATCTACCTGGCAAACCACTTCAAGCAACAACAAAAAGGAGCTTAATTAGGAGGATACGAACCAGTCATGTTTGTAACAAGAGGCACCAAACGCAAGGGTATGATAGGTATTATTTATGCTTGATGGTGTCTGGAAAATTATTAGAATACGGTACACATGAAGAAGGTGAGGACATGAGGGAAGTAAGCACGCACGTGAGAAGTACACTTCGTCTACAGTGGAGTTATCACAACCGTCACAAGGGTATCTAACTCTCGGCTCTGACTTTACAAGGCCGAACACACGGTCACTGTCACGACAAGCAGCATATTCTGAAGATGAAAGAGTCAAAACGAATGAAGCATCCAGGCAGAACTAGATCAATGCAGATTCGACATCACACTTACAAGCACCAGATCATGCAATAGGATTTGGATAAAATGAGAATCACAAGCTGGGATTCTGCAAACAGATGGAGATTGAGCTTCTGAAGTTCAATTATCCTAACTGCAGGAACTATGCATGTGGTGAATCCATAGGAGGCCAAACCTGTGTTTGCTGACTCTGCCGCTCAAGTCTTCCCACAGATCATCAGTAGGTCACCGGCTACCGGCCTTTATCACCAATCGCACTTCCACGCGTTACGCTCTCTCACTCTTCACTTTGCCCCTACTGAACCTATGTTCCTCCGGGGCTACACGTGTTGCAAGCACAACCATCATTGCTTCAATGCGTATCGAGGGACCCCTCGACCAAGTTCTGAGATGGTCAATGCCTCCTTTGGGATACAGATTTTCATGGCTACTGCGACTTCTGTGATGATACCGATCATTATGCAGGGTCATTTGTCTGTGTAGTACCCAACTACGGTCATGGCCTGATATCAGCTGCACTTCGCTATCTCCACCAGAAACCACTGAGCATAAGCATTACAGTAATTCGCTAGTTCTTTCAACATGATATGGTTGGAATCGGGGAGACAGAACGAATGAACATATAGTTGCCGAAGCATCCTGTTTATTACTACAGGGAATGTGATTTCATCACCCAAATTGGTTGCTTCACCTCTGATGCACGCGCATTGCAATGCCTTGGATCCCACTTTATTTGTTCAATATCAAAATGCATAGAGTTTCCTTCCATTTCACTTATTTTAAAGACTGTGTATTGATATCTGCATTATCAGGTGTTTACCTTCCCCACTAGCTCGGTATGAGGCTATGTGAAAGCCGAGGGTCGGGTTTCAAATCTGTATCTTGAAACAATAGACGAGGAGTTCAAGACCCTACAAGTATGGGAAGAGGAAGATGAACATGCTCGGTACGTCAAATCTAGCATAGAGAACTACTCGTCAGTGTGCTTGTCGAGCACGGTTGGATCAAAGGTACTAGCCAAGATAACTCCAATGTTGTAGCGCATGGAAGTAGTCATAGAGTGCTGCCAATAGGTGTTCATGGCAACCGATACAAACATGGTTACCATGAGGACTTCCAGTTGTCTCGCAAGTGCATGGCGAACGCAAGTCACGAAGCTGCGATGTTCGAGCTAGAGCCAGAGAATAGAAGGCGTCGATCAGGGATCGAATATATTCTACAAGCATAGGTCTGACTGGACATATAGCTTTTCCTAACCAGATCCACGAAATACTACTAAGAATGCCAATGAAAGAAAGGACGCCGATAACCAGATTGAATCGCTTGCAAATCGATTTCAGTATGAGTTTGCGTTCGCCTGAGTCCCTTGGTCTCATTTTCTCCAGTATCGCGTGCTGAGAAACTAAGTAAAAAGAACGGTCTACGTATGTGGCGTTTGTGATAAATCAAAAGCTGAAATAAAGGAACACTTTAAATATAAAAGTAATGGTAAATGAAGTAAAAAGTGCAAAAAGAGTGGAGTTGGTGGAATTCGAAAGCTCATGCATGTTTTGTGTGCTGTCTCTCTTGGTTTGAAAACCCTACATTCATAATTTCATTTATAGATAGATAATGTCAGTTGTTGCTTGTGTACCACCAATGGAGAATTTGTCCAATCAATTCTAAAATTTTTGTGGAAATACCAATTCGATTCTTAACTTTCCAATTTTGCCTAAACTTTTATTCTAGATTTCAATGTAATCCTTCATACAAATTTTCATCGGAAATTACTGAAATAGGATGACCTGTGATGCGTTGACTAGACCCCACATTAGCAATTTTCAATAAATTGACTGAAAGGATATATTAGAATTCCACTAATATTTTACAACTAAATTGACAAAAATGAAAAATTTAGGATGAATTGGGTAATTTTCACTAGTAACAGCCGGTGCGGTCACTGGCACCTAAGCGAGGGCCGGCTACCCTCCCTACAATTCTTGATAATAAGCATCGACATTAAAAAATAGGAAATTGCTACTGAGCTTCATTCGGCGTAGCCATTGAAACTCAAGTTAAATCCCACAAGCAACAATCCCATACCCCGCCCACACATAGATCAAATGGAAATTACGAATACAAGGAACTCACCCGCGCCTCTGTTGTCGACAATGAAAAACTTGAAACTCGGGTATTCGGCAGTCTGTTGATTAGGCAAAGCCCAACAAAAATAAACAGCATTGGAGCTCCAAGTTGAAACGGCATTGGTCATCCTCGTCTCTTACGACTCGTGAACGGTGATCCATCAGAGGGCAATCGGCCGAAATATCGAAATCTCGAGGACAACAAAACCCCACTCACCATGATCGGTCCTCCGTCGGCGACGGCGGGACACTGTGAAGGGATGAGCAGTGGAATGAAGGGCGAGCGTGATAGAGTGGGAGAGAAGACGGCAGCGGTCACCCAAGCGGTGGGGACCTTGTCGGCCATCATCGCCTCCCCACCAGCAATGGGCGGTGGCCATTGGTAGGAGGGCTCCCCTCCTGCCTATATTTTCCCCTCTTTTATTATTTTTTTAAAATTGTTATTTAAAAAAAAATGTGATGTAATTCAATTTAAATTTAAATTGTGTTTTGACAAAAATATCCCTAGTTGGGTTGGAATATTTTGCCAACTGGTGAGCTGATAAGGCCAGACCCTTATTTAAAACAACCATAACTAGTTCATACCATTCTTTGGGATTAGCAGTGTCACTTTCAACCTTTATTTGAAACAATGTCAACTTCATGCCATTCTTTGAGAAAGTGGGAACACTTTATGTTCTTATTTGAAATTTTCCCTTTTCATTTTGTGAGGACTCCACAAAGAGTGTTGAATGCAGTGAACTTGTGTCAAAGAAATACAATGCAGGTCAGCCTTTTCTCAATATCCAAAATGGATTCTAAAGTATATGTGTCGGCTCAACATCACTCGTATTTATTCTCTAAATCTTCGAGTGCATCTAGTTTCATTGAAAACTTTATCATAAAGAACCATATTTTCCACGAAAATCATTTTTCATTTGTTTAATGGTTTAGGGAAAGTGATTTCCTTCATATTAGAATATGAAGTCGTTTTCACAAATCTAAACTTCTTGTCAGCCTATTAAAAACGTTTCTTGTAAATCGATCATTTATCAGTCGTCCAAAAATCAAAAACAACTTTTCATAAAAACATTATTCCTTCAAAGAAACGAACCCTTCTTTTCCACACCAGCTCCTACTGCATCCATTCAAAACACTGATCCATGTGAAGAGCCCCCACTCAGCCACCCTCCTAATCGAGAAAATATTGGGTGGTCCGGGACCGCCATGTCAGCATGGTCCCGGACCAGTCACGTGGCGCCACGTGTGAGGGGAGGGAGACAGAGAAGAGAAAGAGGAGAGAGAGCATCAGAGAGATGGGACAGGGGCAGGTCTTTTGGTTCCCTCCTCTCACACGTGGCGCTGCGTGAGTGGTTCGAGACCACGCTAACGTGGCAGTCCCGGACCACCCAATATTTTCTTGATCTACCCTGAATACCGAATCGGTTAGTGGTTGAGATTTGTTGAGACATTCGAGCTGGACACGGAGGATTCCTCTCCTCTGCCATTAACCTCCCAAGACTCATGAAGAACACTATATAAAGGGCAGCTCCTCATGTTTACCGACCCATCCACAAACCAACTCTTCAATCCCTCATTTCTCAAACTCCACCTTTGATCTCTCAGCAACAGTGCAGAAGCCAACATGGATCCTAGCGAGACCCAATCGATCACGACGCCTGCTGAGGATGAGGAGCTCGTGGCTGCCTTCGAGACTTGCATCCTTACGTCCGTCCCCATGGTGTTCACGTCCGCCGTCGAGCTTGGGATCATCGACTTGCTAGCCTGGGAAGGCAGGGCCTCCGCCCGGCTCTCGCCGTCCCAGATCGCGGCCCACCTCAGGATCGCCAACCCGGACGCCCCACGCACCATCAACCACATGCTGCGGCTCCTGGCGAGCTTCTCCTACTTGTCGTGCACTCTTCATGGCGATCAGAGTCTGTATGGCCTCGGGCCAAAGAGCAAGTACTTTGTGAGCAGCGAAGCCGGTTCTTTCGCGCCATTGCTGCGATTCCTCCAACATAAGACCCTCATCAACGGCTGGTTTGTGTTCATTCTTTCTTTCCGTCGAAGTTTTCAACTCGCTATAACTAAGCACGTATCACAAATTAAAAAAACCACACTGATTAGGTAACTCGAAGTTTTCTTCACTTCTTCATGATGAACTAAACGTGTTGAATTATCTATGAGAAAAGAGGATGACAAGAGATACTTGCTGATTGCTCCATGAGCCTAAAATGCTTTGTTGGCGAAAGAGATGGCACAAAAAGATCATCAATCACGAATCATTTGGCGCCATAAGCGTCACAACCATGCTTCTTCATCTCGGTTCGCTTATCAGACAGTAGCTGCACCTCGACCATACTCATTTACAGTCCACACAATCTATCCTTTCAAAACAACCTCGCTTGCCAACTACATATTTACACTTATATCATTGTGCAGGTATGGGTTGCAGGAAGCAGTTAAAAATGGAGGAAGCCCCTTCCAGAATGCAAACGGGATAAATATCTTCGAATAGCCCGGGAAAGACCCGGCTTTCAATACGGTCTTCAACAACGGGATGAAATCCCCGACCCCGCCGATTTTCTTCCTACAGTATCTAACTCTCGGCTTTGACTTTACATGGCCGAACACACGGCCACTGTCACAAAATAGTCAAGCAGCATATTCTGAAGATGGAGTCAAAACGAATGAAGCATCGAGGCAGAACTAGATCAATGCATATTCGACATCACACTTACGAGTACCCGATCATGCAATATGATTTGGATTAAACGAGAATCACATGCTAGGATTCTGCAAACAGATGGAGATCGAGCTTCCGAAGTTCAATTATCCTAGCTACAGGAACTATGCATGTGGTGAATTTATAGGAGGCCAAACCTGTGTTTGCTGACTTTGCCACTCAAGTCTTCCCACATATCATCAACAGTATGGGGTGTCAATGGGTCGGGTTAGGTTTTGATGTTACCTGACCTGACCTAAATCATAAGGGTCACATACTATGAGTCGACCCGAACCGACCCGAAACTCATTAGACCCGCATCGAAAATTCGGGTCGGGCCCGTTCGAGTCGGGTCAAGTCGGGTTGGGTTTCTGGGTTTTCCTTTCTCTTTGTTTTTTTTCACCTCTCTCTTTCCAAGTAAGAACACATAGTTAAAACTTGACCAAATGCTCTGGTCCAGTCGCGAGACGACGCACGCGAAAGTAAACCTTGCAAAGCCAAAAAAGCTTTTCACTTCTCTCTCTCCTCCGTGGAGCGATTTCAACTTGGCTATAGCAACTCGGGCTCCCAGCTCAAGTTAGAGACTAGCAAAGGAATTCCACCCTCCTCCCCCAAAAGACAAGACTTTGAAATTCCATCAATCACTCAGTCCACAGGGGAGAGAGTAGAGAGAGAGGGGGGAGAGAGAGGATGAAGGTGAAGGGTGGAGGTAGGAAAAAGAGCGTGGCAGCGTCAAGCCAAGGTCTTCTTGAAGATGACCCCATTGCAAATGGCGGCGGTAGTAAGCTCTGATGACTCCGATTGTCTATATTTTCAGTTTTCGTGATGTGGGTTTCGCTTGGTATTGACTCCCGCTTAGTGTGTGTTTGTGGGCAGAGGTGGCAGGAGGAGGGCATCCTCTCTAGGAGAAGGAGGCGGCGGAGGAAGCCGAGGAAGGAGAGGAAGTCGATGAGGACGATGTTGGCTGGGTCCACCTTCATGTGGGGCCCAGCCAGCATTAAAAAAACAAAAAACAAAAAACAAAAAACAAACAAAAAACAAAAAAACAAAAAGAAGTGGAAGTTATCGTGCGTGGGGTGTCCGTCGAAAAGTGAAGAGAGGAGAGAGAAAAAGAAAACAAAAACTGCACAAGGAAGGAAGAAGAAAGAAGATGGCTGCAACTTTGCGGCTTTGATTGGAAGGCCAAATATTGACAGAATCGGCTCAAATTTCAGTATGTTGTTCGTGAGACCGAGGGCTACAAATTGATGATTTTTGTTTGTCGAGAACCGTCTCCGAATTCTCCAGTTGCGGTTAAGATTTTTTTGCTCCCAACTTATTTGTCTACCTATGTGGTGAGAAAAAGATGATTGTAATGTTGATGTTAAGCCTCTAGTTGTGACTAGAGAATAATACTTTGTGTATCCTGCTATTCTTGGTGATTAGTGAATGTTTTTGGGCTGTCCGTGGTTTTTCCCGTATCGGGTTTTCCACGTTAAATCCTTGGTGTCGTTATTTGCTTTGTCTACTTATTATTTCGGCGTTATATTTGCATTTTGTGATGCTATACATTGCTGGTTGTTGCTGGGGGTTAAGAAATTTTTAGTTGATTTTGCTTCGGGGGAGAAATTGATCTTGGATTGTGTTTGGCCATGGTGAATTGTTGTACCCAAGATCTCCCCAACAGACGAGGATGAGGATGAGGATGAGGACAAGGACGACGCCGAGGCCGATGAGGAGGGAGCCAAGTGGCCGAAGCTAGACGAGGGCTTTTACGAGATCAAGGCCGTCCGCCGCAAGAGGGTTCGCAAGGTTGTCCCCTTGACTTTTTACTTTCCCATTGTAGTCAAGAATTCGTTTTTCGCTCCTGGGTTCATTGCTACTGTCTTGTTGGTTCTTGTTTCGTGGTAAAAGATCCTGTTGTTGTTGCGACTCTGTGAAATCCTAGAATGCAAGGAGCAAAGAAGAGCACGGTGGTAGAATCGATGAGAGGGCATAGTCGTCGATGGTGGCGGTAGTGGCGGAGTCAACGACTAGAGAAGGTGCAATTGTCACATCACGAGGGTCAATAATGTGTTTGGGTGAAGACTGAAGAGTGTTTGGGTTTGGGTGAGAGGAGAACGTGTTTGTTTCAAACACAAGGAGCCAATAATGTGTTCGAGGCCGAACAATGGTTAACCCTAACCCGACCCAAAACACATTTGTTTTCTTGTTTCATAACAATTACCCGAACAATATTAAGACCCGAAACATGTACTCAACTTGTTTCGTGTTTGGTTCGTATTCGGGTCAGGTCGGGTTGGGTTTTTGGACACCCCTAATCAGCAGGTCACTGGCCACCACCGGCCTTTATCACCCATCGCACTTCCACGCATTACAGTCTCTCGCTCTTCACTTTGCCCCTACTGAACCTATGTTCCTCTCGGGCTACACGGTTGCAAGCGCAACCATCATTGCTTCAACGCATATCGAGGGACCCCTCGACCAAGTTCTGAGATGGTCTATGCCTCCTTCGGGATACAGATTTTCATGGCCACTGCGACTTCTGTGATGATACCGATCATTATGCAGGGTCATTCGTCTGTGTAGTACCCAACTACGGTCATGGCCTGATATCAGCTGCGCTTCGCTATCTCCGCCAGAAACCATTGAGCATAAGCATTACAGTCATTCTCTAATTCTGTCGCATGATCTGGTTGGAATCGGGAAGACAGAACGAATGAACATATATTTGCTGAAGCATCCTGTTTATTACTGCAAGGAACGTGATTTCATCACCCAAATTGGTTGCTTCACCTCTGATGTACGCGCATTGCAATGCCTTGGATCCCACTTTATTTGTTCAATATCAAAATTCATAGAGTTTCCTTCCATTTCACTTATTTTAACGGCTGTGCATTGATATCTGCACTATCAGGTGTTTACCTTCCCCACTAGCTCGGTATGAGGCTATGAGAAAGCCGAGGAGTTCAAGAACCTACAAGTATGGGAAGAGGAAAATGAACATGCTCGGTACGTCGAATCTAGCATAGAGAAGTGTGCTTGTCGAGCACGGTTGGATCAAAGGTACTAGCCAAGATAACTCCAATGTTGTAGCGCATCAAAGTAGTCATAGAGTGCTGCCAATAGGTGTTCATGGCAACCGATACAAACATGGTTACCACGAGGACTTCTAGTTGTCTCGCAAGTGCATGGCGAACGCAAGTCACGAAGCTGCGATGTTCGAGCTAGAGCCAGAGAATAGAAGGCGTCGATCAGGGATCGAATATATTCTACAAGCATAGGTTTAACTGGACATATAGCTTTTCCTAACCAGATCCACGAAATACTACTAAGAAGAATGCCAATGAAAGCAAGGACGCCCATAACCAGATTGAATCGCTTGCAAATCAATTTCAGTATGAGTTTGCGTTCGCCTTAGTCCCTTGGTCCCATTTTCTCAAGTATCACGTGCTGAGAAATTAAGTAAAAAGAACGGTCTATTTATGTAGCGTTTGTGATAAATCAAAAGCTGAGATAAAGGAAAACTTTAAATATAAAATTAATGGTAAAATGAAGTAAAAAGTGCAAAAAGAGTTGAGTTGGTGGAAGTCGAAAGCTCATGCATGTTTTGTATGCTGTCTCTCTTGGTTTGAAAACCCTACTTTCATAATTTCATTTACAGATAGATAATGTCAGTTGTTGCTGCGGTACCACCAATGGAAAATTTATCCAATCAATCCTAAAATTGTTGTGCAAATACTAACTCGATTCTTAACTTTCCAATTTTGCCTAAACTTTTATTTGAGATTTCAATGTAATTCGGAAATAACTGATGTAGGATGGGGTTGCGATGACTAGACCGATCCTACGTCAGTGATTTCCAGTAAATTAACTGGAATGAATATATTAGAATTCCACCAATATTTTACAACTAAATTGATAAAAATGGAAAATTTAGGATGAATTGGGTAATTTTCCCTAGTAATAATGGTAGTAGTAAAAGGAGCCGAGAAGGAGGAGTCACTGGAATTGGAAGGAGCAATAATTCTTTTAAAAGAGCAATTTTGAAAAAGGAAAAATCTTGAAACAGTATCACCTTTCACGTTTCAATAACAATAACGATGACGGTGATGATAAATTAACTGGGGGTTACCTTCACTATTGGATGAGAGAGATGCATCGTCAATCGTTGGATCACGAATTAATTCCTTCTATTGGATAAAACCCGTCTCCATTGATAACCAGACTTATGACAATAGGAACATCGGTACATATGTTACTCATCATAATCTTCAGTCCTATGGTGGATGAAATGGTTTGGGAACACAAAATCAAAAGGTTTATACTTCATGTTATCTTGAAAGAAGTCAAGGTCCTAATAAATCTAGCATTTCTCTTAGGGGGAGGCCCCCTCGACCGCCCTCTAACCTTAGGATACATTATTAGATATTGCATCTTGTATCTAGGATTTGTAATTGTCTCCTTTCGGTGTATCATCTATTGAAGGGGGAACGAAGCAGGGGCTGGTATGGGCTATGGCTACCCTCAGCAACCCTGATATGTCCTTACCCTTGAGGTGAAGTATGGACAATAGTCGAAAGCACTTTTGTTAGGTCGTGAATAATGACAATGAGAGTAGAGTTGGCCCCTCCTCTATCAATTCTATTGGACACGTGAAAAGTGAGCTCTCTCTTTATGTCATTATGATTGAGAAATTGTCCATTCATCCAAAATCTATTGCATGGATATTAATTCAGTACCAAACTTATGAAATTTATCGATTCAATTCTAAAATTTTACGTGAAATTCTAATTTAGTCAATTTTTTACTGAGAAGCTAACATGGCGATGTGCCACGAGAAACTGCCGGCATGACTTGGTCAATTTTCTGACAAAAATGGAACAACAAGATTGCATTGGAATTTTGCAGAAATATTTAGAGTTAAATTGGTAGAATTAAAAAGTGAGTTATCATTTTGTATAATATGTTTATGATTGATTAGGTAATTTCCTACCTTATAAATGGTAAGATATTTTGCAGCTTCCATCGCATAATGCCAGCTGGAATTTGCTATTAAAGTCTCTTTTAAATTTACATCCAACTTCAGGGTTTTCTTCTTCCTCCTCTTCTTGTACTTTTGCCTTAAAACTTTAGGTTTAAAATGAAAACCAAATTTTCAAAAGACAATAAACTTTTAGATTTCTTAGGTTGCATCAATTTCTAATTATGCAATTTGGACCAGTTCTTATAGCATGATAGTAGTAGCAGCAGTAGGAGTAATTATAATTATCTAGGGATAATTGTATAAGTTAATAATTTTAATTTATATCTCGTAAATTTCAATTATAAAATTAATTTTTTTATTTTACAATAAATCTTCATAAAAGAAATTCAAAACTTGCAATATTTTTTTCTTTCTACATTTATCTACAAACGATATTTTTGTATTGTGTAGTTTTATCAATCCATCATTTAGTAATTAAAAACTTTCTCGTAATGAAGCTGCTTCTCTTAATAATAATAGTAGTAGTAGTAATAATAATAATAATAATAATAATAATAATAATAATAATAATAATAATAATAATAATAATAATAATAATAATAATAATAATTGCTTATGCAACATCGACCAATTCTTTATATCATTCTAATATAAAGAATTGTAGTGATGAAAATAAATTTCTTATTAATAAATTCACCATTTTTGCTTATCATTTTGGTAACATGAAAAAGATCTATTAAAGTTTATATAATTATTGTGTCAAATCTAGAAATCCAAGAGAAAATTTTTTTATATTTTCAAAATGTCATTAAATATTAGATTTTTCATTTGGGAAAATTCCAAATAAGAGTATGAAGTGCTCTCATTTTCTCAAGTAAAAGCCTGGAGTTGAGATTGTTTTAATTAAGGGTCTGAAGTACCCTTATTTTTCTAAATAAAAGTTTAAGTGGACATTGTTTCAAATAAAAACATAAAGTGATCATATAGTTTCAAAGAAGAGTCCTATGAAAGATAATTTTGTCTTTTTGAATTTTGAATTTTATTTTATTTTTTCCTTTTCATAAAAAACTAAAAAGAAAGACAGCGAAGGAAGCCTAGGGGCTCCCTTCCGCTTGTGGCTGCCGCCCCATCGTTGGTGGGGAGGCGGTGACAGCCAGTGGGGTCACCAGCACGTCTGAGCAAGGGCCGGCGACCCTCCCCACAATTCTAGATAATAAGCATCGACATTAAAAAACAGGAAATCGCTACCGAGCTTCATTCGGTGTAGCCATCGAAACTCAAGTTAAATCCCAAAAGCAACGATCTCATCCCCCACCCACACATAGATCAAATCGAAATTGGGAATACAAGGAACTCACCCGTGCCTCCGTTGCCGACGATGATGAGCTTGAAACTCGGGTAATCGACAGCCTGTTGATTGGACAAAGCCCACCAAAAATATCGAACAAACAAACAATCGGGAAAAGAACAAAAAAAAGAAAAGAAAACAGCATTGGAGCTCCAAGTTGAAAGGGCATCGGCCATCCCCCTCTCTTACGGCTCGTGAACAGCGATCCATCAGCAGGCAATCGACCGAAATAGCGAAATCCCGAGGACAACAAAACCTTACTCACCATGATCGGTCCTCCGGGTGGCGACGGCGATTGCGAAACGATGAGCAGCGGAACGTAGGGCGAGCGAGGTAGAGAAGAAGAGAAGATGGCGGCCCTTGCCCAGGCGCTGCCTCGTCAGGTGTTGCTGCCGCCCCCACCAGCAATGGGGCGGCGGCCACTAGCGGGAGGGGAGCCCTCCCGCTTGTATTTTCCCCTTTTTTATTTTTTTAAAAATTGTTATTTTTAAAATTTTTAATGTAATTTAATTTAAACTTGTTGTCAACCTATTAAAAATGTTTCTTGTAAATCAATCATTTATCAGTCATCCAAATACCGAAAAGTCAGAATTTTTTTTTTCATAAAAACAGTATTCCTTCAAAGAGACGAACCCTTCTTTTCCACGCCAGCTCCAACTGCATCCATTCAAGACACTGATTCATGTGAAGAGCTCCCTCTCAGCCACCCTCCTCGTCCGTCACCCCCATCTACATGTTTTCTAGGGTTTATAACTGGGTGGCACATCATAAATGCTTCTTGTAGAGGAAGGACCAGTTTCTTGATTCTCTTTCATTCAGATTTCTAACCTACCCAAATGAAGGTGATGATAAGAGATCTACCCCGAATACCGAATCGGTTAACGGTTGAGATTTGTTGAGACATTCGTGCTAGACACGGAGGATTCCTATCCTCTGCCCTTAACTAGGGGTATGCATGGTCTGGGTGGGCGATTCCCAACCTAGATTCGGGAACCGCCCGCTAGTTCCATAGATTCACCCGGGAATAAGACCATCTGTCCGGTCTGGTTCTCGGGTGGATCCATAAAACCGGTCCAACCTCCGCGTCTTCCCTTTTTCACCCTCTCCGGTTCGGTTCCCTGGTGGATCCATAGAACCGGTCCAGCCTTTGCGCCTTCCTCTATTCGCCCTCCCCACATTTGCTTATTTTGGCTTTCCCAACCGTGGTAGCTTTATTCTCCTCAAGTACTAGCCTGTGATGGTGGTTGCAACCCTCGCGCTGCTTCCATCCTGGCCACCACCACCATCTTCACCACCTCCTCCACCGTCTCCTGCTCCTCCCTTGAGGTCGACAATGGGGAGGACAATAGGGACAATGAGTTGTTCTTAGACCTGGAGTTCGCCCATGTCTCCAAAGATGAGGACGATGGGGAGAAGCCTGAGGAGGGGGGGTGGGGGGGAGGAAGAGGGAAGGTAGAAGCGGGACAAGCCCAACAACGAAGAAGATTATAGTGACAATGAATGCAAAGATGGCAACGACGTGGAGAGAGTTCAAGTTCAAGGGGAGAAAAGAGAATCGACTCACTCTTTCGCCAAGTTTGAACTAGGACTCGAAAGGAAATAAGTAGATTCGGAGGTGAATCGGAGAGGAAGAGGGAGCTGGGGAGATTTTGAACTAAGAGAGACGGGATGGAATAGGAGAGTAGTGAATTAAGACAAGATAGTGATTTGAGTCCTAAATTTTAAATTTGCTAATTTCGATTATTTTTAAATTTAAAAATTAACATATTATTATAATATAATCGGTCCGATTCGGGTGGGCGGGTGGGCGGATTCGCTCATGAAACCGGAACCGAACCGATACCCACCGGTTCCCATAAATTGGAACTGGGAATCATATCGATTCCCTTAAGAACCCCCGGTTCTGGCGGTTCCTGTAACATCCTAGGTCTTCACTATACACATATTGTCCGCTTTGGACATTAAGTTCTCACGGTTTTGTTCCTCTCGTCACGATTTTGTTCCTCTTGGGGCAAGCTCATACTAGCAGTTTCAGTGGTAGAGAAAGGAGCATGAGCGGTTTCAGGCCCAGTTGTAAATCGTTCGGTTCCACAACCTACAATATGAAATGCTACAGACTCGAAACCGGGCCATGATACCCGTAGAGTACCCTCTCAGACCAGCCCCTACCTATAGTTGTTGAACCCATCGAACCCCCTCCCACTAGAATAGTTTAATTCAAACTCCCTACTATGGGAGAAATCCACTCCTATGGTTGGACGGAGACATGGCAATGGTAGTTTTTGGACCACCAGCGAATTTATTGAGCACATATGCCCCTAAACTTTTAGAATCTAAGGCCAGGTGGTTCCTCCCCGTCCGCTTTGGACATTAAGTTCTCACGGTTTTGTTCCTCTCATCATGGTTTTGTTCCTCTTGGGGCAAGCTCATACTACCTCAAGAAAACGCGCATGTACAATTAATACTACATCAAGAAAACGCGCATGTACAATTAATACTACATCAAGAAAACGCGTATGTACAATTAATACTACCTCAAGAAAACGCGTATGTACAATTAGAATGACCCAAGTCTTATAAGCTACTCCAAGACTCCCTCCCTAGGTTGGGGCAAGCTCATACTACCTCAAGAAAACGTGTATGTACAATTAGAAGGACCCAAGTCTTATAAGCTAGTCCCGGACTCCCTCCCTAGGCGATGTGGGACAAGAGAGAGGGACTCATTCCTTGCGCACGTCCGGGGATCGCCGCTCGGGCTGTCACACTCTTCACCTCTTAATAGAAGAGTGTCCTCCCTGTGGCCCCACACGGGGTCGGGAGTCAGAATAGGATATTCTTGCTGTGGCCCCACACGCGGTCGGGAGTCGTGGACACTAAGTCCTCATGGTTTTGTTCATCTTGGGACAGCCCATACTACCTCAAGAAAACGCGTATATACAGTTTAGAGGGACCCAAGTCTTATAAGCTAGTACAAGACTCCCTCCCTAGGCGATGTGGGACAAGAGAAAGACTCATTCCTTGCGCACGTCCGAGAACCGTCGCTTGGACCGTCACACTCTCTACCTCTTAACAAAAGAGCGAGGTCCCCCACATGCGGTCGGGAGTCGACTCTGATACTACTTGTAACATCTAAAGAGCGAGGTCCCCCACATGCGATCGGGAGTCGACTCTGATACTACTTGTAACATCTCGGGTCTCCACTGTACACATATTATCTGTTTTGGACACTAAGTCCTCACGGTTTTGTATCTTTCGAGGCAGCCCATACTACCCCAAGACAATGCGTATGTACAGTTAGAGGGATCCAAGTCTTATAAGCTAGTTCAGGACTCCCTCCCTAGGTGATGTGGGACAAGAGAGGGACTCCTTCATTGCGCACGTCTGGGGATCACAGCTCGGGCCGTCACACTTACTTGTAACATCCCAGGTCTCCACTATACACATATTATCCACATCCCGGGTCTCCACTCTGTACACAAATTGTTCGCTTTGGACATTAAGTCCTCAAGAAAACGCGTATGTACAATTAGAGGGACCTAGGTACACATATTGTCCGCATCCCGGGTCTCCACTCTGTACACATAATGTCTTCTTTGGACATTAAGTCCTCAAGAAAACGCGTATGTACAATTTGAACGACCCAAGTCTTATAAACTAGTTCATAAATCCCTCCCTAGGCTCCACCTCTTAACAGAAGAGCGTCCTTGCTGTCAGAACAGCATTCTTGCTATGGCCCCACATGCGGTCAGGAGTAGTAGTCAGGAGTCGACTTTGATACCACTAGTAACATCCCAAGTCTCCACTGTACACATATTGTTTGCTTTGGACACTAAGTCCTCACGGTTTTGTTCCTTTCGAGGCAGCCCATACTACCCCAAGAAAACACACGTATGTATAGTTAGAGAGACCCAAGTCTTATAAGTTAGTCTAGGACTCCCTCTCTAGGTGATGTGGAACAAGAGAGGGACCCCTTCCTTGCGCACGTCCGAGGACCGTCGCTTGGGCCGTCACAGTTCCGATCCGATTCCGGACGGTCTAGTGAGTCCCGGTTCTTTTGTACACCCCTATTCTTGACCTCCCAAGACTTATGAAGAACGCTAAAGGGCAGATCCTCATGTTTACCAACCCATCCACAAACCAACATTTAAATCCCTCATTTCTCAAACTTCACCTTTGATCTCTCAGCAACAGTGCAGAAGCCAACATGGATCCTAGCGAGACCCAATCGATCACGACGCCTGCTGAGGATGAGGAGCTAGTGGCTGCCTTCGAGACGTGCATCCTCACGTCCATCCCCATGGTGTTGACGTCCACCGTCGAGCTTGGGATCATCGACTTGCTAGCCCGGGAAGGCGGGGCCTCTGCCCGGCTCTCACCGTCCCAGATTGCGGCCCGCCTCGGGATCGCCAACCCAGACGCCCCACGTACCATCAACCGCATGCTGCGGCTCCTGGCGAGCTTCTCCTACTTGTCGTGCACTCTTCATGGCGATCAGAGTCTGTATGGCCTCGGGCCAAAGAGCAAGTACTTTGTGAGCAGCGAAGCCGGTTCTTTCGCGCCATTGCTGCGATTCCTCCAACATAAGACCCTCATCAACGGCTGGTTTGTGTTCATTCTTTCTTTCCGTCGAAGTTTTCAACTCGCTATAACTAAGCACGTATCACAAATTAAAAAACCACACTGATTACGTAACTCGAAGTTTTCTTCACTTTTTCATGATGAACTAAACATGTTGAATCATCTACGAGAAAAGAGGACGGCAAGAGATACTTGCTGATTGCTCCACGAGCCTAAAATGCTTTGTTGGCGAAAGAGATGGCACAAAAAGATCATCAATCACGAATCATTTGGCGCCATAAGCGTCACAACCATGCTTCCTCATCTCGGTTCGCTTATCAGACAGTAGCTGCACCTCGACCATACTCATTTACAGTCCACACAATCTATCCTTTCAAAACAACCTCGCTTGCCAACTAGAAATTTACACTTATATCATTGTGCAGGTATGGGTTGCAGGAAGCAGTTAAAAATGGAGGAGGCCTCTTCGAGAATGCAAACGGGACAAATATCTTCGAATACGCCGGGAAGGACCCGGCTTTCAATACGGTCTTCAACAACGGGATGAAATCCCCGACCCCGCTTTACATGAACAAGATCCTCGAGTCGTACCGTGGGTTTGAGGGCGCAAAGACGATTGCCGACGTAGGTGGCGGCGTCGGCCAGGCCCTTCGGCTCATATTGGACAAGTTCCCAAATCTCAGGGGCATACTCTATGATCTGCCTCATGTGATCAAAGATGCACCTGCCCATCCTCGTAAAATCACTCTCTACACGTTTTTATTTTCGACTAAAGAGTGAATAAAATACTGATATTTGACGTTCTCCTTAAAAAAAAGCATACATACATGTATGTATGTATGTATGTATGTATGTATGTATGTATGTATAATGCAATTTTTTTCTTGAACAGGTATGGAGCGTGTCGGAGGAGACCTGTTAAAGTCTTTTCCGAAAGCAGATATACTCTTCATGAAGGTTATCTTCAAATCTTCCCACCCTTGAAGTTTACTCATCCTATCTTTTAGCGTAGCCCTTCGGGGAATGATTGAGAAGATATCAAGGTCATATTTTCTTCATGCAAGTTTAGTGAAATTTCATGATCACAACTTAAATGTTAGAGAAATCTCACCTGCACGTTTTAGTATCATGCTTAGGGTTTGGGTGATTTGATTGGGTTTTGGGGATTTTAGGTGGGCGTGAGAATTTTAGGATTTGGATATGAACAATTTTTAAAGGGGTAAGTGCATTGGACAGTGTAAAGTTATCTTCAAAGGTAAAATTTCATTTTGATATTTTGAAAAGGGATAATACCCTAAAAAACCCCAAATTGGTACACTTGTGACAAATTTACCCCAAACTATTTTTTTGACCACCAAAAACCCCAAACTGGTATACTTTTGACAAATTTATCCCAAACTTGTACACTTGTGACAAATTTACCCTATGTTAGTTTTTGTTAAATTTTATTCTCAAATTATTAAGTTAAATGACATGTGACAGTTAACTAGTATACCAATTTAGGATTTTATGTTTCGTTTGTCACAGTTTACAATTTTTATGATTTTTTTATGGTATTAATCCAATTTAGTATAGAGTATATTTGTCACAAATTTACCAATTTAGGGTTTTTTGCAGTCGAATAAATTAGTTTGGGGTAAATTTGTCATAAATGTACCAGTTTAGGGTTTTTTATAATCAATCGGGGTAAATTTGTCACAAGTTTACCAGTTTGGGGTTTTTCATGGTCAAAAAAATAGTTTGGGATAAATTTGTCACAAGTGTACCAGTTTAGGGTTTTTTAATGTATTAGCCTAAATGAAAAATATCATTTTTCAAAGGAACATTTTTGCAATGAGAGACATAGCGATTATTGATGTGACAATGTAAAGTTATCTTCAAAGGTAAAATTCATGCACTGATTGGATATTTTGAAAAATAGAAGTACGTGGATGCTCATTAGATAAAAAGTTTTATATGTTTTTGTTTTTCGTTTCCCTTTAAATGCCCCTAATACACAAACTCAGATTTCTTGTCAGGATCGGACCGTGATGATTATGTCGTCGTTTACAATGCATTTATCTATTTCGTCTTGTGAGGTCAATAGTGCATTTTATATGTTCTGGTAAACGCTCTATGTTTAGGCTGTTATATTTTTGTTCTTGCGCAGTGGCTTTTCCATGGTCTACGAGACGATTTCTGCAAAATGCTACTCCAGAACTGTTACGAGGCGCTGCCACCAAATGGCAAGGTGGTCATCGTGGACCCGATCCTTCCCGAATACCCCGAGACAGACATAGTGTCGAGGAACTCGTTCACCTCCGACATGGTCATGCTATACACGAGCCCTGGAGAAGACCGGACGAGGAAAGAGCTGGAGGTGCTCGCACTTTCGGCCGGATTTGACAAGCCAAGGATCGCGTGTCGAGCTTACAACATGTGGGTGATGGAGTTGCACAAAAAGAATTGATCGCTCTCGAGTCGCTCATGGCGGTCGTTCCCTAATTCTAGGATTTCTCGTGTGTAAGGGAAAGAATTAAAAAGGAGTGACCCGTAAAATAAAAGCCATCTTCTCATGAAGAAGAATGTAGTACCATCCTTCAGATTCAATAAAAGAGAGAGTGATGGTTCATGATTCCACGAGGCGGTTCTTCATTTCCTTCTCATTTTCATCCATTGATTGGGGCATCATAACACGATACAACGACGAGAAAAGACTACAAGCGAAATAACAGCAAATTATGCATCGGCGAAGACATTAAAGGCTCAAATTGTCGAAAACATAGTCAAAGACAGACAGAGAAGCTACTTCCATTAAGATCTTGAAGGAAACCTAGGAAGAGAATACTCACTACCGGTGTTGCGTAGTTCCAAAGATTGCATAATTTACTCGTTCAATCTAAGATAGAGAAAATAGAGTGTCTATGCTTTGACAAGGATGGAAAATGGAAGAGCAAATGATCTTTGAATTAATGTTTTTTCGAATTGGATTATTTAACATCCGAAATTGTCTATCAGAGATATGGTAAAGCTGGTGAGTCGTGTAACGAAGCTTGGGGAAAGAATAATCGAGCACGGGTTGAAGCTTGGGGCAAGAACAATAGAGCATGGGTTAAGGTAGACCAGTTAAATGGGTGAGTCGCGTTGGGTTTGGGTCAGGTCATAAATGGTCTGACCCAAATTGATCCATTTATTGTAGTGTAAATTTTTTGATCCATACTCGACCCATTTAATGAAACATAAAAAAGCTTATATATATATTGCTAACATGGTTTTATACAACACAAATTTAATGGACAATTTTAATTATTTTTTATTTTTAAAATTAAAATTTTAATTAATTTTTTTTTTTAAGAATATAATTTTTATTTTTAATTTTATTTTTATTTTTCTTTTTCTTTTCCCCTTTCTTTTTCTTCTTCCTCTTCTTTGGCTGGCCGCTAGCCACAATGACAGCCGACGACCGGCCACAGGCAAGCTGGCTTGCCCAGCTCGTCGATTTTGGCGAGCTCAAGGCTCGCTAGATCGGCAAGGCTCGAGCCTCGCCGGACGTTGGGGAGGCCTTCGCCTCGCCAGATCCAGCAAGCTTGAGCTCACCCCTCGTCGAATCTGGCAAGGCTCGAGCCTCGCCTAACATCGGCAAGTTCAAGTCTAGCCTAATTGGCGAGGCTCGGGCCTCGCCGAATATCAGTGAGGCCTCCGCCTTGCTAGATCCGACGAGCTCGAGCCTCGCCCGACACCGGCAAGCTCGAGGCTCACCAGATTAACGAGGCTCAAGCCTCACCCGACGCTGGTGAGTTTGAGTCTCACCCGATTGGCGATGCTTCGGCCTCGCTAGATCCGGCAAGCTCGAGGCTCACTTGGCCGGTCACCAGCCATCGCCGTGCCGACCACCGAAAGAAGGATTGTGTGGTTTGGGTTGAAAATGGGTTCTAAATCTAACCCATTTAAGATCCACTTAATATCCACATATCTTAAGTTTTTAATTGTTAAACTCATTTACTTAGTTCCTTCAAAAAACAAGTGACCCATTTATGATTTAAATGGGTCATATATGGGTCTATGACCCATTTCCTAGGCAAGAAACTTGTATCCGAAAACAAATATTGGTCTGCCAAAAGGGCTGTCGGGTGCTCCAATAGAGTGATGTTGGGAGATCTAATAAAAAGATATCATTCAAGAATAGGGAATAGCGTGTGACAGATAATTTACATCGAACAAAATCCTAGAAAGTTAGAAATCAAGGGGCAGCGAAAGATTAAAAAGATGTGAAGAACACGATAAGGATAGATATGGAGCACTATAAACTTACAAAAGACGTTGTAAGGAGGAAACATGCAAAGATCTAGGACTAATCAAAACTAAGGGTGTGCAATCAGATTGGGTTCGAAAAACAAGTCCGGGAACCGGTTCCTAGTTAAATTGGTCCAAGAACTAGTTTCAGTTTTTGGAAACCGGTTGGAATCGATTCGGGTGAAAACCTACTCGATTTGCCGCACCCTCACGAGCAGCCCTTGATTCGCCGCTTCTATTCTCTCACAGGAGAGATTCCTCTTCTCTCTTCTCCTTCTCCCCCTCCTCTCTCTGTCTCTCTCTACCTGTTCTCTGCTTCTGCTCTCTTACAAGATCTTCTCCTCTCTCTCATACATGACATAGATTCGCAAAGCCGCAGGCAGAGGAGAAGCTCGAGCAATGGGAGGCCCTTCGTGTTTCGGATTGGGAGCTGAAGCTTCTTCTTCGACCGCTCAGTTTCAAGGAGTCCCCAATGAATCGCTCAACATGTCCCAAACCAACTGGAAAACCGACAAAATGTGAGTCCTTTCGGTGCTCCGAGGCCGTGTCAGTCGTTTTCGTGGAGTTGGGTTCGCCATTTTGGTCAATTTCGTGCGTTTGTTGAGTGTTCTTGCTCGTCTTTGCTGGGGTTGCTTCTGTTGCCCTGCTTAAGATTTGTGCTTTTTCTGTTTATTCGTTTTTGCCGCGATCTTCTTCTTCTTCTTCTTCTTCTTCTTCTTCTTCTTTCTTGGGGTTGGTGTTTGCTGATTACTCGTTTGTAGTTTTAACATGCTGAAAAAACTATGCCTTGATTACAGGTTGGATGTTTACATCCATGATTATGTAGTGAAGAGGGACTTTGAAAGCAACTACTCACGCTTTTCTTGTCATGCCCCTATCCTCGAGCGTATGCCCATCCTTCTCCGGTCGATAAAATTTTTTGCGATTTCCCAAAACGAGTTGCCGACTCTTTCATTTTAATTCACATGCGGAAGCAAATTACTAATCCCCTGACATTAACAACTCGGGATAGAAAAACCAGGAAATAGATTCACAAACAAAACACACATTTATATACACACTGAGTCATGTACAAAGTCTATAACCAAAAGACTACAAAGACTGACTTTCCAAAAAAAAGCGGTCCTAACTGACCTACACTTCAAATCACCTCCTCTCATCTCTAGGTCCTCCACTCAACGATCTTGAAAATTTAAGCCCATGACGGGGTGAGATATAAATTTCAACGAGTTCGCACTCTAAATCTCGATTAGGAGGGAAATACATCTAGAAGTGTCCTAATCACACAATCACACAATCATAGGGACTTACCTCATCTCAAGTCCACCCTGCAAGTCTGTACAATCAAATACTCAACCAAACAATTCAATTCAATTTAATTCAATTTAGTTCAACCATCAATCAGTCAACTCATTCAACTCCATGTCATCGATGCCATTTATAAATTCTATCAATTTGAATCCTGCTCACCTAAGCTGAAATAGATATACTCATATCTCATTGCTCCCCAAAGCTGATGTCTAAAATTTGCTCACCGAAGGTGCTAGATCAATTATTGCTCACCGAAGCTGCTAGATAATTATAATCCTCGCTGAAACTAATATCTATAATATTCACTGAAGTTGCTAAAGTATTCTTGCTCACCGAAATCAATATCTATAGTGCTCACCTAAGTTGAAATGGTACTTAAAAACCACTTTTGGTGTCAAACACCCGACACCCGGTATTTTCTATTAAAATACCTATATATCACAAATATCACTCAATTCAACAATACATCATTCAATTACAGAAACTAAACACATCATTGCGATCAGCTCGAAATTCTATCAAGCGGCTCTCTCGATATAATTTCCGAAAAATATTAATTAATTAATAATTAAATAAATTTCGAAAATTAATTTAATTGAAATATAAAATAATATAATTAAATAATATTTAATTTAAATAATTAATTAATTAAAATTCTAATTAAGATTCAACCAATCTAATTGCATAATTAGACTAATTAATCCATCCACTAGTCTAATCATGCACATAATCTAATCAATATTTAATTAAACTAATCTAACCACATAATCCCTAATTTAATTAAATAAAACACCATTTAAACGTCATTAGCCTACTAAGAAGAGTTTAGTGCATAAACTCACTGGTATAGTGCGAAAACTAGTTCACCGCAACGGCGGCCAAAACTTGAATTGCGGTGGCACCAACGGGCTTGGACCGGGTCTAAAATCGGCCCAACAAATCTCAGCCAAAATTGAGATTTTTTATTGAGTTGGGCTGGGCTTGCTTCGCTGGTTTGGGCTTCAAATGGGCCTGACCAAAACTGAAGATGGGCTGCTGAGTTGATTTCGTGGGCTTTGCTGGACTGGACTGCTGAAATTCACGGGCTGACTTGCGTGAAGATGGGCTGCCTGCTGGGGTCTTGGGGGAGATGGGCCGAGGCTGAAGCTCACGGGCTTCAAATGGCCCAACTGCTGGGCCAACCGTGAGAGAAATCCAGCGAAGGAGTGGCTGACTTGGATTTCTGCAGGGTTGAATCGTGGACTGAAGATGGCGCTGGCGATGCTCGAGCGTAGGATTGGCACCGGCAGAAGGAAGAGACGCACACGGGGAAGCTGGCTTCGCTTCGGTGGCCGCGAGCTAGAGTCAACAGGACTTCAATTGTTGACCAATGAAGACGCCAAATGTTGAAGGGTGTCGCGGATGAAGACACAAGCGGTGGAGAAGGCAGCGTCGGAGGGCGGATACATGGACGATGCTGGCAGATTGGGGTCAACTTTGCTGGGGGGTTTTCTTTGATTGACCGAGGGAGCTAGATACTGACGTGTAGCAAGAAGAGAGTTCAGTGGAGGTGTGGGTCTTCGGTGGACTGAAGCCGCGCGGGAGAAGAAATTTGGTGGGGGCTGCTGAAGGTGATTTGGTGGTGATACAAAAATGAAGATGCAGAGGAAAGTGAAAATGAAAGCAAAACGGAGAGGGGTCAAGGAGATGGGAAGCAACTGGTGGTGTACTCGGCAAGCTTGGAGGGCTTGAAGTCAAAGATATTATCCAACCACTTAATTGATTATCCTCTTGTCCTAAATACTTTCTTGCTCTAATAATCTCACAAAAACCAAATTTAATGTCCATAATTCCAGCCCCTTGCCTAATTTCGAATTTCACTCAAATTGAACTTCAATTTCCTCTCCGATTTCTCCAATTTGAGGTCCAATTTCACTAAAGAAAAATCCCCTACAATTTTCTGCAAGTCCCCAACACCCAAAGGCTTGGCTTGGAAGTCCCAAATTCCTTCGACTTAGCCCATCCAAATTTTTGTTATTTTTCCGCAACGTCCGAATCGATTTTCTGTAAAAATCTCGAAATTTCCGAAATTTTTTCGGAGGATGAGTCGACGTTCCTAAAATAAATTGTGACACAACAAAACTTTCAATTTCTGAATTCGGGTTCAAATTCACGGTTAATTTTAATTCAACGTGATTTTAGCATGACTTAGTCTACCGGGTAGCTTTTAGGAATTTTTGGGGCAATTAACCTATGATCAATTTATCTCAAGTCACAATGTATATTTTCGACACATTGGTGATTCTCAGTTGTCATAAAAATCTCGATGTTTCAATTACGAGTACTGGGTACCAAAACGATAGAAAAATCGGTCTAGTACCGATCGATGAGTATTTTGCAATCAGGTAGAATCACCTACACTATGATCATACATCTCAGTCAAATCGACATATCTCCGTTCTCTAATCGATTTCGATAGTGTCGTAATAACCTTTGCAGATTAACATGGTCGAGCAATTGATTTCTGATCGAATTCTCAAGTCTATTGTGTTAAAATCCCATAATGGCTTCCCCAGATAGTCTAGTTATCTCATAAATGATTAGCTTAAAGAACAGCACTATCAGCGCATTGATGAAAGGCCCGATTTATTTAATTGAAAACAAATTCTAAAAATTTCGGTTGTGACATTTCTAGCTGAAGGGAAAGTGTCCTTTGATCCTGTTGGTGAGAATCTTCTTCGGCTGAAAAGGAACTATGGATTATCTCTTTTTAGTCAAAAAATTATTGTACTTATTGATTATATATGCTTAATATTTCAATACAAATTATAAGGATTACGTTGTTGTTGTTGTTGTTTTTTTTTTTTTTTTAAATTATGACCTAGGGAAACCCGTAAGCCGACAGCCGGCAGACAAACCCTAGGGCCCACGGAGGAACCCACCACTCCCATGAAGCGGGTAAGTCCACCTGCGACATGCTAGGGATTCGAACTTCTCTCCTAGTAGCGCCACTCAGTGCAGTGGTAGGATTACGTTGTTGTTTGCACACATATTTATGTAAAATTCGAAGTCTTATAGGATATCGGGTGATTATAGAACAAGTTCTAATGGAAACAAGATTGACCCTAAAATCAGATTGAAAAAATAAGATGGTCCCAAAACATAGTCTAATATAAATAGGGTTCAGTACAGAGTCCAAAAAAGGGTAACCGATTATAACATGATCGAATACAGGGTCCAGGGTTGGAATCTACCCATCCTGAACCCGATCACCCCTAATTAAAAGGCGAGTGTAGAAAGCATGCAGTAGTTACATAAAGCACATATGATGACCAATCAACCCTTTTGAAGAAAGGGAGCGAGGCAAATTTTTCTACGCTTGATGTCTCTGCAATCTTAGAAGTTCAATACACATTAAGAGGTCAGCTGATACATGGACATTCCATAATAAACTAGAAGCTGAGTAGAAAGAAACTAACATTTATTTCAAAATCAAATGTAACACACATGAAAAAGGCCAAAAAAAAAAGAGGAAAATAAGTGGGAAAGAAAGAAGTCATCTTTTGTCTATGTGTCCGGTGATGAAGAAAAAGTATGACATTCCGATTTTCCAATCCTATTTTCAATAAATTGAGATGGACATTTTGTTGGCACGCATATAGTTCTTTTCCTTGAGTCGATCACTCATGTGAAAATTAGTCTATCGGGTGAAGCCGTTAAGAGTTTCTAATGCATCAGACTCGAGAATTTGACCAGGAAGCGACCTTTCGACCGAGCTAATCTGCAAGGGTCATTACGGCACAAATAAAAATCGATTAGAGACCGGAGATAGGTTGACTCAACAGAGGCATGTGATCGAGTGTGGGTGATTCCACTAGATCGCACAATTCTAGTCGATCGGCACTAGACTGACTTTTCTATCGATTGGGTACCCTGTGTTCGTATTTGAAACCTTGAGATTACCCCGACAACCAAAAGTCGCCAATGTTTCAGAGATGTACATTGTGGCTTGAGATGATCAACCACAGGTCAAATGCATGAAAATTTCTAAAGGCTACTCGGTAGGTTGGGCTGCGCTAGTATCGTGCCAAAGTGAAATTAACCGTGGAATTGAGATCGAATTTAGAAATTGGAAGTCTGGGTGTGCCATAAATCATTTTAAGAACATTGACTAATCTTCGAAAGATTTTTCATGTAATAAGAATTCTTCAGAAATTAGATCAGAGAATGGCTGTTTTGGCTCGAGAAATTAGTAGGCTCGCCTTTGGTCTTGCTTTTGGGATTTAAGTTGGTTCTATGAACAAGTGAAGATGTGAATTGAAGTGTGGTGACATTGAATTAATTTTATGGACTTCAATTTGATTCGATTGGAAGAGAATCAAGTGGAATTGAAGAAATTATTGTACAAGATTTTATGCCCCGACGGAAAATGGAATTGCAACCATTGGAATAAGGTTGTGGGAGATAGTGGAGTGTGATGTCATCCATAATGTCATGGTGGAGCCAAGCGAATGGGGTGTTGACAAGTGGCAAGAGCCCATTGGCCCTCATAAAGTGGGGTTTTTTTTCTCTCTCACCTATCAACATCATCTTCTTCCTTGGTCTTTGGAAGAGAGAGAAAGAGGAGGAGGGAGAGCTTCGGCCGGACCAAGCCAGCCGCACGCCTGACTGGCCACCCTCCGCCTGCCCGCTCGCCGCCACACGTCGCCGGAGCTGCTCACCTCCGTCATCGCCACTTGTCCGCACATGCCTCGCTCGCTCGCCTCTCCGTTGCTTCTCCGCTCGTCCGCCACGCAGCAGCAGGCCAGCTAGCCCTACGCCCCCCTTCCGCTCGTCCGTCACAGCCGTCGCCATACGCCGGAGCCGTCGCGGTCGCCGCCCGTTCGCACGCGAAGACCCACGCGCACTCGCCGGCCCGCCGTCGCGCCGTCTCCGCTCCGCCTCAGCTCGCGTCGCAGTTGCTACATTAGCTCGTGCCGGAGTCATTCGGCCACCTCCGGCCACCGTTCGGGCCCTGCCTAGGTCCGGTTTGACCCCTCAACCTTCCCCGGTCCTTCTCCATCTCATCCAAGCTCTGGATCTACCCTTTCTCGGCCTCAAACCGCAGCGGACAGAAGCTGGAAAAATGGGTATGGCAGCCCCTATTTGGCCCGTTTTGGCCGCCTTCCCGAGCCCGGATGCTCGGCCCGCCTTGAGGAAAGTCGATCCTCGCATCGTCCTCGTCGTTTTGGTCCGCTCGACTCGCTAATCCGGTGAGTTTAACTCACTAAACTTTGATTAGATGGTTAATGATGCCATAAGTGTGCTTAGTCTAAGTTAAGCAATTTTAGGTGGTTAGATTAGCTTATTTGGTTGATGATTATATTAAGATGTTTAATTAAGTTAAAGTGTGTTTAGTTTAAAGTTAAGTATTTTTATTTTTAATATAAAGCCTTGATGTGACATAATAGGATTTTAATTTTGAATTATTTAATTGCTTCGAAATTCTGGAAATTTATAATATTATATTAATTCCGAAATTATTAAAATATTATTTTTAAAAAAAACGGAAAAATTATTTTTGACCTCGGTTGCTCAAAATTTCGTGCCGATCGCTGTGTGTAGTCAGATTTTGAAATTGATGATTGGATATTATAAATTGAGTGTGGATCGTGAAAAATATGAATATTTTATTTAATTGATTTTCGGAATAAATTTAATTATTTAATAAATTTCGAAAATTATTTTGGGACTTTATTTTCTTAGAATTTCGTGCCGATCATTGCTATGCATTTAGAATTTGAATTTGATGAATGGATGTGGCAAATTGAGTGTTGATTGTGATAAATAGAGATTTTAATCATAAAAACCCAAGTGTCGGGTTTTAATGCAAAAATCGGATTTTTAATGATTATATTAAATAGTGGGGTTTGAAAAAGTGAGATATTGGCTTTTTGATTCGAAATTAGCGTGTCCCCACACACGTGAGTAATTTCTGGAATATTTTTAATATGAAGAAAAATGGCCGGGATCACTATCTTAAGTGGAAGCATTGAGTGAAATGCAAAGTGTCCTGGGGCCGAGTATGATTTGGCTGTGTGATAATTAAGAGGAATCGTCCCGGGCTGTTGAGCCGGACTTGCCCCTATATGGGATGCCCACGCAGTGGTTGCGGGTCGCAGTTGATTCTGGGCCCATGCTCCTTCGGGAACGCCATTGATGTACTGACGAAGCCGCGCTCCAAGGTGGGGAGGCGATGCCTGGCAATATGCCAGTAGATAGCCGAACAACGAGTAGGCTATGCCCTTGTGTGGCAGTGAATAACAATTGGAATGCATGTTGAGTGTTGTTGATGTGTCGGATTATGGGACAGAATTGTGTGGCATGGAATGGGACGTGTCATAACAATTTAGTCTTATAATCAGGACCCCCGCGGTTGTTGATTATATGAAAGTGAATGCGTTCCGGTTGTTTAAGTTCCTATTACTATATGAGATTGTGTGATTCAAATTGTGCTAACCTGCAGGAAGGAATTGTGGCGAGGTAAGTTCTCTGTGTGATGTGGCTAGGCCACCTTTGGGCGTATTTTATTTCTAATAAGGGTTTAGGGGGTTGAACTTGCTGAGACATTGTCTCATCCCGGTTTGGGGAATAAAATTTCAGGTCTCTAGATGGTGGTCGTGGAGGACCCGAAGCCCTAAGTCTGGAAATGTGGAGACTGAAGTATCGGTAAACGTGTCCTGCTAGTTGGTTTTAGGATAGTCCCCCTTTTGTTGAGCTGGTCTATTTTATAGACAGTCCAGAGTTGTATTTAAACCTATGTGTTTGTAAATGAGTGAGTATTGTGGTTGATTGCCCGCTTTTCTATCCCAAGTTAAATGTTGTCAGGGGATTTGTTTCGCTTCCGCATGCATAATAAAATGAATGGTTCGGCAACGTATCCTGGGATATCGCATATTTGATCGACCGCAATGAGATGTGCGCGCGCTCGGGGTTCGGGGCGTGACAAAAAGGCTGTATGAAAAGGAGTGCCTAGGGGGTATCAAAGGTTGAAACATCGACGAGTACCTTTTTTCAAAGCTTTTTCTTTTCGTTCATCCTTATTCTTCCATTCGTTCTCGTTCTCGTCATCTTCATCCATTTCATCTCTTCCATCATCTGCAATATCACTTTCACTGGCCGTCTCCCATTCGGAATCATCAGATTCTTGACCGTAGATGGCATGGGAATCACCCTCACCACGGACACCTCCATGTTTAGTCGCTGCCTCCCTGAATACCCAAGCCGCACGCATCTGCTTCTTGACCAATCTCTCAGCATAGTCGGGAATCTTATTTGGCCTCAACGACAGATCTGGATCATTAGACTGAGAGCACTCATTTATGAACAAAATTGCATCTAGTAAGCTTTCTTTAGCAAAGCCAAGCATGCCATAAGCTTGCGCTCTTCTCCAGAGTCTTTTAGCATGACGATTAAGGGGGGGTGTGAAGACCCAGTGCACGTGTGGCATCACTTATGTTAGCTAATGGTTGTTGCAACGAAAGATAACGTTGCGCTCGGTTAGTGTAAAGGACTGCTCTCTCTCTCTCTCTCTCTCAGACCGCATTGGACATAGTTGCAATGCTTCTGAGTACTTTGAAGCTGCTCCTGCTAGATCCCCTGACAACAACAGTGAATTTCCTTCAAGCTTGACCACCAGATTGGCAGCTTGCTTAATATGGAGATCCTCTTTAGGCATATTTTTCTCCCACTTCAGTCTCTGTCGAGAACTTAAGAGATCATCAATGTATTCCTTTGTGCGAGTGTTGAGAGAATTGGGACCTGTGGCTTGCAATTGGATACATTCCTCAAGAACATTGACAATTGAATCTCCAAGCTTTTTGTGATCACCAAGAGCAGTAATTTCTGAAAGATCTACTAGAGCAGGTACTGCTTCGTCAACCACCTACACAACAGATCAGAAGAATTTAATAACAGAATTAAACAGGCATTCATAGGTAATACGTTTCTGGCGTATTCTGCATTCGGGTAAATTCATACAGGACAAGAAGCAGAGTCTGATCAAGTTAATGTATAAATCTGCCACTAAAATTAAACATCATGCATGTCCGAAATTTTTGAAAACATGTCATACTGATGAACTACTGAACTTTCGAGCCTCAATTGAGAGAGAAAAAAAGAAGAGCAAAACTAAGCTGAAAATGGATAGGAATAGAGGAAATATCTAAAAGCAGACTCAATTTCCATTTGAGTTAATTCTCAGAAATATGATGAATGCAGTCAGCTTCCGAGGTCATGTATCTTTCACCTTAAGCCATACATCTAAGGGTCGAGCTATTTACTTCTCATTAAAAAGAAGAGGAGTAATTTTATATGAACAGAAAAAAAGAGAGGCATATTGTCAAATGGATCTTACAAAGTGCATGAGTGGATACTTCATTCAGATGAAAGAATTCCTATCTATTACACATCTAGAATGTGAGTTCATATCATTACAAGGGCACAGTTCAAGGATCTACAATTGCAAATTATTGTTTCAGATAAGTAAGGCAAGAGCCCGCCCTAACTTACCAACTTATGACATTAGTACATAGAAATTGTGCTAATTTTTTTTGTAAATAACTTTAAATGTACGTGATTATATGTTTTTGAGGATTTGAAGTATTCAATATTAAAACTATTTGCAACAAATGTAAGTTTTTAAAATAAAATTCAAATCTCAAGGTCAAAAGTTACAGTGAAGGTCAAAAACTGAAGCCAAGAATTAACAACTCCCAAAGACAGTCTGCGAGATGAGTTAGAGTCAACATTGGGAGTTATTGGTTGTCTTTTAATAAGCCAAAGTGTGAGTTTCAACCTCCCTCAAACAGGCTTACTTCTTTCAAATACCGACCAAATGAAATCACACTAGGAGTCAGAAACCAGCAAAGCTAAAAAAACTAAAAAGCACCAACTACTCAACTACTCAAAACTAAAGTTACAGAAAGCGTAATACCTTCCTCCCAAGTCCCAACACCCACCCATACAGAAAATACTTCTAACGAAGTACAAAATTTATTTCTTTTATAGAGACAAAAGTGTTTTGAATTTCACTGAAACTATATTTCACATAACTACAAGAAGCACAAGGTAAACTTTATATGTACACAAAATAGTCATTCTGATCAACTTTCTGTTAGAGCTAACTTGTCTTATTTTTCCAATGCATATTCGTGACTTACAGTATAAAAATTTTCAAAATTGAGTCTTCCCTCTAAATTGGTTTATCCCAAATAATTCTCAAAATTTTAAGACATACAATCGGTTCAAAGACATTGTTCAGCTTATCGCTTTATAAATCAGTCCGAGATCACAGTTCGCTACATGCCTCAATCTATTGGACAATCAGGTCAGACCCAGAGAACATAAAAGACTGTATTTACAAGAAATGAATGTATTTGTTCCCAAATTGGTAGAAGTAATGGCATGCAGTTTTGGCATTTTTCAAGTCTAAGTTGCTCTCTGCTGTCCCACATGTGGCACACGAGAAAGCCAGAGCAAAATAGGAGACCAAGGATCACAAACGCTCGAAGAATAAATGGAAGTTGAGAAAATACAAATGATCTCATAGTTGGACCAGTTAAGTCGAATTATTGTGTGTCACCTTGCAAACATATTTATATATATATTACTAACAGGCTTCACGGATATAAAGAAAAGAGGTAGATTTGTTTTATAGAATGGGGACCATGTGACTTTAAATGTAGCTTAGTTCAATTCTCTTATCAGAAGACCGCCCATAGGGTGATTCCTGAAAAAAATCAATCACAAGTGAAGAAGATTAATCTGACGATACAACAATAATTTACGAATCTTCACAATCACAAAAGAAATAAACATCTTAACGTCATAACCCCTTTGAGCATGAAAGAGCACAGGCAATTGAGAAAAGTACGTACATGAGAAAAGATGGAGATACAGATAACCATGTGTCTTGAGCTAACAAGAAAACGAAAACATTACCTTGTGGGAAGTATTTGGGTCCTGGAGCAACCAGAGAAGACAGTCAATAGGCATATATTGCCAATCATCTGACAAACGAGCAATGTTACGCAATGCTTCAACTATACCAGGACAACTAGCAACAGCTTCCCGACCAATCTTATGATGACAAATAGTTCTCAGTAAACCAATTCCAGCTAGCGAGTTCTCATTAACAAGTCCACCCCACATTCCAGGTAATTTCACCAAGAACTCTGGCTTACGTATGGCAGGAAGAAATTCAGGCTTAAAAGCAAAACAATTTATGAGCTGAAGAGCCCAGCACTGCAGCTGACTAGCCCATTCCTCTGCTTTTCTAGATTCCATCTCAACACCGCCCATGCCACGCGCAAGGAGGTCGCAGTGATAGCTAAGTCTTCTGTCCATGTCCTGATAAAAAGGAGAAAAAAATATCTCTAAAGAACTCATAGCTAGCTGAATGGAGAGCTCGAGGATTTCAACGTGGCTTGCAACCGTTGGGAAAGTGCTGGCAAATGTAGCCAAGTGTCCCAGTGCTCGCAACGCCATCCGCTGCTCAACCCACGTCAATCTTCCCCTTAAAAGCTCTATTAGAGGTGGGATCACCCCAGCACGTACAGCTCTCTCAGCAAGTTCTTCCATGTTCATGGTGTACGATCCAATTATATGAGCTGCAT
This sequence comes from Eucalyptus decipiens, assembly GCA_014182575.1. NCBI lineage: Eukaryota > Viridiplantae > Streptophyta > Magnoliopsida > Myrtales > Myrtaceae > Eucalyptus > Eucalyptus decipiens. The sequence continues at coordinate 31,986,518 of CM024610.1, read as the reverse complement.
AATAAGGGATGTAGATATTTTGGTCGTGCGAAAGCCAGCGGCAGTTCTTGAGACCCTTCCATATAAGGGCGGCCATGCACTCGAAAATTCCCAATTCGATAAACTCTGGGTCATTAGGATGAGCCATTGCAGTGTTCCAAAGGCCACTGATAGGTTGGACCTGACCATTGTCATCTTGTGCAGGCAGTTCTCTAAGGAATTTCAGAATGCTTGCTCTACGCTTGCTTGGGTTTCCTCCTTCATGACGCAAAAGAAGCATCCCGAATATGGACAATCCGTAGTTTTGTCCATATTTTACATCACACGTTATTAAGTAGGCTGCATTCAGTCGCTATACGTTCACCAAGAAAACCTTAAATACTCACGACCACTGCATTGTAGAGACAAAGTTTTACTTTAAGCCAGATACGTACACCTTCAGAAAACAGGCAATTTGAGCAGAAAAATGACTATTTAAGTTTACTACCTTGTTCACTGGTATAACACGTGATATAAGAACCCATCACCGACTTTACTTTTGATTATTTGATAGAAATTGAAATTAGCAAATAGCAGTTGCACAAGAACATTTCAGTACAAACTAACCAAAGCAATCCCATCCCCGCCACCATCCATTCCTTATATGAAATGAATAAACAATACTCCCACAGGCTTCTTCGTCTATGCTACAATGACCTCAAGTCCAACAGTAAAAATAGTTAAACACTACAGTCAAAAGCACCCATCTACCTCCCAACCCATCGAAAAGACTCCACTAGGAGTTGGCCAGTTGTAATAGTGAACCATCGGCACACGCACCATCTCTCAGGAAAAAAGAACATCGGCACAAATAAACCAAATGAGGCATCAAACGATGAAGAAAAAGGCCAACTAAGCATGCTTTCCACTTAATAAGCTCGTGAGGGCTCCCAATTTCAGATCATCTTTCACAAATTTATGCATTTACTCGAAATATACCTGACTCATAAGCCTGTCCCATTTCTACAATAGAGTAATCCAAAAATTCAAACTTGCACCATAGAGCAATTGATTTCCATGCTCGAGAACACGACCCACATAAATGTGACAGAAATCGATAGGATCGCCACACGAGAGAACTGATTCGAATAAATCAATCCCCAAGTTTCCAAAATTTTAAGAAATTCTTAAATGGAGACTAGCTGAGACAACTAAACACCAACATTCGAACAAGGATCCCAATTCATCATAAAAGAAAAAACCAAGGGTAAAATGTAAAAACAACGATTTTTAACATAACAGTCCGAGTCGGACGAGACGTGGCCAAAATCTAGAAACCCGACGAGTGAGCTGGCACAAGAGACAAATTCGAGAAAATGGGACCGACCCTCCACCGGTGGCGATCTAGGCACAACAAAGCTAGGTGTCGAGCCGTCGAGCGAGCGCTCTCGGCTTCCCAGAACCCAGCGACACAAATCAAATTTGAAAAGATAAACATCAAAAATGGCAAATTCTGTTTGATCTTAATTTGGGTTATCAACCTATTAAACTTTTCACTAATTTGTTGGAAAGAGTCAGAATTTGCACACTTGATTCAGAGCTAAAATTTTATACATTGGAGGAAAGTCTAATAAATAGCGCAGCCCCACCAATATCATTCTTAGGTCAAGCAATTTGCACTTTTTTTATCTATTTATTGACATGCTACCTTGAAACCAAAATCTCATTTCTCCAATTTTTCCAATTTTCCAATTTGTTGCTTTTTTATTGTCATCCTGGCTGTGAAAATTGGACCGCACCTTTTGTTATATCCACGAAATATATTTTAAAGAAAAAGATGAAAACGAAGACCAAATTAGAAAACGACACCACCTATCAAAAACGGCGCGCCGGACATGTGTGGGTAGTAGTTGAGAGGATGAGAGTCATGGCTGGCTCTCTCTAGCTGGCCGGACCGGAATAAAGGGTCATCATTTTGGATCGTTGGGTGAGGAATATCGTCCCGCATCCGTATTCCTATCCAATGTTTTGCCATCTCCCACCTATTCATCTGTCGGATTCGTGTCGCACATTCTAAGCAGGGGACATAGGTGTGCTTCTTCTACGGACATGAATCCTGGACATATCGCAAGGAATAGGTTTTCCCATTAGACGTTCCCCCAAACTCGTTTCCCTTGTCAAAGCGTCGAGTTACTATTGTTTAATTCGCCTCAAGATCGGTTTGCCTCGAGATCGGTTTAATAGTTAAGAAATGGACATTGGATCAGAAGATGCGGTAACAAGCGCACGACGCCTATCACATCACTCATGGTATATGTTAAAAGAGAGAGTTCCATTTATTCTCTTACTACCGTCTTTGCTAATGGAGGTCCCCAGAAGCATCTGCTCTTGATTTCCTCTGCTGTCAAGATGCCATTTCCACGGACATGATCAAAACGAAAACCAAAGTCAGCATCTCAGACTAGTGCTGCACCAGAACTTTTCAATAAAGATAGGCATAAGATTCTCTCACGCTTCCTGTTCATGTAATTTTTTGTATTAGATGAATCTCATTCCATCACATTCACAATCTAACGAAAAAGTAACTTAATTAGCTGCGAATCTTTTGTGTTTTTTCCCCTTAAATAAGTCCTGGCTTCCTTCAACATTTTCAACAAGGAACGGTTGTGAAGAAACGTCTAAACCAAAGTCCTTCCCTCTTCAAGCACATCACTTAAGAAGCAATAATGGCGAGGTACGTGGATTCTGGCTACGGTACGCCGTACGGACGCGCCGCCACTCCGCCGACGTACGACAGCTATGACAGGAGCTACGGCTCTTACTCTGCCAAAGGAGGAGTGGTCGGCGACACTTGGCGGGCTCCTCAAGGCCCAGTCATTGACGCCAATAATTACAGGCGCGATGAAATTGATGGGTATGTCAGAAAGCCATACTCGAGCCCGGCTGCCACCCGCGGCTACAGCTCTTCGGGGCAATTGTACCAGCCTAGCGAGTATGGCGACTACAGCAGCGGCAATAAGGATCGGAGGAAGTCGGGCGGCGAGAATTACCGGGGCGAGAAGGACGAGTTCCATTACAAGAAAGAGATCGCCATGGTGGTCCCCGCCGTCATTGATGGCTACGTCGCGCCGAGGCCCAGTCATGGGACCGGATCTCTATCTAAGCCAACAAATGACATCGGCACAGCAATCGAGCTCTTGAAGGACCAGGCGGCATATTCCTCGGCCTCGGGCAGTTACCCTCATCAGCACCAGGCGGAAGCAAGGTATGCCGAGTCGGTCTCCGCGGTGCACTATTACCCGGAGATAATGCCTCACACCATGGATCCGACAAAGAGATATGGAAACATCAATTTGGGATCTCGGAGGCCTGCCGCAGCCGAAAATGGGAGGACTTACTACTGATTTCCATCATCGGAAATCATAGTCTACAAGACATGTCTGCTGACGTGCCTAAGCTAATGCTATTTCATCATGTTATATGTTGGATTCGCTTGTTTGGAATTGAGGTCAAGTATGAATAATTATGCATAGCACGTAATGATGATTGCTTCAGGGTCGACGTATATGTTTATGGCGTATCGAAAGATTGTTATATGAGATAAATAATCTCTGTTCTCTCATTCAAGTTAATAAGGAGGTCTTGTCTTTGTTTCTGTTTCTTAATCCGTTGCAGAAAAAGGATTGATTGCATGTTGCGCGATGAAGTGGACTTCCGAGTAAGTCATTATCTGCTCGCCACAGATAACAGATGCATCCATTCCAGGCGAGTTTCGACAACACTGCTCTGGAACTAACTCCTTCAGCATGCAGAGTTATCCATTGAAATCCAACATACCAATCTCCAGGAACTCTATCGACTGAGAATAGCAATCGAACCTCAGAAGCGAATGCACACTAAAAGAACAGATTAGCTCAAGAGTCAATAGCCCAATCGCATATAACACGTATGGGAGAGACCAGTGATGTAGACCGACATTTGATCGCATCCAAAGTTGCAGTCCATTCAAGATAGTCATCCACGAAATTAGAGCAAAATTAGGCACGTTTGGAGAGAACCAAATTAACCTATGCCAGTCAACTTTGTCGCTGTGGTTCTTTACAAGATTCCACGAATCCAGGTTTGAAGACGGTGCAAATAATTCTGTCATCAGTTGGCGCATTCAGTGCCATGATACCACATAAGGCAGCTTGAATAGCCACCAACTCATGAATCTTGCATTAGGCCCAGACAAATCGTTACACTGCAAATTTCCAGCTACGAAGAGGCAGGAGAGAATCATAGAGAACTCGCCTGGTGTAAGCAGCTAATGGCGAGGAATTTAGACATCCTTCTCTTAGTTCCTGTTCTAAGGTCACACAAAATCTGGCTTTTCCTCTCCTTGCTGGAGCCCTTCAACAATAACTGGTTCCTGATATCTGTCCCCACATTCCTTCGTGAACACAACTTTTGGCGGAGGACCAAACAATTTGAGATCATTAAGCGAGACAATTTGTTGAAACAGGACCAAACTTTGCCGCACGAGAAAATTAAAAGAAGAGCCAACGCATAGGATGCCATACCTTTCCAGAACCAAAAGTGAAACTTTTCCTGATTTGCTGTTCCTGAAATAGATGAAACCTCCCTTGTTCATCCGAGGTCATCATTTGTTAATACTTCAAGGTTGGCCTGGATCGTTCGCCAAGCTGTACTTTGTGCGCAAGCTCTCCGATGCTCCTATTTTGGAGCTTCTTTGCTCGAGCTTGTAACTTAGCATATCTTTCCCAGCTTGTAACTTAGCATATCTTCCCCAAAAGAAATCTCCTTCATCCTTCGACTTAACTAGTAAACAATAAGGTCATTGAAAAGGAAACGCCTTCTCTTTCTTTCGCTCCTTTCTCTTAATCCAAGACCATAGACGGCGGTACCTGGTTCACAATAACCATACCCATTAAATACCAGATTGGCAACAATACTATCATAAGCAATAACAAAGACATTTCTTTACTAGGTGAGATTGACCGTTAAAAACAAGATTCTCAGGAAGACAAATTCCACTCAAACACTAATTACAGATCGATCATTATCGGATTACTTCACTAATTTTGATGCAAAGATCTTAATCAAAAGAGGATTGTGCTCATTTATGGTAATCAACATGACCAAACACTACAAAATGTAACCCACCCCATTGTGGACGCGTTGGTTCGGGCATTCCCCTCTCTTCCGGTTGGGGGGAGTTCGAGTCACCACGGTCGCATTTGCACGACTTAAGTGCGGCGCCGCGGGAGGTGGGTCCCTGTGCTAGCGTCGCTTCGGGTTTACGTCGCCGGTTGCTAGCTGTACGGCAGTTCCCGAGTCATAAAAAAAAAAAAAAAACACTACAAAATGTACTTCTTTAATACAAAATGAATGATTTTCTCACACTTGAAGCAAAGATGAAAAAGAACACCCAACATATACATCCAGTGACCAGGCAAAAACAGAGATTATGAGCTTGACATAGTAAGCTGTAAGCAGAACATATGCATCAATCTACCTGGCAAACCACATCAAGCAACAACAAAAATGAGCTTAATTAGGAGAATACGAACCGGTCATGTTTGTAAAAAGAGGCACTAAACATGGATATGATAGGTATTATTTATACTTGATGGTGTCTGGAAAATTATTAGAATATGATACACATGAAGAAGGTGAGGACATGAAGGAAGTAAGAACACAAGTAAGAAGTACACTTCGTCTACAATGGAGTTCTCACAACCGTCACAATGATATTTGTTGTACTTTATTAGTACATCCATGATGGGGTGCAATTAAGACGCACCATTTCGTCTTGATATGTTATGATTGAGAGACATCATTTGAAAGGATATGAGAGAATCATATAAAAAGCTTCTGAAAATAACCATTAGGACGATTGGCAGAAAGAATGTTCATAAAGAAATTGTTCTTTCTTCTTCTCCCATTTCCATCAAAGAAAAAAAAAGTGTTCCATTACTCTTTTATGAAGACAATTAGCATTTATGCTGTGAGAATTGGATGTTTTTCTCATGATTGCATTTAGACCATTGTGAAGTCATATTGTTCGTTGTTCACCCATAATTCAACATTCGTTTCGGGGTAAATTATTCATTGCGCATCAAAAAAAGGTTAGTCGTCTTCCATCGATTTTCTTCCTGTATTAGTATCAAAGCCAGGTTATGACTTCTGCTTTGTTTTTCCATCAAATTTTCTCATTTACCATTTAAAATCAGGATTAAGAGAATGAACTTTACATTGTCTAGATGTTGATTGCTCGGATATTGCAACATGAATCATCGAAAAACAAACTGAAGCGAAGAACGGGTTTGGAGATCAAGTATACTCGTACAATTTTGGCCATTTTTCAAAATATTTTTTTTGCCAAAATCAATTTTTAAATATACAAGGTGAAAGTACTCGTTGAGATGAATCAAACGGCGGGTTGATCATCGCCGGAGGACATTAGATGTGCCCACATGACGGCCAGAAGCCGCTACGCATGGGCGCCACACGCTCGACACGTCGGGCATGCCCATCGTGTGAGCACCACGCGTGCATTAATGAGGCGATGTGTGTTGCGTCATCGATGACGTCAGCCAACAGTTGGTAAGTGTCGGATGACCAACTGTTGGCTGACGTCATTGATGACGTCACCCTATCGACGGTAGTTAGCTAGCCAGCGGTCAACTAGCGACCCAACCCGAGACCCAAACCAGAGAATCAACTCGACCGGCAACCTGACCTAACCCGATGACTGGTCAATCGATCCGACCGTTGAACTGGTCCGGCAGTCAAACCGATCGAACCAGTCGGACCGATCAAGAGCCTTAATGGCTCGCTAGCCCGTGCATCACACGTGCCGCACACTTAGGCAGTGTGTGGATGGTCTGATTGACAAAAGATCAATGGCCTTTGGTTCATATGGATGTTATCTATACTGTGGTATAGTTATTTTACATGTTTGAGGTTTCTAAATGTATAAAAATGTGTATAGAAATAAGTACGAGTATATTTGAGGGTATAAATGAAATGTTTATTCTTTTTTAGCCTGTATTTTCTTATTGTTTTGGAAATAAAAGCTAGCCTACATGAAAATGGCAACATATATGTTATGTAGAACTTGGTTCGATGATAGCATGTATATAATTTGATATGCTTGCAATTTCTTGGTTCTAAGTATATTTGAACAATGGTTTGAAATCATTGATTTTTTCATTACATGTTGAATTACGGTTTTGATTATAGTTGCCGCATGATTGTTTTTTGTACATTGGTTCACATCATGTTGTGCCTTTTGTGTTAATGGAAAAATGTGGAAATTACATGAGGTCATATAATTACTTTTTCTAGAGGAAGTTCGTAGGTTGGTAAAATTCGAAAGAGTTTTTTATTTAGAATTTAAAATTTGCGCAAATTAAACTAATGAATAGTAATAGAATAATTGTATATAGAAGCTGATTGGGAACATAGTGAACTTTCGTTTCTGTGTCTTTTATTGAATTATCATTAATTTAGTTTGTCTTTGTTGAAAATTAAATATGTGTGTTACTCTGAAAAATGTGCTAGTATTGATTCTGCGTTTATTATGTTAATATGTTATAGTAATTGATTATTGTTTCGGCATTCAAGACCATTGTGGCTAATCTTAATAAGGGTAAGAAGTTGAACAGTGACAATTATGATATTTGGCACCGAAAGATTCAATATATCCTTGAAGAGCAAGCGGTTTCAACCACACGATGGATGAACCTGAGCATGAAAGTTCAACTCAACACAAGAGAGATCTATAAACTTATCAAGCTTGGAAGAAGAAAAATAACTTTGCTCACATTACATTACTGAGTTGTATGTAATATAATCTCATGTGTGAGTTTGAAAGTTATGATAAAACACAAATAATGTGGGTTGCCTTGAAAGATAAGTTTGAGGATACATTTGCTATCAAGTTTGACACATATCAAAAGCACCTAAATATAACGATGAAGCAGCATCTTTGGGAAATGTCAAACATGATTCATGAACTGAAATCGGTAGGTCATTCCCTTACTAATAAACAGCAAATTCAAGTTGTTATAAGGTCTCTTCCTAATAATTAGGAGCATGTGAAAATCGACATAACACATAATGAGAATATTGTCATTTTTTATAATATAGTGCGTCATTTTGGAATTAGAGGATGAGCATTTAGAGACTGCGAGATCTAAATGTTGATCCTCTACACATGCTTATGTTGTTGAATTGAGTTCGCGCAAAGTTTCGGGCTTCAAGCGCAAAATGAATCATCAATTCAATAATAAAGGGAAAAAGACTAATCAAGCACCTAAGAGAGCTAAGACCGTCCAATGCAAAAAGTGTGATGGGAAGATTGATAAGGCCCGGATGAAGTGCTACAATTGTGGCAAGATTGGTTACTTTGCTCGTGAATGCATTGAGTTGAAAGAAATACCCTATTACTCCATTACTTTAAATAATGCTTTTATTTCTAGCACTGTAATACTTGCTAAATCTCATCTAATGTAGATTGTAAAATCAAAAGCAACAGACCACGTAACTAGAAACCGAGAAGTATTTGTGGAATATCGTCGGATACAATCTGGAAGAAGATGGATATATGTTGAGAATAATTCAAGAGTTGAAGTGAAGGATATTGGCATATGTAAATTAATTTTACGTGGTCGTCGAAACCTATTCCTACATAATGTCCTCTATGCTCTAGATATTCAACGGAACTTGGTCTCCATAATTGTTCTTCTTAGCTTAGGTTATGTATTGAATTTCCAAGGTGATTGTGTTGACATTTTATTTGGAACTATTTAGTATAGTTCTAGTCATGTATGTATTGATTTTATAATATTAAACATTGACTATGATTTGTATGATGTTAATGTTAATAGTTGTTTTTCTTTAATTGCATCTTCTAATAATGTTGAGATTGATGTAAGTACTTAGCATGCTAGATTGAGTCATATTGGATTACAAAGAATGCAAAGGTTAGCTAGAGAATGCTTTTTAGGGTCACTTGCTAATGTTGATCTACTCATCTGTGAACATTGTTTAGCGAGAAAAGCAACTAGAAAGCTATTCGATAATTGAACTAAAGTCGAATTTCCATTACAACTTATACGTTCTGACATTTGTGGTCAATTAAATGTGAGAGCGAGGCATGGGACCTCATATTTCATCACTTTCACATATGATTTCAAGTGTTTTAGTTATGTCTTTTTGATCTCCCATAAGTCAAAAGCATTAGACTACTTTAGATAATATATAGCGCTGGTAAAGAATCAGTTAAACAAAACAATAAAGGCATTGCGAATCGATCGTGGACGTGATGAAAAAGATATTGTACAACAATAGACTATTCCTAGTACTTCGCAACAAAATTGGGTTGCTGAAAGAAGAAATAGAACCTTATTAGAAATTGTTAGGTTTATGATAGTGCAAGCACATTTACCTATCTTGTATTGGGAAGATGCGTTATTGACTGGTAGGGAATCAGACTTAAGTAATTTGCATCAATGGGGGTATGCAGTTTATATTCATGATTCTTTCCATAAATATGACAAATTAGGTCCTAGAAGGAAGAAATATATCTTTATAAGTTATTCCAAATGCTCCAAAGAGTATGTGTTCATAGGTGAACAAGCTAATATAAGTGTGACCAAAATGGAGTCACAATATGTCACGTTATTGGAAAATGTTTTTCTTAGTAGAAGTGAGATTGATAAGAATTTTCAATTATATGAGATAGAAGATCTTAATAACACACCCACTAATGTTGTAGAGGAAAATGAATATTTACCTCAACATATAATGCTTGGTGGGAGTGTTGCATCGCTTGGCAAACTGAATTCAAGAAAAGTTTAATTACGTAAAAGTAATTGTAAAAGTATTCATCATTATCGTTTTGAAATTGAATGGGAAGTATTTATGATTGTTCAGCAAGACGATATCGAGTCTAAGATTGTTCAAGAGGCTCTCTCATCCTCTAATAAGGAAGAATGGAGAAAAACTTTGGAAAATGACATTGAGTCAAAGAAAGCAAATTATATCTGGGACTTATTTGATCTACCACCCAATCGCAAGACTATTGAAAACAAATGGGTTTTTGAGATTAAGCGAAGGGCGGATGGATCCATTGAAAAGTATAAAGCTCGTCTTGTGGCGAAAGATTATACTCAACAAGATGGTATAAATTATGATGAAACATTTTCACCAGTTGTAAGTTTGTCTCAATATGCTTTGTCCTAGCCATCATTGCATGTTTGGACTTTGAATTATATCAAATAGATGTAAAGACGGCAATTCTCAATGGAGAACTAGATGAGGAAATATATATGAAACAACCAATATGTATCATAGCAAAAGATCAATAGCACAAAGTTTGCAAGTCTCATCGCTCAATATATGGCCTTAAACAATCATCTAAACCGTGGTATCTTCATTTTCATCAAGCTATAATGATTTTTGGATTTACGATAATCAAATAAGACCACTGTGTATATATTAAGCGGTTCGAAGATAAATTTGTGATCTTATCACTTTACGTTGACAATATTCTATTGGCTAAAAATGACAAAATTTTAGTTATCATTATAAAATAATTATTGTTCTCCAATTTTGAAATAAAGGACATGGAAAATACTGCTTATATATTAGAAGTTAAGATCAAAAGAGATTGATCAAGGAAAATCATTACTTTATCACAAAAGTCTTATATAATGAAGATTCTTGAACATTTCAATATACAGTATTGTAATCTCATTAATACCCATATTATGCAAAGTGAAGATCTAAGTACTAAGATATGTCCTAAGATTCCGGAAGAAAATAAGGAAAATGAAATTGTTCCTAACGTTAATGCGATTGGAAGTTTGATGTATGTTATGATATGTACTTGACCCGACATATATTATGCCATGGAGTTGGTGAGCCGATATCAATCAAATCCTGGTCAAGCACACTGAAAAGCGATGAAGAGAATCCTGAGATACTTAAAAGGCATCATGGACTATCGACTTTGTTACCAAGCAAATCATTTACGCCTATTAGGCTATTTAGATGTTGATTGGGGAGGAGATTTAGATGAGCATAAATTGATTTCTGGATATGGGTTCTTGCTCAGTGAATGTTTAATTTATTAGAATATTAAGAAATAGACATGCATGACATTATCTACGATATAGGCAAAATTTATTACATGCTCTGCTGTAGTGCAACAAGCAGTATGACTAAAAATTTGTCACTGAGGTTCCAAGACTAATGATAGTTTATTGTGATAGTCAAGCGGCTATTACCCATGTAAAAAAATCCCAAGTATCATGGAAGGACGAAGCATATTGACATAAAAAACTTCATCAGAGATATAATAGCACAAAAAGAAGTGATCATTCAATATATTTCAACTAATAAAATTGTTACTGATCCATTTACAAATGTTGTTCCTAGAGACGTATTCTTGACTCACAGGATGTCACTAAGGTTAAGTAGAATGTTTATGTAATATCGTAGAAGATCATTGGTTTATGTATATGTGAACGTATGTATTATACTTGTTTGTTTATTAGTGACTTGATATTTTATCAATAAGTATAAATTCATTATGAGCCTAATACAAACACACATATATTATTGAAAAGTATATCAACAAGCAATAATTGGCTCATTCACACAAACAATCACCTCAAATGTTATAAGTAGCACGTTGAGACAAGACGTTATGTAGAAATAAACGCTAAATAGCAAATTTGGTACATAAAATAATATGTTGCATTGATTGGAGTTAAAATGGGGTCTGTAATTTGTATATGATAAAACCAAATATGATAGTCCCGCAATCATGTATGCCTAAAAGATGCCAAATGCGAGTACTTACTTAGGCTCTATAGAAAGCGAGCTGATACAGCACTCAAGCTGAACTTGAGTACTTGAGTAGCACGTAACTATGTTTAAGCAAAAATCCATATAATTGATATATTTAATAAATGACATACGCTCTTATAAAAAAAGAAATCCACTATAGCATGTAATTCATATTACATGTGCATTGTATGACTGACAATGGAAGGTAAGTGAAATTATCCATATTTACTCATTGTGTGAGCCCTTAAGGTAATTTATAATTTACCTCATTTTGTATCATATGTTACTTCTGACTATGTTTTCGAAGTGAAAGATCAATATTGCTACTTTGGCATGTCACCAGTGATCATGAATAGATATGACTTTATGGGACGTGTTTATGAGAGCAATTGTTCTAAAATGGAGAGAGACATAAATGCAAATGAAGAATATCGTTGTTTTATATTTATTACATGTATTTACTAGTCGACCAATTATATCACCTTCTGTGGTTGTAGATAAAATTGTAAATACGTGGTGTTATGAAAATAATTAAGTATAACTCTTAAAGGATAGGTATACTTGAATTGATGTAGCAAAATATGTCTAGGGCACTGTGGGACATCGATTATTTATATCTTTATAGGGTTGTAGCCATTATATCATCCCTAATAGGTGCATAATTTGAGCTTCCAAGTGTAGGTGTACTTATTGGTCGCTCGGCTTTCTTACCAGTATGAATTGTTTCTAAAGTTGATGAATGTTAAATACCTTATATTCTTGATAGAGAACTATCAAGCCAATCATATACGAGTGGGAGATGTTGTATTTTATTAGTACGTCTATGATGGGGTGCAATTAAGATGCACCGTTTCGTCTTAATATGTTATGATGGAGAGACACATTTTAAAAGGGTACGAGGGAGTCATATAAAAAACTTTTGAAGATAAACATTGGGACGGTTGGCAGAAAAAACGTTAAAAAAGAAATTGTTCTCTCTTCTTCTCCCCTTTCCATCAAAGAAAAAAAGGCATTCCATTACTCCTTTACGAAGACAATCGACATTTATACTGTGAAAATTGGATGTTTTTATCATGACTGCATTCAGACCATCGTAAAGTCATCCTACTCGTCATTCACCCATAATTTAACGTTCGTTATGGGGTAAATTGTTTATTGCGCATCAAAAAGAGTTAAGTTGTCTTGCGCTGACTTTCTTCCTACAGTATCTAACTCTCGGCTTTTACTTTACATGGCCGAACACACAGCCACTGTCACGAAATAGTCAAGCAGCATATTCTGAAGATGAAGGAGTCAAAACGAATGAAGCATTGAGGTAGAACTAGATCAATGCATATTCGACATCACACTTACGAGTACCCGATCATGCAATATGATTTGGATAAAATGAGAATCACATGTTGGGATTCCGCAAACAAATGGAGATCGAGCTTCCGAAGTTCAATTATCCTAGCTACAGGAACTATGCATGTGGTGAATCCATAGGAGGCCAAACCCGTGTTTGCTAACTCTGCCACTCAAGTCTTCCCACATATCATCAGCAATAGGAGTGTCAATGGGTCGGGTTGGGTTTTGATGTTACCTGACCCGACCTGAATCATAAGGGTCACATACTATGAGTCGACCCGAACCGACCCGAAACACATTAGACCCGCATCGAAAATTCGGGTCGAGCCGGTTCGGGTCAGGTCAAGTTGGGTCGGGTTTCTGGGTCTTCCTCTCTTCTTTTTTTTTTTTTTTTTCACCTCCCTCTTTCCGAGTAAAAGAACACATAGTTAAAACTTGACCAAATGCTTTGGCCCTGTTGCGAGACAACGCACGCGAAAGTAAACCCTGCAAAGCCAAAAAAGCTTTTCACCTCTCTCTCTCCCCCCTTTGTCTCTCCTCCGTGGAGCGATTTCAACTTGGCTACAACAACTTGGGCTCCCAGCTCAGGTCAAAGACTAGCAGTTCCAGCCTCCTCCCCCCAAAAGACAGGACTTTGAAATTCCATCAATCGCTGAGTCCACAGGGGAGAGAGTAGAGAGAGAGAGAGAGAGAGGGGGGGGGGGGAGAGAGAGAGAGGATGAAGGTGAAGGGTGGAGGTAAGTAAAAGAGTGTGGCAGCGTCAAGCTAGGTCTTCTTGAAGACGACCCCCATTGCCAACGGCGGCGGCAATAAGCTCTAATGACTCCGATTGTCTATATTTTCGGTTTTCGCAATGTGGGTTTCGCTTGGCATTGACTCCCGCTTGATGTGTGTCTGTGGGTAGAGGTGGCAGGAGGAGGGCATCCTCTCTAGGAGAAGGAGGTGGTGGAGGAAGCCGAGGAAGGAGAGGAAGTCGATGAGGACGAGGAAGAGGACAAGGACGAGGACAACGCCGAGGATGAGCCCGAGGCCGATGAGGAGGGAGCCAAGTGGACGAAGCTAGATGAGGGCTTTTACGAGATTGAGGCCATCCGCTGCAAGAGGGTTCGCAAGGTTGCCCCCTTGACTTTTTACTTTCCCATTGTAGTCAAGAATTCGTTTTTCGCTCCTGGGTTCATCGCTACTGTCTTGTTGGTTATTGTTTTGTGGTAAAAGATCCTGCTGTTGTTGCTACTCTGTGAAACCCTAGAATGCAAGGAGCAAAGAAGAGCGCGGTGGTAGAATTGACGAGAGGGCGTAGTCATCGATGGCGGCAGCGACGGCGGCAGTGGTGGAGTCGACAATTGGAGAAGGCGCAATCGTCACGTCAAGAGGGTCAATATGTGTTTAGGTGAAGACTGAAGAGTATTTGGGTTTGGGTGAGAGGAGAACGTGTTTGTTTCAAACACAAGGAGCCAATAATGTGTTCGGGCCAAACAATGTTTCAACCCTAACCTGACCAAAAACATGTTTGTTTTCTTGTTTCATAACAATTACCCGAACAATATTAAGACCCGAAACATGTACTCAACTTGTTTTGTGTTTGGGTCGTGTTCAGGTTGTGTTCGGGTTGGGTCAGGTCGGGTTTTTGGACACCCCTAATCAGCAGGTCACCGGCTACCAGCCTTTATCACCCACCGCACTTCCACGCATTACAGTCTCTCGCTCTTCACTTTGCCCCTACTGAACCTATGTTCCTCTCGGGCTACACGGTTGCAAGCGCAACCATCATTGCTTCAACGCATATCGAGGGACCCCTCGACCAAGTTCTGAGATGGTCTATGCCTCCTTCGGGACACAGATTTTCACGGCCACTGCGACTTCTGTGATGATACCGATCATTATGCAGGGCCATTCGTCTGTGTAGTACCCAACTACGGTCATGGCCTGATATCAGCTGCGCTTCGCTATCTCTGCCAGAAACCATTGAGCATAAGCATTACAGTCATTCTCTTATTCTTTCGCATGATCTGGTTGGAATCGGGAAGACAGAACAAATGAACATATATTTGCTGAAGCATCCTGTTTATTACTGCAAGGAACGTGATTTCATCACCCAAATGGGTTGCTTCACCTCTGATGTACGCGCATTGCAATGCCTTGGATCCCACTTTATTTGTTCAATATCAAAATGCATAGAGTTTCCTTCCATTTCACTTATTTTAACGGCTGTGCATTGATATCTGCACTATCAGGTGTTTACCTTCCCCACTAGCTCGGTATGAGGCTATGTGAAAGCTGAGGAGTTCAATACCCTACAAGTATGGGAAGAGGAAGATGAACATGCTCGGTACGTCGAATCTAGCATAGAGAGCTACTCGTCAGTGTGCTTGTCGAGCACGGTTGGATCAAAGGTACTAGCCAAGATAAGTCCAATGTTGTAGCGCATCAAAGTAGTCATAGAGTGCTGCCAATAGGCGTTCATGGCAACCGATACAAACATGGTTACCATGAGGACTTCCAGTTGTCTCGCAAGTGCATGGCGAACGCAAGTCACAAAGCTGCGATGTTCGAGCTAGAGCCAAAGAATAGAAGGCGTCGATCAGGGATCGAATATATTCTACAAGCATAGGTCTGACTGGACGTATAGCTTTTCCTAACCAGATCCACGAAATACTACTAAGAATGCCAATGAAAGAAAGGCGTCTACTTGAAACAAAATTTCGAAATTTCCCGCACGCAATGAATAGTGCGCGTCTAGCAACTTCAAGCCTCTATTTTGTCATTTTTTGGCTTGATTTTGGAATAGTTAGGGTCCTTGTAGTATGTTGAAAAGGCTTTTTACTAACTGTAAGAACGTTTGAAATGGGATTTGGTGGAAAAAGTTATGATATGACTAATTTTCGCACTCAAGCTCCGCATTGCAGACTGCTTAAAATAATTGCTTTGGATATGCAATGTATTAATACTTAGGTGTCATTTTATCAACATATAAGTATAGTTTAGTCGAGTCATTAGTTAAGATAACATTTTAATTGGTTTTGATAATATTTATTGTTTATATGATAAGAATGTGAGTTCGTTGATTTGAGTGAGTTTTGTTGTTTGGTTTGAGACATATACAAGTGAGTGATGCTATCTCTCCTAAGAATTTGTACACTCATGTTTCAAAATCATAAAGATTTGATATATTATGATATATGAATGAGTATATTTGTTATGAAAAAAAAATTCAGATTGGCATTTGCTACATTTTGGTATCTGTGAATGGTATAAGAAATGGTTAATACAAAAATATATTATATTTGAGGAATGAAGTTGAGAAATATTTTGGATTTACGAGACCTTTTTACAAAAAGCTCTTTGAGCATGGATTATGGAATGTTATGTATATTGATTTGTGGAATTCTTTATGACTTCCATTTGATTTGATTCGATTTGTAAAACCGATTTATGAGATGAATCTTGAAATGATTTGAAAAATATTTTACGAAAAGTATTCTCAACAAATGAGTTAAGTTCAAAAAATTATGTAATTGATTTATGAAATATATTATATTATATGAAATGATTTTTAGATTTGGCTTTGTGTATTATGAAGGATGTTGTTTTGAATTGGTATTAATGCTCAATATCACTATGAGCCCAGTGAAGGGCTTGTAGGTATGTGCATACTAGTCTACTTGTGGGCCGAGTCACTAGCTAATAATAGGTGGAGACCTTACCAATGAAGAATCTTAGTGGTTTTGTCACTAGGTATTGTGTCACGACCATGATTTAATATTAAACAACAGATTGGTCAATGGAGTGAATCATTGACATGTGATATAAGTTTGGTCAATGGGTCAATGGAGTGAACCATTGATAAGTAATTTCAATTTAGTCGATGGAGTAAACTATCAACATGTGAATTGATTATACTGATCAATGAATTGGACTAATGGTATCTATTTTGATATTATTGTGAAATGATTATTTTTGCTAAAAATATAGCTATGTTGAAGCATATGTAACTTATTATATATTTGTTATATTTTGGATTTGGGTTAAAAGACTTGTGATTTGGTTTGTAAATATGCATAAGATGCTTGATCCGCTTTGAAGAGATGCACTACTCACTGAGTTATAGTTGTTCATCTCTCTATTTTCTAATCTTTTTCGGGTTCCTCAGCTAGAGATGAGTAGTACAAGAGCGATATTAACAATGGGACTTTTGAGAATTAGATTTTGACGATTTGAGACTGCATCTTCGAGTAAAAGGACATTCATATCATCCCCACTCTTGACAGTTTTGGAGTGCGACAACCTAAAAATGAAACAGGAGCAAAGTAGGACGTATTTGGGATGGGAGAGATAGAGAGGTGTGGGGTCTAATGGAATGAAATAGGCTAGTGGCGACTCTTCGTTAGAAAACTCTCCTAGCGTTAATTTGACAAAACCCACGCTTAATTGAGGTCCATAAGCTCATCTTTGCGCAATACTCTTAAACCTCTATATCTTTTCCCTTTGGACGGAAAAAGTTAGGTTGTTGACATCCCTCTGCTTCCTTCGGTCTCTGTTTCGGGTTACGACTATTGTACGTATATACCTTTGGTAAATATCATCGCTTTCCACTGATACCAATTGAATTACTATTGTCAATACATCTGCTTCCTGCCCTACCATTTTGAGCTTATTTAGTTAGTCACTAACTTTTTTTTTTTGGCCGAAATATAGTAATTTTCATTGCTAGCCCATTAAAGGGGCATCATCAATTGGAGAGTCTAAACATAAAATTTAAATTAAAAGCTGAGGAGGATTTGAAAACCAGTTACTAGGAAGAGATTTGGCTCCGTGGGCTTTAGCAACTCAATCTGCGGCCTTGTTTGTTTCGCTCGGCTCATAGATGATCGAAACTCCACATAGCTGGGCCATGAGTCCTTTGCAATCAGCAACAACGAACTGGGCCAGCCAAGGGGGTTCTTCCTGGCTCGATAAGCACTGTACAAGTGATAATTGGTTTGAAAATAAGAGCAATGGCAGATCAATTCTGTTCTTACTTTGCTGTTGGAGCACTTGCAAATCAGTTCGTGCATCCCTGTTCAACTTTACCCATAGCAGCGCTTCTCTCACAGATAGGGTTTCGGCCACCCAGGCGAATAGAGCATGGATCCACTTGGAAAAGCTAGCAACGAGGAGCCCGGCAGTGTTCTTGCACACCCTTGCAACTGATCCTACCATCGTTGAGCTGCACTAGGAGCAATCGATGTTCAGCTTCAGCTCGTTTGTACCATGTGGTTTCCATTTCAGCATGCTGTTTGGGGCTACTTTTGGTGTAACGACCCGGGCCCCACTATGTAATATTGTCTGCTTTGAACAGTGAGTTCTCCGGCTTTAAAACGCATTACCTGGGGACAAGGTTGCACTCAGCCATTCCTTTCCCCAAACCGATATTGTCCGCTTTGGCGGCCCCACAGTGGGCCCCTCACGAATTTGTTTTCAGCGCAGCGGAAGCGTACGTGAAATGCGTCACACAGATTAGAGGGACCTAAGCCTTATAAACTAGCCCCAGAACTCCTCCTAAGTGATGTGGGACAAGAGACGCGCCCTCACGTTTGGGCCGTCACATTCTCCCCCCTTGGGAGCACAGCGTCCTCGCTGTGGTCCCACACGCAGTCGAGAGTCGGCTCTGATACCATTTGTAACGACCCGGGTGGGCCCACCAAAGCGGACAATATCGGTTTGGGGAAAGGAATGGCCGAGTGCAACCTTGTCCGTAGGTGACACGTTTTAAGGCCGTGAGAACTCAGTGTCCAAAGCAGACAATGGGGCCCGATTTATTACAAATGGTATCAGAGTTAACTCCCGACCACGTGTGGGATCACAGCAAGAACGCTGTTCAGACTCCCGACCTCGTGTGGGTCCACAGCAAGGATGCTGTTCTGTTAAAAGGTGGAGAGTGTGACGGCCTTCTGACTCCCGACCTCATGTGGCTCCACAAAGAGGACGTTGTTCTATTAAGAGGTGGAGAGTGTAATGGCTTGAGCGACGGTCTTCGAACGTGCGCAAGGAATGGGTCCCTCTCTTGTCCCACATCGCCTAGGGAGGGAGTCATAGGCTATTTTATAAGACATGGGTTCCTCTAATTGTACATACGCGTTTTCTTGGGGTAGTATGGGCTACCCTGAGAGGAACAAAACTGTGAGGACTTAGTGTCCAAAGTGGACAATGTGTACAGTGGAGACCCGGGATGTTACATTTGGTCCTCTATTTCTACTCATCTCCCTAGTGTGCCATTTCATGTACAAAGTTGCAGCATTTCGTGCTTCTTCTTGGGCGGTAGTAGGATCGGGCTTCCTTCCTTAGAAAACCATTGAGTTGCGGGTCTTCCAGATCTACCACAATAGGCCAGCGAAGAGGGTCTTCGAGTTTGGTTCGGCTCTTGAGGTGAGATGTTCGAAAATCCATTTGTCAATTTGAGTAATATGTGTTGGAGAAGTGTCGGCTTGAAAATCAAGGGCTGATCATAATGTTTTTGTCTAGTCGCATAAGAGGAAGATATGCTATGCTGTCTCTGGTGCTTGACCACAAAGCTGACAGGTTGGATTAGGTAGTATTTGCCTTTTGTACAAGTTTTCTTTTGTTGGAAAAGCATTGCTGCATATATTCCAAAGTAAGAATCGGATTTTGGGTAAAGTCGGGATTTTCCATATCTCATTCCATAGTGATTTTGGAACTTAGTAGGAAGAGGATGGATTATGTTGGTGGGGAGTGCTACTCTGTTATGTATGCGGTTGTAGCCACTCTTAACAATATAGAAACCCGAGTTGTTGGCTGTCCACACAAGCTTATCTGAGTGGGGATGTAGGCTAAGAGGGTTTGCTAGAATCTCTTGAACTACACTTCCGAAAAAAGTTCATTTACTTTTTGAGTATCCCATTCCTTTGCTTCATGATCGATTATTCAGCCACCACTCTTGGCTCATCCCGATTTGTTGGGCCTATGAGTCTTCCAAAAGGAAGCCATACATCTTCTCTAATCCAGATTCTCCATCCATCTCCAACCTCCCACCTAGTGGCAGGTTCGATCTCATCTCTCCCCACCAATAAAATTTGCCATCCCTAAGAAGAACGGGG
The DNA here is from genome assembly GCA_014182575.1 of Eucalyptus decipiens. Taxonomy (NCBI): domain Eukaryota; kingdom Viridiplantae; phylum Streptophyta; class Magnoliopsida; order Myrtales; family Myrtaceae; genus Eucalyptus; species Eucalyptus decipiens. Next base: position 31,966,254 of record CM024610.1, on the reverse strand, counting down.
ACCTTTGGTTGTTGCCCAAAAATCACCTCGAGGAAAATAAATGCTTTTAAGAACTTGACACCATAGGGCATCTGGTTGTTGGACAATTCTCCAAGCCCGCTTCCCCAACATTGCTTTGTTAAAATCCATTAAATCCTTAAAACCTAGGCCACCACAGTCCTTCCTGGTTTTCAGATCTTCCCATTTTTCCTATTGAATACCTCTTCTAACTACATTGTGACATCCGGATTTTCGGGTTCTGACTTCTATTAGATAAATTGGCCATTTTTGTTCAGTTGAAGCCAGGGATTAATTTTGGTTGTGAAATTGAGAAGGAAAAGGGATTCTTGGATGAGGAAAGTAATCAATTTGATGAGTGAGACATCAATTGATTTTATGAAAGTCTTTCGAGAGAAATTCAAGAGGAAATTTTGATGCAGAAATGCAAGAGGGGAATCAAGAACTTTAGTTTGGAATTTCCTTTCGGATTAAATGAGCTTATTCAAAAGAAATTGGATCAAGAATTTTCTATTTGAGAAAATTCTTTCTTTTGAATTTATTCTCATTCCCCTTATCTTTTTCCATTTTTGGCTAAACCCCTTTTCCTTTTATTTCCTTTTTCTTTTCCCCCCTACCCCACTTGGCCGACTCTCTCTCTCTCTCTCTCTCTCTCTCTCTCTCTCTATTTCCCTCGTGCGAATTCCCCCTTCCCCCACTGACCGAATGCTCTGTTGTCTTCCAACTTTGCTTCCTCCACCTTTTTGCTTTATGGACTTTTCAAACCCTCTTTCTCTCTTATCTTCATCTCTCTCTCTCTCTCTCTCTCTCTCTCTCTCTCTCTCACACAACCGAACTCTCTCTTCCTCTTCTTCTCGGTTTCGTTTGAAGACCCATGAGCAGAAGCAGCAGCCATGGTTGCTTGGTCAGGAGTTGCTGTCATCATCACGCCGGGGCAGTAGAGCCGCCCGTTGCCGTCACCGCCATCGAGCACCGTCCGGCTGCCCTCGCCCATCTCTGCCGCACCCTCTCTCTTCCCCTGGTTTGAGCAAGCCCAAACAGTAGAAGTAGAAGCAGCGACCAGCGTTGCTTGAAGGAGCTACAGCCACGCCGGAGCTGCCGTCGTTGCCGGTTGCCCATCCTCGCGCATTGCCCGCGTGCAACCGTGCTTGGCTGCGCCTCTCACTGCTCCACCGTGTGACCCCAGCTTCCAGCCACCTCTGTTTAGCTTTGTTTTGGCCATCACAAGCCACGGTTCGGCCACTTCCGACCACCGTGCACTGCCTCTTCGACCCGCCGAAGCTCCCTTTGCCCTCCATCGGCCTTGCTCCGCCATCTCAGCCTTGAATCCGCCCCTTCCAGCAACGAACAGAGAAGGCAGAAAATGGGTATGACAGTGGGGTTTTGGCCCGTTTTGGCCACCTTCCTAAGCCCGGATGCTCGGCCCGCTTTGAAGAAAATTGATCCTCACGTCGATGCCGTCGTTTCGAGTGAGTTTTACTCAGTAATGTCTTCTTAGTTTGCTAATTATACTTAAAGGTTGATTAGTGTTAGTTAAGTATAATTAGGTGGTTAGATTAGAATTGATTAGCGATTATTAGTTAATTGCATTGCATATTAGTTGTTTGGTTAGTGTACTTAGATATAAAATTGCCTATAGTATTTATTGATTGCTTCTTGGGATTTTTCCGACCCTTATCGGATGTTAATTAGGCAATTCGGGGCCTAAATGGAATTTTTAGGAATTAAATATTAATTTTTGAAATTAATTATTTAATTATTTATTTTTCGGAAATTCAATTGGGCTGGCCAATGACCGGAATTTTATGCTGATGATCTTGGCGCAGACCGTTTATTTAATTGAGCTTCATATTGTGCTAAATTGGAATTATTATATCCATTTATTTAATTTTCGAAATTATTTATTTAATTATTTATTTTCCGGAAATTCAACTGGGATGACCAGTGACTGGAATTTCGTGCTAATTGTTGTGGAGCAGTACGTTTATTTATTTGGGCTTTAATTCATATCGAATTGATTTAATGATGCATTTTAAGTTATATTCTTAAATAAGACAATTTTGGCTATGTGATTGAGAATTGGTCGAGTGAGACCATAAAGCCATTGAATCTTGATTGGTCGAGTGGGACCATAAAGCCATTGAATCTTGATTGATTGAGTGGGACCGTAAAGCCATTGAATCTTGATTGGTCGAGTGGGACCGTAAAGCTATTGAATCTTGATTGGTTGAGTGGGACCGTAAAGCCATTAAATATTGAAAGTGGTCGAGTGGGACCGTAAAGCCATTGAATATTGAAAGTGGTTGAGTGGGACCATAAAGCCATTGAATCTTGATTAGTCGAGTGGGACTGTAAAGCCATTGAATTTTGATTGGTCGAGTGGGACCGTAAAGCCATTGAATATTGAAAGTGGTCGAGTGGGACCGTAAAGCCATGAATCTTGAAAGGGTCGAGTGGGACCATAAAGCCATTGAATCTTGAAAGGGTTGAGTGGGACCATAAAGCCATTGAATCTTGAAAGGGTCGACTGGGACCATAAAGCCATTGAATGTCGAAAGTGCTAAGTGGGGCCGTAAAGCCACTAAATCTAAGAAAGTTGTTTGGTGGGGCCATGGTTACCACCTATAAATAAGTTGTGTCCTAAGGACCATGATTTATAATTGGGAATTTAGTTGGAGTAGTAGAGATGACCGGAAATGGTCTTGTTGATACGTAATCGACTAGGTCGATTGATCATTGTCTTGTTTTGATGTTGTGACTTGATTGATTGAATGAGAATGATCGTGAGTGGTCTTGTTGGCGTATAATCGACTAGGTCGATTTGATCGATGCTTCGATCTGTGATGTAATTGCTTGGGTGCTTATTTGATCTGTGCTAATATGCTGGTGGAATCTGAGGCCAAGGTAAGTCCTCTCACTCACGTTGTGCATAGGCAGCCTTAAGGTGTATTAGTTTACTAATCAGGTCTTAGGGGGTAGAACTTGCTGAGATGTAGTCTCATCCCGGTTTGGGGAAAACATTTCAGGACCCTGATGAAGAACCTGAAGAGGAAGAACTCGAAAAAGAGTATCTGAAGGAGAACCCCGAGGATGATCCAGAGTAGGATCCTGATGATTGTTGCTGTAGAATCTAATTGAGTAGAAACCAACCTTTTTAGCATGGTTTGTATATGTACATGTATGACTGAGTCATTATAGATGTACATAAGGGTATTGGTTTTCAGGTTCAATTTTCTAGTCCTACTTATATATCCCATTGCTTTATTGTCTGGGGATTTTTATAACTGCTTCCGCATGTGCTATTAAAAATAAAAGGGTCGGCAATATATAGTCCTGGGATATCGCATTTTAAAATCAACCAAAGTTTGAAGGATGGTCACGTGACCAAGGGTCGGGGCGTGACATACATTTTGTTTCCACCAAAATGAGGCTATTCGCTTCTCAATAGTGCGGCAAACAAAAGTTGGAATTTTAAAAATGGACATAGCATACTATGGTAGGGCCTGAATAACTGTCTTAATGAGAACTTCTTTTCCAACCTTTGAGATTGTGAATGCTAGTATGAGCACTTAGACGGGGTGAATAGGTGCAAAAATAAACTTTTACGAAGTACAGTGTAAAACTTTACGTTTAACCTGAGTTTGTTTAACAGTAGACTTTAAAATATAAACGAGACTCTAACAATTAAATAAAGTTACGAGTAAAGTAAAAGAGTTTAGGGAAGAGAATAAGAACACGAGGTTTATAGTGATTCGGCTTAATCCAAGCCTACGTCCACTCTCTCGCACTGACAGCCCACCGGCTGGATTTCACTATGAATCAAAAGAGTCGTTACAGTATCACGTCATTGATTCCACCGTTTAGAGACTCTGCTACACCTCCTCAAGGTCTTACAAATGTATAAACTCTCTTTTGAGTATAAGTTTATGCTCAACAATCGAATTGACAAAGAACAAGGAGCTTCAGACTTTTGAATTTATCTATCGCGCACACACTTGAATAACTGGAACATCTTCATTATATACTCCTCCATGCCTTCATAACCGTTGGCATTTTCCAAAGGAGCTCTTCCAGTCTACCCGTTAGACAAAATCAATTAGGGAGACCTCGAGTTATTTAATGAATATGACGATACCCACCAATCATGCTTGCCCATACAATCAGGATCTAGGTTTCCATAAGTAAAACCTTCCAAGTATGCTTCACCAATCAACGGATCTAAATTACCCGAATTGAAATCAAAATGAATAATAGATTCTAAGATGCTATATCCAGCCGAGAGATTTTCTTCAGTCGATAGAATCAAATCCTTAAAGAAATACTCAATTCTGGATAAGTCTTCTTCGACGGTCTAGAAATTGTCAATGAGGGTAGACTTTGAATCTTGAGTCTGGAGGTTCGGCGGTCTTCAGACTTTGACGAAAGAGTCTACAAGTCTTCAGACTAGATTGATGGAAACGTTTTGTCAGCTTCAAAACAAATACGGAAGTTTTCTCTAACAGAGATCAACCTCTCTTTCCACTCTTCAAGTTTCCTCTCGACTTTAGCAAGAATCCAAGCAAACACTTGCTTTTTTGTGTGACCCCAGTCAAATGGAATTCTAAGGTATTTCCCTATTTTTTCTGAGATAGGAACTCTCAATTCAGCGACTCAAGGTTTGTGGGTAGTCTCTCCCAAAGAAAAAGCCTGATTTATTGAGGTTTATAGCTTGTCCTGACACATAACAATATTGGTTCAATACATTGGCTACATTATGAGCTTCTCTTATTGTTCCATCTAAGAAAAGGATGGCATCATCAACGAATAGAAGATGTGAAAGCGTTGGGCATGTAAGATTTAGGCGAATACCATTAATGCTTCCATCTTGTATAGCTTTACTCATAAGGGTCGAGAGGACATTGGCCATGATAATGAATAAATAGAGTGAGAGAGGGTCTCCTTGCCGAATTCCTCTAGTAGGCCTAAAGATAGCTGAAGGCTCACCATTAACTAAAGTGTTGAAAGATACCAATGAGATGCATTGTACATTTGACCCATTTCTCATGGAACCCCAACCTCAGCGTATAATCACATAAAAAATCCCATTAACTTTGTCATACACTTTTTGTATATTTAGTTTTAAAATGGCTTGAAATTTATGCTTTCTTCTTCTCACCCTTAGTTGATGAATCACCTCTTGGATGATAAAGATATTGTCTTGGATCTAGCGCTCACTTATAAAAGTAGTTTACTCCACAGAAACTATCTTTGGCAGCCAAGGCTTCAACCTATTAGCGAGCACCTTCGCTATAATCTTATAATTGAAATTGCAAAGGCTTATAAGTCTGAATTGGGTGGTATTTTATGGGTTTATTACTTTAGGGATGAGAGTAATATGCATTCTATTGAGCTTTTGTTCAAACGTACCTTGGCTGAAAAAAGATTGCACCATGCTGAAGATATCGTCATTGATGATTGGCCAATGACTTTGATAAAATAAATCATTTAGCTCGTTCAATCCCAAAGCCTTTGTAGCCCCTAGCTAAAACACAACAGCTTTAAGTTCCTCTTTTGTGACTGGTTTGATGAGGTCTTCATTCATCTCTTCATTGACCACCACTATACATTGATTTAAAATAGGTTGGTAATTCCGATCGCCCACTGAAGTAAATAAAAATTGATAGAAGCTTCGGATGTGATGTTTGAGAGTCTAGGGGTCCCTACACCAGGTTTGATCATCAATTTGAAGCATGGATATTTTATTCTGTTGTCTTCTTTGGACTATTGTAGCATGAAAAAACTTGGTGTTTTGATCCCCCAATTTTAACCAATTAATTCAGACCTCATCCACCAGTACATCTCTTCTTACCTCCACAAATCTTCAATTTTTCCAACAATGTTACTAATCTCCTCTCTATTTTGCTCCCTATTCATTCTATTAGTTAGCTCTGTAAGCCGAAATTTAAGGGGGATGATCTGTTTTTGAGCACTTTTAAATTTCCTCCTATTCCATTTGTTTAATTCAGCAACAACTACCCTTGTTTTATGTGCAATACTAATTTCAGTTGTTCCATTTGCATTTAATCACCTCCTCACACTCGGGGTCTTCTAGCCAAAACAATTCAAATCTGAACATTCTCTTGCTTTTCTTCTCCATTTGATCTAGAGATAGTATAATTGGGCTATGATCCGAGCCTATCGCCGGTAGTGCAAAAGCCATTGCGTTTGGGTATAGCATTCTCCATTCCAAATTACAAAGTGCCTTGTCTAATCTCTTCTTTACTAATGTGATGCCTTCTCTATTATTGGACTAGGTATAAGCGTAGCGCTTACTTTTGATATCCATCAAAAAGCAATCATCTAGAAACCCCCGGAAAGTTGTCATTCGATAGCGATCCACCTCTATACTCCCGACCTTTTCCCAATGGTAAAGAATTTCATTAAAGTCTCCTATGCATAACCATGGGAGTGGATTATTATAGTTGTTGTCTTTCACGGAACGCCATAGTCTCAATCTCTCCTGAAAATTTGTTGGTGCATGTAGAAAGGATATTCGCATTAGGTCACCTCTAATGAGATCCTTGCATTGTATATTGATAAGCTCCCCGAAGCTTCCCTCCACTTCCACTTCTACCTCCTCATCCCACATTAGTGTCAAACCTCCCACTACACCAACTGGCTTGATCATAAAAGAAAATTTGAAATAAGTCATTTTCCTCCCTCTCTCTATAGTATTCTTGTTTTTTATTTCCATGAGGAAAACCAGGTTGGGCCACTCTTGAACCACTAAGGCTCTGAGGTGCTAGTCTGTCAAGGGAGTGCCCAGCCCTTGATAGTTCCAGCTTAATAATTTCATATATTCTTTAGTGGCTTATTAGGGCCAGCCACCAAAGCCCATGCGCTAGCCCCTTCCCAAGACTAAATTGAGGCATCCAAGAGTTGTTTTTCATCCACCAAGAGATTTTGTGAGATTTTCTTTTCATAAGGACTGACCCGCTTTTGTTTTTTCGCCATAGGAGCTTTATACACCACCTTTCCTTTCTTAGAGATTAGTGAAAGTATCTCATTACTTGCTGGAGAAGGGAGCATTAATGTGTTATGTTTTGTTTTTTGCCCACTGATTATATTAGTTTGCTCTGACTTTCCTGACTCTACCATAACCTTCTGTGCATTATGCTGGACAAGAACAATTGCCAGTTCATTTGGTTCATCTGCTTCTGATCTCAAGGGTATTTCGATCACCACTTTGGGAGTTTCCATCTCAACTTCTTAATCTATAGCAGAGATTTCTAGTTTGCCATAAAATGTCTTCCAATAGAGGCTGACTTCTCGAACTTCTGCCTTTAGCCACGAGCCATACCGACCTGGTTAATCCTAAGCAAGTCCAATTTCTTCATAGGGTATTTCAGTGCAAAAGTTTGCATAATACCCAATGTGACCACAAGAATAGCAAAAGTGAGGGAGCCTTTCATTCTTTAAATCTATCCACCATTTCTTTTCCCCACAAGTAATCACATTTCAGGTTCAGCAGCACTCTGGCCTTACAATTTTTGTGTGAATTGTTGTTTCGAGCCTTGATTTTAACCTCCTCAACTTGCCCCAAACGAGAAACTAACAAGCGTATGGCATCTTCAATGACTCTAGCACGAGGAAGCCTATAAAATGCACCCAAAACGCATAATGCATGAACTCATAACAATGCTCAGGTAGGTTTGGGTCTCCTCTAAGGACTAGTAGGTTACTCGCAAAAGACCATGGTCTCGATTCTAACACCCTCCTTTTTTCTTCACTTGATTGGAATAGAAACGACAAATAACCTGGTTTAATTAGCTCACATTTGACTGAATCTGTTTTCCATGCTCTTTTTATAATGTTGATAAAAGCTTGGAAATTAACATTTGGCTTCAAAAATAGCTTTTGTTAACTCACTTTCTTGCTTCTCTTCCTTTGGAATGTCATCCCCTAGGTCCATGATATCCTCGTTGGACCACAGGTCTCCCATTCTCTAACACAGTGCTGCCAATCGAAGATGATTATCCTCTCCTATGTAGCACCAACACGAATAAGCAACACTTGACACGACACGACACGCCGATACGTCATTTCTCCAAAAATAAAAAATTCCAACACATTCCGACACGTTATAAATTAAATATATATTTTTATATATAAAAGCAAAAATAAATAATAATAATGATGATAATAATAATAATAATAATAATAATAATAATAATAATAATAATAATAATAATAATAATAAAATCATAGAATTAATTTATACTAAAAATATTAATCAAACATTTGTTAATATCATTCATTGTTTTAATTTGACAAAGATTGAACGAGAAATTCAAAAATTGCAAACATGAAAGAGTAAACTTCAAGGAACATGCCCTATTTTCTTATACTTGTCGAAGATTAGTGAGATTTCTTATAATCCTAGACAGAGTTCAGAGTTCATGATATAGACTAGCTTGGAGCTCCTTTGCAAAACAAGGTTCGAGAAAAATGAAAATCCAGGACAAGAACTCTCGAAGTATGACCAAAAGAAAAGGAAATCACTAGATTCGCCATGGAAAATGTGAGAGATAACTCACAAGCCAATAACATAAACCAAAAGAGATAACTCCCAAATGATACTTGCAAGAGGTAGAAAGAAGCGAAAAAAAAAAAAAAAAAAAAACTAACTTTAAGTATGTGTGGCAAAAAAATGACGCGGATGAGAAGGAGGGCATTCCATCATCACTCATGGGAAGATCAGGACTTTTAAGTGAGAAACTTGAGAGTAAGAATTTTCTTCTTTCCCCTTTATTTTTGTTATTTGTATTATTTTTTCATATATTTACTTCTTCTTTTTGTGACCCGGGAACCGCCATACAGCCGACAGTCGGTGGCGTAAACCCGGGGCAACCCGAGGGGACCCACCTCCCTCGGACCGAGGTGAGTTGCACAAGCAACCGTAGGGATTCGAACTCACTCCCTTCCGGTAGAGGGATTGAGCGCAAACCACACAACCACCAATGGAGTGGGTTATATATTTACATTTTGACCCCTCAAGTATTGAAAATTTTTAAATTAATCTCGTGCGTATCGGAATTGCGTGTCAGAATTTCAGACTCGCGTGTCGAAGTGTGTAGGAAAGAGTTGACCACGTGTTGGATTTTCTGACACTCTTTTGTGGGAGAAATTCTCTCGAAATGTTTTGAAGCTGACAAAACGTTTCCATCAGTCTAGTCTGAAGGTTTGCAGACTCTGCTGTTTAAAGTCTGAAGACCTCCGGATAGCCAGACTCAAGATTCAAATTCTATCCTCATTGACAGTTTCTAATCCGTTGAAGAAAGGCTATCCGGAACTGGATGTTTTATTAAGGATATGACCTTATCGACTGGAGAAGATCTCTTGGCTGGATATGATATAACGGAATCCTTTTAATTGATTGAGATTGATTCGAAGATTAAGGATCCGATGATTGGCGAAATATTCGTGGAAGGTTCTACTTATGGAAACCGAGATCCTGATTGTATGGGCGAACATGATTGATGGGCTATCGACATGTTCCTTTAATAGCTCGAATGATCTTCCTAATTGATTCCGTCCAACGGGTAGATTGGAGAAATTCCTTTGGTAAGTGCCAACGGGTATGATGGCGTAAAGGAGTATATAAGGTAGACGTTCGAAGTTGTTTGAGAAGTGCGCAATAGAAGAATTCCAAAGTCTGAAGCTCCTTGTTGTTTAGTCAATTCATTTGAGCTAAATCTTGTACGCAAAAGAGAGTTTATACTTGTGAGAAACCTTAAGGAAGTGTGGTAGAACATCTACACTGTGGAATCAAGGAAAAGCTGTGCTGTAACATCTCTTTTGTTCATAGTGAAATCCAGCCGATAGGCTGTCAGTGCGGAAGAGTGGACGTAGGTTTGGGATAAGCCGAACCACTATAAACATTGTGTTTAATCTCCTTTTCCCTCCTCTTTACTTTACTTTGATCGTAATTCATTTTTGTTAAGCAAAAGAGTATTTCCTTTCTATCGTCTGCTTAGTATTGCTGTGGTATTTCGAGAAATTATTTTTACACCTATTCACCCCCCTCTAGGTGCTTATACTAGCAATATCATCTTTGACTGCATGTCGAAACGTGTTGGAGTGTGTCGGACACATGTCAGAGTGTTAGACATGACACGAAAGCTTCTGGAAAGTGTCGATGCTTCTTAGGTCCTCTCTACCTTCCATTCCCTGTCCCTTTACTGATAGCGGTGAGAAGCTATGGCTGGTTTGTTATGGAGTGAAGGGAGCTCTAGAGATGATGGGCGCTCAAAGGAGGTTTTATTGAGAACAGAAAAATATGGGATTCCCTCCAAGAAGCTAGAGCAAACAATCAGAGGCGCAAAACCCAAGGACCCAATATCTTCCAGTCACTTGAAGCTTATAGGCAGAAAAGACACTGAGGCGCGATGATTTTACCATGGATCACTTGGAAGAAGGAGGATTTGCGAGCATTTTGCCATGGGACACCGTGAAGAAGGAATATCTGGATTTGGAAAGCTTAATCGGGGGGAGGATGCCTAAAATCTGTCATGGGCATACAGATTTAGAGTTTGGTGATTTGGGGATTTGTTGAAAAAAGGGCAGCTATCACCTGGAGGGATAGAGAGAAACTCAAACCAAGTTGAGAGAAAGGGCCTACAGCAGTTAGTCACTAACTTTGATGATGTTGCGAGGTGGGTTTTGCCCATCTTGATTGCTCCAGTTAAAGTCTCTCCTCGCTTTCCTTTTCGAATTTCGCTAACATACATAGAGCTTCCAATGATTTCATTCCTATCATATATAGAGCTTTGCGCAATTCCAGGTCAAAAACGTGCGTCCTTTCTATTGCCTCTTTATCCAATTCTACCTAGAGTTTCCCTCTTTTTTCTTATTTTGGTCAATGATGTTCATTCTTGTCGTGTATTGAGCTTTGCTCAAGTCCAACTCATAAAAGCGCGTCCTTTCTATTGCCTCTTTATCCAATTCTACCCAGAGTTTCCCTCTTTTTTCTTATTTTGGTCGAAATCTATCCACTTCGGACTATCCAATGTTATTGACACCTAAATTTTACTATTTTATTTATGACTCAATCGCATACAAAATTAGGAATTAGTCACTAAAAAAAAGAAAAAAGAAAAAAAACAACAAAACAACAAAGGTTTCGGTAGGGAGAAACCGAGGGAGCAGCTCGCCACCAAAGCCGCCTGCAAGTTTGCTCGGCCACCGGTGTTGTCAAGAAGCCCCATCGCTGGGCCACACCTCTCTAGTAGCTACCTGTCTTGACGCCGTCACTGCTCATTCTCCGCAAGGCTGAGCTATCGCTCTCTGCCCCTCGAGCGACGCCCGCACCTTTGCGCCATTGCTGCCAAAGTGCCAAACGTCCACGAGCACCGCCAGTAAAAGCCCGAGCCATCGCCATGCCCCACCTCAATGCCAGAAGCCATGCGTTGTTGACGCTGCAGCAACTTGCCACCGCGCCTGAGTGCTACCCACCTTCGCCCGCGACGATTTGAAGCACTTTGCCTGCAACTGCGAGCACCGCCGTGCTAGCCACCGAAGCTCCGCCCGAGCGTTGCCACTGCTGCCATGCTCCCCTCCATCCGAATCCGTGACGCCAACAATCCTCCGCATCACCATTACCACCCGCTATGTTGCCGCTGCTACCCACTGCATCGCTGCCGCCACCAACTACGTCGCCACCAAGAAACCCCTAGGTTTTAGCCAAAAAATCGGGTCAAGCACAGGTCGCAAACCGAGTAGGGTTTTGATCTTCAAGCAGGTCGCGTATAGGCCGAAGCAAAGCCTTTGGGCCTTGTTAATATTAGTTTTTACTATTGTGTTGGGCCGGGCTTAGTCTACTTAGGTTTTTTTTTAGGTGGGCTCACTTTTGAGCTAAACTGGGCCTTTTGAGCTAGACTGGCCTAGTCTTATTGAGGCTTGCCAAATTTGGCCCTCCCCCTACTTGGACTAAAGCCAGGTCGGGTCAAACCGGACCCGACCCGGTTCGCCCATTTCTTCATTAATTTTTTTAAATTAAATAATTAAAAATTAATTATTTTAAAAATAATAAATAAAAATAAATAATTTGAAAATTAAAAAAGTGTAGAGTTTGGTTAGGAATTGTCATGTCTTGCCTTTTTACCATAATTAGGCCTTTATTTTATTGCACCTTGATTATCTTGCATGTTTAATTCGCATATTTGATTATGTTTGTGGATGTTTAATTGCACGTGCTTAATTTTACTGCAATTAGGATCTTAGTAGCTGTGGTTGTTACTTTAATGATTGCGTACCCGCATGATCACCTCAAGTGTTAATGGATAAGTATAAAATCAATACAAACTACCTGCCAAAAAATCATTTTGTTAAAATGAACAAGATTAGGTACCGAAATGCATTAATTAGTCAATTAGTGTAATCAAGTCCCCGACCCTAGATTATCTGGTTGCGTAGGAAGTGAGGTACACTCCCATGCCTCACTTAGTTTCTAGCCAACCTCAATAGGCTAGTAGCGACTCCCTTTGTGCAAAATTCCTAAAAAATATCCCAATGTTACGCGGGGTATGGGCTTGGGAGAGCCCTTGCCTAATCTTGAGCCTTAAGCCCATCCTTTAGGCAATACCTCTAAACATATTCCCTCCACTCGAGGGCAGGTCACAACAGCTTGGTGACTCTGCTGAGAAGTTGGTTGGAGACCTTAGAGGACTAAGGCCTAAATTTATCTTGTTCAAAAGTAAGTTTTGTTTGATGGCGAGAATATCAGGTACGCCCCTAACATTAAAGATGTTAAATGTTTTTGCAGAATGGGAGATATAATGAGAAGTGTTTGCTCACCTTTGTCTTATAGGGAGGCGTAAGAATGTGTGGTTTATTTTTTATGTATGAAGTGTTGTTTGCCTATAAATTGGTGTGCATGTATTATTTGCATTGCACTACACCATAACATACACTACTTGCCACCGGACCTAGGCCGCATAGGATCACTTAGGATGGTGTGGAGATGGATACTACTCCGACTACAACCACGTAGTACGAGTCACCCATCTCTACCCCAAAATTTCTTTCTTCATATCAAAGGTACCCACCCCGGTCTACAATTGCACAACACGAGTCGGTTCTTTAACAAAGCCAGAATCATGGGTAACCCGACCTAGCCGCAACCTTGTTGGTCCAGTCCGGTGATCCTATGGCTTCATTTTGAGCTGTATAGAATAGAAATTGAACCATATCTCATGTGCATCTATGTAATTGAAAAAAATATATAGAGACAAAGGTCGGCACCCATTGTAAGTATCATTTTCCTTTTTATTTGCTCATTTTGTATTGCATTTTCATCTTGAAATTCGCGGAAATCAATCGAATGCCCTCAATAATGTAGGCTTATGATTGAAAAATTGGCAATCGCTTTTGAGAAAAGTGAACATTGAATGCAAGTTCTAAACACTTTAATTTGGCCCTGCTAAACATGACTTTGTTTAAATTTTTAATTATGGGCTCAAAACCGCTTTTTGTTTAGAAGATTCTTTCAAGACAAGATTATATTTTGGGGCACAAAAATTGAAATTGCATTTTTAATCAAATTCTCTCATTCTCACATTTTGGGACTGAAATGCAAATCACATTTGGAGTAAAAATTCCTCAAAATAGAAGTCATTTCTTTCAAAAATCAATGTCACTTTTATATATGAAACTTTTGAAATAGAGTGGACTAAAACCTCGTAATAAAGACTATGGGGCATGTACCGTCGCCTCGATTTTGTTGTAAGAAGCGACCTCATTGAGAGATCATTTTCTCATTCACATACTTACATCGTCGTCTTTTTACAGGTTATGCATGATGCTCCTTGACATTCTAGTACTCGACCACATAGAGCTAGGACAAAAGTTGATTTTTACTCTTAACTATGCAAGAGTTTCTTGTATTTTATCATTGTTTTTATTCTTGTGAAGAATCACGTTTTCCATTTTGGGTTTTGATTGCAAATCCAATTGATGCTTTTGTAAATCATGCAACTCACATTTTTTTAATAATGGAATTCAATTTCATGAAAATCATCCTTTTAAAAACAAACTCAAAAGTGTAGGCTCATGGAACTTGAGGAACAAGCATGCATCGAGACTTCGTTGGCACCAATCTTCCAATAGAGGCGGAACGAAGCTGAATTCCGTTTAAGGAAGTTCCTTTATTTGGAAATTGGGCATCGCCATCACCAGATTGTTTTTCCTACAAGTTTTATCAAGAGCCGCATCATATGTTACTAATAGGCTAGCATTTAGGCTCTTGCACATTTTGGCAATTAAAGTATTTGAACATTTGGTTGCAAGAACTTTCTGCAATCAATATTAGAGATTCGTGTCGCAAAAATACTACTTTGTTATATATTTTATCGCAAGGAAATGACGCAAATGCCTTAGGTGCCAAAATAGCCCATTGATCTCATTCACTTTGCATGATGAGACAAATGAAGGGAGTTGCCAAGCATCCAAAAAAGCGAATTCGAAAACATGTGAAGGGTAAATTGTGTCGATTCCAATTGCTCATTTTGATAGAGTCTTTGACACAATTCTTTTTTCCTTTGATAGGAAAACACCAAACACTTAAAGGCAAATGCAATGAAGGGTAATGTTAACTTACCAAATATCCACGAGGGTGAATTCAAGAAATGTTAGCACCCAAAGGATAAAAGCGAGCGAATGGTAACAATGTATCGTTTCCAACATTTCAATCCCTAAAGATCTTTGCACTAACATAATCTTTCACATTCCTTACAGGGTTATCGGGTCACCACGCTGCAAGTAAAAGCCCTTCTTCTCAAATTAAAAAAAAAAAAAAAAAAATGGAGAATTTCCATTACAAAAAAAAATAAAAAAAAGAACCTTTGGCGCTTTCCTAGAGACAAGCACAAAAATAAATAATTAAGAAAAGAATTTCTACAAACTTTTTTAACATCATTTTTATCTTGAAATTGTTTTCTCGTTTTGTGGGCTATTCATTTTAAATCAAAATTCCCTATGGAGATTAATCTACTCAGACAATCTCAACAGAGTGAAATGAAGATGTTAATCATGCCAAGCAAATGATACTTAGGATGAGGAAAGGCAAGCCATTTCCAAACACATCCTTCAAACACTTTTGAGAGTTGAGTGAAAGGCAACCTTCTCTTAGGACGAAAAATTCATTCGCATTGACCGTAAAGATCGAAATGATAAAGGCATTTTCTTCATCAATCCCAAGCACTAAGCCGACATCTTGCTTGTCACGCCCCGAATCCCGAGCGCGTGCCCATCCCTATCTGGTCGATAATAATTTGCGACTTCCCAGGACGAGTCGCCGACCCTTTCCATTTTATTGCACATGCGGAAGCAAAAAGAAACTTCCTGACAGTAATCATCTCGGGATAGAAAAGCAAGACAATAGATTCACAAACAAACATGCTTTTATATATACACTGAGTCATGTACACAGGTCTATGGCCAAAAGACTATAAAAGACTGGCCTTCCAAAAAGAAGCGGTCCTAACTGACCTACGCTTCCGATCACCTCCTCTCAGCTCCAGGTCCTCCACTCCATGACCCTGAAAATGTTGTCCCACAACGGGGTGAGATATCATCTCAGCGAGTCTAAGCTCTAAACCCCAATTAGGAGGGAAATACGCCAAGAAGCGTCCTAAGCACGCAATCACACAATCAAGGAGACTTACCTCGTCTCGGATCCACCCTGCAGGTCAGTACAATTTATCTCGTAGACAACACGAGAGCATGAGCAACAAATAAGCTCCAATAACTGAAATGCCACACTCAATTAATCATGCGTTCCTAGTTTTGATCTCGGCATATAGCACGGCCTACTCTCAGTTCGGCGGTCTTCTGGCATTGCCAGGCTTCGTCTCACCCCATTGAGCATGGCAACGTCTCTTTATCAGATGGCTTTCCCGAAGGAGCATAGGGTCCAGAATCAACTGCGACCGGCTTCCCGTTGTTCAGGGGGTATCCCACTTTGGGATAACGTCCAGCTCAACAGCCCGGAACGATTTCTCATAACCATCACACGATCACTCAAATATGGCCCAGAGCACCGTGCATTGCACTCAAATGCTTCAATTAAAATGGTGAGCCTGGCCTTTTTCTTCGTATTATAAATTCACATGAAATTACTCGTGTGTGGGTACACGGTCAACTTGATCCAGAAAATTTGATATTCATCCTTTTTGAAATCCCACTATTTCATATAGTACTAAAAACCATTTTCGGTGTCAAAACCCGACACCCAGGATTTTCTGAATAAATATTGGAAATTCACAATTTTTGGAATTAAATACCAAAAATTCAATCAGCACTCAATTTGCATAATTTAACACTCAATTGCAAAAATTAACCACACTATTGCAATTAGCACGAAATTCCGGTCACCAGCTATCCCGGCCTAATTTCCGGAAAATTAATTAATAATTAAATAATTACTGAAATTAATTAAATAAATAAATTGATTTTCTAAAAGTACTAACCTAGGCCAGAATCATTAAATTAATAACCAATACGGACTCGGAAAATTCCCGAACCCTTCTAGATAAATAGTACAATTTATTTAGGCCTTAGCTAAACCATGCTAACCACCTAACATGCTCAATTAAATAATTCAATTTCTAATTTAATCTAACTAACCACCTAATTTCTAATAAAATAAATCTAACACCCTTTAAACGTTATTAGCCTACTAAGCAGAGTTTAGAGTATAAACTCACCGGCTAATTTCGGAAACCGGTTCACCGCGACAACGACTCGACGGCGGCCGAAATCGAAATTTTCGGTGGCGTCGGCGAACTTGGACCGGGCCTAAACTTAGCCCAACAAATCTCAGCCCAACTAAGATTTGTTGCTGAAACGGGCCGGGCTTCACTGGACTGAGCTGCCTTCAAGATGGGCTGCTGGACTTGGGCTTAAAGGAGCTGCTGGGCCTTGCTGGACTAAGCTTCAAATGGGCTGAAACCAAAACTGAATTGGGCTTGAATCTCACGGGGTGAAAGTGGGCCAAAATTCCCGTGGGCCTGACTTCAGACTTCGCTGAAATCTCGCGGAGCTCGAAGATGCGGGCGTCAAATGGAGGAGCTTCGGTGGACGAGCTGCACGAAGGAAAATGGAGGACGACGCGCGCGTTTAAGGAGCTGCGGGAGTGAAGACCAAAGCTGAGAAGTGTTCGGTGGACTGGGGCTTCGTTGGCGAGCTGGTGGAGATGACACGAGGAGGGGATGCTGATCTTCGGCGCAGCTGCAGCTTCATTGGACGTGGTTGCTCGAAGATCGTCGGTAGACGTGGCAACGGCAGGAGCTGCTCAGTCAGCCAAGGAATTCGGTGGAGGCGTTGGCGGTTCAACAATCAAAGCCAGCTTGGAGAAGCTTTGACCGAAGAAGCTGAAAACGCAAGGCTGAGGGGAGGAAATATGGTGATGGCGTTAGATGATGGTGTATGTTGGATGATGATGATGGTGGTGGGAAGACAAAACCCAGTGGAAATGGGCGAGAGGAGAGAGGTCGTGGGGCTGTGGTCTTCGGTGGTTATGAAATGAAGAAGAAAATGAAAACAAAACAGGAACCGGAGGAGATGAAGTCGGCGAGAAGATGGGGGGCAGCTGGACGGCGTGCGAGAGAAGCAGCCGGTGGAGGGTCCCAATCAAGCATCCTTATCCCCTCCATTAAAAGCATGTTCCCCCTTAATACTTTCCAATCAAATATCCTAAAAAATAATCCAATTTAAATACAAAATTCCATCCCCAATTATTGATCCGAATTTCACTAATTTTTAGGGTAAATTTCTTCACTCAATTTCTCAAATTGATGTCCAATCTCGATGAAGAAAAATCCCGAACGATTTTCTATAAATCCCCGACACTCACATGCTTGGCTTGAAAGTCCAAATTTCCTTCGATTTAGCCCATCTGAATTTTCGTTAATTTTCCGCAACGTCCGATTCGATTTTTCGCAAAAATCCCGGAATCTCTGAAAATTCTTCGGATAATGAGTCGACGTTCCTCAAATAGCTCGTAACACCACAGAATTTTCAATTTTTGAAATCGGGTTCAAATTCACGGTTATTTTCAATCCGGCTCGCTTTTAGCGTGACCTAGTCTATCGGGTAGCTTTTAGGAATTTTTAGTGCAATTGACCCGTGATCGATTTATCTCGAGTCACAATGTACATCTTCGACACATTGACAACTCTCGATTGTCGTGAAAATCTCAAGGTTTCAAATACGGACACATGGTACCCAAAACGATAGAAAATCAATTTAGTGCCGATCGATGAGAATTTTGCAATCATGTGGAATCACCCACATTTTGATCACTCATCTCAATCGAATCGACCTATCTTTGATCTCTGATCGATTTTTAAGTGTGCCGTAATGACCCTTGCAAATTAGCACGGTCGAGCAGTCGATTCGTGGTCGAATTCTCAAGTCTTTTGCGTTAAAATCCCTTAATATTTTTTCCAGATAGTCTAGTTATCTCTTGAGTGATCGGCTCAGAGAATAGCACTATAGACGCGTCGACGAAAGGCCCGATTTATTCAATTGAAATCAGATTTGAAAAATCAGGATGTCACATTGCTACCCTTTTAAGTTGAATAAAGATAATCCTTCAAAGTATCCCTGTCAAGAATGACCTTACTTTGGGGCAGCATAGGAGGTTACGGTCGTATTGTAAAGCGAATGATTGAGAAAGATCTATTACTTTCACTTGCATCAATCTTCTGGTGATAACTTCAGAAGAATTCTCATTAAAGCTTGACTCATCCCAAGGTGAAGAAGAGCATTTCCTTCTCTACCCAAACACCGATACCCATTACTTTAACCAATTTAGGCCTGATTATTCATTTCTGAACCCCAAGCGATGATCATCTCCCTTCACTGGGGCAAGGCGTAAGAATTGACCAAATACAATTGACAGTTACGAGAAAATGTGAAAAGCATCTCGAAAGTCATGAGAGCTACAAAAGTTTAAAGAGCAAAAAATTCGACAAACTATGAGGCATGAAAAAGCAGTGTACCCGATAAAAGCAAGACTATTGCCTGTCAAGAAGAAGAGCCAAAAGGCTACATCTTATGTGAAAGAAAAATTATCAAAATCCAAGTGCCTGCGGAAAAAAAAAATCATCGCAAAGGGGCAAAGGAAATTAAAGAAAAGAGCAAAGCTCCCATGTGAAAATGATTAGTCAAGAGACTTTCGAGATGTGCTATGTTTCAAAAGTAAAATGCTTTCGAAAGGTCAATTGACTTGGTCACGATGCCATGGTGATCACCGACTCTTAAAAACCCTCTTGAAAATTAAGCCTTTCGAGCCTCTCCCGAGCCAACATTACAACCATCTTTCGAAATCTCTTCTGATTGGGATGGTTTAAGTGAAAATGAGAACACCACCAAGAAGCTACTACTTGAAGGAATGGAAGTAATTTTATCTTATCTTATCTTCCAAGTTATCGACTTATCGACTTGTAAACCCGATGAAGATAACGAGAAATGTTCCTTTATTGGCCTCAAAGCAATAATTCCATTATGTAAGCCCTAATCGAGCCTATATTGCAATCCTTTCAAAAGACCTTTTTGATCGATTAGATTGAACTCATCGTGAATGTTTCTGAAAGCCTTCGACATGGGTTATGTGAGATAATCAGTTACTTCCCACGCGAATGAATGGGATCAAGCAGCCATTTTATCGAGAGTGTGTGAGAAACCCCTTTTGACTAAGAAGCTCTAGTTTGGCATGCTTAATGAGCCTTTTTCACGAGTCATAGCTGTTCTGATAAGAACTGACTCCTAAAGAATTTGATGATTAATGATACATCCCCAAGCAAGATGACAATTTTGCACTACATGATGTTGATTAACATTGAATGTCTTTAAAGCAGTCGAACTTAGCTTGACTAGTCTGTTCAATTAATGTTATAGTATTGCCAATACATCTCTTGATGATGTCTCTAATGACATTTGTTCAAGTTGAGTTTGATAGGATTCCCAGTGAAGCCAGGTAATTCCAAGGAGTTTGTGAGTGCTTCCCTAAATTATGTCATCTCCGAAGGTTCATGGTCAACCCTAAACCATGCCGTCTCCAAAGGTTCATGATCAGCCTTAAACCATGCCATCTCCAAAGGTTCATGATTAGTCTTAAACCATGACATCTACAAAAGTTCATGGGTTTTCCTCAAACCATGAATTTTCAACTTGATTGGAACTCGTTATTACAAGATGAGACTTCATGCCCTTCTTCCTATGACACGGAGAGCTTCTGTAACTTTGAGTCTTTTTTCCTATGACACGGAGAGTTTTTGTATCCCGAAGAGCTTTTGTAGCCCGAAGTCCTTTTTCCTATGACACGGAGAGTTTTTGTATTCCGGAGAGCTTTTGTAGTTCAGAGAGCTTTTGTAGCCCAAAGTCCTTCTTCCTATGACACAGAGAGCTTTTGTAACCCGGAGAGTTTCTGTAACCTGGGGTCCTTCTTCTTATGACACGGAGAGCTTTTGTAGCTTGGAGAGCTTTTGTAACCTGAAGAGCTTCTGTAGCCCGAAGTCCTTCTTCCTATGACATAGAGAGCTTTTGTAGCCCAAAGAGCTTGTGTAGCCCAGAGTCCTTCTTCCTATGATATGGAGAGCTTTTGTAGCCTGAAAAGCTTTTGTAGCCTGAAGAGCTTCTGTAGCCC
Source organism: Eucalyptus decipiens (assembly GCA_014182575.1). Taxonomy (NCBI): domain Eukaryota; kingdom Viridiplantae; phylum Streptophyta; class Magnoliopsida; order Myrtales; family Myrtaceae; genus Eucalyptus; species Eucalyptus decipiens. Next base: position 31,945,571 of record CM024610.1, on the reverse strand, counting down.
GGAGTGCTTCTTTCTATGACACGGAAAGCTTGTGTAGCCTGAAGTCCTTCTTCCTATGACGCTGAGAGCTTTTGTAGCCTAGAAAGTTTTTGTAGCCCAGAGAGCTTCTGTAGTCCGGAGTCATTCTTCCTATAACACGGAGAGTTTTTGTAGCCCAAAAAGCTTCTATAGCCCAAAGTCTTTCTTCCTATGACACAGAGAGTTTCTGTAGCCCGGAGTCCTTCTTCCTATAACACGAAAAACTTTTATAGCCCATAGAGCTTTTGTAGCCTAGAGAGCTTTTGTAGCCTGGAGCCCTTCTTCCTATGACACGAAGAACTTCTATAATCCGGAGAGCTTTTGTAATCTGGAAAACTTTTGTAACCTGGAGAGCTTCTGTAATCCGGAATCCTTCTTCCTATGACACATAGAGCTTTTGTAGCCCGGAGAGCTTTTGTAGCCTAGAAAGCTTCTGTAGCCAGGAGTCCTTCTTCCTATGACATAGAGAACTTCTGTAGCCTGAAGTCTTTCTTCCTATGATACGGAGAGCTTTTGTAACTCGGAGTCCTTCTTCCTATGACACGAAGAGCCTCATTAGCCCGAAGTCCTTCCCCTTTTTCCTATGACACGAAGTGCTTTTATAACCCCGGGTCTCTTCTTCTTGTTATGACACGGCTTGCTTTTGTAGCCTGGGGTTTTTTCCTTTCTTCTTGTGACACAGTGTGCTTTTGTAGCCTCGTTTTTTTTCCTCTTATGACATGACGTGCTTTTGTAGCTCGGGGTCTTTCTTTCCTCTTATGACATGGCGTGCTTCTGTAACCCGAGGTTTTTCCTTCTCCTTATGAAACGACGTGCTTCTGTAGCCCATGATCTCTTTTTCTTCTTATGACACAGCGTGCTTCTATAGCCCGTGATCTTTTCTGTTCTCTTATGACACGGCGTGCTTCTGTAACCCAAGGTCTTTCCTTCTTCTTATGACATGCCGTGCTTCCGTAGTCCGAGATCTTTTTCTTTCTTCTTATGACACAACGTGCTTTTGTAGCCCGGGGTCTTTTTTCCTCTTATTGACAAGACGCGCTTCTATAGTTATGAGTCCTTTTTGTCGACCTGACACGTGCCTATGCACCCAGGGTCTCTCTACCACCGAAATAATTTATGTGTCTTCTGTCTTTAAATTCAACCTCTTCGAGCTCCCATTCAAAAAGTGACAGCTATTGACACCTAAATTTTACTATTTTATTTAAGACTATCGTATATAAAATTAGGAATTAGTTACTAAAAAAAAAGGAAAAAAACAACAAAACAACAACAAAAAAAGAGAAA